>CM046398.1:37080824-38477490 GCA_025413875.1 Rhododendron molle | reverse complement strand
TCACATTGGGCCGCCTACCAGCACACCTGTTAGGCTGTACCGTGCACCCTCACTTAGTGCTCCGATGTGCTCATGTGTTATGCACGTGCTCAAGCTGTGTTTCTTCTATTTGGGAAAACCTCCCTACATAATTGTTCATCAGGTTGTATCCCCCCTGAACTTGCTAAACTTCTTGTGATAGATTGTACTCCTTAATGTTTTGAGTTGCAATGACATGATTGACTTATCAAAAAAAAAAAAAAATTTTTGGGAAGCACAAATGCTAGGGTTTCAGAAATTGGTATTTCATAAAAACTTAAGCAAAAAGTGCAAAAAGCAAATTTTGTCCTTTTTTTTTATTAGCAAAATAAAGAAATTTTATTAGCTCGAAAGGGGTACATCGAGAGTAGGCTCACTAAGCACAAAAACTTAAGAGCAAAGAAAACAAGAAAAAGGAAGAAAGGACCATCCAACAAAGAGTTGGACTGCCCCACCCCTCTCCAAATAACTTAAACTGTCACCTTCCTCATACCATCAAGATAACCCTTAAAGTCCTCCACCGAGTACACCTTAATATCAAACTTTACCTTAATTCACATTGCTACTCTAGTTTTAATTAACTCCCCAAGATCCTCCACTCGCCATGTAGCATTGTTAAACACAAGATCATTTCGGACCAGCCATAAGGACCAAATTGTAGCATGGAAAGTTGTTTCCCACATATACTTCTCCAAGTTTTTGAAACCAATCCCTAGCCACCAAGAAAATAAATCAACCAGAGAGGCCGGGCACACCCAACTAACATTCCACCAATCCAAAATCAAAGACCACACAAGCCACGAGAATGGACAATGGAGGAAAAGATGCTCAGGTGTTTCTACCAGAAATGAGCGGCTGTGGGCTCCCGACGCCCGGAAAAAGGAGCGCCAACTCGAAGAGTCGCCACCCGGATTTTTGAAATGGATCATCCGAGAAACCGAAGAGTCGTTTGGAAAAAGGCTTTTGGTCTAGCGAAAATGTTGAGATGTTGGGTTCGGGAGCCACGTTACGAATGAGAAAGGTTTTTCTTTAAAAAGCACCCCACTCGCCCGGAGAAAACCGGTCTCTACTTAATGTTTTCAAAAGAGAAAAGGGGGGAAATCTTCGATATTTTCCGGAACATCAAACTCTTTAATAAAACAAGTAGCGGGGAAGGGACATGGGAAATATATCACATTGACGCGTACGTGGTGATTCTGTATAGTAGTGATAAAATGATATGAATAGAGTAAACGAACAACACCGAAAGCAGTATCGCCTGGATCTCGCTGTCGCCCACGGCACTGATATGCCGCGGCAACTCAACGCATCGCGCGCGTGGTACCCGCTCGCCAGACTATTACAGACTTTCAAAACGTTATTTAGCTCACGGCTTTCTCCGCATATCTTTTGGAAAGCTTATCAGGAACCTCACAACAGTTAGATCATCCCAAAAATACCATTGTCTTTCTCAAAATACGGTTTTAAAGTAGTTTTTAACGTTTTTGATCGTTCGGGATGATCTTGAAAAGTTTTTAAAAGAGCCAGAACATGGCTTGTAGATATGGTCTTATTTTAAGAGCAACAGAAACAGTAAACAGCAGATACAGATAACCACAATAGAGGAAAACTCAGATCCAAGCAGCCTGCTCACAATAGCATCAGTGTGCACCATGCCGTGCGCTGAGAGTCAGGGTGCCGTGCGTCTGATCAACAGACCGCGCGGTTCCCCAACCTCAGCACAGTGTTGGTTTTATTTTATGAAAATAGGTTTTGAGTCAGGATCTAACCAAAAGGGATTAGATCTGCTGACAGAAAGGTCCCCTCAGGACCAGAACGGAGTCTGGTCCGAGGAAACTAGTTTATACCTTTGGTTTCGAGCTTGGTCAAGGATCGTGGATGCAAGGATGTGGATGGATCGTCACGGATGTGGATGGAGGAGGTTAAACGAGGCGAAGGGAGTATGGGTGTGGGTGAAGGTTAGGTATTTTGGGTGATGGGGTCTTGAAGTTAATGAATGATCAACTTCAATGATGAGAAGGGAGTGAGTGAAAGCTCTTAAAGAATGTCTTTTGGGAATGGCATCCTTTAAGACTTGGAAATGGAAGTGGTAATGGAAAGTGGGTTTGAGAACTTAGAGAGAGAAAGTAGAGTGAGAGAGCCAAGAGACGGGCAAGAGAAGGACTCAAAAGAAGGGCTAAGAGGGACCCCTTTCCCTTGAGTGGAGGGGTTAATTTATAGGCAAAGGCCAAGGATTTTGAATTTCAAGTGGTGAAGGTATTTTACGGCGACCTGTAGTGCATTTTCACCGAGTCATCACCGTGGCTCACATCGGGCGTGGCCGATGCCTTTCGAGCCACCAAATTTTTTTGCTCAAGGTGCCGTGCGGTTAAGGATTGCCGCGCACGGCCACTCTTGAATTTCAAGGTGCCGTGCGCTCCAATTATGCTCCGCACGGCTCCTCTTCCTTCAGTCCAGGGTCCTTTTGGGCTTTGTTTGGGCTTCTATCTGGGCTTTTCAGGCTTTTTGGATTTTTGGGCTTAGAGAGATCCTTTTTCAAGCTTGCAAAGGTATCGTTTCCTCTATTTTCATCATCGGGGTGGACAAAGACTCTCCGAGGTCCGGATTGGGGTGTCTACAGTAGTCCCTCTTTAACTTAACTCGGATACCATTAGTTGGTACGAGTGATACTTAAAGAATAGGCATCCCAATCCGTAGCTCTAGTGCCTTTGGCCAGAGACAAAACGAAGACTGTAAGTAAACATGATGGTGGTCGCGCTCGGGGAGCTGCCTACGTACCCCGTTGTAGGGATCAGACCAGCGTAATTCAATTGGGACAATGCAATGCGAGAAATGAGTCCCGGAGGACAAACTTATGCAAAGATATGCTTGCGGTGCGGTGTGTCATTCAAAGCATTGTGAAAGACTTGAGACGAGCCCTTAGGAGGCGAAAATCGAGACGAGCCCTCGGGAGGCGAAAATCAAGACGAGGAGAGACGTTAGGTCCGTTAGACCGTGGCTCAAGAGACGAGAAGCGAGACGAGCCCTCGGAAGGCGAAGATTGAGACGAGCCCTCGGAAGGCGAAAATTCAATTTAGAATTTTTGAGACGAGCCTTCGGGAGGCGAAAATTCAATTTAGAATTTTTGAGACGAGCCCTCGGGAGGTGAAAATTCAATTTAGAATTTTTTGAGACGAGCCCTCGGAAGGCGAAAATTCAATTTAGAATTTTTGAGACGAGCCCTCGGAAGGCGAAAATTCAATTTAGAATTTTTGAGACGAGCCCTCGGAAGGTGAAAATCGAATTTTGAATTTTTGAGACGAGCCCTCGGAAGGCGAAAATTCAATTTAGAATTTTTTGAGACGAGCCTTCGGGAGGCGAAAATTTAATTTAGAATATTTTGAGACGAGCCCTCGGGAGGCAAAAATTCAATTTAGAATTTTTTGAGACAAGCCCTCAGGAGGCGAAAATTCAATTTAGAATTTTTGAGACGAACCCTCGGAAGGCGAAAATTCAATTTAGAATTTTTGAGACGAGCCCTCGGAAGGCTAAAATTCAATTTAGAACTTTTGAGACGAGCTCGCGGGAGGCGAAAATTCAATTTAGAATTTTTTGAGACAAGCCATCGGAAGGCGAAAATCGAATTTTGAATTTTGGACCTGCTGGGGAAAATATGTCGGATCCTTGAACCGGTCACGGTGAGTCCCGGAGGACGAATACCGAGAAAAAGGCGAATACGGCGAATTCCCGGGGAATTAAATGGCGCTGTAACCAATGCGCGACAATCTAAGGGACCTTTACTGCAAATCGGCTGAGGATTGAGTTTCCAAGAGGATTTTGGTGGCTGATCGGATCAATTTCCGAGAAAGCATTTAAACTTCTGAAGCCAGGGTGCCGTGCGGTCAAAGTCGAAGGCGCGCGGCACCCTTTCGTTTTCCGAGAACAGTTGACAGGTTTAAGGGTGCCATCAATTCAGGCGTGCCCCTTCGTCGGCTGGAACGGCTTTATAAGCGTGGGGGGGTGCCACAATTCACGCACCACAAACAAAACTCAAGAGTCTCCCTACTTTCTTCGCAAAAAAAGTTTGTTCTCGAAGCCTACGGATGGCGAACAATGGTTTGGCGGCCCGGGTCAAGTCCCTAGAAGCCGAGATGTCTTTCTACCATCGAGAGATTGAACAATTGAATGAGCAGATCGCGAGGCTCATCGGGACGATTCGCACTCTTCGCCGTGCGGTGTCGAATCTTCAGGATTTCGCCTTCGACCAGATGGATGACAAGCACGACCCCGACTCCGTCCTTGGGCGTGAGTCAGACGACACGGCGGAAGACTTCGAGGGGAATCCAAATGGGTCGGATGGGGCGAACGACGCTTCGGACGATGGGAGTGTTTGAGACCGGGGCCGGAGAGGAAGAAGGAGGAAGGAGGGAAGAAAAAGGCGGAAGGAAAGAGGAAAAGGGCAGTAGGCCCTGTAGTTATTTTTTGTTGTTTTTGTTCTTTTTTTTTTTTTTGAAATGTAATGGCAAATCCCGGGGGGAGACCCCGGGTTTTATTTTAATGAAAAGCCCCTTCTTCATCCTATTTCTTGCATCAATTCTCCCAAGTCTTGATTGAATCGAACACGGAGACACCACAAACTGTTCTCAAACTGTCGAAACTAATCACCATGCCGTGCGCAGCCAATTAGAGACGCACGGTATGGTAAATTGAAGGCACTGCATATGCGTCCAAGTTGCCGTGCGACCAGTCCAGGGTGCCGTGCGGCTAAGCTGGTCGCGAACCCGGTTCAAAGTTGGCTTCCGAGCGAACCGGTTCGAGGGGTATATATATATACACGCGGGGTGTACACAATACAGAGATTTTGAGCGTCAATTTCCTCTCTCTCTCTCTCTCTCGATCACTCTCTCTCCCATATCTCTCTTTCCCGTATCTCTCTCTCTCCCGATCATCTCTCTCTCTCGATCATCTCTGTCTCTCTCTCTCGATCATCTCTCGCCGCTCTCCTCGCTTACTCCCCTCTTTCATCACCTACCTAATTTTTTATTGTATTCTCTCTCTCCTCCCTCTTTCATACATTGCGAGCATGGAGCTCAACGATGACATACCATCCTGGGCCGAGGTTACACCATCTCCGCTTCTTCCCGGGATGACACGACGGCCGGGTCGAGCCAGAGACCTCTCGGCACCGGCATTGGTCGAGAGATCAAGGCCATGGCTGCCACAGTGGTCGGCAGTGGTGGTGATGACGGTGGCAGTGTGGTATTGGTCGGGTATGGTCAGGAGGCGGAGACTCCGGGTGCAGTGGAGTCGAGGGGTGACGCCGAGGTTTCGGGCCGGTCGGAGGCAGCGACGAGTGTGGAGGAGAGGACCTTGGAGGGTCACGGTGGTGGTTTAGACCAGGTGGTGGAGGAAACAGAGTTCTCTCCCGCGAGAGAGCCTCGAACCGACTTGGGGAAGGCCCCCGTCGTCGAGGGTGAGCCGGAGGTGGAGCTGATGGTGGAGGACACACCGCAGGTGCAGGGTCGTCGCGCCCCATAGGCACGACGGCGTCCACGGAGGACGTGCTGGAGTTAGTGCACGGGTTTCCTGGGTTGGCGGACGCTCTACTCGCGGCCCGCGAGGCGGAGTTACAGGCTGGGCTCGGTTTGGAGGGAGATAGAGAGCCGGAGGCCGAGGAGAGGCGAGCTGAGGAGGCCGGGGTGATGGCTCTTCGCGTCACTGTGGTGGCTGAGGCGACACTGGCGTTGTAGGGGCGAGGGCCCTACGACGAGGTAGCCTACGTCCCCTTTCAGCACGTGGTGGTGCCTTCACTTTTTGACCTTTACACTCCGAGGAGGCCGACTTACGATGAGGCTCTAGTTCTGAGGGATCCTCAGCAGCACCTTTCTTTGCGCCGAGACGAGGTATACTTTAAATATCTGTATTTCAAATTCCAATGCATCGTATTTCATTTCATTATACCATTGTATTGCATGCTATGCCTGTTTACTGAATATTTGCTGATTTGTTGCAACAGGCGATCTCGCTCTCGTGCTATGGAGGCTCGGCAGCTGTGCCGACGTTCTGGGAGAGGTTACCCGAGGCTGCGCGGGAGATAGTGAGGCAGGCCGGTTTTGGGGAGTTTGTAGGGGTGCTGGCGAGGGGCGTGTGCAACGACCGCCCGGTGGTGAGGGCTTTGGCTGAGAGGTGGTGGGATACGACGAACACCCTCCACTTTTCCTTTGGCGAGATGACCGTGACGCCGTTGGACTTTGCGGCGATCACTGGTCTCAGGGTCGGAGGTGACCCTATTCCTTTTGACGCTGCCACAGGGAGGCAGGCGGCGTTCCAGCGGGCGATGCTGGGGCACGAGCTGAGGGCGGAGGGTGACGATGCGAAGTATGCCCAGCTTCTGAGGTTTTGGACGGAGAGGCTCCCGACTGACAGGGTGGAGGAGGAGCAGATGGCGAGGTGCTTTCTGCTATACTTACTTGGTGCGTCCCTGTTTGCCAACAGGCGCAACCGAGTACACCTTTCGCTTCTCCCAGCTTTGAGGGACGTCGGGGAGATCGCCCGCTTCGACTGGGGAGGTGCAGCACTGGGGACGTGCTATGCCTTCATGGGCTCTCTTTCTCGTGGAGCAGGAGTGAGCCTCGGAGGCTACTAGAGGGTCTGGGAGGTATATTTCTCTTCCTTTCTCATGAATAGTTAGCTTTCCATTTGCATCCATTCAATGTATATCTTGTGCTAACTTTCAATGTCTTGAATTGCAGCTTTGGACGTACGAGGTTATAGGGATGTACCCTCCCGAGACCACGTGTCCTGACGACACGATACTTCCTCGAGCCCTACGCTGGTCGACGGAGTGCAAGGGCATGAAGAGGGGGAGAGGCAAGCTGGATGCCTTTCGACTTTACTTGGACGAGCTGCGCCCTGATCAGGTACTAAGGCATTTCCATATCCATTTCCGGCTTATTTCCATTCCAACAGCATCTTGACATTGCTTATTCTTGATGACAGGTCCACTGGCGGGTGTGGGACCGCTTAAAATCCCCTACGTTGCCAGAGTAGGGAGGTTGCTAGGGGAGAGTGCTTCTCGAGTCCCCATACGGCTGGCAGTGGTACTTGGGCGACCGAGTGTCACGCCAATCGTTGAGGCTGACGCCTATCGAGTCCCCGGCCGCTTCCTACTCTAGTGCAGAGAACAGACCAGCACACATGGAAGGAGATCGAGCAGCTTCACACTACGGACCTCGAGTTGGAGCCGCTTCTTCGAGGCGTGTGTTGGCCTTGTCAGGCCGACCACGCAGAGCATCGTTTCGATTTGATGGCGAAGTCTGGGGTACATGCCGCCGGAGGCAAAGACAAAGCGGTACGCAGAGAGGCGCTGGAAGAAGGAGGGAAGGAAGAGAGACAGAGGCAACAGAGGCAGCGGAGGCCGCGGCGATAGAGGTCGCAGCGGGAGCGCGGGCCCGAGTGGTACCAGCCTCTCTGCCCTGTCCTGGACAGTAGACGTGACGACTCCCCAGGGAGCTCCGGGCCTGGTTATAGTGCCACGCCCTGTAGTGGAGGCTCCAGAGTTCCTCGCTCAGGTATAACATGCTTTCCTTCCTTCGTACATTCGCTCTTTTCACATGCTCTGATTGATTTCCTTCATTGCAGGCTCCTCCAGGGTACGTGAAGGAGATGGCAGAGGCCATGATGGGCCTGGAGCAGCTGGTGAGGCAGTACGCCATGGGCCACCCTTCGGAGGTGTTGCCTCGCGTTGGTGGGTCGATGGTATACTCTCGGACTTTAGTTATTTGCTTTACTTACATCGTTTATACTATGATTATAATGCAAATATCACATGAATTTTATACCATTGCAAGCTAGAGGAGGGGCTCCACGAGGGTTGCGGCGGAAGTCTGTCCGCTCAATAGTACGACAGCTCTCTTCTGCTGGCTCACTGGAGGAGCCGGCATCGAAGAGGACACGACGCTCTGTAGGGACCGAGGACGAGCCTATTGACGTTTCTGAGGACGATACTCCCGAGCCTACAGACGTCGACCTGGAGGTCACCTCAGGAGATACTGTGCCTAGAGCGACTGGCACTCAGGCGGCGAGCAGCTCTCCGGCGGTCGAGGAGGAGAGCGAGGACGAGGACGAGGATGACGAGAGTTGAGCTCCTCTTTTGTTTTGTTCTTTTGACGGAGCCTGCGTGCTCTTTTGGTAGGGCGCCTGTTTGCCCTCGGTAGATAGGACTTCGATCATTGGGCCATTATGCCCTTTTCGTACTCCGACTCATAGATGCTTTTGGATTTATATACAGAGATCTTGTACTTTCATTGTTTATGCCATTCAATTCTCTTTGGTTTGTGTGAAAAAAACTGAATAGCCAAAACATTGACCAGGCAATGCAACCAGTCGTTGATCAACGAGATTGAGTTGAACGTGAGGTTAAGAATGAGTGACATATTAACAATCGAAGCATATTGACAATGAAATAGAAATCAAAGAAAACAATTGGGCAAACCATTGTAAGGTTGACTCTGCATACAAGACTTCATACAGACATCTTCTCAACTGACTCCGTATAACAACCTTGAAATCTTGACACGAGACTTGGAAATTCTACTTTGCCTTTGGAATGCACTCGAAAAGTAGGAAAATGCTGACCTTAATACGTGACATTCTCGAGTTTTGATTCTGGATACGAACCAGGACTTGGACTAAGTCACTTTTGACCATTATGACCTGTGGGACTTGAAAGAGTGACTTGGAATGACCCGAAACGGACTTTGACACCTTGACACGGCCTAAGAAACGGATTTTATTGAGTTTTTGTGCCACGACGACGAATCCTGGGAGTTGTCCTGAAACGAAACATCCCTGAAGTCCCAAATACCTGTTAGAGTGTTCTGGTGGTTGCTGGTGTTTCATAGTGGCCCGATTCCATTTTGGCATGTTGCTGCTAAAAACTGCAGAAATACAGAGTCAAGGTGCCGCGCGGATGATCAGGATGCCGCGCGGGTTATCATCTGCCACACGGTACCTTAATCACACTGTCGTGGGGTTTCTCTTGGTTCAACCTGCCGTGCGACGCGGCAAGATGCCGCACGAGGCATCTTTCCTGACAGATTCCAATTTTGCTGTTTCCCAAGGCAGATTGTTCGGGGGTTGAGGTTTGACCCATGCAGTGGCATTTCTAGACCAGTGCATGTCCGTTTTGAATCTTTTGGGACTTGACCACACTTTTCTCCATGTAGGACTCATGGAAAACTTGCACTTTTGAAACCCGAGGCTCTTTGAAAGTTGAAGTTGTCTTCTCCACCTCCCTTATAAATTCAAGCTCTCTCATTCTATGTTCTCCACACCTCATCCAACTCTTGTCTTCCTTCTTTGCTCCTTGAAATGGCTCTTTCTCTCACCGGCTTGCTCCGTTCATGGTTGGCTTCTATGGAAGGTGTTGATTGGCTCAACTTTCGAGCTCACGGTCTCTACTCCATGAGGTACCTTCGCAATATTCGCCTTCGTCCCGAGCTTTTGAGGGCAGCCGTGAGTTTTTGGGATCCGGAGGTCCATGTCTTCCGTTTCGGCGAGCAGGAGCTTTGTCCCACTATCGAGGAGTTCCGTGCATACCTCGGGGGTTTTGGCTCGGGGGAGGTCATCGTTCCCCCCGTGCGTGAGAGTGCCTACAGAGTCTTGATCGTGGCCCTTGGATTAAGTGATGGTACTGCTCGCTACTTGGTCAGGAATGGCCATCTCAATGTCATGCGTCTTATCGAGCTGTTTTCTCCACCTGGCGACCTTGGAGACATGACTTATCAGACTCGACGCATGACCGCCCTCTGCATGTGCTTGCTTGCGGCCTATCTCTTGGTCCCTTCCGTTGGTTATGCTAGCTCGGCATTGTTTAATGTCGCTGCTCAGGTTGAGGCCCAAAAAGATGTGATTCCGATGATTTTGGCTGAGACACTGATTGGTTTGGATAAGGTTCGTCTTGAAGAGACCGAGACTTTCGGGGGTAGTCCTCTCCTCCTACAGGTTGGCTTCTCACTCGGCTCTCCTTTTTCTGGTTTCTCCCACGTTCTCGTTTTACCTCAACACTCGGCTGGGCTTTCTATGGTTTCTTACTTGTTTTCTCTCTCTTTTTCGTAGATTTGGCTTTGCGACAAAGTGAATGTGCTGACCATCCCTCCTGGCAACTGGTCATACGAGGCGAGGTTACTCTCTCAGCGATGTTTCGAGTTTGTTGACAGGAGTAGGGCTGAGTGGGTGGACTTTTTCAGGCGCCGGCGAGCTGAGACCATTTCTTGGAGGCGCCGCTGACTGGATCTCCTGCCCATGACGGTGCACTACATGGGCCCCCAGTGGGTCGTTCTTGCTGGTTTGGAAGCCTTCACCTTCTACATCCCTTATCGCATTCAACGTCAACTCGGCTTGAGGCAGGAGGCCCCCGTAGAGGTTCTTGTGGACGTAGTGATGCCTCTCTTCAACCATTCAGTTCTTTGCCATTACCAACGCTTCTGGAGGACGCGCGAGGTGACCGATGCACATCCTTACCCTTCTGTGGCGATGCGTGGGAGCTATCGTAAGTGGCTCAGGAGGGACATTGCTGCAAGGACTGGAGCTCAAGGAAACTGACTCGACCTTACCACCCCGACCATTGAATAAACTGAGGACCCTTCATTATCGTGCCATGCTTCTTTTGTTTTCGAAAGCTTTGCTCAACCTTATGTAGTAGAACTAACTGTGTTAATAAAATGAGTTTTGGAGGGTTTCCCCTTCCTTGACTTTGTCCTTTGAGCCTTCTCAACCTGGATTTTTATTTTGATAGATTATGACCGGGTCTCGATGTGAGACTGCCTACGTATCCTCCTAGCGAAGGAATCAGGTCATGACGTAGTTCAGGGTAGGGTTCGCTCTGGTTTTAACACTCTCCTTTTGCGCTCTAACTTTTGCCTAGAACCGCCCTTTCGGGTTTTCGGTCTAGCGAGCTCATTTATTGTATGCCTTAACTTTTGCCTAAGATGCCTTGACGGGTTTTCATCCTAGCAGGCTTTTGTTCTAATTTTTGCCTGGGACTGCCCGCCCATGCGGTTTTCAGCCCAGCGAGTTTCTCTCAGGGGTAGTAGCGCTTGAGTTGATCCAAGTTAACCAAGGTTGAGAATTCATTTCCGTCGAAGTCAATGAGCTGCGTAGCTCCTCCCGATAGAATAGTTTTGATGATGTATGGTCCAGACCACTTTGGCCGAAACTTTCCTCGTGGGTCATAAACCGGGGCCCGAATTTCCTTCAAAACCATATCACCTTCCGCCAAGTCCCTGGGTTTCACTTTCTTGTTAAATGCCCGTGCGATCCTTCGCTGATACCCTTGAATGTGGTAAAGAGTCCTTAACCGACGTTCATCGAATAGCATAAGCTCTTCGAACCGATTGCTCAACCATTCCGCCTCTTGAACTTCACATTCAATCATGGTTCGAAGAGATTGGACTTCTAATTCAATGGGAAGTACTGCTTCCATCCCGTAAACCAGGGAGTAAGGAGTTGCTCCCGTCGATGTTCTTACAGATGTGCGGTACCCCCACAAGGCTAGGGGTAGTTGTTCATGCCAGTACTTTGCAGATTGCATGGTCTTTTCCAGAATGGCCTTGATTGTTTTGTTAGCTGCTTCCACAGCGCCATTAGTTTGCGGCCGGTAAGTTGTTGACTTGTGCACTTGTATTTGGAACTCATCCAATACTTCTCGAGCTCTCCCTTTGAAATGAACCCCATTATCGGATACGAAAGCTTGAGAGACGCCATACCGATAAATGATATGCTGCTTAATGAAATGTGCAACTTGAACTGCAGTTAGAGTGGTGTAGGAGGCAGATTCTACCCATTTTGTGAAATAATCGATGGCTACTATGATGAACTTGTGGCCGTTGGAAGCTGCCGGCACGATTCTTCCGATGACGTCAATCCCCCATGTTGAGAAAGGCCATGGCGAGGTCATTTGCTGTAGTTCGTGCGGTGGAACATGCGTAAGATTGGCATGAATCTGGCATTTTCGGCACCTTCGCACATACTCTACACATTCTGTTTCCATGGTGGTCCAGAAATATCCCTGTCTGAGGATCTTCTTGGCGAGCATTATGCCATTCATGTGGGGACCGCATACACCTCCGTGAACTTCTTCTGGTCCATCACCCTTTTCGCATCTTCTCCATGGATGCAGAGCTTGTGTGTGCTACAGTGCGATCTCCGGTATAGGTTTCCTCCGCAGATGATGTATTGGGCAGCCATCCTTTGGAGAGCGATCCTGTCCTTTTTGCTTGCTTCCATGGGATATTCTCCTCTTTCCACATATCTCCAGATGTCATAATACCATGGATGACCATCACCGGGCTCGTCAATTGTCATGACGTGCTGGTGTACTGGTGTATCCCTTTGTTCAATCACAATTGGCCTTAGCTTTACGCCGACGGGGATTTTGACCATTGATGCCAATGTTGCCAGAGCATCTGCGAATTGATTTTTGAGCCTTGGGACATGAGTGAACGTCACCCTACTGAAGTGAGGGATGAGGTCTTCGAGATCCTGATGATACGGCTTTAGTTTTTCTTCCTTGACCTTCCAGTCTCCATTTGCCTGAGACACAACTAAGTTTGAATCTCCCACGACCTCCAGTTTTTCTATACCGATCTCGATGGCTACCTCCATGCCTACGATGCAAGCTTCATATTCCGCCTGGCTATTGGTGACTTCAAAATTAAGCTTGAATGCCAGTGGGATGTGCGACCCGTCGGGTGATATTAGCAACACACTAATTTCGAACCCCTTCTGATTGGTTGCTCCATCAAAATACAATTGCCAAACATCCTCGGCCGTCGTCATTATGTCTTCGTCAGGGAAATTGAATTCGGCATCTTCTCCACCCTCGACTGGGCAATCGGCCAGAAATTCTGCGACGGCTCTTCCTTTTACTGACTTTCGGGTGACATACTTTAATTCGAATTCGGCTAGCATTAGCAACCATCGCGCCATTCTGCCTGTGAGAGCCGGTTTTTCGAACAGATACTTTAGAGGATCCATCCGAGATATCAGCTTTACCGGGTAAGCTAGCATATAGTGCCTCAACTTCTTGGAAGCCCATACGAGTGCCCAGCATGTCTTTTCTAGAGTAGTGTAACGCTCTTCAGGTCCAACCATCTTTTTGCTGAGGTAGTAAACAGCCCTTTCAACCCCATCATCTCATTCCTGTGCTAGCATGCACCCCATTGAAGACGGGGTGACCGACAGGTATAGGATCAAAGGTTTTCTATTGCAGGCGATTAAGGTCGATCTTGGCGGCCTATGCAGGTAGGTTTTGACGGCTTCGAAAGCTTTCTGGCATCTATCATCCCAAGTGAATGGTACTCCTTTCTTGAGTAAGCGGAATAAGGGTTCGCAAGTCGAAGTCAATTTTGCAATGAACCTGCTGATGAACTGTACTTTTCCAAGGAAACTCCTTACATCCTTCTTAGATTGCGGCGGCTCCATTTCTAGGATGGCTTTGATCTTTGATGGATCGACTTCGATACCTCTGGTAGTAATCATGAACCCAAGCATCTTCCCTGCAGTGACTCCAAACGTGCATTTGGCCGGATTAAGGCGCATCTTATACTTCCTGATCCTTTCGAAGAACTTTCGGAGTGCGGGGAGATGCCCCCTCGTTCTTTGGCCTTGACAATCATGTCATCAACGTAGACTTCTACCTCTTTATGAATCATGTCATGTAACAGCGTCGTAGCGGCTCTCTGGTAAGTAGACCCTGCGTTCTTCAGTCCGAAAGGCATAACTCGGTAACAATACGTCCCCCATTCAGTGACAAATGTGGTCTTTTCCCGATCTTCTAGAGCCATGAGGATTTGGTTGTATCCCAAAAAACCGTCCATGAAAGAGAGTAAAGCATGGCCGGCGGTGTTGTCGACCAGCACATCGATGTGTGGTAACGGGAAGTCATCTTTAGGGTTAGCTTTGTTGAGGTCCTGAAAATCAACGCAAACTCTTATCTTGCCATCCTTCTTCGGCACAGAGACGATGTTTGCGACCCATTGCGGATATTCGGTTACCATCAGGAATCCGGCGTTGATCTGTTTAGTGACTTCTTCCTTTATCTTAAGCACCCAGTCAGGCCTCATGCGTCTCAGTTTCTATTTTACTGGTTTTGCATGGGGATAAAGGGGAATCCGATGTTCCACGATTTCTGGATCTATTCCGGGCAAATCCGCATGCGACCAGGCAAACACGTCTTCGAACTCTTTGAGTAAGTTTACGAGGGTTTCGCGTTCTTCGGCGGACAGCGTGGAACCGATTTGGACTATTCGAGGATTCTCTCCATCTCTCAGATTTATTAAAACAATTTCTTCTTTTACAGATTGAGCGTGCCTCTCATCTTCCCTTTCGATTAGGGATCTAATTTCTTTGGGGATGTCCCTATCGAAATCAATCTCTTCACCATCAGGGTCGACGTAGTTTATTTCAAAGTCGGGGAAGTAAGCAGAATCAGATTCATTCATTTCATTATTAACGGGGGCCTCATGGGCACCATACACACGGGTAGACTCGAATTCGAAATATAGACTCTGAGAGTTTGGGCCGAGAGGCACCAACTCAGACTCGACAGATCCAGAAGACTCAGAAGACATGACAGACTCAGACTCAGATCCACAATGAGTTGCATTTGGCATGAAGGTCCAATTCTTGTACTCTCCAACAGCATCCATGATGAGCGAAGTTGGATCTCCGAGAGTATCCTGTTCTGTTATCAGCACTTCTGCTTCCACAACTGTACCCATTGGTTCGTCGTCCTTGAACAGAGTCGCGAGACTTCCCAGGGCGAAAACCTCAATCCAGTCAGCTGGTTCCTTCTGCCCTTTCACCATTTCAGTTTCTTCGTCGCTTTCTGGCCAAACATCGTTCGCAAATACCTCAAATCCCGGCAAAAAGGTGTTGGTTTCTTTGTCCCAGAACGGTTCTGGCTGGACTTGGTAAACCTGTTTTGCTTTTTCCTTAACGAAGTAATCTTTTAGCCTATTTCCTTTTTTCATCTTACTATTGCTTGAAGGTGAATATCCCAGGCCAGTAGTGCGCATCAAAGTGCCTTGAGCTTCAAATTTCGCGGGGCCTTGAAGATTCTTTCCCGGTCCCAACCTCGGCATGTAGGACATCTTCTTCATTATCTTGATAGCAACATTGCTGACAACAAAGTCGTCGTCAATTCTGACTGAATAGACAGACCAGGAGGTATCCAGAGAGAAGCCTCCCAGAGCGATATCTTCTTCCCCATGTTGAGTTTCCAAGAGCGGGGCATTGTCTTCCACGGGGGCATGGATTCCAGAGTCCCCGTGGATAGTGAGCATTCCTGTTTCTAGTCCCAATCAAATCTTCTGATGGAGTGTAGAGGGCACAGCCATGATATCTGGTCGGTGCAGCCAAGGTCTTCCTAGCAGCAAGTTAAAAGAGGGGGGAATGTTTACCACGTGAAACTCTACCTCCGTCTGGTGCGGTCCGAAGGTTATGGGAATCATGAGAGTCCCCACTACATCTCTCCGAGTGTTGTCGTATGCTCTGACTTTGACTTCTGATGGAGAGAAGTCCCTATTTTTGTACCCCAAGCAGTAGGCGACACGGAGTGGGCAGACATTAATTGCCGAGCCGTTGTCGACCAGGATTACCGGAACCGATTTGCCATGGCATTTCAGAGTGATGTGTAACGGCCGATTGTGGTCAGTTCCCTCGGCAGGTAAGTCCCGATCAGTAAAGGTGATAGCATGTTTGGCAGGTATGGTTTTGATCAATGCCACCAGCTCATCAGGGGTTATAGCGGAAGGAACCTTTAGTTGAGAGAGTGCTTGGATGAGACCTTCACGATGGCGTGTGGAATGAACCAGCACATCCCAGACGGACATCTTGGCATTGGTTTGCTCGAGTTGGCGCTTGATCATCCCTTCGGGGTCCTTTTCAGGTCGGGAAGGCTCATTGGCTGGTGGATCAAAGGGTCGAAAGGTGTTTTTGACTGGGGTGGTAAAGGGATCAGAGGGTCCCTTTGGCTGCAGGGTTGGAAGATTCTCCGACTTGAAGATTCGGAGGTTGGTAAACACGGCCGCTTCTGGTTAAATGATCAATCTGGCGATACTTTGATTCTTCACTCCATAGGTCGGCCAGGGCTTTGCGCTTGTTTCCGATAGTTGTATCTTGCAGATTGGCGGCCAGATCAGCAATGACTAGATCATCCCACAGATCCTCGGATGTCCACTTTTCAGCCTCCATTACTGTCTTATTGACGGTCCATTCTTCGTTCCCCACCTTTATGTTGACTACCTCGGTGCTAGCCCACAGGTTTGTTTCGGCCTCTGGTTCACTTTCCCATAAGTTCATCATGGCGACGTCGGCATCCTTTGGAAAAGTAGCAGAAGGTTCGGATTCAGTTCCGTCGACAAAGATAGTCCATCGGGTCCACTCGTTACTAGCGACCTCTTCTTCGATTCCAGGGAGATTCAGGTACGGGGTGAGGTCCACATTGCCGTACAGATTATTGATAACAAAATCGTTAAAATGAGAGAAATCCGAGCGAAGAGGGGCAAGTTCTGGCCAGTTGTAGGTCATCATCTCAGACGAATATCCAGGCTAGTGTTCTTCACCGAACAGTGCTGGCAGGGTAAAGGTATCCAAAGGGTCATTCCAGGCCATGAGCTGGTACTCGTCTGGAGTTGGGTCCCATTCCCATTCAGGTACATCTTGAAAAATTTGGTATTCTTCTCCTTGATTTTCAAACAGTGCATACAGAGAGAACCCGTCAAGAGGATCTGCTTGGATGTTCTCCGCTACCAACCTCCCACCGGTTTGAATAAGGGTTCGCTGCTCCTTTGGGGTTGGCGGCCTCAAATTCTTCCCAGTAGCAATCAATTCTCCCCATGTGTCTTTCCATCCCCATATGGAACGGAAGGCGCTTTCCGGAATTCCACCAGCAGGATTGGTTCAGCATCGGGAGTGATGAGCATGTGGTAGGTCACCTGCAGGATGCTCTGAGTCTCGGCTAAGGTGATTTGGTTGATACGAAAGGGGGCATTATGCTGTGGTAGGGGGTTTGTAACAATGTTTGGTTTATCTGAGAGTGGAGCATCAACAATTTTGTTATCTATGAGGTTTTGGATTTCATGGCGGAGGCGGATGCAGTTATCGGTGGTATGGCCAGGCATTTGGTGGAAGTCACAGTAGACATTTTGGTTGAGGTTCGGTGGAATGGTTTGTGGCGGCGGAAGAGGTTTCAACACTCCAATTTCTGTAAGTTTTTTAAGAAGAGTGGATCTGGGAGTGCTGAATTGGGTGAAGGTTCGATTCTGGGATTTTGGTTTTTCAGAAATTTGGTTGACTTCCACAGGTTTGGTGGATGAGGTTCCTGCTTGGTTAGTATTCCCGAAGAGAACGTTGCTGTTTCCTGAATATGCTCTTTTGGATTTCGACCCTGATCCTAACTCTTTCTTTTCCAAAGTTCCATCTCGCAAAGCCTCTTCTACGGCTAGTCCAGAATCATAAAAGGTTTCGAAATTCGGGGCAGCCTGGGAAAGAACCATGTAAGGAGCAAAAGAGCTTGGCAGGTTCTTGGTTATTATCCGTATTTGCTCTTTCAGATCAGGCTTATTCTGCATTTGGGCAGCCTTGGCCCTCCAACGTTTGACAAAGTCAGCAAAGTTTTCGTTTTCACTCATCTTAGTGCTTTCCAACTCCCTCGTGGTCATTTTCAGGTCAACATTGAAGTCGTATTGGGCCACGAAGGCTGTCCCAATATCTTCCCAAGTTCTCTTCTTGGATGGCTCGAGAGAGAGGAACCATTGTAGAGTTGGCCCAGATAGAGATTCGTGGAACAATTGGGCCATAGCTTCCTTTTCGATGCCCCGCATGGTGAGGGAGCCAACATATTCTTGAAGATGGGCCCTCGGATCGCCGGTACCATCGAACTTTGCAAAGTCCACACCTTTGAATTTTTCTGGCAACTGGACCTTGGGGAAAAGGCACAGCTTGTTCATGTCGATTTCTCCTTTTCCAAGTCGTTTAGTCTCCTGGACTGACTCCTCCAATTCGCCAATCTTAGCCATGAGGGCGGCCAAGTTGGGATCAGCTGCCGGTATTTCTTCTTTGGGTTGCTCAGGCCGCCTAGCCAGAAGCTTATCACTGATTTCCTGCATACTTTCCATCATCATGTTCATGTCGTTTTTCATGGAAACCATGGTAGCCTTGAGTTGCGCATCGACACCAGCAAGGGACTGCTTAAACTGAATGTCCATGTTTGCCATGTTCTGCCTGAGCTCTTCTATCCCATCTCCTTGGTCAGCCATGGGTAAAGGGCTTTCGGGCAGGATTAAGACTATGGGTTCTTCTATTATGGTCTCTTCTAACAACTGTTACTTTTCTTGATCGACTTGGACTTCAAACAGTGGGGTTCCTTTCAGGGTGTCTACACGGACTAGTCTTCGGGACAGACGAAACCAATTGGGTACAGCTTCCTTCTTTCGCAGGCGATCAATGTTGGCAATACTGGCAACAAGTCAAAAGGGAGCGACTCACAATCGATCCAAATGCTCGTCCTACTTCTACCCATCTCCTAGAAACAAGGCCTAGGACCTACTGTGGCTTGAATCTCACTTAAGACGTTTGTACAGAAGATTTCCAGTAGTCCGGGTAGGTGCCGTCAGGCAGGTTAAATTCCGAACGGGTCGAAACCAGAGCCAATCTCCTTATCGTGACCATCCGAGACAGAGCAATGTGACCACCGGAATCCAGATACGCACGCGCTCAAGGCTAGATCCAAACCAAGGGAGCCGTTCGGGCACGGCAAACACCGGAGGTATCACAAACTCCGTGGATTTAAGGTCTCCTAAACCGACTGAAGGGTCCTAAAGGATTCTAAGGGAGCCTAATCCTCTAGCCTGCAAAATGCAATGATGCATGAATGATGGGTGTACAGAAATAAAATGCACATAAACAAGATATAACACATAAGTCCTAACCATGGGTTCCTGTCTTAGTTGGGATGGTTCTATGGTTATGTACAAGTGCAAAGGCTGGTTTTGGTCTCAGAAGGGTTCCCCGGACTAGAGCCAAGATGTACTACCCCATGTCAAGTGTATTGCAAGACAATGGTCGAACAGCACGATGGCTCATCATAGTCGAGGGTTGCTAGGCATTTTGGGAGAGCTTATCACCGGTAAACCGGGCAAGGTAGCCAAAATACGCTAGCGAGGCTTGTGCAGTGCAAAATGTACAAGATAAAAGAGTTTAATCTTCCGAAAGATATTTGAAGAACAATCCCCCTTTTGAAAATACCATTCAAGCTTGGCTCTCTTGATCATCCAATATTTTTGAGCATTTTTTTTTAAAAAAAAATTGGATGAAGTAAAGATCCCCAGCAGAGTCGCCACTGTGGGCTCCCGACGCCAGGAAAAAGGAGTGCCAACTCGAAGAGTCGCCACCCGGATTTTTGAAATGGATCATCCGAGAAACCAAAGAGTCGTTTGGAAAAAGGCTTTTGATCTAGCGAAAACGTTGAGATGTTGGGTTCGGGAGCCACGTTACGAATGAGAAAGGTTTTTCTTTAAAAAGCACCCCACTCGTCCGGAGAAAACCGGTCTCTACTTAATGTTTTCAAAAGAGAAAAATGGGAGAAATCTTCAATATTTTCCGGAACATCAAACTCTTTAATAAAACAAGTAGCGGGGAAGGGACATGGAAAATATATCACATTGACGTGCAGGTGGTGCTGTCTGTACAGTAGTGATAAAATGATATGAATAGAGTAAACGAACAACACTGAGCAGACTGTCTGGATCTCGGCTAAGCTGTCCACGGCACCCTGAGATGCCGCATGCGGCACCTCAACGTACCGTGCGTGGTACCTGCTCTGCCGCCAGACTATTACAGACTTTCAAAACGTTATTTAGCTCACGGCTTTCTCCGCATATTTTTTGGAAAGCTTATCAGGAACCTCATAACAGTTAGATCATCCCAAAAATACCATTGTCTTTCTCAAAATACGGTTTTAAAGTAGTTTTTAACGTTTTTGATCGTTCGGGATGATCTTGAAAAGTTTTTAAAAGAGCCAGAACATGGCTTGTAGATATGGTCTTATTTTAAGAGCAACAGAAACAGTAAACAGCAGATACAGATAACCACAATAGAGGAAAACTCAGATCCAAGCAGCCTGCTCACAATAGCATCAGTGTGCACCATGCCGTGCGCTGAGAGTCAGGGTGCCGTGCGTCTGATCAACAGACCGCGCGGTTCCCCAACCTCAGCACAGTGTTGGTTTTATTTTATGAAAATGGGTTTTGAGTCAGGATCTAACCAAAAGGGATTAGATTTGCTGACAGAATGGTCCCCTCAGGATCAGAACGGAGTCTGGTCCGAGTAAACTAGTTTATACCTTTGGTTTCGAGCTTGGTCAAGGATCGTGGATGCAAGGATGTGGATGGATTGTCACGGATGTGGATGGAGGAGGTTAAACGAGGCGAAGGGAGTATGGGTGTGGGTGAAGGTTAGGTATTTTGGGTGATGGGGTCTTGAAGTTAATAAATGTTCAACTTCAATGATGAGAAAGGAGTGAGTGAAAGCTCTTAAAGAATGTCTTTTGGGAATGGCATCCTTTAAGACTTGGAAATGGAAGTGGTAATGGAAAGTGGGTTTGAGAACTTAGAGAGAGAAAGTAGAGTGAGAGAGCCAAGAGAAGGGCAAGAGAAGGACTCAAAAGAAGGGCTAAGAGGGACCCCTTTCCCTTGAGTGGAGGGGTTAATTTATAGGCAAATGCCAAGGATTTTGAATTTCAAGTGGTGGAGGTATTTTCTGAGCGGGCCAGAAGTGCATTTTCAGCTGAGCCAGTCATCAGCTGTGGCTCACACTGGCGTGGCCGACAGCTTTCTGAGCCAGCCAGCTTTTTGCTCAAGGTGCCGTGCGGTTAAGGATTGCTGCGCACGGCCACTCTTGAATTTCAAGGTGTCGTGCGCTCCAATTATGCTCCGCACGGCTCCTCTTCCTTCGATCCAGGGTCCTTTTGGGCTTTGTTTGGGCTTCTATCTGGGCTTTTCAAGCTTTTTGGGTTTTTGGGCTTAGAGAGATCCTTTTTCAAGCTCGCAAAGGCATCGTTTCCTCTATTTTCATCATCGGGGTGGACAAAGACTCTCCGAGGTCCGGATTGGGGTGTCTACAACGGTGTGGGCACATCACCGATTGGCCCTCAGGAATCAAGTTTCTGGAGAGGAGAACCGACCTTGATGCCACTCGATCCTACAGTGCCAGCCACACAAATATTTCCACTTTTGGGGGACAAATATTTTTCCAGATTGAACCCATGACCCGATTACTTGAAAAACCCATTTGTTCCCATTTATTATAAACTGATTTCACGGAAAAGCAGTTATCAGATGCCCATCTCCAACACATCATATCACGTCTGGATTGATCCAAAATCACTGCCTCACGTGAGTCTGCTATTAGCATGGAATTCCGAAAAAAAAATGCAGCACCACATCCTTCATGAAGTCACATCCTTTTTTAACAAATGAGAAATTGAAGCCATTCGCGCCCGGAGCCTTGATACTACTGCAATCCTTTAAAGCCGCATAAATCTCCCCTTCCTCAAAAACTGTACTGAGCTGGGTTGTAGTGGTAGGAGTTAAAACTCTTGGAAGAACACCCCCTAGCACTGGTCTATACCTTATCTCTTCTTTGAAATTGTTGTTGAAATGATCAGCAGCAACGTCTTTAATTTCCATGGGGTCTTCTAGCACTCTGCCATTCACCTTGACGGATCCCACCATATTTCTCCGATATCTATTATTAGCAATGGCTTGGAAGTACCGAGGGTTTTTATCTCCCAATTTCATCCAGTTTAATCTCGATTTTTGTCTCCACAAAGTTTCAGCCAGACGAGAGAGTCTCCACAAATCTGCTTTAGCCTTGCATTTCATAGCTGTCTCCTCTGTATTGAGTGGTCTCTCCTCCACTAAGAGATCAAATTGGTGTAGTTCCGCTTCCTTATCTTGAATAGCTGTGTTTACGTCCCCAAATTCCTCTTTGTTCCACAACTTAAGCTTGCCTTTAATGGCTCTCAGTTTCTGCAAAATAATAAATCCAGCCCATCCATTCACCTACGTAGACTCCCATGTTTCCTTAGCAATAGCCATGCACCTCGGATTTGAAAGCCAAATATCCATGAATTTAAAAGGTTTAGGACCGCAATCTCTACCATCATCTATCAGCATAATAGGACAATGGTCAGATATGGGTCTGTGAAGCCCCCATTGGAGAACTTTAAAGTTGTCCAGCCACTGTTGAGAAAGCAAAAATCTGTACAGACGACTAAGAATGGCATGGTCTTGGTAGTTAGTCCAAGTGAACTTCCTACCTGTCATTGGGATATCAATTAGCTCCATAGAGTTACAAAAATCCGAAAAATCCCTCATTCCTCTCTCCATTCGTTGGCACCCTTTCCTTTCAGTGAAGGTTTTGATTTCGTTAAAATCTCCCCCCAAGTACCAAGGAAGAGGGGAGTTCCTCTTCAGACTAATTAACTCATCCCACAGAACTCTCCTATTAATCACCTCATTCGGAGCGTACACGTTCACCACAAAGCACGGAAAAGTATTATTGATCACACCTTGCATAGCAATAAAAGACCTGTGGGAAATAATGTTTTCTGCTTTGAAAAAATTCCTACTCCAAACCGACAAAAGTCCCCCAGAGTTCCCGATAGCATTGGACACAGCAAACTCAAAATCTCCACTGCCCCACAATTTTTGAATAGTAAATCTATCAATACTTTTTAGTTTAGTTTCCTGAATGAAAAGCATGTCTGGTTTCCTTTTCTTGATTAGCTTAGAAGCAAATTTTGTCCTTGTTCATCACAGGCAGATGAATATGGGTTGTGATTTTGGATATGAATGATTATCAGGTAGTTCGGTAGTTCTTTTCTCAGGTAGAGTTTCACTACGAGAAAAGTGAAAAAGCAAATTTGTCTTTATTGTAATTTTTTTCTCGTTTTTTAGTTTTGTGTCAAACTTTTGTAAATTATTGATTCGTCTCAACGAGAGGAATCGAAAAACCCAGATTTTTTTTATTTTTACCCAAATATTTTGGGGAAAATATCCACTTTTAAGCTAAAAATTATCACTTTTTGCACTTTTTTTTAGCTTAAAAGTGGATATTTATTTGGGTACAACTAAAAATTCAAAATACACATTTTAAATCCGAAATACTTTTGTGGGACCATATATAGACTTCTCTCTTCCCAAAGAACGTACATGTAACATTATGGAAAATGCATGCGCGTAAAAATAGTACCTCTTAGTTAAAAGCGAAAACCATGCTGGAATAACTTTTTCTATCTATCGCTCTAAACTCATTACCACTCATTACATTAGAAATATTTTTCAAAGACGAAAACCAAACAAAGGCTTTGAAACTGCATACTATTTCGAATCTGGTGACTGTAGTGATCCAGTGGGCAAAATCAAGGCTTATATAAAGGCCTTTTGAGGATGGCTATGATCACCGTATAAGCTCTCAGTTTTGAGAAGTAGTGAGGGGTAAAAATGGAGTTGAAGAAAAGTTTGAAGTTGGAGCTCTTAGGGTTTTTCCTTTTGAATGTGTTTGTGCTTTCCATGGCTAAAACGACAGTCCGTCCCATCAACTGGGTTGTGAGTACTACCTAACTACTCCATGAGAGTTTCCTCATCTTCTTCCATCGCTTCTGAGGAGACGATAGGGAATTATATATAGTCTCGTGTCCTTAATTGAATTTGTCTTGCTGTTTTAAATATTTTGACAGACGCATGATCGTGTCTTGGGACTTACTTTGTTTCGAGATTTAAGAAAATTACTAGTGATGCTGCAAATGCATTACAAAACATAGAGATGGAGATAGAGATATTTAGAGACAGATGGCATAAGAGACAAACAAAAGAGTCTTTCCGGAAATACTTCGATGCGGTGAATTTCGATTGGTGATCATATAAGCAAAGTCCATCTTCCCCGGAATACAATAATAGATTTTTATTGATTTCCAGTTATAGAGCATGAGATTTTATTTATTTAATGTTAGTTAATTAATTTGGTGAGTGCAGCTGAATGAAACAACATATACAAGGCTATGTAGCACAAAGAAGATCTTGACAGTCAATGGATTGTTTCCAGGGCCTACTTTGTATGTCCGAAAGGGTGATAGGTTGGCTGTTAATGTTCAAAATCAAGGGAAATACAATGTCACCATTCATTGGTATTCCTCTCTCTCTCTCTCTCTCTTTGTATGTATGGTAGATTTAGTTCGTTTAAAAAAATACACGACATGCAGTGACATCTTTAAAATTATCAAGGGTATTTTGGTCTAAAGATAAAACAGTAAAAGATCACGTCACGTGGTTGCACATAGAAAAAGAGACAATGCTACTCACACAACAATCCAAACACAATAACTTACACAACTTCTCACATATATGTGGGGCCCACACATAGTAGTGTGTGGAGTCCACATGTAAGTGAGAGGTTGTGTAAGTTATTGTTTTTGAATTGTTATGTGACTATCATTTTTGTAGAAAAAGTGCGATGTAAAATCAAAGATGGGAGGGAGAAAAGGAAAGCGAATAATACCAGGAGGAGAAATATTGAGGTTTCTTTCTATTGCTACAGTGCATACAGTGACTCCTTTTGGAAGAGAATGAACATTGGAAATTAAGGTATTTTGGTCCGATGAAGTTAATTAACTCCCGGAACCGTTTTGAGGTGATATCAATTTTTTTAGGTCAGTCTATAGATAGCTCTGACTGTTTTAATTGGGACCCCCACATGTAAGTGGTGAAATTTATCCTTTAGAATTAGTTGAGGTTTGTGCAAGCTGGTTCGAAGATATATAAGTATAAACTAGTTCAGTTTCATTACCTACCACATTCTTGGTCGTATTTTGATGATCAAAACAATTCATCTCTTACACCATGACATTTTAACTCATAATGCAAAAATCACACAATCGGATATGAGTAACCGCTAATTTAAATTGTACAATTTAAGTTCAGATCTGTGTCAAACTTCCAAATTAAAAATTGGGTGATTTTATCAAGCACTTATTGATATTGGATTGAGCTAATTTTCAGCAGTTGGAGTTAAAATATAATATTCTAAGAGATTAACCGTTCTAATCATCGAAATAAGATCGGAAACATGGTGGGCATTTTCATCCACTTTTAAAGATGAATCATCAAAAAAATGAAATAAAAAAAATGTAGTTCTACAAACTAATATTGTTGTTTTGGGAAACATGTGATGTATATAGGCACGGAGTAAAGCAGCCAGGAAATCCTTGGTCAGATGGGCCGGAGTACATTACACAGTGTCCAATCAAACCGGGTGCAAATTTCACTTATCAGATCATATTCTCAACCGAAGAAGGTACACTTTGGTGGCACGCTCACAGTGATTGGTCTCGAGCCACGGTTCATGGCCCCATTGTTGTATACCCTGAAGTTGGAACAACCTACCCTTTTCCCAAGCCTGATGCAGAGTTTCCTATTGTTTTCGGTATGTACCAACTCTCTCTCCCCGTGCGTGCGCCCTCTCCCTCTCTCTCTCTCCAATGCCACAGACCTAGAAAAGCTTCATAGAAAATATTTATATATTCTTGTACTTTTGTTGTCACAGCATCGTGGTTCAAGGGAGATGTAATGGAGATAATTGAAAGTGCACTTAAAGACGGAGGCGAAACAAACAAATCAGATGCTCTCACCATTAATGGCCAACCGGGTGATCTATACAATTGTTCCAAAAATGGTATCCACACATCAATTAAATCTCAATTAGGACTTCAACAACTGAATGTAGTGTGAACAACAACATTTTGAATAATAGTACGTTATTAAGTTTGCGTGCTTATCCAAATAAAACACAATCCGAATGTTGCAGGGACGTTCAATATACTGGTGAATCAGGGAAAGAGGTATCTTCTTCGTGTCATCAACTCAATTATGAACGAAGAAGTGTTCTTTGCGGTGGCTCAGCATAATTTCACAGTCGTTGGAATGGATGGAGCATACGTCAAACCCATAGATACTAATTACATCTTCATAACACCTGGACAAACCATCGACATCTTAATGACTGCAAATAAGTCCCCAAGCTACTATTATATGGCAGCTAGAGCCTATGTAGCTGTTGTATATGACAACACGACTACAACTGCGATTTTGAAATACACAGGAAATTATACCGCCCCATCGAAGCCAGCATTTCCTAGTAAGCTTCCAAATTACACTGACATCAATGCTGTAACAAATTTCACCAAACGGATTAAGGCCCTGGCTAGCGATGACTACCCAATTAATGTCCCCCAAAAAGTTGATACCCAACTTTTCATAACTATTTCAGTGGGCTCGATTCCGTGCCCTAATGATTCATGCGACGGACCAAATGGGTCAAGGCTCGCTGCAAGCTTGAACAACGTAAGTTTTGAGACGCCTGCGGTGGATTTATTGCAAGCATATTACAGGCAAATCGGAGGGATTTACACGACCGACTTTCCGAGCGTGCCACCTTACTTCTTCAATTTTACAGCTGATGAGATGCCTGATAACGTTTTAATACCATCGACGGGGACTAAAGTGAAAGTCTTGGAGTTTAATTCAAATGTGGAGATAGTATTTCAGGGGACTAATATACTAAGTGCAGCTGAGAATCATCCTATGCATTTACATGGCTTTAGCTTTTATCATGTTGGATCTGGTTTTGGGAATTTTGATAATAAGACTGATCCAA
Source organism: Rhododendron molle (assembly GCA_025413875.1). Classification (NCBI taxonomy): domain Eukaryota; kingdom Viridiplantae; phylum Streptophyta; class Magnoliopsida; order Ericales; family Ericaceae; genus Rhododendron; species Rhododendron molle. Next base: position 38,450,715 of record CM046398.1, on the reverse strand, counting down.
ATGGGTACAATTTGGTTGACCCACCTGAGATAAACACGGTTGGGGTGCCCAAGAATGGATGGGCTGCAGTCAGATTCAAAGCTGATAATCCAGGTAATACTAAGTACTTTTGGCATTACGTGCAGGAATATTCAAAACTGTAAAAAAAATTTTGGTGGGATGAGATGAAAAAGTGTTGATAACGAATGGAATTTCTTGACTTTAACATTGTAGGAGTATGGTTCATGCATTGTCACTTGGAAAGACATTCTAGCTGGGGAATGGATATGGCATTTATTGTGAAGAACGGAACCACCAAATCAACAAGCATTCGGCGGCCTCCACGTTACTTGAACCCTTGCTAATCAATTTCTCCGATCTAAGAAAACTAGCTAGTAATCCAATTTGGCACAACCCATATTTAGGTTGGGAAGAATTCTCATCACGTGGCGGTGCTGCAAAACTAAGTAATAATTTTCTAAGATAAATAAAGGAATAAGCATATTACATATGCAGCGTTGTTGTTTATATATATTCTAATAATAAGAAACGCAGTTTAGAAAAAGAAGAAGAATTCTTGGTGTGATTTTTGTATAAAGTATATTATATTTGTTGTAGCTTGCTAGGATGTGCTTGTTTGTAACCATTGGTGGCATTTCTTTGACTTCGTGAATGTTGATTCATTTGAAGGTCTGTAACCAAACTGAAAGACGTTATTAATTGGATCAAATTAGTACGAAAATTAAATTTGAAGGTCAAAAGAGTTATAATTGGTGCTTGAAGGATGAAAATGAGACTTGGGTGAAACTAGGAGAATCATTTCTATAAATTTCCCAATAATTAAAAAGAGGTACAGTCGTAGGGTTCATAACACTTGTAACCAGTCCTGATTTACTTGCTCCATTCCGTGTTCTTAAAAACATTCAATTTTAGATTGATAAAGATACCCCGTAAAATGCGAGATCCTATAATCGCCGTTTACCAATGAGCAACAGAGAATGAGTTTTGGACCTCCATTTCCTCATGTGACCCCCATTTCCTCATTTACATGGGCTCCGACAATGTCCGGGTTCGTCCACAGAAAATATTTTTTCAATCTTAAATCGTTTTTCATTGTTTGAAAATAGGAGCAGTGCCCGAACTGGCCATGGTGTACTAATCATCCCGCTACCCAACCTAAATGACTACTCACTAATTATTGCACAAGAAACAGAAGAAACTCTAATTTGAAATATACTTCTATTACTCAATACGGAAAATTTACAAGAGATCCAAACCAAACAAAAACAAACGAACAATTTTTATTAAGAACAAAAATGTAAACGAGTTACCAGAGTGCAAGTAATTAAACAAAATTCTAAAAACTTGAAGGAAAAAGATTCTGAATGAAAGAACATAAATCTAATAGAAAATTAGAGGGAGACCCTAGTTTTTAGGTTTGGTTTGATCCCAACCCTGAATATTATTTCCGAACATAAATAGGCTCGGTAATATTGCATTGTGACTTTATTGCCCCAGATGAAGAAAATCTCCCAAATTCTAGAACCAGAACAAAAAAATATCTCTCTCCATCGCCCGTCAGAACCTTCGCTGCTTCAGACTCCATCAGAGAGTCGTGCTTTACCGAGATCACATGAGAATTGAAGGAGCTCACATCCTGTTCAGATTCTCGGAATAGGTGGCGAAGATCGGGAAGAAGAAAACGTGGTCAGAGAACTGTGCCATTTCTGGTTAGTGGGCCGACATCGAGTCCATTTCTTGTTCAAATCCATTTCCGATCCGCGGCCCGACACCGAAACACCATCTGCCGTTCGGATTTACATGGACGACGGCGATGCGACGGAATGGGCACTCGGTCATTTCTTCACTCCAATGGCTCCAATTTCTCGACGCCGGCGACGCATGTAAAACTTCGGCCTCATGATCGGACACCAGTACAATGACGACGGCGGAGGAGGCACTGGATTTGAATCGTGGTTGTGGTCGCCGCTAAGGGTGTGGAGGACTTGTTGGAGATGCCGTCGTCGACGTCTCCGCCGGTGTTGAAGGTGGAGAAGGATGTGTTGCTGAATTTTGATGTGGAGGAGAAGTAATCTGATTGCCCACAGAAGTAATCTGAAATGGAGGTGCCGACATTTCCCATATCAATTGGAAATGGAGGTGTCGGCAAGAGGACGAGACGGCGGTGGACGAAAGGAGTCAGGTGGTGGCACCGATGGCGGTGAGAAGTGAGCTGAACTAGTTGCGGCGCCGTGGTCGAATCGGCGTTGGCACTCGAAGAAGGTGGTGGCGGAGGAATTGTCGGCAAATAATTCAGGCTGGAATTGAATATTTGTTCAAATTTTTCATTATGTTTTTTCTAGGCGCACACATGTGACATGGTAGGACATATAAGTTCAATTATGTTTTTCTCCTCTCATCTCCTGTCCAATTAAATTACTTTTTTTTCGTAACTTTTTTTTTTGTTTTTGTTCAATTTTTGTTTATGTGTATATTTTTCTATGAGAACTGTGTATTATTTATAAGAACTGTCTATGAGAATTGTATAATTTTTACGAGAACTGTTTATGAGAATTGTGTATTTTTTATTAGAACTGTGTATTTTTCTATGAAAATTGTCTATGAGAACTATGTATTTTCTATAACAATTGTATATTTTTCATGAGAACTGTATATTTTTCTATGAGAACTGTCTATGAGAGTTGTGTATTTTTTCTATGAGAACTGTATTTTTCATATGATAACCGTGTATTTTTCTATGAGCACTGTGTATGATAAGCGTGTTTTTTTTATGAGAACTGTGTTTTTGCTATGAGAATTGTGTATTTTTTATATGAGAACTGTATTTTTACTATGAGAAGTGTATATATTTTTATGAGAAGTATGTAATTTTTCTATGAGAAATGTGTATTTTTCTATGAGAAGTGTGTATTTTGTATGAGAACTGTTTTAAATCATATGGGAATTGTGCATTTTTCTATGAGAAATGTTTATTTTTGTATGAGAACTGTTTTAAAACATATGAGAACTGTGTATTTTCTATGAGAAGTGTGTAGTTTCTATGAAAAGTGTTTATTTTTGCATGAGAAGTGTGTATTTTTCTGTATGAGAATTGTGTTTTTCATATGATAACCGTGTATTTTTTCTATGAGTACTGTGTATGATAAGGGTGTTTTTTGTATGAGAATTATTTTTTTGCTATGAGAAGTGTGTATTTTTTGTATGAGACTGTATTTTTACTATGAGAAATGTGTATTTTTTATGAGAACTGTGTATTTTAGTGTATGGTAAGACTATGTGAAATATATATTTTTTAGTTCACATAGTCTAGTTCTCATAACCAGTTTACAAAGTTAATTCTCTATGAGAACAATTAGTTCTCATAGCCAATTCTCATATAACTGACTATGAAAACTAACAGTTCTCATAAAACTGGCTATGAGAATTGGCAGTTCACATAGACAGTTCTCATAACTCAGTTCACAAATCTAGTTCTCAGCAGTTCTCATAATCAGTTTACATATCCAATGGTATTTTTGTCTGAAATAATATGATTCAAGAATTTTTGTCCGAAACAGTTCTCGTAAAGATAGTTCTCATAGGGACAAATCTTATAGAAATAATTTTCATAGACAGTTCTCATAGAAACAATTCTCATAGAAACAACTCTCATTTCAAATGGTATTTTTTTAATCTTACATAATTTCATATTCAATATGGATTTTGTTTAGTAGATATCGTCGAGTAGGTTCCAAAAATATAATTTTTAAAAAAATGAATATTTACAACAAAAGATATGACTTTTTGAAATTTAAACAATATTTTAATGGTGCACTAATGTTCATGGAGCATTGGATAATTTTTCTGTAGTAGATGCTCTTTAGTTCCGTGCGCTGATGCGCGTTAAAGGGGCATGGTTGGAATAAAAAATACAAACAATTGTGCAGGACTAAATTAAGTCCGAGCCTAATTTTTTGGGCCGGCCTAAAAATTTCCCTAAATCTAAAACTTCAATTTAATTTTCGAATCTTCTGTCATCGCTCGTGTTTTTTCTTTGCAGCTCTCTGTCCACGATAGCCCCATTTCCGGGAATTTTTAGGCCAGCCCAAAAAATTAGGCTCGGACTTAATTTAGTCCTGCACAATTGTTTGTATTTTTTATTCCAACCATACCCCTTCACGTGCATCAGCGCACGGAACTAAAGAACATCTAGTATAGAAAAATTATCCAATGCTCCATGAACATTGGTGCACCATTAAAACATTGTTTAAATTTCAAAAAGTCGTATCTTTTGTTGTAAATATTCATTTTTTAAAAAAATTATATTTTTGAAACCTACTCGACGATATCTACTAAACAAGATCCATATTGAATATGAAATTATGTAAGATTAAAAAAATATTATTTGCTATGAAAACTCTCTATGAGAACTGTTTCTATGAGAATTATCTCTATGAAAAGTGTCATTGATTATTATTTCTATGAGAATTGTCCCTGAACTATGGTTATGAGAACTGAGGCTATGAAAACTATATTTTTAGAATCAATTCATGAATCATATTATTTCGAACAAAAATAATATTGGATATGTAAACTGACTATGAGAACTGCCAAATCTCATAATCAGTTCTATGAGAAAACTGCTGAGAACTAGCTTTGTGAACTGAGTTACGAGAACTAGCTATGTGAACTGTCAATTCTCATAGTCAGTTCTCATTTTCATAGTCAGTTATATGAGAATTGACTATGAGAAGTAATTGTTCTCATAGAGAACTAGTTTTGTAAATTGGTTATGAGAACTAGACTACGTAAACTAAAAAATACATACTTCACATAGTCTTACCATACACTAAAATACACAGTTCTCATAAAAAATACACATTTTTCATAGTAAAAACACAGTTCTCATACAAAAAATACACAATTCTCATAGCAAAAACACAGTTCTCATAAAAAAAACACCCTTATCATACACAGTACTCATAGAAAAATACACGATTATCATATGAAAAACACAGTTCTCATACAGAAAAATACACACTTCTCATACAAAAATAAACACTTCTCATAGAAAAATACACACTTCTCGTAGAAAATACACGGTTCTCTTATGTTTTAAAACAGTTCTCATACAAAAATAAACATTTCTCATAGAAAAATACACACTTCTCATAGAAAAATACACATTCTTCATATGTTTTAAAACAGTTCTCATACAAAAATACACACTTCTCATAGAAAATAACACACTTCTCATAAGAAAATTATACATTTCTCATAGTAAAAACACAATTCTCATACAAAAAATACACACTTCTCATAGCAAAAACACAGTTCTCATACAAAAAAACACACTTATCATACACAGTACTCATAAAAAAATACACGATTATCATATAAAGACACAGTTCTCATACAGAAAAATACACACTTCTCATACACAATTCACATCAAAAATTAAAAAAAAATCAAATCAAACTAATCAAAATCAAACGTGTACAATCATTTTTTGCGTACGAGAGATGACTTGTCCATGCAATAACGAGTGCATAGAATAATACCCATTCCTCCCTCCTCAATCAAAGGAAACTCCATTACCAATTATCGTTACAGGTTGATCAATATTTGCTTTAATTTCGTATTCGATTCAGTCTGGCTGGTGGTTCTATTGAGTGCCGATGATATCCATGACATCCCCGACGCTGTCAAATCCTACTCTCTCTCCTTTGTCGGAACCTTCGCCGTCGACCTCGACAAGTTCTGCTATGTCCAATTTGACGAACGCCGCGAAACAACCATTGACGGTGGTTGTAGCTCCAAACGTGGCTGCACTTTATGGCCAGAGTCTTCGCAGTCATCGTGGATAAACTCGTAATCCGTTGCTGTCGGTGAAATTGGACCGGCGGTGGACCGACATCCTTGCATCCATTGACCGACTTTACCACAACATGCCAAATGGCCCAAATGTTACACCTAATTTCTTGACACCAGGATTAACATTATAACAACAGACTCAACAATAGGTGATTAACGTGAATATTTTGAATACAAAAAAGGCACTTCCATTGGCAAAAAAAAGTAAGGAACTAATTGCAGATTTGCAGACGATAAATCTGGGACTCAAAAATGTTATTGCACCTATGAAGACGGACACTTCGATAGACGTGTCGGAGACAAATATGCGGAGGACGGACACTACAGCGGCAGCGCTGCCGCGAGGGGTCAGGCTTTCGGCGAACAAATCGCATCTGAGTGAGATGCTGAGCGGCAGCTTTGGCAGCAAAGTTCTGGTTTCGATTGATGTTGGAAATGCCGGTGCAAAGGAGGATTGGAGGTGGTGGCGGTGGCGCCACAGATCTATTTGAACAACGCCGTCGCTGCCCTTTTTTTATATATATAGTAATAGTAGAGGTTTTGGAGAGAGAGAGTGTGTGTTACAGAGCGGAGGTTGCATAACAGTCATCTGGAATAAAAAGGGCAAAAAGTCCTAATATAACATATCCGAGCCTATATAGGTTCAGGGAAAATATTTAGGGTTGAGATTAAACCAAATCAAAAAAAAGAGGACCGGCTTCTAATTTTCTATTCTTTTATTCCAAACCGAGTTCCATTTTTCCCTTCTTGGCCCACCGTTTAGTCAAACCAATTGTTAACTACTGGGCCCATCTTCATTGGTCCAATTCTTCATTTTCACTCAAACTATCCTCCGCCAATTTGATTTGCGAATCATTACTCTTACTCCCATTGCAGTCCAGACCTTCCAATTAATTGAATTCGAATGGCCCAAAGTCGAACACCGTTAAATATTTCAACTTTGTATATTTTTGTATCAAACTCTCGAAATACTTACAATACACAAATTAAGCATTAAACTCCGAATAATAATATAAATTGAACTTAACAAAGATAAATTACGAGACGCTAATGTGAACATTTATGCGCCTATCAAATTTGTATTATAGATTTCAAATACCTAGTTTTGCAATGGTTTTCACTGATTGATGTTGGAGTTCTGAGATAGATTATGCTCGTAAGACGGATCGAGCCATTAAGTGGTCAAACCGTGCTATTGAGAGACGGTCCGTGCTATGGGATAATTTATGTCTTTTAACAGTCCGATTATTTCCTTGACGATTATCAAAAGTGTTTGCAAGCCCTATCGATAATCTCTTTTGATTCGAATAAATAAATCTAACCTATGCATATTGTTGTTATGCAGTCGGAGTGGATTCAAAACCCTAGATATTTTTCTCTATCATTTCTAAATCTTTTAATTAGATTGGTCTTTAGTTTAATTAGCTCTTCAAAACAAATCAACCAATCAATCTTTACTTTCCGAATTAATCTAGAAGTTGATCGAATTATAGTAACTTAGCCAATCTGTTCCTGCGGATTGACACTTGGTCTTGACCACTATTCTATGGAGTAGTAGTTAACTCTAAGATTTTATAAATATATTTTTGACACGGAACGACGCGGTCAGACACTTTTTCTCTTCCCTTAACTCAGGCACTAGAAAGCCTTAATGTGATAGACCCTACCTAATTAAGGGACTTGGATTTTTTCATCCTAAAAATATTTTTTTCATATATAAAACATTTATTTTTCAAATATACACCAGATTTTTATGCTATAATTAAGTAAAATTATTATTTTATTGCCTATTAGCTTCATTAACATATCTTACGATACGCGATACGCATCTTGATACGATTTATAAAAATAAAATAAACGATACACGATACATATCCCGATTTGAAAACATTGTTAGTAACTACTAGTTTTTTTTTTTTTTTTTGGGTAATTAATTACTACTAGTTTGTATAAACAAAACAAAGGCTAATTAATAACAAGATAAAAAAATTCTTTCAAACAAAAGAAAAAAAAAAACTACTGTCTTAGCACTCAGCTAGCTAGGAGCCAAAATTATTGAAGTGAGATAGTTTATTCTATATTTTCATTTCTTCTTTTGATTCTGCTAAAATTGACCACTCTAACAATGGAGTGATTATTCTGCATTCTTGGAATTACCACCATGTTTGCTTTGGATTTTGAGGTAGTTTTTTGAGATAATGAGTGGAGAACAATAAATAAAAAAATGAGAGTAAAAATTTATTAGAGACTGTGCTCAAATACAAAAGTTTGAATCTAGAATCCCTAAATGAACGTGGCCGAACCAAGAGTAATTAATAGTTCCTCCTATCTATGGTCCAAGATGGAATATATAAGAAGACAAGAATTAATGAAAATGATCCCTTCGTCATTTCTTTCATAATACGCACACATACATCATGGCCCCATTAATATACAAGCCGCCCATTAAGTTTCGGTAGTTGTGTCTAAAACTGCTTCTCCTTTTGAAAATGCAAAACACCTGTTCCTCCTTTAATAACCATTGGACTACACAAATCAAGAATAGTTTGGGCTTTTTGAGTAGCACGATATGGACTTGGCAATGTTATGAATATCGTACCGGGCAGGGTACCGATTTTTCTACTGGTACGGTACGTACCAGGATCGGTTAAATACCGGGTACCGTTTCGGATTTACCGCAACTACAATATATATAATAATCATATATAATTATAATTCAAAAAAATTCTCCATACCATGCAATTCATCATAAAATACCTATGTGTTTCCCTTTTGTCTCACATTGCCTAGTTACAAAACTTTTTTCCATCTTAAATGACTTTACACACTAGTGGGCTTGTAAGGACCCAAGGAGAGGTCTTGCGCGCTCAGAAAAATGGGCCGTGGCCGAAAACAATTTGGAAAAACTAATCTGGAAACCAATTTATTCGCGCCCGGGGGGTGCAAGTCCGGGATTTGAGCCTCGCACACGTAATATAGTTAAGCCCATATTTTGTTAAATTTTTTTCTGCCGCTTCGTTTTTTTTACCAAGAGCCGAACCCTGGACAAGACAAAACCTGAATCTAGAAAAAAAAAAGTTTTCTGTTGCCCCTTCGTTTTTTTAAACCCAGAAAAAGGAAAAAAAAACACCCTGCGAAATACCAGCCGGAATTTCATTAGTGTCATTTCGGCCGATATCGTCCGGTATTCCTGGAATTGCCCGATAAGGTCCGGTATTGGGGCCGAAACGGTATTGAAGGGTTAGAGTACCGTTTTTCTCTCAAACCGGTACGTACCGGCCGGTACGAAACGGTATTCATAACGCTGCCTTGGACATCTAACATGATATTTTCAAAATCAAAGATTGCGTTTCTTTTTCATTTTCTCTACAACAAGAAAGGAAACCAAATAACTAAGGCCATTCACAGTGGTATAATCAAAAGTCAGTTATTTCTAAAGTGTTGGTGAAAAATATGGTTCACCTTGGTATAATCAAACTTAGCAACATCCTTAGAAATAATCAAATTTTGGATTTTGAATAACGAAAACTAGCAACTTTTTTCAATAGCAAAATTTGTGAACTCTGCACCACATAAGTTAATTGATTAAAAAAATTTTATGCACGTGTGTTTCAACTGATATTTTCTCCTCATCTTCTTTGTTTGCTCTATATCTTCTTCACTTCACCCACAAACTGTTCCTCTTTAGGGGGGGGTGAGGATATTTATCGATTCCCTCCTTTATTTAGGGGAAAATCAGAAGATTAAGAGCTTCCGATCCCCTCCCATTCTCCTTCCCTCTTAATGATATTTTTGTGCACCTCTCCTTCCCAAACATAGAATAACAGTCACAATTCCAAAGCCAAATGAAAAAAAACAAAAGAAAACAAGGAAAACAAATTACTTGCAAGATTAAGACGAAGTGCTAGTGAAATAGAAACAAAAAAAAAGGAATAAATAGAAATGAGAAAGAAGAGTGAAATATCTTAATCTGACGACGATGGGTTGAATTATAGTCTGTAAATGATCGAGAGATATGAGCTTTATTTTTGGAGGGAAAGAAAGAGGAACAGTTTTTTTTACCCAGAGCTGAACCCTGAAAAAGAAAAAACCTGAACCTAGAAAAAAAAAAAGTTTTCTGTTGGCCCTTCGTTTTTTTAAACCCAGAAAAAGGAAAAAAAAAAAAAAAAACCTGCGAAATACCAGCCGGAATTTCATTAGTGTCATTTCGGCCGGTATCGTCCGGTATTCCTGGAATTGCCCGATAAGGTCCGGTATTGGGGCCGAAACGGTATTGAAGGGTTAGAGTACCGTTTTTCTCTCAAACCGGTAAGTACCGGCCGGTACGGAACGGTATTCATAACGCTGACTTGGACATCTAACATGATATTTTCAAAATCAAAGATTGCGTTTCTTTTTCATTTTCTCTACAACAAGAAAGGAAACCAAATAACTAAGGCCATTCACAGTGGTATAATCAAAAGTCAATTATTTCTAAAGTGTTGGTGAAAAATATGGTTCATCTTGGTATAATCAAACTTAGCAATATCCTTAGAAATAATCAAATTTTAGATTTTGAATAACGAAAACTAGCAACTTTTTTCAATAACAAAATTTGTGAACTCTGCACCACATAAGTTAATTGATTACAAAATTTTTATGCACGCGTGTTTCAACTGATATTTTCTCCTCATCTTCTTTTGTTTGCTCTATATTTTCTTCACTTCACCCACAAACTGTTCCTCTTTCTTTCCCTCCAAAAATGAAGCTCATATCTCTCGATCATCTACAGACTATAATTCAATCCATCGTCGTCGGATTAAGATATTTCACTCTTTTTTCTCATTTCTATTTATTCCTTTTTTGTTTTTATTTCACTAGCGCTTCATCTTCATCTTGCAAGTAATTTGTTTTCCTTGTTTTCTTTTGATTTTCTTCCATTTGGCTTTGGAATTGTGACTGTTATTCTATCGTTTGGGAAGGAGAGGTGCCCAAAAATATCATTAAGAGGGAAGGAGAATGGGAGGGGAAGATCTTAATCTTCTGATTTTTCCCTAAATAAAGGAGGGAATCGATAAATATCCCCATCCCAAAAAAAAAAAAAAAAATAATAATAATAATAATAAGAAGAAGAAGAAGAAGAAGAAGGAGGAGGAAGGAGGTCACCGATTTTTCTCCAGAATTACGGGAGGAAATCGATATATTTTTTCCCAAAAAAAAACCTTATAGAGGGAAGTGAATGTCGTGAAATAGAGGGGTAGAGAGAGTGTGTGAAATTAGAGTGGACCTCTTATTTTGGTTATAGACTTAAAGTGACCATTGTAGACCTCAATATTATTAAGCTTTGTAACCTCTTAAATGAATAATAAAAAGTTGATGTGTCAACTTTAGATTATCCATTTTTAATTATACCATTATGGATGGCCTAAAATCGCCGATTAGAAAACCCAGCCAAATCTGTTATAAGAAGATCCATCACTTCTTCTGGAGAGGTCCTCATGGACACCATAAGTTCATCTTGATTTGGTTTCCAGCCTAAGCAAATTTGTCCACCGCCTTTTTGAAGGGTATGCTCCAAGTTGCTTCTTGTAATCTCCGTGATTGCATTTCATAAGCGGAGAAAGCTAAGAACACTACACTTCATACTAGAAATAGCTAAAATTGCCGTACTTAATTACTTTTGAAGAATATATGAATTCTCATTTTAGTTCCTTATTTTTAGGGCCACATTTAAGTAATTTATTGGCAATTGTTGTATGCATTCCTCAATGGAGCCTCATGCGCCACATTGCCTTTTGCTTAAGGGAATTGATCAGCTGCGGTTAGTAACTTGACTAGACTGACAAAAAACTAATAGTTCATGGATCAAATGCATAAATACGAAGTTGAGTAACCAAAGTGAGAGTTGAGTAAAGCTGCATGGGTGCCAAAATGGAATTTGTGCTAAAAAAAAGGTTTGGTAAACTCTAACTAAATCACTGCATCACAACCTTTGATTATAAGCAAGAGATTTGAAATTCGGGCTCACGGAGGCCTATTGAATATCCTTTAACAAAGTTCCATTTCCGAAAGAGAGTACTTATTTTTTAAAAATACAATTTCAAGCTTAAAAATTATTTGTTTATGAAAATAATTTTTCTATCAATATGGATCTCGTTTGATAGATTTCATTGAGATTCTTTAATACTGTACCAAAAAAATAAAAAAAATATTTTTCATTTGCATTATTTTTGAGTTTAAAAATGTGAAATAAATATTTATTTTTTAAAAAAGTGTTCTGGAATGGGATCTAACTCTACATCTTTTTTTTTTCTCAGCAAAGAAATAATTTATTTATTGAAAAAACAGAAACCTAACAACATTCTAATTAACTCTACATCCTCCTTAATTTTTTTTTCTTTTTTTTTTAAGTCAAATCAAAAGAAGAGATTATTTACATCATGTGTGATTAAAGAAAGGCTGCTGATTTTTCCAGTTCTTTTTTTGTTAACGCCACTTCCGTACAAGTATATTTTTGTTTAAAATACATTTACAAGGGAGTAACGTTATCAAAAAAGAGAGTGGCAAAATTATTTTCTTTAAAGAAATTGTTTCAAAATACACAATCAATTCTCGTGTGGGCTCCGGCGCCTACTCTGACGTCTACATGGCCCTCCGCCACTTCGACTCCCACCCTGTCGCCCACAAGGAGGACGCTGTGCTTGTGCTCGAGTTTCTCCCCAAACGTGGTTCCTGTAATTTTTTTCAAAAATAGTTGAAGCCTAGCGGTGGGGTAGGATTTCTGTGGAGAAAAATTGAAGGGGTGGGGGGCCACAGTCCATGTAAGCTTCCCGTTACGCCCCTTTTTTTTTTTTGTGCGTGTTTCCGTCTGTTTTAAACAAAAAGAGTAAAATTGAAACCAAAAAATTTGAAAGGACAAAAATAAAATAAAATCAAGTCTATTTTGTAGAGATAAAAAAAGTAGATAAGTCTTTTTTAAGTCAAATCGATTGAAGAGATCATTTACATTATATATTAATAAAAAATATAAATTCGGGATATTGTATTAATTAATTGCAAGAGTTCACAAGATAATCAAAATGAAGAACTCAACCAATACAAGTGAAGAAAAAAGTCCATCATAGAGAATAAACAATAGAAGATCGAAAGGAAAAACCCGTCCAATTAAGAGAACACTTACATGCAAGTGAAGAGATTCAAACTCCTAACCTCTTTGTGAAATACAAGAGTCCTGACCAACTAGAACTAAGTCAACTCTAGTTGGTCTACATCCTTCTTATTGCGACAAGCAAATTAAAATGAATCTAAATTACTCTATGGAGAGACTCTGATACATTTCCTGCATACTGCATCAATTGTGAGAGTTCACGAGATAATCAAAATGAAGAATCCAACCAATACAAGTCAAGAAATAAGTCAATCATAGAGAATAAACAAAAGAAGAAGAAAAAACCAGTCCAATTAAGAGAACACTTACACGCAAGTGAAGAGATTCAAACTCCAAACCTTTTCGTGAAATGCAAGAGTTCTGACCAACTAAGTCAATCCTAGTTGGTCTACATCCTTCTTCTTGCAACAAGCAAATTAAAATGAATCTAAATTACTCTACGGAGAGACTGTGATACGTTTCCTGCTCTAGTGGATGATCGCTAAGGTAATCAGGCTCCGTTCCGCAAACGAAATAAGCTGCTTATTTTTTAAGAAGGCAATTTCAAACTCAAAAATAATGTGTTTACACAAATAATTTGCCTACCACTATGGATCTTGTTTGATAGATCTCATCAAGATCTTTAATACGGTGCAAAAAAAATTAAAAAATTATTTTTCGTTTGCATTATTTTTTAGTTGAAAATGTGAAATAAGCTGTTTATTTTTTAAGAAAGTTTCTGGAACGGAGCCTCAATTACACAATAAATTTCTTCATTTTTTTATTCAATATTCATACGTTTCACTGTTTCTTGTACTACATTGCAGCACAATTTTTTGACCATTTTTTTCACGCTGGTAATGTCAAATCACACTACCGAATGTGGTAGCCTAGATGGCTTAGCTCACTACACCCCTTAGCAGGAACGAATCTGAAAATTTAGTATAGTAGGAGCACCTATTAATCATATAGACAAAAGTTTATTTTTGTAGTCAACCATAATACGATCATATAAAATTAAGGCATGTATTACTAACTATAAAAATTTATAATGCGTAATTTAAGTTAAATTAGGTAAAAATAGCATAAAATCTCATATAAATTTTTTTAAGTAGAAGTATGTTTTAAATGAACATCGAAAAGTTTTAGAATGATCGAGTTAGTTTTGTTAATGATTTTATTTTACAATATTTCTCCCAGACGTTAAAAATAAGGAAAATTAAGAAAGAATATCTCCAAATAGCTCGTAAAGCATAAATATACCATATGATCAAATTAAGACATAAAAACTAATTCTGTATGTATTTTTTTGAGATATATGTAAGTGTGTATGTTTATATATTAGCATACTTTTTATAATTATGCTAATTTATACCAAAAAAACTACTTTAATCTTGAGCGGGAGCATGCGTTCAAGTGGGGGCACATGCCCCCGCGTGCCCCTGCTTCGGTTTGTCCCTTCCCCCCAGCAGAGACCTGGGTTCGAGTCTCACCAATGATGGGGTAGAGTCTAAGCCATCTTGTACCTAGGTGGTGTCGTAGTGACGGCATGTCTTCACGGGCAATAGCTATGGCTTGAACTGGACATTCCATTGGCGTATAAGGAGGCTTTAAGGTCACGTCCAAGATAAATTGCTATGCTGATCGCCCCTTCCACCTTTTTCGACAATCAAAAAAAAAAAAGATGTCAAATATTAGCTAGCCATCAAAAATACACTTGTTCCATCTTTCTCAATTAAACTAATGTGCCATATATTACTTAGCTAGCCATCAACCACCCGACTGGATCAGGAGTTCAGGACTGTATGTGTGTGTGGGGTTTGAGTCAAACAACTAATCATGATCCTCTCAAGTTCCATCTTTCTCAATTAATAAAAACTAATGCGCCATATGCCAATTGCAGGGCTGGTCCTAAGATTTTTAGGGCCTAAATCGAACTTGAAAAGGGGTAGGGTTTTCTTTAAAAAAAATAAATAAACTTTAGAAGGAAAGCAAAATCATACTATATGAAGAATGATAAGTGTAGCTTGGATTGAGAATTGAACCCTTGATTATGTTGGATAGCAAGACTTGAACTTAACGCTTGGACAAATACCTTCTTTGGTAGCTAAAAGCACTAATTAAATACGTATTACATACTTAGGTATACCTATTTGGGGGCCTAATTTTTTGTCAAGTTTCGAGGGTTTAAGTCTCCTGCCTTGTCCGCCTTAGCTCAAGGCGATTAACAAAAAAAAAACACTAATGCGCCATACATATATTAGCTAGCCGTAAAAATACACTCGTTTGTTTGGTGGGTTCTCCATTTACTTGAAAATTATTCCGATTTGTTTGGTGGGTTCTCCATTTACCTTAATTGATTATCTGGATATGGATAGACTTTTAGGTTAGATCATTTCCACTAGCCCGGCTATTTGGTGACACCATGCGGTGGATAAGTATCTGTTTTCCATTAAAATCAAGTCAGAGCAACACAGCTTTCTCCATTGTCAGAGCACAGTCTATTAACCTTCAAAAATGCCAAGACTACCCTTCGTGTGCAAAAAATCCAACACTCGCCCCACTTCGGGAATAGCTGAAAATTGGTCTGTAAATTTTTTCTTTTTATCATGAAAAGCATTTTGTTTTTTGATTTTGAAGTATTTCTAAGTAATTAATTTTTACACTCCTTTTTTTTTATTACATTCACACCCCCTTTTTTTTGTCTTGTAAAAAAAAAAAAAAACACATACATTTTCAATACTTAAAAATAAAAAAAAATAAGTGTGAAAATCATTTCCTTATTTCTATTTGCCAATTCACTAGACGTCAAACTAAAGTTATTTTTAAACCAAAATTTAAAAGTTTTCGCTAAAATATTTTTTTATCGTCCGTAAGTATGTTTGCTCAAACAATTAGGACTGACTCAATTGACCAGGACCGTTACACTTTCTTAGGAAGTTTACACCTTATTAGGAAGTTAGGAGTTCGAATCTTCCACTTCCATATGAGTTGATTTTCTTTGTTTTTAGTAGTTGGGTTGAGTTTATAGTAATTGTGAAATTGTTTGAAATTATAATCCCGTACCGCTTGACAAAAATATGTTTGCTCACCGGAACAAATGAGTTTTCTTCACACTTTCCTTTTTTGAACAAACTTTTTGCTATGCGCGCAGATAGCTTATGCAGATATTCCACATACATTTTTCGTGAGGCCCACCTCAAATCTACAAAGATGATCCGAATCGCTCAAATTTTTTTAAATAATTTTTAAAGGATCTTGTAAAAAATTAGCCAGCCATCGTTGATGGAGCCGCGGTAGCGGCCCATAAGTTTCGGTAATTGTTTCTAACCGTGTCAAAACTTGTTTTCTCCTTTTGAAAATGCAAAACACCTGTTTCTCCTTTTACCATTGGACTACACATATCAAGAATGGTTTGGGCTTTTTCAGTAGCTAGCATAATATGGACTTGGACATCAGACATGATATTTTCAAAATCAGAGATTGCGTTTCTTGTTTGTTTTCTGTGAACAAGCGAGGAAACCAAACAAATCGCCTATTAGAAAACTCCGTCAAATCTGCTGTAAGGAGATTCGTCACTTCATCTGGAGGGGTCCACCATAAGTTCATCTTGATTTGGTTTCCGGCCTAGCCAATTTGTCCGCCGGCTTCTAATTCTTGAAGGGTATGCTCCAAATTGCTTCGAGTCATCTCCGTGACTGGGTTTCATAAATGGAGAAAGCCAACAATATTACACTTCATACTAGAAATAGCTAAAATTGCAGTACTTACTTTTGAAGAATATATAAATCCTCATTTTTGTTCCTTATTTTTGGGCCACATTTAAATACTTTATTGGCAATTGTTGTATGCATTCCAACATGGAGCCTCATGCGCCACATGGCCTTTTTCGTTAGCGAAGTAATGCGGTTACTAACTTGACGAAACCGACAAAAAATCAATAGTTCATGGACCGATCGAATTGCGTAAATATGAAGTTGAGTAACCAAAGTGAGAGTTGTGTAATGCTGCAAGGGTGCCAAAATGGAATTTGTGCCAAAGAAAAGGTTTGGTAAACTCCAACTATATTCCAGCCGTTACACAAACTTTGAGTTATCAGTTCGGCTTGATTATAAGCTCGCTAGAGATTTGGAGTTCCAGCTCATGGAGACCTATCCAATATCCCTTAACCCTATTTCCCTTTTTTTTCTCAGCAAAGAAATAATTTGTTTATTTATTTGAAAAAGCAGAAACCTAGCAACATCCTACTCCGTAACTCTACATCCTTCTTTCTTTCTTTCTTTCTTTAAAAGTCAAATCGACGGAAGAGATCATTTATATCATGTATGAATAGAAAGTATAAACTCAGAACATTATATCGATTGTGAGAGTTCACAAGATAATGAAAATGAAAAACCTCAACCAATATATACAAGACAAGAGTCAAGAAATAAGTCCATCATAGGGAAGAAACAAAAGGAGAAAGCAAAAAGTCATCCAATTAAGGGAAGAACACTCACACACAAGCGAAAGATTCAAACTCCTAACTTCATAGTGAGAGGTAAGAATTCTGACCAACTAAGCCACCCCCAGTTGGTCTACTTCTTTCTTGCAACAAGCAAATTAAAATGAATCTAAATTACTCTGAGTAACACTATGTCCACCGACCGGCGTGTGGGGCCCACTCCGGGCCCCGCATGGATAATCTGAGCTGTTCAAAAAATTTTGAAAAAAAATTTTCAAGTGGGCTCCCACGAGTATCGGCTCAATCCAATATGTATAAATGCTCGATCCAAACTTCCAATTCTTGAAAACCGAAAAATCTAATCTTTCCTTTTTTTTCCCGATTTTTCAAGAATGGGAAGTTTGGATCAAGCATCTACACATATCGAATTGAGCCAATCCTCACTTAGGCCCACTTAGGAGTTTTTTTTTAAAATTTTTGAATGAGTCGAATCATTCGTGCGGAGCTCGGAATGGATCCCACACGCCGGTCAGTGGCCGGCCACCGACTCCACTGTCGGTGGACATAGTGTTTTCGCTACTCTATGGAGAGATTCTCATATGTTTCCTGCCCCTAGTGGATGATCGCTAATCAAAATTTTGATTCATTATTCAATATTCAATATTTGTCTATTTCACTGTACTTTTACTACATTTGCAGCATAATTTTTTGACCATTTTTTTTCACATTGGTAAGTGAAATCACACCACTGAAGGTGGTAGTCTGGATGGCTTAGCTCACCACACCCCCAAGCAGGAACTCGGGTTTGAGTCTCACCGATGATGGGGGTGGAGTCTAAGCCATCTTGTACCTAAGGGGTGTTGTGGTGACGACCTGTCTTCATGACAGTAGCTATATATGGCTCGAACTGGATATTCCATTGGCGGATAGGGATCTCCTATGGTCACGCCTAAGTAGAGTTGCTACGCTGGTCGCCCTCTCCCACCCTTTTTAGCAATCCAAAAAAAATTCAAATATTAGCTAGCTGCTTGGCGAATTCCTAATCCTAAAATAACGGGTTGCCCCACGCGTAGAGCTGAGATCGATGTAACATAATATCCGGTAAGACCAGAGTCGAATCCACAGAGACGGTGATAAGTGCTGACTCAAAAACTTGGGTTATAACTATTTAAACTGGCTTTTAGGTGGTAACCCCTTGTCGTTTGATGAAAGATTAAACAATCCTACGAAATTATTTGGATTTTCTTTGAATAATTAAAAAGGAGGTATGGTCATAGAGTTTATAGCACTCGCAACTAGTCCCGGACTTATCTGCTCCATTCGATATTCTTAAAAACGTTTGACTTTAGAGAGATCGAAAAAGGTACCACGAAAGATGTGAACTTTTATGGTCGCCGTTCGCCCATGCGTAGCGAAAAACAAGTTTTGGTCCCCCGTTCCCCGCCACTCATGGGCTCTGACAATGCCCGAGTTCGTCTAATGAAAATACATTACTAACCTAAAATTGTCTTTTCATTATTATTGAGAAACAAGAGCAGAATGTATCCGACCTGGCCACGGTGTGCTAATCACTCCGCGGCTGCTTACGTCGAAACCTTGCCGTCCAATATAAGGTTGATAGAAACCCGAAGCGTAGGGCTAGGTCGTTGCACGTATAATATTCGGAAGTCCAGAATCGTTCCCACAGAGAATCATATATAGCTTGAAATGGATTGAAGGTTTTTTGGGTAGGATTTCGGCATTTAAACCCGCCAACTTTGGTTTTGCTTTAAACGGAAAGACTAAAACAAAGACTAAAAGTGCGCTTGATTAACTTAAAGAGGCAAGTCTAGGGATCTTCTAACCCTTGACAAAGGCCGTTACCGATTCTCAATTATAACTCAGGTGAGAGTCACAATCGCGTGCTCACGCCCAGAAGATTTAGCTTTATTGACTACGTTTAACAAGATATGTGATTTAACGGAGGCGAACCAACTTGCAAATTAAGCTTTATTCCGAAAATCATGCTTGAAAGCCCAATGACTCGAGAACCAACTAACAACCTAAGTCCTTGGGAGAGATTATCCCGAGACTTAGCCAAACGACTACTCAAACATACTTAAAGCAATCATCAAAGCATAAAAGTAAGGCATAACTTCTAACCGACAAAATCAAAAATAAACTTGCTTTTAGAAAGGTTCTTAACCGGAGTTACAACTTTAATGAACGACAAAATGATAAACGGAAGTTGCTTACTTGAGTTCTACGGACTTTACACTTGAAAAGCTTGAAACACCATTAATGGAGAAAACTACCAAAGAAGAAATGAACTGCCCCTCTAAAAGAGAGAGAGAGAGAGAGAGAGAGAGAGAGAGAGAGAGAGGAGTATTTATACAAAAAAGTACCCTCTCTCCTCAAAATATCCGGAATAATATCCAAAAAGTGGAACCAAGCCATTTTAAGAAAGTTAAGATCTGACAGAAAATATGTCGGTAAGAGAACCGTATCGATACGCATATACCGTATCGATACTCCAGTGACTTGAACTGAAAACCCAGATTTTACGTAGACGAGCCGTATCGATACGCTGAGAATTGTATCGATACGCTGAAGCTTAGAAAGTCCACTGTTATTGAACCGTATCGATACGCTGAGAACCGTGTCGATACAGTGATGCTTCCTAGCAGATCAAGTCTCTCCTGCCCAGTTTTGACCCCCGACGGCCCACGACCTGCTCCAACTTCCACAGCCTACATCCCATTGCCCCGATGCTTGTATTCCCCAAGGCCTCGCCCACTTGTTTGCCCTCAACGGCAGTTCAAGACATCAAAACAAACCCTTTAATTCGCGATTTACCTGAAATGCTCAACAAATGATCTTACACGCAAAATGACTAAAAACAACAATTAAATAGAACGTAATTGACCTAAAGCGGGATTACGCGCACCAATTATCTACAATAATGGATGCTTATCACGCCCCCCAACTTGAACGTTGCTAGTCCCAAACAACAAAACTTACTGCAAATCTAATTATGCAATCCTTTCGTTTAAAATAACTTAGCACACCCCCCAATAGTATCCAACTAGCAAGAGTTCCAAAAATAAATTTATTCAAATTCCGCAACAGACAACTGAAAACTAAGATGGATTACTAAGTATCGAGTGCATCCACACCAAGTACAAAAGTCCGTATCCTAAGCAAAAAGGAGGATACGGACATCTCAAATGTATTAGTATGCTACTAACCAAATCCCACAAAAAGTGCTCGAAAACGGGCCATGGGGAACAAAAATGCCATGCCCCTGTATGTGGAGAGCACTTTGAATAGAATTCATAAACACAAGGCAAAAGCTAAAGTAACGAAAGCAAGCATGCCACGAGCTAGATATGCACATTATCAATTAAATGAATTAAAAAGGAATAAAGGCGCACTAAGGATCAACTAAGGGCTTTAATAAGCTTATAATGACCTTGGATGAACAAAAGAACGGCTAGCAAAAGCAGGTGACGGCTCTATTCTAGCTTGGTCAACTATCTACCCAATGGCCGTCACCAACTACAAAAACACCAAGTACAAGGCCACATGCCGGCCATAACAAAAACTTATTAACCTACGAGTTACGTGTTCAACTAAGAGAAATAAAAACAAAATAGGATAGGTGGGCTGTCAACCACCAAGCACCCCGACCAAGTATAGGGATTTCTAACTAGACCTCCTCCAACTACTCCTCGTCATCCGACTCCAGCTCCTCGCCTCCGAAATCATCACTGTCGACCTCGGCTTCCTCAATAGGCAGTGGTGAGTACGGCTCGCTAGTAGATCCCTCTTGCCTTGCCAAAATATAGTCCAACTTGTGATCAATCCTTGCTTGCCTCCTAGCATTCTCCCGAATCTCTTTTTTCAGCTTGCGGTGACTATTCATAGTTGCCACGCCTTGGCAGAAAAATAACTTTTGCCACACCGATTGCTTAGCATGCTTAGGCGGCATTGTAGTTAGATAACTACCGCCTGGCCCTCCCTCAGCTCCAACAGCCCTTGTCTGTGAAACACTCTGATAGGCGCGTGGAATTCATGAATTTAAGCGCCTAAGTAGGGGAAATTAGCGCGTTAGACGTGCATTTAATTCTTATTTTCCGTTTAATGCGTGCACGTGGTTGGATTTTGTGTCTATGATTTATTTGCAGGAAATTGGGACGTTTTGGCGCATATGAGAGGTAGTGAAAGGGTCGTGATGAAGCTTGAAAGCGAGAAGAGCCGTGGAAACTAAGTATGGAGCGTGGAGTTTTGAACAAAATGGTCAGTAGCCTCGCAAGCGCTACATGGATTCTGCTGTAGCGCTACAATTGGACCAAGGTCAACGCCCAAGGCAGCGGTCAACGGAGTGAGAAGGCCCCTTAAGGGCTCGCGTGCGCTACACCACTTTTGGTGTAGCGCTACCGAGGGGCTTATATGCCTTCTAAACGGCGGCGTTTTGGTCTACGTCGGTCCTTATTCCGATTAACTTTAGGATTTTTAATTGTTTTTATTAGGTTTAGTATAAATACATTGTTTAACTCAGAATTAGGGTACGCTTTCATTACTTACGTTTTATTTTCTTACGCTCTTAACTTATGGCTGCTATTTTCTAGGTTCTTAATCGCAGATCTACGTTTTAATTAAAGTTCTTCAGGATTTCCAGTTTTAAATTCTCGTTCTTCGTCGGTATTTACTTTCCAGTAAGCTCGTAATATTGTGGTTGATTTTATTTCTTTCTTTCGATTGTTGAAGCATGTTTAGATCTAGGATTTTATTTTCTGTTATTTCAAGCATGCGTGAGTAATTTCTTAGAGTGCAGCCACGGGACGAAGGCGTCCTGTGACTAGTTTAACTGATTATTTACCTCGGGTACGAATTAATTCATTTTTTCCAACAATTTTTGGATACGAAAGAAAATCCCTTTCTGATAAACAAAACCCAGGCATCATCAGATTTCAAATGTGCATGATAGCTGGTGACAGAAGGTGGGCATTTATTAGGAACCCCTTCTTCCTTATTCTAAGATCAGTGAATTGAATAATTGTGTTCCGAGTGAATGTTAGTTAGATTAGTTGCAGACGCTGGGTTTCTAAGGCTGTACTCTCCTTTTTAAATCCTTATTTAATTAATTAAGTTTGGTAATTTAGTCAGTAATCAATCTCATTGAACAAGGGGTGCCTATCTAAGAGTCAGGTTAAACTAGAATTCAACACTTTTGAGTCAGCACCGTTCGTCCGTCTCTGTGGTTCGACTCCGGTACTTCCGGATATTGTGCTACACCGGTCGAGAGTCCTACGCTTGGGACGCGTTTTTAGTTTACCGTAACTCAGTCACATGCATGCTCTGGCTAACATTCGAATAGCTCCACATCAAAGCAAATAAGGATAAAAATGCCCCCGCGAAGTCACAATGTCACTCATCGCTCACCGGAACACTCAACTTCCCATGCGAAGCACTTGGCGATCAACGTGGGGTAGAACAAGAAGCCACCACGTGCCAATCAAAACAACGCCAATTATAACAATGAAAGCTCTATGAAATGAAGATACCACACATCCATAGCTAAATATAAAACATGCATGCAAGAGAGTTAAACAACGTGCATCGGGTCAACTAAGGACTTCATTAGGCTTATAACGACCGTGGTTGCGAAAGGAAAAGAGACATGCAAAAGGTGGTGGCCTATAGAAGCGCATGGATAATCTACCCTGACTGGCCGCCACCTTGACTCCAGCACCACATCGGTGCTCAACACCAGACATCAATCACAGACATAACATAGTATGGGAAAGGACAAGACTCTAAACAAGACTCTAAATATTGACTCATACCACCACATGAAATAACACACAAAACGACAGGACTTAACAAAGACACAAAATATAACACCAACACCAGCCCCAGCTCAATCATCTTCCCCAGCATCCCTAGCATCTGACTGCTCCTCCTCCTCGGGTGCATCTGCGAAATCATCGCTCACCTCCAACGGCGGCCACTGTCTAGGTCGAAAAGGCCCTGGATTTTGCCCAGAAATCTGCGCCTGCAAGTGGCGCTGCCTATCAAGTAAATCCATCTGATTCCTAGCCAACTGCCTCTGTTCCCTCTTCAACTTCCGCTGGCTCTTGGCAATGCCAGTCACACAACCAAATATCTTCTCCAACCAAGTCTTATTATTAGCACTAGCCGGTGGTGGGGTAAGCATCGATCCCTCAACCCCTCTCAACTGACCCATACTCCGCTGAATGATCGAAGAGTCTATATCCCCCAGAAGCAAATCATCATTGCTATAGAATCGCCTTCTCGGAATATTTCTGCTCCTCATAATTTTGGTAACTAGGCATGGGAAAGGCATCCTCAAGGTAGTTGGGGCATCCCTAAAGTCACACATCTGCCCAAAAATATACACAGCCCAATCACACACCGTATCCTCATCCATAAACGCGAACATCAAGTTCCCAACCGATCTCTGGGGTGCGCCCTCCCGACCCCTAGGATACAAATTATAACAAACCACTTGGTTGAGGAACCTATACTCCGCCTTAAACCTGCCAATCCAATGGGGGATCCTAGCATTCTTACGGTTATCATACAAATACTTAGCCACCTCTTCTTGATTAAAAGTGTCATCCGGCCTAGGGAAATTTATGGGTCCCGTAGGCCTCGCATACTCCAAAGCAGTGGCTATCTCAGCCGCATCAATAAACACCGGGGTAGCACCTATTTTTGACGTAATCCGGGCACCCGGAGCCAAGAAGTGACCCGGCTCCGGCACAACCATATTCTTATAAAACTCTTCAACTAAATCATTATTATACCCAGGATTAGGTTCGAACCAATACCTCAAACCTTGCTCCTGAATGGCGAGAAAAGGAGTGTAGTTTGCCGGCCATAACCCGTCATCAACAATGTGCCTCTCATTTTTCACTCCCCGTCTATTCATGGACGCCTCCCATGCAACTTGGTTATCCCTCTCAATCTGCTCCCTATCCCTACGCTTACCCCGACTCTTTGGGGCTTCCACCGCTGCACCCGAACTCTCAACCACCGTCTTTCCCTTCCCAGAATTCTGCTTTTTAGGTGCCATGACTTGGTGGGTTAAAAGTGGGTTTTAAAATTTTCTGATCTGGAGATTTTGGGGGGTTAGGGGGATTTTGGTTTGGATATTATGGTAGAGGAGAGTGAGAGGAGTGTTTTTGTGAATTTTGGTGAAGATTGGTGGAGGGTTGAAGTGGGTATGGAATTTTAGGGTTTGAGTTCTTCTGGCTATGGAGGTTGGGAGAAGTTACAGAAGATGAAGATGAAAGGGAGATGAAAGGGAGATGAAAGGGAGAGAGAGAGAGAGTACTTTTTCGTGGCTGGGGATATGGGTACTGCCGAGAGAGAGTAAATAGGGGTGGTCCCCCCCTTTGACCGACCAACTGCCATTTTTCTCCTTTTTTTTTTTTAATTTTGCGGCCCCCTAGCGCTACACTGATTCCTGTGTAGCGCTACTGAACAGCTTAAATTTTTATTTATTTTTATTTTTATTTTTATTTTTATTTTTATTTTTTTAAAGGAAACTACTGGACGCTGGCATGGTCAAAACAAAAAGGGAAAATCAGTTGACTGCTCTTTTTTTTTCTTCTCAACCCTCTCTTTTCAAATGGGATTATTGGTGGGCTTTGCAGTGGGTTAAGGATTTGGGATTTTGGTTGGGATTGAGGTTTATGTTTTGTTTTTCTCTTCTTTTTTTTTTTTACCAAGACACAGCACCCAAAAGCAAAATTTCACTAATCATGACTACGGTCCTTTATCTCAACAATTCGAATCTTCTACAATGTGCACAGAGCTGGACTCCAAACTAACACCCATCCAAACACCGATTCCCTAAGTTGAACACAGACTGACTGACACTGATGGGTCTAAATTGGGATCAACGGGACTCATATAGTCGTTTAATCACACAAAAATGGCCTTGTTTCATCCCCTAAGTCCATTTTCAACTCTCATAGCATGCATGCAAAATATTTTTAGACTACGACGAGTGGTACAAACCCCTACTATTTTGTGCAATTGCGGAAATCGATAAACAAATAAACATGGGAATGCTTTTAAGGAAACACTGTGAACCAAGTGGAGACACCTACTCAACATTGCTTACGATGCGAAGCTATCGGACAGAGATACCAGATATATGCATGTAAATGAGTTAAACAAGTAGATAACGAGACAAACATCTAGCATGCCCACCCAACTCATACAAACAGGCATAACGATCGTATCCCTTTGCAAAATAAAATAAAATAAAATAAACAGACCCCTAAACCAACTAACAACGCTCAAAAAGTAATTGTGTACAAAGTACACCCTTTCCCCAACTTGAAATGCGCATGGTCCCCAAAGCATGAAGACTAAAAAAAAAAAATAAAGACAGAGAGAAGGAAAGAGTGAACCTGAGGTGGCAGCCAACCACCATGACCTCGGCCGATGTTCGAGGAATTTGCCGCCTTAGCATTGTCCATCATTGTAGCTGCTCCAGGGCTTGCTCCTTCGGCCCCAAATAGTAGGGCCACAGCTAGTCACACAAAGCCGCGCTGGGGGCTTCGGGCTTACAACCGCCACACGTAATGGCACTCATGACTTAGAGCTCCTGAATGCCTCCATCACCCCAGCGGTGAGGCCTAATTTACCAAGGCTGGCGTGGTAGCACGCGTACCCTGCCAAAAGACTGAAACCACAACTACCGAAAACATGCAAATGACATTAGTCCTGCCCGGCGCGTGTTATCCGGGCCCCAAACACACAAAACAATAACGATAATAAATAAATAAATAAAAGAAAAGAACACCACCCGACCTTCACGTAGTCTCACGTGTCATACTTTTCTCCCCGTGTCAAGCGGATGAGCAAGAAACGGGTGGCTATACAAGACCGTTGAAAATGTGTTATGCTAGCGCCCGTAATAAAATTTATCGCTCGACCTCGCCAAACAATCAAGTCCAGCGTCCCCTACGATCTAAACAAAGTAAGACAAGGTACAACCTAGCGTGTAATCTAGGCAATATCAAACCTCACCCACAGACCTAAGTTGCCACTGATAGGGGCCTATTTAGAGAGCATGGATCGTTATCGATAAACTATTACCAAGAAAAACTAATGAAAGCCCTTTTTCCACTAACATAGGTGAAATCTTTTTATTTGACAAACTCCCAAGACTTTATGCAAACATGCAACACTAAACCAAACAATCATGTAAACAAACGAACATGCTAAAACGAAACTAACATGCTTAACTGAACAAAATATGAGAAAACAAGAAAGAAACATGACAAATATGTACAATATTTACAAAGTTTGCCCTTCGAATCGGAGCTGGGCACACGATCCTTATTTTAATAGCGGCGTGCGAAGCTATAAACCCAAGTCAATGATGGGTACCCCTATTGCTAGGAGCCGGGTCCACACTCAACTAAGAGCAGGGTACGCGTGAGCTACCCGTCAAAAACATGGCTAAAAAAGCCTACTCAGCCGGAACGTCCTGATAGACAGGATCGACTAACTCCTCATTGGGTTCACCTACTTCCAGAAATTCCAAATAGGGTTTAAGACTCTGCCCATTGACTTTAAACACATGATCATCCTTAGGATTGAGGACATCGACTGAACCATTTGGGTACACCTGAACCACTACATAGGGACCGTCCCAACGTGACCTCAACTTCCCTGGAAAAATATGGAGACGTGAATTATAAAGCAAAACTTGCTGACCAACCTTAAAGGTTTTGCGCTGAATATTCCTATCGTGATACGCCTTAATCTTAGCCTTATAAATGCTAGCATTCTCATACGCGTCATTCCTAAGCTCCTCAAGCTCACACAACTGCAATTTCCTATGCTCACCTGCCTCACTCAAACTGGAATTTACTTTCTTAATGGCCCAATAGGCCTTCTTCTCTAACTCAACTGGCAGGTGGCAGGTTTTACCGTAAACTAGCCGATAGGGTGAAGCACCCAATACGGTCTTGTAAGCTGTGCCGTAGGCCCACAACGCATTATTCAACCTGGTGGACCAATCTTTCCTAGTCACACCCACAGTCTTCTCTAAAATCCTCTTAATTTCTCTGTTAGCTAATTCGGCCTGCCCATTGGTTTGGGGGTGGTATGAAGTGGACACCTTATGAGTAACTTTAAACTCCCCCATCAATTTCGCAAATGACCGACTCGTGAAGTGCATGCCCTGATCAGAGATTATGGCGCGTGGTACGCCAAATCTCGACAAGATATTGGCCCTAAGAAACTCTAGGACAACTTTGGACTCCATTGACTTAGTGGGAATTGCTTCCACCCACTTTGACACATAATCCACTGCTAACAGAATATACTCAAAACCATGAGACTTAGGAAACGGACCCATAAAATCGATTCCCCAGCAATCAAACACCTCTAGCACAAGAATGGGCTGGAGGGGCATCTCCTGACGTGAAGACAGTTTGCCAAGCCTTTGGCAACGGTCACATGACCTACAGAACGCCTGCACATACTTGAACATATCGGGCCACCAGAACCCGCACTGCATAATCTTGGCGGTGGTCTTCTTCGCAGAGAAGTGACCGCCACACGCCTCCCCGTGACAAAACTCTATGACCCCCTGCTGATCAAACTCGGGGACACATCTACGTACAATTTGATCCGCACAGTACTTAAACAAATATGGGTCATCGAAGATGTACTGGCGGATACTCCTTAAGAAACGCTGCTTCTCCTGGGTAGACCAATGGGAAGGAATCTGCCCAGTTACCAAATAATTCGCAATATCAGCATACCACGGGCACTCATTAGCAGCGAACAACTGCTCGTCTGGGAAAGAATCTCTAATGGGAAGGTTCGAGGTGGGATCCTCGAACTCCAGACGAGACAGATGATCAGCTACTACGTTCTCTACCCCCTTCTTATCCTTAATGATGAGGTGGAATTCTTGCAGCAAAAGAATCCACCGAATAAGGCGAGCTTTCGCATCCTGTTTGGTCATTAAGTACTTCAGGGCCGCATGATCGGTAAACACCGTGATCTACGAACCCACCAGATAGGATCGAAACTTATCCAAGGCAAACACCACTGCCAACAACTTTTTCTCAGTAGTGGTGTAGTTCATTTGTGCCTCGTTTAGTGTCTTGCTTGCATAATATATCACAAATGGGTCCTTCCCTCTCCTCTGTCCTAAAACAGCCCCCACAGCGTACTCGGAGGCATCACACATTAACTCAAAAGGAAGACTCCAATCAGGAGACTGCACAATAGGCGGAGTGGTGAGACTCCGCTTCAGCTTTTGGAACGCCTTCTCACACGCATTGGACCACACAAAAGGTGCGTCCTTCGCTAACAACTGACATAATGGACGGGAGATAGCACTAAAATCCTTAATGAACCGCCGGTAGAAACCGGCGTGTCCAAGAAATGAACGCACATCTCTGACAGACTTAGGGGTAGGAAGTTTACGAATCAAATCTATCTTAGCCTTGTCCACTTCGATACCCTTGGAGGACACAATGTGTCCCAACACAATCCCTTGGGTCACCATGAAGTGGCATTTTTCCCAATTCAACACTAAGTGCTTCTCCTCACATCTCTACAATACTTTGCCTAAGTTTTCGAGACACCCATCAAACGAATCCCCAAACACCGAGAAATCGTCCATAAATACCTCATCAATTCTCTCCACCATGTCACTAAAAATGCCCATCATGCACCTGGAAAAAGTACCAGGCGCATTGCACAACCCAAAGGGCATGCGACGGTAGGCATATGTACCATACGGACACGTGAAAGTGGTCTTTTCCTGGTCCTCTAACGCAACCTCTATCTGATTGTATCCCGAATACCCATCCAGGAAACAATAAAAAGCCCTACCAGCCACCCTCTCCAGAATTTGATCAATGAAAGGGAGAGAGAAGTGGTCTTTCCGGGTGCTCGCATTGAGCTTCCGGTAATCTATGCATACTCTCCATCCTGTGGGAATCCGGGTTGGCACTGACTCACCTCGCTCATTTGTCACAACTGTCACCCCAGCCTTCTTAGGCACTACCTGAACTGGACTCACCCACTCACTATGGGCAATTGGGTAAATAATACCTGAATCTAAAAGCTTCAAAACCTCAGCCCGAACCAGCTCTTTCATGTGGGGGTTTAGACGCCGCTGAGGCTGCCTAGAAGGCTTCACACTATCCTCAAGATCAATTCGGTGTGTACACACCGTTGGGCTTATACCGTGCAAATCAGCTACAGTCCAGCCAATCGCGCCTATATGCTCTCTCAATAACTCAAGCAACTTCCTCTCTTGACTCTCCTCAAGGGATGAGGAGATCACAACCGGATAAGTATCATTGCCCTTGAAAAAGGCGTACTTTAGTGTGTCCGGCAGAGGCTTTAACTCTGGTTTAGGCGGCTGAAACGATGATGGAAGAACCTTGGGCGGAGGGTCGCCCAGAGGCTCGAACATTGGGTCATAAGAGACCCCACATACTTCCTCTACTGAATCCTCGACATTCAACATCTCTAATAAACTTCCTACCTCCGGAGAATTGAGAATTGACGCCTCCTCGGCGGTAAGAGCAATCTCCAGAGGATCCTTATACAAAATTGTCTCGATATGCTCCTGAACTAACGCGGTAATCAGACTCACCTCTTCTACCTCCTCATCATCCTCCTCAAGAGTGCTAACACTATAGACATCTACCTCCATCATTTCCTCGCCAACAGACAACTGGACCCTGCCTTGCAATTCATGACGGCATTAGAAGTAGCTAGGAAAGGACGACCTAGAATGATATAGGTCTTCTCTAAAATCTCAGGATTCTGGCAAGTGTCCAGAACAATGAAATCTGCAGGAAAATGGAACTCGCCTACCCGAACCATCACATCCTCTACCACACCCTTGGGTACTCCCACACTTCTGTCCGCCAACTGCAGCGTGACCGGAGTAGCTCTCAGATCGCCTAGACCTAACCTCAAGTAAACTGAATAGGGGAGCAAGTTGACACTTGCTCCTAAATCCAGCAATGCCTTACCGAATGTCTGGCCTGCTATATCTATGGTAATGGTGGGACACCCAGGATCCTTGCACTTTGCAGGAATCTCAGTCTGAAGGATGGAGCTCACCTGCTCAGTCAAGACTATGTTATTGTGGCTCTTGTGCTTTTTCGTGCAAAGGTCTTTTAATACCTTCGCGCACTGAGGAAAAGACTCAATTGCCTCCATCAAAGAGATGGGGAATTGCACTTTCTTAAAAAGCTCTACCATTTTGTGGTTCATGTTCTGCTTAGGTTTCACCGCCAGCCTTTGGGGAAATGGAGCTACTGGCACAGCTGGTGGTGTTGGAGTCGTGGGGGCTGCAACTGCAGGCACCACCACCTCAGGTGACTCCTCATCATCATCCATCTCGTTCCTAGGGACATCAACAATATTAGGAGTTGCTCTCGGTACATCAACCAACTCCGGAGGTGGAGCTGGTTTCTGTTTAATTGGTATAGATTTATCGATCTCCTTCCCACTCCTTAGAGTGGTAACCGACTTTGCCTCCTCCTGATTAGGGCCTGAAGAATTTCCCAAGTAATGGGCACCTGCTGTACCCTGGGCTGGAAACTTACCCTTTTCCTGCTGCAGTTGACTGATAACCGCAGTGAGTTGTGACATTTGGGTTGTTAGAGCCCCAATCTGCTGCCTAGTTTCTGTCTGAAATGTCATCTGTGACTGCATCAGGGAATTAACATTATCCTTTAACTTATGCTCACGCGCAGTCACCTGTGAATAACCTGGGGGAGGACCCCGAGTGGATGGACCTGTCCCCCTTGGCTGGAACTGAAATGGGATAACCTGACCCTGAGGAGGCCTAGACGATTGGGCCTGTTGAAACTGCTGCGGCGGAGGTAGCGCAAGGGGCTGAGGTTGGCCTCCACCTGCGGGTCTGGGGTCTGACCACCCAAAGTTGGGGTGATCCCTCCATCCCGGATTATACGTGTTCGAATAAGGATCCCAAGCCCTAATTGCATTAACCTCTTCTTGACTGAACTGGCTCGCCCCCTTGGCGGCTATAAACCCTGGGCAAACAGTTGCGGTGTGCCCTTTACATTCGCACCACACGCAAACTTCCTCAACTGACACCTCACTAACTGAACGGACCTGCCTTACCTCTAGTTCTTCTAATTTCTGGGCCATTTTCTCAACCTGAGCCTGAAGTCTCTGGTCACGAATTGTAACCGGAACAATGTTGGACCCAGAAGGTCCGGATCGCTCAAAATCGGATGGTTCTAACGCCCTTTGCCTATCAGCTAGGTCATCTAAGAAATCCCAAGCCTGATCCGCGGTTTTGGACAAGAAATCATCCCCTTTGCACGAGTATTCTATGTGCTGGACTGTCTCAGCATTGAGACCCAGATGGAAGAAACCAATTAACTGTATTCTCTCAAAGCCATGGTGTGGTAACCTCAGGAGCAGTTCCTTGAAGCGCTCCCATGCCTTGAGAAATGACTCATCTCTCTCCTGTCTAAAACCTTGGATTTGACGCCTAAAACTCTTAGTCTTAGCTTCAGTAAAGTACTTCCTATAAAAGGCGTCACGCACTTGTGCCCAAGTGGTGAAAGATTGAGACTTCTGCATTCTAAACCACATAAGCGCACCATCCCTCAATGTAGCCTCAAACAGCTTGAGGCACGCGTTCTCATATTGGGTATTAGACGCAAGGTTGCGCACTAACCCCTCGAATGTCCGCACATGCTCGTACGGATCATCGCACTCCTTACCATAGAAAGTAGGAAGATTATTAAGGACACCAGGCTTAACTGTAAAGGCATTACGTGCCTCTTGTGTCTCCTGAGGGAACACAATGGGTCCGGGAGGAGTGGTCCTCTCAGGATGCATGTGCTGCCTCAAAGACTGCGGATTAGCTAGTTGCCTATCTCCCCTCTCAAAAGATTCTGACTCTTACTCCGAAACTGACTCTGGGACTGACTGAAAAAGCGGATTGCTGACACTAACTGACTCGAAAGGCAAATCTATATAGAGACTACTGTGGGCAGCGTGCCCCGGAGAAAAGGGATTCCGCTCCCTTTCTCTCCCGGAAAAGATTTCGTTCCCTTCCGAAGCGGCCCGAAAATCGAGGGAGCGCGAGCAGCGTGGCCGGCAAGCGCTCGCAAAATACAGAGAGTCGCCACTTGAGTTTGAAGGTCCGGCACTCAAGGAACCGTATTTCAAAGCACCTGCTGCGCTGTTTGATTAAAAAAGTTAAGGAACCGATCCGTCATAACCATATCTGGGTTCGGGAGCCAGGTTACGAGAGGGGAAGGGTTTTATGGCACCTCTCTCGCCCAATCCGGAGATCGGTCTCTACTTGAGCATTTTGAAAGCGTTTGGGATTCTTTTTCTTCTTTAATCAATTTTTAGCCAATTAGGGCGGGGGAACAGTTTAATGGGGATTAAAGCTGTAACAATTTGCAGGATGTGATAAACAACATGTTTGCTCTATTGAAACAGTTAGTATAGGATGAAAACAGATTGCTGTGGGAATTAAACAGACTGGAAAGCCCCTGTCTCGGAGTGTTGCACGCAGAATGAAATCAGTATGCACTGAACAAGTCACTGCATGCTGACCCAACCTGCGCACGACACTACGGGACTAGCGCGCGACAATAAGCCTAAGCCCACAGCTCTTATTCTCAACCCTTCTGGGCTCTGGAAGGACCAGTGCACACCCAGGACAAACCAAGCAGTTATATGAACTATAAGTAAGCAGTTATAAGCAGTTTAAAGGCTGAAAAGCCCTATAAATTGACAAAACACCCCATAAACAGTGTGGGGATAAAATAATAGCCTAAAACCAAGTTAGACATGCAAGGCCAGCCACTGGTCGGGGACAAACAGTCGCGCGAGGGTACCAAACCGTCGCGCGACGGTTCGCCTGGGCGCGCTGGTCAACACTCCATTTGACCATCGCGCGAGGGTTTAGGAGCATCGCGCGAGGGTTTGCGCCAGACCTCCAGTGTGTGATTTTGTTCAAATTGTGTTCTGGGATGGGTCCAAAATGATCCCAGGGGTGCTCCAACAGAACAAAACTAAATATTGAAGTGCAAAGCTAGCATTTTTAAGCTAAAGAAAGCTATAAATTGGTTTTTTGCATGCTTAACAGTGAGATATATGAAAGTAAAGCATAAAACAGTAGGACACCATTCCCCACGCAGTCCATCGCGCGCTGGCACAAAGTGTCGCGCGCGTATCTGGGACCATCGCGCGATGGTTCCTACCATGACGGTTTTTGAAACCTTGCCAGCTTTAGGGGCCGGGATCGGTATTGATTACGGCCTTGCCAGCCCCCCTCAGGGATCAGAACAGAGAGCAACCAAGGTAAGCTATACCTTTGGCTTGAGTTTGAAAGAGTGCTTGAACTTTGAGTTTTGAGATTGAGGTTGATTGAGGATTGAAGAGCAAGGTGGTAGTGCTTGATTGAGGTATGAATGGATGAAGAACAAGTATGTTAGGATGTAGCCCTTTTGTATTTGATTTTGTAACCTTTTTTTTTGTAACCAAAAATTGTAACCCTTTGAAAGAGAACAAATGGGGGTATTTATAAGGCAAGAGGGGGTTCTGGTTGATGCCAGGAGAAGAACACAGCCAGCCACGAGGCCTGGCTGAGACTGCCTTGGTGGCCAAGTTTCTGCCTCTGGAAAAGTAGGTGGGGACAGAACCATCGCGCGATGGTTCCAAACTATCGCGCGAGGGTGCGCCCTGGCGCGCGATGGTTCTAGTCTGTCGCGCGACGGTGCGCCCGGGCGTGAGACAGTTGCGCCCTGGCGCACGCCAGCAGGGTTTTTGGCTTTTGGAGGGTGGCTTAGGCTAGGTTAGTTCCAAGGGTTTTTCAAACACTCAAAGCTCAAACACTCGACACTCCTGAGGTGTTCTTGATGCGTTTCATCATCGGGGAATCAGAAACCGTAAGTAAACTAATCTGGAAGCCCAGATTGGGGTGTCTACAACTACTAATGGGGATAGACTCTGATTGGTGCTCAACTAAATCTGACTCGTAACTAGAAGATGAAGGACTAAACAACACAGGCTGACTCGACTCCAGTTCTTTTCAAACTAAACGACGAGTCGGGTCGCGATAATAAAGAGGGTCCTGTTTAGGGGACACCTTCTTATTTCTACCTATGATGACTCAACTAAAAGAAAACTCACACTCTTAAACACACGTCGCC
The DNA here is from genome assembly GCA_025413875.1 of Rhododendron molle. Classification (NCBI taxonomy): domain Eukaryota; kingdom Viridiplantae; phylum Streptophyta; class Magnoliopsida; order Ericales; family Ericaceae; genus Rhododendron; species Rhododendron molle. The sequence goes on along the minus strand of CM046398.1, from coordinate 38,416,073 downwards.
GTCCCCGGCAACGGCACCAAAAATGCTACACCGGTCGAGAGTCCTACGCTTGGGACGCGTTTTTAGTTTAAATTTATCAACACCCGGTCGGTTAAGCACACTCTTTCTCAAGCTACTGCTATTCAGAATTCCTGGCTCAAATTTGCCCCACTCCTCATATGCATCTCTCGGAACACTCTTTAAAACAGATTTTAGTTACCATACATGGATATGGCATCCTCGTATAAGTAGGAGCATTTGCCTTAAACTCAACCATCTGACGAAAAATGTACTTAGCCCAATCAACCACATTGCCCGGTTCCATAAACGCATAAAGCATCTCACCCTCACTCCTCACTGATTTATTCTCAGTACCCCTCGGATTCAGATTGTAATGCACAAATTAGTTAATCAGGCGGTATTCATCTTTAAACTTCCCCGGAACATGAGGGCGTGTGGCTTCCACCGGGTTAGTATACATAGCTTGGTTAATTTCATCCCACGAGGCAAAATTAGCTCGTGGACATTTCACAGCCGATTCAGGAGGTCGCTGATAATCCAAAGTCCTAGCAATGATATCAAGGTCTACCACAACGGTAACCCGACCTATCTTAGAAGTAATCTGGGCTCCCTTGTCAAACATCTTCCCCAACTCGAAGACTTTCATATTCTTATAAAAATCAGCAACTAAACCTTTAATATAACTAGGATTTTCAGTGAAGAAATAAGCCTAACCTTGAGCGACGATACGCAAAACGCAAATGTGGTCCGAGCCAAGGCTCTGCACATCCACATGTCGCTCGTTCTTAACCCTCCGCTTGAGAAAACTCTTCTCCCACTTAGCCTGCTTATCAGCCTTGACTTCTTCCGAAGTCCGTTTTCGCCTTGAACCAACTTGGGCTGCCTGTTCCGGATTAGCCATCATATCCTCCTCCTCCTCAACATCCCGTAAAATCTCATCTCCCTCCTCAACACTAGGTTGACGTGAAGAGGTTGGCACATCGGTCACCGGGACCCTTGGTGGTTTCTTAGCAGCATGCTTAACCCTTGGCATCTTGAAATTTTCAAAAAATTTCGAATTTTGAATGGGGGAGGTTAGGGTTTTCGGATTTTGGTGGGTAGGGGAGAAATTGATGCTACGAATGGGTTTAGGATGGAGTATATGGTGGAAAAGTGGTAGTTTTGTGGAATGTTGGTGGAAGATTGAAGAAAAACGAAGAGAGAGGGAAAAAGAGAAAGAGAGTTTCAAATTTACCTTGGATTGAGTGAATATTGGTTGACCCATAGTTTGATGCTTGAATCTTGAAGAGATGGTGATTTGGAGTGGTTTTGATGAAGGATTTGTGAGATTTGATGATGGATTGAGGGTTTTTGGGGTTGGGTTTTAATGGAGGTGGGCGGTTATGGAGGTGAAGAGAGATGGAGGGGTGTTGAGAATGAGAACCGACGGACCCCGATCTATTTTTTAAAACCCAGATTGTTGAACCGTATCGATACGCAGAGACCGTATCGATACGCTGGAGCCAGCAAAAACCGTCTGTAACCGAACCGTATCGATACTCTCTTATACATATCAATACGCTGAACCCTGCTAAACCCACTGTTTTCGATCCGTATCGATACGCTGATACCCGTATCAATACGGTACTGCTTCCCCTGTACTCCTCAATTTCCAACCTTTTAAGCTCATTCCTACACCCCACAAACACCCAATCATTCCCAAAACCATGAGAAACTAGTAATCAGGCCGCTGAGAAGCAATCAAGTCCAACCAAACATCCGGCTTCTTAAAGTTAAAAGTAGGAACGACTCGGACTTGGCTCTTTTTTTTTAAAGGGACGAGGAGACTCATATGTGGTTCAATCATAGAAAAATGCCTTGTATCACTTCCTAAGTGCGTCGTAAATTCCAAATCAATTCAAATTAGACAACGAACACAATTAGGCATGAACATGAGATGATCTACTTATTTACAAATGAACAAAGGCGAAAACGGGATATGGGCCAAACTTGGCCCAGACACACTCAACTTCGTAAGTTCCACATAAGTCCATTCATGCAAGTTGCGATATACAAAATTTGCGTAACGAACTCTTGCAAAATTAACACCAACGAGCATGTGCCAAATTATTTTAATCCACTAATTTTGTAATAACGGAAGGATTTCAACCTAAAACCGAAAAAACATTATGCTAAAAACAAAAAATGAAAACAAAAATGAAAAACAAACAAAAGACATATCTAACATAGATATACCCCTCCCCCCAACCTAAAATATGCTATGCCCTCAGAGCATAGAGAACAACAGTATTGATAGGGAAAGGACAAAAGATGTTACCGACGGGGGAATGTCAACTCCCTTATACCTCGACCAAGTTGGAGGCTTTTTCGTCACCGTTGCCTTTCGTCATTCGAACGACTTCCAAGGTCGACTCCTTTGGCTCTTCCAACTGAACCACATTTAGTCACACAGGGTCATGGCCAAAGCTTTTTGGACTAACAACCACGACACGTAATCGCACCCATGCTTAGGGCTCCTGAATGCCTCAATCACTCCGACTGTAGACCCAAACCACCAAGGCTGGCGTGGTAGCATGTTCACCCTGCAAAAGATTTAAGCTCGAACTACCTACTAAGAGACAAATGACATTAGAACCGCCCGGCTTGTGTTATCCGGGCTCCAACAAACAGAAGTATAAAAACAATGAACAAAAAGAACACCACCCGATGTTCACACAACTTACGAGTCATACTTTTCTTCTCGTATCGCACCGCGAGGTAGAACACGGGTGGCTATACTAGACCGTCAAATGTGTTACATCACACCCGAAGTAAAATTCACTGCCTGACCTTGCCAAGCAATTAAGCCCAGCATTCCCCACGATCGCAACAAAGTGAGACAAGACAGGCAAGTCTCACCCAAAGACCTAAGTTGCCTCCGATAGGGACAATTTCGGAGAGCATGGATCATTAACGGTAAACTACCACAAAGAGGGCTAATTAAAGCCCGATATAATGATGCATTGGTGATATCTCTGAATGAGAAAATCCCGAAACACAAAAAAAAAAAAAACAAGCAGAAATAACAAAAGCAATATATACAATTAATATTCACACTATGGACAATATATACTAACAGAAAGAATTTAATATCAGAACTCGGAGCGTCCAAGTCACAGATGGACTCCGTCAAACAATTAAGTCCAGCGTCCCCTAAGATCTAACTAGGCAGGCGCAAGATAAAGCCAAGTGCGGTAGTGGAGCACGGGAATACCAAGGCCTAACCTATGATCTATACCGCCCCCGTTGGGGCTAATCTGGTAGACTTGAGTGGTTCACTGTAAATTACTCCTATCAGAAAGGCTAATGAAAGCCCTATATCACTGATATTAAAATTTGCCCTTCGAATCGGACCTGGGCACACGATCCTTTTTTTAGTAGCGGCATGCGAAGCTACATATACCCAAGTCAATGGAGGGTACCCCCTACAGTTAAGTCAGGGGGCCGGGTCCGACAAACAGTTAAGTTCAGCGGTTACGCTTTCACTCCCCGTGCAAATTAAGTTAACACAAAACTAAACCGACGGCCCATCCGTGTAAACTGGATTGGCTAAATCCTCGTCGGGCTCCCCAATTTCGAAGCCACCAAGGAAAGGCTTCAGCCTTTGACCATTTACTTTAAATGAAGAACCATTAGATATGCTTTCAACTTCGATGGCCCCATGAGGGAAAACAGTTTTGACAATATAAGGACCGACCCAACGTGAACGCAATTTACCGGGGTGGAGATGCAAACAAGAGTTATACAATAGCACTTTTTGACCTGGTTCAAAGTTTTTAACTACAATGTTCTTATCATGCTTGGCTTTGATTTTAGACTTATAAGCATTAGAATGGTCGTAAGCATTGTACCTCATCTCCTCTACTTCGGTTAGTTGCCATATTGAAATTGAGCTTCTTGATGGCCCAATATGCTTTGTGCTCAAGCTCCACCGGCAAGTGACACGCTTTCCCATATACAAGTCGATAAGGTGACATACCCAAAATTGTCTAGTAAGCAGTGCGGTATGCCCATAAGGCGTCAACCAAACGAGTGGACCAGTCCTTTCGGTTAGGATTCACCGTTTTTTTCAAAATGTTCTTGATTTCCCGATTGGCCAACTCCGCTTGGCCATTGGTTTGCGGATGGTAGGCCGTTGAAACCTTGTGTACAATGGAGTACTTTTTCATAAGAGCGGCAATGGACCGGTTGCAAAAGTGAGTCCCCTGATCGCTTATGATAGTCCTCGGCATCCCAAATCGTGCCAAAATGTACTCCCGGAGAAACTCAACCACAACTGCCGCATCATTGGTACGAGTGGGGATTGCCTCCACCCATTTAGAAACGTAATCAATGGCAAGTAGAATATAAAGGTAGCCGAACGATGTAGGAAAAGGTCCCATGAAGTCGATGCCCCAGCAATCGAACACTTCAATAATCAAGATTGGTGAAAGCGGCATCTCATTCCGTTATGTCACACACCCCAAAAGCTGACAGCGAGTACAACCCCGGCAAAAGGCAAAAGGTATCCTTATACAAATCCGGCCAATAGAAACCGCACTGTAAAATCTTGGCGGCGGTCTTCCGGAAAAAGAAATGGCCGCCACAAGCCTCTGTGTGACAAAATTTGATAACACTTTGTTGTTCGGAGTCGGGCACACAACGTCGAACCAGTTGGTCGGCACAATACTTAAAAAGATACAGGTCATCAAAAGAGAACCGCTTCACCTCTATCAAGAACCGACGCTTCTCTTGTAAATTCCAATAGGCTGGCATCAACCCGGTAACCAAGTAGTTCACAATATCAGCATACCATGGAGCCGTAGAGATAGCAAAGAGCTGCTCGTCAGGATAAGAGTCACCGATTGGGAGGTGAGAGGTGTGGTCCTCAAATTCCAAGCGAAACAAGTGGTCGGCCACCACGTTCTCGACACCCTTCTTGTCTTTAATGGTAAGATCAAATTCTTGTAGGAGTAAGATCCACCGAATCAATCTCGCCTTGGCATCTTACTTCGTGAAAAGGTACTTTAGGGCAGAATGATCGGTGTACACGGTAATTGGAGTTCCCACCAAATAAGACCGAAATTTGTCAAGTGCAAAGACAATGGCCAATAACTCCTTCTCGGTGTTGAATAATTCATTTGGACCTCATATAACATTTTGCTCGGGTAATATATGACATACGGCTCCTTCCCTTGGCGTTGGCCCAAAACGGCCCCGATAGCATAGTCACTGGTGTCGCACATAAGCTCAAAACGCAACATCCAATCCGGACACCGTACAATAGGCGGGGAGGTGAGGCTTGACTTTAGTTTGGCAAAAGCGGCCTCACAAGCCGGCGTCCACTCAAACGGTACATCTTTAGCTAGCAAATGGCACAACGGGCGAGCGATGGCACTGAAATCCAATATAAACCGCCGATAGAAGCCAACATCCCCCAAGAAGGAACGGATATCTTTCAACCACTTTGGAGTTGGAAGATTCCCAATCAGATCAATTTTTGCCCGATCAACTTCAATGCCCTTCGAAGAAACGATATGGCCAAGCACGATGCCTTCAGTCACCATAAAGTGACACTTCTCCCAATTGAGTACTAAGTTCTTCTCCTCGCACCGGGCTAACACGAGCCCCAAGTTGGTAAGACATGCCTCGAAGTAATCACCAAAAACGGAGAAGTCATCCATGAACAATTCCATGATCTTCTCCACCATATCACTAAACAAACCCATAATACACCTTGAGAAAGTACCGGGGGCGTTGCAAAGCCCAAACGGCATACGACGATACGCAAAGGTCCCGAATGGGCATGTGAATATGGTCTTCTCTTAGTCCTCCAAAGCCACTTCAATTTGATTATACCTGGAGTACCCATCAAGGAAACAATAAAACTTGTGGCCGGTCACTCTCTCCAAATTTGATCTATGAAGGGAAAAGGAAAGTGATCCTTCCTGTACTTGCATTTAACTTCTGGTAATCGATACACACTCTCCAACTGGTTTGGACACACATTGGAATAAGCTCATTCTTGTCATTCTTCACAACCGTCACACCGGACTTCTTGGGAACCACTTGTATCGGGCTGACCTACTTGGAATCCGCTATCGGGTAGATGATGCCAACATCAACAATTTAAGCACTTCCGCCCGCACGACGTCCTTCATGATTGGATTTAAACGCCGTTGAGGTTGGCGAGATGGCTTGACATCATCTTCCATATAAACGTGATGAGAGCAAAGAGATGCATCGATACCCTTTTATATCGGCTATAGACCACCCGATGGCTTTTGAATGCTTCTTCAATACCGCTAGTAATTCTAACTCTTGAAGTTCACTTAGGCCGGACGAGATCACCACCGGGTAAGTTTGACTATCGCCAAGATAAGCATACTTGAGCGTGTCCGGTAGTGGTTTGAGCTCAAGCGTCGGGGGTTCCACATAAGCCGGAATGGCTCGCTTCTCAATAGAAGGCAACTCCTCAAATTTCGGAATCCACGAGTTTATACCACACGCCTCCTCCTCAACTAGCAAAGAAACCAAGTACGCAACTTCGGGGGCATCAAGAAAATCAGCCTCGGCGGACGTAAGAGCTAATTCCAACTCATTTTTGCAAATGAACTTGTTGACATGGTCTTGAACAAGCGAATCGATCATGCTTACTCCGCAAACATCCTCATCGTCTCCCATTTGGCTTCCAATATGGAACATGTTGACTTGCATCTTCATGTTACCAAAGCTCATATTGAGCCGGCCATCCCGGCAATGAATCACGCCATCGGAAGTTGTTAAGAAAGGCCGCCTGAGAATAATAGGAACAGAGGACTGAGCCGCTGGCACTGGGCACGTATCTAGAACCACAAAATCCATCGGGTACACAAATTGGTCAACTTGAACTAGAACATCTTCAACCACCCCCTTTGGAACACGGATACTTCAATCCGCCAATTGTAATGTCACCCGAGTCGGTTTCATCTCGCATAACCTAAGTTACTCATATACCGAAACGATAAAAGATTCACGCTCGCCCCCAAATCAAGAAGAGCCTTCTCCACAATCTTACCCCCAATAGTGATGGATATTGTCAGACACCCCGGATCGTTATACTTGGGCAGAAGGGTTGATTCAAAAAGTGAGCTCACTTGTTTGGTCAAGAAAACCTTCTTTTGCACTTGGAGCTTGCGTTTGTGAGTGCACAAGTCTTTCAAGAACTTAGCATACGACGGAATTTGCTTGATAGCATCGAGCAAATGAAGATTGACCGTCACTTGTTTAAGCACATCATAGATATCAGAATTCACATTTGGCTTGGCCGGCGTCTTTAGCCGGTTCGGAAATGGTGCTGGAATAGTGAACGTTGGCGGAACATCGCTTCCCTTTGCCTTTCCTTTCTCCTCCTCCGTAGGAGCCTGCTTGGGAGAGTCCCCAATTGGCGATGTCGGCTTTGGCGGTGGCGGAATAGGAAACAAAAGTGGATGCACCAGTGGCTCCACTTGAGCATTATCCACCGTCTTCCCATTTCTCAAAGAAATAATAGCTTTGGCTTGCTCGGGGAAAGGCACCGAAGAGCTACCAATTAAGTGTTGACCTTGTGGATTAGCCAAAGGTCGAGTGGGAAGCTTCCCTCGTTCTTGTTGCAACACGCCTATAGCCGTAGTCAACTTCCCCATTTGGTTCCTTATATCATTCATGGCTTGAGCAGTTTGTTCATTGGTGGTTACTTGTAAGTGGCCCGATGGTACGAATCCCGGCGGGCCCGGGGGAGCTTGTTGTTGCTAAAACTGATTTTGGCCTTAGAATTGGCCCGATGGTACGAATCCCGACGAGCCTTGAACTGCAGGGAATAGTGGTGAGCCTTGAAGCTGAGGTTGCCTCCAAGTCTGAGATTGAAACTGCGGCAGTCCTTGAGAAGATCCGACTTCATTTGGTTGGTTCCAACGTGGTCCAGACGTTTGCCTCCACCCCGAATTAAATGATTGAGGATTAGGATCAAAACGTTGGTTCAAGGCATGCACTTCTTCCGGTGCATAAGCACTCATCACATTCTTGTAAGCGGGAATGCCTGGACAGCTATCTGTGGTATGCCCCGTTGTTTCACAAAGCACACAAACCTCCTCCACACAATTTATAGCCTTGGCGTCCTTTTCTCCTTTCAACTCTAACCTTTCCAGCTTGCTGGCCAACTGCTCCATTTTCGTTTCAATAGCTTGGTGTTCACTAATGGAGAACTTCCCGGAACCCCCGGGGCCTTGGCTCGCCATAGCTCTATCACCAATGTCCTCGAAACTCCAAGTCAAAGACTTCTTAGCCACTTCATCCAAGTAATCCCAACCATCCTCGAGAGACTTATTCATAAACCCACCGGTGCACATGGTATCAAGCAATTGTTTGCTTTGTTGCGAGCATCCCAAATGGAAATAATGAATCAGTTGATATAAGGCGAAATTGTGGTGAGGCACCGCCGAAAGAAGGTCCTTGTAACGCTCCCAATACTGGTGAAACGCTTCTCCATCTCGTTGCTTAAATGTCTGAATCTAATCCATCAAGAGCTTTGTTCGGCTTGCCGGAAAAAACTTCTTATGGAAAATATCTTGAACCTCCTCCCATGTGGTCAAAGATTGAGGCTTTAGTGAATGAAACCATGTCTTAGCCTTATCCTTCAAAGTGAACGGAAAAAGTCTCAAGCGCGCTTCGTTAAGATGAGCATCCATAGTAACAAACGACTGGAGGGTTTCCTCAAAAGTTCGGGTATGTTGGTACGGATCCTCACGCTCCATACCATGGAAGAATGGAATGCACCGATGATAGTCTGATTTGAACACAAACGTGTTTACAGCTGTGGCCGGTGGGGCGTGGAAAAACTATAGGTGACAGTTGAGTGACCCTTTCCGGATTCAAGTAATCTTTAAGAGTCCTCACTGGGGGAGCTTCCTCATCTACCATTGGTTGTCTTGATGGAGAATATGGCCGAGAATAACTGCTTGGTGGAGAGTATGCCCGTAAGGTGTTGATTCTTTCGCAAGGTGGAGAACTAGACCGATGCAGGCGGTTTGAACGAGGACTACGATACACCTGAGGCCCACGATAAACCACAAGCATGAACTTTGCTTTTGAGCAATTTTAAAGCTAAGTAACCGCTCTACAATAAGAAAATAGACTGGAGGGGCTATGCCGCCACCTCTCTCTCAAGATAGTCTCGTGGGGTTATGCCACCACCACGACTATATACTAAAAACATGAAAAAGGCAATTGATGCTCACTTTAGCTTCGTTACACCTCAAGTCGAATTGGTGGCTCAGTTAGAGGTATCCGCTAAATTGAGTTCAAATTACAAAAAGTAAACGGAGTACTTATAGTGGTTTGACAATCCTCCAAATAAGCTATAATAAGAAATCTCCGGCAACGGCGCCAAAAATGCTTACGTCGAAACCTTGCCTTCCAATATAAGGTTGATAGAAACCCGAAGCGTAGGGCTACGTCGTTGCACGCATAATATCTGAAAGTCCGGAATCGTTCCCACAGAGAATCATATATAGCTTGAAATGGATTGAAGGTATTTTGGTAGGATTTCGGCGTTTAAGCCCGCCAACTTTGGTTTTGCTTTAAACGGAAAGACTAAAACAAAGACTAGAAGTGCGTTTGATTAACTTAAAGAGGCAAGTCTAGGGATCTTCTAACCCTTGACAAAGGCCGTTACCGGTTCTCAATTATAACTCAGGTGAGAGTCACGACCACATGCTCACGCCCGGAAGATTTAGCTTTATTGACTACGTTTAACAAGATATGTGATTTAACGGAGGCGAACCAACTTGTTTTTATCATTTATCGAAACCAAAGGAGGCCACAAGCCCTCGGCATACTATTTGCCAAGATCGCTTGACAAGCGGCATGCAAAGAAGTTAACACCCCTAAGTTTAGAACGAAATTGCAAATTAAGCTCTATTTCGAAAATCATGCTTGAAAGCCCAATGGCTCGAGAACCAACTAACAACCTAAGTCCTCGGGAGAGATTATCCCGAGACTTAGCCAAACGACTACTCAAACATACTTAAAGCAATCATCAAAGCATAAAAGTACGGCATAACTTTTAACCGACGAAATCGAAAATAAACTTGATTTTAGAAAGGTTCTTAACCGTAGTTACAACTTTAATGAACGACAAAATGATAAACGGAAGTTGCTTACTTGAGTTCGATGGACTTTACACTTGAAAAGCTTAAAACACTATTAATGGAGAAAACTACCAAAGAAGTAATGAACTAACCCTCTAAAAGAGAGAGAGAGAAGGAGTATTTATACAAAAAGTACCCTCTCTCCTCAAAATATCCGGAATAATATCCAAAAAGTGGAACCAAGCCATTTTAAGAAAGTTAAGATCTGACAGAAAATATGTCGGTAAGAGAACCGTATCGATACGCATATACCGTATCGATACTCCAGTGACTTGAACTGAAAACCCAGATTTTATGTAGACGAGCCGTATCGATACGCACAGAACCGTATCGATACGCTGAGAATTGTATCGATACGCTGAAGCTTGGAAAGTCCACTGTTATTGAACCGTATCGATACACTGAGAACCGTATCGATACGGTGAGGCTTCCTAGCAGATCAAGTCTCTCCTACCCAGTTTTGACCCCCGATGGCCCACGACCTGCTCCAGCTTCCACAGCCTACATCCCAATGCCCCGACGGTTGTATTCCCCAAGACCTCGCCCACTTGCTTGCCCTCAACGATAGTTCAAGACATCAAAACAAACCCTTTAATTCGTGATTTACCTGAAATGCTCAACAAAAGATCTTACGCGCAAAATGACTAAAAACAACAATTAAATAGAACGTAATTGACCTAAAGCGGGAGTAAGCGCACCAATTATCTACAATAATGGGTGCTTATCAGCGACCCTACCTATACGACTACTCACTCAACATTATGCAAGAAACAAAAGAAATCCTAATTTGAAACATGCTTCTATTGCTCGAGATAGAAAATAAACAGAAGATCTGAACCAAACAAACACCAACGAATAATTTTAATGAATGAAGAACAAAAATTTATACGAGTTACCGGAATGCAAGTAATTGGGCAAAATTTCAAAACTTAAAGGGAAAATAGCTCTCAAGAAAAACAACGTAGTAAAAAAAAAACTGCTACCATCAAAACCGAACTAGTGCTCTCAGTTTTCTTCGCTACTGCTCACTCTTTGTGTGTAGCCCTCTGTCTCTTTTTTACTATATTGCCTGATTTCTCCCTCCTTTCCGCTCACTGTTCTCGTCGCCTTTTATAAGTGTTGTAGCTAGGGGTGAATATGGTTAAGATTGGTTCGGCTTTATAGTAAATCAAAAACCAAATCAATACTTACGGATTATAAATTTAGAGAATCAAACCAACCCACAAAAAATATAGAACTAAATCAATCCAAATCATTACAGTACGGTTTGGTTTCGGTTTTAAACCATGGTTTGCTTTGAATTGAACTATTATTTTCAAAAAATATTTAAAGTACTTAAAGTTACAAAGATAAATTAAAAGAAAACTTTATTAAAATCAATTTCATTCAAATTATCAAAACACACTAACATCAACCAACTAATTAAGAGTGGAATACCACAATTGCCTCAAGTCTGGGTAGTGAAGGAATTATATGAATTGAATTTAGAGAAATTTAGCCCTTGTTCGGTTGTGGGTTTTGAGTAGTGTTTTTGAATAAAGATAGAGAGAAATGAGAGTAATGATTGTGGAAAAAGGTAAAAAGTAGAGAGAGATAGAGTGAAAAATGAAAGTAATGATTAAAAAGTTAGAGAGAGAAAAAATAGAAAAGTTGTTTTTTCCAAAATTTTAGATTTGGAGTTCCAAACCGAACAAGGCCTTAGGAATTGGAAGTGTAAGTTGACTGATCTGGTGATCTCATGCTCTTTTTGTGTATGATAAATTAATAATCATAGGAAATTAGGAATGAGTTGTGATATATAGAAGTTTAGTCTTAAATATCTTGACCGAGAAGGAAAACTAAATATTGCGGTGAATTTAATAGGATCAATAAATTAGAAAGTAGTTGACTAAGTCTTCCATATTTATTTGGTGAATCATAATTAAATTATATGTGTGTGTGTGTGTGTGTATATATATATGTATATGTATTATACGGTTCAGATCGGTTTGAAACCATAACCATGAATGTGAATTCATAAACCAAACCATATAACGCGGTTTCTAATTTTTTTAAATCTTGACCAAACGATATAACTAAAAATCCGAACCAAACCTTTCAGTTTGGATTGATTTGGACTGGATTTGCTGTTTGACGAATTTTTTTTCTTACCCCTAGCTGTAGCCAACTTAAAATAAAAACCTTCTTGTACGATGTAGAACTGTAGGCCATGCTTCCCCCAGCCAAACATCTCTATTCCAGACCCTTAATTAACCAATTAATTTGGGCCAACCTTAATTGTATTGGTTTCTACTAATCCCACTTTCAAGACGATGTTGCACTAATGGCCAATATTATAAAGCCCAATCAAGCTACTTGTCTTGATATTCCTTCTGATTTGATCAGTCCGTAACCAATGTCGCCCATTAACGCGTTATAACTTTGAAATACCTAAAACACACAAATCACGCATTAAGATTCGAGTGATACAAATGGACTTAACATAGTTAAATTAAGGGATGTTAATATGAACATTTACGCGTCTATCACTAGCATAAAATATACACTCGTACCGTCTCTCTCAATTAAACTAATGCGCCATATATTAGCTAGCCATCAACCACTCTAACTGAATCCGGACTGTATGTGTGCGTGGGGTTTGAGTCAAACAATTAATCATAATCCCCGCACATTCTATCTTTCTCAATTATACTAATGCGCAATATTTTTTTTTTTATCCGTAATGCGCCATATATTAGCTAGCCATAAAAAATACACTCGTTTGTTTGGTGGGTTCTCCATTTACTTGATATGGGCTCTCCATTTACTTGAAAATTATTACGATTTTTTTTTGGGTAAATAAATTATTACGATTTGTTTGGTGGGTTCTCCATTTACTTAATTGATTCTCTGTATATATGGAAAGACTTTCACGTACGATGATTTGCATTATACTACTAGACTTACTAGAAGTATTTGATTTGGAATCTCTTAACATATTCATGCTAATGTACTCTTTGATATATTGGGCATGAAAATTGAGTTTGTGGGTGGAAATTGGACCTCTCTCCAGAGCCGGCTCTGACTTTTAGAAGGTTTAAAGCGAAAATTAAAAATAGAGTCTCTTTTGTTGGACTATAATAAAGAATAAAAAAGTAGGAGGAGCCCTTAGAATTCAGAACATTTTGGAGGCATAAAGGTCAGGGTCATCTCTCTCTCTCTCTCCCCTAGTGGTCATAGTGTGACACTTAGTTCTGTATAGTACAATTAGTGTGTTCGTACTAGATTCTAGAGGCGGCATCCACTATGTAGACCAGGATTGTGCTCTAATACCAACTGTAATAACCCGACCTAACTGACCTACTAATCATTCGCCTAATTACGTGACTCAAAAAATTAACATCAAATTATGTAGTAGCTGGTCGGAATTACTAATATTCTGTTTCAATTTCTGATTTCTAGCCGATGTGGGACTATGTTGCCCCATAATGGGCTCTCACAATTTTTCTCCAACAACTTAAAACTTTTTAAATCATGATCGAATTGAGGACCAATGATTTAAAATTATGGTGACGTTAATAGAGAGCCTAGCTTGCTTCTATTTTATCGTCAGCATGCTGTCATGGTTTTCTTTTTTCAATATGAGATATGATACTCTCATTTATAAAAAAGCATAACCGTACATCAAAGAGGATGATCATCGTTTCATATAGGATTCAATAACCAATTAATGGAGGTCTAGCTTCCCAAATACGACTACTAGAACCTCACAAACACAAAGTTGTCAAAGTGTAAGCAACAATATTCGCCGATCTACTAATAAAAATAAAATCACAAATCCAAAACGATCGACTCCTCACCGAATATCTTCGATGACAACTTCCACTTGCTACAAATGTGAAACCACAAACTCTAGGATAAATTGAATTTACCACCCGCTAGTTTATTTTCTCATTATATTAATCACTGAAATTACAGCTCCACCCAAAAATGCTTAGTTGTAGAGTATTAATCAATTAGGGCTAATTTAGTCAGCTATGACTTCTGTAATCCACTAGAAAGTTAAGAGTTCAAATCTTACACCTGGTGTTATTACAGCACTAAAAGAAACAAACATTCACATAGTTCCATTCGATTTGTTAGCTAGTCAATTCTTCATGCATGAATTAGAAAGCAAGCAAGGTTCCTAAATGTACAATAGGGATAAAATTAATACTCTCGTGTATACAGGAGTCATTGAATTAATAATTGACAAATGAGAGCAACACACATGACAAACGATTTGTGCATTTTTTTTATATTTTGGAACTCATTTTGCCAACACACACGATCTGGAATCGATGAGTTAGATTACGTAGAATCCAAAAATTTCCGTCAAATGAGAGCATTTGGATTCTGATTATACTTCCCCAAGCAAAATCTAGTCTAAAATCAATCTATTACACCCACATATCATTCAGGCATTCCGAATTCTATATATACAACTACAACGTACGCATCCAAGTGGTCTTTTATTTTATGGTTAGCATGCATGAAAAGGCTGGCAACTAAAAAAAGGCTTCTCAGATGGGGCATGGCGTTTTGTGTTCCCAGTGTGATGACTAGAGTCATTGCAACATATTTTCTTTGAGTGTGTTTTCTCTAGCACAGTTTGGGAGGTGATTCTGAGTAGGCTCCAGATACATAGAGCACTTCCTAAACAGCTAAACTCATTTGAGAATCAAAGGCTCTGCAGCCATTGAAATATCTCAAATAGAGCCCTTGGGAATGCTATCCCTTAGTTATTCCTTTTTTTTTTTTTTTTCCCTACAAAAGTAGCTTGTTGTGAGGTTTTGCACTTTGTAAAGGTTCTTGTATAGGGTTTTATGCTCTTGGATTTCTGAGTTGGTTGGTTATGAAAAGGTGCATTTACCAAAAAAAGAAAAAGAAAAACTACTATTGATTACAATCCAAAAACATGTCTCCAGTCCACAATCAAGAATCTGGCGAAAAAAGGGTGCAGCTATAGGTACATACAGCGTGAACATATGCATTTTGGATCTGTCTCGAATTCTACAAAAAAAGATCCTGTTCGGCCCGGAGTGCCCCCATGGATTTGGTTACACAATGCCACTTCCTGCGACTGCTCTAAAAACAGACTTGCGGGTACAATGTCGAATGCCATAAAAGACTTAATTGAAACCCTTACTACGACCAATTGGTTTTAGGAAAGATGGTGGAAAAGCGATCCGACAAGTGGTATCAAAGCTAGGAAGTCACGAGTTCGAGTCACGGGAGCGTCATCGTGAGAGAGGGATTGTTGGGCCCGGAGTGCCCCCATGAATTTGGTTACACAATGCCACTCCCTGCGACCGCTCCAAAAACAGATTTGCGGGTGCGATGTCGAATGCCATAATAGACGTAATTGAAACCCTTCCTACCACCAATTGATTTAGGAGAGATGGTGAAAAAGCGGTCCGACAGATCCAAGCCGGTGATTTTGTTCAAAATAGTTTGTTTACGGCCTTTGCAAAAAATTAACTCAATTCGATATTAGTAAAGGCGTTTACGAAACATCCACCATTGCTACAGAATCCAAGCCTGAATTCTAAAACAAAGTTGGATGTTTCGCAAATGTCTTTACTGATATCGGGTTGAGTTTATTTTTATAGGGATTGTAAACAAACTATTTTGAACAAAATAAGCGGCTCGAATCTTTTTAATTGGACCTGTCCAAAATGCTCATAAAACAAGCTCGAGTTCGACGGAAACCTAAGCAAGCTAGGCTCGAACTAGTTTTCATTGAGCTGGAGTTTGCTAAAAACTTAGTGAACGAATTTGGACGTTCTAAACTTCAGCTCGATTCGGCTCTATTTGTAGCAATAACTACATCACATTGGTTTCAAAGGAGACTTGCACTATGCTGTGTATATTTATTTATTCTTCTCACTTTAGACTCATCGCTGGAGAGAAAAACCTTAATATTGGAGTCTTTGGAGATCAACATGGTTTGGT
The DNA here is from genome assembly GCA_025413875.1 of Rhododendron molle. Taxonomy (NCBI): domain Eukaryota; kingdom Viridiplantae; phylum Streptophyta; class Magnoliopsida; order Ericales; family Ericaceae; genus Rhododendron; species Rhododendron molle. The sequence continues at coordinate 38,399,916 of CM046398.1, read as the reverse complement.
TTGGTTTGGTTTGGTGTGGTTTAGTTTAGAAACAGAACCAATAATCAAATTAAGCAATCTCAATCGACCAATTCAAAGTTTTAGGATTCAGAGCCCGACACACAAACCTTGAGAACCAAGTATTCAATGATCCTAGTTCATTAGGCGAGTGATTATTCAGTGCTCTTAGAATACTGCCACATTCAGAGACAAAACCACTAGTGATCTATGGGTTTCGGGTTTTTTTATTATTTAAATTTTAATATGAATACTTTAAGTTTGCACAACCAATTGGGAAGTATTTTCATGAATTGGGAACTTTAAATAAGATTTTCAAGAATGAAGCTTAATCATTTTGCATATAATGTCGTAACTCGTTCGGCATCCTGAATTCAAACAATTAGAAAGTATTTTCAGGCTATGTCAATAGTTGATTGAGACTAGAAGATCAGCAACCCACTCATTTGTCTACATAATGGTGCTACTCTTCTTCTTCTTCTTTAAGGAAAAGATAACTTGTGCTCACTCTTTGTAGTTCGGCCCTTCCGCTTACGAAATTTTAGTATTGTTCCTGATTATATTGTGCTTCAGGGGCCGTCCATTGCAAATCTTGTGTTGGAGCCTCATACTTAGTGGTGAATTCACACAAATGGATGGTGAGACACCGCCACCCCACGTGGTGGTGCTCCAGGAGAAAATAACAGTAATTTTCCCACCAGCAGCTACCTAGGGCGCAGGAACTCTGGATGATATGCAGCTATTGTAGCTAGCGAATATTTTCCGACATATAATTATTACTGGCTAGTGATCTTCCATAAGATTTCTTTTTGAGGAAGTCTACACTTTGAAAAGAAATATACCGACCCAACCCAAAGAACTCTTGTTTATGGCATCCATCGTCGGTTCTCGAGTTGGTTTCTGAAATCTTCTCAATCACGTACCTCCAATTTGGATCCAGTCTACTGCAGAGAGACGTGTACAATCTAATTTGAAGCATTTATATTGACAATTAATTGTTCAAGTCTGTTGGACACTTTTACCGATAAAAACATGACCATTAAAAATACTAACTGACGGTAGCAATCACTTAGATTGTACCCCTGCAGTCCAAACCGAGATTGTAGACAAGTCATTTCCCTCCAATTTATAACTTTTTTTTTGTCAAGACGATAACATGTGATATTATAGATCTAAAAAACAATACATCAAGAGAAAACTCCATTCCTAAACAAGCAATAAAAAAAAAAATCAAACAAGAGGGAACTCAATCCAAAGACTACACCCATGAAAAATCAAGGTTCCCTAATAATCCGTAAAAACCCTAAGGCTCAGTTTAGATGACAGCAATCAAGAATCAGGAATGGGTATTCTATTCCTAGGAATGTGATTCCTAGTAATATGATTAATGGGTAATCTCATTTAAGTGTTTGTTTCAACACATGAATCTTAACTAGGGAAAAAAATAAAATTCTATTCAAGCGTTTATTTACTCATTGAAAGCATAGGAATGAAATGAAGTTTTAACCTAATTTTCCCAATATGCCCTTTTTGGAATTTCATCATCAGTTCTAATAAATTACAATTTTGAAATATCGATTTCATGTAAAAAAAAAAGGTATGACAACTCATTACCCTACCCATGAGTATCAAACGTTCCTGAACAAATGCATATATCATCTCATTGCATTGATAAAGGATTTTTGGCCTCTTTTTTTTTTTTTTTTACTTTTTACATTAGAGATCACGTAGTGAAAAAAAATATATTGACTAAGACTTAATTTGGCTTATGTTTTAATAGCCTAGAGATCATGTTTTTATAGCTTTATATTTTCTCTCACAAGATGAATAAATAGTTCAACTAAGTTTAATAAAAAAAATTAACCAAAGCAAATCTTATTGACGTACCGATAAATAAATAATTCCATAACAAAATTAGACCAAATTAATATGAGAATGAGGGGTACAAGAGGAAAGTTCTAATCTTTCATTTTCCTCCCATAATAAGATTACCCCGTAATCTCAGATTCCCAGGGGTAGTGGGGTGATCAGATTCCTCCTTGCTTGACCGATTTCGGTACCTAAAACTAGGGTCGCCCCAAGCGTAGGACTAGTTATCAGTGCAGCATAATAAATTCCGGAAGTCCGGAGTCGAACCCACAGAGACGGAAAGAATAGCCTAGTGGAAACGGGTTTACTTTTTGCTTGGCTCTTAGGTAGCCACCCCTTGTGCAATTCAGTTGATTTACTAACTAAATGAATGGAATTGATTTACGATGAATTAAAAGGGAGAGTACAGTCGTGGGAACCCAGCGTCTACAACTAGCCTAACCAATGTTTACTCGGGACACAATTATTCAATTTATTGATTTTAGAATAGGGAAAAGGGTTCCTAATAAATGCCCACCACCTGTCACCAGCTCCCATGCGCATTTGAAATCCGGCGATGCTTGGGTTTTGTTTATTAGAAAGGTTTTCGTATCCCAAAACTGCTTGAAAATTAAATTAATTCGTACCCGAGGTAAAAACATTAATTAAACTAGCCACAGGATGCCTTTGTCCTGCGGCCGCACCCTTGAAAACTACTCGCGCATGCTTGAAATAACAGAAAACGAAGCCCTAAGATGGTCCATGACCTCTATTGCACGAAACAGAAAATAAAACAGGAGATTATTGAAGAGTACGGAAAGATAAACAACTTTAATAAATAACAAAACCTGAAACGGAGTACGGAAATTAAAGTTCTGGAATGAAATCTGCAAAGCTTGAATGTAAAGAAGAAACAACGTTAAAAGAAAGCTGCTAATGAAAAGAACAATAACGAAAAGCTAAGTAATGAAAAGCTTACCCTAAAAATCGTCTCAAGGGGTATTTATACAAGTCCCCTTTTTAAAAACAATTAAAATCCTAACATTAATCGGAATTAGAACCGACATAACCCCAAAACGCCGTCGTTCCAGGGCCTAAAGCCCCTCGGTAGCGCTACTGCAAAAGCAGTGTAGCGCTCGCGAGCCCCTTGTGGGCGTTTGACCGCGTTGACCTAGACTTGGCCGTTTCAAAGCCAAGTTAAACTCTCGGTAGGGCTACACCAAAAATGGTGTAGCGCTACCTAACCCCTTATCTCCTATTTTGACTGTTGACCGTTGACCCTTAATGTGCTAGGTAGGGCTACACCAAAAATGGTGTAGCTCTAGCCATGCCTCTGTTTACTTCCTTACAAATTCTACTCCAACACTTAGTCTCCACAGCCTTCCTTGCTCTTTAGCTCCATCTCGGCCTTCAAGTCTTTGCAATCCAATCTTGGCGCTAAAACAGCCTTATTTTCCTGAAAATTAATAAAAACAGAAAAACATACCAAAGCAACGCATCAAGTGGGAAAAAATGGAATAAAAAGCGCCTCTAACGCGCTAATTTGCCCTACTTAGACGCTAAATATCTACGATATCACGCGCCTATCACTCCTCTGTTCAAGAAAGTGATTACTCCTGGATTGGGAGATCAGTAATCAGATTCTCATTCCAACCCTTTCCAAACATAGGAATTTTAGAGTTCTGGAATCACATTCCCATTCCACCCTAGGATGTCTGCCATCCAAACTCAGCCTAATGGTATGAAAGTGAATCACTTATTAATACTATCAATTAAAAACTTCGCTAGCAATCAATCACATAACGCTGAGATATACGCGAAAAACCCCTTAATGGGTAAAAACCACGGGAAGAAATCAAATCACTATAATCATTATGCAGTTACAGATATACCTATTCAAACGATGTAAATCTTCACAACGTTCTAAGTACTATCTGTCGAGTCACACGTACACCGCACCCAGTGATCTTGATTGCCAACGGCCTTGAGTCCACAAGCCCTCCAATAGACCTAATAAGAATAGCTCTCAAAAATACCTGTTGCTTCAATTTCCATGCTGCAGCCGCAGCACCTTGTTATCACCGAGTATGTTTGTAGTATATGGCACATGGCATCTGGCTTTCTCCCTTTTACCGTGCTTCTTTTCCTTTATATATAAGCATGTGCTCCAAACCTAGGAAGTAAATAATTAGTCCATAAATAGACCTCTTATTCACGTTGATTTTCTTTACAAAATGGAATGTGCCGATTGATAACTGATTGATCCGTCTTCGCCAAAACAATTGTCTCGCTGTAGTCGGCCTTCTTTTTTATCCAAAACGCTCACTCTCGAATCCAAATAAAAATGATTCATTCCATTCTAATCCTATATAGACTCACTAGCTTATTAAAAATAATAAAAGTACAACTCGATAAAAATTATGTGTTTTGTCAAACAGAATTGCCAATATACAAAGACTCCGGAATTTGGTCCTTACAATCCATCTCCAATTAAACTCATCGCTCCAAACAGACAAAGCACTGCTGAAACAACCAATAATACTCACACAGGGGTGAAGAAGCCCCAGAAACGGGGAGAAATTTCACACCATGGAACCAGACGGAGTCCACTGTATCAGAGTAGACTTCATCCACCAACATAGATCTCCCACTCCGACAGGGGAGAATGCCTCCAGCAACCACAATCTGCAAAACACTACCTTGAATAGTTGTTGGACTACACAGTGGAAGAGGGCCGATAGATGGTGGTTTGGAGGATGGGGGTGAAGGGGGAAGGAGAGAAAACCTCTGAAATCTAGGATCAGGAGATGGAAAACCCCATGAGCGGGTGAAATTTCTCCCCTCCTGTCATCCATTGGGGCGTAAAATCCTAAGGGAGGGGAAAGAGGGAGATGGGGAGCGACGGATTCTTCTTTAGGATGAGAGAGAGAGAGAGAGATGCTTGACGATTTTTTAGTCCTAAAAATAAAAGGGTTGCCCCAAGTGTAGGGCGAAGACCGAAGCAGCACGTACAATATCCGATAAAACCGGAGTTAAATCCACAAGGACGGTGATGTGTGCTGATTAAAACTCGGATTGTTACTGTTTAAACGGACTCTTAGGTAGCTACCCCTTGTCGGTTTGATTGATTAAGATTAACTAAAACTAAGAAATTGTTTGATTTTTTTTTCTAATAATTAAAAAGAGGTACGGTTGTATGGTTCTTAGCACTCGCAACCAATCCGGATTAACCTGCTCCATTCGATGTTCCTAAAACGTTCAATTTAAGATTGAAAAAGATATCTCGCAAGATGCGAGACCACATGGTCGTCGTATACCCATGTGCAGCAGAGAATAAGTTTTGGACCCCCATTCCCCTGTTCACATGGGCTTCGACAACGCCCGGGTTCATCCACGGGAAGTATTTTTCAATAGGAGCAGTGTCCGAACTGGTCACGGCGTGCTAATCAACCCACAACCTTACCTATACGATTATTCACTCATTATTACAAAAGAAATAAAAGAAACCCTAGAAACATCGAACGAATCGCCAAAAACTTGAAGGAAAAGAGCTCTAGAAAGAAATAAAGTAAGTAAAAGCTGCTACGTAGTATTTCGAACCCTAAAAACAGAGTTTTTCGGATATTTATACAAGACCTCAATTATTCGAATTAAGAAAAAAAAATGACGAAAACAAAATTCCCCCGCTGTGGCCGTGATACTGGCCAGCGGGGTATCAATACCCATGGCTCTGTTCAGCTATGCACCTCATTGTATCGACACAGGACATGATGGTATCGATACCGTACACATTAACGGCCATCTTCCGAGCCTTGCATGGGATTTGGCCATCCGACGTTTAAACGACGTCACTCGACGTTCACGCCTCTGCTTTGGCATCTCGGCAACGTACAAACCGGCCTTGAGGCCACTCATTCCAACCTTGGCGCTAAATCCGCCTTATTACCTACGAAAATAATAAAAACACGAAACCCAAACAAAACACGGCATCAAGTGAAAAATTGAATAAAACACGCCTCTAATTCACTAATTCACCCTACTTAAGCGCTCATATCCAAGATATCACGCGCCTATCGAGAGAGAGAGAGAGAGAGCTGCCAAAGTGCAATTTATAGTTTGTCACACCGATAATAAAACTTTGTTGCCAATTAAAAAAAAAAGTTGAGGTTGTTTTTCTACGTACTTCAAATTTTCATACTTATTGAACTAAGTAATACTCCTTCCGTCCGTGTTTCTTGGATAATTTTATATTTCCAATTTTTACCCTTCAAACAATCAAATTCGTTTTTCTTTTGAATTTGGCCCCATTCTCCTAAAAATTGAGCATTCCAATTCTTTGTTGATGAATTTGTCCAAAGCGTGATAGGTGATGGAGTAGCGTACAAAGTTGTGGAGTAAATTTCTAACGTGTTGGGGAATTTTTGTTTCTTGTGAAGAAAGTGAAGAAATTGCCCCAAAGTGTAATTTTTTTTTTGAACAGCGAAAAACAAAATTTTATTGATAAGAAAAACGGATTACAAGCGAGGCATAAGGAAAAGCATCACAATTGTAGGGAGGTAATCCCGAACAGACGAGAATGGTAACTGAACATGTGAAGTTCGGGAAATCACGTGAGCCGTTGAATGAGAAGTGCCGCCGGGCAGTGGTTAAAGGCCGGTGACAGAAGGGGTCATTAGGAACCTACGATCTGTCCGACAATAAAGGACAGATACATGAGATGTCTTTGGCCGAACAGGGGCATGTTTCGATAAGCACGAAGAATTGCTGAACCGGGTAAAGTGACATGAGAAGTCACTGGTCCAGGTAAGCTGTTCGGTGACAAGGAAGCCGAACAGTAGCAGCAATCTGGAGAAGGTGCCAGGAGGCGCTCCAGAGTAGTCTAGAAATGGAAATATCCAGTAAGGAAACGAGATCTGGAAGAGATACCCAACGAGAATGGGATGAACGGCCAGCTTTGGGAAGAGTGCCTAAATGGTCTAAAAGGAAATACGCAGTTATGGGAATGAGAATCCCTAATATTCTAGGTTCCCTTTACGAGAAAGGAAACTTATGGCAGCAAGATGGCTTGGACAGCAAGTAGACATGGGTCTATAAATACGAGGAAAACCTAAAGGTAAAGGTACGCAATATTCCGTATTCATATTGCAGTATTCTGATTGCAGTAGTTTTTGATCATAAGTACGTGATAATCGACTTTAGCATTGGAGGGCCTTTGCCACAAGAGGCAAAGGTGCTCTTACACTGCCGATTTTCGTGGCTGGTATGGTCAGAAATTATGGAATGGTGGAATATTCAGTGGGTTTGTCCAAGTTCATTAGCAGAGGTAGCACTTTGGTGGTTTGGGAATAAATTTCGAAACATGGAGAAACATATCTGGGAGGTATGCTTTTTTGCAACACTCTGGTCTATTTGGCTAACGAGGAATGGTTGTATCTTCAACGGTGCAACAACACGGGCTTCGGAAGTGGTGGATTTGATCAAAACCAGAGTAGCCATGTGGCTGAAAGCTAAGTTTGACATCAAGATCTACACAGTGGAGAATTTCAAAGGATATTTGGATGGAATTCAAAAAGTGAAGTTATGAAGTGAGCAAGTAAGTAAGTAAGAGAGGTGTTCTTATCCAACCTTGGTTGGATATAGTGCCAGAGTGTAGCTCTCTGTAGTAGCTGTGTTTTAAGGTCAAGATTGTAATCGATGTACCCCTTCGAAATCAATAAAAAGTTTCGTTTGCTGACAAAAAAAAAAACCTCCCAACTATGTTGGCACTCTGCCCCCGTAACAATCATCTGCAACTCAGCCCAGAGTTGATAAGAATTCAACTCAAAAGGAAAAAAAAAACAGGGCATAGTAATAAGAAGAACAAGTCCTAAAACCACAGCCCTACGCAGAGTGGGGACCGGCCATAAGGCCGGAAAGCGAAACTTGTCAAAATGAATCCTCCGAATTTGGTGCAACAATGAGGCAATATTGATCCAACGCTACAGACAGCCAAGTACAGCAAATCATATATAATCAGCCCCTGTCAAATCCAGAACTATGTTGGGAAGAAATGGCCAATAACTCAGCATTCTAGTGACCACAAGTGATTAGCACAGCATCCAAAAGAGAACAGCATCCAAATAGACTCTCCCAAGACAGTGGAGAAGCATCCAGTTTAATGGTATGGGGAAGCTCTTCAAAGCAAAGAGAACCGCATACTTGGGAGAGCTCTCCAAATAGGTAAGTAGTCCCAAAGTGCAAATGAAGACACGTTTTTGTGAATTTGTCCCATGTGTAAGCGGCAATGGAGGAATGTATTAGAAATACTCATTTTTTCTATGTGATAGTTAGTCTTTTGATTTGTTAATAATTCAATATTTGAAGACAAGGGTAAAAGTGGCACAATTTATTTTTTGACTTTCAAACCTGGACAAACATTGAAGGACGGAGAAAAGTACGTTTGTGGACCAACAAAAACGGACGGATGGAGTACAATGTTTTGAAAAATTAACGAGCTTAATTAATATTTATTTTCAAAGTTGGCCCATTCCGTATCATGATCTCAAAACCAGCTGCCAACGAGATGAACATAACAGCTTGGTTAAATGAACCCCGATAACAAAAAATCCTAAGCGCATGTTTGTCCGGAAAGCAGAAATGCTAGGGTTTCAGAAATTGGTATTTGATAAAACTTTACGCAAAAAGTAAAAAAAAAAAAAAAAAAATTGTCCTTATTCATCCCATGCAGATGAATATGGGTATGTGATTTTGGATATGAATGATTCTGAGGTAGTTCCTCTCTCTCTCTCTCTCTTAATACATTCAATTCATTTCATATCAAAGTCCAAAAGTAATACAGATTTCATCAAAATATATAAGAATAAATCAAACTATTAAGACTTTGACACAATCACTCCCAAGCAAGACTGACGAAATCGCTAGATGAGAACAAATATAGGTCCAAATAATAGAGAATCCCAAACAGAGCCCCAGCTCAATCTATTTCTCTAAACTTATTACCACTCATATATACTATTTCAAATCTAGTGACTGATGTGGTCCAGTGGGCAAAATCAAGGCTTATATAAAGGCCTTCCGCGGATGGCTATGATCACCGTATATGCTCTCAGTTTTTAGAAGTAGTGAGGGGTAAAAATGGAGTTGATCAAGAAAAGTTTGAAGTTGGAGCTCTTAGGGTTTTTCCTTTTGAATGTGTTTGTGCTCTCCCAGGCTCAAAAGACAATCCGTCCCATCAACTGGGTTGTGAGTACTAACTAACTACTCCATGAGAGTTTCCTCATCTTCTTCTGTCGCTTCTGAGGAGACGATAGGGAATTATACTCTCGTGTCCTTAAATTAAATTTGTCTTGCTGTTTTAAATATTTTGACAGACGCATGATCGATCGTGTCTTGGGATTTACTTTGTTTCGAGATTTAAGAAAATTAATTGTGATGTTGCGAATGCATTGGAAAACATAGAGATAGAGATATATTTAGAGACAGATGGCACGAGAGACAAACAAAAGAGTCTTTCCGGAAATACTTTGATGTGGTGAATTTTTATTGGTGATCATATAAGCAAAGTCCATCTTTCCGGGAATACAACAATAGATTTTTATTGATTTCCAGTTTGAGCATGAGATTTTATTTATTTAACGTTAGTTAATTAATTTGGTGAGTGCAGCTGAATGAAACAAACTATACAAGGCTCTGTAGCACAAAGCAGATCTTGACAGTCAATGGATTGTTTCCGGGGCCTACTTTGTATGTCCGAAAGGGTGATAGGTTGGTGGTTAATGTTCAAAACCAAGGGAAATACAATGTCACCATTCATTGGTATTCTCTCCCCCTCTCTCTCTCTCTCGGAAAGGAAAAAAGATAAGTGCACAGAAAAGTCAATATGCAATTGAGATTGACAGATTGTAATCTCGGCATTCATATCTAAATACACACCATTTCCTCTTTGGATTTTTAATACGCATCATTTCCTCTATGGATTTTTAATTTTCTACGTACATCATGTTATTGAGGGAAAAAGGGACTTCTAAAAGCTTTAATTTCGTTTAAAAAAATACTAACAAAGTTTATTGTCAACAATACACATGCAGTGACATCTTTAAAATTATCGAGGGTAAAACAGTAAAAGATCACGTCACGTGGTTGCACATTGAAAAAGTGTGAGGTAAAATCAAAGATGGGAGGGAGAAAAGGAAAGAGAATAATACCAGGAGGAGAAATATTGAGGTTTCTTTCTATTGCTACAGTGCATATAGTGACTCCTTTCGGAAGAGAATAAACATTGGAAATCAAGGTATTTGGTCCGATTTAGAAGACCTCAAAAAGTTTTGCATGAGAAAAAGGAAGGGACAAAAAACCCACAACAGTACAAACCAAATCATGTTGTGATTTTGGAATCCAGGGTATGGGATTTAGGAGTTAACTCCAGGCTATTAATTTTTTTGAGGTGAGTCCATAGAGAGCTCTGACTGTTTTAATTGACCCCCACATGTAGATGGTGAAATTGATTCCTTTGAATTAGTTGAGATTTGTGCAAGCTGGCTCGAAGATATATACGTATAAACTAGTTCAGTTTCATTACCAACCACATTCCTGGTCCTATTTTGATGATCAAAATAATTCATCTCTTACACCATGACATTTTAACTCATACTACAAAAATCAACACAATCGGATATCGGTAACTGCTAATTTAAATCGTACAATTTTAGTTCAAATCCGTGTCAAACATCTAAATTAAAAATTGGGTGATTTTATCAAGCATTTATTGATATTGGATTGAGCTGATTTTTCGCAGGTAAAATTAAAATATAATATTTCAAGTGATTAACCATTCTAATCATTGAAATAAGATCAGAAATATGGTGGGCATATTCATCCACTTTTAAAGATGAGTCCACAGAAAAAAATGAAATCTAAAAAAATGTAGTTCTACAAACTAATATTGTGGTTTGGGGAAACATGTGATGTATATAGGCACGGAGTAAAGCAGCCAAGAAATCCATGGTCAGATGGGCCGGAGTACATTACACAGTGTCCAATCCAACCGGGTGCAAATTTCACTTATCAGATCATATTCTCAACAGAAGAAGGTACACTTTGGTGGCACGCTCACAGTGATTGGTCTCGAGCCACGGTTCATGGCCCCATTGTTGTATACCCTGAAGTTGGAACAACCTACCCTTTTCCCAAGCCTGATGCAGAGTTTCCTATTGTTTTGTGTATGTACCATCTCTCTCTCTCTCTCTCTCTCTCCAATGCCATAGACCTAGAAAAGCTTCATAGAAAAATTTTATATATTCTTGTACTTTTGTTGTCACAGCATCGTGGTTTAAAGGAGATGTAATGGAGATAATTGAAAGTGCACTTGAAAGCGGAGGCGAAACAAACAAGTCAGATGCTCTCACCATTAATGGCCAACCGGGTGATCTATACAATTGTTCCATAAATGGTATGCACACATCAGTTTAATCTCAATCAGGACTTCAAAAACTGAATATATTGTGAATAAGTACTTCTCTATAAGCCGTTATTAAGTTTGCGTGCTTATCCAAATAAAACACAATCCAAATGTTGCAGGGACGTTCAATATACTGGTGAATCAGGGAAAGAGGTATCTTCTTCGTGTCATCAACTCAATTATGAACGAAGAAGTGTTCTTTGCAGTGGCTCAGCATAATTTCACAGTCGTTGGAATGGATGGAGCATACGTCAAACCCATAGATACTAATTACATCTTCATAACACCTGGACAAACCATGGACATCTTAATGACTGCAGATCAGTCCCCAAGCTACTATTATATGGCAGCTAGAGCCTATGTCGCTGTTACGTATGATAACACAACTACAACTGCGATTGTGAAATACACTGGAAATTATACACCCCCAATACCGCCAGCATTTCCTACTAGTAACCTTCCAAATTACACCGACATCGATGCTGTAACAAATTTCACCAAACAGATTAAGGCCCTGGCTAGCAAGGACTACCCGATTAATGTCCCCCAAAATGTTGATACCCATCTTTTCATAACTATTTCAGTGGGCTCGATTCCGTGCCCTAATGATTCATGCGACGGACCAAATGGGTCAAGGCTCGCTGCAAGCTTGAACAACGTAAGTTTTGAGGAGCCTGCGGTGGATTTATTGCAAGCATATTACAGGCAAATCGGAGGGATTTTCACGACCAACTTTCCAAGTGTGCCGCCTTACTTCTTCAATTTTACAGCTGATGAGACGCCTGATAACGTTTTAATACCATCGACGGGGACAAAAGTGAAAGTCTTGGAGTATAATTCAAGTGTGGAGATAGTATTTCAGGGGACTAATATACTGAGTGCAGCTGAGAATCATCCTATGCATTTACATGGCTTTAGCTTTTACTATGTTGGATCTGGTTTTGGGAATTTTGATAATAGCACTGATCCAAAAGGGTATAATTTGGATGACCCACCTGAGATAAACACGGTTGGGGTGCCCAAGAATGGATGGGCTGCAGTCAGATTCATAGCGGATAATCCAGGTAATACTAAGTACTTTGGCATTACCTGTAGGAATATTCAAAACTGTTAAATTTTTTTGGTTGGGATGAGATGAAAAAGTGTTGATAATGAATGGATTTTCTTGACTTTATTGTAGGAGTGTGGTTCATGCATTGTCACTTAGAAAGACATTCTAGCTGGGGAATGGATATGGCATTTATTGTGAAGAATGGCACCACCGCATCAACAAGCATTCGGCGGCCCCCACGTCTGTTGAACCCTTGCTAATCAATTTCTCTGATGTGAGAAAGCTAGCTAGTAATCCAATTTGGAACAAGCCATGTTTAGGTTGGGAATAATTCTCACCACATGGCGGTGCTCCAAAAATAAGTAATAATTTTCCAAGATAAATAAAGGAATAAGCATATTACATATGCAGTGTTGTTGTTTATATTATAATAAAAAAAACGCAGTTAAGAAAAAGAAGAAGAATTCTTGGTGTGATTTTTGTTTAAAGGATATTATATTTGTTGTAGCTTGCTAGGATGTGCTTGTTTGTATCCTTTGGTGGCATTTCTTTGACTTCATGAATGTTGATTCATTTGAAGGTCTGTAACTCACCGGGAAGTTAGGAACTCGAATCTCACGCATGCGTGTGGGTGTTACATAGCTCCACCTAAAACATTGAGTAGTAAAAGAAGCAAACATTCACATAGTTCCAAGAGATTTGTACAATAGGGATAGAAGCAAGTAAGGTTCCCAAAGATGTACAATAGGGATAGAATTAATATACAAGAGTCATTGAATTAATAATTGACTAACTGGGATAACAAGTTGGGATCGATATGGAAAACAATGCCTCTAACTATTGTGAGAAACGTTTGCTCAAAGTTGAAAATCGTCCAAACCTCAACGACTTTTTGCACCACTCATATTGGTCCTCCTTTACTGGTCAGCTCATATTCCAAAGAACTCCAACCCAATCCAAAAATGAACCGTACCATTAAGGAGAGGCGCTCATTCTTTCTTACCAAGACTTGCAAGTAAATAAAAATGGATCGTTATCCTTCATGGGAATTAACGGACAGTTTTTGGACTGACCCGTAATTTATACTTTTTGGAATATGTGGAAGCTGGAAAGGAAAGGAGAGAAAAGAAAAATTATTAAAGAAAGAAAGTGAGAGGAAAATGAAATGAAAATCTCTTACTGCTCTATCCTTTGTTACCCTATTTTCTTCTCATTTCCTTTTCAAACCTAATGATGGGGCAGATTTTTCAAGTTTCCTTTTTTTTTTTTTGGAATATTATTTTTTGTTTACTTTCTTTCCCATAAGTTCCAAACAAAACCTTAGGGATGGGTGTAGGTTGGAATATGATTTATGGTATTTAATCCCGTCCTATTCCGTATCTGGTAAAAAGATTAGAGTCGAAGCAGAAAAAATCCGGGAAAATGACGATCCAGGATATATTTTGATTATTAACACCCACCAAGGACATTTTCAGCATTAACAAATGTTCTCAGCATGTCTTTGGCGGGTATTAATTATCAAAACACGTCATTGGCCGTCATTTTCCCAAAAAATCCAGGAGGCGTCAAGCCCAGAAAAAGAAAAAAAAAAAGAACCCTAACTATGGAAACATACCATAGCCGCCGACAGGCCTGCGAGGCCCACTTTGAATCCCGCACGAATGATCCGAGACATTTAAAAAAAAGTAATTTCGGGAGCTAAAAACTTGGCCACCTTCTTTCCAAAAAATTAAGATATACACAATTAAATATATTGTCCCGTCTCTATTGCAAAGCCTTAAAATGAAAGGAGAAATTGGACTTTGCAAATGAAGAAGAAATGCTGAATGTAATTGTACCTTTTCCCTACACAAATTGCTGTCTTTTGAATCATCATGCAACTCTAAAATTAATCGTAATGAAAGAAAATATAAATTATTGTATAAGCAAATCAAAATTAAATAAGTAAGACGAAATTAAAAAAATATGGACGAGCAATGATTAATTACTACTAGTTTGTATAAACAAAACAAAGTCTAATAGCAAGATAAATAAATACTTTCAAACAATAAAAACAAAATAAATAAATAAAAGCCACCATGTCTTAGCACTCAGCTAGCTAGCTAGGAGTCAAAATTGTTGAAGTGAGATAGTTGATTCTTTATTCCGGGTGAAATGCCAAACCCACAAATCTATTTTTTCTTTTTTTCTTTTGATTCGCCTAAAATTGACTACTCTAACAATGGAGTGATTATTTTGCGTTCTTGGAATTACCACCATGATCGTTTTGGATTTTGAAGTAGTTTTTCGGGATAATGAGTGGAGATGGATAAATAGAGAAATGGAAGTAAAAATTTATTGAAAACTGCACGCAAAGAAAAAAGTTTGGATTTAGAGTCCCTAAACGAACATGGCCGAACCAAGTGTAATTAATAGTAGTTTCTTTCATAAAACGCACACATATATAAATCATGGATTAATATACAAGAAGAGAAGAATTAATGAAAATGATCCCCTTCGTCATTTCTTTCATAAAACGCACACATATATACATCTTGGATTAATATACAAGCCGCCCATTAAGTTTCGGTAGTTGTGTCTAAAACTGCTTCTCCTTTTGAAAATGCAAAACACCTGTTCCTCCTTTTACCATTGGACTACACAAATCAAGAATAGTTTGGGCTTTTTCAGTAGCATAATATGGACTTGGACATCAAACATGATATTTTCAAGATCAAAGTTTGCGTTTCTTTTTCGTCTTCTGTGAACAAGAGAGGAAACCAAACAACTAAAATCGCCCATTGAAAAACCCCACCAAATCTGTTGTAAGGAGATCCGTCATTTCATCTGGAGGGGTCCTCATGGACACCATAAGTACGCCGAGCAAAAATATGGACACCATAAGTACGTACGTCTTGGTTGGTTTATAGCCTAGCCAATTTGTCCGCTGCTCTTGAAGGGTATGCTCCAAATTGTGTTTTCAGTTAACTCCGTGATTGCCTTCCATAAATGGGGAAAGCTAACAACATTACACTTCATACTAGAGAAATAGCTAAATTGCACTACTTACTTTTGAAGAATACATAAATTCTCATTCTAGTTCCTAATTTTTAGGGTCACTTTTGAGTACTTAATTGGCAATTGTTGTTTGCATTCCACCATGGAGCCTCTTGCGCCAGATGCCTTTTTCATAAGGGAATTGATTAGCTGCGGTTACTAACTTGACTAAACCGACAAAAAACCAATAGTTCATGGATTGAATTGAGTAAATATGAAGTTGAGTAACCAAAGTGAGAGTTGAGTAATGCTTCAAGGGCGCCAAAATGGGAATTTGTGCTAAAGAAAAGGTTTGGCAAACACCAACTTTAAATCACTCCATCACAACCCTTTTTTTTCCCGGTCCAACGGAAATTCCCATCACAACCTTTGAGTTATTAGTAGGAAAATAATTTTCGCGCTCCACTTTTTATTTATGACGCTCTAATTTTAACGTGAAGTTACTAGTAATTTCATGAATAAAGTGGAGCGCCATCAGTAAAAAATGAAGCGCGAATATCAATTTCCTATCAGTGTGCCTTGATTTCTAAGCAAGAGATTTGAAGTTCGAGCTCATGGAGGCCTATCAAATATCCCTTATTAACTCTACATCATTTTTGGTTAACTCCGTGCATAACACGGGTAATATGCTACCACAATTTTTGGTTAACTGGGTGCATAGCATGGGTTAATGTCACTCAAGTGGGTATGATTCTACCACACTTTATTCTCTCTATCTCTTCTTCTTCTTTTTTTTAAAATCTATGTTGTTTGAAATTTGAATAATGATCCCGCATCAGTAATTTAAACTGTGACCATGTGACAGCCTCCTCGCCGGTTTAGGGAGGGGCAGGTCACAATTTATAAGGAATGATCCATCCTACTTGTACAAGGCCTTTTAAAGCCGTGAGGGTGGGCCAAAGAATGTAGGAACTTCACAGTTAAGCGTGCTCATCCTGGGGTAGTCCAGGGATGGGTGACCCTACTGAGAAGTCTACGGTCTTTGGGCGTCTAAAGCGGACAATATTGTACAAAGATGGATGGGATCATCATGGGCACGCTGATCGCCGGCTCGGCCCCGCTAGGTGCCGTGGCGCGGGCGGGGCGTGATGTGTGGTATCGAGCTCAACCCTGGGCAAAGTGGTGAGTAGGATGCGCTCTGCTACCACGGACCCTAGGGGAGGTTCTGGGCACTGTGTAACGAGGACGTTACACCTCTAGGGGGGGTAGATTGTGACAGCCTCTCCTCGCCGGTTTAGGGAGGGGTACAATTTATAAGGAATGATCCATCCTACTTGTACAAGGCCTTTTAAAGCCGTGAGGGCGGGCCAAAGAACGTAGGAACTTCACAGTTAAACGTGCTCACTCTGGGGTAGTCCAGGGATGGGTGACCCTACTGGGAAGTCTACGGTCTTTGGGCGTCCAAAACGGACAATATTGTACAAAGATGGATGGGATCACGGCACGCTGGTCAAGACCGGGCCACCCGCTAGGTGCCGTCTTGGCGCATGCCCGTGATGTGGTATCAGAGCTCAACCCTGGGCAAAGTGGTGAGTAGGATGCGCTCTGCTACCACGGACCCCAGGGGAGGCTTGCTGGGCACTGTGTAATGAGGACGTTACACCTCTAAGGGGGGTAGATTGTGACAGCCTCCTCACCGGTTTAGGGGCAGGTCAGAATTTATAAGGAATGATCCATCCTACTTGTACAAGGCCTTTTAAAACCGTGAGGGCGGGCCAAAGAACGTAGGAACTTCACAGTTAAACGTGCTCACTCTGGGTAGTCCAGGGATGGGTGACCCTACTGGGAAGTCTACGGTCTTTGGGCGTCTAAAGCGGACAATATTGTACAAAGATGGATGGGATCATGAGTCTGTGATCTCACCGGCGCGGGGCGGGGCGGGGCGGGGCGTGACAGGTGGTATCAGAGCTCAACCCTGGGCAAAGTGGTGAGTAGGATGCGCTCTGCTACCACGGACCCCAGGGGAGGGTTGCTGGGTACTGTGTAACGAGGACGTTACACCTCTAAGGGGGGTAGATTGTGATAGCCTCCTCGCCGGTTTAGGGTGGGGCAGGTCACAATTTATAAAGAATGATCCATCCTACTTGTACAAGGCCTTTTAAAGCCGTGAGGGCGGGCCAAAGAATGTAGGAACTTCACAGTTAAGCGTGCTCATCCTGGGGTAGTCCAGGGATGGGTGACCCTACTAGGAAGTCTACAGTCTTTGGGCGTCTAAAGCGGACAATATTGTACAAAGATGGATGGGATCATTCCTTATAAATTGTGACCTGCCCCTCCCTAAACCGGCGAGGAGGCTGTCACGCTTGTTACACAGTGCCCAGGCTGGTTGTAAATGTGTTACTGTCTTGGGGGTTGAGTTGTGTTTGAGCGTCACGCTTGTTACACAGTGCCCAGCAACCCTGGTTGTAAATGTGTTACTGTCTTGGGGGTTGAGTTGTGTTTGAGCGTCACGCTTGATTTTGAGACACTTCTAGGTATTGTCTTGGACATATATGTATCCGTTGGCCATCGTTTAACTTCTTGTTATCCTTATAACCTTGTGCCAAGTGTTCGTTGAATTCGTAACTAATATGAGTTAACTTGTGGCTAAGTAAAGAGCCGGTTATTCGAGAGGTGCCGAAACCTTAGTTTGGCATACTTCGGTCGACACAAAGATGAGTGTGTCTGATATGGTTCTTCTCAATAAGATATTATTGTGGTGATGAGTGCATACATTGCTAATGGCATTTTAGCTTTCGTTATGATTATCGTAAAATAGATAATGTGGTGGAGGTGATTGTA
This sequence comes from Rhododendron molle, assembly GCA_025413875.1. NCBI lineage: Eukaryota > Viridiplantae > Streptophyta > Magnoliopsida > Ericales > Ericaceae > Rhododendron > Rhododendron molle. The sequence continues at coordinate 38,381,746 of CM046398.1, read as the reverse complement.
TATATCATGCTATTGTTGTTTAGGTTTTGATATATTGTGAATGTGTGCGTGTGAGGCACACCATGTCGTAAGTCATATCGTTCAATGGAAGATGGATGGGATCATTGCGGGCACGCGGTCGCACTGGCTCGGGCCCGCTTAGGGTGCTGATAGGCGCGCAATATCATAGATATAAGCGCCTAAGTAGGGCATTTTAGCGCGTCAGAGGCGCGGTTTATTCCATTTTCCACTTGATACCGTGTTTTGTCTTGTTTTTATATTTTTGTTAGTTTCGCAGGAATAAGGTGGATTTTACGTCAAGATTGGATTGTGAGGCCTCGAGGCCGGTAGTTGAAGGATTTGATACAAAAAGCGCAAAGTTGGAATATTAAGCGGTGTTTGAAGCTGGACCATTTGAAGGTTAATATGGATCAAGAGTTTAGCACTAAACTTAATTAGTCCACGGGCAAGACTACTGAATTTGCAATCCAATTGGATGGGCCCAATGCTTATGTATTTGACTAACTGGTGGGGCCAAGTAAATGAATTAGGCTAAGCCAATTTCTCGGCCCACGAGGATTTGTTTTTACACGGCAAAGAAAGATATTAAAAGGGGGGCGAGGGTTTTGGTTGAGGGGATATGGTGGAACGAAAGAAAAAAAGAACGGGGCGCTGCCGACTGTGGAACTGCGGACGGGGCTGCCGAGAGGAAAAAGTTTGGGTCTGCCATTAATATAGTTTAGTTTTTCTTTGAGCTCTCTTTCTTTTATGTTATTTAAAATTTTGTTTAATTATTTGCATTCAGGTCATTCGTATTGACTTTCGCTTTTTATCAAAGTTGTTCTTAGGTTCTTGTTTAATTTAGATGTTGTGTTTATTTTATTTTCCGTATCAAGTAATAGAAGCATGATTAATTCTAGGGTTTTGTTTTTATCGTTTATCATGTGTGAATAATTTCTCTAGGTAGGGTTGTGGGGTGATTAATACTTCGTGGTCAGGCTTGGGTATGATTCGCTCCACTTTTCATAATAATAAATTAAATAGGCAATTTTAGGTTGGAATATTTGTCCGGCGGACAGCCCTAGTGTCATTAAAATTCATGCGAACAGAGATCGAGGGTCCAAAACTCATCTCTGGTCGTGTGGAATTTAACGGTGTTGTCAGAACTCGTTGAAACTCATGTATGCGAGGGTCGGGGGTCCAAAACTCACCCTTCGTCGTACATGGGAACAACGGTCTAGGGTTCGCATTCGTCGGGTATTCTGTACTCTAAAGTCAACCGTTTTTAAGAACTTAAATTGTAGTGAATTTATCTGGGTCTGGTTACGAGTGTTAGGATCCCTACGACCATACCTTCTTTTAATTATCTGAAAAGTTCTATTATTTCGTAAGTAGTTAATCTCAACCAATCAACAAGGGGTGGCTACCTAAGAGCCAGTTTAAATAAGTAACAACCCGAGTTTTTAGTCAGCACACATCACCGTCTCTGTGGATTCGACTCCGGACTTACCGGATATTGTGCTACGTCGGTCTCCGCCCTACGCTTGGGGCAACCCATTAATTTAGGACTCGGAATTCGTCAAGCATTTTTGGCGCTGTTACCGGGGACGGTAACGTGTGTTAAGAATTCGGGTAGTTATTTTTTTTTTTTATTTGTTTTCCTTTTAGTTCTTTATTTTGAGTTAGAATAGGTAGAGGTAGGCAATCCTCCATTGTAGGAAGGCAATCACCTTTAGCTTGTTTTTTTTATTTTTACTGTTGAAAAGAAAAAAAATGGCCAATTTTGAAAGATGGTATGGAGGTTATACAAGACAATTTGATTGTTCAGTGTCACTTCCTGTATTTTATGGTTTGGCCTCAGAGAATCCTTTTTCGCATGTTCATGACCTTGAGAAAGCTTTTGCTAGCGATAAAGTGGCTCTTTTACGTGTATTCCCAACATCTTTGCATGGTAGTGCTCGAGATTGGTTTAATTTTTTGAGTCCAAGATTGATATGGGATGAGATTGTAATACAGTTTTTCAAAACTTTCAATCCCTCATATGAGACTTATATGCTTTTACAAGAACTATCACATTTCTCTCAACAAGATGATGAGTCTTTGTCACAGTGTTGGGACCGATTTAAATCTTTCGTATTCTTTTGGTCGAGTTCTAATTGTGAGCTTGGTAGGCTTCTGGTTATATTTTGCCGTGGTTTAAATTCTAAGCCATGTCAGGTGGATTTTAGGTCCACTGATGAATTCCTAGATAAAAGTCCTGAAGATGCTTGGGATTACTTAGATGAATTAACCCAAAAGCTCCAATTTTATGAGTTGACTGATAGTTCTGAGGATACCAATTCTGATGGGAGGGGAAAAAAGGAAATAGAGCCACCTTATTTTGATCAATTAGCTGATTCTCTTTCTTGTAATCAAGTTGAAAATTTTCATGTGATTAATTCTTGTGCATTGGAAGATGAAACAACAGAGCCACTTGTAACTAACGAAATAATTAGTTCACCTGAAATGCAACAGTCTTCTCGAGAGCATTCTAGTACACTTAAGATGGATTTTCATGACGCGACTCTTCAGGAGTCGTTGCCAATAATTGTGCTAAATCCACTTGTTCTTGATGATCAAATATCCCCAGCTATAGATGTTGATGTCGTCACTCCTATTGAGCATCCACCATTGCACAAGATTGTTAAGTTAGACCCAATTGATTTTCTGGGTGTTGATAATTTTAATGTGGTTTACCATCCATTTTTTCTGTCACTCATCAACAACTTGAAAGTTAATTTGATTCAGAATATGCAATTGGTGGAATTTAAATTTCAAACGCGGCTAAGGCAATTAAGATATTCTAAGTATTTGGTTTTATGGCATGGTCGCGTACAATATTTAACGGAGTGCTTGAAGTGGGGTGAGATGTTGAGTTTGATTACTTTTCGTAGTGTGATGAATGGTTGGATTTCACGTGATGGGAGTGAATGTCATTAACATTTTGTATAGTTTTTTTTTCTTTTCTTTTCTCTTTCATAGATTAGCTACTTTTTTTAATTTTAGTTTTTGTTTGTGAGAACTAACATTGCAGGATACTTCGTTCAAGTTGGGGGGTCTTCTTCCCGCAATATTATTTCTTGCATAGTTATCTGTTGCGAGGTGATACCTTTCCCTTCTTTTTCTTCTATGTCCTATTTTTGTTCTTGCATTCAATGAGGACATTGAATGATTCTAGTTGGGGGGAGAGATCACTTTGTTCTTTATCTTGTTAAAAAAAAAAGGGAAAAAATTTTGAAAATTAAAAAGTTCAAAAAAAAGTACTTGTTGGATCCTTTCTACTTGAGACTTGGAGATTGCGATGTTTACTTGTTGGTTGTTTATGCTGAGAATCTATGGGCATTCCTTGAATATTTATTTTGCATGGTAGTTCTTTTTGCTAGCTTGGCGATAGAAATTTATCCTGGCATACACTCTTAGCATCTTTGCACTGCAGGTTTCTTGGACCTTGACTGCTTGTGAGTTGTGACTTGAGTGCTTTCAATGGCTAGATCAGTGGAGACTTATGCGCATGTGAGCTTTAGTGCCTTACCTTCCTTTGGAGTGGAGTCATATAAATTCTTTGTTTGTCGTTAAAGAAAAATGGAAGCTTAATCGTTGTCGATCTCATTATCTTTGTCGTCAAGTATTAGGACTTAATGCATGCCTATTATTTCTTCTTTTGGGAATGGAAAGTTACATGGTTGTATTGCCCCTAGGGGATGATAGTAGGCTATTTTTGTGCTTTGAGCCGGTTCGTTTCTTTTTCTTAAACATTAATCCCTTGCAAGCCACATTGTGCCTTTTGCATGAGCCTTTTTCTTGTTAAGCTTCACCAACAATATTGTGTCTAGAATGACAAGTTAATCATGTGAAGGTTAATTTTTGAAGAGAATGGAGAAAGTGTATTTGAGAAAGATGTGCTTGAAATGTGGTGTGTTCTTCCCTATAGCTAAAAAGAAAAAAAATTGAGAAAAAAAAACTTGAACTTGAATGAAAAAAGGGAAGACACCCATGCATTTGTTTGAAGAAAGAAACTTGTAAACTTCATTGGGGAATTGTGTGAAGGGTGAAAAAAAAGAGATGTGGCGGAGTTGAAAAGAATGATAATAGGGTGCGCATTGTTACACTTGCCCTATGTTGTTTTAGTCTATTCTTGGATACTTGCTTATCATCTATCCTAACCTTTGAAGCATTTTTCCTTACCCAACGATATAACCGAATAATAGACCTATTTGATCTTAGGGGCAATGGGTTGTGGATCGATGGATAGAGATAGTCTTTAATGCTTGACATTCCTTTCATGAGATCATGTGTCTACCTTAAAAAGCTTTCTCTTCGTGTCTAAAGTGTGCGGGGTACTTTGATTCTCTATTGCATAACTTCCGTCCGCACACATTGAGAGTTTATTAAATGCACTTTGTTTCGAGCGCTTTCTTTTGTTGAGTGTATGACACGGTGAGAATTGAAGTCGAGACTCGGTCCGGAGAGAGTACTTTGTTGTGGTTCACTTATGGTTAAGGTCCTTGCTCACACACTTTAAGCTTGGGTGCTATGATTCATTTCTATGTTTTGATAGCCTCCAGAACTAATTTCGCATATGCAATATTCTTGGCATTGGCATATCAATGAGTCGCATTGCAGGTTTTTGGGTTACAAGTAAAGGGATCCTTTGTGTTTTGTGGGTGATCACTGCTGAAAGCCCTCACGAGACTTCACTCGTCCTACCGGGGCCGCCTAGGGGTTTAAAAGATCTGTCATTTTCTTTATTTTATTTTTATTCTTAATCGTTCGTTACTCGGGACTAGCAACGCTCAAGTTGGGGGGCGCGATAGACGCACAATATCATAGATATAAGCGCCTAAGTAGGGCATTTTAGCGCGTTAGAGGCGCGATTTATTCCATTTTCCACTTGATACCGTGTTTTGTCTTGTTTTTATATTTTTATTAGTTTCGCAGGAATAAGGTGGATTTGACGTCAAGATTGGATTGTGAGGTCTCGAGGCCGGTAGTTGAAGAATTTGATACAAAAAGCGCAAAGTTGGAATATTAAGCGGTGTTTGAAGCTGGACCATTTGAAGGTTAATATGGATCAAGAGTTTAGCACTAAACTTAATTAGTCCACAGGCAAGACTACTGAATTTGCAATCCAATTGGATGGGCCCAATGCTTATGTATTTGACTAACTGGTGGGGCCAAGTAAATGAATTAGGCTAAGCCAATTTCTCGGCCCACGAGGATTTGTTTTTACACGGCAAAGAAAGATATTAAAAGGGGGGCGAGGGTTTTGGCTGAGGGGATATGGTGGAACGAAAGAAAAAAAGAACGGGGGGCTGCCGACTGTGGAACTGCGGACGGGGCTGCCGAGAGGAAAAAGTTTGGGTCTGCCATTAATATAGTTTAGTTTTTCTTCGAGCTCTCTTTCTTTTATGTTATTTAAAATTTTGTTTAATTATTCGCATTCAGGTCATTCGTATTGACTTTCGCTTTTTATCAAAGTTGTTCTTAGGTTCTTGTTTAATTTAGATGTTGTGTTTATTTTATTTTCCGTATCAAGTAATAGAAGCATGATTAATTCTAGGGTTTTATTTTTATCGTTTATCATGTGTGAATAATTTCTCTAGGTAGGGTCGTGGGGTGATTAATACTTCGTGGTCAGGCTTGGGTATGATTCGCTCCACTTTTCATAATAATAAATTGAATAGGCAATTTTAGGTTGGAATATTTGTCCAGCGGACAGCCCTAGTGTCATTAAAATTCATGCGAACAGAGATCGGGGGTCCAAAACTCATCTCTGGTCGTATGGAATTTAACGGTGTTGTCAGAACTCGTTGAAACTCATGTATGCGAGGGTCGGGGGTCCAAAACTCACCCTTCGTCGTACATGGGAACAACGGTCTAGGGTTCGCATTCGTCGGGTATTCTGTACTCTAAAGTCAACCGTTTTTAAGAACTTAAATTGTAGTGAATTTATCTGGGTCTGGTTACGAGTGTTAGGATCCCTACGACCATACCTTCTTTTAATTATCTGAAAAGTTCTATTATTTCGTAAGAATAAGGGGTGGCTACCTAAGAGCCAGTTTAAATAAGTAACAACCCGAGTTTTTAGTCAGCACACATCACCGTCTCTGTGGATTCGACTCCGGACTTACCGGATATTGTGCTACGTCGGCCGCACCGGCTCTAACCCTCATAGGGTGCCATGCGCGAGGCGGGGCTTGACAGGTGGTATCAGAGCTCAACCCTGGGCAAAGTGGTGAGTAGGATGCGCTCTGCTACCACGGACCCCAGGGGAGGGTTGCTGGGCACTGTTTAACGAGGACGTTACACCTCTAAGGGGGGTAGATTGTGACAGCCTCCTCGCCGGTTTAGGGAGGGGCAGGTCACAATTTATAAGGAATGATCCATCCTATTTGTACAAGGCCTTTTAAAGCCGTGAGGGCGGGCCAAAGAATGTAGGAACTTCACAGTTAAGCGTGCTCATCCTGGGGTAATCCAGGGATGGGTGACCCTACTGGGAAGTCTATGGTCTTTGGGCGTTTAAAGCGGACAATATTGTACAAAGATGGATGGGATCATTGCGGGCACGCGGTCGCACCGGCTCGGGCCCGCTTAGGGTGCCGTGCGCGGGGCGGGGCGTGACAGACCACGTACTCTTTTGCAAATTTCTGTAAACGTTTACCATGATTTGTTGCTATATTATCATTGAGTTTAATTACTCGTTTCTAAAGCTTGAGTTTTTTTTAAGCCCATAAAGTGTATTTTGCGATAACAGTTAGGTTTTGCCAATTGTGATCAGTAATTGGTAGCATGGTCAACATACTGTGAATTTAAACGGCTGACAATAAGTTCCTTCAGGCATGAGCACTACACTAGCTTGTTAGTTTGGTTAAGAGCTTATTCAAGTTAACCAGTGGATTGGAATTTTGTGAATGGGGCCTTGGCCTTCAAGAGGTTAGAGGGACGTCAAAACTAGATAATTTGTTGAATACCAATTTCGAACCGTGCTTTCAGCTACGGGTATGCAGTACTAGTCTTTCATAAAAGGCACACATCCATCATTGATAATATAATAGCCGCCCATAAGTTTCGGAAGTTGTTTATACGGGTGTCAAAACTTGTTTCTCCTTTTGAAAATGCTAAGCACCTGTTTTCTGCTTTTACCATTGGACTATACAAATCAAGAATGGTTTGGGCTTTTCAGTAGCATAAGATGGACTGGGACATCTGAAAATGATGTTTTCAAAATCAAAGACTGCTTTTGTTTTCTGTTTTTTGTGAACAAGAAAGGAAATCAAACAATTAAAATTGCCCATTAGAAACCCCGGCCCAATCTGCTAGAAGGAGGTTTTTCGCTTCATCCGGATGGGGATCTCATGGACGCCATAAGTTCGTCTTGGTTGGTTGCCAGCCTAACCAATTTGTCGGCCACTTTGTTGCCTTCTTTGAAGGGTATGCTCCAAATTGCTTCCAGTCATCTCTATGATTGCCTGTCATAGATGGAGAAACCTAACGACATTCCACTAAATAGCAAAATTACACCACTTACTTACTTTTGAAGAATAAACAAAATTCTCATTTTTGTTCCTTATTTTTAGGACCACATTTAAGTACTTGGCAATTGTTGGATGTTTGAACGTGGAGCCTCATGTGCCACATGACCTTTTCTCATAAGCGAATTTTTCAGCTGCGGTTACTAACTTGACTAAATCAACAAAAATCCCAATTGTTCATGAGCCGAATTGCGTAAATATGAAGTTGAATAACCGAAGTGAGAGCTGATTAATGCTGCAAGTTAAGGGTGCCAAAATAGAATTTGTGCTAAAGAAAAGGTTATCAGTACGCCTTTGAAGTTCGAGCTCATGGAGGCCTATCGAATATCCATTAATAATAACTCTGAATCTTTTCTTTTCTTTTTTCTCAGCAAAAAATAATTAATATTAATATTTGAAATAGATTACAAAGATTAAAGAAATTAAGAGTACAAAGGCATAAGCGGGAGAAAGAAAGTTGGCAAGGAGAAAAATTAATAAAAATAAAAATAAACAACACTGATCTGTAATCTGAAAACCAGAGGCATATCCAAAACAAACACCCCGAAACCTGCACTAGCCCTAACAAAGGCAGAAACCTAGCAGCATCCTAATAACTCTACATCCTCCTCCTCCTTTTTTATCTCCATCAAATCGATCGAAGAGATCATTTATATCATATATAAAGTACAAATTATTTTACGTTCCAAAAAAAAAAGTACAAAATATCAGCCCCCAAACCCTACATTAATTGTGAAAATCCACGAGATACCAATACAAAGGGTCAAGAAATAAGCTCATCATAGGGAATAAACAAAGAAGAAAAGAAAAGCCCATATCCAATTAAGGGGAGAATACCCACACTCAAGTGGAGAAATTTAAACTCATGACCTCATAGTGAGATCTAAGAGTTTTGACCAATGACGGACTGACATGGGAGCACGTGCCCCACTTGGAACTAAATATTTTTGGTTTTTTTATATTTAGCATAATTATAAAAGTGTGCTACTATTATACATGTACACTTGCATATATCTCGAAAATATACATACATATAGAATTAGTATTATGTTTCAATTTCGTCGTATGGTGCATTTATACTTGTTGGTTTTCAAACTGTTTGTCTATTTGGAACGAATCTTTCTTAATTGTATTTATTTCTAATCTTCTAAGAGCGAAGTTTTAAAATAAATGTCATTAATAAAACTATCTTGACCATTCTAAAACTTGTTGATGTAAATGTAAAACAAACTCTAAAATTTTTGTCTGAGATATAATTGAAATTATGTTTTAGAAACTTTAAAATTTGTAATGCTTGCCTCAATTGTGTATAATCTGAATGTGGTTAATTAGAAAAATTAATTTTTTCCATTATAATTAACCAAGTGTCCCTATTAAGTTACAATCTGAATTCATCCCAGGTTCTGATCAACCGAACCAACCCCAGTTGATCTGCGTCCTTCTTGCAAACAAGCAAATTAATCTGTCATTTTGATACGTTTCCTGCACCTTTTGCTTGATCGCTAAGGTAATCAAAGATCAACCCAATAGTAAAATTTTGATTCATTAATCAATATTCGTACATTTCACAGTACTTTTACATTTGCAGCCATAAAATAAAAAAAGAGACTTTTTTCACATTGGTAATGTCAAATCACCATGCGAGCCACCAATTAAAAAAAGAGACTATTTTTTTTTTATCCGGAATCTTTCTCTCCGTCCGAGAAAATGCTTGGACAAACAAGGAAACTAATTAAAAATCATTCAATCATGAATTTGATAGAGATAAGCTTTTAGGCTCCGTTTGTTTGTTTCGGGCGTAAAAAACTTTTCGGTAAAATATTTTACATATTTTTCGGTATTTGGTTAAAAATTATGAATTTTTCGTCAATTGGATGAAAATGACTTAATCTTAAATCTTCTGTAAGTTATTTTTCGAAATAAACCCGATACCTTGTACTGCAATTCTCACTGCCACTACAAGAAAAATGAAAATTTGTGACAAAAAAGTGGCGACAAAATTTAATTTCATCATTAAATGAGTATATTTGGCGATGAAAAAATAAATTCGTCATTGTTTTGACAACTTTCAATTCGTGACAAAATAATTTTGTCACCAATCATACCTGTTTAGCGATGAAAAAAATATTTTTGTCACCAAACTTACCCATTTGGCAACGAATTTCATCACCGAAAGCTTAAAAAAGGGGACGAAATTATTTTTTGTTGCCAAAGATAATCATTTGATGACAAAAAATATATTTCATCGCCAAATGAGACCAATTTAGTAACGAAATTTTTTTTCGTCACCAAATGCTTAACTTTGGTGACGAAAAATAATTTTGTCACCATTTTAATGCTTTTAACGAGGAAAAATATATTTCGTCGTCAAATGGGTACCTTTCGTGACGAAATTTATGAATTGTGCTTTGTCACTAAATGTATTTCGGACATAACTCTTTACTAAAAACTCTGATTGAGTTAATTCAAATTGGGTTTGAACAAGAACTCAATTGCCTACAATTTTCATGTTTATCAAAATTGTTAATTTTAATGTTTAAAGGTTCAAAATTATTCGAAATATATTTTTATGTTAAAAATATATATTATATATTAGATATTTCAAATATTTATTGAAAAGTGTGTGTGGTGTAATTGGTCGGAGTTCGCACGAACAACTCAAGAGACTCGGGTTCGAAACCTTGCAGGAGCAAGAAAGAAGGATTTTTTCTCGTATGAAAACGTTTTTTGCAACAAAAAATTTCGTCACCGAGTTGACCCATCGGTGACGAAATTTTTTGGCATCAAAAAGCATAATAGGCGAGGAAATAAATTTTGTCACCAATTATTCACTTTTTGATGACGAAATATTTCGTCATCGAAATGCACTATAGGTCACAAAAAATAGATTTTGTCACCAGGTAGGAATTCTCGACAACTTTTAGTCGACAAATTTTTTTCGTCACCTATAGTATTTGTGACGAAAAACATGCAATTTGTGACGATTTTCATTTGTTACCTAATGTAATTTTTCTTGCAGTGCATGCTTAGATTTCTTGATCGCGATCCAAGTTCAATTCCAATATTCTCGTATCTCTCCACTATTTAAGTCCCCTCTCTCTATACTATTTTGTTGATTCTGATAATATTTTTAAGTGTCAATCAAACACCGAAAATAAAAATTTTAATTTATTTTCTGAAAAAATATTTTACCCTGAAAATATTCTACATTGAAACAAATGGAGCCGCCTTAGGCTCCGTTCCGGAAACCTTCTAAAAAAATAAGTACTTATTTCTCATACTTCTTTTTCGAAAATAATAAGGGTCTTCCACAAAATTCAAATACAAAATTACTTCATACTTTCAAACTCAAAAATAATGTAAATGAACAAAAAAAAAAAAAACAATCGCACCGTATTAAAGATCTCAATGAAATCTATCAAATAAGATCCATAGTAATAAGAAAATTATTTACGTAACCACATGATTTTTGAGCTTGAAGTTGCCGTATACAAAAAATAAGACTGTTACTATTGTGTTGGGCGCCGGCGGAGGGAAATTGTACCGGCGGCCGCGCCGGCCAGTCTCCGGCCACTGGACAGCCGATCCGAGCAGTCCAAAAATTCCAAAAAAAAAAATCAAGGGGGCCAACGCGGGAATCAACAGCATCCGAGGTGTATAGGGTGTTTGATCCGAGCACCCCTTTTCCGTGTATATATGATATGTCAGATATACTCGAAAAATGGGTGCTCAGATCAAGCACCCTACACAACTCGGATGCCGTTGATTTCCGCGAAAACCACCTCGGTTTTTGTTTTTTAGAATTTTTGGACTGCTCGGATCGGCCGTCCGGTGGCCGGAGACGGCCCGACGCAGCCGCCGACACGATTTCCCTCCCCGGCGCCAATTGAAACTTATAAAATTCTGAACAAATAAGTGGGTTCTTCTTATTTTTATGGAACAGGAGTTCTTAGAGCATCCGCAGTGGAATAAGCAAAAGTGAATAATTAAAAAATACCACATCAGATTTTGATTATTCATTTAGAAGTTTCTAAAGTTAGCAATGTCAAATATCACATTGGTTATTTTTTGCTCATAATCAAAACCAATGGGACCATTGCTTCGTTCCCTGAGTTTTCTCCAAACTTTTTCCCTTCCATTTCACTTAAATCTTTTTGAAAAGCTAGTTTATGTCAAAAACAGTTTTTATTAAAAAAAATATTTGTTCTTGAAAAAAAAAACAGTTTATTAAACAGGTTTTAGAAGAAAAAAATAGTTTAAGGTAAAAACAGTTGGATAAAAAAAATAATTTATGGAAAAAAAATGTGTAAAAAAACAGTTTTGTGTAAATACAACTTTTTTTTAAAAAAAAATTAGTTTTAAAAAAAATTGAAGAAACATTTTTTATAAAAAAAAATTTAAAAAAAGTTCATATAAAGATGGGTTTTTTTTTTTTATGGAAAAAGTTCTTAAAAAGAATAGTAAGAATTGTTTTTTACAATTATTTTTTGAAAACATTGTGGAGAGAGAGAGAGAGAAAAGATTTTTGTATAATGATGGGTGTACTTGATTGAGAAAATGTGAGGATCACTAAATTTGATTATTGGCAAAAGATTGCTAGTTTTGATTATTCAAAAGCTAAAATTTGATGAGTTGGTAAGATATTGTTAAGTTTGGTTATTCCAATGTGAACACTTTTTTGAGTAAACATTGCTAACTTTAACAATTTTTTATTTTACTTATTCCACTGTGGATGCTATTATTGAACAAAAAATAAAAACTTATTTAAGTTCTGGAACACAGCCTTAAAGTGACTATTTGCCTTAATTGCGTACAATAATGAGCCTTGTGGAAAACGGGGGATCAAGCTGTCAAGTAACGTAAAGAAGAATATTACTATCAACGAATAAGATTTCACACATACACTTTTTGAGTTATTCTGAGAAGATGCTTTGGTCCTTGGACAAACAAACAAATGAGAGCATTATATTATATTATAATTATATGCATGTGGTCTGAAGAGTCAAAAAATTAATCATGAATATCCCCTTACGTTCCATCTTGCTCAATTAAACCCAGTGCGCCATACATTATCCATCAAGAATATATACACTCCTATGATTCATTCATTCATTGTTTGATCCATCTTGACAACTCTCTTGTGATAATAATTACGATTCCTTTGGTGGTTCTCCATTTACTTAATGGAAATCGAAGACTTTCAGGTTCATTTCCATTATATTATATTACATGCCATGCATGTTGCTGTCTCCTTTTATTGGGTATGATATTAAAATTGAATTCGTCAGGAATTTAATTGTGGGAGGAAATTGGACCTGCTTTTTTCATCCTCGATCTCTCCTTCTTTTTTTTTTTTCCCAAAAAAATTATGGATATATTACTCCCGAGTTCTTGTTTGATGCTCGTTGTAGGGGAGGGTTCTGGACTAGCAATAGTGGGGCTCTCTCAGACTTCGACTCAGAGATGGTTGCCATTTGTCGGGGCTGAATTGGTAGTCTAGTCCGATTATGCATGAGAACCGCAAATGGGCGGATGGGGACACTCAAATGGGGTGGATTTCGTAGACCGGTCCGACGTATTAGCTCCCTAATCAAGGTTATATTTGTCATATTAATTTCCACTCACTTTTCACCAAAAAATGATTATAGCAACTCGTTCCGTCCCCGTTCTCGAGAATATCTATTCCTTAACCATCCCCCCTTGGAGTGTACGTACGTGAACATAATTCGTCAATAGGGAGTACTGCTTATAGAAATCCACAGTCTTGTTTTAAAAATTAAAATTATGAGCTCTCAGATATAAATCTTTTTTGGTTTGTGTGCAAATTATACGCCATATAGTTGTTCTGTTGATCTATGATTATCCTGAGGTTTATATGCCAACCTAATTGAGATGTCTGTTTCGGATTGTAATTCCCGTTATCTTTGTTCCTTTTAATCTTTGTATTCATTTTTTAAAGATTAAAAAAATTTCTTTGCCGTTCAAAAAAAATTATACGGTACAGCTTATGCTATTCTCTTTTATTATTTATTTATTTATTTTTGGATAATCGAAGAACAGCCCAACAGTCGAGTCACAATTGGACCCGACTGGGTATTTTGCGCAACCCAAACCTTGGGGGAACTAGCGGAGCCACACCAGTCACAGCCTTCCACTTACTATCAGAGTACTCGCCCGATGGGGAATCGAACCCCTGACCAAGAAAAGTTCTCCAAAAGTCAATCATTCGCCTTTACTACTCGAACAACCCTGGTGTCTATTCTCTTTTATTATTGCTTAGCAATCAGTAGTCAAACAATTAAGTAGTACTTAAATAATTAATTAATTAAACAAGAAACCAATGGGGCCTCGTTCCGCTTAAATAGTACTTAAATAATTAATTATTGATCGCAACAGTTTTTTTTTTTTGGGGTGTTGATCGTAACTATATATTGTAATGAACTGAATTTTTTTTTGTGTGTGTGTTATTTTATGTGACTAGATCTCGTTTCGTGCCAGTAAGAGAATGGAGAACGTCATAATCATCACCAAAAATTTCTTTTGGTAATTATTAAAAAAAAAAATCTTTGTTTTATGATTCGGGAACTGCCACGTACGTTGTTTTGTCTTGTGGATTAACTATAAAGAACGGATCGAGTATTTAACGACACATTTGATGATGATACTATGTACATGTCATGATTACATGATAGAGATATAATACACCCACCACCTCTCACCCCACCGCACCAACCACCACACGCCCGCCGGGCTCACTCTGACCACTATATGGCCGATCCGAGCAATTCAAAAATTCTATAAAAATAAAACAAAAATGAGCTGGCCGACGCAAGAATCAACGGTATCTGACATAAGTAAGTGCTCGAACCAATCTTCTATTTTCTAACGGCTCGGATCATCTGATTTTGGAAGTTCGGATCGAGTACCTACACACGTTGGATGCCGTTGATTTTCGCGTAAGCCCACTCATTTCTCTTTTTTTTAGAATTTTTGAATGACTCAAATCGGCCATCCATGATTGGAGTGGGCCCGGCGCACATGCGATGGGTGGTGTGGTGGGTTAGAGGGGGTGGATATATCATTTATGTAAATGATATGAGATAGCAATAATATCTCAATTAGTAATTAATATGTAGCATGTAACGACCCTGATTTTTGGTAAATAAAAATTTCGTTAAAAATTTGAATTTTATTTTAATACTTGGATTTCATTTTTAACACCCAAAAATCGGTCGTTATTGGCTTATGAAAATTTTGATAAATTTTTAAATTTTATTTTAATTGCTTGGATTGCTTTAAAATTTCCTTTTAAATTCTAATAATCCGTCATAATTAGAATTGAAACTTGGAAAATTGAATTATTTTACTCCGGACAATTTAGTCCTTCTCCCATGACTAGTATACTTGCAAACGTAAAATCTCATTTTTATTCGAAAATCTTTAAATTATATTTCTTGACTTGAAATCCTACTTAGCAAGCATAGTTAGCTTTTAACCGATTAGTTAGCAAACCCTAACTACCTTTGGCTTAGTGATGCATCGATGCCGGAGTGGTTAGTAGAAAAATTTTGGTCTTTGTCTTGACCGTTCGGCTTGACCGCCCTGCTTTGGCTTGGCTAGGTCGCCAGGCATCGGTCGCTTAGACTCGCCGCTTCAGCATCGGGCCTCGCTGCCTCGCCTCGGTTTCGGCCATTGTCGCGCCGCCTCGCCTCGGCGTCGGCTCATTGTCGCGCGCCGCTCGCATTGGCCGCCGGCGCGCTGCGCTCGCCATCGGTCGCTGCCGCATACCGCGCCGCTCGGTCATTGTCGCTGGCCTGGCCGCCAGCGCTGGTCGCTGCTGGTCTCGCCGCCAGCGCTGGTCGCTGCTGGCCGCCGCTTAGGCGCGTCATCCAGTTGTTGCTCGCTTGGTCGCCATTGCTCTCGCTTGGCATCGGATCGCGCTCGCTTTTTGGCATTGCTGGTCGCTTTGCTCGCTGTCGCCATTGGGTTCGCTTGGCATCGGATCGCGCCTCGCTTTTGCCTTGGCATTGCTGGTCGCTTGCTCGCTTTGGTCGCTATTGGGCTCGCTTTGGCATCGGTCGCGCCATCGCTTTTGCCTTGGCGTTGCTGGCTACCTTGCTCGCTTGGTCGCTATTGGTTCGCTTGGCATCGGTCACGCCGCTTTTGCCTTTTGGCATTGCTGGTCCGCTTGCCATCGCTAGGCTATCGTCGCTTTGGCCAACGCTAGCATCACGCTTTGCCATCGCTTAGGCTATCGGGTCGCTTTGGCCATCGTTGGC
Source organism: Rhododendron molle (assembly GCA_025413875.1). Classification (NCBI taxonomy): domain Eukaryota; kingdom Viridiplantae; phylum Streptophyta; class Magnoliopsida; order Ericales; family Ericaceae; genus Rhododendron; species Rhododendron molle. The sequence continues at coordinate 38,365,917 of CM046398.1, read as the reverse complement.
CACCGGTCGTTTTGGCCACCGCTTCGCCACCGCTTCGCCGCCTTGGCCATGCTCACGCCTTGCCTTGGCGTTTGGCTCCGTCGGGCTTTAATATTCCGTTACTAGGCAATTTCCTACTAAATAAAAACCAAAATACCACTCGAGCAATGAAAGCCTAGATTAAGTATCATTAGTCTTTAACCGATTAGTTAGAACAGCCTAATGCCCATTTAGTCTAGTTAGGTTGCCCTAACCCTCGATAGACCATTTTCGTTAGACAAGAACATTGGCATATTGTTTTCCCTAATCACTAAGGTTAATCCCCTAATTACTCGACTTGTTTAATTATCCTACTTAGCAAGTTCCAGTTGATCCTAATTAGGTCATTTGGAAACCCTAACTAAAACCTTGACCAAAGTCAACCTTGAATCTTTATCCATTGGACGATAAAGGCTAGGGTAATCTTTATCCATGGGTCAATAGATACTAGGGTAATCTTTATCCATTGGACAATAGATACTAGGGTAGTCTTTATCCATTGGTTATTACATGCTAGGAAGACTTTTGACCATTGGACAATAGTTGTTAGGGAGAAGACCAAGTTTGACTAGTAGTTGGAATAGTCTAGTCAAAAGCAAATAGTGTACTTCATGATGACTAGTCTTTACCCATTGGTTATTACATGCCAGAAAGATCTTTTGACCATTGGACAATAGTTGTTAGGGAGAAGACCAAGTTTGACTAGTAGTTGGAATAGTCTAGTCAAAAGCAAATAGTGTACTCCATGATGACTTTCCTTGGACCATTGGTTAATAACCGCTAGGGAAAACTTTACCCATTGGATAATAGATGTTAGGATTTGCCAAATAGGATGACAAGACAAGTCATGTACTTCCTCATCATTACTTCTTTCACCCATTGGTTAATAACCGCTAGGGAAATGTTAGACCCTTGGACAATAACCATTAGGGGAAATCATTATCCCTTTGATAATAGCATTGTCCAATATTCCCATGGGATTCTTGGTGAAAGATATGATAGTACCTTCTCCTACAAAAAGAATAATCATTAACCATGTGTGCATTTAAGTAGCCTTGTCCTTATCCTCCTTGTCTACCACAAATGTACACATATATATATAGATATATATATATATATATATATATATATATATATATATACATATAAGTACTTTGACCAAGATAGAGAATCGGCTAGGGAGAGAGAAGAGGGGGGCCGAATGTGAGGAGAGAGAGAGTGAGGTGTGTGTATGTACCTTTGGCCACTTGTCCAAGCCACCTAATAGCCTTAAGCCTATCTGTTACATGCCAACCCATGCCTAGTCAAACCTAGCCAATGATTCTAGTCTTTCTTCCAAGTAGACCCATTCTAGGACAAGACTACACCATGACCACCTCATCATTGTTTGGACCCTCATCATTACCTAGATACACTTGGTTGGAGTACTATAGCATGACAAGACTAGTCATGTGTACTTTGCCATACAAAGAGAATAATCATAAGCCATGTGTACATTTAAGTAGTTTGTCATTACCTTCCTTGTTCTTTCCATAAATATACATATAGATATACACATATATATATATATATATACATACATGATCATACTTTGACCAAGAGAGAGAGAGGGCCGAATGGAGAGGGAGAGGGAGAGTGAGTGCATGTGTGTTGTACTTGGACATGTGCATTGTACTTGACACTATTTAACCTAGATACACTTGAATGATGTACTTTGGCTTGACAAGACAAGACCATGGAACAAATCCATGGGGAAGAGAGAGAGAGACATGGCCGAATGAAGGGAGAGGGAAAGGTGAAGTGTATGTGTGTTGTACCATGGCAAGTTGTAGTACTTTGATACTATTTGACCAAGTTGCACTTGTGTTGTACTTTGGCTTGACAAGACTAGACTATGAGACAAATCCATGGGAGAGGAGAGTGAGAGAGAGGCCGAATAGGGAGAGAGGGAGAGTGAGGTGTATGTTGGTTGAATTTAGACACATGGTTGTACTTTGACACTATTTCACCAAGTGGCACTAAGTTGGCATACTATTGCTTGATAAGACTAGTCCATGGAGCAAATTTATGGGGAAGAAAGAGAGAGTGAGGGCCGCCAAGTGGAGTGAGGGGGAAGCTCCATTTTGCCTATAAATAGCATCCATTCCATGCCTTTCAACTCACACCTTCACCATTCAACTTCTCTCTAGAAAGCTTAGTGTTCTTGCTTGTTCTTGCCTTGTTCTTGAGTGTTCTTGAAGTTCTTCCCTTGTTCTTCAAGAAACTCATCCTAAGCCGCCACTAAACCACCACTCCACCACCCTTCGATCCATAAGAGTTTAGTAGTATAGTCAAGACTTAGTTTCGAGAGAAACCCTTCTCTTTCGAAGCTACCGGAAGTCCACCGTAAGCCGTTACTCCGACGAAATTCCCGTAGCCACCCTACCGCCAAGAAGAACGGTAGAGTTCTTCGAACCTACTTATCCTAACTATAATTGTATGCATGTCGAATTGAATATAGTGTAATCATCCATAATCCTAAATATATGTTAGACACTACTTCTTGTCTTAGTTTTAACCTAGCTAAGTCGTTAAAAGGAAAGCATGATAATGATAGTTTATTTTCTTAAAACGTTGGATGCATGTGAGCTTAATATTGCTATTGGATGATTAAGCATGATTAGAATCAACTTAAGATATAACTTCGTGTAGAAGTAATCGCATGTTGATCTTTTAACTTAACTATGAGCTTATATTCCATTGCTTGTGATATTATAACAAAGCATATGGTGGATTACCACCCCAAGCGTCCGCACATGTGGCGTTATGCTTTGAGTAATGGTTATGGATCTACTATGTACTTGCTTGTATTACTTGTGGTAAAGTAACAAAGCATATGGTGGATTACCACCCCAAGGTCCGCACATGTGGCGTTATGCTTTAAGTAATGATTATGGACATGCTATGTACTTGCTTGGATTATACTTACCTTAAGTATACAACCATGAGTTAAAACGGTTAAGGTATCAAAGCTAGTTAGTAGAACTTGTTTACTAAAGTACTAAAGAAGAATGAGCATGCCAAATAATGAATTTCTAGGTCAATAAACATATGTTGTTTTCCCACAAAGGAAGAAAGAACGGATTTTTGTAATATATTATTGTCTGAGGGTGATTATGAACATGTATGTATATTTGTTGCATTACTTGTTGCTTGATAAAACATAATTGGCTTTAAGTAATAATTTGAGTACGATTAGGTAATATAGAGTTGGATGATCTTACTAGTTTAGTTTCAAGATTACTTTAAAGTGATTCGTCCCGCCGCGGAGTCTATGCATGATTACGAGACACGAGAACCGAAAATAGAAACATGACACTTAAGGAATGGTTGATATGGATAAAAAGGATTTTTGAGACTACATAATGGCCGGACTTGGTAGCCTTATGTGAGTTGTGAAACCCGCAAGGTGGTCGGACTTGGTAGCCCCTTGTGTGGACTTGCGAAAACCGCAATGAGGCCGGACTTGGTAGCCCATTGTGTAGATTGCCATTGGAGCCGGACGTGGTAGCTTCATTGACAATTGGGCTTGGTTATCCGCGAGAGGAGCCAATGCGAGATTTTTTAACGTGGCCGGACTTGGTAGCCCGTTGAATGACAAATGATTTTCTTAAAATGAAATGGTGACACAATACGATGAGTCGTGAGGAGAAACCAAGAAAGACATGACACCAACGCAAGTAGGATAGTGAATGCGGATGTATCATGGTTAATTATGTTGTTAAATGAGTATATGTGATTATTGATATGACTATTTGTTGTAAGTTATGGGTTAGCGGGTTGGATTATTCTATTGAGCTTTTGTAGCTCACGGTGTTACTGTTGTGGTGACCCTGACATATTATACTGGGGGCGACGCTGGTATAATGTGTCAGACTTTATAGATGAGCAGCATGAACAGTACACTTTGGAGGCCTTCGGAGCCGAGGAGCTTGCAAGGATGGAAGAAGAGGCGGAGCAGTAGTGAACCTTAGTTTATCCCCTCCTTTGTTGAATAAAAGTACTCTTGGGAGAATTATGATGTAATAATGAGCTAGACTCTCTTTTACTATTCAATAAAAATATATATTTAACGTACCCAAAATTCGGGGCGTTACAACATGGTATCAGAGCTTTAGGCTCAACACTCGGCTATGGGTAGAATGGGTAGCCTTTAAGAATAGTGTTAAGATAAGCTTGACCGTTGCATAACCGTGACTTGAGTTTAAGTTTACCGTCCCAAATTGGGTGGAATTCTGACAAAACAATCTTCGGATTGAAGCAAGGTGTGGAAATTGGCAGTACCACCGAGCTGGGAATTCCCGAACAATTGGATGATGACTTAAATCAAGAATCGAATGTGGAACATAGAAATGTCGATGATTCTTTAACATTAGTAAAACTTGGCTTAAAACACTACTAATTGAGGTTTAAAATTTTCCTTGTAGATGGATCACCTAACCAACCTGATAGTTGGAGCTCACCAACTCGAGGTCACCCTAGAAACTATGACCATCCGACTGATGGAAAAGCCTGACTATATCATCATGATACTTGAAGAAATCCGTGATTTCAAAAAAGTACAGCATCATACCCCTACCCCTGGGGAAGATGACCCTTGGTTTCCTGTAATGTTCCCAATCCTGTGTGCCTTCCGTGTATTCTTTGGAGCCCTCCCCCCGATGGAAAACTTTACATATGGTGAAGAAGAAACTAGAGACAAGAAGGTTGCTCATGAGGTGACTAAGGAAGGAGAAGCTAGTGAGAGAAAGGATGAGCCCGAGGAGGACGAAGTTCTAGCCTAGCCCTGAAGCCAAGAATACTATCTAAGAGTCCCTAAATAAACCTGGCAATAGTTGTAATCCTTTGGATGTAGAATCTTTTAAACTAGGATCACTGTTGTTAGGCCTTTTGATGTAAAATAGGAAAAATGTAAGACTCGTGATGTATTAATCTTAAGACTACTATAAGCCGCCTATGATGTACTTGTTTTCCCTAAGTAATGGAATTATGTGTTTCTTTTATATGTACATGTGTCCTTACAAGACTACCCTTTCACACCGATAAGTCTAACACATAATTTTCTTATTATTGTAGATATGGCTAACTGTACCTCTGCTACACCATTCACCTTTGCGGACCTGCTTACGTACAAAGCTCTGCTTGCACCCGAGAGTTACATCCCTATACCCCACTTGGGGTATATTTGACCCTGCCACCGGCGAGCACACCTCCGAGATTATTCTCGTGTCACCTTTAGCTGAGACCATGGACTTGGAGACCTTACATTTATCACTTAGTGACATTGTTGAGGATGCCCGACAACGAGGGGAGTATTGGCTCGAGAAGAGGGAGAAGGAATGGAAGGAGGAGTTACGAGTATATTTTGGACTTATCCCACCGCAGTAGTAGAGTCGTAATTTCAGAATAAAGTCCCGAAGGTTGTAGTCGCAGTTGTGTGAATACAAACTTAGACCATGTATTAAGAGCATGTAAGATCATTCCATTTGTATTAGGAGAAATCGTGTCATAGTGGAATTCTATGCTTATGATTGTATCTCTCTTTTATCTATAAAAAGCTTGTTTCCTTCAAAGGAGTACTGCCGCATACTATTCTTTAATGACACCCTTATTACAAAGGACAATTATTTTTGTGACGCAGGTTGCAAAATAATCTGGCTTGTTACGGGTAACGTGGCACACTACCATAGACATTTTTTCTTTTATCGATCTATTTTGATTCGATGAGAAGCTAATTGTGATAAATATTTTCCCACACCTCCTAAGAAACGAGAACGGATCCTAACACCTAGAGCCGGGCCTACCCAATTCGGCGCGGCCAAAACCGCACCCTCCAACCTCCAATTATCAAAATTTCAAACTCCCAATTATCAACTTTCAACCTCCAAATTCAAATTTCAAAACTCAATCATTTCCCTCCTCCACTCACCCTCACCCGACCTATATGTACCCCACCACCACTTCCCACTTCCTTATCCTTTTCTCTTCATCTCTCTTACCATCTCATCCCCCCAAACCGAACCATGGCCACCCGACGACGAGGATTTCCGGAAGACGCCGCGTTCCGAGAAATCGAGCGAACCGAGCTCACCCTAACAACCCAAGCGCTGCGGTTGCAACCCTTCATCTTTCTCCTGTTCTGTGTCGTGCTGACAATGGGCATGCCACGATGGTTCGGTAGGAACAACCGCCTCCGCACCTTCTGGTGCTGCGTTCTCGCTGTGACCATCGCACTCGAGGTGTTCGTTAGGGAATACGAACGTCGTTTGATCCAAGCCTTCAATGATAGGTGGTAGAACGAGGCACGTCAATGGCGCCCTAGCCATTATTATCTGCTTTTCCTTACTTTTTCGTGTACCTAATGATGCCTGTAGGCATGTAGTATGTTGATCTTATGTTATCTTAAGAAATTTTATTTTGCTCGTCTACCACAATCTGTCTGGTTCATTGCGTGCTAACTTCATAACAAAACCCCTAAGTTCGAGTAACACCACCATTTCTGGAGAGTGCAGTTGTTAGTCTAAAGTAAGTAGCGAATGTGAACTAGAAATAGCCAACCTACGCCTAACTTGTGACTTAAGAGTGACTTGCTTTTTAAGGGGGATAGACGATGATTCCAAGACCGATATAGTAATTAAGCCTAACCCTAGTCACGTGCGAATTTCGAGGACTAAATTATTTTAAGGGGGATAGGTTGTAACGACTTGATTTTTGGTAAATAAAAATTTCAAGTTAAAAATTTGAATTTTATTTTAATACTTGATTTCATTTTTAACACCCAAAATCGGTCGTTATTGGCTTATGAAAATTTTGATAAATTTTTAAATTTTATTTTAATTGCTTGGATTGCTTTAAAATTTCCTTTTAAATTCTAATAATCCGTCATAATTAGAATTGAAACTTGGAAAATTGAATTATTTTACTCCGGACAATTTAGTCCTTCTCCCATGACTAGTATACTTGCAAACGTACTCGTATATTTTCCCTAATAAGTAAATAATATCTTTAAATTATATTTCTCGGCTGGAAATCCTACTTAGCAAGCATAGTTAGTTTTAACCGATTAGTTAGCAAACCCTAACTACCTTTGGCTTAGTGATGCATCGATGCCGGAGTGGTTAGTAGAAAATTTTGGTCTTTGCCTTGACTGTTGGCTTGACCGCCTTGCTTTGGCTTGGCTAGCCGCTTAGGCATCGGTCGCCGTAGACTCGCCGCCAGCATCGGCCTCGTTGCCTGCCGCTCGCTCGGTATTGCCGCTACCGCTTTGTTTTGCCTTGGCCATTGTCATACCGCTTCGCTGGCGTTGCCGGCCATTGTCCGCGCCGCTTTCGCTTTTTCATCGCGCTACCGCCGCCAGCGCTGTCATTGCTGCCTGGCCGCCAGCGCTGTCATTGCCGCTGGCCGCCAGCGCTGGTCGCTGTTGGTTCGCCGCTTAGCGCTGGTCATCAGGTTGCTCGCTTTGGTCGCTATTGCTCGCTTGCATCGGATCGCGCCGCTTTGCGTATTGCTGGCCGCTTTGCTCGCTTGCCGCCATTGGTTCGCTTGGCATCGGATCGCGCTTTTGGTTTGGCATTGCTGGCTGCTTTGCTCGCTTGGTCGCCATTGGGCTCGCTTTGGCATCGGGTCGCCGCTTTTGCCTTGGCGCTGGCTACCTTTGCTCGCTTTGGTCGCCATTGGGTTCGCTTGGCATCGGTCACGCCGCTTTTGCCTTGGCATTGCTGGTCGCTTTGGCCATCGCTAGGCTATCGGGTCGCTTTTGCCACTGCTTTGGCCACCGGTCGTTTTGGCCACCGCCGCCACCGCTTGCCACCAGTCGCTTTGGCCATGCTTCACGCTTTGCCTTGGCGTTTGGCTCCGCTGGGCTTTAATATTCCGTTATTAGGCAATTTCCTACTAAATAAAAACCAAAATACCACTCGAGCAATGAAAGCCTAGATTAAGTATCATTAGTCTTTAACCGATTAGTTAGAACAACCTAATGCCCATTTAGTCTAGTTTTCTTCACAACGGTCAGCAAGACCATTTTCATTAGACAAGAACATTGGCATATTGTTTTCCCTAATCACTAAGGTTAATCCCCTAATTACTCGACTTGTTTAATTATCCTACTTAGCAAGTTCCAGTTGATCCTAATTAGGTCATTTGGAAACCCTAACTAAAACCTTGACCAAAGTCAACCTTGAATCTTTATCCATTGGACGATAAAGGCTAGGGTAATCTTTATCCATGGGTCAATAGATACTAGGGTAATCTTTATCCATTGGACAATAGATACTAGGTAGTCTTTATCCATTGGTTATTACATGCTAGGAAGACTTTTGACCATTGGACAATAGTTGTTAGGGAGAAGACCAAGTTTGACTAGTAGTTGGAATAGTCTAGTCAAAAGCAAATAGTGTACTTCATGATGACTAGTCTTTACCCATTGGTTATTACATGCTAGAAAGATCTTTGGACCATTGGACAATAGTTGTTAGTGAGAAGACCAAGTTTGACTAGTAGTTGGAATAGTCTAGTCAAAAGCAAATAGTTGTACTCCATGATGACTTTCCTTGAACCATTGGTTAATAACCGCTAGGGAAAACTTTACCCATTTGATAATAGATGTTAGGATTTGCCAAATAGGATGACAAGACAAGTCATGTACTTCCTCATCATTACTTCTTTCACCCATTGGTTAATAACCGCTAGGGAAATGTAGACCCTTGGACAATAACCATTAGGGAAATTATTATCCCTTGGATAATAGCATTGTCCAATATTCCCATGGGATTCTTGGTGAAAGATATGATAGTACCTTCTCCTACAAAAAGAATAATCATTAACCATGTGTGCATTTAAGTAGCCTTGTCCTTATCCTCCTTGTCTACCACAAATGTACACATATATATATAGATATATATATATATATATATATATATACATATAAGTACTTTGACCAAGATAGAGAATCGGCTAGGGAGAGAGAAGAGGGGGGCCGAATGTGAGGAGAGAGAGAGTGAGGTGTGTGTATGTACCTTTGGCCACTTGTCCAAGCCACCTAATAGCCTTAAGCCTATCTGTTACATGCCAACCCATGCCTAGTCAAACCTAGCCAATGATTCTAGTCTTTCTTCCAAGTAGACCCATTCTAGGACAAGACTACACCATGACCACCTCATCATTGTTTGGACCCTCATCATTACCTAGATACACTTGGTTGGAGTACTATAGCATGACAAGACTAGTCATGTGTACTTTGCCATACAAAGAGAATAATCATAAGCCATGTGTACATTTAAGTAGTTTGTCCTTACCTTCCTTGTTCTTTCCATAAATATACATATAGATATACACATATATATATATATATATACATACATGATCATACTTTGACCAAGAGAGAGAGAGAGAGGGAGGGAGAGGGAGAGTGAGTGCATGTGTGTTGTACTTGGACATGTGCATTGTACTTGACACTATTTGACCTAGATACACTTGAATGATGTACTTTGGCTTGACAAGACAAGACCATGGAACAAATCCATGGGGAAGAGAGAGAGAGAGACATGGCCGAATGAAGGGAGAGGGAAAGGTGAAGTGTATGTGTGTTGTACCATGGCAAGTTGTAGTACTTTGATACTATTTGACCAAGTTGCACTTGTGTTGTACTTTGGCTTGACAAGACTAGACTATGAGACAAATCCATGGGAGAGGAGAGTGAGAGAGAGGCCGAATAGGGAGAGAGGGAGAGTGAGGTGTATGTTGGTTGAATTTAGACACATGGTTGTACTTTGACACTATTTCACCAAGTGGCACTAAGTTGGCATACTATTGCTTGATAAGACTAGTCCATGGAGCAAATTTATGGGGAAGAAAGAGAGAGTGAGGGCCGCCAAGTGGAGTGAGGGGGAAGCTCCATTTTGCCTATAAATAGCATCCATTCCATGCCTTTCAACTCACACCTTCACCATTCAACTTCTCTCTAGAAAGCTTAGTGTTCTTGCTTGTTCTTGCCTTGTTCTTGAGTGTTCTTGAAGTTCTTCCCTTGTTCTTCAAGAAACTCATCCTAAGCCGCCACTAAACCACCACTCCACCACCCTTCGATCCATAAGAGTTTAGTAGTATAGTCAAGACTTAGTTTCGAGAGAAACCCTTCTCTTTCGAAGCTACCGGAAGTCCCGTTACTCCGACGAAATTCCCGTAGCCACCCTACCGCCAAGAAGAACGGTAGAGTTCTTCGAACCTACTTATCCTAACTATAACTGTATGCATGTCGAATTGAATGTAGTGTAATCATCCATAATCCTAAATATATGTTAGACACTACTTCTTGTCTTAGTTTTAACCTAGCTAAGTCGTTAAAAGGAAAGCATGATAATGATAGTTTATTTTCTTAAAACGTTGGATGCATGTGAGCTTAATATTGCTATTGGATGATTAAGCATGATTAGAATCAACTTAAGATATAACTTCGTGTAGAAGTAATCGCATGTTGATCTTTTAACTTAACTATAAGCTTATATTCCATTGCTTGTGATATTATAACAAAGCATATGGTGGATTACCACCCCAAGGGCGTCCGCACATGTGGCGTTATGCTTTGAGTAATGGTTATGGATCTACTATGTACTTGCTTGTATTACTTGTGGTAAAGTAACAAAGCATATGGTGGATTACCACCCCAAGGGCGTCCGCACATGTGGCGTTATGCTTTAAGTAATGATTATGGACATGCTATGTACTTGCTTGGATTATACTTACCTTAAGTATACAACCATGAGTTAAACGGTTAAGGTATCAAAGCTAGTTAGTAGAACTTGTTTACTAAAGTACTAAAGAAGAATGAGCATGCCAAATAATGAATTTCTAGGTCAATAAACATATGTTGTTTTCCCACAAAGGAAGAAAGAACGGATTTTTGTAATATATTATTGTCTGAGGGTGATTATGAACATGTATGTATATTTGTTGCATTACTTGTTGCTGATAAAACATAAGTGGCTTTAAGTAATAATTTGAGTACGATTAGGTAATATAGAGTTGGATGATCTTACTAGTTTAGTTTCAAGATTACTTTAAAGTGATTCGTCCCGCCGCGGAGTCTATGCATGATTACGAGACACGAAAACCGGAAAATAGAAACATGACACTTAAGGAATGGTTGATATGGATAAAAAGGATTTTTGAGACTACATAATGGCCGGACTTGGTAGCCTTATGTGAGTTGTGAAAACCCGCAAGGTGGTCGGACTTGGTAGCCCCTTGTGTGGACTTGCGAAAACCGCAATGAGGCCGGACTTGGTAGCCCATTGTGTAGATTGCCATTGGAGCCGGACGTGGTAGCTTCATTGACAATTGGGCTTGGTTATCCGGAGAGGAGCCAATGCGAGATTTTGTAACGTGGCCGGACTTGGTAGCCCGTTGAATGACAAATGATTTTCTTAAAATGAAATGGTGACACAATACGATGAGTCGCGTAGGAGAAACCAAGAAAGACATGACACCAACGCAAGTAGGATAGTGAATGCGGATGTATCATGGTTAATTATGTTGTTAAATGAGTATATGTGATTATTGATATGACTATTTGTTGTAAGTTATGGGTTAGCGGGTTGGATTATTCTATTGAGCTTTTGTAGCTCACGGTGTTACCTTTGTGGTGACTCTGACATATTATACTGGGGCGACGCTGGTATAATGTGTCAGACTTTATAGATGAGCAGCATGAACAGTACACTTTGGAGGCCTTCGGAGCCGAGGAGCTTGCAAGGATGGAAGAAGAGGCGGAGCAATAGTTAACCTTAGTTTATTCCCTCCTTTGTTGAATAAAAGTACTCTTGGGAGAATTATGATGTAATAATGAGCTAGACTCTCTTTAAGTTTATTCAATAAAAATGTTTATTTAACGTACCCAAAATTCGAGCGTTACAACATGGTATCAGAGCTTTAGGCTCAACACTCGGCTATGGGTAGAATGGGTAGCCTTTAAGAATAGTGTTAAGATAAGCTTGACCGTTGCATAACCGTGACTTGAGTTTAAGTTTACCGTCCCAAATTGGGTGGAATTCTGACAAAACAATCTTCGGATTGAAGCAAGGTGTGGAAATTGGCAGTACCACCGAGCTGGGAATTCCCGAACAATTGGATGATGACTTAAATCAAGAATCGAATGTGGAACATAGAAATGTCGATGATTCTTTAACATTAGTAAAACTTGGCTTAAAACACTACTAATTGAGGTTTAAAATTTTCCTTGTAGATGGATCACCTAACCAACCTGATAGTTGGAGCTCACCAACTCGAGGTCACCCTAGAAACTATGACCATCCGACTGATGGAAAAGCCTGACTATATCATCATGATACTTGAAGAAATCCGTGATTTCAAAAAAGTACAGCATCATACCCCTACCCCTGTGGAAGATGACCCTTGGTTTCCTGTAATGTTCCCAATCTTGTGTGCCTTCCGTGTATTCTTTGGAGCCCTCCCCCCGATGGAAAACTTTACATATGGTGAAGAAGAAACTAGAGACAAGAAGGTTGCTCAGGAGGTGACTAAGGAAGGAGAAGCTAGTGAGAGAAAGGATGAGCCCGAGGAGGACGAAGTTCTAGCCTAGCCCTGAAGCCAAGAATACTATCTAAGAGTCCCTAAATAAACCTGGCAATAGTTGTAATCCTTTAGATGTAGAATCTTTTAAACTAGGATCACTGTTGTTAGGCCTTTTGATGTAAAATAGGAAAAAATGTAAGACTCGTGATGTATTAATCTTAAGACTACTATAAGCCGCCTATGATGTACTTGTTTTCCCTAAGTAATGGAATTATGTGTTTCTTTTATATGTACATGTGTCCTTACAAGACTACCCTTTCACACCGATAAGTCTAACACATAATTTTCTTATTATTGTAGATATGGCTAACTGTACCTCTGCTACACCATTCACCTTTGCGGACCTGCTTACGTACAAAGCTCTGCTTGCACCCGAGAGTTACATCCCTATACCCCACTTGGGTATATTTGACCCTGCCACCGGCGAGCACACCTCCGAGATTATTCTCGTGTCACCTTTAGCTGAGACCATGGACTTGGAGACCTTACATTTATCACTTAGTGACATTGTTGAGGATGCCCGACAACGAGGGGAGTATTGGCTCGAGAAGAGGGAGAAGGAATGGAAGGAGGAGTTACGAGTATATTTTGGACTTATCCCACCGCAGTAGTAGAGTCGTAATTTCAGAATAAAGTCCCGAAGGTTGTAGTCGCAGTTGTGTGAATACAAACTTAGACCATGTATTAAGAGCATGTAAGATCATTCCATTTGTATTAGGAGAAATCGTGTCATAGTGGAATTCTATGCTTATGATTGTATCTCTCTTTTATCTATAAAAAGCTTGTTTCCTTCAAAGGAGTACTGCCGCATACTATTCTTTAATGACACTCTTTTACAAAGGACAATTATTTTTGTGACGCAGGTTGCAAAATAATCTGTTGCTTGTTACGGGTACTGTGGCACACTACCATAGACATTTTTTTCTTTTATCGATCTATTTTGATTCGATGAGAAGCTAATTGTGATAAATATTTTCCCACACCTCCTAAGAAACGAGAACGGATCCTAACACCTAGAGCCGGGCCTACCCATCCGGCGCGGCCAAAACCGCACCCTCCAACCTCCAATTATCAAAATTTCAAACTCCCAATTATCAACTTCAACCTCCAAATTCAAATTTCAAAACTCAATCATTTCCCTCCTCCACTCACCCTCACCCGGCCTATATGTACCCCACCACCACCTCCCATTTCCTTATCCTTTTCTCTTCATCTCTCTTACCATCTCATTCCCCCAAACCAAACCATGGCCACCCGACGACGAGGATTTCCGGAAGACGCCGCGTTCCGAGAAATCGAGCGAACCGAGCTCACCCTAACGACCCAAGCGCTACGGTTGCAACCCTTCATCTTCCTCCTGTTCTGTGTCGTGCTGACAATGGGCATGCCACGATGGTTCAGTAGGAACAACCGCCTCCGCACCTTCTGGTGCTGCGTTCTCGCTGTGACCATCGCACTCGAGGTGTTCGTTAGGGAATACGAACGTCGTTTGATCCAAGCCTTCAATGATAGGTGGTAGAACGAGGCACGTCAATGGCGCCCTAGCCATTATTATCTGCTTTTCCTTACTTTTTCGTGTACCTAATGATGCCTGTAGGCATGTAGTATGTTGATCTTATGTTATCTTAAGAAATTTTATTTTGCTCGTCTACCACAATCTGTCTGGTTCATTGCGTGCTAACTTCATAACAAAACCCCTAAGTTCGAGTAACACCACCATTTCGGGAGAGTGCAGTTGTTAGTCTAAAGTAAGTAGCGAGTGCGAACTAGAAATAGCCAACCTACGCCTAACCTGTGACTTAAGAGTGACTTGCTTCTTTTAAGGGGGATAGACGATGATTCCAAGACCGATATAGTAATTAAGCCTAACCCGTAGTCACGTGCGAATTTCGAGGACGAAATTATTTTAAGGGGGATAGGTTGTAACGAATTTCGATTTTTGGTAAATAAAAATTTCGTTAAAAATTTGAATTTTATTTTAATACTTGGATTTCATTTTTAACACCCAAAAATCGGTCGTTATTGGCTTATGAAAATTTTGATAAATTTTTAAATTTTATTTTAATTGCTTGGATTGCTTTAAAATTTCCTTTTAAATTCTAATAATCCGTCATAATTAGAATTGAAACTTGGAAAATTGAATTATTTTACTCCGGACAATTTAGTCCTTCTCCCATGACTAGTATACTTGCAAACGTACTCGTATATTTTCCCTAATAAGTAAATAATATCTTTAAATTATATTTCTCGGCTGGAAATCCTACTTAGCAAGCATAGTTAGCTTTTAACCGATTAGTTAGCAAACCCTAACTACCTTTGGCTTAGTGATGCATCGATGCCGGAGTGGTTAGTAGAAAATTTTGGTCTTTGCCTTGGCCGTCGGCTTGGCCGCCTTGCTTTGGCTTGGCTAGGGCTCGCCTAGGCATCGGTCATTGTTAGACTGCCTCGCCGCTGCATCGGGCCTCTGTCGACTGCCTCGCCTCGGTGTCGGCTCATTGTCGCGCTTGCGCTTAGCGTCGTGTTGTCGCGCGCCGCCACCGCCTCGGCGTTGCTCATTGTCGCGCCTTTTGCCTCGCCTCGGTGTCGGCTGTTGTCGCGCTGCCTTCGCCCAGCGTCGGGTCGTTTGTCTGGTCTGGCTTTCGCCAGCGGTGGTCATTGTCCGTCGCTCGCCTAGGCGTCGGGTCATGTCGAGTTGCTCGCCTTTGGCTGCCATTGGTTACGCCTTGCATCGGATCGCGTCTCGCTTTTGCCTTGGCATTGCTAGGGCGCCTTGCTCCTTGCGCCATTGGGTTCTCGCCTTGGCATCGGATCGCGCCTCGCTTTTGCCTTGGCATTGCTGGTCGCTTTGGTCGCTATTGGGCTCGCCTTTGGCATCGGTCGCTACCGCTTTTTGCCTTGGCGTTCTTTGGCTGACTACTCGCTCTGCCTTAGCCGCCATTGGGTTCTGCGCTTGGCATCGGGTCACGCCTCGCTTTTACCTTGGCATTGCCGGGCCGCTTTGGCCAACTAGGCTATCGGGTCGCTTTGGCCATGTTTTGTTGGGGTTTTGGCCACCGCTTCGCCACCGCTTTGCCACCAGGCTGCCTTGGCCATGCTCACGCCTTGCCTTGGCGTTTGGCTCCGTCGGGCTTTAATATTCCGTTACTAGGCAATTTCCTACTAAATAAAAACCAAAATACCACTCGAGCAATGAAAGCCTAGATTAAGTATCATTAGTCTTTAACCGATTAGTTAGAACAGCCTAATGCCCATTTAGTCTAGTTAGGTTGCCCTAACCCTCGATAGACCATTTTCGTTAGACAAGAACATTGGCATATTGTTTTCCCTAATCACTAAGGTTAATCCCCTAATTACTCGACTTGTTTAATTATCCTACTTAGCAAGTTCCAGTTGATCCTAATTAGGTCATTTGGAAACCCTAACTAAAACCTTGACCAAAGTCAACCTTGAATCTTTATCCATTGGACGATAAAGGCTAGGGTAATCTTTATCCATGGGTCAATAGATACTAGGGTAATCTTTATCCATTGGACAATAGATACTAGGGTAGTCTTTATCCATTGGTTATTACATGCTAGGAAGACTTTTGACCATTGGACAATAGTTGTTAGGGAGAAGACCAAGTTTGACTAGTAGTTGGAATAGTCTAGTCAAAAGCAAATAGTGTACTTCATGATGACTAGTCTTTACCCATTGGTTATTACATGCTAGAAAGATCTTTTGACCATTGGACAATAGTTGTTAGGAGAAGACCAAGTTTGACTAGTAGTTGGAATAGTCTAGTCAAAAGCAAATAGTGTACTCCATGATGACTTTCCTTGGACCATTGGTTAATAACCGCTAGGGAAAACTTTACCCATTGGATAATAGATGTTAGGATTTGCCAAATAGGATGACAAGACAAGTCATGTACTTCCTCATCATTACTTCTTTCACCCATTGGTTAATAACCGCTAGGGAAATGTTAGACTCTTGGACAATAACCATTAGGGAAATTATTATCCCTTGGATAATAGCATTGTCCAATATTCCCATGGGATTCTTGGTGAAAGATATGATAGTACCTTCTCCTACAAAAAGAATAATCATTAACCATGTGTGCATTTAAGTAGCCTTGTCCTTATCTTCCTTGTCTACCACAAATGTACACATATATATATAGATATATATATATATATATATATATACATATAAGTACTTTGACCAAGATAGAGAATCGGCTAGGGAGAGAGAAGAGGGGGGCCGAATGTGAGGAGAGAGAGAGTGAGGTGTGTGTATGTACCTTTGGCCACTTGTCCAAGCCACCTAATAGCCTTAAGCCTATCTGTTACATGCCAACCCATGCCTAGTCAAACCTAGCCAATGATTCTAGTCTTTCTTCCAAGTAGACCCATTCTAGGACAAGACTACACCATGACCACCTCATCATTGTTTGGACCCTCATCATTACCTAGATACACTTGGTTGGAGTACTATAGCATGACAAGACTAGTCATGTGTACTTTGCCATACAAAGAGAATAATCATAAGCCATGTGTACATTTAAGTAGTTTGTCCTTACCTTCCTTGTTCTTTCCATAAATATACATATAGATATACACATATATATATATATATATACATACATGATCATACTTTGACCAAGAGAGAGAGAGAGGGCCGAATGGAGAGGGAGAGGGAGAGTGAGTGCATGTGTGTTGTACTTGGACATGTGCATTGTACTTGACACTATTTAACCTAGATACACTTGAATGATGTACTTTGGCTTGACAAGACAAGACCATGGAACAAATCCATGGGGAAGAGAGAGAGAGACATGGCCGAATGAAGGGAGAGGGAAAGGTGAAGTGTATGTGTGTTGTACCATGGCAAGTTGTAGTACTTTGATACTATTTGACCAAGTTGCACTTGTGTTGTACTTTGGCTTGACAAGACTAGACTATGAGACAAATCCATGGGAGAGGAGAGTGAGAGAGAGGCCGAATAGGGAGAGAGGGAGAGTGAGGTGTATGTTGGTTGAATTTAGACACATGGTTGTACTTTGACACTATTTCACCAAGTGGCACTAAGTTGGCATACTATTGCTTGATAAGACTAGTCCATGGAGCAAATTTATGGGGAAGAAAGAGAGAGTGAGGGCCGGCCAAGGGGAGTGAGGGGGAAGCTCCATTTTGCCTATAAATAGCATCCATTCCATGCCTTTCAACTCACACCTTCACCATTCAACTTCTCTCTCTAGAAAGCTTAGTGTTCTTGCTTGTTCTTGCCTTGTTCTTGAGTGTTCTTGAAGTTCTTCCCTTGTTCTTCAAGAAACTCATCCTAAGCCGCCACTAAACCACCACTCCACCACCCTTCGATCCATAAGAGTTTAGTAGTATAGTCAAGACTTAGTTTCGAGAGAAACCCTTCTCTTTCGAAGCTACCGGAAGTCCACCGTAAGCCGTTACTCCGACGAAATTCCCGTAGCCACCCTACCGCCAAGAAGAACGGTAGAGTTCTTCGAACCTACTTATCCTAACTATAACTGTATGCATGTCGAATTGAATGTAGTGTAATCATCCATAATCCTAAATATATGTTAGACACTACTTCTTGTCTTAGTTTTAACCTAGCTAAGTCGTTAAAAGGAAAGCATGATAATGATAGTTTATTTTCTTAAAACGTTGGATGCATGTGAGCTTAATATTGCTATTGGATGATTAAGCATGATTAGAATCAACTTAAGATATAACTTCGTGTAGAAGTAATCGCATGTTGATCTTTTAACTTAACTATAAGCTTATATTCCATTGCTTGTGATATTATAACAAAGCATATGGTGGATTACCACCCCAAGGGCGCCCGCACATGTGGCGTTATGCTTTGAGTAATGGTTATGGATCTACTATGTACTTGCTTGTATTCCTTGTGGTAAAGTAACAAAGCATATGGTGGATTACCACCCCAAGGGCGCCCGCACATGTGGCGTTATGCTTTAAGTAATGATTATGGACATGCTATGTACTTGCTTGGATTATACTTACCTTAAGTATACAACCATGAGTTAAACGGTTAATGTATCAAAGCTAGTTAGTAGAACTTGTTTACTAAAGTACTAAAGAAGAATGAGCATGCCAAATAATGAATTTCTAGGTCAATAAACATATGTTGTTTTCCCACAAAGGAAGAAAGAACGGATTTTTGTAATATATTATTGTCCTGAGGGTGATTATGAACATGTATGTATATTTGTTGCATTACTTGTTGCTGATAAAACATAAGTGGCTTTAAGTAATAATTTGAGTACGATTAGGTAATATAGAGTTGGATGATCTTACTAGTTTAGTTTCAAGATTACTTTAAAGTGATTCGTCCCGCCGCGGAGTCTATGCATGATTACGAGACACGAAAACCGGAAAATAGAAACATGACACTTAAGGAATGGTTGATATGGATAAAAAGGATTTTTGAGACTACATAATGGCCGGACTTGGTAGCCTTATGTGAGTTGTGAAAACCCGCAAGGTGGTCGGACTTGGTAGCCCCTTGTGTGGACTTGCGAAAACCGCAATGAGGCCGGACTTGGTAGCCCATTGTGTAGATTGCCATTGGAGCCGGACGTGGTAGCTTCATTGACAATTGGGCTTGGTTATCCGCGGAGAGGAGCCAATGCGAGATTTTGTAACGTGGCCGGACTTGGTAGCCCGTTGAATGACAAATGATTTTCTTAAAATGAAATGGTGACACAATACGATGAGTCGCGTAGGAGAAATCAAGAAAGACATGACACCAACGCAAGTAGGATAGTGAATGCGGATGTATCATGGTTAATTATGTTGTTAAATGAGTATATGTGATTATTGATATGACTATTTGTTGTAAGTTATGGGTTAGCGGGTTGGATTATTCTATTGAGCTTTTGTAGCTCACGGTGTTACCTTTGTGGTGACCCTGACATATTATACTGGGGGCGACGCTGGTATAATGTGTCAGACTTTATAGATGAGCAGCATGAACAGTACACTTTGGAGGCCTTCGGAGCCGAGGAGCTTGCAAGGATGGAAGAAGAGGCGGAGCAGTAGTGAACCTTAGTTTATCCCCTCCTTTGTTGAATAAAAGTACTCTTGGGAGAATTATGATGTAATAATGAGCTAGACTCTCTTTTACTATTCAATAAAAATATATATTTAACGTACCCAAAATTCGGGGCGTTACATAGCATGCCTCCTCAGTCGATTGATTAATATATAGCACGTCTTCTCTGTCGATCGAGTTACTGGTGGCAGAAGAAGGTGTATCCAGTCTTCCCATGATCAAAAGAGCAGTTATGCAACATGTATGCATGTTCCTTCGTGGAAGTTATTTGCGAAGGGATGAAGAGAAGGAAAACCGCCACCTTGGAATGGAGGAAAAGATTTAAATTCAAAATTAAGGAGTTCCTATTTAAGCAAGAGTTAGTGGCAGTTTTAGGACACACTCAAATCTGCCAACAGGCTTTTACCTTTTTTTTTTCTAGGAGTAGAAATAACTATTAGCAAATTGTACTCTGTCGATTAGGCTATACCTTATCGATTCTGTACTTCTACTCGGAGATCAATAAAAATTCCTTTTATTAGTCTTCAATTTCCATCCCCATCCACTCCATATTACTACTTTTGTTTCCAAAAAAATCTTAAAATATGACAAGGAACTAAACACTATCTCATAATTCACCTACATTTCAACAATCACAAAAGCATCTCTTCTCTGTCGATTGGATAGAATCCAGAAAATTTGGTAAGAATTATTTAGGCGACTAAAAGAGAATGGACCGAGAACGTCATAATCACCACTAAAAATTTCTTTTGGTAATTATTAACAAAAGAAAAAATGCTTTGTTTTTTATGATTCGGGAACTGCCACGTACGTTTTGTCTTGGATTAACAATAAAGAACGGAACGAGTATTTAACGACACATCTGATGATGACACTACGTACATGTCATGATTAAATGATACTCTAACCTTCCGTCTCTTTTTTAAAATCTAATACTCTTTCATTTTGAGCTGTTCCTTAATAAGTATTTATTTTGTAAAGTTAGTAATTAAAAATTGGTACATTTTCTATTTTGCTCCTAAAAGTAGATTTTATTTTGAAAAGTTAGTGAACAAAAGTGTAATGATGATGTCTCCGTAGAGGGTAAGTAGGGAACGTGGAGGCAAAAGTTGATGTGAAACGTGTAATGATGATATTTTCTTAATAAGTTGGAGTTACGAAACGGGACACTTAAAAAGGGGACGGATGGAGTATGAGATAGCAATATTATCTCGATATTTATTTTTAAATTTATCAAAATTGCTCTATAAGAACTCGAATGACCGGATCTCATTTCAAAAAAGTTATCCTACAAGTTTTTCTCTCTCATGGTTGCCCGTGCTCGAGTTCGATTCCTAGCTTCACCCCTGGCTGCATATGAAGAAGAATAGTTAACTTACATGTGAAGCCGAATGTTGAAGATGTAAATTAAAAGTTAGTAGGAGTTTTGAGATTATTTGAAGTGCATGGGAACAAGCTGACGAGTATCTCGTATGAAGGAGATCATGAATAGCTTATATGTGTGGGCCAAGTGTTGAAAATTATTTGTTTATTTTTTTTTTGGATAAACGTGGAAGATTATTTTTCTCTAACAACTTAAAACGTTTTAAAAAATTAAGAGCATGCTGTCATGGGGTTTTTTTTTTTTTTTTTCTTTTCCCAACGTGTATGGTAGGATAATTTCATTTATAAAAAAGCATAACAGTGCATCAAGGAGGATGACTATCGTTTCATAGAGGATTCAATAACCTATCAGGAGGTCTAACTTTTTAAGTACGACTGCCAGAACCTTATAAACACGAAGTTGTCAAAGTGTGAGCAACTACATTCGCCGATCCACTAATAAAAATAAAATCACAAATCGATCCTAACTGATCAACTCATTGGCAAATATCTTCGATGACAACTTCCACCTGCTACAAATGTGAAACGACAAACTCCAGGATAAATTGAATTTGTCGCCCTCTAATTTATCTTCTTGTTCTATTAATCACTAAAATTGCTCCATCCAAAAATGCTTACTAGTAGAGTATGAATCAATTAGAGCTAGTTTTGTCAGCGCGGGTGAGCTAGTATATATGGGGGGAGGTTGCATGTGCCACCCCGTTTAAAAAATTCAAAAAATAAAAATAAATTTACCGAGAAAGATTTAAATCGAAAAGTGCGAAGTTCTTACAAAATGCCTGTTTTGGCTGAGTGGTTCAGTCATGTGCCTTGAGACCCATTGCTGGAGTTCGAAACCAAGAACTACCATTTTGGTGGAATTTCCTCTTTTCAAGACTATCCCCTCTCTCTCTCTCTCATTTTAAAAACCCTTCCAGCTCTCTCTCTCTCCCTCTCATTTTAAGTTTTTGCATAAATTTTCACATGATTTGTATTCTTTTTCACTAATTGGAGAGGAATTTTACCAAATCTGAATATTAACTTTTTTCCCACAAGTGTAGTATTTTGCATGTTTCTTTTTGAATAAATTCCCACGTGGTATGTATTTATTTCGCTAATTGAAGAGGAACGTAATATATTTGGAGGATTAATTTTTTTTTTTTTATATAAGTTTAGTATTTTTATTAAAAATTCCCACATGATTTGTTTTTTTCCACTAATTGAAGAGGAACGTAACACATTTGGATATTAATTTTTCCCCACAAGTTTAGTATTTTTATTGCATGTTTCTTTATGGATTATAGTGAGTGTATATTGACATAGAAGTTAAATTCACAAACATGTCGATTAAAACACTTGTATGAATAAAATTTTTCGGTGCCACCCCCGTATCTGAATCCTAGCTCCGCCTCTGCAGCTAAGATTTTTGTGACTCACTAGGAAGTTAGGAGTTCGAATCTCATACTTACGTGTGAGTGTTATTACAGCACTGAAGTTACAGCTCCACCTAAAACGCTGAATACGGACTAAAAGAAACAATCATTCACATTGTTCCGAACGATTTGTTATCAAGTCAATTCTTCACATACCATCAAGTCACTTCTTCACATGCATGAAGAAGAAAGTAAGGTTCCTAATAGCGATAAAATTAATACTCCGTACATGAGTCATTGAATTAATAATTGACTAACTCCGTTCCGTTAAGAAAAATAAAATACTTATTTTTTGAATTAAAAGTGATGTATTATAAGAGAAAAATATGTCTTGTAAAATAGAAAATAAGTATTTAAAACATAAGAATCTCAACAGAACAGAGTTTTATTATACTTAAACTATTGCCTCAGGAGCATCTATCAGCGAGACCGTAACTTTAATAGGGGCGGCTTGACAATTTCAAAATTGTGCACTTTTTCATGCCACTTTAAGAGACGCATGCGTGCAAGTTGTCCGGATGCGAAAATGGGTTTCTTAATATAAAAAAAATAGGACAATAATTGACGAGAGATGCAGATCAGACAGCTAAGTTTTGTACAAGGAGATACTGCTAAGCTTACATATATAGAGAGGATCATGAATTTAAACATAGGTAAACTTCAGATACACCCCATGTACTTCGGTCGTTTTTCAATTACACCCCATGCATCTACTCAAGATTGGTTTGGAACTGTTAGGGTTTTCGTCCAAAATAACGAAAAAGCAGGTAATGGTTGTTGGCGGGAATTTTTCTTTCTAAAACATCTTTTCTAATACCAAATTGCCCCCAAAACCTATTTACATCATATATATACAGTTAAAGCCCTCACGTTAAAAATATTAGTACGATGATAATTCGTCAAACATGTATTTTAATTTTTGAAAGAGGGAGCTACGAAATTTGAAGAAAGAGGAGGAGGATGGTGTTCTTCCACCCCCCACCTCAGTCCCACCACAAGCCACCACCTCCCGTCACCATTCTCTCGTTGGAAAACTTGTTTTCTTGTCGGTAACTTCTTAAACTCTCCTGACAGCTTTCTGGACCATCACAAATTCGTATTTTAAGAAATCTTCTGCTATGATTCAATTTTTTAAGTCTTCATTACTTTTAAGTACGTTTAAAGATGAAGATTTTGATACCAAGAACATGCAAGACTGATAAACACAGAATTAGTTATGATTTTCAGAATATGGACTGATACACATGTTTCGAAATCTGGGCAGAGCCATCTTCTTTTTTATTTCTGGGAACTATCCTATTAAGTTATGAATTTGATATTTTTACTGAGAATAATACTTGACGTTAAGAAACTTTAAGAGTTGGTTTCAATATTTTTGGAATTGAAATGAATTAGTTATGAATTTTCTATGAAGACATGTTTGTCTGCCCTGTTTTTCTGTAGAACAACTTGTTCTTTTGAAATTTGGAGAATATTTGGTTGATAACTAATTTTTCAATTTTTACAGTAGACACATATGGATGTTACACAAGTTTGGGCACTGGTTTAAGTATTTTTGGACCTTATATGAATACATTATGATTTTTCAAAGAAAGAGTGACAGATTTTAATAAATGAACAAAGTATTGTTTTTATTTCTTAAAATACCTTGCATGCATAGGTTTAGAGCTATCAACGTACCATAAATGAACAAAAACCAATACGATTTTAAGGCTATCAAAGTACCAGAAACGAACAAAAACCCTAGACGATTTTGGGACTATCAACGTACCTTACGAACACAATCTTCTGTTCTTTGAAGCAGATAATTCACGATCTTACGTTTCTCTCTCCACCATTGCAGAACCAGAGCTTTGTAGAGAGAGAGAGGGGATAATACGTAAATGAAAAATGGGGGAAAAGAAAGGGGAATACGAATGGGTATTTCAGTCTTTTCGTTACTTTGGACGGAAATATTAACAGTTTCAAACCAGTCTTAAGTACAAGGGGTGCGAGTGATTAAAAATGAAGTAGAGGGGTGTAGTTGAAAAATGACCAAAGTACAGGGGGTGTATCTAAAATTTACCCTTTAAAGATTTATGAATCGAAAATGATACACCCACCGCGGCTCCCCCCGGCACCACCCACCGCATGCGCGCCGGGCCCAATTTGGCCATCGGACGGCCGATCCGAGCCGTCTAAAAATTCTAAAAAAAACAAAATCGAGTGGGCTTACGCAGAAATCAATAGCATCCGACGTGTGTAGGTGCTCGATCCGAACTTTCATTTTTTAACGGCTCGGATCATCTAATTTTTGGAAGTTCGGATCGAGCACATACGCACGTCGGATGCCGTTGATTCCAACGTAGACCCATTCGGTTTTTTTTTTTATAGAATTTTTAAACGGCTTGAATCGACCGGCCGGTGGCCGAAGTGGGCCCGGCGCGCGTGCGGTTGACGGTGCGTTGGGGGAGCCGCGGTGGGTGTATCATTGTTCTTTATAAATCTATGATACAGAGTGGGTTGTCATATCAGACAGCTATCTAGCAAATGAATTAATGGTGGCCTTCATCATGTGGGTGGGGTGGAAGGGAGTAGGGAAACAAGAAAAAAAGAATGAGAAACATGTTACATATTGGTAGAAATTTTTTTGAAAAAAATAGTAAAACACTTTTATATTCGATTAAGAATTTACCTAATCATTGGATGAGAGAAGGAAAATAATTTTTTTATTGGCAAAAAAGATTTTACAGTATTAATCTTTGAGAAGGGATACAAAGATTAAACAGATCTCAGATACACCGGCTGATAAGCGCGTAAATATTCACATTAGCGCCCCCTAATTTATCTTTGTTAAGTTCCACTTATATTATTATTCGAAACTTAATGCTTAATTATTGTGTTGTAGGTATTTGGAGATTTGATAAAAAAATATGCAACTTTGAAAATATTGAACGGTGTTCGACGTTGGGCGGTTTGAATTCAATCAAGTGGAAGGTCTGGACTGCAATTAGAGTAATAATTAACAAGTCAAATTGGGGGAGGATAGTTTCAAGGGAAAATGACGGCTTATGATGTGTTTTGATAATTAATACCCACCAAAGATAAGCTAAAAATATTTATTAATGCTAAAAATATTCTTGAAGGATATAATTATCAAAACACAACCTTTGCCGTCATTTTCCCTAGTTTCAATGTTCACGGTAAGAATTGGTCTTGGACTTATGTCTAGTAGGTGGGCCCAATGCTCCACAATTAGTTTGACTTTTGTGGGCTTTCCAAAGGCAATTCTCGTTTGGGAATAAACAAAGAGAGAAATATAGGGCTTTATTTAAAGAGTCGGATAGTGTAGGATATAAAAGCATCACTTTTTACACACACATAAACGGAGAATAGGAACAGCGGCGTTGAGATCAACTTCTTATTTATTTTTTATCTAGCGCAATAGAAATATTTTTCAAATTAGGATTTCTTTTGTTTCTTTTTTAATAATGAGTGAGTAGTCGTATGGGTAGGGTCGCGGGATGATTAGCACACCGTGGCCAGTCCAGGCACTGCTTTTATTTTCAAACAATGAAAAGGACAATTTAGATTGGTAAAATACTTTCCTTAGACGAACCCGGTCATTGTCGAAACCCATGTGAACGGGGGAATGGGGGATCAAAACTTGTTCTTCGCTGGGCATGGGTAAATGGCAACCATTGGGGTTCGCATCTTACCAAATATTTTTTTCAATCTAAAGTTGAATGTTTTTAAGAACACTGAATGGAATAGGTTAATCCGGACTGGTTACGAGTGCTATGAACCATACTACCGTACCTCCTTTTAATAATTTGAAAAGAACAATTAATTTCTTAGGTTTTAATTAATCTCAATCAAAACAACAAATTAAGAGTGGCTACCTAAGAGCCCGTTTAAATTATAACAACCTGAGTTTTTAAATTATAACAATCAATTTCTTACCATATATTGTGCTGCGTCAGTCTCCGCCCTACGCTTGGGGCAACTCATTAATTTAGGACTAGGAAATCATCAAGCACCGGCAAAACACCACAAGCAAAGCAAAAGCCTCACTTACTATAGACATATCCTATGAAAGAATAGGGCGCATCACAACGAGGAAGAAGCATCCCAGCGACGTTGGCACCCAATTGCATGTTTTTTCTTTGTCTGTTGGAGGCCATTACATGAAATAATTTAGTGTTTTTGTCCCCTTTAAAGTGCCTGTTTAGCCTTTGATTTCTGCCTCCACAAGGATTCTAGTAACCTTCTTAACCTCCACATTTCAGTCTTTACTTGGTTTTAAGTTCTGAGAGATATTTTTATGTAATGAGTGGCAATGAGTAGAGAGATATAGACAGAGAAACTTATTGAAAATCGTACCGAGAATAAAAAATACCCATGTATATTTTTCAAAAATAGTAAGTGAACAAAGGCATATTCCTCCTTCTCACCTTGTCCTCAGCAGATATAGTGCGCCATTTTCAGCCATGAAGGCAATGGGTTATCAAAATAAGAAAAGGAGGGAGAGAAAGATACCATTGATCACTAATCCACAGATCAGTCATTGTTAATTGCCGGCGTCCGTTCAACCTAATTTTTTTGCACGGATTATACGTATAGCAATGTCTGTAAAAAGAACGATCTAGATCGTCTAATAAGACTATGATAGATCTCATTTTAGGTCACATGAGGGTTCATCACATGATTTTGAATGGGTGTCTATTGAAATCCTTTTCTTTGAGGTGATCATTATTTTGGATATTTTTGGATATTTTTGGAGGGTACGAATTTGATTTTGAAAATTTAACAACTGCCTTAATCGGTTTGCTATTTATGATGGGGCTCAACCAAATGGATCTCTTACAAGTCGTGATACCAGCTTGAATGACAATGAAATGCACTTGTTGAGATTATTCCATTTTTGTTTCTTATGTTTTTATGTAAATTGACTACCTTCATCACAAACTTCAACCAAAATCAGACAGATATCCGCGCATTTCTTTGCGAATTGACAACCAAAAATGATTGCAATGGCCACAATACCCCATCACAACTCCTGTGGCAAGAAATAAAACAAGCCGTTTATGAACTGTTTGAGATTCAACTCGATAAAAACTTATTCGGATTTGATTCCTCCATTAAAAGCTCGTTTAATCAATGAGCCGAACCAGAACATGATATTATTCGGCTCGGTTAAACTCGCAAACTTGAAGTATATGTGTATAATGAGAATTCCGTGTATAAGCTAATTGAATACTTATATATAAACTTATATAACTTGTATCAATGTGTAGAAACTTGTATATGTGACGATTTTTTCAAGGAAATCCCAAACGAAAAAAACACACTATTCCTTTTTTTCGATCGAATCAATCATAACCACTATACCTACATTCCACAAAATTGAGCACCACAAATAGGCGCTAAGAAATAGAAGCACGATCCCATAGAAAGACATTACAATCGAGCCTTTGTAGAAAAAAAAAAGGATTTGTTCAGGCGGAGTATTTACAAGGGGTACTGCAGAACATGTACGAGCCCCTCCTAATGGAAAAATCAAAATCAATGGAAATTTGGTTCATCCAACAAGTACACGTCATGTATATCCTGTTTTTTTTTGTGTTCTATAGGTTTGTATGTAACTATTGAGATTGAAGTGGTTTTTCTGTCTCCTCTTCTGGTCCCTCTTTTTCCTCTCCTGACTCTTACCATGGCTGTGAGATGATTGAGACTCTCTCTTAAGGGAGATGAGATCTCCCACTCTCCCCGTCATTTCTGGATTAAGAAGCTAGATCTAAGGTTCTAGATCTGGTTTCTTGGAACTAGTCCAACGGTGACGTACAGTGCCGGCGTCTGCAGTGGCTTTAGCCTTCAGTCTGCAGTGAGAATGAGCTCAAGTTGGTGTGGCAGGTCATCCAAGAGATTGCTTTGTGTCCATACCTGGTCCCTCTAGACTTGGCCACTCCAACCCCCCTTCACGTGTGTGATCGACGGGTCCAACTCTGGCATCTTGGTTCCAAGCGATTTTTCTTTTGTTTGTTGTTCTTGTATTTCCGGACCGGCAGTGTCCGTTTTTTTGTACTATGTTTTTCTTATGTATAATATATGGGATTATCTTGTTCATCGAAAGAAAAAAAATACCACCTTCGATCGTAGTCCACCAAGCGAGTGATTATTCAGTGCTCCTAGAATAGCTCCACATTCGGAGACGAAACCACTAGTGGTGTATGGAGGCTAATTAAGGCTCCGCGTTGTTTCGGGGTTTTTTTTAAAAAAAAATTACTATGAATACTTCAAGTTAACACGACCAATTGGGAAGTATTTTCAGAAATTAGAAAGTTCAAACAATAATTTCAAGAATGGAGTCTAATTATTTTGAGCATAATTTCATTCAGCATCCAAAATTCAAATAATTACAAAGTATTTTTCAGACTATGTCTATAATTGATTGAGACTAGAAGATCAATAATCTACTTACTTGTCTATAGAGTACTGATGCTTCTTGTGTTTACTCTTCATAGTTCCTGCCCCTGACCACATTGTGCTTCAAAGCCGCCGTCAATTTCAAATTTTCGTTGGAGCCTCGTACCCGTGCAAATTAATGCATGGCCGGTGAGACACCGCTACCCCACGTGGTGGTGCTCTAGGAAAAAATAATACTTGTAATTTTTCCCACAAGCTGCCACCTAGGATGCTGGAAACTCTGGACAAATGCGGCTATTGTTGCCCCATTTTTGTTGTTTAAAAAATATTTCCTTCCTGTAGCGAATATTTTCTGATAATTGTTTTTTATTAGTGGGGCCAGTTCTTCCTTATGATTTCTTTTTGAGGAAGTCTATAGTTTGAAAAGGTATATCCCAAAAAATACGGGACCATAGACTTTTCTCTTTGTGGAAGTCTGTAGTTCTGGATATGAATGATTCTCCAACTACGCGTTTTAAAATATCCGAAATGATATTTGTAGACCAAATCATTGGGGACCATAGACTTTTCTCTACCCAGAAAACGTATATACATCCAATACCATGGAAAATCGCGCGCGCAGCAATAGTTGCCTCTTAATTAAAGCAAGACCCAGCTGGAATCACTTCGATTGGATCCGGCTTTTCTCCAATGAAGGACGTGTGATTGAATCAAAATCCGTTCATATTAACAACCAATAGTTTCGTTCGTTGAATTTTTTTGTCGGTAAAAATATTTTATTACTGATAAAGATTGAAAACAATTGCTCTGCATTTCCAACCTACTTGTTGGAAATGTCCCCGGCCTCTGTTTTTTTCTGGCCTGTTTTCCTTTGCCATTTTGGCCTCTTTGCTCCATTGTCTGGGGTGGGACCTAAAATTGGCCTCTTTTGTTGATGTACTCTTGACTTCAATAAAAAATTTCTTTTTTGCCAAGCAAAAGGGTAAAGATTGAAAACTATTCTGGAACATAAAAAACACTATTCGACAGTTGCGATCACTTGGATTCCATCTCTACGGTCCAAACCTGGACTGCAAACAAGCCAGATTCATTTTGATTTTGTTTGCCTTGGACTAACTGTTGAAAGTACATGGAGTATAAAACGTGGGGTAATAATAATACAATCCCTCCCATAGAATTTGTCAGCAAAACGACGACTTAAAAATAGCACAACTTTTGCAAGAAAATATATCAAAAATCTTTTAACAATTTATTAGATATCATTGGGTGTTCTTTTAGTTTATGAAAAGAGTTTGATTTTTCTTTTCTTTTCTTGAAACAAATACAATATTTTTTAGTTCTCGTTTTGCGAACTGGATAAATTTAATAGGACGAAGCTTCAAAGAGAAGTGTAAAAAAATTAGACGAAGGATTTTCCTTTTTTCATACTACTGACATTTCCTACGAGACGGATTGAGGACTGGCCTAGAGACAGAGTCAAGCTACACTACAAGACTTGGCGAGGGAAGACTATTCGAATCTAGCAACTGTAGTGGTCCGGTGGGCGAGGCTTATATAAAGGCCTTCTGAGGATGGCTATGATCACCATATAAGCTCTCAGTTTTTAGTAGAAGTGAGGTGTAAAAATGGAGTTGAAGAAGAAAAGTTTGAAGTTGGAGCTCTTAGGGTTTTTCCTTCTGAATGTGTTTGCAGTGTCCATGGCCGCCAGAAAGACAATCCCTCCTATCAACTGGGTTGTGAGTTACTACTAACTAACTACTCCATGAGAGTTTCCTCATCTTCTTCGATCTCTTGTCATGTGTTTGTCATGATAGGGAATTATACTCTGTCCTTAATTAAACATCTTTGTCTTGCTGTTTTACAATAATATTTTGGCGGACGTCCGATCATTTCTTGGGGATTCATTTGTTTCGAGATTTCAAGCAAATGGTGATGCTGCAAATGCATCACAAAACATAAATGGAGATAGAGATATTTACAGATAGACGGCGTGAGAGCCTCTGTCTCTATTATTTCTGTCGCTTTTGTCTCGCTGTATAGCCATCAACACCACCATGCCTTGAGATTCCTAACATACCAACTCTAAACTATTTTAGAGACAAGCAAAGAGTCTTTCCCGAAATACTTTGAATTTTGATTGGTGATCATAAGCAAAGTCCATTGTTATGGTTGATCAATTAAATGACGGATGATGTTATACAATGGAGTAATACATTTTTCTTGATTTCCAGTTTAGAGCCTGAGATTTTATTTATTTAACGTTAGTTTAATTTGGTGAGTGCAGCTGAAGGAAACAAAATATACAAGGTTGTGTAGCTCAAAGAAGATCTTGACAGTTAATGGATTGTTTCCCGGGCCTACTTTGTATGTCCGAAAGGGTGATAGGTTGACTGTTAATGTTCAAAACCAAGGGAAATACAATGTCACCATTCATTGGTATACCTCTCTCTCTCTCTCTCACATTGGTATCAAAATCAGTACACATGATTTCCTCTATGGATTTTTAATTTTCTACGTACGTCGTGTTATTGAGGAGAAAAGGGACTTCTAAAAGCTTTAAATTTCGTTTCAAAAAAATACTAACAAACTTAATTGTCAATAATACCCATGCAGTGACATTTTTTAAATTATCAAGGGTATTTTGGTCTAAAGTTAAAAGAGTAAAAGATCACGTCACAGAAAAACAAAGATGGGAGGGAGAAAAGGAAAGAGAATAATACCACGAGGAGAAATGTTGAGGTTTCTTTCCATTGCTACAGTACTGCATATTGTAAAAGGAAGTAAGAGGTAGAAAACCCGACAACAGAAAGCAAAAACTAAAAATGTTGTGATTTTGGAACCCAGGGATCTGCCCAGTGCTATTAATTTTTTTGTTGGGCCAATCCATTGAGAGATTTGACTGCTGTAATTAGGACCCCACATGTAGGTGGTAAATTAATCCTTTAGAATTAGTTGAGTTGGACACGAGCGCTTGAAGATTCACTCATATATATATATATATATATATAGAGAGAGAGAGAGAGAGAGAGAGAGAGATTAAAAAAATAGTTTAGTTTCATTATCCACCGCATTCCCGGTCATATATGGATGATCATAATATTTCATCTTTTACAACATGGTATTTTAACTAATCCTGCAAAAAATCAACATAGTTGGATATTGGTAACCGCTTATTTAAATCCTACAATTTTCAGTTCAGATCTGTGTCAAAACATCTAAATTTAAAATTGAGTGATTTTATCAAGTACTTAATGATATAAAATTGAGCTAATTTTTTGCAAGAAGAGTTAAAATATAATATTCTAAGAGATTAACTGTTCTAATCATCGAAATAAGATCGGAAACATGGTGAGCATGTTCATCCACTTTTAAAGACGAGTCAACAAAAAAAAAAAAATTGAACTCTAAAAAAAAAAAAAAAAACTACTACACACTAATATTGTGCTTTTGGAAAACATGTGATATATATAGGCACGGAGTAAAGCAGCCAAGAAATCCATGGTCAGATGGGCCCGTGTACGTGACACAGTGTCCAATCAAACCGGGTGCAAATTTCACTTATGAAATCATATTCTCAACCGAAGAAGGTACTCTTTGGTGGCACGCTCACAGTGATTGGTCTCGAGCCACGGTCCATGGCCCTATTGTTGTATACCCTTCAATTGGAACAACCTACCCTTTTCCCAAGCCTCATGCAGAGTTTCCTATTGTTTTGGGTATGTACCATCTCTCTCTCTCTCCAATGCCACAGACCTAGAAAAGCTTCACAGGAATTTTTTGTTCCTATACTTTTGTTGTCACAGCATCGTGGTTTAAGGGAGATGTAATGGAGATAATTCAAAGTGCACTTGATGGCGGAGGCGAACCAAACAAGTCAGATGCTCTCACCATCAATGGCCAACCGGGTGATCTATACAATTGCTCCAAACCCGGTATGCACATCAATTTAATCTCAATCAGGACAGCAAAAGCTGAATGTAGTGTGAACACATTAATATCCTGAATAATAGAACTTCTCGATAAGCCAT
This sequence comes from Rhododendron molle, assembly GCA_025413875.1. Classification (NCBI taxonomy): domain Eukaryota; kingdom Viridiplantae; phylum Streptophyta; class Magnoliopsida; order Ericales; family Ericaceae; genus Rhododendron; species Rhododendron molle. The sequence continues at coordinate 38,332,970 of CM046398.1, read as the reverse complement.
ACGTTATTGAGTTAATTTGCTTGCTTATACAAATAAAACACAATCCAAATGTTGCAGGGACGTTCAAAGTGATGGTAAATCATGGAAAGAGGTATCTTCTTCGCGTCATCAACTCAATTATGAACGAAGAAGTGTTCTTCGCGGTAGCGAAGCATAAGTTCACAGTCGTTGGAACGGATGGAGCATACATCAAACCCACAAAAACTGATTATATCTTGATAACCCCTGGACAAACCATGGACATCTTATTGACGGCAAATAAGTCCCCGAGCCACTATTACATGGCAGCTAGAGCCTCTGCCGGTGTTGTATACGATAACACTACTACAACCGCAGTCGTGAAATACATTGGAAATTATACCGCCCCATCGAAGCCAGCATTTCCTAGTAAGCTTCCGAATTACACTGACATCGATGCTGTAACAGATTTCACCAAGCGGATTAAGGCCCTGGCTAGCAAGAACTACCCGATTGATGTCCCCAAAAAAGTCGATACCAGACTTTTCATAACTATTTCAGTGGGCTCGATTCCATGCCCTAATGATTCGTGCGATGGACCAAATGGGTCCAGGCTCGCTGCAAGCTTGAACAACGTAAGTTTTGAGGAGCCCACGGTGGATTTATTGCAAGCATATTACAGGAAGATCGGAGGGATTTTCACGACCGACTTTCCTACTGTGCCGCCTTACTTCTTCAATTTTACAGCCGATGAGATGCCTGACAACGTTTTAATACCGTCGACAGGGACGAAAGTGAGAGTCCTGGAGTTTAATTCAAGTGTGGAGATAGTGTTTCAGGGGACTAATGTACTAAATGCATCTGAGAACCATCCTATGCATTTACATGGCTTCAGCTTTTATCTCGTTGGATCTGGTTTTGGAATCTTTGATAATAAGACTGATCCAAAAGGGTACAATTTGGTTGACCCACCTGAGATAAACACTGTCGGGGTGCCCAAGAATGGATGGGCTACAATCAGATTCAGAGCTGATAATCCAGGTATACTTTATTACTTTGGCATTATATTTGTTTTGTGCTTTTTTAACAACTAAAGTCAGGCTAGAACTTCGGAGCCGGTCCTGACTTCAAAATCTTAAAACAAAAATTAAAAATGAGACCATTTTGTTAGATTATTATATGGGGTAAAAAAGTAGGAGGCCTTCTGAAATTCAAATATTTTTAGAGGCCTAAAGCGGTCGCAATACAAGCTTTAGCTCAGAGCTAGCTCAATAAAATGATTTTCGAATTCAAAAGAAATGAAATTTTAATTTCGAGACCCTTCTTCTTTTATCGGGTATTTCAAGACCCTTTACGTATAGAAATATTCAAATACCGTTAAACATTTTTGGTTGGGATCGATAAGATGAAAAAGTGTTGATAACTAATGGATTTTCTTGACTTTATTATAGGGGTGTGGTTCATGCATTGTCACTTGGAAAGACATTCTAGCTGGGGAATGGATATGGCATTTATTGTGAAGAACGGGCCCACCAGATCAACAAGTTTGCGGCGGCCCCCACGTCACTTAAACCCTTGCTAATCAATTTCTTCAATCCAAGTAAGCTAGCTAGCCAGTGATCAAATTTGCACAAGCCATGTTTAGGTTGTGAACAATTCTCACTACATGGTGGTGCATATGCAGCGTGGTCCTTTATATTCTAATAAAAAATGCAATTAAAAAAAGAAGAAGAAGAATTCTTGGTGTGATTTTTGTTTAAAGTAGATATTATATTTGTTGTAGCTTGCTAGGATGTGCTTGTTTTTTTTTTTTCATTAGGATGTGCTTGTTTGTATCCTTTAATTTGGAGGCATTTCTGTGACTTCATAAATGTTTGATTCATTTGAAGGTCTGTAACTCATTAGGAATTTAGGAGCTCGAATCTCACACCTGCGTGTGAGTGTTATTACAGCACTGAAGTTACAGCTCCGCGTAAAACGCTGAGTAGTAAAAGAAACAAACATTCACATAGCTCCAAACGATTTGTTATCAAGTCAATTCTTCATGCATGGATTAGAAAGCAAGGAAGCTTCCTAAAGATGTACATGATAGGGATGAAATTAATACTCGTATACAGGAGTCATTGAATTAATAATTGACTAATGGCCGCCTAATTATTGTGTTCTAGATTGTGCATTTTTTTATATCTTGGAAATCATTCTACCGACACATGTTCGGCTTATTAATCAAAATGGCTTTTCCGTCAAATTTTTTTTGTCTTTATTCAAATTTTTTTTGTATCACTTGGCTTATCATCATTTTTTTGGGAATTATTGCATTTTCATGATAAGAGGAATCTAAAAAGTAAAAAATTTTGGTCAAAATCCAAATTTTTTTGAATAAAGACGAAATAAGTGGCTTTCCCGCCAAATTTCGTCGAAATTCAAAAAAAATTGGATTTCGACCAAAATGTTTTACTTTTTAGATTCCTCTCGTCATAACGAAGCAATAATCCCCAAAAAATTGACAATAAGCCACGAAATTTAGATTCCTCTCATCATAACAAAGCAATAATCCCCAAAAAATTGACAATAAACCACGAAATGCAAAAAAAAATTGAATAAAAACAAAAAAAAAATTGGACGGAAAGCCATTTGGCCGTCAAATGAGAGCATTTGGATTCTGATTATACTTCCACACACAAAATCATATATATGTCGTATAAAATTAATCAATCTATTACGCACATATCAGTCAAGCATGCCAAATTCTACATATACTACTACAAAAACCTTAAATTATGACAGTAAAAAAGTGTCATTAAACACAAAAGATGACAGTTTTAAAACTGTCATCTTTAGAGCTGTCATTAAAAGTGTAGATTTGTTATGACAATAAAAAACTGTCATTAAACATATAAGATGACAGTTTAAACCTGTCATTTTTGTGATAAAAGACGATAGTTTTAATCCGTCATCTTTAATCGCAAAGATGACGGATTTAAACTATCGTCTTATCTGTTCTCCATTCAAGGAAAAAAAAAAAACTAATTCCATTTCAAATGCATGGCAGCCCACGTGCCTCTCGCATGGCTGCCCAGTGGCACTTGTGTGTCGCCAACAAATATTTACTTGCCCCAGGACTTGAACTCAAGAACTTAAGTTTCTCGCGCGCGCGTTACCAATTGAGCTGGCATGCTTGTTGTTAACAAAAGACAAACAAAAATATGTATACTATATTTTCGAAAATTTTAGGATGAGCACTTTTAATGTCAGGTTTTGATGAAACTGTCATTGTAGACATTGAAAATATGAGATGACAGTTTTAAACTATCATCTTATATGTTTTTATGACGCTTTTTGACTGTCATCTTTTATGATCAATTGCAATGTCAGTTCTAATTAAAATTGTCATTAAAAGAGCTTATTTCAATGTCGTTTTTAAGAAAAACTGTCATTAAAAGGTTTTTCATATGGGCTTCCGGAAGCATCATGTTTTAATGTCGGTTTTAAGCAAAAGCAGACATTTGAGAAAAAGATAATAATGTCACTTTTATTCTAAACCGTCATCTTATATCGCAAAGATGACAGTTTGTAAGATGAACTGTCATCAAAAATCTACCATCATATTTTCGATGACAGTTTTACAAAAACTGTCATTGTTTTAATTTTTTAAGTGTCATCTTTTAAACTACTGATAACAATCCAAAAGCAATTAATCTCCGATCCACAATCAAGAATCTAGCCAAAAAATAATTGGCTCGCCCAAACACCATAATGTACCAACAAGCTTTAAGTTTTGGGTTTGAGGTGTTGTGTCATCCAACCTTCGGTTGGATGCTCTTCCTTTGTTTTTTCTTTGTCATGTGGTGAGTAAGTTTGACTCACTCTTATTTTTTCTTTCCCTCGATGTACTCCTTTCGAGCTAATAAAATCATTTCGTTTGCTGAGGAAAAAAAAAAACTTTAATAGGAGCTAACGACTGGGCAATTTCAAAATTGTGCACGAATTTCATCCATTATAAGGGATGCATGCATGTTTAGGTTTCGTTCCGTTGAGGAAAATAAATACTTATTTGAATTAAACGTGATGTATTATGAGAGAATGACATGTTTCATAACAAAATAAATATGTACTTAAAAAATAGAAACCTTAGCAGAATGGGGCCTATTAGATGCGAAAATGGCTTTCTTAATTTTTAGTTTTTCAACGGCGAATAAGAAAATTTTATTATGAAGAGGAAGGAAGTACAAGATATAGCAAGCAAAACGGCTTATTTACTTTTTTGGTCCCCAAACTATTTCCGTCGTGCCACTTTGGTCCTCAATATTTCAATTGTAAGCATTGCATCCCCAACGTATCAAATTTGTGTTTAAATGGTCCCTGGAGGTCATGCTGTTACTTCCCTCCATCAAAATGAAGGGCAAACTTGGTATTTCACAACCCCATAACTTTATTTTCTTTTTGGTTCACAAAGTATTTCCGTTATGCCATTTTGGTCCCTAATGTACCAATTGTAAACTTGGTATTTTCCTCACCTCTTGCACCACTCCGTCCACCTTATGTTACACGGAGACGGGTGCAAGGGCATATCTAAAGGTTGGATACCTAAAATTAAAAAATTGGGAATATGTGGATGTAAAGCTAGATTTAGACATTGGCGCGGAGATAAGATAAATAACTTTGTTTGAAATATTTTTTATATTTGTAAATTTCCATAAAAATATAGATAATTTATGTATGAAAAATACATTTTATTCCTTTATTTTGTCATTAAAGTATTATAAAAGCCCATCAAAAGGCTAATGAAGGCCTATTTATTTTACATGAATCATACGACCACTGCATTTTTGTCCACCGCATGTCATGTGGCGCCCTCTTCAGGCCCCATAAAACTACAAAAAAATATTCATAAAATTTAAAATAATTATTTTTGGGGCCCTGTAAAAATCAACTCCAACAGATATCGGTCTTTTAAACCCCCGAGCGGCCCCGGTAGGACGAGTGAACTCTCGTGAGGGTTTTCAGCAGTGATCACCCACAAAACACCGTGAATCCTCTTCACATGAAACCCAAAAAAAAAAAAAAAAACTGTAAGACAGCTCAATGATATCTCAAGCAAAGAATATGAAGTCATCGCAGTGAGATAACGGACATAAGCAGTTCCAGATACTATGAAGTCAGAAAAATTAGTCATGGCACCTAAACTCAGCGTGTGTGAACAAGGGCTTCGGTCACAAGTGAAGAATAATTAAAAGTCTCTCCGGACCGAGTCTTGACTTCAAATCTTACCTTGTCATGCACTCAACAAATGAAATCACTCGAAACAGGGTGCATATTAGATACTCTTAATATGTGCAGGAGGAAGTTATGTACATGAAAGCAAAGTATCCTGCACAAGTTGACACGAAAAGAAAGCTTTATATGGTGGACACACGATCTCATGAACGGAATACCAAGTGTTGGAAACTCTCTCTATCCATCAATTCACAACCCATTGCCCCTAGGATCAAATAGGATTTCAATTCCGGTGATAACATCAGGTAAGGGAATGTATTTCAAGGTTAGGGTAAACATTCAAGTGTCCGAGAATAGGCTAACAACAATTCACATAGGGCAAATAAAATGATGTGTGCCCTCTTTTTTTTAAATTTTCCTTCTTTTCAACTCCACCATATCTCTCTTCCCTACTTTTAACACAATCTCTACATTAAGAACAAGTGTTTCTCCTTTCCACAATAACTCGGTGTCTTCCCTTTTTGCTTTTTTTTTTTATCTTTTTTTTTTTTGTTTTTGTTTTCTTTTTCTATGGGAACGATCACCAATCAATAAAACTCAATTCTCACTACATTTACTCTCTCTCTCTCTCTCTCTCCCTTTCTTCTGAAAAATATACCTCCACATAATTACTAAGCCTTCTCAAGACACACTATAGATGGTGGAGCTCAACAAAAAAAAAGTGTCATGCGAGAGGCTCAAATGGGCTTACAAGAGATAAATGTATATTAGAAAGAAACGAACCGGCTCAAAATAACAAAGATGGCCTATAATCCTCTCCAAGAGGCAACCCAACCGTGCAACTTTCCTCACCCCAAGAGATAAATAGGCAATTTAAATCATTCCCAACACTTGACAACAAAAATAATGAGACCCACAACGAATTTGCTCTTTCGTGACAAACAAGAGTTTATTTGACACCACTCCAAGAAAAGATAGGCTCTAAACTCACATGGGCATAAGTTTCCACTAAACAAGCCATCGAAAACATTTAAGCCATAACTCACTAGTAACCAAAGCCCAAATAGACGTGAAGTACAGATGTGCTAAAAATAAATGCCATGACAAATTCTTCGTGACAAACTAGCAAAAAGAAGTACAATGCCATCACTAATTAAAAAAAATGACTATCACATCTCAAACTCTATCAATCACGAGCCAATCTCAACAGCTTTCAAGTCTCATGTAAAAAAAAAAATCCACCATTTTTTTTTTGATTTTAACTATGCAAAATGAAACAAAACAAAACAAGTACGAAGTACACCCTCCCCCCAACTTAGAGCATGCTATGTCCCCAGAGCATGAAGACAAAGAAAAATAAAAACAAAGAGAAGGAAAGAGCAGGGTACGCGTGAGCTACCCGTCAAAACATGGCTGAAAAAGTCTACTCAACTGGAATGTCCTGATAAACAGGATCGACTAACTCCTCATCGGGTTCACCTACTTCCAGAAATTCCAAATAGGGTTTTAGACGCTGCCCATTCACTTTAAACACATGATCATCCTTAGGATTGCGGACATCGACTGAACCATTTGGGTACACCTGAACCACTACATAGAGACCATCCCAACGTGACCGCAACTTCCCTGGAAAAATATGGAGACGCGAATTATAGAGCAAAACTTGCTGACCAACCCTAAAGGTTTTGCGTTGAATATTCCTATCATGATACGCCTTAACCTTAGCCTTATAGCATTCTCATACGCGTCATTCCTAAGCTCCTCGAGCTCACACAACTGTAACTTTCTATGCTCGCCCGCCTCACTCAAACTAGAATTTACTTTCTTAATGGCCCAATAGGCCTTCTTCTCTAACTCAACTGGCAGGTGGCAGGCCTTACCGTAAACCAGCCGATAGGGTGAAGCACCCAATACGGTCTTGTAAGCTGTGCGATAGGCCCACAACACATTATTCAATCTGGTGGACCAATCTTTCCTAGTCACACCCACAGTCTTTTCTAAAATTCTCTTAATCTCTCTGTTAGCTAACTCGGCCTGCCCATTAGTCTGGGGCTGGTACGAAGTGGACACCTTATGAGTGACTTTAAACTCCCCTATCAATTTCGCAAATGACCGACTCGTGAAGTGCGTGCCCTGATCCGAGATAATGGCGCGTGGCACGCCAAACCTCGACAAGATATTAGCCTTAAGAAACTCTAGCACGACTTTAGACTCCATAGACTTAGTGGGAATTGCTTCCACCCACTTTGACACATAATCTACTGCTAACAGAATGTACTCGAACCCATGAGACTTAGGAAATGGACCCATAAAATCGATGCCCCAGCAATCAAACACCTCCAGCACAAGAATGGGCTGGAGGGGCATCTCATGACGTGAAGACAGTTTGCCAAGCCTTTGGCAACGGTCACATGACCTACAGAACGCATGCACATACTTAAACACATCGGGCCACCAGAACCCGCACTGCATAATCTTGGCGGTGGTCTTCTTCGCAGAGAAGTGACCCCTACACGCCTCCCCATGACAAAACTCTATGTCCCCCTGCTGATCAGACTCGGGGACACATCTACGCACAATTTGGTCCGCACAGTATTTGAACAAATATGGGTCATCGAAAATGTACTGGCGGACACTCCTTAAGAAACGCTGCTTCTCCTGGGTAGACCAATGTGGAGGAATCTGCCCAGTTACCAAATAATTGGCAATATCAGCATACCATGGGCACTCGTTAGTAGCGAACAACTGCTCGTTCGGAAAAGAATCTCTAATGGGAAGATTCGAGGTGGGATCCTCGAACTCCAGACGAGATAGATGATCAGCTACTACATTCTCTACCCCTTTCTTATCCTTAATAATGAGATGGAATTCTTGCAGCAACAGAATCCACCGAATAAGGCGAGCTTTCGCATCCTGTTTGGTCATTAAGTACTTCAGGGCCGCATGATCGGTGAACACCGTGATCTGCGAACCCACCAGATAGGATCGAAACTTATCCAAGGCAAACACCACTGCTAACAACTCTTTCTCAATAGTGGTGTAGTTCATTTGTGCCTCGTTTAGTGTCTTGCTCGCATAGTAAATCACAAATGGATCCTTCCCTCTCCTTTGGCCTAAAATAGCTCCGACTGCATAGTCAGATGCATCACACATTAACTCAAAGGGAAGGTCCCAGTCAGGGGCCTGAACAATGGCGCTTCAGCTTTTGAAACGCCTCCTCACACGCATCGGACCACACAAAAGGTGCGTCCTTCGCTAACAACTGACACAATGTACGGGAGATAGCACTAAAGTCCTTAATGAAACGCCGGTAGAAACCAGCGTGTCCAAGAAATGAACGCACATCCTTAACACTCTTTGGAGTTGGCAAATTAGCAATGAGGTCAACTTTTGCCTTGTCCACTTCAATACCCCTAGCTGAGACAATGTGTCCCAGAACTATTCCCTCGGTCACCATGAAGTGGCACTTCTCCCAGTTGAGAACTAGATTCTTCTCCTCACATATCTTTAAAACATGTCTCAAGTTATCCAGGCATCCATCGAATGAATACCCGAATACCGAAAAATCGTCCATGAACACCTCCACAATCCTCTCTACCATGTCGCTGAAAATTCCCATCATGCACCTTGAAAAGGTGCCAGGGGCATTGCACAAGCCAAAAGGCATGCGACGGTAGGCAAATGTACCGTAAGGGCAGGTGAATGTGGTCTTTTCCTGGTCCTCCAGGGCTACCTCTATCTGGTTGTAGCCCGAGTATCTATCCAGGAAACAATAAAAAGCTCTGCCGGCTATCCTCTCTAAAATCTGGTCAATGAATGGTAGAGGAAAGTGATCCTTCCGGGTGCTCGCGTTAAGCTTCCGGTAATCAATGCAAACTCGCCACCCACTAGGAACTCGGGTGGCCACAGACTCTCCAGCCTCATTTTCTACTACAGTGACTCCTGCCTTCTTAGGCACAACCTGGACAGGACTTACCCACTTGCTATCAGCAATTGGGTAAATAATGCCCGCATCTAACAGCTTAAGCACCTCAGCTCACACTACTTCTTTCATATGAGGGTTCAATCGACGCTGAGGTTGCCTAGAAGGTGTCACATCCTCCTCGAGGTAAATACGGTGTGTACACACTGTAGGGCTGATACCCTTAATATCCGCAATGGTCCAGCCTATCGCGCCTATATGCTCTCTCAACAAATCGAGCAACCTAGCCTCTTGATCAGCCTCCAAGGTAGAGGAGATCACCACTGGAAAAGTCTCATCGCTTTTGAGAAAAGCATATTTCAAATGTGTAGGCAATGGCTTAAGCTCTGGTTTTGGTGGCTGGACTGAAGATGTGAGGACTTTGGGCAAGGTGGCTTCCAAAGGCTCCATAGTTGGAACCCAAGGATTTGTAGCGCACACATCCTCTATGTTTAGCATCTCATACAACCCCCCCATCTCTGGAGAATCCATGAATGCCGCTTCATCGGCTGTCAGGCAATTCTCCAACGGATCTCTCAACAACACACTCTCAACATGCTCCTGAACTAGTGTGTCTATAGAACCCACATCATAGTACTCCTCATCATCTTCTATCAGGCTATCTATAGAGTACATATTCACCTCCATCTTAGACTCTCCTACTGATAATTGGACCTGTCCAGTTGAGCAATTGAACATAGCACTAGAGGTTGCTAAAAATGGACGCCCTGGGATGATAGGAGTCTTTTCAAAAACTTCAGGACCGGGGCAAGTATCTAGCACAATAAAGTCCGCTGGAAACACAAACTCCCCTACTTGTACTAAAACATCCTCTACCACTCCCTTTGGGACTCGCACACTCCGATCAGCCAACTGTAGCGTGACGGGTGTGGTCCTAAGATCACCGAGGCCCAGCTTCAAGTACACAGAGTATGGTAGCAAGTTGACATTTGCCCCCAAATCGAGTAAAGCCTTATCGAATTGCTGGCCTCCTATACCTACAGAGATGGTGGGACAACCTGGATCCTTCCGCTTCTCCGGAAGATCAGACCGAAAAATGGAGCTCGCTTGCTCCGCCAAGAACACTTTGTCCTGGTTCTTGCCCTTTCTCTTAGTTGTGCATAAGTCCTTGAGGACTTTCGCAAACTGAGGGATCGTGTCAATGGCCTCCATCAATGATATAGGAAATTGAATTTTCTTGAACAACTCAAGAATTTGGGAGTTCGCATTGACCTTCGGCTTCGCCACCAAACGTTGGGGATATGGGGCGACCGGTACCGTTGGAGTCGTAGGGGCTGCAGGTGCAGGCACCACCACCTCAGGTGACTCCTCTTTCTCTTCCTCCTCCTCAGACTCCTCTGTTGAGTCTGGAACAACTGTAGGGACCATTGCTGGCCCCGTCGGTGCAACTGGGTTCTGTTTGGGGGCGATAGTCTTATCAATGACACGACCACTCCTAAGAGTGGTCACCGACTTTGCCTCCCTAGAGTTTGGGTCCTGGGTACTACCATCCCCTATAAAATGGGTTCCTGAGGGATTGGCCTGGGGTTGAGAGGGAAAACGGCCCCTCTCCTGTTGCATTTGTCCTAGAACAGCAGTGAGTTGAGACATCTGGTTTGTAAGGGCTCCTATTTGCTGTCTAGTTTCTGTCTGAAAGGTCATCTGCGACTGCATCAGGGAATTGACATTATCCTCTAACTTATGATCACGCGCAGTCATCTGTGAATAACCTGGGGGAGGACCACGAGTGGATGGACCTGCCCCCCTACCAGGCTGTGGCTAGAATTGAAATGGGATGACCTGGCCCTGAGAAGGCCTGGACGATTGGGCTTGTTGACACTGCTGCGGCGGAGGTAGCGCAAGGGGTTGAGCTTGGCCTCCACCTACGGGCCTGGAGTCTGACCACCCAAAATTGGGGTGATCTCTCCATTCAGGATTATACGTGTTCGAATAAGGATCCCAAGCCCTGACTGCATTAACCTCTTCTTGATTAAACTGACTCGCCCCCTTTGCGGCAATAAACCCAGGGCAAACGGTCGCGGTGTGCCCTTTACATTCACACCACACACAAACTTCCTCAATTGACACCTCATTAACTAGACGAACCTGCCTCACCTCTAGCTCCTCTAATCTCTGAGCCATCTTCTCAACTTGAGTTTGGAGTCGCTGGTCACGAATTGTAACCGGGACAATGTTGGACCCAGAAGGTCCGGATCGCTCAAAATCGGATGGCTCTAAAGCCCTCTGCCTATCAGCTAGGTCATCTAAGAAATCCCAAGCCTGATCTGCTGTTTTAGACAAGAAATCGTCCCCTTTGCATGAGTATTCTATGTGCTGGACTGTCTCAGCATTGAAACCCAGATGGAAGAAACCGACTAACTGAATTCTCGAAAAGCCATGGTGTGGAAGCCTCAGGAGCAATTCCTTAAAGCGTTCCCATGCTTTGAGAAACGACTCATCCCTATCCTGTCTAAACCCTTGGATTTGACGCATAAAATTCTTAGTCTTAGCCTCAGAAAAGTACTTCCTATAAAAGGCATCGCGGACGTGTGCCCAAGTGGTGAAAGATTGAGACTTCTGCATTCTAAACCACATAAGCGCACCATCCCTCAATGTCGCCTCAAACAGTTTGAGGCATGCATTCTCATACTGGGTATTAGACGCAAGGTTGCGCACTAACCCCTCGAATGTCCGCACATGCTCGTACGGATCATCGCACTCCTTGCCATAGAAAGTAGGAAGGTTATTAAGGACGCCAGGCTTAACGGTAAAGGCATTACGTGCCTCTTGTGTCTCCTGAGGGAACACAATGGGTCCGAGAGGAGTGGTCCTCTCAGGATGCATATACTGCCTCAAGGACTGCGGATTAGCTAACTGCCTATCTCCCATCTCAGATGATTCTGGTTCTGACCCTAACGCTGACTCTGGAACTGACTCTAACTCTGGCTGGAAAAGCAGATTGCTAACGCTAACTGACTCAAAAGGTAAATCTATATAGAGACTACTAATGGGGATCGACTCTGATTGGTGCTCAGCAAAGTCTGACTCAACACTAGACGATGAAGAACTAAACAACACAGGCTGACTCGACTCCAGTTCTTTTCGAACTAAACGACGAGTCGGGTCGCGATAATAGAGAGGGTCCTGTTTAGGGGACACCTTCTTATTTCTACCTATGATGACTCAACTAAATAAAAACTCACACTCTTAAACACACGTCGCCGTCCCCGGCAACGGCGCCAAAAATGCTTGACCGACCGGGTAACTAAAAATAAGACGCGTCCCAAGCGTAGGACTCTCGACCAGTGTAGCACAATACCCGAAAGTACAGGAGTCGAACCACAGAGACAGACGGACGGTGTTTGACTCAAAAGTGTTGAATTCTAGTTTAACTTGGCTCTTAGGTAGCCACCCCTTGTTCAATTAGGTTGATTTATTAACTACTAAATTACCACACTAAATTAATTAAAAATGAATATAAAAAGGAGAGTACAGTCGTGGGGACCCAACGTCCGCAACTAGCGTAACCAATGTTTACTCGGGCCACAATTATTCACTTTGTTAATTTTAGAATAGAAAAAAGGATCCCTAACAAATGCGCACCACCTGTCACCAGTTTCCGTGCGCATTCGAATTCCGGCGATGCCTGGGTTTTGTTTGTTAGAAGAGTTTTCGTTTTCTAAAATTGCTTAAAGATTAAATTAATTCGAACCCGAGGTAAAAACATTAATTAAACTAGCCACGAGACGCCTTCGCCCCGCGGCCGCACTCTACACAATTACTCACTCATGACTTTATTAAACGCAACAATAATTTTAACCCTAGATCTAAACATGCTTCAAACAATTGAAATAAAAATAACAACTAATTAAATACCAACGAACAACTTTTATAAAGAACATAAATTAATACGAATTACCGGAGTGCGGAAATCTGAACAAAACTTTAAATAACATGAAAAGAATAAAAAAAACAAAGCTCTGAAGGAACCAATCTAAAGCTGTAAAATAAAACTCGGAACGTATACTAACGATTTGCGTGCGTCAAGAAAGAGATCTCGACAGCCCAGTTGTTCTTCTCTTTTTTTCCGTGGCAAACAAAGAATCGTCCAAAAGTTGCTGCTCTCGATCCCCTTTTTCCGTCTCAAAACCCTTCTACTGAAGTCAGTACTTTATTGACTTATATAGGAGTAGGTTTTAATCTCCTCTTCAATATATAACTCCTGTCGTATGTGCACCGAGAATTCTATTCCCAGCTGAAGTCCTTCCGCAAATTATAATTAATGAGCCCCACCTTTTCCAAACTCTACCGTATTGTTACAAATATAAATGGCTCAATTCCCAGCCACTAACCACGTGCAGAACTCTATGCTTCAAAGTTTCATTAGGTAGCTAGGAATTTGATTGGGTGTTTCTCGCTATCAAATATAGTTTGGTCGTCTAAATCAATTGGATCGGCATCGACTTTGCGTAAAATATGATTTTGTGCTTTTAACTCCAAATGTTAACCATCGGCTCCGAGAGTCCTAAAACACAATTAACAAGTATCAAACCTCAAGTAGTGCGCTAAATGGGTATAACAAGTCTAAATTAGGGGCCGTAAATAGGCGTATTTACGCACCTATCAATCGGTAGGTATGTTTTCTGAATTTGTAAGGGCAAAACTTCGAAACTGAACAATTTCACCTCTACGTATTCATAAAACATGCCCTACTAATATCTGTTAGAGCTGATTTTTTTCAAAACCCCATAAATAACTATTTTAAAATTTATGGGTATTTTTCTGTATTTTTTTAGGATTCGAAGTGAGCCCCGCACGACGTGCGATGGCCATGCGGTGGACAAAAGTGCGGTGAGCCTAACTTTACTGTTTGTTTTATTCTATTGTGGAAGATACAAGCCCTTTAGTAGTAAAGCATAAGTACCCTTGAAATACAAAAAACTAGTATTTTCTCGTGCCTACAACACTAGGCACCCCGATTGAGGTAGTGCCATATTTTTGTTTTTTCATGCCAACGCCAAAAGCCTAACAACGGGTAAAAAGAATCTATAGCATTTTTGTAATATATTTGTAACAGTGTGGGTGTTTTCTTAAGAGAGTTGAAGAGCAAACATCAACCCGTGAATCAAATAAATCTCAGCCCTTCTTTCAACTTGTGTTTATGTGGTCCCCATACTCTTGTATTTTATTAGGTAGATAAATACTTATTTTTTAAGAAAGCAATTTCAAACTAAAAAATAATGTGTTTACGCAAATAATTTTTTTAACAATATGGATTTTGTTTGATAGATCTCATTGAGATCTTTTGAATGATGCAAAAAGAAATTAGAAAATTATTTTTTGGTATATTGGGGACCAAAATGGCACGACGGAAGTAATTTGGGGACCAAAAAAGAAAATAAAGTTATGGCGTGGTGAAATACCAAGTTTGCCCTTCATTTTGACGGAGGGAAGTAACGGCGTGACCTCCAGGGACCATTTAAATACAAATTTGATACGTTGGGGATGCAATGTTTACAAGTGGGACATTGGGGACCAAAGTGGCACGACAGAAATACGTTGGGAGCCAAAAAAGAAAATAGGTATCACAAGGCCAATGATACATTCTGTTAAAATAATATTAAATACCATGTTAAGAAAAACAAAAATACTCTCTCCGTCATTTTTTAAGTGTTTCGTTTCGTAACTCCAACTTATTAAGAAAATTTCATCATTACATCTTTTACATCAACTTTTATGTCCATTTTCCTTATTTATCCTTTATATAGATATTATCATTATACTTTTACACTAATTTTTCAAAATGGAATCTACTTTCAGGGGTAAAATAGAAAATGCACCAATTTTTACCCACTATCTTTACAAAATAGACACTTATTAAGGGACAGTTCAAAATGGAATACTGAACTTTAAAAAGGGGACAGATGGAGTAATGTATTATTGATTGTATATAAACCACTACCCTAACATGCTTTTATATAGGCTACAGAATTTAGTTACTAAGAAACTAACCGGAAAAATTTCAAAATGACATCTGAACTTTCACTCTAATGTCACTGAAATACCTGAACATTACTTTATTTCAATTCAACACCTGAACTTTCAAAATCCTCAAATTGAGGCACCTGCCGTGAGCCTTCGTCCATTTTCTTCACCAATCAGCTGATGTAGCTCATTTCTGGCTTTAAAAGAACCCCACAAGACATGTTAGGAAATGAACTCAATGTACACAATCACAACCTATGCCAACCTAATTCATTTCTCTCACTAAAAGTGAAATCATTTCCCTCCATTTCTCTCACTAAAAGTGAAGTAGGATTGGCATAGGTTATGATTATGTTCATTGAGTTCACTTCCTAACATATCTAGTGGGGCCCTTTAACGCCATTAATGAGCCACATCAGCTAATTTGTGAAGGAAATGAATGGAGGCAAACGGCAGGTGCCTCAATTTGAGAATTTTGAAAGTTCAGGTGTTTAATTAAAATAAAGTGAAGTTCAAGTGTTTCGGTAACATTGGAGTGAAAGTTGAGGTGCCATTTTGAAAATTTTCCAAACTAACCAACAAAAAAACATAAATATTAACCTAGCCAAAACATGAAATATATAATATTGCAACCTAAAAAATATGCTCACATAATATTTTCTAATATCATGTTAACACATTCAAATGAAATTGACACCTATCTAGCGCCAATCACGTGCAAAGAAGCCCAAAAAAAAATTGATAAGTAATCATTCAAAGCAAATAACAGAACAAAAAACCCATCACCAAGAAAAATGTGTTTCCTATGATAAGGAAAAATAGGACAATAATTGACCATAGAAGCACGTTGGATACTGAAAAGTTTGCATGTATAGGGAAGGATCATGAACGCAAACATAATGATGCAGAGTGAAAAAAATGAGAAACATGACAGCTATCTAGCGAATGCATCTGGCAACGGTGGCCTTGATCACGTGGGTGGGCCAGAAGGGAGTACTACGGAAACAATAAAATAAAAAAAATAAAAAAATGAGAAACATGTTACACGGGATGAAATTATTCAGGGAGGCGCCGTGAATAACGTGCAGTTTTCGGAGCGGCGCAATTTCGGTCATTCATTAGCACAATGACTGGTTGAGATTCGTTTTCAATTTTGACCGGTTACGATTAATTGTTATCGGTCATAATTGATTTTCAATCCGAACCGTCCAAAAACACTTTAGACGTGGACAATTGGCTTCCGTGAAGCCTCTTTTACTGAATGATCCGCAAATAAGATTTTCTAGTTACATAATACATAGTACTCAATACTTCCGTTCCACTTTATTTGTCTATTACTCTTTTGTGTCTATTGCGTATATTTTATAATATGAATTCAATTTATTTTATTATAATATAAAGTTGTCGAAATCTTGAAAAATATTTGATAGAGAGAGAGAAATAAGAATAATGATTTGAGATAGAGGTAATGAGTGAATAGAGAAATAAAAATAATGATCGAAAGTATAGATAATGAGTGTTTCTTGAGTTAGGAAAAAAATTTCAAGGTATGATCCTAAGAAGGCACAAGTTTTCTACTCCTAAATTTACGTTTTCCGTTGGGACAGAGTGGAAAAATATTACCAGGTTGACAAGGTTTTTCTCTCTCAGCGGAGAAAAATTTTATTAATTAATGGATGGGGAAAAGGCAGAACCGAGAGGATAGATAGATAGATCCCAACTAAGTCGACAGCCCAAACTTTGGACAATCCCGCGCCAGCCTAATACCCATGAGAAACAGTTTCCCAGGAGCCAATCAAACCGACGGAAGAAAAAAAAAAAAAAAAAAACAATCAAACAAACAGAGCACAAGACAGACAGCTCACAAAATAGAAAACAACACAAGTAGATCGGGACCATTCCTCACAAAACAGAAACTTCACGTGTAGGTCCGGAAAAAAACAGAAATTTTATTACTGATGATGATACGCACATGTAATTGCATAATAGAAGAAAGAAAGGGAATCCGTAAGTTTTGACCTGGTTCGAAACATCTTTAAGTACAATCGACTTTAAAGGTGCCAAATCACACAGCCGCGCTTTCATCTGATCGACTTTAATTAGACCAATCCCGCTAGAAGATGACGAGATTGGTCTTGAAAGATTAGTATGCTCAAGCTGGCCCCGAACGCTATGGGTTATCAATAGAGGTGGCAAACGAGCGGATTGAAATAGGTCGCGGATCAAATATGGGTCAAAAAGTAAACGGGTTGAAACGGATCGGGTCGAATATGGGTCAATCCAAACCCAGACCCATCCAACCCGTTTTCCTTTTTTTTTTTTTTTTATATAAAAAAACTAATTCCCCTATATCGAAACTCCGACTTACTAAACAAATTACAAATACCTCATTTACAAACCTTTCAGAGTCAATAAGGAAAAAAAAAACCCAAGTCGTGCCTTAAAAAAAAACGAAATCGTCTCTAGTTTTACTATTAAAATCAATGATACTTGTACAAGAATATGGGTACAGAATATGGTTAGTTTATGTATGCATAGAGAGACTTACGAAGAGCCGAAGCCACTGCTTAGGTTTGGATTAAAAAGTCAAGTGACTTATTATTATTTTTTTGTCTCTATTAATTTTTTTTGTATTTGCTTATTTTGCGATAAACTTTTTATCCCTATTTGTACGTCTCGATGTGAGAATCGAAAAAGTAATTTTTTTGTCCTTATTCAATACTTTTGGTATTTATTTGTTTTGCATCAAACTTTTGTAATTTTTTTTTGAACGGTTGTGACTTACTAATTTGTCTCAATCAGCCAAAAAAACATTATTATGGACTTATATTTTTTGTTATTTTAAATAATTCTAAATATCGTAAATTTTTTTTGCATTTCGTTAGGGACTGTGAAAAGAATAATTGAATTAAGTGTGCCTGTCTGTGTTGTTTGTAAAGATTTGGCTATACTTGCATTCCGTTTGGAAAAAAAAAAAAGTTCGGCTGGTAATTGTTGTAAAGGTGTGGATGTGGACCCCATTTTCTAAATTTTTTTTGAAAATTCCTTACCTTGGAGACTGGAGTAAAAGAACGAGAGGGAGGGAAAAGTGGAATGGCCCCACCTCCACGTGGATCATTTGCTGGAGGGTGGCAGTAAAATATCTGTACGTATATTATTATTATCTCAAATAAGAAAAGGAGGGAGAGAAATATACATATTGATCGACTATTTATGTTTAGGGCTCAATCAAATGTGTCCCTTAAAAGTCGATCGCGATACCAGCGCGACTGATAATGAAATGCAATTGCGGAGATTATTCCATTTTTGGTTCTTACGTTTTATTTAAATTGACTACATTAATTCAACCAAAATCAGATAGATATCCGCGCATTTCTTTGTGAATTGACACCCAAAAATGATTGCAATGGCCACGGTACCTTATCGCAAGTCCTATGGCACCAAATAAAATGAGCCGTTTATGAACTGTTCGAGATTCAACTCGATAAAAACTCGTTCGGGTTCGATTCATTGATTAAAAAGCTTGTTTAATAATTGGGCCGAACCTGAACCTGATAGTTTTAAGTTTGATTAAGCTTTGCAAACCTGGAGTATATGTGCATAATGAGAATTCCGTATGTAAGCTAATTGAATACTTAAAAGCTTATATAACTTGTATGCGTGGAAATTTGTATTTTCAGATCTAGACTTGTATTAGAGCATAAATTCTTGATATTTTTGGCTTTTTCGTAAAACAAGCTCGAGTTCGACTCAAACCTAAGCAAGGTAGGTTCGAATTATTTTTCATTGAGCTCGATCAAGTTCAAACTCGAGTTAATAAACTTAATGAACGAATCTGAACATTCTAAAGTTCGGCTCGATTCAACTCCATTTTTAGCAATAACTACACACACATTGGTTGGAAAGGGAAAGTCTACAATACACACCTCTTAAATGGGTGTACCATATGTATCTATTTTATGGTTCATTCATAACATTTTAGCGTGTTTCGTAATTTTTGTTCTAAAATTGATAACTTTTAATCAACAGTACGATTCGTAACATTTTCATTACGATTCATAACTTTTTAGCAATACGATTCGTAATATTTTCTCTATAATTCATAACATTTTGGGGGTATATATGATACACACCCAAATAGAGAGTGTATATTGTAGTCTTTCCCTCAAAGGAGACTTGCACTGTGGATTGTAGTCTTTCCCCCAAATAAGGGGTGTGTATTTTCTAGGAGGTATTCATGAGCTAAAACTCTAATTGTGGATTTGAGGTGCACTACATCCAGTATCTGGTTGGATGTTGTGTTTTGTTTTTATGTTTGTTGTATTGTGGATGAGCAAGTTTTCGTATCTTCCTTTCCCCCTTGATGTACCCTTTTCGAGATTTATATATAAATGTTTTGTTTGCTGAGAAAAAAGAAGAAGAGAGACTTGCACTATGCTGGGCATATTTATTCTTCTCACTTTAGACTCATCTCGGGAGAGGAAAACCTGAATATTGGAGACAACATGGTCTGGTCTGGTCTGGTTTGGTTTAGTTCAGAGACATAACCAAAAATCAAAGCAATCTCATTCGATCAATTCGAAGTTTTAGGATTCAGGTGTTTCAGTTTACCTCCTTAAAAAATAAGTATTTATTTGCAATTTTCAAACTTAAAAATAATAGGTTTATTGAAATCAAAAATATGAAATATGGATTTTGTTCGATAGATCTCGATAAATCTCAAACCCTAAAAAAAATTAAAAAATTATTTTCGTAAACCTATTATTTTTAAACTTGAAAATAGATTGTTATTTTATAAGTACTTATTTTGTCCGACACACGAACTTTCAGAACCAAGTACTACCTCCAAAGTGATTATTCAGTGCTCCCATAACATCGTCACATTTAGAGACTGGTCTATGGGGACCTAGAGTCCCGCGTTGTTTCGTTTTTTGTTTAATAAATTTTTTAATATGAATACTTCAAGTTCACTTGACCAATTGGGAAGTATTTTCAAAAATTGAGAAAGTCAACCAACATTTTCAAGATCGGAGCTTAATCATTTGGAGCATAATGCCATATTGGCATCCGGAGTTCAAACAATTAGAAGATCGGCAATCTACTTACTTATCTTCAGAGTGATGTTAGTTATATTTAACTCTTCACAACTCGGTCCCTCCAGTTTAAGAAATTCTAGCTCTGTCCCTAACCACATAATGCAGAGGGGGGCCGTCCATTGCAAATTTGTGTTGGAGCCTCGTACTTAGTGCTAAAGCCACACAAATGTATGGTGAGACACGGCCATCCGAGGTGGTGGTGCTTTAGAAGAAAATTAACCCGTTTAGATAAATAAATCACTGTAGCTTATTTTTTGTTCTTATTCAAAACATTTAGTGGTTTATTGTTAATTGTTTAGGGATTATTGCTTCGTTATGACGAGAGGAATCTAAAAAATAAAAAATTTTGATCGAAATCCAATTTTTTTGGAATTTCGACGAAATTTGGCGGGAAAACCTCGTTTTCGTCTTTATTCAAAAAAATTTGGATTTCGACCAAGATTTTTTACTTTTTAGATTCCTCTCGTCATAACGAAGCAATAATCCCCAAAAAATTGACAATAATCCACAAAATGCGAAAATTTTTTAAATAAAGACAAAAAATAAACCACAGTGACTTATTTGGGCAAACAACTCCGTGCTAGCTACCTAGGATTCTGGAACTCTGGACGATAGGCGGCCATGGTTGCCCCACTTTTTTGTCAAAAATATTTTCTCTGTAGTGAATATTTTCTGATAGTAATTATTATTGGGCTAGTTCTTCCAGGAGATTTCTTTCCGAGGAAGTCTACGTAAGGCTCCGTTCCAGAAACCTTCTTAAAAAATAAGCAGTTTATTTCACATTTTCAAACTAAAAAATAATGTAAATGAAAAATAATTTTTTAATTTTTCTTGCACCGTATTAAAGATCTTAATGAGATCTATCAAACTATATCCATATTGGTAGGAAAATTATTTGCATAAACACATTATTTTGAGCTTAAAATTGCCTTCTTAAAAAATAAGGACTTATTTAAGGTTCCGGAACGGAGCCTAAGATAAATAATACCATATCGGTATATGCAGTTGAATTAATCTTTAGTTATTGTTGTTTAAGTTGAACACTAAACACACACGTTTTAGATCTAGGTGTCTTCTAACCTATGCATGATTTGAGTGCCTTGAGTGATGGATGTCAAAGGCTTAAATAGATGTTAGGTTAGGAACCCTTTTATCTTCTTTAGAAAACCTTATAGTTTCCCTCCATCATGGAAACACACTTATGGAGATAGTGAAAAGCCAAGAGATTCTTGAAACCACCACTATATCTATAATAGTAGATGACACTTCCATTAATCACAATGTGACCAAGTGGACCCTTTAAAATATTTCTTACAGTCTATACTTTGAAAAGAAGTATGTTTAACATATATTCAACATCATGCTTTAAGCTATATTACCAGTCTTGTCCTCTGTGATCTTGGATCCTCAGACCATAATCAATAAAATCTACCTATTTCCGCGAGAAAAGAAGAAGGATTTTACATGGTTGGTGCTCGAGTAGGTTTGTAAAATCTTGCCAATCAGGTACCTCCAATTTACAGTTGTTACGGTGATAATGTCATTAAACTCTTGAACTACCATAGTTGAAAGCACGACAATAAATAAGGCTGAAAATTTTCTGGCTTACTGTTACATCTTTCACCGGTCGCTAGTAAAATATATTTAAAAGCATGACAATAAGTAAGGCCTTACATTTTAAAAGGACTTTGTAGCAGGCCGAGCGAGAGTGGCTCGGGTCGTGCCGATAGGATCTCAAGACATTCGGAGGACTAGCCGGACGTCGAACAGATAACATCCCTAAGCCTCGGATAAGCCGAAGGTTCCGTGTTCCACCTCTGACCATGTCAGTTACTTGTTCACGACGTTCGGCTCGGCAACCCCCCCTTCGACATTCGGCCGCCGTACTCAGTCCTGAACGAGTGTGGGGACCATAACCTCCAGCTCACCCACGTGGGGATAACCACCTTAGCCATGATGACCATAGTGACGTCAGCCGAACGGTTATCAAAGGTAATGATGAGGAGCACGTGAAGGTGCCAACTCACCTCCCAAACGGTTACAAAACCCTAATGTAATCTTGGGGCGACGTCAGCCGACGCGTGTCAAACGCATGATCAATCTTGGGGATCAAGGTAAGGGTTCCCTATAAATACAGTGCTATGCCTTCCTGAAAGAGGTATGTTCTACACACTCTAGATAATCCTAAAAACTCTAGCTCTTGCTCTCGATTCTTTCCTCTGCAAGTGGACTGATTCTTGCACCGGAGGGCCATCCCGGAGGGCCTCCGGTGTGGTCTTTAGTCGAGCTCTGTTTTGCAGGATTAGGGGGAGGACAGGAGCAAATCCCACGTCACCGCCCAAGGAGAGCGCACCACCTTGATCGGAGCCCCACAATTTAGTGAACCCGACGTGAACCGTTTTTAAAGATCCAGGCGACATTGCCAAAACCAGGCATGCACCTCCCTAAGTTCCAGAAATTTGATCCCGGCACCACCGAAGCCTACACTCACCTCATCAGTTATCGAAGCACCATCGCCTGTGTAACCGATGATGACGCAATCATGTGCAAGGCCTTTCCCTCAAGCCTAGGACGCCTCGGTCTGCTGTGGTTCAACCAACTTGAGGCAGGATCGATTCACAGCTTTAAGGAGCTGGAAAGGGCTTTTAACTACAGGTTCATCACAAGCAACAAGCAGGCCAAAGAGGAAGACGCCTTGGCCCAGATGAGAAAGCGACCAGGAGAAACGCTTCGGAGCGTTATTGGCAACTGTTCAATGAGATACCTGGAGTCGACCAATATTGGGCCGCCAGAAACTTCAAAAATGGCTTAGAGACGGGAAGCAAGATATTAGATGAGCTGGCGATTCGGGCTCCACACGGGATGAACGAGCTCATGAGGACGGTTGAGCAGTTCTGTACGTATGAAGAGTTCCTCGCTGAGAGAGAACTCCAAAGCGGACAGACGGCAGCCGTTCCTCAACCTCTCCATGTTCCGACCCCACAGATCGCAGCTCCAAAGCCCGTAGCGGCTCCTCAGCCCAAAAAGCAAGTCAATACAATAAAGACGACAACAAAGAAGGCCCCAAAGCCTCACGACTATGTCGCGGAAACAACCGTCTTCAAGGAACCCATCTATTTCCTCCTACGGACGCTAGAGCGCGAGCCCTTCTTCGTCTGGCCAAATCCACCAAAGCTCAATACCGAGGCGGACAATGAAAATAGCCGGAAGAGATGCTCATACCACAACGAGCTCGGCCATTACACGACGGCTTGTGCTCCTTACAAGGAGCTCTTGGAGAACTTGGCAGCTCAAGGACTCCTAGATGATCATATCGATTGGACCAAAACACCGAGGCGACAGCCGAATGCCGGGGGTCAAGCTCAAATCCCCCGTCCTGTTGGAGTAATCAACGTAATACACGGACCGGTCACCAAGGAAGCCGCGCAAATACTTCGGACAGAGCTACGGGAAGCACAGAAAAACCTCTCAAATATTTTCTGTTGGCCATGCCTCAAAGAAGCCAAAGAAAGCCGAACGACCCTGGTCCATTACTTTTACAGATCGTGACCTCCAAAGAGTTCAGACTCCTCATAATGATGCTCTCGTCGTCACGGTACAGATCTCAACTCATTCGGTCAAACGCGTACTTGTGGATCAAGGCAGCTCGGCAGAGATCATGTACCTGCCACTCTTCAACGAGCTAAAGCTTCCCCAGTCAAGCCTCGTCCCAACCGACGTTCCATTAGTTGGTTTCAGTGGAACGCCAGTTTGGCCCCTCGGAAAGATAGTTCTTCCAGTAGTGTCTGGTTCGGTTGCAGTTAACATGGAATTCCTCGTTGTGGACGCTCCAAGCCCATACAATGCCATCCTCGGAAGAAACTGGCTACATAGCATCAAAGCCATTGCCTCAACCTATCACCAGGTGGTACGGTTCATTGGAGCGACTGGCCGACAGGAAGACCTCTACGGTGATCAACTCCAAGCAAAACAATGCTACGTCTCGGCAGTGGGAAGGGCGCCAAGCCCAAAGGCAGCCAAGCGTGATGCCAGGCATTGATCCTACTTTCATTCGGCACTCTCTAAACGTCTCTAAGTCAGCCAAGCCTGTGATCCAAAAGCTCAGACGTTCGGCAGCAATCCATGCTGAAGCAGTTAATGAAGAGGTTGATCGACTCCTCGCAGCAGGGGCTATTAAAGAAGTCCGATATCCGACCTGGCTCGCAAACCCAGTGGTAGTGAAAAAGAAGAACGGAAAATGGAGGGTCTGTGTGGACTACACCAACCTGAACGATGCCTGTCCAAAAGACTGCCTCCCCCTTCCCAAAATTGACCAATTGGTAGATTCCACTGCAGGCCATGCTCGGTTGAGTTTTATGGATGCTTACAGAGGATACCATCAGATAGCAATGGATCCAGATGACATGGAAAAAACAGCCTTCATCACCCCTAAAGGACTGTTTTGCTATCTCGTCATGCCCTTCGGCCTTAAAAACGCTGGGGCTACTTTTCAAAGGATGGTCTACCTACTCTTTGGTCTTCTCATCGGAGAAATCATGGAAGTATACATTGATGACATGGTCGTAAAAAGCCTCAAAGCTGAAAACCACCTTGCTCATCTAGCCGAAGTATTCGCTATACTCAAGAAATTCAAGCTACGACTCAACGCTGAGAAATGTGCTTTTGGCGTCGGCTCCGGAAAATTTTTGGGCTATCTCGTCACTCGTAGAGGAATTGAAGCCGACCCAATCCAGATTTCAGCAGTCCAACAATTGAGGGCTCCTTCAACTCCTCGGGAGATTCAGAAACTAACGGGAATGGCCGCAGCCCTCAATAGATTCATCAGTCGCTCCTCGGATAGATGCCACGTTTTCTTCCAAACACTGAAGAAACAAAGTCACCGAAGCTTCAAATGGACGGAGGACTGTGATGCAGCACTTGCCGAACTCAAGACTTATCTTGGCTCGGCACCACTCCTCGTTAAGCCACATCCTTTCGAAACTCTGTACCTCTACCTGGCGGTTTCCCCTCATGCTGTCAGTTCGGCGCTGGTCCGACGAGAGGGCCCTGAAGACCAACCTATCTACTTTGCTAGTCGGACGCTCCTTCCCGCCCAAACACGGTATCTTCCGTTGGAAAAACTTCTGCTCGCTCTTGTCACTGCGGCTCGGAAGCTCCTTCCTTACTTCCAGGAACACCCAATCATTGTTCTCACGGAATTTCCCCTTAAGAACCTCCTTCGGAAAGCTGACCTTTCTAGCCGAGTCTCTCAATGGGCAGTCGAATTAGCCAACTTTGACATCCATTTCGAGCCTCAGACAGCGATCAAAGCTCAGGTGTTAGCCGATTTCATTGCTGAGTTCACTCCTGGGAGCGCAGACGAGGAGGCCCTGACTCAGCCAGAATATGGCATGCTGGAGCAGAAAGAAGCGCGAAAGACTTGGAACCTTTTCAGTGGTGACGTCTGGAAGCTACACGTCGATGGGGCTTCAAATCACAACGGTGCTGGTGCCGGAGTGGTTCTTGTCACCCCATGCGGTGTGCTGCATGAAAGTGCTATCACTCTCAACTTTCCAGCCACAAACAACGAGGCCGAGTATGAGGCTTTACTAGCAGGACTTCGTACGGCTGCAGGGCTACAGGTTGAAGATCTCCACGTATTTTGTGACTCTCAGTTGATTGTTAATCAAGTGACTGGGGATTATGAAGCTCGGGATCCTCGGATGCTGAAATATCAAGCTACGGCATTGGAGCTGATCAAACAGTTCAAAGGCTTTCATATTGAACAGATCAATCGGGAGAACAATGCTCACGCCGACGCCCTAGCAAGTTTGGCTTCGGCTAGCAAGACCTCAGAGTTCCGAAGCATAAGCCTCGGACAGATCGACGAGCCAAGTTTTGAGGCTCCAGCCGAGGTCCTCAGTATCTCCCTCGGTCCTAGCTGGATGGACGAAATCGTAGCTTTCCTCAAGCATGACACCCTACCCTCGGACAAGAAAGAAGCTCACCGAGTCCGAAGCAAAGCAGCGTATTACTGGCTCTCTGAAAGCGGGCAACTCTACAGGAAAAGCTTCACTGGACCTTACCTACGCGTAGTCCATCCAACCGAGGTCCCAACCATACTCGACGAACTTCACTCAGGAAGCTGTGGCTGTCATTCGGGAGGACGTTCCCTCTGTCAAAGAGCACTTAGCCAGGGTTACTTTTGGAAAGGGATGAAGAAGGACTGTGAAGAAGTGGTGAAGACTTGCAAACCTTGCCAACTCTTCTCTCCCATTCCTAAGCAGCCAGTTCAAGAATTAAAGCCAATTACCAGTCCTTGGCCTTTCGCCCAGTGGGGTTTGGATATCGTAGGAAAACTTCCAACTGCTCCTGGAGGTTTTAAATTTCTTATCACTGCAACAGATTACTTCTCCAAATGGGTGGAGGCCGAACCGCTCGTCACCACAACCGAGGCCGACGTCCGGCGATTTGTTTGGAGGAACATCGTAACAAGGTTCGGCGTTCCATACGCCATCGTATCAGATAATGGCTCGCAATTTGTTGGCAAGGAGCTCACTGGCCTATGCGCTGAGTTCGGCATCAGATTCTTTAATTCCACACCATCGTACCCTCAGGGAAATGGCCAAGCCGAGGCTACAAACAAGACCGTATGTGCTGGAATCAAGCGACGGTTGAATTCCAAAAGAGGAAAATGGGCTGAAGAGCTGCCCCGGGTTCTTTGGGCATATCGCTCCACTCCACGACGTTCTACTGGGCAAACACCCTTCGCCATGGCTTTCGGTATGGAGGCTGTCATCCCACTTGAGTCCAGATTTCCTACACTACGTACTGAAACCTTCGACCCACAGACGAATGATGAAGCTGTCGCCACCGAACTAGTTCTGGCAGAGGAAAAACGAGACGAGGCTCAACTCAAGCTTGCTAGCTACCAGCAAGAAGTGGCTAGAGGGTATAACAGAAGCATTCGGGTCAAGAAGTACAAGCCGGACGATTGGGTTTGGAGGAAGGTTGTTCGGGCAAGTCAGAAAACTAAGTTCAAACCCAACTGGGAGGGTCCATACAGGGTAATCAAAGAAGTTGGTAATGGGTCCTACAAACTGGAAGACAAAGATGGCAGGGAGATTGAGAACCTTTGGAACGCTCTGAATCTGCGTAAGGCATACCTCTAAATTAATCCCTCGGCCTAAGTTCACCTCGGCTTCTATCTGTTTTTCTTTACTTAGAAAGTTTTTGTAATCATCTTCCCAGTCTGGTGGATTGAATGAGAAGTTCCTAACTTTACCTTCTAACTCTTCGAACACTTATCCTACAACACGACTTCGGTCACCCAGTTCAGCCTAAATGGCTATTTGAAAACGTTCGGATCTAGAATCCAACAAAAATGCAAAACTCGGACTATTTGACGTTCGGTTTCACTTGAGCATTTCACCCCTCGGTTAAGATTTGATTCGGCTAAGTTCATTATTTGATTTAAACTACCGGTCGCATCTCGATTCGGCGGCGATCATTATTGATGTGAACAAACGGCCCCATCTTACTCATTTACTTAGCATTTTTATTTTGATACAAGGTTAACACATGAGCCGAACCCTACACCAAAATAGGGGGCTATTACTTGGTAAATGAGATAAACAGGGCTAAACACCCTCGGCACAGAATCTTTGAAAATATTTCTAAGGCAAGAGAGAAATATCCATTCATTGAAGGCAAGCAGACATGTAAAAATATTCTAAAGCATGAGAAAAAGTACTTACAAGCATTCAAAACACATTTAAAAGCCGCCAGTTCGGCACAAAATATCCTACTGGTCAAACAATTACATCTGGCACGGCAAACTCCTGACGTCTGGAGCCGTCCAGTCCATTCAAATGTTCAAAAAAAGACAGGTTCAAAAGAAAGCTACTGGTTCTTAAAAAGAAAAAAAAAAAAAAAAAAAAAAACATTTACTGGCCATCGGCCTCGGTCGTTTTCTCAGCTAGCTCTCCCTCGGCAAGCTTCTCAGTCGCTCCAGCCTCGGCCATATCTTCATCTTCATCTTCTTCTGGAGGAAGAGGATCACATTCCTCGGCTGAGTATGGAAGCTCAAGATCAGGAATAACTGGCTCGGGCAGCTGCTTTATGAACCTTGATTCAGGCTCAAGAACCATCTCTCCAGCGAGCGCCTCGGCCCCAGCAGCGTACCCACGTTTGTAAAAATCTGGAAGCCGCACCTCAAGTTCGTCATTTACCATCTGGTGTGCAATCTGGGTATACTCGAGGGCTGCTCTCTTAATACCGGCCTCATACCCTTTGGCATCGGCAAGCCTCAGCTTGTGCTTCTCCTCCTCCTTCAATCTTTTGGCCTCGGCCTCGGCCACAGCAGCAGCATTTCTAGCTTCATCAAGCTCTCTCTTCAGTTTGTCCACCGATGCAGCTGCAGCCCTAGCCTCATCAAGCTGTTTTTTCAATCTGTCCACCTCCTCCTCAGACTCTTTTGCACTAGTCTCGGAGATCCTGCACTTGGTCCTCCACGAGTCCCGCTCGGATCGGTAGCGCTCCCGCTCGGCTTGGGCCTTGTCAGCCTTATCATAGGCCTTCAAGGCAGCCTGTCCAGCCTGCACAAAGAAAACAAGGAAAATGAAAAGGAGGAAACCAAGCAAGGAAAGGAATTCTGAAATCAATAGAGACATACCTGGACTAAGTGGGAGCACATCTCCCTGAGATTCGGCATGAGGTCATGAGGAACTTGGTCACAGTCCCTCGGCAGTGCCAGGCCCCTGAGAAGGGTGACTGCCAAGTCCGGTTCCTCCTTCACCGAATCCTTTAGTTGCACCACCCTGCCGTCCGGCAGGGCGTAGGAGGGGCTGAAGTGTCTCAGGAAGTCTATCTCCGCCGGTGGGTCGGTAAGATCGACATGGGGGGATTGTTGTTTCTTCTGCTTCTCGGCTTGAGAAGCTTTGGCAGTCTCAGCAATCTTTGCAGGCTCAACCGTTTGTGCGACGTTCGGACGAGGAACGTCCTCGGCAATTTTCTGCCTTTTTTCCCTCTGTTGTAGATCAGAGGGAGCCTTTGACCGAGCAGCGGGATTGCTGGTCTTAGTTGGGATGACAGGCCTCGGAATGCCTCTCCTCGACATGTCTTCAGCACTTGGCTCAACGATTTTTAGAGGAACGTTAAAACCTGGGAGCGAAGGCTCGCAAACTTCGTCGGCGCCAAGTGGACTCAGCCACTCTTCAATAGTATATCCAACCTTCGGAAGCTTTACCCCCCGTACCCTCTTTTGATGAGCTCCTTCGGTCTCAGAAACTCTCCTCTTCCTCTTCTGAGCTGGGGCGGCAGCAGGTCGACCTTCCCTCTCTTGCGGATCTACTTCGCTCGGCTCTGTGGCCTTCTTCTTCTCCTTTTTTCTCAACACACCCTTGTTAGAGGGCTCGTAATCCAGCAAGGTCGGAGCGTGTCGGCAACCTTGGGCGCAAAGGGTGTCACAGGCAGACTCTCGAGCCACAGAGTTCAAGGTCTTCGATATAGGGCCGAGCTCTGAAAAACAAAGGATAATTAGGAACCTCGGCAGCGAGTAAACCAAAAAAGTAACAGTTCTACAAAGCTAAGGTTCGGATACATAACCTCTCTCGTCAATAAAGCGAGGAATTGGGTGATTGCGGGTAAGCCCGCCGAACTCGAAGTTTCCTCGGACCTCCAAGTAGAAGTTGACCCATTTGTCTGTGTCAGACAGCCCCTCTATCAGGGGCTGCTTTTTCGGGCACGTCGTCAAAAACCGACGATTTGATTTTCCATGCCGAGACATTGTGTACGTATGAAAGAGATCGCTCGGCTTAAAGTCTAAATCCTGACTCTCGATCAAAGCAATTACCGACATGATTATTCGGTAACTGTTGATCGCGAGTTGGTGAGGGCAGAGACTGAACTTCCAGAGTACCTCCCTGAGGAACGGGTGGAAGGGGAATCGAAGTCCGGCCTCGCATATGGCCATCAGAGGCACGGTGATGTGCTCTGGGCGGTCCTCCCTCTTCGCTCGGATGTCATTACTCTTCACTCGATGGAGGAAGACGTCGGCTGGGATGTTGTATTTCTCTCGGAAGGCTTCAAACTCGGCCGTGTCCCCGCTGAAATAGTGCGCATAAGGGCACAGGAGACCCTTGTCGAATAAATCATCGTCCTTTGACGCCGAAGTTGAAGCCTCGGCCTCGGACGTAAACCTAGATTGAGCCTCGTTGCCCATCTGGGGCTCGGTCTCAGATTCAGTCTCAGCGGTGAAATTGATTTCAGGTTCGGTAGCGTATCCCTCGGCATCGTACTCGAAATCTTTCTCGGCGTTTGAATCGTTGGAAACTGCAGAAGTCGCAGACATCCTCGTGGATACAGACTCTTCAGCTCGGCGCTGGTTTCTACGTTGTCGTGCTAATTCGTCGATGAGCTGACGCTCGGATTCAGTCAGGGAGCGATCCGAGTCCGAAGAGACGTCGATGACCTCGTGAGCCAGACCTAGAAGACAAATCAAAGGCCAAGGATGATGGATCCGCGTCGGCAGAAAAGAGAAAATAAAAGTCTCGGCTAAACCCTATAGGCTCACGAGTCATTCTTATTCCATTGGGGGCTCGGCACTCCAATGGCCTATTTTACGTTCGGAAGGA
Organism: Rhododendron molle; assembly: GCA_025413875.1. Lineage (NCBI taxonomy): Eukaryota > Viridiplantae > Streptophyta > Magnoliopsida > Ericales > Ericaceae > Rhododendron > Rhododendron molle. The sequence continues at coordinate 38,302,140 of CM046398.1, read as the reverse complement.
GCTTTGAGCGGACGGCTCGGCTCTCCTAAAAGAAGTTCATCAAATCCTAATACCTCATAGAGGCTCGGAAGAACAGGATGAATCTGGGGATGAACATCACTGTTCAAACCCAGACTCCTCTGTTCGCGTGAGACCCAAAAATCCCAGAAAAAGCCCCATGAATCCATAAAAACTTGAGAAAAACAGAAAACAGAAGAAATCGATCACTTACTTGAAGATTTTGCTGCTGGATTTGACCTGGAATTGAAGATCTGGAGCGGAATTGAAGGCTGGAACGGATGAAGTTGTAGAGAGAGAAGCTCTGATGTAGAGAGAGAAAGCGTAAGAAGTTTCTCTCTCCCCCCCACTCCGTTATTTATAGAGCTCCAACCGTTTCAACTTTCCCGCGCAAACATAACTCCGCCGAACCCCCAGCCAATCAATGCGTGACGCGTGTCCCCTGCCAGCCTGCAGACTGCTGCACCCGTCCCTTCGCCTGCCAAGGCGTCCTTTCAACTGACACTTCTTTCCCCCTTTCAACACCTGTCCACGTGATCAGAAGCTCGGATCCAGCCGTTGCAGAACTCTCGGCGGGAGCTGAAGCTCGGCCAAAATCCGAAGTCAATTCCTGTCGAATGAAGAGATTCGGCAAGAATTGAGGGGCTATTGTAGCAGGCCGAGCGAGAGTGGCTCGGGTCGTGCCGATAGGATCTCAAGACATTCGGAGGACTAGCCGGACGTCGAACAGATAACATCCCTAAGCCTCGGATAAGCCGAAGGTTCCGTGTTCCACCTCTGACCATGTCAGTTACTTGTTCACGACGTTCGGCTCGGCAACCCCCCCTTCGACATTCGGCCGCCGTACTCAGTCCTGAACGAGTGTGGGGACCATAACCTCCAGCTCACCCACGTGGGGATAACCACCTTAGCCATGATGACCATAGTGACGTCAGCCGAACGGTTATCAAAGGTAATGATGAGGAGCACGTGAAGGTGCCAGCTCACCTCCCAAACGGTTACAAAACCCTAATGTGACGTAGGGGCGACGTCAGCCGACGCGTGTCAAACGCATGATCAATCTTGGGGATCAAGGTAAGGGTTCCCTATAAATACAGTGCTATGCCTTCCTGAAAGAGGTATGTTCTACACACTCTAGATAATCCTAAAAACTCTAGCTCTTGCTCTCGATTCTTTCCTCTGCAAGTGGACTGATTCTTGCACCGGAGGGCCATCCCGGAGGGCCTCCGGTGTGGTCTTTAGTCGAGCTCTGTTTTGCAGGATTAGGGGGAGGACAGGAGCAAATCCCACGTCACCGCCCAAGGAGAGCGCACCACCTTGATCGGAGCCCCACAGACTTCAAATTTGATTTGTTTGTTAGTCCAATCGAAGCTTTTGAGCTAATTATCACGAGGCGAAGTCAACTAACTTGAGGTTGTTTTTTCTACAGACTTCAAATTTTCGTACTTATTGAACTAAGTCATACTACAATGTTTTGAAAAAGTAATGAACTTAATATTTATTTTCAAGATTGGTCCATTACGTATCATGATCTCAAAACAAGCATCCAACGAGATGAATATAACAGTTTGGTAAAATTAACCCCCATAACAAAAAAAACTTAAGGCTCCGTTTGGATGGGGTTTTGGAAGGGGAATTAGTTTTCACCCCTGTGTAAGACCTAGGGCCCACGCTTTACCCCCGTTTGGATGCCAAAAATTGAGGGGTACTAGTTTATCCTCCTCCTTAGCTAAGACCGGAGAAGGGGGGATTGGGGGGTCTAAGTTATGGATGGGGTTTGAGCAGTCCATAAGTTATCCCCCCTAATACCCCTGAAAATTGGACCAAGTTACCCCTCCTTATCCCCCCTCTCCTGCCCCCAACGGTCACCAAAATCACAGCACCACCACCACAATCAAATATCACTCCACAACCACCAGAACCACCACCACAACTACAAAACTCTAATAACCCCCAATTTCGAATTTCAAACCCCAAATTTTGAAAACCCTCAATCCAGTTAGAGAAGGAGGGAGAGAGAGAGAGAGAGGATCTAGGAGTACCTGGGACCGGCGAAGGAGAGGAAGCGAGATTGGAGGTGAAAGGCGGCGAGCAGTGGCAGACGCCGGAGGACTTCTTCTTCTTCTTCTTTTCTTCTTCTCCTCTCTCTCTTTCCAGTGAAAAAAAGAAAAAACGAATGGGTAAGTACTGACCTGGGTTCGATAAGAAGAAGGAAAGGAAAATTATTGTGTGCATGTGTGCACATGTGCTATTAATTATACATCCCACCCATAATCAATTAAAATGAATATATAAGTAAATTATTAATATAAATTAAAGAAGGGTATTACAAGCACTTAAAAAAATAAATTTATAAAAATTCATTTCAAAACAAATTTTAATTTTAAAAAAATGAATTTTATAAAAAAAATTGTTTAATAATAATACTAAGTTCGTTAATTTGTTAGTAAAAATAAATATTACGGCTTAAATTGTGAAAGAATAATTAAATTTGCAATTATATATAAAACGTAATACATAATGAATTTACGGACTACACAAGGGCAAAAGGGTCATTTGACAGCTTTTTACATCATTCACCCTTCCTTATACCCCCTATTAATCCTTCATCCAAACGAAGTACTATTTAATCCCCCTTCTCTAATACCTCATCCAAACAACCTACTATTTAATCCCCCCTCCATAAACATCACATCAATGTGGGCCCTCCCTTATTAACTAATACCCCCCCTACTATTTTATCCCCCCTTATTAACTAATACCCCCAATTTTTTACCCGCATCCAAACGGACCGTAAGGGTCTTAGAAAATGATCTCTGATAAGGTTACCTTATTGGATGCTAAGCAATGGGTTGTAACTAAGTGGTTGTGAGAAAGCAATAAGTGCTCCTCCATGAGGTCATAGGTTCCATTTCAACAGAGGCCAAACATTTCAAATCTTGGAGTCATTGGGGGTTATGTCTGGTCGTTACCGTCAAGCCTCCGAAATTACTCGAAGTGTGCGGCTGTGCGCTAATTGGTTCGAACATCGGGTTATAAATTAAAGGGTTGTCGTTGTGGATATGAATGATTCTCAAACTACACGTTTTAAATCGGGAAATGAATTATGGGGACCAAATTATGAGGACCATTGACTTTTCTCTCCCCAAAAAACGTACATGTAACATTATGGAAAATGCATGCGCGTAGCAATAGTACCTCTCAAACCCACCATGTGGTGGTGTAGTTTTTTGGTGTTAGGTGCATGTGAGTTGGGTTTTATGAGCGATAGTAGTTGGTGTGTGGTGTTGCACTACTGCTCTCCTTTTTATGAGAGTGTATGGGTCTTTGGATTGTCTATCCGTCTGTTTGGCTATTTTCTCTCTCGAGAAGAATATGCTTTTTATTGTAAACTCTTCATTATATATAAAAATTCTAAACTTTTGGAAAAAAAAAAAAAAAACCAGCTGGTATTATTTTGATTTTCTTCGTCTAGGACTAATGTGCCGTTTCGCTTAACTTTTTGTGGAGATTTTGTTCTTATTCAAAAAACAATCACACTCCTTAATTTTGTGCTAAATGTTTTTGGGTTGTTGATTCATTTCAACGAGAAGAATCGGACCCAAATATTTTCAGAAATATCCACTTTTCAGCCAAAAAAAAGTCAAAAAAAATAATTTTTTTGGTTTAAAAGTAAATATTCCAAAAAAAAGTTTGGGTATTCCGATTTCTCACGTCGAGACGAATCAACAAAATACAAAAGTTTGACAAAAAACTAACGAACGCCAAAAAAAAAAAAAATGAATGATGACGAAATTCAAAAAGTGCATTTAGCACGGTCGAACTCCACCTTTGTTGAAACTACATACTCTAAAACGTGGGGAAATAATATACTCTTGGAATCTAGTACTGTAGAGGTCCAGTGGGCAAAATCAAGGCCTATATAAAGGCCTTCTGAGGATGGCTATGATCACCACATAAGCTCACAGTTTTTAAAAGAAGTGAGGGGTAAAAATGGAGTTGAAGAAAAGTTTGAAGTTGGAGCTCTTAGGGATTTTCCTTTTGAACGTGTTTGTAGTGTCCATGGCTGCTACAGAGCCAATCCCTTCCATCAACTGGGTTGTGAGTACTAACTGCTGCTAGCTAGCTCCTTGAGAGTTTCCTCGTTTTCTTCGATCTCTTGTCGTATCGTTACCAGTCACAGTCTACCACATATATGGCCTCTCTTTACAGGCTAATTAAAATCACCTTTGTCTTGCTGTTTTAATATTTTGACGGATGCATGATCATTGTCTTGGGATATTTATTTGTTTCGAGAATTAAGAAAATTAATAGTGATGCTGCAAATGCATTACCAAAACAAAGAGACAGAGATATTTAGAGACAGATGGTACCAGAGCCTCGATCCGTCTCTATTATTTCTGTCGCTTTGGCTCACTGCATTATTGCCATCTACACCACCGTGTCTTGAGATTTGTGTTTCACGAGATTCGTAATGTACCAACTCTCAACTATTTTAGAGACAAACAAGGGAATTTTTTCGAATATTGATTGGTGATCATAAGCAAAGTCCGTCTTTCTTTTTTTGGTCAAGCGGAAAAACAAAGTCCATCTTCCGAGAAATACATAAAACATTTTTCTTGATTTCCAGTTAGAGCCTGAGATTTTATTTGTTTAACGTTAGTTAATTTGGTGAGTGCAGCTGAAGGAGACAAAATATACAAGGTTATGTAGCTCAAAGAAGATCTTGACAGTCAATGGATTGTTTCCAGGGCCTACTTTGTATGTCCGAAAGGGTGATAGGTTGATTGTTAATGTTCAAAATCAAGGGAAATACAATGTCACCATTCATTGGTATTCCTCTCTCTCTCTCTCTCTCTCTCTCTCTCACCTGTTCTCACGTGTTATCAATTTCTTTAGGGTTAGTTCATAGAGAGCTCTTATTGCTATAATTGGGAACCCCACATGTAGGTTGTGAAATTGATCTCTTAGAATTAGTCGAAATACGCGCAAGCTGGCTCGAAGATTCGCTTATTTATAAAAAAAAATTAACTAGTTATTAAGTTTTATTACCCACCAAGTTTCCGGTCCTATTTGATGATCTGAACAATTTGTCTCTTACACCATGATATTTTAACTAATCTTGCAAAAAATCAACACAGTTGGATATCGGTAACCACTAATTTAAATCGTACAAATTTTAGTTAAGATCCGTGTCAAACTTGTAGATTGAAAATTAGGTGATTTTATCAGGTATTTACTGCTATCAAATTGAGCTGATATTTCACAGGAGAAGTTAAAATATAATATTCTAAGAGATTAACCGTTCTATTCATAGAAAGAAGATCGGAAAGAGGTGGTATATTCATCCACTTTTAAATATGAGTAAAAAAAAGATGAACTCTACGAAAAACTGCTACAAACTAATATTGTGATTTTGGGAAACATGTGATGTATATAGGCACGGAGTGAAGCAGCCAAGAAATCCATGGTCAGATGGGCCGGAGTACGTAACACAATGTCCAATCAGACCGGGTGCAAATTTCAGCTATGAGATCATATTCTCAACTGAAGAAGGCACACTTTGGTGGCATGCTCACAGTGATTGGACTCGAGCCACGGTTCATGGTCCTATTATTGTATACCCTGAAATTGGAACAACCTACCCTTTTCCCAAGCCTCATGCAGAGTTTCCTATTGTTTTGTGTATGTACCATCTCTCTCTCTCTCTCTCTCCAATGCCACAGAACTAGAAAAGCTTCATGGAAAAATTTTATATATTCCTATACTTTTGTTGTCACAGCATCGTGGTTTAAGGGAGATGTAATGGAGATAATTCAAAGTGCACTCGAAGGCGGAGGCGAAACAAACAAGTCAGATGCTCTCACCATTAATGGCCAACCGGGTGATCTATACAATTGTTCCAAAAATGGTATGCACACATCATTTTAATCTCAATCAGTACTGCGTGCAACAACTGAATGTAGTATCAACGCAATATTTTGAATAATAGCACTTCTCTATAAGTCGTTATTGAGTTTGCATGCTAATCCAAACAAAACACAATCCAAATGTTGCAGGGACGTTCAATATACTGGTAAATTATGGAAAGAGGTATCTTCTTCGTGTCATCAACTCAATTATGAACGAAGAAGTGTTCTTTGCGGTGGCTCATCATAATTTCACAGTTGTTGGAACGGATGGAGCATACATCAAACCCATAAAAACTAATTACATCTTCATAACCCCTGGACAAACCATGGACATCTTAATGACTGCAGACAAGTCCCCAAGCCACTATTATATGGCAGCTAGAGCTTATGAGGGTGTTGTATATGATAACACTACTGCAACTGCGATCGTGAAATACATTGGGAATTATACAGCGCCATCAACGCCAGCATTTCCTAGTAACCTTCCAAATTACACCGACATCGATGCTGTAACAAGTTTCACCAACCGGATTAAGGCCCTGGCTAGCAAGGAGTACCCGATTGATGTCCCCCAAAAAGTTGATACCCGACTTTTCATAACTATTTCGGTGGGCTCGATTCCGTGCCCTAATGATTCATGCGACGGACCAAATGGTTCCAGGCTCGCTGCAAGCTTGAACAACGTAAGTTTTGAGGAGCCCGCGGTGGATTTATTGCAAGCATATTACAGGCAAATCGAAGGGATTTTCACAACCGATTTTCCGAGCGTGCCGCCTTACTTCTTCAATTTTACAGCTGATGAGATGCCTGATAACGTTTTAATACCATCGACGGGGACTAAAGTGAAAGTCTTGGAGTTTAATTCAAGTGTGGAGATAGTGTTTCAGGGGACTAATGTACTAAGTGCAGCTGAGAACCATCCAATGCATTTACATGGCTTTAGCTTTTATCATGTTGGATCTGGTTTTGGAAACTTTGATAATAGCACTGATCCAAAAGGGTATAATTTGGTTGACCCACCTGAGATAAACACTGTTGGGGTGCCCAAGAATGGATGGGCTACAATCAGATTCAGAGCTGATAATCCAGGTAATACTAGACTCCTTTCTTGTAAACTTATTTTTCTTTTTCGTTTTGTATGTTTTGTTCGATTTTTTGAATTTTTGTTAGATTTGCCGCCTTATTTGAATTTTTCTTGACTTTATTGTAGGAGTGTGGTTCATGCATTGTCACTTAGAAAGACATTCTAGCTGGGGAATGGATATGGCATTTATTGTGAAGAACGGGTCCACCAGGTCAACAAGTATGCGGCGGCCCCCACGTCACTTGAACCCTTGCTAATCAATTTCTCTCATTTCAAAAAAGCTAGCTTATAATTCAATTTGGCGCAAGCTGTGTTTAGGTTGTGATCCGTACGTAATTCTCATCATGTAGTGGTGCTCCAGGGGCAAGTAATAATTATCCATGATAAAAAGAAAGGAATAAGCATATTACATATGCAGCGTAGTTCTTGGTGTGATTTCTGTTTAAAGGTTATTTGTTGTAGCTTGCTAGGATGTGTTTGTTTGAATCATTTTGTGGCATTTCTGTGACTTTACCAATGTTGATTCATTTGAAGGTCTGTACTTTGCTTCTTTCTACTTCTCTGTGCTTCTCTCCCTCTCACAATTATGATTTTTTTTTCTTTCAAAATTGAATTGATAGTACCTAAGATTATTCTCAGATCAACAGAAAATGAAAAATAATGTATAATGTAAATGACATATTGCGGTGGATTATTAGAAATGTTACACTATTTTGTAGATACAATATAAACTCAACGTTAGTTGAAGTAGTTTAATGGGCATGCTTGGGTAATAAATCATCAAAAACTAGAGGGGTAGGTTAAGTTGCGAGTTGCAATACTAGATGAGTATTATACTTTTCGAAGCTCTCTCAATGCATTTGCTTTCTTCACTGTCATGATCTCGGTTTTTATTTTTATGATAATGAGATTTTCTTTTCAGTTCAATTTTTTTTGTTATAAAATAAACCAACCAAACAAGCCCTTCAAGACAAAAAGAGCGTCAATTTGACCATTGCTCCTAGCAATATTTGACCGCATGACCTCGTTTGGCTAACTGAACTCGCCATAAATGTTTTATTATTGTGCATATATTCCCCTACAGTGATAGATATGTAGAATTCGTAAGAAGATAAAATTAAGATTGAGATTGATAATTAGAAGTGATTGATAATTAAGGAGATGAGATTGATGATGAGTATGTTTGTTTAAAATGATATTAGATGGTGGAATTATTAATATCATGTTTGTTTAACATGGAATAAGATTGGATTGATAGTACATATACATTTTCGTTTTTGCCTTTCACATGGGATAGGATTGGTAAGGATATGAGATTGGTGAAGGCTATTTTTTGTATTTGTGCATTGGCAAGGAATGGACTGGATTGTTAATACCAAGTGCGAGAGACCCTTCTCAATACCCCTAATGACGGGCTCCCAAACCCATTGGACTCATAGTCCACTCATTTTTTTGATTACCAAACAAGTTCTTGTGAAACCCATGAAATTGGTAGTCCAATCTCAAGGTCTAGTATACTTATCAAACGGGGCCTATGTTCGTTGGACAGTTGAAGGTGTGCATATATACTAGACAGCTCTGCTATCTGCAGAGATAATTTACAGAGACCCATGCAGAGACAAACGCGTTTAGCTCCATTTCGGGTCCCAAAAAAATCTATAAAAATATCCATAAATGTACGAATCCAAAAGTAATACTTATCGATGTCCACAGGAGTTGATTTTTTACGGGGCCTCATAAAATAATATTCAAAAATTTATAGATATTTTCCTAGATTTTTTTGGGACCCGAAATGGAGCTAAACGCGTTTGTCTCTGCATGGGTCTCTGCAAATTGTCTGTGCTGTTAGAATTTTTGTTATGAAGTGCTGCTAACACACTTGGTTTTGATTAATTACAAGGTACTGTCATCCTTTTCTAGAAATGTGTTCAACGTATCTGACTGGCATTTTATAAAAATGATACTCATACAACAATTCAAATACAACAATTTACATAATTTCTCACATACATGTGGGCTCTACACACACTACTATGTGTGGGCCTCACATGTATGTGAGAGGATGTATAAGTTGTTATGTTTGGATCATTATGTGTGGACCAGCAAGGAATGGTAACAAATTAAAAAAAAAAGGGGGGACTTTTACTGTTGCTGCTGTGATTGTATCCTCTTTATAACACAGGTTTTTGGGCTAGCTAGTTGTTGTTTTGCTGATTGAGTGTTGTTTTGTTCAGAAATTGTAGTTGTAGTTTTTTTCTAATAGCCGGGGATGTCTGGAGTAGCTAGCTTGAGCGCACCTCGACTAATTCCGAAACCTTAAAATTAAAGATCGGACAAACACAAATTGCATGCACTTGTGTGTGGTTTTCGTTTCTAGACCTTGGTAATTTTGTCGTGGGGTTGGCTTCGTACCAAACTCTTTCTTGTTTTAGGTGGCATTTGTTGCCCCTCTTGCCTATTTCCCCCTGATCCTTTGTTAATGAGTTCCAATATTCTTTTAATTTCTCTTTCTTAACAAAAAGACAAAAGAAACAAACACTGATTAAAGTCAAAGGGTAGCAGCTGGTCCAGAATGAGAATGGATCCCTTTGTCATCTCTTCCATAAAAGACATGATCATTTGATAATACAAGCAAGCTGCCTATAAGCTTAATATAAACTAACATGTTTCCAAACCGAACCGTCAAAATTTCTTCTGTCAAAATATTCCTACTTTTTTGCAACTTAATATAAACTAACGGGCATGCATATATATATATATATATATATATATATGAGAAAGTGAAATATTTACTGTAACTTTTTTGCAAATTGGGATTTTTCCTTCAAATACAAAGATTCTGCACACAAAAGCATTTGAAAATATTTGGTTAATTTCTCCAAATTTTGAGGCTCTAGACATTGCCAGCCTATTATCTGCATTGAGCTCGGACCTGGTCACTTTTAACAAAAGACGTCTCTACTTTGGTACTGTGCAATTTTAGCTGCAGAACTGCACCAATATACGTGTATCTAATCGAAAATATACCTTTGTGTAATCTCGTAGTTGAAATTGCACTTGAACAAATGTATACACACTTTTTTGATTCAGGTGATTCAACCCCCCTTGAGCTGCCCATAAACAGTGGTCCTTTATTATTATTTTTTTTAATTTTTGCTTATAAAGGGTGTCCGAGGCATTTTGCCTCGATTAATCCCTTGGGTACATGCAGTCCCCCCATCCCACATGTACTGCATAATTACTAAGCCTAAGGCCTGAGCGTAAGTCACAAGCGGCATAAGCCCTGGGGTGTCCAAACCTTAGACCTTTCGTCTAGAAATTCTATGTTCTGGCCCTAGGGAGTTGACAAAGAAAATTAAACATGAGAGGCCTTAAAAGAAAGCACACTTCTAAGTCGCCGGCCAAAACCAGTTCGCCAATTCCTTTGGGTTCATAAAACGCGGGCTTGAAACTGCATTAAAAACCAACCAAACCTTTTACTTTAGGTGACAAGTGGTAATGGGGGTGGGTAAAATCCAACTCATATGCATGCCCGTAATTAGTGGATTCGAAGAATTTCTAGGCATTCGTATTTCGGACTTTTCCGTGGCCTCCTGGGCTACTTTGGACTCAAATTAGGGCCCATAGAACATCATGATTATACCGAGAAAATTTGCTAGCTTGAGGATAAAATAATTAAGCAGAGGCTCATTTACTTTACGTTTTGTCTCCGGGATCGATTCCATTCCGTACTGACTCCAACGTGACGCAATGTAATTTATTTAGAAAAAATAAATATTTATACCGACGGTGTAAATAATTTAATCTAGCTTATAAGACTCAATATATTAGCAGGCCGGGAATAGCCAAGGTATTTGGGACGAGAAGATAATTTTTGAGGCACCTAAATCATGACGGACCTTTTGTTAGACTATATTATTCGTTGTTGTGGTCCACTGTTTCATTTAGATAGAAACATAACAAAATAAAATCTTCTAACTACTAACACACTCAAACGCGGATAAAAAAAAAAAAAAAAAAAAAACTAACACACTCAAACAAGGAACTGAATTTGCTCCGGTCCTTCATTTGATCTGGATGATCTAATTTAATGAGTCGTTTGCCGGCCGAATAAGTTTTGAGTGAATATAAATGAGAGAAAATGCGATAAAAGAGCGGATATAAAATGATATAAATGATTTGTTTGAGACTGTTCATGTAGTTGAAAGTTCCGATCACAAGCAATTAAATGAACGTCTATTTCAAACAGAGGACCGGAGAGAATCGGTCACTCTCAGCAAAGCACTTACAAGATTCCATGCCATCAATGTCAGTGAGATGCCCACTCTGATCTACGCGTTAAGGACCGGAGAAAATCGGTCACTCTCAGCAAAGCACTTACAAGCTTTTCCTATGAACCCAGTAAGGCAATAAGTGCTCATAGGGCCCTTCTGTCTCCTTTTGAAAAGCAAGGTTGGCTCAAATACAATCGCTGATTATTTATTTTTTTTAAACAATTTAGGTGTTCGGGTTAATTTACGTACATCGATCTTGACTAATCTTGGGGACCAATCTACCATCCACTTGCAAGGGTTCCAATTTGAGTCAGAAGAAAGATTTGTCCGGACCGGTTTTGGGCATACGTTGACGATGCGGCCTCATCGGGCCCTAATTTTTGTCTATTTTTTGGGGCCCCTCAATTTATATGCCCCGCATTATGTATATAGATATAAAATTAGTACAAAAGTCCCAAGAAATAATGGTAAAAGATGTTAATTTTAAAGTTCTCTTTAAATTAAGAATACAAACCCTGCCTCCGGAGAAAGAAAGCTTTCCGAGTTGATAAATCTTACCTTCAGTCAACTATTCCACAAGATAGGTTAAATGGACTAGCTACTCTCCATTAAAAAATATATGATGGCTAAACTTGATTATAAGAGCTTAATTATTACTTTTGCCATGAAAAATGCGAAAAGAGTGATATTTATGTAATGCATTTCAACTTAATGGAATGATTATTTAGCTTTTTGTTATTATGGCTTTGAATACTTGTAGCATTTTCTTTAAATCATATTCAAATTTTTTATTTTTATTTTTAAGTTATATAAAAGGTCTCATTTGAAAAAGATTGCATTGGGCCCAGGAAAACTAGAGCTGGCATTGAGCTCTGTATGAACTGGCCTCAAAAGAATTTGAAAACACATGAGTTTGACGAAAAGTTTTTGAACCTGAGACACCCTAAGGAAAAGGCCTTAAGCAAGAAGACAGGCTCCTTAAACATAACTCGCTCGAAGGCCTTATCAGATTTTGGGCTGCATTCCATGGGTTTATGGGCTTCAAAGTTTGCTTGTTCCAACAAAAGGTTTCTCAAAGTGTGCTAGTATTAACATTTTGTCTAAAGTACACAAATACCCCATCAACTATCACTTTTTTCCATAGAGATCCCTTAACCTTAAAAAATGCCCAAGGAGACCGCCTCAACTACTCCCCGTTATCCAAGTGACACCTTTCCGTCTTAGAACCGTTAGCTGGAAGCTCAAATGGAAAAAACTTAGGCCTTTTTTGGACAAAAATAACCTTTGCCCATACTATATACATCTTCTTCCCCATTATGACTTCTCTCTATCTTTCTCATACCCAGGTAACATCCTTGTTTATTGTCATTCTCCCTCTCTCTCTCTCTCTCTCTCTCTCTCTCTCTCTCTCTCTCGCTGTGCATAGGTAGCAATGGAAGATGTCAACAATAGCAACAATAGCCACCAATGCCATAGCCATAGCTACATTCGCGTCACAGTGTCAATACATCTAGGGTTTGTACATACAACACGTACCTTGAGACTAGGGTTCGATCGAATGAGCAAAGCGTTGAAACTATAGTTCTTCAATTGCCACGATCCTCAATCTTCTTCGAAACAAGGGTTTTTTTGGGGGATCGAAGTCAGGAGTGGGAGAGAGAAAGAGAGAGAGGAGAGAGAGAGAGAGAGAGAGAGAGAGAGAGAGAGAGAGAGAGAGAGAGAGCACTGATCGATCGAAATGAGCAGAGCGTAGATCGTCTCATTGTTTCACCGTATATATAATAAAAGGGTATCTTAGTCATTTCATTCATTCCGTTAATGGAGTTTGCGTTTTTTTCTTTACTAGTAGTTTAGGGTGTCTTCTTGGGAGTTTTTAAAGGTTAGGAGGTCTCCGTAGAAAAAAATGATAGTTGAGGGGCTGTTTATGTACTTTAGCCTAACATTTTTTTGTTAAGATCCGGTTCCACTAAAACATTTTTTGTACTTAAAAAAAAGTGCAAGTTTGATTATCAAAAAAGAAAAAGTGCAAGTATTATTCTTATTCAATTTTTTTTTGCGTTTGTTAGTTTTACGCCAAACTGTTGTGGATTATTGATTCGATGAAGCGAATCGAAAAAGTAAAAAGAACTTAATTTTACCCAAATATTTTGAAAAATAACTACTTTTTTTTGGTTGCTTAAAAGTCGTTATTTCCTAAAATATTTGAGTAAAAGTTTTAAAAAATTATTTTTTCACGAATCAACAATTCATAAAAATTTGATTCAAAACTGACAAGTGAAAAAAAAAATGAATAAAGACAAAATGTGCACTGTTTCTAAAAGTGCAAAAAGTGTTAGCTGATGCAAAAACAAAAGCATGGTAAAATTGAAGAAATCGTAGATTCCAATTTGACACCCTTAATGCACAAACATTGTCAAACAAGGCTCATTGAGGACGAATTGCAATTATGTGAGATAAAATTTTGAGAAAAATTCAAAAGAACCCCTGAATCTTTAACTCAATATCAAATAGGCACTTGAACTTAAATAAACTTCAAAAAAACCCCCTGAACTTTGAACCCAATGTCAAATAGGCACCTGAACTTTAATAAACTTCAATTGAACACCTGCACTTTTACTCCGCTATTCAATTTACCCCCTTTCGTCTCAATCCGTGATTTTCCTAACTGCAATCGCTGAGCTGGACACTAACAGACGTTATACACATGACTGGGCTCAAATGGGAGGGGAAATGGGATCCAAACCCCTAGAAAATTTCCCCCCATGTTAGATCTGATTCTTCTGCCTTATTCACACTAATGAATAAGGATGAACAATGAGCTCTTAGCTCTATTGGTACGCCTTTTCTCAATGGAGGCATGGTTCGAGCCCCGCGAGAGGCGATTCTGGATTCAGGGCTATGGACAACCTCTGAACTCCCTGTGAACTAACCCCCGTTAACTCCAAACTGATTTATACAATATTGACAAAAAAAAGAAAGAAAGAAAGAATGTGGATGCAGAACTTCTCAATTAGTGTGAACAACATGCAATGTTGCCACTACTTGTTAACCAAAAAAATTAGTGGAAATAAGGACAAGTTCAAGCTAACGATTAAAGTTGTGCAACACAACTTAATTACAAGTTGTTCACATTAACGATTAAATTGTGAATGAGTATTTTTGACCTCATTTTTTTAATTCCAAAACTATTAATCCAATAAAAAGTGCAGTTACCAATTTGCCATTAATAGTACACATACAACAAAGTGGAGATGGGCAAATTGGTAAATTTATCCAACATCGTCCATTTTCCCGTCAAAGGGGGGAAATGGAAAGTCACGGATTGAGACGGAAGGGGGTAAATTGAATAATGGAGTAAAAGTTCAGGTGTTCAATTGAAATTTATTTAAGTTCAGGTGCCTATTTGACATTAGGTTCAAAGTTCAAGGATTACCAATTTGCCCTTAATAGTACACATAAAACAAAGTGGAGATGGGCAAATTGGTAAATTTATCCAACACAGTCCATTTTCCCGTCAAAGGGGGGAAATGGAAAGTTACGGATTGAGACGGAAGGGGTTAAATTGAATAATGGTGTAAAAGTTCAGGTGTTCAATTGAAATTTATTTAAGTTCAGGTGCCTATTTGACATTGGGTTCAAAGTTCAAGGGTTTTTTTGAAGTTTATTTAAGTTCAGGTGCCTATTTGACATTGTGTTCAAATTTCAGGGGTTTTTTTGAATTTTTCCCTAAAATTTTATTTGTTTCTGGAGAATACTTTTCACCAAAAGTTATACTAGCAGTTTTTAATATATATTATTATGGGTTTCCTTCTTTTTTCCCCTTTATTTTCTGGAAGATTTTTTCTTTCTTGAAGTTAAATACAAACTGTACCCTTTTGTGTCTAGATTTTTCTGCTTAGTTTGCTTTACTCTTTTTTTTTTTTTCGACGGTCAACGTTGTCGGAGCCAACTTACATGCACCTCGGCTGTTTTTTTCGGCGGTCAACATTTTAGGGTAAGGAAGTCAATTAGCTTCAAAGAGGACAAATTGCCGGAATGATTGTTTCTTTTTGGATTTTTTTGAAAACGTTGTCGGAGCCAGCTTACCAATTTGATTTCACTTTGTTTGCTATATGAATGAATCACGTTTGTGCTAAAAAAAAGACAAAAAAGGAGAAAGCCAAATATTGTTTGAAACTTCAATAGTCTAAGTTTTTTTTTTTGTTCTTTTCTCGAAACAACACGATTCGTTCATATAGCAAATGAAGTCCGATCAAACTAATTTTCGGCATGACCATATATGGTCTGTGTGGATCCTGTGTGTTTGTAGTTATTATTATTTTATTATTTTTCGGGTTCATGGTTTGCATGCTAAACTTGTAGATCGAGCATAATTTGCTGGAATCAAAATTAGCTTTGAAAAATTAAGACAAAAGAAACAAACACTGATTAAAGTCCAAGGGTGGCAGAATGAGAAAGAATGAAAAGGATCCCTTTGTCATGTCTTCCATAAAAGACATGATCATTTGATAATACAAGCAAGCCGCCCATAAGCTCAATATAAATTAACTTGTTTCCGAACCGAATCGTGTCAAAATACTCCTACTTTTCTAGTCTCCGTTCCGTAGGATTACTTGACATAAGGGGGCGGTGAGCAGTCCAATCTTTTGTTTGACACGTCTGATTAATAGTCTAAACATGTACTCCACTACTTTGTTACTCCAATTACATAAGAGACAAAAGCTGATTTGATTATGCAACTCCAAGGTTAGTTCATGCATTCGAGGATAATTATTATGCCGTTCGGTTGACTAAAGAAACCAATCATTGCTCTTAATATCAAAACAGGCATGCTTTTATATATATATATATAAAAGAAAGTGAAATATTTACTGTAACTTTTTTGCAAATTGGGATTTTTCCTTCCAATACGGAGATTCTGCACACACAAGCATTTGAAAATCTTTGGTTAATTTCTCCAAATTTTGAGGCTCTAGACATTGCCAGCCTATTATATGCATTGAGTTCGGATCTGGTCACTTTTAGCAAAAGGCGTCTCTACTTTGGTACTATGCAATTTTAGCTGCAAGACTGGACAATATATGTGTATTTAATCAGAAATATACTTTTGTGGAATCTCGTAGTTGAAATTGCACTAGAAAAAAGGTATAAACACTTTTTTGATTCAAGTTATTCAATCTCGCTAGAGCTGCCCATAAACAGTGGCCTTTTATTTTATTTTTATTTTTTGCTTATAAAGGGTGTCCGAGGCATTTTGCCTCAATTAATCCCTTGGGTACATGCAGTCCCCCCGTCCCACATGTACTGCATAATTACTAAGCCTACGCCCTGAGCGTAAGTCACAAGTGGCATAAGCCCTGGGGTGTCCAAACCTTAGACCTTTCGTCTAGAAATTCTATGTTCTGGCCCAAGGAAGTTGACAAAAAGAATTGAACATGAAAGGCCTTAAAAGGAAGCACACTTCTAAGTCGCAGGCCAAGACCAGTTCGCCAATCCCTTTGGATTCATAAAACGCGGGCTTGAAACAGCATTAAAAACCAACCAAACCTTTTACTTTAGGTTATAAGTGGTAATGGGGGTAGGTAAAATCCAACTCATATGCTTGCCCGTAATTAGTTGATTCCAAGAATTTCTAGGCATTCGTATTTCAGACTTTTCCGCGGCACCTTGACTCAAATAAGGCCCCATAGAATATCATGATCAAACCGACAAAATCTGCCAGCTTGAGAATAAAATAATTAAGCAGAGGCTCATTTACTTACGTTTTGTCTCGGGGATAGATTCCATTCCGTACCCAGTCAAGACGTGACGCAATGTAATTGATTTAATGAAATAAATGTTTACCTCGATGATGTAAATAAGTTAATCTCGCTTATAAGAGTTAGGCTCCGTTCCGGAAACCTTCTTAAAAAATAAGTACTTATTTTCCAACTTCTCATTTATAAATAATAAGGGTCATTCCACAAAACCAAAATACGAAATTCCTTTCACATTTTCAAACTTAAAAATAATGTAAATGAAAAAAAAAATCAATTTTTTTTGCACTGTATGAAAGATCTCAATGAGATCTATCAAACGAGATCCATAGTATTAGGAAAATTATTTGCGTAAACACATGATTTTTGAGCTTAAAGTTGCTTTATACAAAACATAAGACTGTTGCTATGAGCTAGAATGAGCGCCAGCGGAGGAAAATCGTACCGACGACCGCGCCAGGCCGTCTCCGGCCACCGGACGGCTCGAATCGGCTGTCCGGTGGCCGGAGATGGCACGGCGCGGCCGTCAGTACGATTTCCCTCCCCGGCCGGTCGGTACCTATACAAATTCTTCCAAAATAAGTAGCAGGCTTCTTATTTTCTGGAACAAGGCTTCTTTTTACCCAAAAAATAAGTTCTTATTTTGGTTTTGGAACACAGCCTCAATATATTAGCGGGCCGGAAATAGACAAGGTATTTGGGACGAGCAGATAATTTTTTGAGGCACCTAAATCAGGCCGGACCGTTTGTTAGACTATATTATTCGCTATTGTGGTCCACTGTTTCATTTAGATAGTACATAACAAAATAAAATCTTCTAACTATAACAAACTCAAATGCGGGTAAAAAAACAATAAAACTAACACACTCAAATAAGTAGGGACGGAATCAGAATTTTACCTTAGCAGTGGCAAAATGCGAAGGATTGGGGGATGCAGCCAAGCGAGGGTGCTTGGTAGCAGTGTCAAATGGCCAATCTAGCTGTTCATCTCGGTTCAGACGGCTCAGATCTAATCAAAGTACATAAACGGCCCGATTGACCTCTCGACACCGTTGCCAAGCACCCTCGGTTGGCTGTATCCCCAAGTCCACAAATTAAATGTATACTAAAAAAATTATGCATTGCAATATGAATAGTTATCGACTCTATGAAAAATTAAAATAACGTAATAAAAGTATAGTAGATGTTTGTCGTTCACACATAGAATACGAAAAAGACAAATATAGTTTTGGAATACTATTTTGGATCTCCTTTTTTCAAAAAATCTAATGGTGGCGAGTCTATATAAGTTGGAGATAACTTTTTTTTTGCATATAATAATTGCATTTTCTAAGATTCTTGTCCTGGTGGCCGCCCCTACTAGACCCCGTAGCTCCGTCCTTGTGCATGCACCTTGACTAATATATTTTTGGGAGACCAAATACGACGTGACAATAACTTAGCAAGGAAGTATGTACAGACCCGTATTTTATTTATTTATTTATTTACTATTATTATTATTATTTCAGAGTTTTATAAAAATATCAGAATATGGATTAAATGCGAGAGAACGTCGTAGTTATTTATTTTGGCGTTAAATTGGAATTAGTGGAAGAATATATGGGTAATTATGAGAGAGGTGAATGTGTGTGTGTGTGGGTGTGAGTATAGGGGATTATTTTCCCCATGTCTATTAATGTTCCCAGTACAACTCTTTCTCTCACTTTCTGGAACTCTCTCGCCTCTTTCTCTCACTCACACTTCGACTCTCTCTCACTTTATTGTTCTCTCACCAAAATGAACCCCAAGTAACCAAAACCCATGAAATTTAGCCTTCAACTCATCTTCTGCACGTGATTGCAACCTCGGATTCAGTCGGTTTGAGCTTGGAGCAAAGTTTTCGGCTTGGTTCGGAGTTTGATGCTCTAGGGCTTGGGTAATCTTTTGATTTCGGCTTTAACCCCTGAGGTAGGGATTTCTCTCACTCCTTGTATTTTCTTGAGTTGGTTTTGTGCATGAATTCGTGCCTATGATTGTTGTGATTGTGTTGTAGTTGAAACCCATTTTTTTTTGTCTGTCAAAAATCTGCTCGAACGGCCAACGTTAGCGATAACAATCTCTTAGTTATCGATGACATTAGTCCCAGAACCAAAAGAACCAATGTTATCGATAACATTGGTTATCGTTATCGATAACTAAACCAGAAAAACCATCGTAATCGATAACCTTCGGCTTCGTAATCGATATTCTTGCGTCTGGAACGATCGAACTCTAAAGTAATCGATACCCTTTCAGTTTGTTATCGATCACTTCATGCTTTTAATGATCCCGACTTCGAGTTATCGATAACTTATTTTATTAGTTATCGATAACATATGTCGTTGCACTGTTTTTGCCATCCTTGACCCCTAACCTTCTATTTGGATTCCGATCACTTCTAGCTACTCTAAACCACTTCCAAACATTGTTATTTACACTCCAATGGTTTCTTGATCATTCTCGTTCGTTGGCTCTCGTTGTGAAGAATATAAGTATTGTATAGAACGAACTATTGTCCTAATGTTTTATTGGTGTGCTTGTTTAGCTATTAGAGATATTGTGAAGTGTTTAGATAAACGGAGCGAACTCGTTAAAGCTAAATGTGGGTGTTGATAAGATTAAATGTCGGATAGAAGGATGGATAAATCATGAGACGAATTACGAGAACTCGACCCTTGATGCCATGTAGTATGAGGAGTGAGTCGGGATGATTAGTTTGGTAATAAAAATGGAAATATGAATTAGTATGAAGATCGTGTACTTAATTTCAACCTCTTTCTTTATTTGCACTCGTTCAATCAAAGCCTTTGAACACGTTTGAAGAGAAGTAATAGAAATGAGCTATAATCTGATGTACGGGGTCATGAGTACCCGGAACTTGAATTGGATGTACGGGGTCCTGAGCACTTGGAATGTAAAACAGATGTACGGGGTCACGAGTACCCAGAAACGTAACGTGGGTATATGGGGCCCTAAGACCCGAAAAATGTCTTAAGCACACTGTTCGGTATGTTAATGGAGGAAGAGCTACTTGAGCTCATATTGGAGATTGACGGGAGATGTACGGGGTCCTTAAGACCCGGAATGTAAGTCTTTAATGTAAAAGTGTGCGAGAAGGAGAGTTGATTATCAAGGATACATGGTAGATGACTAGTAGATTGATTAATGACAAATGAAATACTCTTTAGGTCTTGAGTTTCCGGCTTGAGGTTAGCATTCATTGCACTCTCTTTTATTGTCTTAGACCTTTTTTTTTTTTATGTCCAAAATCTTTCCATTTGCATACAAGGTTTGTAGAGACTTTCCTACTGGGCACGTGTTTTGCTCAACCCTTCATTTTTCAGGTGTGAATTCGGAGCTGTAGCATGGAGTGCTGTGCATGCATTGATTGGAAATCCTTTGAAAGCTGACATGAGGAAATGGCATTGGCATTCTTTTGGATTTCATTTAAAAGATGTAATTGTAACTTCACTTTAGTTATTTAACTATTTAATTTCCCCTTCACTCTTTGTAATTTCAAGTTATTGGGCCGATGTGCCTTGGGTAAAACTCTTTTGGGGCTATGACGTATGTTATTGGGAGGATTTTAGTTATGAAAAGTTATTTATATTTATGATGAAAATCGAGGGCGTGACAATTTGGTATCAGAGCATAAGTTTAGAACACCTCGAGACCGTGGGGAGACTTTAGTCTAATGGGTTCAAAATCATAGCAAAATTTTTTTTACATGACATGTGTGCTTGCATTAAAGAGTCAGTATATTGGCATAACATTGCATTTATGAATAACATAGATTGTTACGGTGTTGTCGACATGTGTTGGAGAGTTGGAGGTTTGATCTCACGATGGAGTTGTGGTTGTGGTCGTTGATAGTTGTTGTCATTGATAGTCTTTGTTGTTGATTGTGTTATGCTTTCAATTCTTGTAGCACAATGCCTCCGAGACGTGAGGATAACCTTGCTAGGGAAATCGTAGCGGCACTTGCAGAGTCGAATCTTTTGAATTCAGCATTTAGGGCTAATACGAATGACCGTGCCATGGAAGCGATGAGGGCGTTCCGCTGTATGAAACCACAAGAGTTCGATGGGAAGAGTAGCGATCCCCTTGTGGCCGACCATTGGCTTGCACAAGTTCGTAAAATCTTTAACGCTCTTAGGATTACTGCAGATGACCTTCGAGTGAGTATTGTGGCCATTCAACTTACCGGCGAGGCAAATGAGTGGTGGGAATCGGTTTTAGGAGCAAGAAGAGATGCTAGGAGAATGGCAAGGGCGATTAATTGAACAATTGAACCAAATGTAGAGAACTTGACCTGGGCTGAGTTTGAAGAACTCTTCGAGAATCAATATTTTCCAGAAACGTATCGTGAGCAACTTAGAGGACAATTCGAGAAATTAGAACAAGGTAATATGACCGTCTCTGAATATGCTAGGAAATTTCAGTCTTTGTCCCGTTTTGCGCCGGAATTGGTGGCGTTAGAGGAAAGGAAATGTAGGCGTTTCGAGAAGGGATTACACCCATCCATTAAGTTGTTAGTGGTGAGCCAACGCATTGGGAGGTTTTCTGAGATTGTCGAATGTGCAAGGAATGTTGAGAATCTAGTGAGTGCACAAAGAGATGTGGAAGTGTGGGAACCTAAGCAATCGACTGCTAGTGCAAGTTTGCCTTCGGGGAGTTCTGGGAGCCAAGGGAGGAAGAGACAACGGGAACCACATCAATCATTTCACGTTCAGCAGAGTTTTGGACCACCTACTTCATTGGGAAGTCATAGAGTTTCTGTCAAACCACAGATTGTGTGTCATCGATGTGGTCAGCCGGGTCACTTCTGTGCTCAGTGTTCACAACAACAAAAGGCTTGTTTCATTTGCGCTGCACCTAATCATCTTGCTAGAAGATGCCCCCAGAAAGTAGGAAAGCATAGTGGGTCTAGTTCAGTGAGACCAGGGCAGAGTTTTGTTCGACATCATCCACAATACCAATCTACTTCAGGTCAGGGATCACGCGTTGGGCGAGGAACAAGTCCTATCATTTCTCAGGCTCCAGAGACACCAGATGTGTGGGGTAATTTCTTCTCTCTTGTTTAATCCTTTGCTAAAATTTTGTCAATTTAGGAACATGTCATCTTTCCATGATTTGCATCCCTTCTTTGACTTGAAATTGAGCACCGATGATTTCTAGACTATTCTTGTTTGTTGAGTAACATCTCCAGATAGTAACTTCCGAGACTGCAAGTTGGTAATTTCAGGTTGTCGTTTTGTCTATGATCTCAGTGTCTTGCGTGAGGCAAGATTTGGTCTTATCTTGAGAAAGGATTGGTTACACCAGTGATTGTTTGCTATAGATCAGGCATATCTCTATACGAGTTATTCTTTTATTTGTTATTTTCTTTGTGGTCTAGTTGAGCATTGATTGCAATTTGTACCTGAGCTAGTTATCCATGAGGTCGTTTGTTCATCGGCTTGAATAGATTTTGACATCTACATTGTTGACCACCTGATCATTTCTAAGTGCTACTCTATGCTATGCAAATCCTTGTTAGGAGATACCATGTGGTGTATCTGCTATTGAATTGACGTAATTGCTGCTAAAATCCATGAGTACTCTTCGTCTCTTATTCTTGTTCTACTATTGATGCTATGGTTCATGGTATAAAATCTCACTAGTCGATTTGAGATTCTAAAGCTATGGTTGCAAATTTCTTGGTTTGTAGTTACTATTCACTTGACCTTTGTTGTTGTGGCTTCTATCTATCAATGCCAAGTTAGTAATGACGTCTTCAATGACATTGTATCCTTTTGTGTTGTCCAATTGAAGTCTTGTTGCGATTGTGGATTCTTACGGGCATTTGAAAAAAAAAATTGAAATAGTCCTTAGCTTTGGCGATACATGGTTGTTCTACACTGTTCGTTTCAACTTATCAAGAGTCATGCACCTTCTGGTATTGGTCTAAGTTTGGTTGTGCGTCTTTCGTCAGTTTGGTCCTATCTTTTGCATTGCATTCGTCACCTGTACCATGATGCTCTTTTCGCCAAAACGTATGTGTTCGTTCCCTAGACTCGTGGAAAAGTAGGGAAATTGAAGTTACCTTTTCCAGATTCTTGGGTTTGTTATTACGAGTTGGTGCATTGAGTTCGTAGCCACTTCAAAAAAAAAATCTCACGTATTTCATGTTATGCTAATTCACTCGTACCGTTGAGTGCGGACCTTGTCGTCATTGTTGCCTACTTTGGCGTCACAGTTTGTTGTAACTCCTCAACCTTGAAGTTACGTGATTTGAACTTACTTTTGCTTCGTATCGATCTGCTTGTCTAGACTTCATTGGTTGATTTAGATTCCATCATTGCTACTGCTAGTCTATCTATTGGAGATTGCTATTTTATTCAAGTTCTTGTATCGTGTTACTCACTTATTTGGGGTCAAGATTTATGGTGATGTATTGATTGATATTGATTTATAATCGTTGTTCAATTCAAATTCACTTGCTGCTGTTGGTCTCTGCGACGTTTAGATTTGTAGCCCTTGTTGTAGTCCTTCAACTCTGAAGGCACGAGACTCATTCTGTGTTGCTAAAATCCAATCTATTAGAAGCTTTGTATATCTTTGATACTGGACGAATTTTCGATCATGCATCGGTTTGAATATCTAGTGGCTTGTCACGTTATTATGAGTTCTGAATTATCATAAATTGGTAAGTTGAGTGGGATGCCTGGCAAATTTAAAGATTTCATGTGTTTCTTAAATTTCGGATACCTCGCCCCTATTCTTTGAGTTTCTGATCGGTGTTGCTTGAGTTTTGGAGCTCACTTGGTTCGTTCGAGATAACCGAAGGTTTGTGTTGAACGTTGTCTTTACCCATTGTCACTCGGAGTAGGAGAACTTGTGTAGTTTGTAAAATGTTACCGTGTTGAGATTTGTTTTGTCTGAGATAGAGGAAGAGGGAACTTTTATCGTTAGAAGGATATATTATATATTGGATACAGTGCGTGTCTTCCGGATATCCAAGCGACAACCGATGAAATCCAGCTGGAAGAGGCGATTGATCACCGCACCTTCTAGATGGAAGTCTCGGGAAGTCAATTGGATTATCAGGTTACAATTAATGGCTAGATCTCTACGCAGAAATAGATAACCGTATGTAGGAATTTCGCTGATAGAAGGAAGCTTGCAAATCGCATATCACTTGGTATGGCCGCTTGAAAATCTTCAAGTATATGTGATGCGTTCTATGAATTGACATTGAGAAAGTACAAGACGAATCTATTGTGTGTTAGAGAGGTCCGAACTTGAGATTGCGACCGATACGTATCCTACATTTGCGTAATAATGTGTTGATATGTAAGATGATACCGTTGGCAAGGACCTTGTGGAGTAAACGAGATAAAGAGGAGTGCACGCGGAAAAGGGAGATTGATGTTAGAGGAAGTATATGGACTTGTCGTGATTGTAGTCATTGTGAATTTCATTACTTAAGTTTTGTGATTAAAGTCTTGTTGCGTTCTCGTAGTAGTTGGATAATCAGCATATCTTAGTTGTTGACTTATGTGATTGCTCCGGCTTGTCAAATTTCGAGGACGATATTTCTTTAAGGAGGGTAGGATGTAGAGACCCGTAATTTTATTTATTTATTTATTTACTATTATTATTATTATTTCAGAATTTTATAAAAATATCAGAATATGGATTAAATGCGAGAGAATGTCGTAGTTATTTATTTTGGCGTTAAATTGGAATTAGTGGAAGAATATATGGGTAATTATGAGAGAGGTGAATGTGTGTGTGTGTGTGTGTGTGTGTGTGTGGGTGTGAGTATAGGGGATTATTTTCCCCATGTCTATTAATGTTCTCAGTACAACTCTTTCTCTCACTTTCTGGAACTCTCTCGCCTCTTTCTCTCACTCACACTTCGGCTCTCTCTCACTTTATTGTTCTCTCACCAAAATGAACCCCAAGTAACCAAAACCCATGAAATTTAGCCTTCAACTCATCTTTTGCACGTGATTGCAACCTCGGATTCAGTCGGTTTGAGCTTGGAGCAAAGTTTTCGGCTCAGTTCGGAGTTTGATGCTCTAGGGCTTTGGTAATCTTTTGATTTCGGCTTTAACCCCTGAGGTAGGGATTTCTCTCACTCCTTGTATGTTCTTGAGTTGGTTTTGTGCATGAATTCGTGCCTATGATTGTTGTGATTGTGTTGTAGTTGAAACCCCCTTTTTTTTTTGTCTGTCAAAAATCTGCTCGAACGGCCAACGTTAGCGATAACAATCTCTTAGTTATCGATGACATTAGTCCCAGAACCAAAAGAACCAATGTTATTGATAACATTGGTTATCGTTATCGATAACTAAACCAGAAAAACCATCGTAATCGATAACCTTCAGCTTCGTAATCGATATTCTTGCGTCTGGAACGATCGAACTCTAAAGTAATCGATACCCTTTCAGTTTGTTATCGATCACTTCATGCTTTTAATGATCCCGACTTCGAGTTATCGATAACTTATTTTATTAGTTATCGATAACATATTGTCGTTGCACTGTTTTTGCCATCCTTGACCCCTAACCTTCTATTTGGATTCCGATCACTTCTAGCTACTCTAAACCACTTCCAAACATTATTATTTACACTCCAATGGTTTCTTGATCATTCTCGTTCGTTGGCTCTCGTCGTGAAGAATATAAGTATTGTATAGAACGAACTATTGTCCTAATGTTTTATTGGTGTGCTTGTTTAGCTATTAGAGATATTGTGAAGTGTTTAGATAAACCGAGCGAACTCGTTAAAGCTAAATGTGGGTGTTGATAAGATTAAATGTCGGATAGGAGGATGGATAAATCATGAGACGAATTACGAGAACTCGACCCTTGATGCCATGTAGTATGAGGAGTGAGTCGGGATGATTAGTTTGGTAATAAAAATGGAAATATGAATTAGTATGAAGACCGTGTACTTAATTTCAACCTCTTTCTCTATTTGCACTCGTTCAATCAAAGCCTTTGAACACGTTTGAAGAGAAGTAATAGAAATGAGCTGTAATCTGATGTACGAGGTCATGAGTACCCGGAACTTGAATTGGATGTACGGGGTCATGAGCACCCGGAATGTAAAACGGATGTACGGGGTCACGAGTACCCGGAAACGTAACGTGGGTATATGGGACCCTAAGACCCGGAAAATGTCTTAAGCACACTGTTCGGTATGTTAATGGAGGAAGAGCTACTTGAGCTCATATTGGAGATTGACGAGAGATGTACGGGGTCCTTAAGACCCGGAATGTAAGTCTTTAATGTAAAAGTGTGCGAGAAGGAGAGTTGATTATCAAGGGTACATGGTAGATGACTAGTAGATTGATTAATGACAAATGAAATACTCTTTAGGTCTTGAGTTTCCAGCTTGAGGTTAGCATTCATTGCACTCTCTTTTATTGTCTCAGACCTTTTTTTTTTTATGTCCAAAATCTTTTCATTTGCATACAAGGTTTGTAGAGACTTTCCTACTAGGCACGTGTTTTGCTCAACCCTTCATTTTTCAGGTGTGAATTCGGAGCTGTAGCATGGAGTGCTGTGCATGCATTGATTGGAAATCCTTTGAAAGCTGACATGAGGAAATGGCATTGGCATTCTTTTGGATTTCATTTAAAAGATGTAATTGTAACTTCACTTTAGTTATTTACCAAATGGGAATTTGTAAACTATTTAATTTCCCCTTCACTCTTTGTAATTTCAAGTTATTGGGCCGATGTGCCTTGGGTAAAACTCTTTTGGGGCTATGACGTATGTTTTTGGGAGGATTTTAGTTATGAAAAGTTATTTATATTTATGATGAAAATCGAGGGCGTGACATAGTATGCCAGAGTTATCAATTTTGATAGATCGAAATCTTCCCTTTTCTGTCCGTGCCTGTTACATGGGGTTTGAATCTTGACTCTACTATAAAAATCTTTCAATCACTAACGGCCATGTTACTAGAACTCCATAAAGCAACAAAAACTTGGCAAAGTCGCATTTCGTTATATCATAGAAGTGATGAGAAAAGTCTTTCCTCATCTTTCCGTGTTGGTTGCGTTTGTATAATAACAATGTGAGCTTGACTCGTTCAAAAGATCTTACGATCACTCATGGCATATTTCTTTGAATTCCATAGAGCCGCAAAGACTTGAAAAATACATATATGATTATCAGAGAATAGACAAGAACAGCTTATAGAGGGTGTACGTCCGAGGCATTTTGGCTTGATTTCTGCCTCCACATTGATTCTAGTAACCCTTCGTAACCTCCACATTTCAGTCTTTACATAGTTTCCTCCGTTTCACTTTGTCTTCAGCAGATAGTGTGCCACTCTCAGCCATGAACGCTATGGGTTATCAAAATAAGAAAAGGAGGAAGAGAAAGATACCATATATTGATCACTAATCCACAGATCAGTCATTGTTAATTGCCAGAGTCCGTTCAAACTAATTTTTTGCACGGATGATACGTATAGCAAAAAGAACGATTTAAATCGTCTAATAAGACTATAATACATCTCATTTTACATCACACGAGGGTTCATCACATGATTTTGAATTGGTGTCTATTGAAAAACCTTTACTTTGAGGTGATCATCATTTTGGATATTTTTGGGGGGTACGAATTTGATTTTGAAAATTCAACAACCGCCTTAATCGGTTTGCTATTTATGATGGGGACCAACCAAAATGTGTCTCTTACAAGTCGTGATACCAGCGTGAATGGTAATGAAATGCACTAGGGGAGATTATTCCATTTTTTGTTCTTACGTTTTATGTAAATTGACAACCTTCATCACAAACTTGAACCAAAATCAGATAGATATCCGCGCATTTCTTTGCGAATTGACCACCAAAAATGATTGCAATGGCCACAGTACCTCATCACAACTCCTGTGGCAGGAAATAAATGAGCCGTTTATGAACTGTTCGAGATTCGACTCGATATAAACTTGTTCAGATTCGATTCCTCCATTAAAAGCTCACTTAATCAATGAGCCGAACCTGAACATGATATTATTAGGCTCGATTAAACTCGTAAACCTGGAGTATATGTGTATAATGAGAATTCCGTATATAAGCTAATTGAATACTTATATATAAACTTATATAACTTGTATCAATGTGTAGAAACTTGTATATGTGACGATTTTTTTAAGGAAATCCCCAACAAAAAAAAAACACAATATTCCTTCTTTTAGATCGAATCGTGCATCACAAATAGGCGCTAATAAATAGATCCGCGATAAAAAGACATCATGATCGAGCCCTTGTTGAAAAAAAATGATTTGTTGAGGCAGAGTATTTACAGGGGGTACTACAGAACATGTACGAGCCCCTTCTAATGGAAAAATCAATTTCAATGGAAATTTGGTTCATCCAACATGTACACGTCATGTATATCTTGATTTTCTATATTCTAGTATGTAACTATTGAGGCCCCCACGAATCCAAAAGTAATACTTACCGATATCCCTAGGAGTTGATTTTTTACAAGGCCCCATAAAATAATATTCAAAAATTTATGGATATTTTTCTAGATTTTTTTGGGAGCCGAAATGGGGCCAAACGCGATTGTCTCTGCACGGATCCCTGCAAGTTGTCTCTGCTCTTAGTATTTTTGCTTTTTCTCCTCTCCTCTCCTGACTCCTACCATGGCTGTGAGATGGTTGAGACTCTCTCTCTCCTTAGGGAGATGAGATCTCCCACTCTTTCCATCATTTTTTGAATAAGAAGCCAAATTTAGGGTTCTAGATCTGGTTTCTTGGAACCAGTCCAACGGCGACGTACAGTGTAGGTGTCACACCCTCGATTTTAAACGTAAAAATAAATGAATTTTCATATGGAAAACCTCCCAATAATCCGTACAACACCCCAAAAGAATTTAACATTTTCATTCCACAATTACACAACATCCTCCATGATTATCCAAAAGATTACACATCTTTGGCTCCAAGGCCCTAACTAACATAAGTACCAAATGTCAAAGAGAATTAAGAACTTACAATATTGTTGAATCAAAAGATTTACAAATACATCTAGTTACTAATACATCTTCCAAAATAAATAACAACGATGACTTAATAACTCCTTAATGTTAGCTTTCAAAAGAATATCCACATCCATGCACTCTAGACACGAGACTACTACCCTAGATTAGTACCTGAAAGATCATGTAAGGTCTGAGCTACACTAGCCTAGTAGAAATCTCTAATCTAACAATGTATCCATATGAAATGTAGAATGATCGCAAGATAGACAACGGCAACAAGATCCTAAGAATGGGCAATACTAACAATTTAAATCCAACATTTCATATTCAGAACCAATCGCGTGTCTCAATGAATAACCTTTGAAAGCACCATGTGTCAAAATGGGACCCTAAATCCAACATTTCATATTCAGAACCAATCGCGTGTCTCAATGAATAACCTTTGAAAGCACCATGTGTCAAAATGGGACCCGTACAAGTGTCATGAGCCGAAACTCCTACCGGGCCAATTAAAGGACCCTGATGTCCTCTGCTAGGCACCTTACCCATTGAGAGGTCCTGAGTATCAAATACGAGCATATAGCTCCTGCCAGGCCAATTAAAGGACCCCGATGTCCTCTGCCAGGCACTCACCCATTGATGAGTCCTGAGTATTCTCGTCGCGTTCGTAAAGTTCCAAAATCATGTATCCTTCATGTTTATGCCATTCAAACCCAACTTTTATACATAAGCGATTTTCATAAAATCGTGTCCAAACAAGAGTTAAAATCATAAATACGTTCAACGGAGTCACAAGATAAAAGTGATCAAGTCATGAATCATTTGGGAAGTGTTTGGAGTAGATTAGAAGTGATCGGAACCCAAATTGGTGGAGAAGGAATCAAGATCAGCAAAACTGTCCCAAGGCACTACGGTATCGATACCATGGAAGGGAGGTATCGATACCTTTTTGGTCACAATTAGTCCAGACGCAAGGGTAGTGATAACAGAGACAGGAGGTATCGATGACATTTGATTTTCTGGCTTTTGGAACTCAAGTTATCAATAACAATGGCAAATGTTATTGATAACGATTGGTTTTCTAGGTTTTGGGAAGCAATGTTATCGATAACAAGAAAAGTGTTATCGATAACAAAGGCAGTTCGAGTAGATTTTCAACAGACTTTCCTGGGTTTTTCGACTACAGCAACATCAACAACAACAATAACAACGATCAAAGGCACCAATCAAGCTACAAGAAACAAGTCATAAACATATATTGTAAGTCAGAATTCCCTACCTCAAGGATTGAAGAACAAAAACCAAGGTTCCTCCAAGCCCTAACTCCAAAACTTGAAATCAAATGGGATACGCCTCCACCAAGCTTAAACCAACGAGAAACGAGCTCCACTATGCGAAAGAACGAAGGATCGAAGGCTGGCTTGAGTGGGTTTTTGGATGATTTTGGGTGAAACTTGGGTGAGAGTGTTACGGCCAAGCCTTTTTCATTTATTTAATTAGTTATATTGCCGTTATTAATTGGTGTTATGATTGGGTCCCAACTAATTATTTTGTGCACGCTATGGATATTATTGACACGATTGTAATATTTGGGGTTTGAGATTGATTGTGGGTAAAATAGTGGTACTAGCTGGTAATTCTAAATTTTTGTATTAGGAAGAATTGGATTATAAATAAATTTGTTTTGCTATTTATCCATCTAAATTCTATTTAACTACTTAGCTATAATTTAGGATACAGCGATAGAAGTGGGTAGTTTTACAGTCGTACTTTTAGGAGATATTTACACCAAATAGGATTGTATTTGGAGAGAACTTTGGGAGAAGAAGTTTGATAGAACTGTTGTGAGAAGAAAGAAACCGCAGTCAACTGGTTCGACGGGTTATTGATCATCGAGTAAGTGGTTTGTCCTATTCATTCTTTGTTCCTGTTTTTCCTTCGTTTCCTTTTTCCTCGTTACAATAGTTGAGTTAAACCTGGAGAACAAAACTTGGTTTTTGGTGGCGTATCAGTGGGGTCGATGGGGGACAAATGTGGATTTTGATTTTAGTTTTGCTCAAGTTCCACTGAAAATATTGGCGGTAGAGATCAATATGCTGTGGTGTTTTGTGGGTGCACGTGGTGTGTGTTTGCTAGTGTTGAAGGGTGTTTATGGTTTTAAAAAGGCTGGGAGAGGACAGGTGGATTGCATAGAGAACAAATCACTTGGTTTAGGTGTACGTGGTTGAACAGAAGGTTATAGCGATGGGAATAGAAATTGGATAATGGTTTTGGTAGGATTAGTCTTAAATCATTCTTAGCCTCTGATTAGTATAGTTTCTGGTAGCTTTAAACTACCGTAGGTAATGTTATACATGATACAGTTGGTGATAATATTACTTTATGCTGCCTTGTTCAGGTTAGGCTTGTTTTGCATGGTTCAAGTTGCATTATTTTTTTGACCCAGGTGAGTGGTTAAGCATGTTACGTATTTTTGAACTTCCCCATGTCCCTTAAATTGTAGTTTGGGAAAATTTATGATTGAAATTGGAAACACATTGTTATATTTGATTATATTAAATTGGCATGTGGTATCGGTGAATCTATTTGTTGATCGAATGATCTTTTGGTGAGAACTTTGTGGATATTGATGGGAACATATTTTGGAAGTCCAGGGAAATTAATCCTCTGTGTGCAGGTGACTCTGGCCATTAGGGAAGAGACCGGATTAGGCCGGTGACCTTAATGCTCAACGGTTGTTATTGACCGAATCATTCTTAGGGAAAAGTTCCACGGGCTGCCTACTCGTGGTGACTCTAAATTCTGATATTGGATCCAATTTTATGAGACATTTATTCACTGGCACTTGGTATTATTGATTTTGGTTGTGGTTTCCCATTGTTGTTGGAGATTGAATTGAGAACACCATTAAGACTTATTGGATGAATCGTTAATTGGATTAATGGATTCTTTGTTGTTCACCGCATATGCCAAATTTATATTGACACGATAAACTATTTTGATCCCTGTTTCAGAACTTTATTCTAATACACATGCTTTGCCATTCACTGAGCTCGTCAGCTGACGGATTTATTCCAACTCATTTTTCAGGCAATTTGGGGATTTAGGCATGGACTCTGACGGTCTCTCGGGGTTTTCGTTGTTGACCTTCTTAGGGTGTCTCATCCCAGCTTAGTGTTTTATTTCATCGCTTCCGCATTGAAACATTTTATCAGACATCCGGATTCTTTTATTACTGTTGGATCACTGGATATTATTTGGTTCATGGGATGTTTGTGCCCCATTCTTTTGTGGAATTTATTGGTTGTGGATGTTCTGAATAAATAAAAAAAATGGTTGACTGTTTGGTGGATCTTTACTTGGGAATTTTATAAAAATTTCTTTTTAGGCTGCATGTTCTACAAGTTTTGGTCTTGTGGTTCATAGCCAGTCACTTCTCATTTTGGGGTGTGACAATTGTGGTATCAAAGCCTTGGTTTTAAAATTAAAAAAAAATGTTGTGCATTCTTTTTGTATCATGTTCATTTAGTGGAGGTCTGAGTCCCCAGAGTCCCACTGCCATTTGTAAGAGCTTTGTTATTTGATGTGCATCGGTACCATATTATTGAGATAATAGTCTTTTGCTGGGAACTTTATTTTTCTGTAGACTTTGGATAGGGTATTGGAGGACAATGTGGCATATGTGATTTTATTCGTTAATTGGAATCGTCACGCTTGTTTTACAAGTATGTTGGTGGCGTAATGTAGTTGGAGTATGGGGTTATTGAATATGAAGAACTAGTATTGATGGTAGTATACTTGGAGGTTGACCTAAGTACGTAGCTTATAGGACTGCTACAAGTTGATATTGAGGATGGCTAGTGTAATTGTGTGAGTTTGTGCTATCATTTTCTTACTTGTAATAATCGGTACATCCCGGATAGTCTTGAATTGTTGTTTGATTGGTCCTTCGTTCCTATGGTTGAGATCCAAGTAGAGATTTGGTTATATTCTATTAGGAGAGGTCAATAATTATGCTTGTGTGAGGAAATACATGTTAATTAGGAGATAAATGCCCTGTGAATTGATTGACGTTTATTAGGAGATCAATAGTGATAAGAATGTTGAGGACTCTAATGTATCATTGTTTCAATCTGTTTATAAAATAAATAAATAAATAAATAAACCCTCAGACGATCCAGGTGAATAAAATAAAGTGGGAATAGTTGATTTAAGTTGTGGGTTTGTCTAATTGTAATAGTTGTAGTAGTTTAGTTTTGAGAGCTTGCCAATGGAAATGTTTTGGTGAGGTTACGACCGCTTATTTGGTAGTGATCATACAATGGGCTTTGGCTATATTAAGATGTGAGCACTTGGGTTTGTAAAATTATATGGAAGGTTGATTGTCATAGAGTAAAGTTATGGAGTGCACCAGTGATGATTTAAAAGTTTAATGCATTACGGTATCGCTATTGTAGAATTATGGGAAGTTTTGGAAAGAGAAAATTTGTATGGGTAAACTTATGTGATTAGAGTTGTTATCAGGCCATTTGAAGTAAATACGAAGTGTTACCGACTTGATCATTAGTAGTTTTGGGGTTCTTAGTTTATTTGCTGTGAAAGGTTAAAACTCTTACTTTTGGGTATAATTTAGAGACATGGTTTTAAAATGACTGTGGGCTCCCGCGCCCAGAAAAGGCGCTAACTCGAAGAGTCGCCACCCGGGTTTTTGAGATGGGTCACCGAGAAACCGAGGAGTGGTTCGAAAAAGGATTTTGATCTAGCGAAAACGTCGAGATGTTGGGTTCGGGAGCCACATTACGAATGAGGAAGGTTTTTCTTTAAAAAGCACCCCATTCGCCCGGTAAGACCGGTTTCTACTTGATGTTTTAAAAAGGGGGGGAATCTTCAATATTATTTGGAATATCAAACTCTTTAATAAAGCACGTAACGGGGAAAGGGACATGGGAAATATATCACGTTGACGTGCAGGTGGTGCTATCTGTACAGTCGTGATAAAATGATATGAATAAATGGAAGTAAATAACATTCAACAGACTGTTTGGAGCTAAGCTGTCCACGGCACCCTAAGATGCCGTGCGAGGCATCTCAACATGCCGTGCGTGGCACCTGCTCTGCTGTCAGACTGTTGGACCTTAGAATACCGCTCACGGCACCCTGAGATGCCGCGCCAGGCATCTCAACATGCCGTGCGTGGCACCTGCTCTGCTGTCAGACTGTTGCAGTCTTTCAAAACATCATTTAGCTCACTGGTTTCTCTGTAGATTTTTTGAAAACTCACGAGTAGCCTCACGGCGGTCAGATCATCCCAAGAACGTCATTATCCTTCTCAAAATATAGTTTTAAAGTAGTTTTCAACGTTTTTGATCACTTGGGATGATCTTGAAAAGATTTTAGAAGAGTCGGAACATGGCTTGTAGATATGGTCTTATTTTAAGAGCTACAGAAATAGTAAACAGCAAAAACAGGTAACCACAGCGGAGGAAAATTCAGATCCAGTCAGCCTGTTCACAATAGCACTAGTGTGCACCATGCCGTGCGCTGAGAGTTAGGGTGCCGTGCGTCTGATCAACAGACCGCGCGGTTCCCCAACCTCAGCACAATGTTGGTTTTATTTTATGAAAATAGGTTTTGAGTCAGGATCTAACCAAAATGGATTAGATCTGCTGACAGAAAGGTCCCCTCAGGGCCAGAACGGAATCTAGTCCGAGGAAACTAGTTTATACCTTTGATTTCGAGCTTGATCAACGATCGTGGATGCAAGGATGTGGATGGATCGTCACGGATGTGGATGGGGGAGGTTAAATTAGACAAAGGGAGTATGGGTGTGAGTGAAGGTTAGGTGTTTTGGGGGTGATGAGTCTTTGAAGTTAATGAAGGATCAACTTCAATGATGAGAAGGGAGTGAGTGAAAGCACTTAAAGAAGGTCTTTTGGGAATGACATTCTTTAAAGCTTGGAAATGGCAATGGAAATAAGAAAGTGGATGTAGAAATTTAGAGAGAGAAAGTAGAGTGAGAAAGCCAAGAGAAAGGCAAGAGAGGGACTCAAAAGAAAGGCTAAGAGGGACCTCTTTCCCTTGAGTGGAGGGGTTAATTTATAGGCAAATGGTCAAGGATTTTGAATTCAAATGGTGGAGGTGTTTTAGGCGGGCGAGAAGTGCATTTTCGGTGAGCAGTCATCATTTGTGGCTCACGGCGTGGCGGCGACTTTCTGAGCCAGCCAGCTTTTTGCTCAAGATGCCGTGCGGAGGGGTTTGGCTGCGCACGGTCCCTTGAATTTCTCAAGGTGCCGTGCGCTCCAATTTGACTCCGCACGGTATCTCCTCCTGTGGTCTAGGGCCTTTTGGGCTTTTTTTATTGGGCTTGGCTGGGTTTGTTGGATTTGTTGGGTTTTTGGCTTTGAAGGAGATCCTTTTTCAAGCTCGCAAAGGTATCGTTTCCTCTATTTCATCATCAGGGTGGACAAAGACTCTCCGAGGTCCGGATTGGGGTATCTACAGTAGTCCCTCTTTAACGTAACTCGGATACCATTAGTTGGTACGAGTGACGCTTAAAGAATAGGCATCCCAATCCGTTGCTCTAGTGCCTTTGAACAGAGACAAAGTGAAAAATGCAAGTAAATAACAATGGTGGTCGCGCTCGGAGAGCTGCCTACGTACCCCGTTGTAGGGATCAGACCAGCGTAGTTCCACTGGGACATTGCAATGAGAGAAAACAGAGTGCTCGTGGTGTCGTGTATGCAAAACATTTGTTTTAAAGGAAAAACCTGAGACAAGCCCTCGGGAGGCGAAAATTGAGACGAGCCCTCGGGTGGCGAAAATCGAGGTAAGCCCTCGGGGGGCGAAAATCGAGACGTTAGGTCCGTTAGACCGTGGCTCAAGAGACGAAAAGACATTAGGTCTGTTAGACCGTGGCTCGAGAGACGAAAAAGCGAGACGAGCCCTCGGGAGGCGAAAATTGTACTTTCGGGACGAGCCATCGGAAGGCGAAAATTGAATTTTGAATTTTTGAGACGAGCCCTCGGGAGGCGAAAATTGAATTTTGAATTTTTGAGACGAGCCCTCGGGAGGCGAAAATTGAATTTTGAGACGAGCCCTCGGGAGGCGAAAATTGAATTTTGAGACGAGCCCTCGGGAGGCGAAAATTGAATTTTGAATTTTTGAGACGAGCCCTCGGGAGGCGAAAATTGAATTTTGAGACGAGCCATCGGGAGGCGAAAATGGAATTCTGAATTTTTGAGACGAGCCCTCGGGAGGCGAAAATTGAATTTTGAATTTTGGACCTGCTGGGGAAAATATGTCGGATCCTTGAACCAGTCACGGTGAGTCCCGGAGGACGAATACCGAGAAAAAGGCGAATACGGCGCAGAGGATTAAATGGCGCCGTAACCGATGCACGACATTCTAAGGGATCTTTACTGCAAAACGGCTGAGAATTGAGTTTCCAAGAGGATTCTGGTGGCTGATTGGATCAATTTTCGAGACAAGGCATTAAAGCTTCTGAGCCAGGGTGCCGTGCGGTCTGCATTATGGGTGCACGACACCTCGATCTTCTAAGCACCCCTTCGATTTCCGAGAACAGTTGGCAGATTTGAGGGCACCCATTAATTCGGGTGTGTCTGTTCGATGGCTGGGACGACTTTATAAGCATGGTGGTGCCTCATTCTATGCACCACCAACAAATTCTCAAGCCTTTCTACATTCTTTTCCCTTTTCTTGAGAAAAAATAGGTTGCTTCCGCATATCCGGCATGGACAACAGTCGTTTGGCAGCCCGTGTCGAGGCGTTGGAGGCCGAGATGGCCTACTACCGTGGAGAGATCGAGGAGTTGAACACACAGATCGCGAGACTCATCACGACTATCCGTTCCCTCCGCCGTGCCGTCTCCAACCTTCAAAACTTCTGCTTCGATCAATTGGATGACAAAGACGATCCGGAGTCCGCTCCGGGGCGTGAGTCAGATGAGACAGCGGAAGACTCCGAGGGTAATCCGAATGGTTCGGATGACCGCTCGGACGGGGCGAGCGACTGAGACGGAGGGCTAGAGGAAAGAAGGAAGAAGGAGAAGAAGGAAGAGGAAAAAAGGAAAAAGGGCAGTAGGCCCTGTAGTTGTTTTTGTTGTTTTTCTTTTTTTTTTTTTGAAATGTAATGACAAATCCCGGGGGTTACCCCGGGTGTTATCAATGAAAAGTCCTTTTTCTTCTTCCTCTTTCTCGCATATATCTCCCTAACTCTGAATCGAATCGAACGTGAAAATGCCAAACTGCTTTCAGGAAGCAGACTGCTGAAACAGATCAACGTGCCGTGCGCAGCTAATTTAGGGACGCACGGTAACATAAATTAAATGTACTGCATGCTCGTCCAGGGTGCCGTGCGACCCGTACAAGGTGCCGTGCGGCTTGGCTGGCTGTGAACCCGGTCCAATGCTGGTTTCCGAGTGGTCCGGTTCAGGGAATATATATATATATATACGGGGTGTACACAGTACACCCCACTCGTTCGAATTTTCCTCTTTCTATCTCTCTCTCGATCACTCTCTCTCTCACTGCTATCTCTCGCTCTCTCAACTGCTCTCTCTCTCTCTCTTGCTGCTCTCTCTCTCTCTCGCTGCTCTCTCTTTCTCTTGCTGCTCTCTCTCTCCCCCGACTGCCCTCTCTCTCTCCCTCTCTCTCTCCCTCTCTCATATATTGCGATCATGGAGTCCAGGGACACACCTGGTGACAGTCACTCATCACGAGTTGATATTACTTCGCCTCCGATCGTCCTGGAGGTTGTGGCTATGGCCGAGGGCGTTCCGGAGGCCATGGGGGTCTCGGACCAGGCGACATTGGCTGAGGGGGCCGTGGCCGAGGCCACCGTGGTGGACGGCAGTGGTGGAGGCGACGGTGGTAGTGTAGTATTGGCCGAATGCGGCGAGGAGGCGAGACTGCAGGTGCGGTGGAGTTGAGGACGATGTCGAGCTTCGGGCGGTCGGGCGGCGGCTAGCGTGGAGGAGAGGACCACGGAGGGTCACGGTGGCGGTGGCTTAGACCAGGGGGTAGAGGAGACCGAGGCCTCTCCCGCGAGAGAGCCTCGGACTGACTTGGGGAAGGCCCCCGTCGTCGAGGGTGAGCCGGAGGTGGAGCTAGTGGTGGAGGACACGCCGCCCTTGTTTGCGGGTAGTGGCGCAGGTGCGGGGTCAAATCACGTCCCATAGGCACGGCGACTACTTGGCGACGGCATCCATGAAGGACGTCTTTGAGTTGGTGCACAGAGTTTCTGGGTTGGCGGGCGCTTTCTTGGCGGCCGCCCAGCGGAGTCTGGTGGGGTTAGGGCGAGGTGCGAGGCAGGGGTTGAGAGAGGCGGCGAGAGGCGGGGTGGCGGCTCCTCACGTCATTGTGGTGGCTGAGGCGACACGTTGCAGGGGCGAAGGCCCTACGACGAGGCGGCCTACGTGCCTTTCCAAGCACGTGGTGGTGCCTTCGCTTTTGACCCTTACACGCCACGAGGCCGACTTACGACGAGGCTCTGGTCCTGAGGATCCACACCTTTCCTTGCGTTGAGACGAGGTATACTTTAAATGTACGTATTTCAAATTCCAATGCATCGTATTTCCGTTCGTTACATCCAAGTATACCATTGTATTGCATGCCATGCATGTTTACTGAATATTTGTGATTTGTTGCAACAGGCGATCTCGCTCTTGTGTTACGGAGGTTCGGCGGTTGTGCCGACGTTTTGGGAAAGGTTGCCCGAGGCTTCGCGGGAGATAGTGAAGCGGCGGGCTTCGCGGAGTTCGTCGGGGTACTTGCGAGGGCGTGTACAACGACCGCCCGGTGGTGAGGGCTTTGGCTGAGAGGTGGTGGGACACGGCGAATACCCTCCACTTTTCTTTCGGTGAGTTGGACCGTGACGTCGTTGGACTTTGCGGCGATCACCGGTCTCGTGGTCGGGTGACCTTATTCTTCGACGCCGCCACAAGCGAGGCGGCGGCGTTCGGGGCGATGCCGGGACACGAATGAGGCGAGGGGGGACGATACGGCACGCCAGCTCTTGAGGTTTTGGACGGAGAGGCTCCCAGCTGACAGGGTGGAGGAGGAGCAGATGGCGAGGTGCTTCCTGCTGTACTTACTCGGTGCGTCTCTGTTTCCCAACAGGCGCAACCGGGTACACCTTTCGCTTCTCCTGGCCTTGAGGGACGTCGGGGAGATTGCCCGCTTTGACTGGGGAGGTGCAGCACTGGGGACGTGCTATGCCTTCATGGGCTCTCTTTCTCGTGGGGTAGGAGTGAGCCTCGGAGGCTACTGGAGGGTCTGGGAGGTATATCTCATTTTCTCTTTCATGGATAGTTAGCTTTCCATTTATATCAATTCAATATATATCTTGTGCTAACTTTCAATGTCTTGAATTGTAGGTTTGGACGTACGAGGTGATAGGGATGTACCCTCCCGAGACCACGTGTCCCGACGACATGATACTCCCCCGAGCCCTACGCTGGTCGACAGAGTACAAGGGCGTGAAGAGGGGGAGAGGTAAGCTGGATGCATCCTGATCAGGTACCAAGGCATTTCCATATCCATTTCCGGCTTATTTTCATTCAATCAGCACCTTGATATTGCTTATTCTTGATGACAGGTCCACTGGCGGGTGTGGGACCGCTTCGAGATCGGGTGTGGGACCGCTTCGAAATCCAGCGGGAGAGTGCTTCTCGAGTCCCCTTACGGCTGGCAGTGGTACTTGGGCGACCGAGTGTCACGCCAGTCGCTGAGGCTGGACGCCTTTCGAGTCCCCGGGCTTCTTCCCGCTCTAGTGCAGAGGACAGACCAGTACACGCGGAGGGAGGTCGAGTGGTTCACACGGCCGGACCTCGAGTTGGAGCCGTTTTGAGCGTGGCGCCTTGCTGCCGACCACGCAGATCGTTCTCGATGCGATGGCGGTCCGGGGATACGTCGCTTGGGGAGGCGCACAGGCGGCACGAGAGGGCGCTGGAAGAAGAAGGGGAAGGTAGAGAGACAGGAGCGATGGAGTCAACGGAGGAGACGGAGGTCGCGGTGACAGAGGTCGCAGTGAGGGTGCAGGCTTGAGTGGCACTAGCCTCCCTGCCCTCTCTTGGACAGTGGACGTGACGACCCCGCAGGGAGCCCCGGTTCTAGTTGTAGTGCCACGCCCTGCAGTTGAGGCTCCAGCGTTTCTCGCTCAGGTACAACATACTTTCATTCTTCCGTACGTTCGCTCTTTCCACATGTTCTGATTGATTTCCTTCATTGCAGCCCCCCCAGGGTACGTGAAGGAGATGGCAGAGGCCATGATGGGCCTGGAGCAGCTGGTGAGGCAGTACGCCATGGGCCACCCTCCGGAGGTGTTGCCTCGCGTCGGTGGGTCGATGGTATACTCTTGAACTTCAATCAATTGCTTTACTTCTATCGTTTATGATTATGATTATGATGCAAATGTTATATGAATGCTATACCATTGCAGGCTAGAGGAGGGGCTACACGAGGGTTGCGGCGGAAGTCCGTCCGCCCGATAGTACTACAAGTCTCCTCTGCCGGCTCACGGGAGGAGCCGGCGTCGAAGAGGACACGACGCTCTGTAGGGACCGAGGACGAGCCTATCGATGTTTCCGAGGACGATACACCCGAGCCTCTGAGGCGTTGACACGGAGGTCACCTCGGAGACATCGTGCCTAGAGGCGACGGCACTCAGCGGCGGCGGCTCTCCTGCGGACGCAGGAGATTTTCGTAGAGGACAAGGAGGATAGCGAGGGCGAGGACGAGGATGAGAGTTGAGCTCCTCTTTTGTTTTGTGTTTTTGACGGAGCCTGCGTGCTTCTTTTGCTAGGGCGCCTGTTTGCCCTTGGTAGATAGGACTTCAATCATTGGGTCATTGTGCCCCTTTTTTGTACTTCGACTCATGGATGCTTTTGGATTTATACAGAAATTTTGTTCTTTCATTGTTTATGTCATTCAATTTCCTTTTGTTTGCACGAAGAAAACTGAATAACCAAAACATTAACCGAATTGTGCAACTAGTCGCTGAGTTGAATGAGAGGTTTGTGAGGAGGGACATATTAACAATCGAAGTATATTGACAGTGGAATAGAAATCAAAGAAGGCAAGCAAACCGTTGTAAAGTAGACTCTGCATACAAGACTTTATATAGACATCTTTGCAACTGACTCCAGACATGAATATGAGACAATAATGACCTTTGAATCTTGCTATGATGCTCGAAAATTCTATTTTGCCTCTGGAATATACTCGAAAAGTAGGAAAACGTTGACTCTAACATGTGATATTTTCGAGTTTTGACTCTGGACATGAACCGGAACTTGGACTAAGTCACTTTTGACCATTATGACCTGTAGGACTTGAAAGAACGACTTCGAATGACCCGAAACGGACTTTGATACTTTGACATGGCTTAAGGAACGGATTTTATCGAGTTTTCGTGCCACGACGGCGAATCCCGGGAGTTATCTTGAAACGAAACATCCATGAAGTCCCAAATACCCGTAGGGCCTTGATTCCATCTTGGGGTGTTGCTGCCAAAAACTACAGAAATGCAGAGTCAAGGTGCCGTGCGCATACACCAAGGTGCCGTGCGGGTAAGAATCTGCCTCACGGTACCTTAATCACCTTGCCGTGGGACTTTTCTGGTTTCAACATGCCGTGCGATCCATCAAGGTGCCGTGCGAGGCACTTTTCCTGACAGATTGCTGTTTTGTTGTTTCCCAAGGCAGATTGCTCGGGGGTTGAGGTTTGACCCATGTAGTGGCATTTCTGAGCCAGGACTTGACCAAGCTTTTCCCTATGTTGGACTCATGGAAAACTTGCACTTTTGAAACCCGAGGCTCTTTGAAAGTTGAAGTTGTCCTTCTACCTCTCTTATAAATTCAGGCTCTCTCATTCTATATTCTCCACACCTCATCCAACTCTTGTCTTCTTTCTTTGCTTCTTGAAACGGCTCTTTCTCTTACCGGTTCACTTCGTCCATGGTTGGCTTCGATGGAAGGTGTCGATTGGCTCAACTTCCGAGCTCACGGTCTCTACTCCATGAGGTACCTCCACAACATTCGCCTTCGTCCCGAGCTTTTAAGGGCAGCCATGAGTTTCTGGGATCCGGAGGTTCACGTGTTCTGATTTGGTGATCAGGAGCTCTGTCCCACTGTCGTGGAGTTCCGTGCGTACCTCGAGGGCTTTGGTTCAGGGGAGGTCATCATTCCTCCTGTGCGCGAGAGCGCTTACAGGGTCTTGGCTGCGGCCCTTGGATTGGGTGATGGTGCTGCTCGCTACTTGGTTAGGAATGGCCATCTTAATGTCATGCGCCTTATCGAGCTATTTTCTCCTCCTGGCGATCTTGGAGACATGACTTATCAGACTCGACGCATGACTGCTCTCTGCATGTGCCTGCTTGCGGCCTATCTCTTAGTTCCTTCTGCCGGTCACGCTAGTTCGGCGCTGGTCAGCGTTGCTGTTCAGGTAGAGGCTCGAAAGAACGTGATTCTGATGGTTTTGGCCGAGACATTGATTGGTTTGGACAAGGTTCGTTATGGAGGGACCGAGACTTTCGGTGGTAGCCCCCTTCTCCTACAGGTTGGCTTCTCACTCAGCTCTCCTTTTTCGGGTTTTTATCACGTTCTCATTTTACCTCAACACTCAGCTTGGTTTTCTACGGTTTCTTACTTGTTTTCTTTCTTCCCACAGATTTGGCTTTGTGACAAGGTGAATGTGCTGACCATTCCTTCTGGCAATTGGTCATATGAGGCGAGGTTACTGTCTCAGCGATGCTTCGAGTTTGAGGACAGGAGCAGGGTCGAGTGGGTCGACTTCCTCAGGCGCCGGCGGAGACTATTGCTTGAGGTGCCGATGGTCGGATCTCCCTCCCATGACAAAGGCACTATA
This sequence comes from Rhododendron molle, assembly GCA_025413875.1. NCBI lineage: Eukaryota > Viridiplantae > Streptophyta > Magnoliopsida > Ericales > Ericaceae > Rhododendron > Rhododendron molle. Next base: position 38,259,222 of record CM046398.1, on the reverse strand, counting down.
TGGGCTCCCGGTGGGTTGTTCTTCTTTGGTTTGGGAGCTTTACCTTCTACATCCCTTATCGCATCCAAAGTCAACTCGGCTTGCGGGAGGCCCCTGCCGAGGTTCTCGTGGATGTGGTTATGCCTCTCTTGAGCCATTCGGTTCTTTGCCACTACCGGCGCTTTTGGATGACACGCGAGGTGACCGACGCACATCCTTATCCTTCTGTGGCTACGTGCGAGCTATCGAAAGTGGCTTAGGAGGGACATCGCGGCGAGGAGCTCAAGGAAACCGACTCGATCCTACGACCCTGACCGCTGAATAAATTGTGGACCCTCTTCTCATCATGTTGTATTTCTTTTGGTTTTGAAAGCTTTGCTCAACCATATGTAGTAGAAGCAATCGTGTTAATAAAAACGAGTCATGGAGGGTTTCCCCCTTCTCGACTTTTGTTCTTCAAGGACTCCCAACCTGGATTCTTATTCTGATGGATCGTGACCGGGCCTCAGTGTGAGACTGCCTACGTATCCCTCTGGCGAAGGAATTAGGTCATGACGTAGTTCAGGGTAGGGTTCACTCTGGTTTTAACACTCTCCTTTTGCGCTCTAACTTTTGCCTAGAACCGCCCTTTCGGGTTTTCGGTCTAGCGAGCTCATTTATTGTATGCCTTAACTTTTGCCTAGGATGCCCTGACGGGTTTTCCTTAACTTTTGCTTTGCTCTAATTTTTGCCTACGATTGCCCTTTTCAGGTTTGCCTAGCGAGCTTCTCTCAGGGGTAATAGCGCTTGAGTTGATCCAGGTTGACCAAGGCTGAGAATTCATTTCCGTCCAAGTCGATGAGTTGCGCAACTCTTCCAGAAAGGATGGTCTTGATAATGTACGGTCCGGACCATTTTGGTCGAAACTCTCCTCGTGGGTCGTAAACAGGAGCTCGGATTTCCTTTAAAACCATGTCACCCTCTATCAAGTTCCTGGGTTTCACTTTCTTGTTGAATGCCCGTGCAATCCTTCGTTGGTATCCTTGAATGTGGTAAAGAGCCTTTAACCGGCGTTCATCGAATAGCATAAGTTCTTCGAATCGATTGCTCAACCATTCTGCCTCTTGGATTTCACATTCAATCATTAGTTCGAAGAGATGGGACTTCCAATTCGATGGGGAGCACCGCTTCCATTCCGTAAACCAAAGAGTAGGGGGTTGCTCCCGTTGGTGTTCGCACAGATGTGCGATACCCCCACAGAGCCAGGGGTAGTTGTTCATGCCAGTCACTTGCGGATTGAATGGTCTTCTCCAGAATGGCTTTGATTGTCTTATTGGCGGCCTCCACGGCGCCATTAGTCTGCGGCCGATAAGTCGTCGATTTGTGCACTTGAATTTGGAACTCATCCAAAACTTCCCGGGCTCGTCCTTTGAAATGAACCCCATTATCGGATACGAAAGCTTGGGGGACCCCGTACCGGTAAACAACATTTTGCTTGATGAAATGTGCAACTTGAACCGCAGTCAAAGTGGCATAGGAAGCAGCTTCTACCCATTTTGTGAAATAATCGACGGCTACTAAAATGAACTTGTGACCATTGGATGCTGCCGGCACTATCCTTTCGATGACGTCAATTCCCCATGTCGAGAAAGGCCATGGTGAGGTCATTTATTGCAGCTCATGTGGCGGGACATGCGTGAGATTAGCATGAATTTGGCACTTTCTACACCTTCGCACATATTCCACACATTCCGTTTCCATGGTGGTCCAGAAGTATCCTTGCCTGAGAATTTTCTTAGCGAGTATTATACCATTCATGTGAGGGCCACATACACCTTTGTGGACTTCCTCCATTACCCTCTTCGCATCTTCCCCATGGACGCATAACTTGTGCGTACCGCAGTGTGATCTTCGGTATAGGTTCCCTCCACAGATAATGTATTGAGCCGCCATTCTCTGGAGAGCGATTCGGTCCTTCTTGCTTGCTCCCATGGGGTACTCTCCTCTTTCTACATATCTCCAAATATCGAAGTACCATGGCTGACCATCATCGGGTTCTTCGATCGTCATGACATGCTGGTAGGCTGGAGTATCCCTTTGTTCTATCACAATCGGCCTTAACTTTACGCCAATAGGGATCTCGACCATCGATGCCAACGTTGCCAAAGCGTCTGCGAATTGATTTTTGAACCTCGGGACATGAGTAAATGTTACCCTGGTGAAGTGGGGGATGAGATCTTCGAGATCGTGGTGATATGGCTTTAGTTTTTCTTCCTTGACTTTCCAATCACCATTTGCCTGGGACACGACCAAGTTCGAATCTCCCACGACTTCCAGTTTTTCTATGCCGATCTCAATGGCTGCCTCCATACCGACGATGCAAGCCTCGTCCTCTGCCTGATTATTGGTGACTTCGAAGTTAAGCTTGAATGCCAACGGGATGTGCGACCCATCGGGCAAAATGAGTAATACACCGATTCCGAACCCTTTTGGTTAGCTGCTCCGTCAAAGTACAATCGCCAAATGTCCTCGGCTACCGCCATTATGTCTTCATCTGGGAAACTGAATTCGGCATCCTCCCATCCCTCAACTGGGCAATCGGCCAAGAATTCTGCGACAGCTCTTCCTTTCACTGACTTTCGGGTGACATACTTTAATTCAAATTCAGCGAGCATCAGCAACCATCGCGCCATTCTTCCTGTGAGGGCTGGTTTTTCGAATAGATATTTTAGGGGATCCATCCGAGATATCAGCCTCACCGAGTAGGCGAGCATGTAATGTCTCAACTTCTTGGAAGCCCATACAAGTGCCCAACATGTCTTTTCCAGGGGAGTGTACCGCTCTTCGGGTCCAACCATCTTTTTACTGAGGTAGTAAACAACCCTTTCAACCCCATCATCTCCTTCCTGTGCCAACATACACCCCATTGAGGACGGAGTGACCGACAGGTATAGGATCAAAGGTTTTCCTGTTACGGGCGGCGTTAATACCGGTGGCTTATTCAGGTAGGCCTTGATGGCTTCGAAAGCTTTCTGGCACCTATCGTCCCAAGCGAACTGTAGGGAGGTAATCCCGAACAGGTACAAAGAGTGGTCCGAACACGTGGTATGTGGGGTCCAGGATAAATATAATCGGAGTATCCGCCGTGCAGTACAGTGAACGGCAGTAAGGACCGGGGACACGTGAGGTCCCAGGTCCAAAATACCCGAGCAGGGGTATGGTCCAAATAGCAAGGGAAGTTGTTGGACCAGTCGCATGGAAGAGGGACCGATGATATGAGAGATCACTGGTCCAGAGAGTCTGTTTGGCAACGAGGAGGCCGAACAGGAGCAGCATTTTGGAGGAGATGCTCCAGAAGGGTCCAGAAATGGCATGTGCCAGTGAGGAAGCAGGATCTGGAAAAGATACCCAACGGGAATGGGGTGAACGGCTAATTAAGGAAAGAGTTCCTAAATGGTCTAAAAGGAAATGTGCAGTTATGGGAATGAGAATCCCCAATGTTCTGGGTTCCCTTTACGAGAAAGGAAGCTTAGGGCAGCACGATGGCTTGGACAACAAGTAGACGTGTGTCTATATATACATGAGGTAAACCTAGAGGTAGAGGTACGCAATTCCTGGTTATTTTGATTATTACCTACTAAGAATTAGGGTTTTCACTAGTACGAGATACTAACTTTGGCATCGGAGGGCTTTTGCCACGAGACGGCAAAGGTGCGCTCACCTTTTGTTTGTTTTATAGGTTTAACTCTGGCGGTGTGAGAAGTAGCCGTTACAGTTCTGTACTGTTCGAAGGCCTTTTTCGTTTTCTGCACTTACACGAACGGCACTCCTTTCTTGAGCAAACGGAATAGGGGTTCGCAAGTCGAGGTCAGCTTTTGCAATGAATCGACTGATGAATTACACCTTGCCGAGGAAACTCCTTACATCCTTCTCAGATCTCGGCGGTTCCATTTCTAGGATGGCTTTAATTTTCGATGGATCGACTTCGATGCCTCGGGTGTTAATCATGAACCCAAGCATCTTCCCCGCAGTGACTCCGAACGTGCATTTGGCGGGGTTGAGCCGCATCTTGTACTTCCTGATTCTTTCGAAAAACTTCCTGAGCGCGGGCAGATGTCCTTCTCGCTCTTTGGCTTTAACAATCATATCGTCAACGTAGACCTCTACCTCTTTATGAATCATGTTGTGTAGCAATGCCATGGCGGCCCGCTGGTAAGTAGATCCGGCATTCTTTAGTCCGAAGGGCATGACTCGATAACAATATGTCCCCCACTCAGTGATGAACGTAGTTTTTTCCCGAACCTCTGGAGCCATAAGGATTTGATTGTACCCCGAAAAACCATCCATGAAAGAGAGTAGGGCATGACCGGCAGAATTATCAACTAACACATCAATGTGTGGTAGCAGGAAGTCATCTTTTGGGCTGGCTTTGTTGAGATCCCTGAAATCGACGCAGACCCTTATTTTACCATCCTTCTTTGGTACTGGGACGATGTTTGCAACCCACTGAGGGTATTCAGTTACCATTAAAAACCCAGCGTTAATCTGTTTAGTGACTTCTTCCTTTATCTTAAGCACCCAGTCAGGTCTCATGCGCCTTAGTTTCTGTTTTACTGGTTTTGCGTCAGGATAGAGGGGAATCCGGTGTTCCACGATTTCAGGATCGATTCCGGGCATATCTGCGTGTGACCATGCAAACACATCGTCGAACTCTTTGAGCAAATCTATGAGGGCCTTGCTTTCTTCGGCGGATAGCGCGGAACCGATCTGGATCACCCGGGGACTCCCTTCATCTCTCAAATTTATTAAAACGATTTCTTCTTTTACAGGTTGAGCATGCCTTTCATCTTCCCTGTCGATTAGGGATCGAATTTCTTTGGGGATGTCCCCATCGAAATCAATCTCTTCATCACCAGGGTCGACGCAATTTATTTCAAAGTCAGGGAGTCATCTTTTGGGCTGGCTTTGTTGAGATCCCTGAAATCGACGCAGACCCTTATTTTACCATCCTTCTTTGGTACTGGGACGATGTTTGCAACCCACTGAGGGTATTCAGTTACCATTAAAAACCCAGCGTTAATCTGTTTAGTGACTTCTTTCTTTATCTTAAGCACCCAGTCAGGTCTCATGCGCCTTAGTTTCTGTTTTACTAGTTTCGCGTCAGGATAGAGGGGAATCCGGTGTTCCACAATTTCAGGATCGATTCCGGGTATATCTGCATGTGACCATGCAAACGCATCGTCGAACTCTTTGAGCAAATCTATGAGGGCCTTGCTTTCTTCGGCGGATAGCGCGGAACCGATCTGGATCACCCGGGGACTCCCTTCATCTCTCAAATTTTTAAAACAATTTCTTCTTTTACAGGTTGAGCATGCCTTTCATCTTCCCTGTTGATTAGGCATCGAATTTCTTTGGGGATGTCCCCATCGAAATCAATCTCTTCATCACCAGGGTCGACGCAATTTATTTCAAAGTCAGGGAGTCATCTTTCGGGCTGGCTTTGTTGAGATCCCTGAAATCGACGCAGACCCTTATTTTACCATCCTTCTTTGGTACTGGGACGATGTTTGCAACCCACTGAGAGTATTCAGTTACCATTAAAAACCCAGCGTTAATCTGTTTAGTGACTTCTTTCTTTATCTTAAGCACCCAGTCAGGTCTCATGCGGCTTAGTTTCTGTTTTACTGGTTTCGCGTCAGGATAGAGGGGAATCCGGTGTTCCACAATTTCAGGATCGATTCCGGGCATATCTGCGTGTGACCATGCAAACACATCGTCGAACTCTTTGAGCAAATCTATGAGGGCCTTGCTTTCTTCGGCGGATAGCGCGGAACCGATCTGGATCACCCGGGGACTCCCTTCATCTCTCAAATTTATTAAAACGATTTCTTCTTTTACAGGTTGAGCATACCTTTCATCTTCCCTGTCGATTAGGGATCGAATTTCTTTGGGGATGTCCCCATCGAAATCAATCTCTTCATCACCAGGGTCGACGCAATTTATTTCAAAGTCAGGGAAGTAAGCAGAATCAGATTCATTCATTTCATGGTCAACGAAGGCCTTGGGGGCACCTGTAACGCCCCGAATTTTGGGTACGTTAAATAAACATTTTATTGAACAACAAAAGAGAGTCTGGCTCTTTATTACATCATAAACTCCCAAAGGGTTCTTTTATTACACAAAAGGAATGGATATCTAAGGTTATATACAGCTCCTTCTGTTCTTTCATCCTAGCAAATTTCTCAGCTCCAAAAGCCTCCAAGGTGTACAGCTCCCCTTGTTCATCTAACAAGTCTGACACATTATACCAGCGTCGCCACCAGTATAATATGTCAGGGTCACATAAAGCAACACCGTGAGCTTGAAAGCTCAATAGAGTAATCCAAAGCCACTAACCCTTAACATACACATCAAAGATAGTATACGATTTTAACATGCTTTCAAATAACTCATACAATTACACATGTGCATTCACTAACGAGCATTGGTGTCATGTTTTCCGTGTGTCTCCCCTACGCGACTCATCGTTTTGTGTCTCATCTTTTATCTTCAATTCCGAAAACACGCACGCACACAACCATGGGTTACAAGTACCTTGTGTCGCACAACAATGAGCTACCAAGTCCGGCTCATTGCCACAAGGTTACCAACGCACGGCCACAATGGCTACCAAGTCCGGCACATTGTGTCACACAACCATGAGCATCCAAGACCGGCACCTTGTGTCGCACAACAATGAGCTACCAAGTTCGGCTCATTGCCACAAAGGCTACCAAATCTGACTCATGGCCTTAATGGCTACCAAGTCCGGCCATTATGCATTTCCAAAACACTTTTTATCCGTATCAACCACATCTTAGGTGTCATATCTCTACTTTTCCAATTCCATGTGTCTCGTAACATGCATCGACTCCGCGGTGGGACTATTCACATAACTCATGCGATATCATGCTCGTTAAAAGGTCAAAATACAAATACTTCGTTTCAAACGATACTTTATCTTTAAAATGCATTTCCTTCGAGAGGTTCAATAAAGCAACACATGTTTATTGACGAGTTCATACAATCACGTGGTAACTAGGCGATCAAGCAATCAAGTAGTCATAAGATCAAAGTAAACTACGTTCTTTTAAACAAGAAAGTTCTACAAGCTAAATCATTCAACTAACTTTTTCTTAAAGAAATAGTTTGAAAAGCATAACACACATCTTATCTATACTTAGGGGTAGAGAGTAAGGATACTCTACCTTGATCTGAAACTAGTCGGGGCCGAATAAGCTAGTTGGAAAGTGCTACGGGCGTCGAATGCTCACAATCTGGACCAAACTCTGGATGGCTGTAACTCGGTCAATACTTGGCCGAATAGGATCGTTCTTGAGTCTAAAACGAAGATCTCGAAGTTCTCTACGACTTTCGTGAAGGACGTTGTTCCTAAAAACGACTTTTTCCCGGAGAAAAATGGTGATAAAGAGATCGACAGTAAGCAGTCTGGACTGGAAATCCGAGAATTTCACTGAACTTCGGATGGCAATATCTTGGTCATTTCTTGACCGTTTGGGGTGGTTTTTGGGTCTAAACTGAAGCTCTCGAAGTGTTCTACGACTTTCGTGGAGGTCATTGTTCATAGAAACGAATTTCGCCCGGAGAAAAATGGGGATAAGAAAGTGGACAGTGAGCTGTCTGGAATGGAATTTCCAGATTTTTCACTGAACTTTGAAGGTCGATATCTTGGTCATCTCTTGACCTTTTGGGGTGGTTCTTGGGTCTAAACTGATGCTCTCGAAGTGTTCTACGACTTTCGTGGAGGTCGTTGTTCCTAGAAACGACTTTCGCCCGGAGAAAAAATGGAGTTTTTTAGAGGACAGTAGGCTGTCCAGAAACTGGTTTCTTAGAGATTTTTAGAGAGAAGTGAGAGCTATGCTTGGAGGTGTGAGTTGAAAGCACCAAATGGCTTGGTATTTATAGGCAAGCCTTTCCTCTCTCCTCTCATGGCCGAACTCTCTCTCTCTCTCCTATATCTCATTTTTTTATTCAAGCAAATCTTGTTTGCTTGTAAGATTAACCCTAGAACTAGGCATGCAAGGCTAGGATGTGTCCTTTGGATTGGACTATGGAAGACTGGGCAAGCAAATGTGATTTGATTCAAGTAAAGAAATGGGGTTTGTACAAGAAGGACTAGATTTGATAGTCCTTGGCCATGCTTTCACTTTGAAAGCTTATCAAAGAAGGACAAGATGAGCTAAGCTAGGTCACACATCACACTCTCTCCCTCCCTCTCTCATCCGAATCTCTCTCTCTCTCTCCCATCTCTCTCTCGGCTCTCTCTCCTCTCTCTTGTAATATATATATATATATATACACACACTAGGATGAAAACATATATAATAGTATAGATATGGGTACTTTGGGTACTACAAGATTGATTTTCCAACTAAAATATACAATTACACACATGGTACTTTTCCATTATAATATATACATATAGATACAAGTACATATATAATATATATACAAGCAAGTACATATATATATATATATATATATACATATACATGTACCACACAATATCTATACTAGATATGACCTAGGACTAATATCTAATATAGTATTCTACTACTTTCAACGTACAACTATTAAAATACTAACCTAATGTACTAATCCTATTTTAATCAAATAACACACATGGCCAAGTCTAATATTTTAATAGCCTAGTACTTGGTGAGCAAGTAAAGCTATTGTCCAACGGATATTAGTTTCCCTAACGGTTAATAACCAATGGGTAAAGATGGCTAGGATTCCAATCTATCGTCCAATGGGTAATAATTCTCCTAATAGTTATTATCCAACGCTTAATACCAAAAAGTATAATACTTTGCAATTAAGCACTAAACTAATCTAATCTCGTACTTAGGGAGATTAACCAAGGTTCTCCTATTATCCAATGGGTAAAGATAACCCTAATGCTATTGTCCAATGGTCGATGGCTAAAAGGTTCAAACGGTTCAAAGGGTTAATCAAGGGTTAGGGAGAAGTGATTAGGCTAAATGGGCATTAGGCTATTCTAACTAATCGGTTAAAGACTAACGATACTTAATCTAGGCTTTCATTGCTTGACTGGTATTTTGGTTTTATTTAGTAGGAAATTGCCCAATAACGGAATATTAAAGCCCGACGGTGCCAAACGCCAAGGCAAGGCGTGAGCGTGGCCAAGGCAGCCTGGTGGCAAAGCGGTGGCCAAGTGGCGGCCAGCAAATGGCACAACAAAGGCTGGCACTGGTGCAAAGGCTGTGCGCCAAAGTAGCCTGGTGACCAAACAAGCGGTGGCGGTGGCCAGCGACCTAGTGGCAAACAAAGGCTGTTGTGGCCAAAGCGACCTTGGCCAAACAAAGGCCAAGCGACGAGCCAAGTAGTGGTCAAGTGGTGGCCAGCGACCCGGCTGAAGGCTGGCCAGCGGTGGCCAAAGCAGCCTAGTGGCCAAACAGCGGCCAAGTGGTGGACAAAGCAGCCTAGTGGCCAAACAGCGGCCAAGGTAGAACCCGATGGCAGCCAGGGCAGAGCAACCCGATAGTGACCCGACGCCTAGGCGAGGCAGGCCCGACAGCGAGCCGACGCCAAGGCAAGGCAGGCTTGTCAGTGAGCTGACGCCAAGGCAAGGCAGGCTTGTCAGTTAGCTGATGCCAAGGCAAGGCAGTCAAGTTAACGGTCAAGGCGAAGACTAAACATTAACCATTTTGGCATCGATGCAATGCTCTAGGTTAGGAAAATGTAACTAAGCTAAACGGTAGTTAGGGTTGCTAGCTAATCGGTTGCCATGTAGGATTTCCAGCCGAGAAAATAAATTCTAGGATTTTACTACAATTACCAAGTAACTATACCAAGGTCTTAATAGACATACTCGTCTTTAGAAAATGACCTTAATGCCCGGGCGATAAATTCCAATCTCCTAAGTCATAAACCTAATTATGACGGATTATTAAACGCTCAAAGGGATTTATAAAATAAATAAAGAATTTTCAAATATAATAATAAAATTTTATAAGTCGATAACGACCGATTTTTGGATGTTAAAAATGAAATCCAAGTATTTAAAATAAAATTCAAATTTTTAGCGAAATTTTTATTGACCAAAAATCAGGGTCGTTACAGCACCATACACACGGGTGGATTCGAACTCGAAGTACAGACTCTGAGAGTTTGGGCCAAGAGGCACCAACTTGGACTCAGCAGACTCAGAAGACTCAGAAGTCTTAACAGACTCAAATTCAGACTCAGATTCATACTCAGACTCGTGGTGAGTTGCACTCGGTATGAAGGTCCAGTTCTTGTATCCTCCAGCAGCATCCATGATGAGCAAAGTCGGATCCTCAGGGGTATCTTGTTCCATCATCAGCACTTCTGCTTCCGCAGCTGTACCCATTGACTCGTCTTCCCTAAACAGAGTTGCGAGACTACCCATGGCAAAAACCCCAATCCAGTCAGGGAGCTCTTTCTGCTTTTCCACAACCTCAGCTTCTTCGTCACTATCTGGCCAGACATCGTTGGCGAATATCTCAAACCCTGGCAGGAAGGTATTGGTTTCCTCGTCCCAAAACGGTTCCGGCTGTCCCTGATAAATCTGCTTTGCTTCTTCTTTGACAAAGTAGTCCTCCAACCTGTTCCCCCTTTTCACTTTGCTGCCATTTGAGGGTGAGTAACCAAGGCCTGTTGTACGCATCGAGTGCCCTGGGCTTCAAACTTCGCAGGGCCTTGGAGGTTCTTTTCCAGTCCCAATCCTGGCATGTAGGACATTTTCTTCATAATCTTGATGGCAACATTGCTAATAACGAAGTCATCATCGATCCTAACTGAATAGATCGACTGAGAGGTATTTAGAGAGAAGCCTCCCAAAGCGATATCTTCTTCTCCGTGTTGAATTTCCAAGAGTGGGGCATTATCCTCAACAGGGGCATGAATCCCCGAGTCTCCGTGGATAGTAAGCATTCCTGTTTCCAGTCCAAGCCGAATTTTCTGGTGGAGTGTGGAGGGCACAGCCATGATGTCTGGCTGATGTAACCAGGGCCTTCCCAAGAGTAGATTGAAAGAGGCAGGGATATTCACCACGTGAAATTCTACTTCCGTCTGGTATGGTCCGAAGGTCATGGGTATCATGAGAGTCCCAATCACATCCCTCCGAGTATTGTCATATGCTCGGACCTTGACTTCTGATGGAGAGAAGTCCTTATTTTGTACCCCAAGCAGTAGGCAACACGGAGTGGACAGACATTAATTGCCGAACCATTGTCCACCAAGATTTCAGGTACCGACTTGCCATGGCATTTCAGAGTGATGTGCAATGGTCGATTGTGATCAGTTCCTTCGGCAGGTAAGTCTCGATCAGTAAAGGTGATGGCATGTTTGATAGGTATGGTTTTGATTAGTGCCACAAGCTCATCAGGAGTTATAGCGGAAGGAACCTTTAGCTGAGAGAGTGCTTGGATGAGGCCTTCACGATGGCGTGTGGAATGGACCAGCACATTTGCAGACAGACATCTTGGCATGGGTTTGCTCCAGTTGGCGCTTAATCATCCCTTCGGGGTTCTTTTCAGGTCGGGAAGGCTCCTTAGCCGGTGGGTCAAAGGGTCGGAAGGTGCTCTTAACCGGGGTGGTGAAGGGATCAGAGGGCTCTACGGTTGCAGGGTTGGAAGGTTCTCTAACTTGGAGGTTCGGAGGTTGATAAACACGGCCGCTTCTGGTTAGATGATCAATCTGGCGGTACTTCGATTCCTCACTCCATAGGTCGGCTAGGGCTTTGCGCTTGTTTCCGATAGTTGTATCTTGTAGATTAGCGGCCAGATCAGCGATAACTAGATCATCCCACAGATCCTCGGGTGTCCACTTTTCAGCCTCCATCATGGCTTTGTTAACAGTCCATTCTTCGTTTCCCACTTTTACGTTAACCACTTCAGTGTTGGCCCACAAGTTTGCTGGTTCATCTTCCCATAAGTTTATCATGGCAACTTCAGCGTCTTTTGGGAAAGTGACTGATGGCTCAGATTCAGCTCCGTCCACGAGGTAGTCCATCGAGTCAAACTCATTGCTAGCAACTTCCTCCTCGAACCTAGGAAGGTCTGGGTACGGGGTGAGGTTCACATTGTCATACAGGTTGTTGACGACAAAGTCATTAAATTGAGAGAAATCTGGGCGGAGCGGGGCAAGTTCCGGCCAGTTATACGTCACCATCTCAGGTGGGTATCCAAGCTGGTATTCTTCACCGAATGGTGTCGGCAGGGAGAAGGTATCCAATGGGTCATTCCATGCCAAAAGCTGATACTCATCTGGGGTCGGGTACCATTCCCATTCGGGTACATCTTGGAAGACCGGGTATTCTTCCCCTTGATTTTCGAATAGTGCACACAAAGAGAATCCATCAAGAGGATCTGCCTGGATGTTTTGCCAATCAACCTCCCATCCGGCCTCGAACAAAGGTTCGTCGTTTCTTTGGAAATTGGCAGCTTCAAATTCTTCCCAGTCAGCAATCAGTTCTCCCCACGTGTCTTCCCATTCCCAGGTAGAATGGAAGGCAATTTCTCTGGGAATTTCACCAACAGGCATTGGTTCGGCATCAGGGAATAGGGTAGAATCAGTTTCTGGGAGACTTGGATCTTCGGCTAGGGTGATTTGGTTGATACGGAAGGGGGTATTATGCTGTGGCAGGGGGTTTGAGATGGTGTTTGGTTTATCTGTGGGTGGAGCATCGACAACCTTGTTGTCAATGAGGTTTTGGATTTCATGACGGAGGCGGATGCAGTTGTCGGTGGTATGGCCGGGCATTTGGTGGAAGTCACAGTAGACATTTACTCCGATTTCTGTGAATTTCTTGAGAAGAGTGGATCTTGGAGTGCTGAATTGGGTGAAGGTTCGGTTCTGGGTTTTTGATTTTTCGAAAATCTGGTTAACTTCTACAGGTTTTGTGGATGAGGTTCCTGCCTGATTGGCATTCCCGAAGAGAACATTGCTGTTTCCTGAATACGCCCGTTTGGATTTGGACCCGGACCCTGATTCTTTCTTCTCCAAAGTTCCGTCCCGCAGAGCCTCCTCTACAGCCAATCCAGAATCATAAAAAGTTTCAAAATTTGGGGCAGCCTGAGAAAGAACCATGTATGGTGCAAAAGAGCTTGGCAAGTTCTTGGTTATTATCCGTATTTGTTCTTTTAGGTCAGGCTTATTCTGCATCTGGGCTGCCTTTGCCCTCCAACGCTTCACAAAATCAGCAAAGCTTTCCTTCTCACCCATCTTAGTGCTTTCCAGCTCCCTCGTGGTCATTTTCAGGTCAACATTGAAGTCATATTGAGCCACGAAAGCTGTCCCGATGTCTTCCCAAGTCCTTTTCTTGGATGGTTCGAGAGAGGAACCATTGTAGGGCTGGACCGGACAAGGATTCATGGAAGAGTTGGGCCATAGCTTCTCCTTCGATGCCGCGCATAGTGAGGGATCCGACATATCCTTGAAGGTGGGCTCTCGGGTCGCGGTTCCATCGAATTTTGCAAAGTCCACTCCTTTGAACTTTTCTGGTAGCTTGGCATTCGGAAAGAGGCATAGTTTCCTCATGTCGATTTCTCCTTTTCCAAGCCGTTTGGTTTCTTGGACAGATTCCTCCAATTTGCCAATCTTATCCATGATAGCGGCCAAGTTGGGGTCGATTACTGGTACCTCAACTTTAGGTGGTTGCTCAGATTGCAGGGAAGTCTTGATTAGGAGCTTGTTAGTGATTTCCTGCATGCTTTCCATTATCATATTCATGTCATTTTTCATAGAGACTACGGCGGCCTTAAGCTGTGCGTCAACACCGGCGAGAGATTGCTTAAACTGAACATCCATTTTGGCCACGTTCTGCCTGAGTTCCTCCATTCCGTCTCCCTGATCAGCCATAGGTAAGGGATTTTCGGTCAGGAACGAGACTATGGATTCTTCTACCACAGGTTCTTCCTCTTCCTCAATTTGGACCTCAAACAGCGGGGGTCCTTCCAGGGTGTCTACGCGAACTAGTCTTTGGGACAGACGGAACCAATTGGGTACAGCTTCTTTTCTCCGCAGGCGATCAATGTTGGCAACACTGGTAACAAGTCAAAAGGGAGCAACTCATAACCAATCCGAATACTCGCCCTACTTCTACCCATCTCCTAGAAACGAGGCCTAAGACCTTCCGTGGCTCGAATCTCACTTAAGACGTCCGTACAGAAGATTTCTGATAGCCCGGGTAGGTGCCGTCAGGCAGGTTAAATTCCGAACGGGTCGGAACCAGAGCCAATCTCCTTATCGTGACCATCCGAGACAGAGCAATGTGGCTACCGGAATTCAGATACGGACATGCTTAAGGCTAGACCCAAACCAAGGGAGCCGTTCGGGCACGGCAAACACCGGAGGTATCACAAACTCCATGGATTTAAGGTCTCTTAGACCGACCGAAGGGCCCTAAAGAATTCTAAGGGAGCCTATTCCTCTATCCCACAAGATGCAATGGTGTGTGAATGATGAGTGTATGCAGAAAAAAAAAAGCACGTAAACAGGGTATAACACATAAGTCCTAGCCATGGGTTCCTGTCCTAGTTAGGAAGGTTCTATGGCTATGTACAAGTGCAAAGGCTGGTTTTGGTCTCAAAAGGGTTCCCTGGACTAGAGCCAAGATGTGCTACCCCGTGTCGAGTGTATTGCAAGACAACGGTCGTACAGGACGATGGCTCATCATAGTCGAGGTTGCTAGGCATTCCGGGAGAGCTTGTCACCGTAAACCGGGCAAGATAGCCAAACACGAAAGCGAGGCTTGTGCGGTGCAAAAGTGTACAGGATAAAAGAAATGATATTCAAAAATATTTGAAAATCCCCTTTAGAAAACACCTTTCAACTTTGGCCCTCTTGATCATCCAATACTTTTATACATTTTTTTAAAAAAGTATTGAATAAATACGTCCCCAGTAGAGTCCTGTGGGCTCCCCGCGCCGGAAAAGCGCTAACTCGAAGAGTCGCCACCGGGTTTTTGAGATGGGTCACCCGAGAAACCGAGGAGTGGTTGAAAAAGGCTTTTGATCTAGCGAAAACGCTTGAGATGTTGGGTTCGGGAGCCACATTACTGAATGAGGAAGGTTTTTCTTTAAAAGCACCACATTCGCCCGGTAAGACCGGTCTCTATTTGATGTTTTAAAAAGGGGAATCTTCAATATTATTTGGAATATCAAACTCTTTAATAAAGCACGAACGGAAAGGGACATGGGAAATATATCACGTTGACGTGCGCGTGGTGCTATGTACAATCGTGATAAAATGATATGAATAAATGGAAGTAAATAACATTCAACAGACTGTTTGGACCTCAGAATACCGCTCACGGCACCCTGAGATGCCGGGCGAGGCATCTCAACATGCCGCGTGTGCTCTGCTGTCAGACTGTTGGACCTTAGAATACCGCTCACGGCACCCTGAGATGCCACGCGAGGCATCTCAACATGCCGTGCGTGGCACCTGCTCTGCTGTCAGACTGTTGCAGTCTTTCAAAACATCATTTAGCTCACTGGTTTCTCTGTAGATCTTTTGAAAACTCACGAGTAGCCTCACGGCGGTCAGATCATCCCAAGAACGTCATTATCCTTCTCAAAACATAGTTTTAAAGTAGTTTTCAACGTTTTTGATCACTTGGGATGATCTTGAAAAGATTTTAGAAGAGCCGGAACATGGCTTGTAGATATGGTCTTATTTTAAGAGCTACAGAAACAGTAAACAGCAAAAACAGGTAACCACAGCAAAGGAAAACTCAGATCCAGTCAGCCTGTTCACAATAGCACTAGTGTGCACCATGCCGTGCGCTGAGAGTCAGGGTGCCGTGCGTCTGATCAACAGACCGCGCGGTTCCCCAACCTCAGCACAGTGTTGGTTTTATTTTATGAAAATAGGTTTTGAGTCAGGATCTAACCAAAAGGGATTAGATCTGCTGACAGAAGTCCCCTCAGGACCAGAACGGAATCTAGTCCGAGGAAACTAGTTTATACCTTTGATTTCGAGCTTGATCAACGATCGTGGATGCAAGGATGTGGATGGATCGTCACGGATGTGGATGGGGGAGGTTAAATGAGACAAAGGGAGTATGGGTGTGAGTGAAGGTTAGGTGTTTTAGGGGTGATGAGTTTTTGAAGTTAATGAAGGATCAACTTCAATGATGAGAAGGGAGTGAGTGAAAGCACTTAAAGAAGGTCTTTTGGGAATGACATTCTTTAAAGCTTGGAAATGGCAATGGAAATAAGAAAGTGGGTGTAGAAATTTAGAGAGAGAAAGTAGAGTGAGAAAGCCAAGAGAAAGGCAAGAGAGGGACTCAAAAGAAAGGCTAAGAGGGACCTCTTTCCCTTGAGTGGAGGGGTTAATTTATAAGCAAATGGCCAAGGATTTTGAATTCAAATGGTGGAGGTGTTTTCTGGGCGGGCCAGAAGTGCATTTTCGGTGAGCCATCATGTTGTGGGCTCACGTGGCGTGGCCAAGCGACTTCGAGCTGACCGACTTTTTGCTCAAGATGCCGTGCGGAGGGGTTTGGCTGCGCACGGTACCTCCTCTTGTGGCCCAGGGCCTTTTGGGCTTTTTTTATTGGGTTTGGCTGGGTTTGTTGGATTTGTTGGGTTTTTGGCTTTAAAGGAGATCCTTTTTCAAGCTCGCAAAGGTATCGTTTCCTCTATTTCATCATCGGGGTGGACAAAGACTCTCCGAGGTCCGGATTGGGGTGTCTACAATGACAAGGGAATATTTTGTGGTGTGAAATTTTGGGTTAGTGGATGGAGTTGGTCTTCAAGTTGCAAGATGAATTTTAGGATTGGATCTTTAGGTGGCGATGTGTATTATGCATTATTTTGGGAAGTGAGACTAGCGGCTAGTTAGTTCAATTATTAGTTTTGAAGATACCATTGAGTTTTGGTAATTGATAAAGGCTATAAATACGTGTATAATGACCCTAGCTTGAAATTTTTGGATGATTCAGTGGAGTAAAATCTTGTTTCTACTTCAACTATATTATTGGTAACTATCTTGGTAACTATCTTGAACTTTGGTTGAGGTGATCAGATTAGATTGCATTTATTGACTAATTCTGTTGTTACCACCCCTATTGAATTTGTGGAGTAGAAATGAAATACGGGAGCCTTATTTGTTACCTAAAGTTTTAATCTAGACTTGGTTATTTGTTTGGACTCTAGTGAAGACTGATTTGAGAATATTTCACCAAGACTGTTTGGAGGGTATAAGTGTATGATGTGTAGCTGATTAGTAAACCAATCATAACAAGAGGGGATCTGTTGAGCCATATGACTTGTGGTACTGTAATAAATCAAAGCCTAGAGGTTTAAGGAGTTTATTAGTAGACTTTTGAGTTTTTATGTGTGAATGGATTGTAGTAAGTAGCTGTTAATGACCAATCCTTAGAGCTTGACTTACTTGGTTTAAGCTGTGATTATTTTGATTCTTCCCTCGGCTATTAATTCTATCCATGATTGATTAGTTGGTAGAATATCTTATTTGTTCGTTTTAAGTTAGCTCTTTTTAGGTGAAGTAGGAGTATTATTTCAAGGAGATTTTTATGGAAGTATTCATGTTGGTTCGTAGCTACAGATGGTATTAAAACGCCATGAAGACTAACATGGATTTTGAAAACTTGAATGTTATGGAGTTGGATGGGAAAGAAAACTTTGATAGCTAGAAATAGAATATTCAACCTTGACGTATCACTTTAGTTAGGAAAAAAAAAGAGAACATAAAAGAGAAGAATGTGATGGGTTTTTAGACTTCATTTTTTGTGTATGTGTGTTATTGATGGAGCCTTACAGCAATACTGCTATACGTTTAGGATTGATGGATGTAAGCACTTTAATGGATTTAGTTTATGTTTTGGTTAATAATCTTTGTGAGAGCAATAATTATTCGGTGCAACATATATTCATTGATTGGTGGTTCTAGAAGCGTATGAGGTACGCTGCATTGCAGAAGTGTGGTTAATGTTTAGGTGGAACGACACTAAAGAATTGGTAGTTTATTAATTGCTAAAATTTGGATTGAGATAATGAATTTGGAATGCTGCAGGTATGGTAGCATTATAATGGTCTTATGGAACAGTTTCATTAAGGTTATGTGATATGCTTGATTGCCTACTCGAAATCATGGATGTGCATTGGAAAATAAGTACTGGGGCTGTCACTATTGAGTGGTTGGCAAAGTTTTGGAGTTCTTGGATATTCGAGAAGTTCAATTTTATTGAGGCGTGACCCTTTTCGGAGTTCTAAATAACTACATACATTTTTTTTTTATCTTGATGTGAGTGATATGGAGTTGTAAAAAGATTGGAATGGTCACATGAATGTCTTGCTAGGGGGTTGTAGTTGAGCGGCTCACTAAGTTAACACATTTTGTTGTTATTAAGCTAACATATACATTGGATTTCTTGGCATGGTTGTATGTTAGGGGAATTGTTAAGACTCCATGGTACATGCACTTGTATCAATTTTATCAGATCGTGATCCCCGTTTTGTATATCTAGATTTTGGAGTGTCTTACAGGCAATGATCATGCGTACTCGCTTACTTTTTAGTTCTGCTTATTACCCCCAAACCAATGGTCAAAGTGAGAGTATTATACAGACTTTTGAGGATTTATTGAGAGCACACCTTAGAGTGGAAAAGAAAATTGGGATGATCAATTGATGTTAATGGAATTTGTGTACAATAACAATTATCATTTGAGTTTGGGAGTTGTTCCATATGAGGTTTTGTATGGACAGAAGTGTATATCCCCTATTTGTTGGTATGAGGTTTGTAGGGAGGTAATCCCAAACAGGTACAAAGAGTGGCCGAACACGTGGTACATGGGGCCGAGAATCAATATAGTTAGAGTATCCGCCGTGCAGTACGGTGAACGGCAGTAAGGGCTGGGGGCACGAAAGGTCTCAGGTCCAAGATACCCGAGCAGGGGTATGGTTCAAAGAGCAAGGGTATTTGTTGGACCAGTCTCGTGATAAGGGGTCCAGTGATATGAGATATCATTGGTCCAGAGGGTCTGTTCGGCAACGAGAAGGCCGAACAGTAGCTGCAATCTGGAGAAGGTGCCAGGAGGCGCTCCAGAGTGGTCCAGAAATGGAAATATCCAGTAAGGAAACGAGATCTGAGGTGATTCCCAACGAGAATGGGATGAACGACCAGCTTTGGGAAGAGTGCCTAAATGGTCTAAAAGGAAATGCGTAGTTATGGGAATGAGAATCCCTGATATTCTAGGTTCCCTTTACGAGAAAGGAAACTTAGGGCAGCAAGATGGCTTGGATAGCAAGTAGACATGGGTCTATAAATATGAGGTAAACCTAGAGGTAAAGGTACGCAATTCCTGGTTATTTGATTACTTCCTACTGAGAATTAGGGTTTTCACTAATACGAGATACTAACTTTGGCATCGGAGGGCCTTTGCCACGAGAAGGCAAAGGTGCGCTCACCCATTGTTTGTTTTACAGGTTCAAACTCCGGTGTGGTAGGGTTCCGGTGTAAGAACGAGAAGTAGCCATTACGATCAAGGTGCTGTTTGGAGGCCTTTTTCGTTTTCTGCACTTACAATCCGCACTTGGAGATCCGGAAGCAGTGCTCTAGTCTGAGGTGGAGGAAGATCCAAAGACCCCAGTTGACCCGAATAATCTGCTGGGAGGGGGAGGTGACAAGTCCCCGCCGGATCCTCCAAGAAAACCCGATGGCGGGCGAACTGGGAGGACCACGAGTAAGGACCGCTGGCAGTCCATGGCGACTCCATAAACAAAGACGGACGGACGGCAACGGATCCACGAGAAGGAGTAAGTCCCGCCGTGAGAGGGAGTCGGTCACGTTCGAAAAGCGTGCATAGCCGGGAAGATATCCTGGACAAAAGAGACAGGAGATAGAAGAGTACGCCGCCGATTAAAAGGCAGAGTATGAGATTCAACGATTCAGAAGATACGAGAACATCCAGAGGATTCTGGGCTTTCACGAAGGAAGTCCAGAAAAGAAAGGTTGGATATGGTGGAGTACAGGAGAGCTTCTTCACGAAAAAGAAGAAGCAGGAGCCTCACTCCGAAACGACCGAGGGCTTCTTCACGAAAAAGGAGAAGCAGGAGCAGGAGCTCCTCCCCCGAGGAAGGAGGGGGCAGGAAGCACCACAGGGACAGGTACGAGAGACCTGATTCCGACTGGGAAAGGAATAATGCCAGGGCTGCTAAGGTATCGGAGGAAGGGACTATGTCTGCACGAGAAGCGGCACGTAGAGCCCTTAGCAACATAGCAACTTCTCCTTTTGCAAAGAGATTGCAGGAGGCAAGGTTGCCGAGCAGGGTTAAACACGGGACGTTTATCCTGTACGAAACCAATGCAGACCCGGTGGCGCACATACAGCATTACCAGCAGGCGATGTTTATGCACGACGGTGATGACGCAATCATGTGTAAGATGTTCCCATCTAGTTTGGGAAAAGTGGCC
This sequence comes from Rhododendron molle, assembly GCA_025413875.1. NCBI lineage: Eukaryota > Viridiplantae > Streptophyta > Magnoliopsida > Ericales > Ericaceae > Rhododendron > Rhododendron molle. Next base: position 38,238,775 of record CM046398.1, on the reverse strand, counting down.
CTATCATGGTTCCATAAGTTGGGGCCGAACACCATACGAGGGTGGAGGCAGTTGGCCGAGGAGTTCACTGCCCGGTTCCTTACGAGCCGGAAACCACCCAAAACTTTTGAGAGTCTCTCAGCTATGAAGCAAGGAGAGAGTGAGCCAATCAGGGACTACGCCAAGAAGTATTGGGAGACTTTCAACGAGATTGAAAGTTGCAGTGAGGAGTATGCAATAGCAACGTTCAAAACTGGGCTACCTGTTCGGGGAGAGCTGCGAAAGTCCCTAAACATGAGTCCAATGAGCACGTTGGCAAAGCTGATGGAGCGGATTGAGCAGCACGCCAGGAACGAGGATGACATACTACGGGAAGACGGCAAGCTAAGTGCCGAGCAAGTCAAGGGACCCGCAAAGAAGGCGGATAAACCCGAACCCAAGACTTACAAAGAAAGAAAGGAGCACGGGCAGACTAAGAGAGAGTCGTACCGAGAAAAACACGTCCCTGATCCGAAGTCGTTCTTCTCGGTGACAACGGTTTGGAAAGAACCGATTTATCGGATTCTTTATCGAATAAAGAACCGCCCATACTTTAAATGGCCCCCACGGCCGGAGGGTGACAAAGATGCAAGAAGGGCTACGAGTCAGCACTGCAGTTACCACAAAGACTGGGGGCACATGACAGAGGATTGCGAGATGTTTAAACAACATCTTGATGACCTGGTCTCCCGTGGGTACTTGAAAGAGTTTATCCAAGAGGAGCACAGGGGCGCCGAGAAAGCGATGGAACTGGATTACGAGCAAAATCCAAGGGGCGTAATCCATATGATACATGGGTTGGCCACACCTTATACGAGAAATGAGGTGAGATTACTCCAGAGGCAGGTGAAACACGACCAGCACGTGATGCGGTTGGGAAGGAAACGGGGACGTGAAGCGGAAGGGTGCAACGAAGGCATAGTCTTCACGGATGAGGATCTGGGAGGAGTCCAGGTGCCGCACAACGACGCTCTTGTCATAACCTTACGAATTGGGGAGTATGACATAGAGAGGATCCTGGTGGATTCGTGAAGTTGCACCGAGGTGCTCTACTACGATGCATTCAAGAAGTCAGGATTGGCTCAGACAGACCTAGAACAATAACCCCGCTGGTCGGGTTTTGTGCGGAGCGCTTTGGCCATTGGGTAAGGTAACCCTTCCTGTTCGGGCAAGAACCAGTGGTGCTCAAAACCGATTTTTGGTGGTGGATGTGCCGCCTTCCTATAACGCGATTATAGGAAGGACCTGGCTGCATAAGATGAGGGCGTTCGTCCACTTACCATCAGATGGTGAAGTTTCCAGGATCCAATGGGATCGAAAGAATAAAGGGGAACCAGAAGGCAGCCCAACAGTGCTTGGTCTCTATAATCAAGAAGGCGCCCAAGGCACAACTAGTGCAAACCGTCGAGGTTGACAACCAGCCGACCATCGAGGATGTCGGAGGGAATCCAGCCGAGAAGGTGGTGGAAGGATTGAAGAAAATCCAGATCAACGAGAATGATCCAGAAAGGTATTTCCTGATCGGGGAAAACCTGTGCAAAGAAGAAGAGGAGGAGTTGGTGAAGTTCCTCAGAGAACACGTTGATGTGTTTGCTTGGGTACCAGGGGAGATGCCTGGGGTGGATGCAAACGTGATTTGCCACCACCTGAATGTAGACCCACAACACAAGCCAGTGATGCAAAAGAAGAGAAGATCTGCCGTACAGCACGTGGACGCTGTCATCGAAGAGGTAGACCGCTTGCTCGAGGCAAAGGCGATCCGAGAAGTGTATTACCCGGAGTGGTTGTCTAACACGGTAGTGGTGAAAAAGAAGAATGGGAAGTGGCGAGTTTGCGTCGACTTCACAGATCTAAACAAGGCCTGTCCAAAAGACAGTTTTCCCCTGCCCAGGATAGATCAGCTGGTGCATGCAACAGCTGGGTATGGGCGTATGAGTTTTCTTGACGCCTATCGAGGATATCACCAGGTAGCTATGTACGGTCCCGATCAGGAGAAGACGTCCTTTATCACACCACGGGGGCTGTACTGTTACAGTGTCATGCCCTTTGGTCTGAGGAACGCTGGAGCAACTTATCAGAGATTAGCAACGATTATGCTAAGGAATCTACTCGGCAAGACCATGGAGGTATACATAGACGACATGGTGGTTAAAAGCAAGGAGAGACGGGACCACATAGCTGATCTGAAAGAAGCTTTTGAGATACTGAGAGAGTATAAGCTGAAGCTCAACGCCTCGAAATGTGCCTTCGGAGTAAGTTCTGGGAAGTTCCTGGGCCACTTGGTGACCATTAGAGGGATAGAGGCGAATCCTGATCAAATCACAGCTTTGCAGAAGTTGCAGAGTCCAAGGACCACGAAGGAGGTCCAGCAGTTAACAGGGATGGCGGCAGCTCTTAACAGGTTCATCAGTCGTTCGAGTGACAAATGCAGGCCTTTCTTTCAGTTGTTAAAAAAAAGAGAAGGTTACGAATGGGGAGCAGAATGTGAGCAAGCATTCCAAGACCTGAAGAAGTACTTGGCAACCGCCCCACTTCTGTCCACTCCCGAGCTTGGTGAGACCTTGACCTTGTACTTAGCAGTGTCAGAACATGATGTAAGTGCGGTCTTACTAAGGAACAAGGGATCCGAGCAAATCCCTATCTATTACGTGAGCAAGACGCTACTGGACACAGAAACGAGGTATCTGCCACTTGAGAAGTTGGTCCTGGCGCTCAGGACGGCGGCTAGGAAGTTGCCCCATTACTTCCAAAGTCACAAAGTGGTGGTTTACACAGAGTTCCCGTTGAAGTCGTTGCTCCGAAAGGCCGATTTCTCGGGACGAATATCGACCTGGTCAGTAGAATTGAGCTGATATTGACTATCAGCCGCGCACGGCAGTTAAAGGGCAAGTTTTGGCAGATTTCGTGGCAGAGTTTTCTCCCACAGTTGCTCCACTGCCTCCTACGAGAAAGGAGCAGTTGGTTGAGCAATCAGCCGAGAAGAAAAAGGCATCCGCCGAGCAGGACCCTTTGGAATGGAAGCTTTTTGTTGATGGGTCCGCATGCAATACCGGATCTGAAATTGGAGTGGTACTCTTCCCTCCTGAAGGAGTTATGATCGAGTTGTCGTTACGCCTAGGTTTCAGCGCGTCGAACAACGTGGCGGAGTACGAGGCACTCCTAGCCGGGTTACGGAGCGCAAAAGCCTTGAAGGTAAAAAGAATTCGAGTATTCTGTGATTCACAACTCGTGGTGAATCAGCTGTCCGGGGAGTACGAGGCCCGGAATGAGAAGATGGCAGCCTACGTGAAGGCAGCCAAGGATTTGCTTGATACCTTCGAGAAGGTACACATCGAGCAGATAAGCTCCGGGCGGAACGCCCACGCTGACTCACTGGCTTGGTTGGCAGCGGCTGTGCCAACAGAATTCAAGAGGAAGGTGGCAGTGGACTATCTTGCTGAGCCGAGTGTTGGGAGAAGTGTGGAATTGGTCTTGGACGTGAACCAAGGACCAAGTTGGATGGATCCAATAGTGGAGTTCCTACGAGATGGGATACTCCCCACAGACAAAAAAGAGGCTCACAAAATAAAGACGAAATCTGCAAGATTTTGGCTATCACCAGAGGGGAAGTTGTACAGGAAGTCCTTCACTGGACCGTACCTGCTTTGTGTGCATCCCGAGATGGTGCAGAAATTTCTCCACGAGATACATGAGGGAACGTGTGGGAGTCATGCAGATGGGAGATCCATCGCTCACCGAGCAATCACACAGGGTTATTGGTGGCCACACATGCAAGAAGATGCGAAGGTGTATGTGAAAATCTGTGAGAAGTGTCAGAAGTTCTCACCAATGATTCGAACACCAGCTGAAGATCTGGTGCCCTTGACAAGTCCTTGGCCGTTTGCGTAGTGGGGAATGGACATCGTGGGTCCACTCCACAAGGCTTCTGGGAACAGGAAGTTCCTGTTGGTAGCAACGGACTACTTTACCAAGTGGATTGAAGCAGAACCACTGGCAAAAATCACAGAACCCATGATAGAAAAGTTCGTGTGGAAGAACATCATCACTCGATTTGGAGTTCCTTATTCCCTGATCACTGATAATGGGTCACAGTTCCAGAAAAAGTTCAAGGCTTTTTGTGCCCAATATGAAATAAGGAACTACTATTCCACGCCAGCCTACCCTCAGAGCAATGGGCAGGCAGAGGCGTCCAACAAAACCATACTTGACGGGATCAAGAGACGGTTGGACAAAGCAAAAGGCAAGTGGCCTGACGAATTGCCACTGGTCCTGTGGGCACACCGAACAACTCCTAGGAGGTCTACGGGAGAGACCCCCTATTCGCTAGCGTATGGAACAGAGGCTGTTATTCCATTGGAGGTTGGTTTGCCGACCAACAGGACCACATTGGTGGAAAGTGGGGGCAATGACAGAGCCCTGGAAATCGAGCTGGACCTCGCCGAGGAGAGGAGAGAACGAGCTCTGGTACACTTGGCTTCGTACCAAGAGCAGCTGATGAAAAGCTACAACAAGCGTGTCCACCCACGAGAATTTGGTGTTGGAGACCTTGTGTTAAGAAAGGTGCTCGGCAACACCAAAGTGGCCAACGAGGGCAAGTTGGGGGCTAATTGGGAGGGCCCATATCGAGTTACAGAGGTTGTGGGCATAGGGGCATATCGACTGGCAGACCTAGCGGGAACCCGGTATCAAGGCCCTGGAATGTTCATAACTTGAGGAAGTTCTACGTGTAAAGAACTTCGATTTCGCTTTTTCTGTTTTAGATGCACATCGTGATTGTGTGGGAATTACGAATAAAATTCCCTTGTGTTTCGTTTTACTAGTTGCAAGGGGTACGCATAACGCCCCCTTGAGTTTTTGAATTATGAATAAAATTCCCGGATTTTGGTAAACAAACACTATTTTTTACGAGTTTTTCTTTTGTTATGCCTAAAATACCGAAGTCAAGCTATGACCTTAGTCCTCACTTCGTATTGGGGAAGCAGAGGTATAGGGTAGCTAAATGGAATTTGAATATTTCAACTTCGAGCCAAGTACGAATATACTTGTTTATTTGCTCAGGTACGACACCCGGAGTTTTATATACTTAATCATTTGCTCGGGTACGATACCCAGAATATGTGCCAAGTACGAATACACTTGACAATTTGCTCGGGTACGAATACACCCAGAATATGTGCCAAGTACGAATACACTTGACAATTTGCTCGGGTACGAATACACCCAGAATATGTGCCAAGTACGAATACACTTGACTGTTTGCTCGGGTACGAATACACCCAGAATGCATACAAGATCGTGCACACTGTTCTTCAGCACGAATATACTTGATTGACTGCTTAAGTACGAATGTACTTAATTAATTGATCGGGCACGAATACGCCCACAAGGCGTTTAAAATTATGCACTATGTCCTCAAACACGAATATGTTTGAAATAATATCAAATAGGTTTGTTTACCTGGACGGGCCCATGCCCATGTATCTGGGTACGAATGAACTCAAGTTCACTAAATCCAAATACGAGTACATTTGGACAACCTAAGTACGAATATACTGGGGAAAGTTCCCAAGCACGAAGCATGTGGGCTGCATACGAAAACATGCAGTAATGTCTAAAGTTAGAAGAAATTTGATGGTTGCTCAGGCATGAATAGACCTCGAGCACCTTCAACATCACATGAAGATGGTCAGAAACCTGCCCAGGGTAAATGTGAACACAACTGGACCGTCAACAGGCACGATGAGACCTGGGGAGCATACGAGAGTATGCTTAGAAGCTAAGACACTCAGCATGCCAAATGCTGGCCAAGAGATGGCCACCTGTATAGATAAGGGCCACGAAGGGCCAGGCAAAACTAAAGTTTAGGCCACGAAGGGCCAGCCAAACATAAAGGGCCACGAAGGGCCAAAACCAGCAGAGTTAAAAATGCATGAAAATGTATCAGGTGCCACGCAGGGCAAAACCAATGGCCACGCAGGGCCAGTCAAAAAACTGTTCAGAAGAAGTTCCAATTGTTGTTAAAAACGAAGAGTCCAACTTACTCTTCGTTTGTCAGATCTTGGATGGCAGGGCGAGAGGCTGGAGCAGTTGTGGAGTCCGGAGTAGTTGCAGAGGTTGGAGCAATTGAAGAGGCTGAGATTGTTGCATCGTCCACAGCGGTGCCAGGTTCAGACGGACCGCCACCAGCTTCCTTCTGGCCAGTGTTGGTCGCTTCTCCGGCTTGGTCAGCTTCGGCACTTTGCTGTTCGGGGACGTTGTTAAGCTCCCTGTCCAGGCTGTCCTCCTCCTCCACAACCTCTTCCAGCTCCTCGATGGCCGCCTGGGTGCCCGGAAGGTCAATCTCAGTCCACAGGGTAGAAGACTCTGGAGCACCAGATTTTCGGAGGCAAGCCAGCCAGCCAGCTTCAAAGACCTGGTCTTGGATCCCAGGCATTTGGTCTGTGTAGCTCTCAGTAGCCACACGGATCCCTTCATTGTAGCCCTGCTGGTAGGAGGCCTTGGCTTCGTTTTTACTCGCCTCCAGCTCCGTCAGAGTCTGATTGAGGCTGTCCTCAGCACCTTCCAGCTTGCTCCTCAACTCGTCCGAAAGCCCGCGGGCTTGATTTCTCTCTCTCTCCAGCCTAACGATGGTGTTCTGCAGCTTGGCGTTTTCACTTGCCAGTCTGGCACGTTGAGGCTCAGACTGGCCAAGTTTCTGTGCCATGGCCACCATCTTCTGCATTGCCTGGATATTTTTTGAACACGAAGCAACATCAGGCAGATAACAGGAATAACGATCTAAAAACATCAGCAGACAAGGATGAACGTGACAGGATTACCTTAGCACTGCGTGGGCTCATGAATGAGCCAAGGAGATTGTCCGAGGAGCGATCACCTTTTGCATGTCCCCAGGAAGCATGAATGCCTGGACAAAGGTAGTGGCTGTACCCTCGTGAGTCCACACCGCCACGGATTGTGGATCGCCGGCCGCCATGGGTGAATTGTGGAGCCCAGAGGGTGTTGGAGATGTGCAAGTTGAGGAGGCTGCTCGACCGAAGAGGTTTCGAGCCGTGGACGCTTGTCCCTGTGGCTGGCCTCAATTTCCTCGGGAGAGAAGCCTGGAGGGGCGTCAGGTTGAGCTGGGCCACGGCGACCATGAGAAGGCGCCGGGCTCTGAGAGCGTTCGCGGCCAAGAGATGTGCCGCGGCCCCGTCCACGGCCAGGCCCTGGGATATTGAGGAGGCTGCCGAGGTCGATCGGTTGCTGCATCTCGTGAGGAGGGGGAGACGGAGAGTAACCACTTGAGGATGTGGAGGTTTCTTCGGCGAGTTGGATTGGCTCGTTGGGCAGAGGAGGGGTCCGAGAACGCCTCTCTTCTCGTTGCTCGGGCTGTTGAGCTGGAGGATCAGGGATGATGGGATTATCACCGGATTCGGATTAGTCGGTCGATGAATCCGCCAGACGATGCGGTAGCTCGGAAGAATCTGCCGCTCTTGCTCGGCCACCAAGCACGTGCCTTGCCGTTGAAAGCAAAGTGCACGGTTGATATCGAACGTGGACCTGGGGTAATGATGGCGTGCCCTTGGTTGACGTCGATGCTGCAAATACAAGAAAAATTGGCGGTCAGGGAAAGCAAAAAGAAGACGGTGCAAAACGAAATTTTGCTCGGCAATAAAGTTCTACGAAAGGGACTAACGTGGGGTGCCAAATGTGTGGGCGCGTGAAAGCCGATGACCCTACCATCTTCTTCCCTGGGCTCGAAATTTCTGTGACGATGAGGAAGTCATCATCGTCTCCTCGGGCAGAGTCAGGCGGTTCTAGCACGAGCCTTTTTCTAGAATTCCTACTCTTGAGGTAGTAGGTCGGGGCATCCTTGGTTGAAATACTATACCGGTGGTGTATGTCGTGCAAACCTAAGGATGTGCCTAGCATTTGATTCAGGGCGTTGATGCCCATAACGACCCTAAAGAAGTTGGCTGAAACTTGCATAGGGGATAGTCTATAGTGGGCTAAAACCTGGCGAAACAGTGGTGCCAGGGGAAACATGACGCCGCCTTCAACCACGGCGACGACAGGAATGTGAAAAGTATCGTTATCGAAACTCTCGCGACTGGCGTTTTCAGAGGCTAGTGTGGTGGCCACGTTGTCAGGAATCTCGTAAACGAGATCTGAACTCAGCCATCCGCCGAGGGGTGTCGCAGTGACTACGAAATCTACCCATACTGAGAATTATGGGTATAGGTTTCCTAAAAAGAGAAATGGGTACAAGAAACCCTAAGGGGACTGTGATAGTTCTAAATTGACGATGAAGACTGAGTAGAAAGGGGGAATAAGAACTTATGAACAGGAAGAACCCTAGAATCGGAATGAAACCCTGAGATGCGAACGGTGCTTCAACGGCGGAGCACTTGGGCGTGTTCTCTGCAGAAGGAAGATGGAAAGAGAAAAGTGGGGTTTGAAATGGGGACGAAACCCAAGTATACCCCAGCAAAAGGGGGTGACGTATGAGAAACGTCACCCCAGACGCCGTTTGGGCGCTCCGTTCCCCGAAATGTCGCTCGCATTTAATACGGGCAACACAGAGCATGCCGCGTGTAAAGGTGTTAGCTGGAAAAGCCTGTCCAGACCAAACGACGAGACGTTTGGGTTGGGCTAAATGATGAGTTTGCACCAAGTACGAGAAACATAGGTGCAAGAGCAAAGGACGAGAACCTTGCTCGGAGTTCTGGAGCTTTGCTCGTCATATTAAGAGAAAATAACGAGTAAAGCCGGGAGCCATTGTAGGGAGGTAATCCCAAACAGTTACAAAGAGTGGCCAACACGTGGTACGTCGGGCCGAGAATCAATATAGTTAGAGTATCCGCCGCGTGCAAAGACGGTGAACGGCAGTAGGGCCGGGGACACGAGAGGTCCCCAGTCCAAGATACCCGAGCAGGGGTATGGTTCAAAGAGCAAGGGTATTTGTTGGACCGGCCTCGTGATAAGGGGTCCAGTGATATGAGATATCATTGGTCCAGAGGGTCTGCTCGGCAACGAGAAGGCCGACAATAGTAGCAATCTGGAGAAGGTGCCAGGAGGCGCCCCAGAGTGGTCCAGAAATGGAAATATCCCAATAAGGAAACGAGATCTGAGGTGATTCCCAACGAGAATGGGATGAACGGCCACTTTGGGAAGAGTGCCTAAATGGTCTAAAAGGAAATGTGTAAAGGGAATGAGAATCCACGATATTCTAGGTTCCCTTTACGAGAAAGGAAACTTAGGGCAGCAAGATGGCTTGGATAGCAAGTAGACATGGGTCTATAAATATGAGGTAAACCTAGAGGTAAAGGTACGCAATTCCTGGTTATTTGATTACTTCCTACTGAGAATTAGGGTTTTCACTAATACGAGATACTAACTTTGGCATCGGAGGGCCTTTGCCACGAGAAGGCAAAGGTGCGCTCACCCATTGTTTGTTTTACAGGCTCAACTCCGGCGGTGTGGTAGGGTTCCGGTGTAAGAACGAGAAGTAGCCGTTACGATCAAGGTGCTGTTTGGAGGCCTTTTTCGTTTTCTGCACTTACAAGGTTGGAGAAAGGTGACTTTTAGGACTTGACTTGGTGGAGAATGCGGAAAAAAAAAAAACTATTTGGGAAAGGTTTGTAACCACTTGGAATAGATAGAAAAGTTATGCAGATAATCGTATGAGGGATTTGGAGTAATTAGATGGCCCTCTGACTATTTTTGAAATGATGGAAATCTAGTGACTATTATTTTGACATTCTTTTACACTTTTGGTAGTCTTAATTTGATTGACGGGGTTGGTTGATTAACTTCTTTGATAGAATTTGGCTAATTCAATTTCTAGTCATATTGTAAGAGATACTTTTTCAAACAGTCATTGGAGGGATTTGGAAGTTGTAACTAGAGATATTGTACTTCTTCAGATGTCCCCATAGAAAGATGTTATTTGGTTTGGCAAAAAGAAAAAGTTGAGTCCTCCCTATGTTGGGCCGTTTGAGGTTTTGGAAAGGACAGTTGAGGTGACCTATCGTTTGGTGTTGCCGCCTAATTTGGCTAAGGTTCATAATGTTTTTCATGTGTCGATGTTGAGGAGGTATGTGCATAGTCCGTCCCATGTTATTGATTATGAGCCACTTCATGTTCGGGACAATTCAACCTATGATGAGCAACCTGTAGAGATTTTAGATATGAAGGAGAAGGTCTTTCGCAACAAAACGATTCTACTGTTCAAAGTTCTGTGGCACAATCATGCAGTTGAGGAAGCCACTTGGGAGCGTGATGAGGAGATGCGCGAGAAGTACTCGCATTTGTATAATTGAGGTTAGTATGCAATTTCGAGGACGAAATTTATTTCGAGGGGGGAAGAATGTTACGGCCAAGCCTTTTTCATTTATTTAATTAGTTATATTGCCGTTATTAATTGGTGTTATGATTGGGTCCCAACTAATTATTTTGTGCGCGCTATGGATATTATTGACACGATTGTAATATTTGGGGTTTGAGATTGATTGTGGGTAAAATAGTGGTACTAGCTGGTAATTCTAAATTTTTGTATTAGGAAGAATTGGATTATAAATAAATTTGTTTTGCTATTTATCCATCTACATTCTATTTAACTGCTTAGCTATAATTTAGGATACAGCGATAGAAGTGGGTAGTTTTACAGTCGTACTTTTAGGAGATATTTACACCAAATAGGATTGTATTTGGAGAGAACTTTGGGAGAAGAAGTTTGATAGAACTGTTGTGAGAAGAAAGAAACCGCAGTCAACTGGTTCGACGGGTTATTGATCATCGAGTAAGTGGTTTGTCCTATTCATTCTTTGTTCCTGTTTTTCCTTCGTTTCCTTTTTCCTCGTTACAATAGTTGAGTTAAACCTGGAGAACAAAACTTGGTTTTTGGTGGCGTATCAGTGGGGTCGATGGGGGACAAATGTGGATTTTGATTTTAGTTTTGCTCAAGTTCCACTGAAAATATTGGCGGTAGAGATCAATATGCTGTGGTGTTTTGTGGGTGCACGTGGTGTGTGTTTGCTAGTGTTGAATGGTGTTTATGGTTTTAAAAAGGCTGGGAGAGGACAGGTGGATTGCATAGAGAACAAATCACTTGGTTTAGGTGTACGTGGTTGAACAGAAGGTTATAGCAATGGGAATAGAAATTGGATAATGGTTTTGGTAGGATTAGTCTTAAATCATTCTTAGCGTCAGATTAGTATAGTTTCTGGTAGCTTTAAACTACCGTAGGTAATGTTATACATGATACAGTTGGTGATAATATTACTTTATGTTGCCTTGTTCAGGTTAGGCTTGTTTTGCATGGTTCGAGTTGCATTATTTTTTTGACCCAGGTCAGTGGTTAAGCATGTTACGTATTTTTGAACTTCCCCATGTCCCTTAAATTGTAGTTTGGGAAAATTTATGATTGAAATTGGAAACACATTGTTATATTTGATTATATTAAATTGGCATGTGGTATCGATGAATCTATTTGTTGATCGAATGATCTTTTGGTGAGAACTTTGTGGATATTGATGGGAACATATTTTGGAAGTCCAGGGAAATTAATCCTCTGTGTGCGGGTGACTCTGGCCATTAGGAAAGAGACCGGATTAGGCCGGTGACCTTAATGCTCAACGGTTGTTATTGACCGGATCATTCTTAGGGAAAAGTTCCACGGGCTGCCTCCTCGTGGTGACTCTAAGTTCTGATATTGGATCCAATTTTATGAGACATTTATTCACTGGCACTTGGTACTATTGATTTTGGTTGTGGTTTCCCATTGTTGTTGGAGATTGAATTGAGAACACCATTAAGACTTATTGGATGAATCGTTAATTGGATTAATGGATTCTTTGTTGTTCACCGCATATGCCAAATTTATATTGACACGATAAACTATTTTGATCCCTGTTTCAGAACTTTATTCTAATACACATGCTTTGCCATTCACTGAGCTCGTCAGCTGACGGATTTATTCCAACTCATTTTTCAGGCAATTTGGGGATTTAGGCATGGACTCTGGCGGTCTCTCGGGGTTTTCGTTGTTGACCTTCTTAGGGTGTCTCATCCCAGCTTAGTGTTTTATTTCATCGCTTCCGCATTGAAACATTTTATCAGACATCCGGATTCTTTTATTACTGTTGGATCACTGGATATTATTCGGTTCATGGGATGTTTGTGCCCCATTCTTTTGTGGAATTTATTGGTTGTGGATGTTCTGAATAAATAAATAAAAATGGTTGACTGTTTGGTGGATCTTTACTTGGGAATTTTATAAAAATTTCTTTTTAGGCTGCATGTTCTACAAGTTTTGGTCTTGTGGTTCATGGCCGGTCACTTCTCATTTTGGGGTGTGACAGAGAGTGAGAGAGAGTGAGAGCCGAGAGATAGAGAGATGGCGGGAGAGAGGAAAGGGGGAAATTTATTCCCTATACACACACACACATCACGCATTCACTCCTCAAGTATAACATTTTGACACATTAGCCCCAAATCTCAATATTTCAAACCAATTTCCTCCTATTTTTTGTAAATCATTTAAATCAATTATACGAATTTACGAATCTCTACAGCTGGCGTTTGCAGCGGCTTCAGTCGTCAGTTTGTTACGGCGGGTCATTCAAGAGATTGCTCTGCGTCCATACCTGGCCTCTGCAAACTTGGCCACTTCAACCCCTCCTTCACGAGTATGATCGACGTGTCCGACTCTGGCATTTTGGTTTCAAGCGGTTTTTCTTTTGTTTTCTTTTGTTTGTTGTTCCTGTATTTCTGGACCGGTAGTGTCCATTTTTTTTACTATGTTTTTCTTATGTATAATATATGGGATTATCTTCTTGGTCGAAAATAAAAAATACCACCTTCATAGTCCACCAGGCGAGTGATTATTCAGTGCTCCTAAAATAGCTCCACATTCGTAGACGAAACCACTAGTGGTGTATTGAGGCTAAGGCCCCCACGCTGTTTCGGATTTTTGGAAAAAAAAAAATTACTATGAATACTTCAAGTTAACACGATCGACCAATTGGGAAGTATAGAAATTGGGAAGTTCAAATAACAATTTCAAGAATGGAGGTTAATTATTCCGAGCATAATTTCATTCGACATCCGGAATTAAAATAATTAAAAAATATTTTCAAACTATATCAATAATTGATTGAGACTAGAAGATCAGCATCCTACGTTCCTACCCCTGACCACATTGTGGTTCAGGGGCCTTCCATTGCAAATTTTTGTTGGAACCTCATACTTTGTGGTGAGTCCATGCAAATGTATTGTCGGTGAGACACAGTTACCTCCGCACTACTACCTATGATGCTGGAAGCTCTGGACAATTAATATGCGGCTATTGTTGCCCCAATTTTTTGTTTAAAATATTTTCTTTCTGTGGGCGAATATTTTCTGATAATTTTTATTAGTGGGTTAGTTCTTCCTTATGATTTCTTTTTTGAGGAAGTCTATACCTTGAAAAGGTAAATCTTCTTTTTGAGGAAGTCTATACTTTGAAAAGGTGAATCAAAAAATATGGGACCACGTAGACTTTTCTACTTGAGGAAGTCTATTGTTCTGGATATGAATGATTCTCCAACTACTCGTTTTAAAGTATCCTAAGTGATATTTGGAGACCAAATCATGAGGACCGGAGACTTTTCTCTTCCCAGAAAAACGTAATACTATGGAAAAACCATGGCGCGTAGCAATAGTTGCCTCTTAAAGCAAAACCCAGCTGGAATAATTTTGACTGGATCCAGTTTCTCTGCAGTGAAAGACGTGCGGTGGAATAAGAACGGTTCATATTAACAACTAATAGTTTAAATTTGTTGAATTTTTTTATCTGTGCAAATATTTTATTACCGGTAAAAGATTGAAAACAATTGTTTTGCACTTCCAACCTAATTGTTGGAAGTGTCCCCGGCCTATGTTTTTTTTGCTCGGTTTTCCTATTGCCATTTTGGTCTCTTGCTCCATTGTCTCGGGTGGGACCTAAAACTGAGCTCTTTTGTTGCTGTTCCTTTGTCGAGTTCAATAAAAAATTTCCCTTTTGTTGAGAAAAAAAAAATTGAATAGTTTTTTGGGTCATTAATAACACTATCCGACGGTTGCGATCACTTAGACCGCAGCTTTGCAGTCCAAACCTGGACAACAAACAAGCAAGATTCATTTTGATTTTGTTTGTCTTGGACTAACTGGTTTTTTTTTTTTATAGGCAAAGAAATATTACTATTAGAAACTCGATAATGGATACATCGTGAAAGAAAGGGCAAGCATCAATGAAAGGAAAAATCCAATTCAATCATATGAATGCCAACAATCCCAAAAAGAGAGAAGAAAAAACCGACCAAGAGTTGGAGGAAAAGAGAACAAAAAGAAATATCAATTCAGATTTTATGTTCTCTAATGCCTTCCAAATGGCTCCTAAAGTCTTCAACAGAATACGCTGCAAGATTGCATCTCCTTTAACCCATAATTCCAAGAGTTGGAAAAACTGTTGAAAGTACATGGAGTATAAAACGTGGGGTAATAATAATACACTCTCTCCCATAAAATTTGTCCACTCTGCAAAACGACGACTTAAAAATAGCACAATTTTTGCAAGAAAATATCAAAAATCTTTCAACAATTTATTAGATATCACTGAGAGTTCTTTTAGTTTATGAAAAAAGTTTGATGTTTTTTTTTCTTGAAACAAATGTATTATTTTTTAGTCTTCATTTTGCGAACCGGATTAATTTAATGGGACGGAGCTTCAAAGAGAAGTGTAATAAAATAAGATGAAAGATTTCCTTTTTTTCATACTACGACATTTTCAACGAGACGGATTGAGGACTGACGGAGAGACGGAGTCAAGCACACTACAAGAATTAGCGAGGGAGGACTATTCGAATCTAGAAATTGTAGTGGTCCGGAGGGCAAGGCTTATATAAAGGCCTTCTGAGGATGGCTATGATCACCATATAAGCTCTCAGTTTTTAGAAGAAGTGAGGGGTAAATATGGAGTTGAAGAAAAGTTTGAAGTTGGAGCTCTTAGGGTTTTTCCTTTTGAATGCGTTTGTAGTGTCCATGGCTGCTAGAAAGCCAATCCCTTCCATCAACTGGGTTGTGAGTACTAACTGCTACTAGCTAGCTCCTTGAGAGTTTCCTCATCTTCTTCCATCTCTTGTCGTATCGTTACCGGTCACAGTCTACCACATATATGGCCTCTCTTTACAGGCTAATTAAAATCACCTTTGTCTTGCTGTTTTAATATTTTGACGGATGCATGATCATTGTCTTGGGTTTTATTTGTTTCGAGATTTAAGAAAAGTAATAGTGATGCAGCAAATGCATTACAAAACATAGAGATAGAGATATATAGAGACAGATGGCACGGGAGCTTCTGTCTCTATTATTTCTGTCGCTTTGGCTCATTATATTGCCATCTACACCACTGTGTCCTGAGATTTGTGTTTCATTAGATTCGTAACGTACTAACTCTCAACAATTTTAGAGACAAACAAAGAAGTCTTTTCGGATATACTTTGATGTGGTGAATATTGATTGGTGATCATAAGCAAAGTCCATCTTTCGAGAAATACAATAAAACATTTTTCTTCATTTCCAGTTGGAGCCTGAGATTTTATTTGTTTAACGTTAGTTAATTTGGTGACTGCAGTTGAAGGAAACAAAATATACAAGGCTATGTAGCTCCAAGAAGATCTTGACAGTCAATGGATTATTTCCGGGGCCTACTTTGTATGTCCGAAAGGGTGATAGATTGACTGTTAATGTTCAAAACCAAGGAAAATACAATGTTACCATTCATTGGTATTCCTCTCTCTCTCTCTCTCTCTCTCTCTCTCTCATTCGTATCAAAATCAATACACATGATTTCCTCTATGGATTTTTAATTTTTTACGTACGTCGTGTTATTGAGGAAAAAAGGGACTTCTAAAAGCTTTCAATTTCGTTTCAAAAAAAAATAACAAACTTAATTATCAAGAATACCCATGCAGTGACATTTTTGAAATTATCAAGGGTATTTTGGTCTAAAGTTAAAAGATTAAAAGATCACGTCACAGAAAAACAAAGATGGGAGGGAAAACAGGAAAGAAAATAATACCAGGAGGAGAAATATTGAGCTTTCTTTCAATTGCTACAATACTGCATATTGTAATAAGTCTTGCACGAGAGTAAAAGGAAGGAAGAGGCAGAAAAATCGACAACAGAAAGTACAAAGTAAAAATGTAGTGATTTTGGAACCCAACCCATGAAGAGCTCTGACTGCTATAATTGGGACCCCACATGTAGGTGGTAAAATTAATCCCTCAGAATTAGTCGAATTGGACGCAAGCTGGCTCGAAGATTCGATTATATATATATAGATTAAAAAAATAGTTCAGTTCATTATCCACCACGTTCGCGGTCCTAGTTGGATCAAAATAATTCATCTTTTACAACATGGTATTTTAACTAATCCTGCAAAAAATCAACATAGTCGGATATTGGTAACCGCTTATCTGAATCATACAATTTTCAGTTTAGATCCGTGTCAAACTTCTAAATTTAAATTGAGTGATTTTATCAAGTACTTAATAATATAAAATTGAGCTAATTTTTTGCAACAAGAGTTAAAATATAATATTCTAAGAGATTAACCGTTCTAATCATCGAAATAATATCGGAAACATGGTGAGCATGTTCATCCACTTTTAAAGATGAGTCAACAAAAAAAAATGAATTCTAAAAAAAAAAAAGTACTTCAAACTAATATTGTGGTTCTTGGAAACATGTGATGTATATAGGCACGGAGTGAAGCAGCCAAGAAATCCATGGTCAGATGGGCCGGAGTACATTACACAATGTCCAATCAAACCGGGTGCAAATTTCACGTACGAGATCATATTCTCAACCGAAGAAGGTACCCTTTGGTGGCATGCTCATAGTGATTGGTCTCGAGCCACGGTCCATGGCCCTATTGTTGTGTACCCTTCAATTGGAACAACCTACCCTTTTCCCAAGCCTCATGCAGAGTTTCCTATTGTTTTGGGTATGTACCATCTCTCTCTCTCTCTCCATCCATCCAATGCCACAGACCTAGAAAAGCTTCACAGGAATTTTTTTTTCTTATACTTTTGTTGTCACAGCATCGTGGTTTAAGGGAGATGTAATGGAGATAATTCAAAGTGCACTTGAAGGGGGAGGTGAACCAAACAAGTCAGATGCTCTCACCATCAATGGCCAACCGGGTGATCTATATAGTGATCTATATAATTGCTCCAAACCCGGTATGCACATCAATTTAATCTCAATCAGGATAGCAAAAACTGAATGTAGTGTCAACGCATTAATATCCTGAATAATATTGAGTTTGCTTGCTTATACAAATAAAACACAACCCAAATGTTGCAGGGACGTTCAAAGTGATGGTAAATTATGGAAAGAGGTATCTTCTTCGCGTCATCAACTCAATTATGAACGAAGAAGTGTTCTTTGCGGTAGCTCAGCATAATTTCACAGTCGTTGGAATGGATGGAGCATACATCAAACCCATAGAAACTGATTACATCTTCATAACCCCTGGACAAACTATGGACATCTTATTGACTGCAAATAAGTCCCCGAGCCACTATTACATGGCAGCTAGAGCCTATGCCGGTGCTTTTTACGATAACACTACTACAACTGCGATCGTGAAATACATTGGAAATTATACCGCCCCATCGACGCCAACATTTCCTAGTAACCTTCCGAATTACACTGACATCGATGCTGTAACAGATTTCACCAAGCTGATTAAGGCGCTGGCTAGCAAAGACCACCCGATTGATGTCCCCAAAAAAGTCGATACCCGACTTTTCATAACTATCTCAGTGGGCTCGATTCCATGCCCTAATGATTCGTGTGACGGACCAGATGGGTCCAGGCTCGCTGCAAGCTTGAACAACATAAGTTTTGAGGAGCCCGCGGTGGATTTATTGCAAGCGTATTACAGGAAGATCGGAGGGATTTTCACGACCGACTTTCCAAGCGTGCCGCCTTACTTCTTCAATTTTACGGCCGACGTGACACCTGACAACGTTTTAATACCGTCAACGGGGACGAAAGTGAAAGTCCTGGAGTTTAATTCAAGTGTGGAGATAGTGTTTCAGGGGACTAATGTACTAAGTGGAGCTGAGAACCATCCAATGCATTTACATGGCTTTAGCTTTTATCATGTTGGATATGGTTTTGGGAATTTTGATAATAAGACTGATCCAAAAGGGTACAATTTGGTTGACCCGCCTGAGATAAACACTGTCGGGGTGCCCAAGAATGGATGGGCTACAATCAGATTCAGAGCTGATAATCCAGGTATACTTTTTACTTTGGCATTACATTTGTCTTTTTAGACTTAAGATGAGTCATAAGGGTCACACAATATGATTTGTGCATTTTTAACAACTAAAGGCAACCTAGAAGTTCAGAACCGGTTCTGAGTTTTCAAGGCCTTAAAACAAAAATTAAAAATGAGACCACTTTTTTAGATTATTATATGGGGTAAAAAAATAGGAGGCCTTCTAAAATTCAAAACGGTCGCAATACAGGTTTTAGCTCAGAACCAGTTTAATAAAATGATTTTAGAATTCATAAGAAATGAAATTTTAATTTCGAGACCCTTCTTCTTTTATCAGGTATTTCAAGACCCTTTACGTGTAGGAATATTCAATTACCGCTAAACATTTTTGGTTGGGATCGATGAGATGAAAAAGTGTTGATAACTAATGGATTTTCTTGACTTTATTGTAGGGGTTTGGTTCATGCATTGTCACTTAGAAAGACATTCTAGCTGGGGCATGGATATGGCATTTATTGTGAAGAATGGGTCCACTAGATCAACAAGTTTGCGGCAGCCCCCACGTCACTTGAACCCTTGTTAATCAATTTCTTCGATCAGAGAAAGCTAGCTAGCTAGTAATCAAATTTGCACAAGCCTTGTTTGGGTTGTGAATAATTCTCACCACGTGGCGGTGCTCCAGGACCAAGTATTAATTTTCCAAGATAAATATAAGAATAAGCATGTTACATATGCAGCGTCATTCTTTATATTGTAATAAAAAAAAATTCAATTTAAAAAAAGAAGAAGAATTCTTTGTGTGATTTTTGTTTAAAGGAGATATTATAATTGTTGTAGCTTGCTAGGATGTGCTTGATTGTATCCTGTGGTGGCATTTCTGTGACTTCATGAATGTTTGGTTCATTTGAAGGTCTGTAACTCATTAGAAAGTTAGATGCTCGAATCTCACACATGCGTATGAATTAAATCACAGCTCCACGTAAAACGCTGAGTGGTACTAAAAGAAACAAACATTCACATAGCTCCAAACGATTTGTTATCTAGTCAAATTCTTCATGCATGAATTAGAAAGCAAGGAAGGTTCCTAACGATGTACAATAGGGATGAAATTAATATATACTCGTATACAGGAGTCAGTGAATTAGTGATTGACTAATGGCCGCCTAATTAACCTTCCATTTCATTACTGTGACTAGCTAGCTCCATTTTTCTATTACAATTAATGTTTCTATAACAAAATTGAGAGAAACTTATTCACGGCGGAGCAGTGAAAAAGTTATTGACGGCCTCGCGAGATCTTGGCCGTCCGTTTTGGCTTTGGACGGTCCGGATTTAAATTAAACTTTTTCGGGGAAGAAAATTTCATTGACATCCAGACCGTCCAAAAGTTTGGACGGTCGCTATTGACTCCGTAAGCAACTATTCATGGCTCCGCCATTAAAAAGATTTTCTCAGTAAAATTACCTGGGTCTATGGCCAGAAAGTAATAGTAACAAAAAAATATATATATACAAGCTGAAGGGCTTTTACTGCTGCTGTGATTGTATTCTCTTTATAACACAGATTTTTGGGCTAGCTAGTTTGTTGTTCTGCTGATTGAGTGTTGTTTTGTTCAGTAATTGTAGTTAGTTTTTTTCTAATAGCCGGGGATGACCGGAGTAGCTAGCTTGCGAGCACCTCGACTTATTCTGGAACCCTAAAGTTAAAGATCGGACAAACACAAATCGCACGCGTACTTGTGTGCATGCGGTTTTCGTTTCTAGATAGTACTTGGTAATTTTATGATGAGGCGATCTCAGTTTTCTTGTTGTGGGGTTGGCTTTCTTGCCAAACTCTTTTATTCTTTTAATTTCTCTTTCTAAACAAAAAGACAAAAGAAACAAAAACTGATGAAAGTCCAAGGGTACCAGCTGGTCCAGAGTGAGAAAGAATGAAAAGGATCCCTTTGTCATCTCTTCCATAAAAGGCTCACCCACACGCATGATTTGATGGTAATACAAGCCAGCCGCCGGCCCATAAGCTCAATATAAACTTGTTTCCGAACCGTGTCAAAATTTCTTCTGTGAATACTCCTACTTTTCTAGTCTCTGTTCCGTAGGATTACTGGAGATGTTGGGGGCGGTGAGCAGTCCAATCTTTTGTTTGACACGTCCGATTAATAGTTTAAACATGTACTCCACTACTTTGTTACTCCAATCACATAAGAGACAAAAACAGACTTGATTATGCAACCCCAAGGTTAGTTCATGCATTTGGGGAAAATTATTACGCCTTTCAGTTGACTAAAGAAACCAATGATTGCTCTTAATTAATATCAAAACGGGCATGCATATATATATATATATATATGAGAAAGTGAAATATTTACTGTAACTTTTTGGCAAATAGGGATTTTTTTCCCTTCCAATAGAGATATATTCTGCGCACACAAGCATTTGAAAATCTTTGGTCAATTTCTCCAAATTTTGGGTCTCTAGACATTGCCAGCATATTATATGCATTGAGCTCGGAACAGGTCACTTTTAACATAAGGCGTCTCTACATTGGTACTGTACAATTTTAGTTGCAGGACTGCACAATATATGTGTATCTAATCGGAAATATACCTTTGTGTAATCTCGTAGCTGAAATTGCACTAGAACAAAGGTATAGACACTTTTTCGATTCAGGTGATTCAACCTCCCTTGAGCTGCCCATAAACAGCGGCCCTTTATTTTATTTTTATTTTCATTTTTGCTTATAGAGGGTGTCTGAGGCATTTTGCCTCGATTAATCCCATGGGTACATGCAGTCCCCCCATCCTACATGTACTGCATAATTACTAAACCTAAGCACTGAGTGTAAGTCACAAGCGTAAGCCCTAGGGTGTCCAAACCTTAGACCTTAGTTTGCAAATTCTATGTTATGGTCCAAGGGAGTTGGCAAAGAGAATTAAATTTGATAGGCCTTAAAAGAAAGCAAACTTTTAAGTCACAAGTTAAGACCGGTTCGCCAACCCCTTTGGGTACACAAAACGCGGGCTTCAAACAGCATTGAAAACCAGCCAAACCTTTTACTTTAGGTGATAAGTGGTAATGGGGGTGGGTAAAATCCAACTCATATGCATGCCCGTAATTAGTTGATTCGAAGAATTTCTAGGCATTCGTATTTCAGACTTTTCCTTGGCACCTTGGGCTACTTTAGACTCAAATTAGGGCCCACAGAATATCATGATCATACCGAGAAAATTTGCCAGCTTGAGGATAAAATAATGAAGCAGAGGCTCATTTACTCACGTTTTGTCTCGGGAATCGATTCTCTATTCCGTAACGATTCAAGACGTGACGCAATATAATTAATTCGGAAAAAATAAATGTTTACACCTATGATATAAATAATTTAATCTCGCTTATAAGACTCATTATATTAGCGGGCCGGGAATAGCCAAGCTATTTGGGACGAGAAGATAATTTTATGAGGCACCTAAATCAGGCCGGACCGTTTGTTAGACTATTATTCGCTGTTGTGGTCCACTGTTTCATTTAGATAGTATATACATAACAAACTAAAATCTTCTAACTACTAACAAACTCAAACGCGGATAAAAAAAAACTAACACACTCAAACAATGAGGCCAGGCAATGCCTATTACAGGCTTTAAAATCTGAGCTTGAATCCATGGGTGGTGCTTGGTAGCGGGGCCGAGTGGCCGATCTGACCATTCATCTTGGTACAGATGGCTCGAATCTAATCCAAGTACATAAATGGCCGGATTGACCGCTCGACACCGTTGCCAAACACCCCCGGTTGGCAGTATCCCCAAGTCCGCAAATTTAATGTATACTAAAAAAAATATGCATTGCACTATGAATAGTCATCGACTCTATGAAAAATTAAAATAACATAATAAAAACTATAGTAAATTATGTTTGTCGTTTACACATGGAGTACGAAAAAGACAAATATAGTTTTGGAATACTATTTTGGATCTCCTTTCTTCAAAAACTCTAGCAATGGCGAGTCTATATAAGTTGGGGATAACTCTCTTTTTTTTGTATATAATAATTACATTTTCTAAAATTCTTGCCATGGTAGCCGCCCCTACTAGACCCCTAGCTCCAACCTTGTGTATGCACCTTGGCTAATATATCTTGGGGGACCAAATACAACGTGACAATAATTTAGCAAGGTAACGGTCATGTTACCATTACTCCATAAAGCAACAAAAACTTGGCAAAGTCGCATGTCATTATACCACAGAACTAATGAGAAGAGTCTTTCCTCATCTTTCCGTGTTGGTTCCGTTTGTAAGACAATGGGAGCTTGACTCGTTCAAAAAATCTTACGATCACTTATGGCATATTTCTTTGGATTCCATATATAGGGCTGCAAAGACTAGTAAAATACATATGTAATTATCAGAGAATAGACAAGAATAGGGCAGTATCTCCTCATCTTTCCATCTCTATTTTGTTTTAGAAAAATCTTGCAACGATTGATTGAGAACCTCATGATTTGAAATATCTTGCAACCATTGATTGAGAATCCCATGTTTTATCATTAAGGATTGATGGCCATGTCCTTAGCACTCCATACAACAACTAGCATGAAAAGACTTGTCAAAGCCAATTCAATGTCATTATCATAGAATAGAACTCGTTGGAAAAATCTTGCAATCAGACACCATGCATAAAACAGTCCAGACTTGGTAACGTCTCTTTGTAGTGGATATTTATTGGTGATTTCATATCCGTCTCCATCGATTTTAGTGTATAATGTGGAACTTGGCTCATTGAAAAATCTTTTTTTTTGCTCGGCAAAGGAATTTTTTTTTTTTAATTAAACTCGAAAGGGTACATCGAGTAAAAGGGCAGGGAGAACCAAAAAGTTCACCACAACCCCAAAGAAAAACAAACTTGAAGCAAAATTACTCATTGAACAATCTTGCAATGAGTATTTATTCACTACTACTGACATGGGGAGCAGGAAAGGTGAGCTATATTTCTGGAGAGGGACGAGACTATACATTTTGATAATAAATTTTTTTCTCAATGTAATAGTAGTATTTTTTTTTTAAATCGTAAAGGAGGGGCTGGGGGGCGACTGCCCTACTAGCCCCCTTCTATCTCCATCCTTGCAAACAAGGAACTGAATTTGCTGCGGTCCGATCTAATTTAGCAAGTCGTTTGTCGGCCGGATTTGTTTTGAATGGATATAATATGAGAGAAAATACAATAAAAGAGCGGATATTTTATAGAAGACTAGATATGTATATTCTAGGCTTGTTTTGGGGTGGATAACTGGATATGAGTAGATGAATATATAGTTCAAAGAGGACAATGACATTTTTGTAAATAAGAGAACGTATATAATAACACGACCTCTCCCCATTCTTATTATTACATATGTACGTCTGTAGACGACTATAATATCCATGGTGATAATATATCCGTCTGTACGTGGGCAAACGGGCGGTTTCTAGCGTGAGAAACCTACTTTTTAATTGTTCTAGCGTGTGAGACTCTTGATGTAGTTGAAACCCGATCACAAGCTAAATGGACGTCTATTTCAAACAGAGGACCGGGGAGAGTCGGTCACTCTGAGCAAAGCATATACAAGATTCCATGCCATCAATATCAGTGAGATACCCACTCTGATCTACGCGTTACGTGCAAGCTTTTCCTATGAACCCAGTAAGGCAATAAGTGCTCATAGGGCCCTTCTGTCTCCTTTTGAAAAGCAAGGTTGGCTCAAATACAATCACCGTTTTTTTTGTTTTTTTTCTAACAATTCAGGTGTTCGGGTTAATTTCCGTACATCGATTTCGACTAATCTTGGAGACCAATCTACCATCCACTACCGTCCACTTGTAGGGGCTCCAATTAGAGTCAGAAGAAAGATTTGTCCCGACCAACTTTGGGCATACGTCGACGATGCGGCCCCATCGGACCCTAATTTTTGTCTATTTTTTGGGGCCCCTCAATTTATATGCCCTGTATTATGTATATAGATATAAAATTAGTACAAAAGTCCCAAGATATAATGGTAAAAGATGTAATTTTTAAAGTTAGTGGGTTATGTTATGAAAGAATAATAGTATTTTTGTGTTAACCTCTTTAAATTAAGAATACAAACCCGGCCTCCGGAGAAAGAAAGCTTTTCGAGTTGATAAACCTTACCTTCAGTCAACTATTCCACAAGAAAGGTTAAATGGACTAGTTGCTCTCCATTGAAAAATATATGATGGCTAAACTTGATTATAAGAGCTTAATTACTACTTTTGCCACGAAAAATGTGAGAAGAGTGATATTTATGTAATGCATTTCAACTTAATGGAATGATTATCTAGCTTTTTGTTATTATGGCTTTGAAAACTTGTAGCATTTTCTTTAAATTATTTTCTTCAAATTTTTTATTTTTATTTTTAAGTTATATAGAAGGTCTCAATTGAAAAAGATCGCATTGTGCCCCCGAAAACTCAGAGCCTGCATTGAGCTCTGTATGAACTGACCTCAAAAAAATTTGATAACACCTGAATCTGACTGAAAGTTTTTGAACCTGAGACACCCTAAGGAAAAGGCCATAAGCAAGAAGACAGGCTCCTTGAAAGCCCAGTATGTCCAACAAACATAACTCGCTCGAGGACCTTATCAGATTTTGGGCTGCATTCCATGGGTTTATGGGCTTCAAAGTTTGCTTGTTCCAACAAAAGGTTTCTCAAAGTGTGATAGTATTAACATTTTGGCTAAAGTACATAAATACTCCCTCAACTATCACTTTTTTTCATGGAGACCCCTTAACCTTAAAAAATGCCCAAGGAGACCACCTCGACTACTCCCCGTTACCCAGGTGACACCCTTTCGTCTTAGAACCGTTAGTTGGAAACTCAAATGTCAGAAATTTAGGCTTTTTTTGAACAAAAATAACCTTTGCCAATACTATATACATCTTCTTCCCCACTATGACTTCTCTCTATCTTTCTCATACCCAAGTAACATCTTTGTTGCTTACTGTCGAAACCTTGCCTTCAAATATAAGGTTGGTAGAAACCCGAAGCGTAGGGCTAGGTCGTCGATAGCATAATATCCGGAAGTCCGGGTTCGTACCCACAGAGAATCGAATATAGCTTGATTTGGATTGTAGGTCTGTAAGTGATGGATTTTGGCGTTTAAGACGGCCAACTTGGTTTTGCTTTAAAAGTGGAAATGCTAATGAACAGGACTAGAAATGCACTTAATAAACTAAAAGAGGCAAGTCTAGGGATCGTCTATTCCTTGACAAAGGCCGCTACCAATTCTCAATTATAACTCAGGCGAGAGTCACGACCGCGCGCTCACGCCCGGAAGATTTAGCTTTAAAGACTACGTTTAACAATGGAAGTGATTAAACGGAGGCGAACTAACTTGTTTTTAACATTTATCGAAACTCTAGGAGGCCACGAGCCCTCGACATACTTTTTGCCAAGACCGCTTGACAAGCGGCATACCAAGGAGTTAACACCCCTAAGTTTAAACCGAAAATGCAAATTAAGTCCTATTCCGAAAACCATGCTTTTAAACCTGATGGCTCGAGAACCAAATAACTACCTAAGTCCTCGGGAAAGATTATCCCGAGACTTAGCCAAATGACTACTCAAACATACTTAAAGCACAAAAGAAAGCATAAAAATGAGACATGATATTTAACCGATGAAATTGAAAATAAACTTGATATTAAGAACAAACTAGTCCGTGACTACAACATTAATGAACGAGAATTGAACAAACGATAACAACTTACCTAAGAACTTGAAGGTTTAAGACAAAGGAGCTTGGAGCTCTAATGGTGGAAAGAAAAAAACTTAAAAGACTTAAAGTAAAAATGAAAGAGAGACAAAAGAAGAGAGTGAAAGAGAGAGAGAGAGAAGGAGTATTTATACACAAGCTCCTCAGCTCTCTCTACACGTCCTAAAATATCCCAAAAAGGGAACAAAATATCCAAAAAGTAAAGACAAACCAAAACTGAAAATATCTTCAGTGTAGTACCCGTATCGATACGGCTTAAAGGCCCGTATCGATACAGGTTTGCTACGCCCTACACCTTGCACTGGTTCAAATGATGTATCGATACGGTCATTTTCCTCGTATCGATACCGCTTCATTATGGCCTGCTTCCCTGGTTTTGGCCATGGCTTGGCCTGGCTGCCTTCCCGATGACCCGACGGCTTTCCAAATGTCTGGCAAGCATTGCCAAGCAGGCAATTGCTCATCTCGATGACCGATGGTCAAAATCTACCGGGCAAAAGCGCTTGAATACCCTCAAGGGTTGCACCGAACATCAAAACATGCCTTTAAAATGCGTTTTGCCTGAAAATGCTCAAAAGAAACCTTACGTGCAAAATGGCTTAAAACGACGATTAAAAAGAAAGAAACTAATCTAAAGAGGGACTAAGCGCACAAAATATCTACAATATTGGGTGCTTATCACACCCCCAACTTGAACTTTGCTAGTCCCTAGCAAACTAAAGTAAGACATATTTAACTAAGCTATGCAATCCTCCTAAGATTCAAGATACAAAAAATTATGCTCAAATACGACAACTAGGCAAGAGTCCAAAACACCCCTTCAAATCCGATCAAGTGCAATCCACGCACACACATGCCATGAACTAGGACGAACAAACTATGACATATTAGAGTAGTCAAGCATGCATGCACCACAACGAGTTTCGACTCCAAAACTCATAAGGATACGCTCTTATTCGACTTTTCATACATTAAGATACAAGATACATCCCATTACAAGCGCTAGCGAGTAAATGCAATAGCAAGAGACAACATGCTATGCATGCTATCAAAAGGGCGCTTAGAACGAAAGGAAAGCTATATATTGACAAGTATGGAAAAATTAGGAATATCACAACTTAAGTAATAAATATCAATTATGCATCAAACGGAGTTAACAAGCATACTAAAGACCAACGGAGGACTTTATTAGCTTATAACGACCTTGGATACAAAGAGAAAGGGACTACAAAAGTGTAGCAGCCATATGCTAGCACGGTTCATCTACCCTTGGCCACTACCGACCCTAACTACCCAAAGCATGGCCACATATCGACCAAACACCAAACAAAATTACAAAAAATAAAGAAAATCTACTACCACCGACTCCACCACACTTAGTCTTCATCCACATGCAGCTCCTCATGGTATTGAGCATCGAGCTCCCCCTCATCATCGAACTCTTTCTCATCCGGAATGTATGCGCCCGGAGGTCAAATCAATCCTCTTATCATAGTATTCAACGCAATTTCGAATCCGCTTTTGCTCTTTATAGCATTTCTTTGATCGTCCTTTTTTTCTTTCTTTTGAGGAATAGGGTCATTAAGGTGAGATTTGTAGTGAGAGAGATTGGAGCCAAATTTTGAAGGCTTTAGAGAGGGAGATGAAAATTTGGGACTTTAACTTTTGTAGTGGGAGAGGAGAGAGAGGGAATCATGTATCAATTCTTCGCCTTTTTACATCCCAACCACTTCTATCACAATCACACCACCTCCAAACTTCCTTGAATCTTTGAAAACTATAGACACACAACCCTCCGAACATCCGGTTACCTAGGTTTGAACAATGGAAGAGACTCGGATTATGGTTCAAAATAAGGACAAGGTGACTCTTATGTGGTTTAATCAAGCAAAAAAAATGCCTTGAATCATTTCCTAAGTACGCCAACAACTCCAAAAAGATGCACAGGAGATATATACACTACTCAAGCATGAACAAAACATATTATTTACGCAAGTGCAGGATATGAGAATAAAAGGCATGGGATACTTAAGAAATGAATCTCTACTCTAGCAATGCACAACACTTGACTTAACTTTTAGGCTCAACTTGTTCAGCAATGTTCATGTATATGCGTGTGACATGGATTCAAACATACAACCAAATTCGACGGGATGCATGACTCTTGCCATTATTAGAACAAATGAGCATATTTGAAGTATCTAACAAGCGAAATCCCTACTAACAAGGGAGGATTGGAAGTAAAAGCAAAAAATTTTAAAATTTTAACCAAAACCATATGAGACATGTCTCATAAACCAAATATATAACATATATATCACTCCCCCCAACTTAAAAGATGCTATGTCCTCATAGCATGAAGCCAATTGAAATGAAATACAAGAGAGGGAGTACACGTACCTTTCGGGGGGAATGTCAACCCCCGTATACCTCGACCAAGTTGGAGGGTTTCTTGCCATTGTTTCCCTTCATCATTGGAACGGCTTCCATGGCTCACTCTTTCGGCTCCTCCATCGAAACCACAGCTAGTCATACAAGGTCATCGCTGGGGCTTTCTTGGTCTTACAACCGCGACACATAGCCGCACCCATGCTTAGGGCTCATGAATACCGCACTCACTCTAGCTTTTAGGCTTAAACTACCAAGGCTGGTGTGGTAGCATGCTTACCCTGCAAAAGACTTAAGAACCAACTACCTACTAAGAAGCAAATGACATTAGAACCACCCGGCTCGTGTTATCCGGGCTCAAAAATAACCGAAAGTAAAACACAACCAAATCTTCACGCGATTACACGGGTACTACTTTCTCCCCATTTCCCAAGCAAGAAACGGGTGGCTATACCGAACAATCAAAAGAGGAAAAGAAAAGAGAAAGAAAAAGAAAAAAGTTTATGTACATGCAGCCAAACGCGGGTTCTGAACATTTAACACACCAACTAAAGCTAATAAAATGAACATCGCACTCCACTCCACACTTTGCTTCAAAAATTGAATCCGACCATGCCACAAGAAAAGATATTTTGAGTAGCGCATTTGCTGAATTCGTTTTAAACATTTAAGTTCCACCAAGTGCATAACCCGTACAAAATCAATTTTCAAATTGTTGACCAATCTACAATATAAGGATGAGAAGCTACAAGAAAATCATCAACACCAAGAAAATCAATTAGCTCTAAGATTGGTAACTTCTCAAGATTAGGTTCACATGCATCTTGTTTATCTAACAAAGAGTGTAAGGAATCTACCTCGCTATCCATGTCCTTAGCGGTATGAAGATCATGGCACGGAGAATTCGAAGGGACAATTGTAGCTTCCATGGGCTCCAACTCTTCAAAGATTGGTTTAGACGCATCCTGTTTAGCCAACAAAAAATACAAGTAATCCATTTCAGCATCCATTTCCTTAGTGGTGAGGGGTTTTGCCAATGGATCTTCATAGTAGATGCCCGATGAGTCAAGCATGTTCATCTCGTGAGCAAGAAGTAATTCCTCCGGAAAAGTATCAAAATACGGGAGATCGGAAGAGACAACCTTAGCGGTGGGGCATTTCTCTCCCGAATCATCACTAAGAGGGGGATCCATAAGAGGAGAACTCTCGACCTCAACTTCATCAATAAACTCATCACTCCATGCAGACTCTAAGAAGCTGTCACAATCTAAACTAACATTTTCAACAAAGCTATGTGGCTCAATTCCCTCTTCCATGGCATTTGAGTTGGACTCTTGACAATGTTTAACAAAAACCCGAGATTGCAAAATTGCGGCCAAACGATCAAAGAAATCTAAGGCTTGAGCGGGTTCTTTTTCAAAAAGTTTGCCATCGCACATCTTGGCTAAGAATCGTTGACTCGTTGGAGAAAGTCCATCATAAAAATAGTTAGCAATTTGAAAATGTTCATAGCCATGATGTGGAACCGCATTGAGCAAGTCCTTGTATCGACCCCAACATGCATAAAATGACTCATTCTCTTTTTCAACAAAGGTTTGAATTTGTTTCTTACGAACCCCCGTATAAAAAATAGGAAGGAACTTTTTGTAGAATTCATTTAACAAATCAACCCAAGTCAGCACAGAATGAGGGTTCAAGGAATGGAGCCAAGTTTTGGCACTATCCCTTAAAGAAAGAGAGAAAAGAATTTCACCCACGCGGACTCTGATTTCACAATGGCACCAAGGGTACCAAGTTTGGCCTTAAACGCAACATGTTTGTAAGGGTGTTCGTGCTCCATGCCATGGAAGCGGGGCAGCAAATTGGAAAATGTCATTTCGATCCTAAATACATTGATGGGAGGAGTGGTGGGGGCAACTATGCGACAATATGGATAAGCATAAGCAGGATAAAAGTATTCCCCATTGGCCGCCGCCATTCTATTATATAGATAAGACATAAAGTAAACAGGCTAGAGGGGCTATGCCGCCACCACTTTCTCAAAACAGTTCCGTGGGGTTATGCCACCGCCACGTTATATACATAAAAAGTAATAAAAAGGCAATTGATGCTCAATCTAGCTTCGTTACACCTCAAGTCAAATTGGTGGCTCAGTTAGAGGTATCCGCTAAGTTGAGTTCAAATTACACAAAAGAAAAATAAATGGAGTACTTACAGTGGTTTGACGATCCTCCAAATAAGCTATAATAAGAATCCCCGGCAGCGGCGCCAAAAATGCATACTGTCGAAACCTTGCCTTCAAATATAAGGTTGATAGAAACCCGAAGCGTAGGGCTAGGTCGCCAGTAGCATAATATCCGGAAGTCCGGGATCATACCCACAGAGAATCGAATATAGCTTGATTTGGATTGTAGGTCTGTAAGTGATGGATTTTGGCGTTTAAGACGGCCAACTTGGTTTTGCTTTAAAAGTGGAAATGCTAATGAACAAGACTAGAAATGCACTTAATAAACTAAAAGAGGCAAGTCTAGCAATCGTCTATCCCCTGACAAAGGCCGTTACCGGTTCTCAATTATAACTCAGGCGAGAGTCACGACCGCGCACTCACGCCCGGAAGATTTAGCTTTAAAGACTACGTTTAACAATGGAAGTCATTAAACGGAGGCGAACTAACTTCTTTTTAACATTTATCGAAACACTAGGAGGCCATGAGCCCTCGACATACTTTTTGCCAAGACCGCTTGACAAGCGGCATACTAAGGAGTTAACACCCCTAAGTTTAGACCGAAAATGCAAATTAAGTCCTATTCCGAAAACCATGCTTTTAAGCCTGATGGCTCGAGAACCAAATAACTACCTAAGTCCTCGGGAAAGATTATCCCGAGACTTAGCCAAACGACTACTCAAACATACTTAAAGCACAAAAGAAAGCATAAAAATGAGACATGATATTTAACCGATGAAATTGAAAATAAACTTGATATTAAGAACAAACTAGTCCGTGAGTACAACATTAATGAACAAGAATTGAACAAACGATAACAACTTACCTAAGAACTTGAAGGTTTAAGACAAAGGAGCTTGGAGCTCTAATGGTGGAAAGAAAAAAACTTAAAAGACTTAAAGTAAAAATGAAAGAGAGACTAAAGAAGAGAGTGAAAGAGAGAGAGAGGAGTATTTATACACAAGCTCCTCAGCTCCCTCTACACGTCCTAAAATATCCCAAAAGGGGAACAAAATATCCAAAAAGTAGAGACAAACCAAAACTGGAAATATCTTCAATTTAGTACCCATATCGATACGGCTAAAAGGCCCTTATCGATACAGGTTTGCTACGGCCTACACCTTGCACTGGTTCAAATGATGTATCAATACGGTCATTTTCCTCGTATCGATACCGCTTCATTATGGCCTGCCTCCCTAGTTTTGGCCATGGCTTGGCCTGGCTGCCTTCCCGATGACCCGACGGCCTTCCAAATGCCTGACAAGCATTGCCAAGCAGGCGATTGCTCATCCCGATGAACGACGGTCAAAATCTACCGGGCAAAAGCGCTTGAATACCCTCAAGGGTTGCACCGAACATCAAAACATGCCTTTAAAATGTGTTTTGCCTGAAAATGCTCAAAAGAAACCTTACGCGCAAAATGGCTTAAAACGACGATTAAAAAGAAAGAAACTAATCTAAAAAGGGACTAAGCGCACCAAATATCTACAATATTGGGTGCTTATCACTTGTTCATTGTCATTCTCCCTCTCTCTCTCTCTCTCTCTCTCTCTCTCTTTCTCTCTCTCTTTAGATCTGCGTAGATAGCCATGGAAGATGTCAACTGTTGCAACAATAGCCGCCAAAGCCATAGCCATAGCTACATTCGCGTCATAGTGTCAGGGTTTTTACATACTGTAAGTGCAAGAAAACGAAAGAGACTTTGAACCGCACCAAATCGTAACGGCTACCTTGAACCCCTCGCCAGAGCCCTAGCACACTGCCGGAGTTGAACCTGTAAAACAGACAAAGGGTGAGCGCACCTTTGTCTTTTCATGGCAAAGGCCCTCCGAGGCCAAAGTTAGTATCTCGTACTAGTAAAAACCCTAATTCTCAGTAGGTAATGGGCAAATAACCAAGAATTACGTGCCTTTACCTCTAGGTTTACCTCATATTTATAGATCCACATAGCTTGCTGTCCAAGCTATCTCGTTGCCCTAAGTTTCCTTTCTCTTAAAGGGAACCCAGAATATCAGGGATTCTCATTCCCTTAACTGCATGTTACCTTATAGACCATTATAGGAATTCTTCCCATAACTGGTCGTTCTTCCCATTCTCGTTGGGTATCTCCTCCAGAATGCTGCTCCTGTTTGGCTATCTCGTTGCCGAACAGACTATCTGGACCAGTGATCTCTCGTATCATTGGTCCCTTTACCATGAGACTGGTCCAACCATTCCCCTTGCTCTTTAGACCATACCCCTGCTCGGGTATCTTGGACCTGGGACCTCTCATGTCCCCGGTCCTTACTGCCGTTCACCGTACTGCACGGCGGATGTTCCGATTATATTTATCCTGGGCCCCACGCACCACGTGTTCGGGCCATCTTTTGTACCTGTTCGGGACTACCTCTCTACAATGGCTCGCCAGCTTTACTCGTTATTTTCTTCTTTAATATGACGAGCAAAGCTTCTGAACACCGAGCAAGATTCTCGTCCTTTGCTCCTGCACCCTATTTCTCGTACTTGGTGCAAACTTCATCATTAGTCCAGACCAAACGTCTCATTGTTTGGT
Source organism: Rhododendron molle (assembly GCA_025413875.1). Lineage (NCBI taxonomy): Eukaryota > Viridiplantae > Streptophyta > Magnoliopsida > Ericales > Ericaceae > Rhododendron > Rhododendron molle. The sequence continues at coordinate 38,205,539 of CM046398.1, read as the reverse complement.
CTGGGCAGGCTTTTCCAGCTCTCACCTTTACACGCGGCATGCTGTGTACTGCCCATATTAAATGCGAGCAGACGTTTCGGGGAATGGATCGCCCAAACGGCGTCTGGGGCGACGTTTCTCATACGTCACCCCCCTTGCTGGGGTGTACTTGGGTTTTCATCCCAATTTCAAACCTGCTCTCTCTTTCTGAAACTCCCCCTGCAGAAAAACTCTCGAGCGCTCCCGCCATTGAAGCATCACTTCACCATCTCAAGGTTTTCTTCCTTTCCGATTTTAGGGTTCCTCGTCGACTTAATTCGTAAGTTCTTGCTCCCCCTTTCTATTCCGTCTTCTTCATCGATTCAGGACTCCCATAGTCACCTTAGGGCTTTTTCGTACCCACCTCTCTCCTAGAAAATCCAAACCCACAGTTTTCATCATGGGTAGGTTTTGTAGACACTGTGACACACCCCAAAGGATGGCCGAGTTCAGATCTCGCTATGAGATCCCAGACAACGTGGCCACTTCGTTGGCCCCTGAAAATGCCATCCATGAGTGTTTTGACAACAACACCCTGCACATTCCTGTCGTCGCCGTCGTCGAGGGCGGCGTCAGGCTCCCCCTGGCACCATTACTCCGCCAGGTTCTATCTCATTACAGACTGTCCCCTATGCAGGTATCTGCCAATTTCTTTAGGGTTGTTATGGGCATCAACGCCCTGAACCAAATGCTAGGCACATCCCTAGGTTTGCACGACATACACCACCTGTACAGCATCTCTCGAACCAAAGATGCCCTGACCTACTATCTCAAGAGTAGGGATTCCAGAAAAAGGCTTGTGCTTGAATTGCCTGATTCTGCCCGAGGAGACGACGATGACTTCCTCATCGTCACAGGGAATTTCGAGCCCAGAGACGAGGATGGTAGAGTCATCGGCTTTCACGTGCCGCACAGATTTGGCACACCACGTTAGTCCTTTTTCTCGTAGAACTCTTTTCCGAGCAATATTTTGTATTGCATTACCTTTTTTTTGCTTTATTGACTGCTAAATTTTCTATCATTTTGCAGCCACAAACGTCAACCAGGGGCACGCCATCATCACCCCCTAGGTTCACGTCACTGATATCAACCGTGCACTTGCTTTCAACGGGCAGGGTACGTGCCTGGCTGGCCGCGCAAGAGCAGCACAGGTTTTTCTGAGCTACCGGGCTTCATACGGGGGGTATATTGATCGGCGCATCTGAGCAGCCGATGCCCCTATTAACCCAGATCCTCCTGCTCAACAACCCGAACAACAAGAAGAGAGGCGTTCTCGGACTCCTCCATTGCCCAACGAGCCCATTCAGCTTGCCGAAGAGGCCTCGACATCCTCAAGCGGATATTCCCCGTCTCCCCCTCCTAAGGAAATGGATCAACCCATCAACCTCAGCAATCTGCTCACCATCTCTGCAGCTAGCCGTGGAAGAGGCCGCGGCACGGCTCGTGGCCGTGGACGCTCTCAGAGCCCGGCACCATCCCATGGCCGCCGTGGCCCAGCTCAACTGGACGTTCCTCCAGGCTTCTCCCTCGAGGAGATTGAAGCTAGCCACAGGGACAAATGCCAGCGGCTGGAAGCCTCCCCAGACGAACAGCCTCCTTCTCAGCTCACAGCACCTCCAACCCCTCTCTGGACTCCTCAATTCACACACGGCGGGCGGCCAATCACCGTCCGTGACAGTGTGGAGTCCGAAGGCACTGCACTTGCACTGTCCCAAGCTTTCATGCTTCCTGGGGACATGCAGAAAGAAATTGCCAGCTCCCCAAACAACCTTCTTGGCTCCTTCATGAGCCATAGTGCTAAGGTAAAACCATCGTATTCACTTTCATGTGCCAATGGCTTTAAACTGCTGTCCCTGTTGTCTGTCTAACCATGTGCTTGTCCAGGTGATGCAAAAAATGGTGGCCATGGCCCAGAGATTCGGTCAATCTGAGCCCCAGCGTGCCAGATTGGCAAGTGAAAATGTCAAGCTGCAGAACATCAATGTTAGGCTGGAGAGAGAGGGGAATCAAGCTCGTGGGGCCGTGGACGAGCTGAAAAGCAAGTTGGAGGGAGCAGAAGACAGCCTAAACCAGACCCTCACGGAGCTAGAGACGAGCAAGAATGAGGCCAAGACCTCCTATCAACAGGGCTACAACGAGGGAATCCGTGTGGCCACTGAGAGCTACACGGACCAAATGCCCGGGATCCAGGACCAGGTCTTTGAGGCTGGCTGGTTGGTCTGCCTTAAAAAGATTGGCGCAGCGGAGTCTTCTCTTCTATGGACAGAGATCGACCTTCCTAGCACCCAGGTGACTGCTGACGAACAGGAAGAAGTTGTAGAGGAACAAGACAGCCTGGATAGGGAGCTCAACGCCAACGTCCCCAAACAGCAGAGTGCTAGTGTTGAACAGACTGGAGAAGTGACCAGCCTTGGCCAAAAGGAAGCCAATGGTGGTCCACCTGAGCCAAGCACTACTGCGGACAACTCAACTGCTCCGGCCTCTGCTGCTGCTCCAGCCTCCACGACTGCTCCAGCCTCTCCAACTGCTACAACCTCTCCGCCTATCATCCAAGACCTGACGATCGAAGAGTAAGTTGTGCTCTTTGTAGTGATAGCAACTGGAACTTTTAATCAGTTTTGACTGGCCCTGCGTGGCCATTGGTATTGCCCTGCGTGGCACTGATACATTTCCACACATTTTAACTCTGCTAGTTCTGGCCCTTCGTGGCCTTTTATATTTTTTGGTGGCCTTGTTTGGCCTAAACTTTTTTTTGCCTGGCCCTTCGTGGTCTCTATCAATGCAGGTGGCCATCTCTTGGCCAATTTGTTATGTGCTGAGAGTCTTCGTACTCTAGCCTTGTATCTGCACACGCTCATGTGCTCCCCAGGTTTCATTGCGCCTATTATTCTCATTTGCAGGTTTCTCGTACCTTAGGATAGTGCTAGTCGCATTCGTAGCTTATCATGTACACTTGTTTGTGCTCAGGGTCTGTTCGTGCCCGAGCAGGCTTTTAAACACATTCGTTTAATGTGTAGGTGCTCAAGGTTTGTTCATACCTGAGCAACCCTCAAGTTTTTCGAACTTTAGATATTGCTGGATGTTTACGTATGCAGCCCATATGCTTTGTGCTTGGAAACTTTCCCCAGTATATTCATACTTAGGTTACCCAAATGTGCTCGTATTTGGATTATGTAATCTTCAGTTTATTCATACCCAGATTAAGTTACAAGTTCATGTGGGCATGCACCCGCACAAGTAAACAAATCTATATGTACTTGAAATTATCCCAAACATATTCGTGTTTGAGAATAGTGTGCATAATCTCGTATGCACTCGGGCGATTCGCACCGAGCAATCGATCAAGTGTATTCAGATTTGGTAAAATTTCTGTGTATTCAGATCTTGAGCGATACCAAGTATATTCGTACTTGATAAAATTTTGAGTGTATTCGTACCCGAGCAAGCAGTCAAGTATATTCGTACTTAGTAAAATTTTTGGGTGTATTCGTACCCGAGCAGACAGTCAAGTATATTCGTACTTGATAAAATTTTGGGTGCAATCGTACCCGAGCAATCAGTCAAGTATATTCGTACTTGGTAAAATTTTTGGGTGTATTCGTACCCGAGCAAGCAGTCAAGTATACTCGTACTTGGTAAAATTTTGGGTGTATTCGTACCCGAGCAAGCAGTCCAGTATATTCGTACTTGGTAAAAATTTTGGGTGTATTCATACTCGAGCAAGCAGTCAAGTATACTCGTACTTGGCAGAATTTGAAATGTTCGAAATTTCATTTAGTCACCCTATACCTCTGCTCCCCAATACGAAGTGAGGACTAAGGAGATAGTTTGACTTCATATTTTAAGCATAGAAAAACAGCGACTGTGTTATCAAAATCCGTGAATTTTATTCATAATTCGAAAACTCAAGGGGGCGTTACGCGTACCCCTTGCAACTAATAAAAGCAAACACAAAGGAATTTTATTCGTAATTCCCACACAATCACGATGTGCATCTAAAACAGAAGTAAAAACGAAATCGAAGTTCTTTACACGTAGAACTTTCTCAAGTTGTGAACATTCCAGGGCCTTGATATCGGGTTCCCGTCCAGGTCTGCCAATCGATATGCCCCAATGCCCACAACCTCTATGACTCAATATGGGCCTTCCCAGTTGACCCCCAACTTGCCCTCATTGGCCACCTTGGTGTTGCCGAGCACCTTTCGTAGCACAAGGTCTCCAACACCGAACTCTCGTGGGTGGACGTTCTTGTTGTAGCTTTTCATCAGCTGCTCCTGGTACGATGTCAGGTGCACCAGAGCTCGTTCTCTCCTCTCCTCGGCAAGGTCCAGCTCAATTTCCAGGGCTTTGTCATTGCCCCCACTTTCCACCAATGTGGTCCTGTTGGTCGGCATTCCAACCTCCAGTGGAATCACAGCCTCTGTTCCATATGCTAGCGAATAGGGGGTCTCTCCCGTAGACCTCCTAGGAGTTGTTCGGTGTGCCCACAGGACCAGTGGCAATTCAGCGGGCCACTTGCCTTTTGCTTTGTCCAGCCTCTTCTTGATCCCGTCAAGTATAGTCTTGTTGGACGCCTCTGCCTGCCCATTGCTCTGAGGGTAGGCTGGGGTAGAATAGTAGTTCCTTATTCCATACGGGGCACAAAAAGGGCTTGAACTTTTTCTGGAACTGCGACTCATTATCAGTGATCAAAGAGTAGGGAACCCCAAATCTAGTGATGATGTTCTTCCACACGAACCTTTCTATCATAGGTTCTGTGATTTTTGCCAGTGGTTCTGCTTCAATCCACTTGGTAAAGTAGTCCGTTGCTACCAACAGAAACTTTCTGTTCCCAGTAGCCTTGTGGAGCGGACCCACGATGTCCATTCCCCACTGCGCAAACGGCCAAGGACTTGTCAAGGGCACCAGATCTTCGGCTGGTGTCCGGATCATGGGTGAGAATTTCTGACACTTCTCACAGATTTTCACATACACTTTTGCATCTTCTTGCATGTGCAGCCACCAGTAACCCTGGGTGATTGCATGGTGTGCAATGGATCTCCCACCGCATGACTCCCACAATGTTCCCTCGTGTATCTCATGGAGGAATTTATGCACCATCTCGGGATGCACGCAACGGTATGGTCCAGTGAAGGACTTCCTATACAATTTCCCTCTAGCGATAGCCAAAACCTTGCAGATTTTGTCTTTATCTTGTGAGCTTCTTTTTATCTGTGGGGAGTGTCCCGCCTCGTAGGAACTCCACTATTAGATCCATCCAACTTGGTCCTTGGTTCACGCTCAGGACCAATTCCACACTTTTCCCAATACTCGGCTCAGAAGATAATCCACCGCCACCTTCCTCTTGAACTCTGTTGGCACGGCCACGCTAACCAAGCCAATGAGTCAACATGGGCATTCTGCCAGAGCTTATCTGCTTAATGTGTACCTTTTCGAATGTGTCAAGCAAATCCTTAGCCGCCTCTACGTAAGTCGCCATTTTTTCATTCCGGGCCTCATACATCGGGTAGTGATTCACCACGAGTTGTGAATCACGTAATACTCGAATTCTCTTAACTTTCGAGGTCTTTGCGCTCCGTAATCCTCGCCAAGAGTACCTCAGACTCCGCCACGTTATTTGACGCACTAAACCCAAGCGCAGGGACAACTCGATCATAACTCCTTCAGGAGGGAAAAGCACTACCCCAATTCCAGATCCGGTGTTGCATGCGGATCCATCAACAAAGAGCTTCCATTCCAAAGTGGTCCCGCCGGCGGTGCCCTTCGCTTTCTGGCCGCTCAACCAATCGCTTCCTTTCGTAGGAGGCGGTGGAGCCACTGTGAGAAAGAACTCGCCACGAAATCTGCCAAGACTTGCCTTTTGACTGCCGTGCGCGGCTAATCAATATCATATCGGCTCAATTCCACCGACCACGTTGATATTCGCCCCGAGAAATCGGCCTTTCGAAGCAACGACTTCAACGAGAACTCTGTAGACGACAATTTTGTGACTTTGGAAGTAATGGGGTAACTTAGCCGCCGTCCTCGATGCCAGTGACCAATTTCTCGGGGCGGATATCTCGCCTCTACGCCCGTGAGCGCTTTTGCTCACATAATAGATGTGGATTTGTTCGGATCCCTTGTTCCTCAGTAAGACTGCACTTACATGCTCAGATACTGCTAAGTAGAAAGTCAAGATTTCACCAGGCTCAGGAGTGGACAGTAGCGGGGCTGTCGCCAAGTATTTCTTCAGGTCTTAGAACGCTTGCTCACACTCTGATCCCCACTCGTAACCTTCTCTTTTCTTCAACAACTGAAAAAAAGGTCTACACTTGTCGCTCGAAGGACTAATGAACCTGTTAAGGGCTGCCGCCATCCCCGTCAACCGCTGGACCTCCTTCGTGGTCCTTGGACTTTGTAGCTTCTGCAAAGCTATTATTTGATTGGGATTCGCCTCTATCCCTCTAATGGTCACCAGGTGACCCAGGAACTTCCCAGAACTTACTCCAAACGCACACTTCGAGGCGTTGAGTTTCAGCTTGAACTCCCTTAGTATCTCGAAAGCTTCTTTCATATCAGCGATATGGTCCCGTTTCTCCTTGCTTTTGACCACCATGTCTATGTATACCTCCATGGTCCTGCCGAGCGACTTCTTTAGCATAATCGTTGCTAGTCTCTGGTAAGTTGCTCCAGCATTCCTCAGACCAAAGGGCATAACACTGTAACAGTACAACCCTCGCGGTGTGATGAAGGACGTCTTCTCTTGATCGGTGTAGGGAGGTAATCTCGAACAGATGCGAATAGTAACTGAGCATGTGACGCTCAGGGATCACGTGAGCCATTGGAAAAGAGGTGTCGCCGGGCAGTGGTTAAAGACCGATGACAGAGGGGGTCACTAGAACCATACGACCTGTTCGGCGATAAGGGTCAGAGACATGAGAGGTCTTTGGTCCAAGTTACCCGAACAGGGGCATGCTCCGATAAACACGAGGAATTGCTGGACTAGGTAAGTGACATGAGAAGTCACTAGTCCAGGTAAGCTGTTCGGCAACAAGGAAGTCGAACAGGAGCAGCATTCTGGAGGACGTTCTATAAGGGTCCAAAAATGGTAACACTCAGTAAGGAAGCAAGATCTGGACGAGACACCCAACGGGAATGGAATCTACGGTCCGCCATAGGGAAGATTCCTAAATGGTCCAAAAGGAAACAAATGACTTAGGGAATGAGAATCCGAGAGATCCGGGGTTTCCCATAACGAGATAGGAAACCTAGGGCAGTAAAGATGCTTGGAGAGCAAGCCGCTGTGAAAGCTATAAATACGAGGTGAACCTAGAGTAAAGGTACGCAATTTTTGGCAATACGCTTTATACCTACTGAGAATTAAGGTTTTCAACTAGTACGTAATACTAACTTTGGCATCGGAGGGCCTTTGCCACGAGGAGGCAAAGGTGCACTCACCTCTGTTTGTTTTGCAGCTAGGATTCCGGCGGAAGACTAGGGTTCCGGCGAGGAGGCACGTGAAGGTGTCCACCAAAAAGCTAGAGTAAACACTAAGCGGATCTTTTCCCCTTACAATTGGCGCCATCTGTGGGAAAGAACGAGTTCCATTTGAAAAACGATCATGGTGGAAGTAGACCCAGTCACACCTCTTGCAGAGAAGAACCAGGCTGGTGGGGAAGGAGGCGAGTCCCCTCTAGGTGCTCCGAAAAAGCATGCTGGTGGCCATAGCAAGAGGATAACGAGCAAAGATTGTCACTTAACTCTTTAAGATGATCCGAAGAACAAGGAAGGTGGGACGGCCACGGAAACCACGAGAAGGAGCAGGTCCCACCGTGGGATAGAGTCGGTGGCACATTCGAAAAGTGTGCGCAGCAATAAGGATATCCTGGACCAGAAGAGACAGGAGATAGAGGAGTACGGTCGTCTGATTAAAAGGCAAGAATACGAAATCCAACAACTCGAACGGATACGAGAACATCCGGAAGATTCCGGACTTTCACGAAGAAGATCCAAGGAAGGAGGTCTGGTGATGGCGGAGTATAAGAAGGCCTCTTCATGAAGAAAAAGGAGCAGGAGCCTCACTCCGAAATGGCCAAGGGCTTCTTCACGAAAAAGGAGAAGCAAGAGCAGAAGTTCCACCCCAAAGGAAGGTGGGACCAGGAAGCATCATAGGGACAGGTACGAGAGACCTGATTCCGATTGGGAGAGGCACGCTGCTAAGATCGCAAAGGGACAAGAAGAGGCAACCATGTCTGCACGAGAAGCAGCACGAAAGGCTCTTAGCAACATAGCCTCTTCTCCTTTTGTGAGGAAATTGAATGAGGCAAGGTTGCCGAGCAGGGTGAAGCACGGGACGTTCGTCCCATATGAGACTAGTGCTGACCCCGTGGCACACATACGGCATTACCAACAGGCGATGTTCATGCATGACGGCGACGACGCGATCATGTGCAAAATGTTCCCGTCTAGCCTAGGGAAGGTAGCCTTATCTTGGTTCCATAAATTGGAGCCGAACACCATACGAGGATGGAGACAGCTGGCCAAGGAATTCACTGCTCGGTTCCTAACAAGCAGAAAACCGCCTAAGACCTTTGAGAGCCTCTCGATTATGAAACAAAGAGAGAATGAGCCGATCAGAGACTACGCCAAAAAGTATTGGGAAACTTTCAACGAGATTGAAAGTTGCAGCGAGGAATACGCTATAGCTACGTTCAAAATTGGGTTGCCTGTTTGGGGGGAACTACGGAAGTCCCTGAACATGAGTCCGGTGAGCACGCTGGCACAGTTGATGGAACGGATTGAGCAGCATGCCAGGAACGAGAATGATATACTACAAGAAGATGGCAGGCTTGGTACCGAGCAGTCCAGGGGCCATGCAAAGAAGGCGAAAAAACTAGAGCCTAAAACATACAAGGAAAGAAAGGAGTACGGGCAGGCTAAGAGAGAGCCGAACAGAGAGAGGCCACCCCCTGATCTAAGATCATTCTTTTCAATTACTACGGTTTGGAAGGAGCCCATCTACAGGATTCTTTATCGAATTAAGAATCAGCCTTACTTCAAATAGCCCCAGCCTCTGGAAGGAGATAAGGATGCGAAACGTGCTACGAATCATCATTGCAGTTACCACAAAGACTGGGGTCACATGACTGAAGACTGCGAGATGTTTAAGAGGCACCTCGACGATTTGGTCTCTCGGGGCTACCATAAAGAATTCATCCAGGAGGATCCCAAGGATAAGGGGAAGGCCATGGAGTTAGATTACGAACAGAATCCTAAAGGAGTAATCCATATGATACATGGGTTGGCCGCGCCTTATACGAGAAATGAGGTGAGGTTGCTCCAGAGACAAATCAAGCACGACCAACATGTCATGAGGTTGGGAAAGAAGAGAGGACGAGAGAATGACGTAGGCAACGAAGGCCTAGTTTTCTCAGACGAGGACTTGAAAGAAGTCCAGGTGCCCCATAACGATGCCTTGGTCATAACCCTACGAATTGGGGAGTATGATATCGAGAGGATCCTAGTAGACTCAGGAAGCTGTACAGAGATATTATACTACGAAGCATTCAAAAGGATGGGTTTGACTCAAGCAGATTTGGAGCAGTCACAGACACCCTTAGTGGGATTTGGAGCAGGGGCAGTTTGGCCCCTAGGGAAGATAACCTTCCCTGTTCGTGCAGGTTCAGTGGTCCTGCGAACTGACTTTCTGGTTGTAGACGTCCCGTCTTCCTATAACGCGATTATAGGGAGAACTTGGTTACACAAGATGAGGGGTTGTTTCTTCTACTTACCACCAGATGGTGAAATTCCCAGGGTCTAATGGAATTGAAAAGATCAGGGGTAACCAAAAGGCGGCACAGCAATGCTTGATCTCAATCATCAAGAAAATGCCAAAGGCCCATAACATCCATACAGTAGAAGTACCTAATCAACCGACTATCGAGGACGTCGGGAGGAATCCAGCGGAGAAAGTGGTGGAAGGCCTGAAGAGAATACAGATCAACGAGACTGATTCGGAGAGGTATTTTCTGGTTGGGGAGTCACTGACAGAAACAGAAGAAGCCGAATTGGTGGGTTTCTTAAAAGAACATGTCGATGTTTTTGCATGGGCACCAGAAGAGATGCCCGGGGTGGATGCAGATGTGATCTGCCACAACTTAAACGTAGATCCCCAGCACAAGCCCGTGATCCAAAAGAAGAGAAGGGCAGCGGCCCAACACGTTGAAGCTGTTATCGGAGAGGTGGATCGTCTGCTAGAGGCCAAGGCGATACGAGAAGTTTATTATCCAAAATGGCTATCCAACACTGTAGTGGTGAAGAAGAAGAATGGAAAGTGGCGTGTCTGCGTGGATTTCACGGATCTGAATAAAGCATGCCCAAAAGATAGCTTCCCCCTTCCCAGGATTGATCAGTTGGTTGATGCAACTGCGGGGTACGAACGGATGAGTTTCCTCGACGCATATCGAGGATATCATCAGATTGCCATGTTTGGGCCCGATCAAGAGAAAACTTCCTTTATTACACCACGAGGGTTGTACTGTTATACCGTAATGCCTTTTGGGTTGAGGAATGCGGGGGCGACTTACCAGGCCACCATTATGTTCAAAAGATTGATTGGAAAAAGTATGGAAGTCTATATAGATGACATGGTCGTAAAGAGTAAAACCAAGCAAGGACATATAGACGATTTGAGAGGAACTTTCGGGATCCTGAGGAAGTACAAGTTAAAACTCAACGCCTCGAAGTGTGCGTTCAGAGTAGGTTCTGGAAAGTTCTTGGGCCATCTTGTAACCATAAGAGGGATTGAAGCGAACCCAGATCAGATAACTGCCTTGCAAGGGCTTCAGAGTCCCAAGACAACGAAAGAAGTTCAAAGGCTAACTGGAATGGCAGCAGCCCTCAACAGATTCATCAGCCGGTCGAGTGACAAGTGCAGACCATTTTTTCAGTTGTTGAAGAAGAGAGAAGGATTTGAATGGGGAGCAGGATGCGAGCAGGCTTTCCAGGACTTAAAGAAATACCTAGCTTCTGCCCCACTTCTATCAACCTCGGAACCAGGTGAGACCTTGGTTTTGTACTTGGCAGTTTCTGAGCATGCTGTAAGTGCGGTCCCGATAAGAAATAAGGGATCCGAACAAGTCCCGGTTTATTATGTGAGTAAAACGCTCTTAGACGCAGAAACGAGATATCTGCCCCTAGAGAAATTGGTTCTTGCTTTAAGGACAGCCACAAGAAAATTACCTCACTACTTCCAAAGCCACAAGGTGGTAGTCTACACTAAATATCCACTGAAGTCTCTGCTACGAAAAGCAGACTTCTCAAGAAGAATCTCCACCTGGTCCGTTGAGTTGAGCCAGTACGACATCGATTATCAGCCGCATCAAAGGCTAAGTGTTGGCTGGTTTTGTGGCGGAGTTTTCTCCCGCAATAGCCCCCCAGCCTCCTATAAGAAAGGAGCAGCCAGCGAGGCCATCAACCAAGAAAGATGTGGCACTTACCGAACAGAATGCCACAGAATGGAAGTTGTTTGTTGACGGCTTGGCATGCGACTCCGGTTCCGGAGCTGGCATTGACCTGTTCCCTCCCCAGGGAGTTATGATAGAACTCTCTGTTCGGCTGGGATTCAGTGCGTCAAATAATGTAGCGGAATACGAAGCGCTTCTGATCGGCCTTAAAAGCGCAAAGACTTTGAAGGTGAAAAGAATAAGGGTCTACTGTGACTCTCAATTGGTGGTATGTCAACTGTCCGGGGAATATGAAACCCGAAGTGAAAAGATGGCGGCCTACGTGGAGGCAGCCAAGGATTTGATTGATACCTTCGAGAAGGTATACATTGAACAGATAAGTTCTGGACAGAATTCCCATGCAGACTCCTTGGCCTGGTTGGCTGCAGCCGTACCCACAGAGTTCAAAAGGAAGGTAGCAGTAGATTACCTCACCAGGCCGAGCATTGGCCAGAGTGTTGAAATAGTCCTGGACGTGAACTAGGGACCAAGTTGGATGGATCCGATTGTGGGGTTCTTACGAGACGGGACACTTCCTTCTGATAAAAAGGAGGCCCACAAAATCAGAACCAAGTCTGCTAGGTTCTGGTTGTCCCCAGAAGGAAAATTGTATAGGAAGTCCTTTACCGGACCATACCTGCTTTGCGTGCACCCTGAGATGGTGCAGAAGTTCCTCCGCGAGATTCATGAAGGAACATGCGGGAGTCATGCTGGGGGCGGGTCCATTGCCCACCGAGCAATCACACAGGGGTACTGGTGGCCACATATGCAAGAAGATGCAAAGGTTTATGTGAAGATTTGTGAAAAATGTCAGAAGTTCTCACCAATGACTCGGACACCAGCCGAGGATCTAGTGCCCTTGACCAGTCCGTGGCCATTTGCTCAATGGGGGATGGACATCGTTGGTCCACTTCACAAGGCTACTGGAAACCAAAAAGTTCCTGTTGGTAGCAACAGATTACTTCACGAAATGGATTGAAGCTGAACCTTTGGCTAAGATTACTGAACCTATGTGTGGGCAGCATGCCCTGGAATTTCCGGATTCCAAAGCGAGCCTCCGGGAATTTCGTTTCCCGAAGCAAGGGCCCGATAGATCGAGGGAGCGCGAGCGGAGAAGAAAGCGCCATGAAACACAGTCGCCACCTGGTTTAAAGGTCCGTCACCCAAGGAATCATATTTAGCACCTGCCGCTATTTGATTTGAAAAAGTGAAGGAACCATCCGTCATAACCATATCTGGGTTCGGGAGCCAGGTTACGAGAGGGAAGGTTTTAAGGCACCCTCTCGCCCAATCCGGAGATCGGTCTCTACTTAGGCATTTTGCAAATGTTTGTGATTCGAATTCTTCTTTAACCAATTTTAAGCCAATTAGGGCGGGGGAACAGTTAATCGGGGATTAAGACTGTAACACTTTGCAAGATGTGATTGAATACAGCATGGATGGATGGCAAAATATGAAATGGAATAAAACCTAACCCCTTGATGAAAGATGAACCAAGCTGCTCAAGAATGAGTGTAACACATGATAGCCACCTTTGCATGCATGGATCTACGTGCATGCAAAGACAACCATCGCGCGATACACTTACTCCCTCGCGCGAGGGTTCATACCTCACCACAGGTTGAATTTTATCCCCTTCTGGGCTCTGGAAGGACCAGTGCACACCCAGGGGGGCAAACCAAGTAGTTTATATAGACTGAAAGTAAATAATTAAGACTAATTATTACAAACAGGAACTAAACAAATTGAAATACAACCCCTAAACAGTAGGGGTATCAAAACAAAGGCCAAGGGCCAAGCTGCTCATGCAAGGGCAGCTACTGGAAATCAGAGGACCGTCGCGCGAGACAGTGAGTCCCTCGCGCGGGTGTCCTGACTGGATTTCCAGGAATTGCTTTGCATGTTCTGAGCTCTGGCACAAATCCAGATACAACCCAGAAGCATTCCAACAAAGTAAATAAGCAAGAAAAGCTAGTCTATGTGTTTTAGCATGCTGAGCAGTGAGCTAAAAGGCCTATCATACTTCAAAACAATGAATAACATGATAAAACAAGAATAACCAGCACCCCCAAACCCCACGAGGACTGTCGCGCGAGACAGTGGACTGTCGCGCGCGAGTGTGAGTCACTCGCGCGAGGGTATGCTTGAACCAATTTCTTGTAACTCTGCTGACTTTAGGACCAGAACTGGTATTGATTACCAATCCTGGCCCTGACAGCCCCCCTCAGGGATCAAAACAGTAAGCAATAAAAGGTGTTTATACCTTTGCTTGGACGGTTTTGGAAAGGTTTGAACAAATTGAGAAGCTTGTGATGGAAAATGGAGTGAAGAAATGGATGGGAAGTGAGCTAGGGTTGAGAGCCTTTGTGCTTGCAAGGATTCTCAATCTTCTAAACTTTCAAAGTTAGTGAATTTTTGTGGCTTAGTCCTCTTGTAAAGAAAGAACAAGGGGGATATTTATAGGAGGAGCCAAGGGCTAAAGGTGGTGGCAAACACCCCCTTAGGACCAAACTTGGTGGCTAAGCTTGGTGGAAAGGTGATGGGAAGGGTTGTGTGAGGGTGTATTCCCAAGGCCTGAACTGTACAGTGCTCTATGGAGAAAAACGGGCTCGAGCTCAGTAGCTCTCGGTAAGCAACCAAGTGGCTGGTAAAAGGTGAAAGGGACAGCCCAGGACCATCGCGCGAGAGAGTGAGACTCTCGCGCGAGTGTACCACCTGTCGCGCATGGGTCAACAGTCAAATGTTTGACTTTGACCACACCTGGCAAAACAGACTCTCGCGAGAGGTAATGATTCCCTCGCGCGGCGGTCCACTCCAGACCCAATGTTGACTATCTTTAATTTCTTGGTTTAAGGGTTCAAAAGGGTTCAACGGGGGTTCCACACATACCGAGCTCAAACCTTTCCAACCTTAAGACTGCTTTTCGATCCGGTTCATCATCGGGGAAACAAGAAACCGTAAAACGATCGAGAGACTTAGATTGGGGTGTCTACACTATGATAGAGAGGTTTGTCTGGAAAAGTATCATTACTCGTTTTGGGGTTCCGTATTCGTTGATCACAGATAATGGCTCCCAGTTCCAGAAGAAGTTTAGAACTTTTTGTGCCCAGTATGGAATAAGAAATTACTACTTAACCCCTGTTTACCCTCAGAGTAATGGGCAAGCAGAGGCATCCAATAAGGCCATTCTGGATGGAATCAAAAAGAGATTGGATAAAGCAAAGGGCAAGTGGCCTGATGAGTTACCACTGGTATTGTGGGCACACCGAACGACGCCTAGGAGGTCTACGGGAGAGACCCCCTATTCTTTGGCTTATGGAACAGAGGCAGTCATTCCATTGGAGGTAGGTCTTCCTACTAACAGGACTGTATTGGTCGAGAGTGGAGGAAATGACAGGGCTCTCGAAATAGAGCTCGACCACGCCGAGGAAAGGAGAGAAAGAGCCCTGGTGCATTTGGCCTCCTATCAGGAGCAGTTGATGAAAAACTACAACAAGCATGTCCACCCACGAGAGTTTGGTGTTGGAGACCTTGTGCTCCGCAAAGTGCTCGGCAACACCAAGGTGGCCAACGAGGGCAAGTTGGGGGCTAATTGGGAAGGCCCGTATCGAGTTACTGAGATTGTGGGCATTGGGGCTTATCGTTTGGCAGACTTGGACGGGAACCCAGTGCCACGGCCTTGGAATGTCCACAACCTAAGGAAGTTCTTTGTTTAAAAGACTTCGGTTTTATTTTTATTCTGTTTGAGGATTGTGATTGTGTGGAAATTATGAATAAAATTCCCTTGTGTTTCCCTTTTAGATGCATGGGGTACGTATAATGACCCCTTGAGTTTTCAGGATTATGAATAAAGTCACGTCCTTTTGGTTTTTTAGAACTTTTTGTTTCTCATATGTGTAAATATGAATCAAGGCCTCCGTCATCCCTCGTTCATATTGGGGAGCAGGAGCATGACTATCTTGATACGTACGAATATACGTTTCAATTACGTCGAAAATGAAAATACAAACTTAACATACGAGAGCCTATTTATGTACGAGACACTTAATGTCATTCAAGTACGAGATACTTAACTAAGTACGAGAAACTTACTAAGTACGATAACACTTAGATTCGCCAAGTACGAGAAACTTACTAAGTACGATAACACTTAGATTCACCAAGAACTGGAAACTTAAAAAACTCAAGGGCATGAACGAAATAAGCCTACGGTTTCCAGTATATGTCAACCATCTAAACGTGACAAAACTAGATGGGCTAAGTACGAGATACTTAGCGAATTCTAAAACAGAAATTTAGATAGACATACAAAACTCATCATAAGTGTTTAAACAAACTTACGTACGAAATACGTAACAAGGTACGAAATACCACCAACAGTGTTTGACCACGAAGGGCCGATCAAAAGAAAAAAGCCTCGAAATGGCTACCAGAACCAAAGTATCACGCCACGAAGGGCCGAAAACTGTTATAAAAAACGTTTAAGTTAAAGCTGAGGCCACGCAGGGCCAGGAAAATCACGGTCACGCAGGACCAGCAGTACTATCGTTTCTAGGAGAATGGGGGGCTTACCGTGTCAATCCAGATTCTGGATTGATGGAGGGGTGTTGTCAGGGACCTCAGTGTTAGCTCTGGTGCCGGACTTACTAACAGCAGCATCCTCTTCTTCCAAATTGACAGCTACGGTTAAGGTCTCCTGGGCAGCTTGTTTGGTAGGAACCTCTTGGTTCTCCACCTGCACACTCACGTTTGTGTCAACAAAATTGTCGATCTGATGCTCGACGTCGTCCTCTTCCTGCTCCATGTGATCTTGAGAGGTTGCTACGCGAGTACTTGGCGAGTCATTTTCTACCCATAGAGGGCAGTCTTCTGCAGCACCAATCTTTTGTCAGGCACGCCTCCCATCGAGCAGCCCAAATCTGATCTTGAATACCCGGCATCTGCTCCACGTAACTTGCTGTGGCAGTGTCAAAGCCCTTCTTGTATCCGTCCTCAAAGGCAACCTTCTTGGAGTTGTCGATCTCAGCCAGAGCCTGATTAAGGCTATCCTCGGTAGTTGCGAGTTTTTCTCCCTTCTTCATAGTCCGACTTCGCATTGTTCCTCTCACTCTCCAACCGAGCAATTGTTGGAGCAGCCTGGTGTTTTCATTCAGAAGCCTGGTTCGCTCAGACTCAGCGTCTTGAAATTTTTGGCCTAGTGTGACCATCTTTTGGATAAACTGAGTATCAAGAATTAAGTTACGATTAGCAGCCTACAAAAGAAGACAAAAGGGGTTAAGAGTAAAATCTCAAGTACCTTGATTCCACTAACGAGCCCCGTGGAAACCAGCTGGTTTGGAGGAGACGTGACTTCTTTCTGCATATCTACGGGCAGCACTAGCCCTTGTGCTAGGGCCAGTGCAGTCTCTGAGGAACTATCGCTATCCCCAATATTGACTGGACGGTCACCTCTAATGAGTTGAGGGATCCAGACCTCATGAGTCACCTGTGTGTTCGGGGATGGGGTCTCCAAGTTGGATACCACAGCTTCGGGAACAGAGTCCCCAGCCCCTTGATTTCTGGGACGTTTGTCCCGATGAGCATCTTGGCCCTCAAGGGAACTGTCGCGTTCCCGAGGGGAAGAAGAAGATCGTGTTGAAACCCCCCTAGTACGACGAGGCGGTGGGGGGGCTTGACCAGCTGATGCCACCCTGCTGGAGGCACCACGTCCCCGAGAGGAGACGGTGAGGGGAGAGCTGAGGTTCAAAGGCTGATGGGACATGTTACCTGAGTGTGGAGGAGATGCGGAATAACCAGAAGAAGAAGATTTCCTGGTATCACGAATGATAACTGGCTGCTCGGTCTGTTTCTGTAGAGCAGCCTGTCTTTGAGATGACCTTCTGTTCACCACACGTGTTAATGGCACACCTTCGGGGAGTGGAATTTCTCCTGGCTGTCCGGCAACGGTAACCACAGCACTGGATCTTGAGTTTCTGGGCTGGGGAGCGGTTGATGCTGATGCTGCGCTGGAGCTTGGGTTAGCAAGCCATCTGTTAATAAAACCTTGGTAGGCAGGATCGTAGCCCAACAAGACACTTACGTCTCGACCCCGGCCAGCTAATGGTGTCCCTGGTTCTCCTGTGTATCTGAGGATCCTGTTGATCTCAGCTGTTCGGACGTAGCTGGGTTCAAGACGTGGACACTTGTTAGCGTTGTCCGCTGCAAAAATGAGAGTAAGCCGGGGTTAGAAATGCAAAATAATCTATCAGAAAGCAGTAAAGGGGAGAATCACAAATCAAAATAAAGAGCATGCGTGGGTAGCCCCAAGCATGAGGGCAGTGAAAGCCCACCACTTGGCCATCCTCTCCTATTGGCTCCAAGGCTCCAGTAACGTAGATGAAGTCCATCTCGTGATCACGGGCGGAGTCAGGCAGGTTAAGCACGAGGCGCTTTTCTGCTTTCCTCACTTTGAAATAATAGGTGTTGTATTCAGGGTTCAGCACAATGCTGTACCACCGTTGGAGGTCCCAGATGCCTATTTGGGTTCCTAAGATCCTATTCAGGGCTACGATACCCATCACCAATCTGAAAAAATTGGTGGACACTTACATGGGATTGAGACGAT
Source organism: Rhododendron molle (assembly GCA_025413875.1). NCBI lineage: Eukaryota > Viridiplantae > Streptophyta > Magnoliopsida > Ericales > Ericaceae > Rhododendron > Rhododendron molle. The sequence continues at coordinate 38,187,434 of CM046398.1, read as the reverse complement.
ACCAATTTAGCACACGGCGAAGGAGCGGGTCTAGGGGAAAACGAACTCCGCCCTCGACAATGGCAACAATAGGGATGCAAGTACGTTCCCAAGTACATGCGTTCCTCTCTGCGCCTAAAGGGGCCAGTTCGAGTACTACATTATCAGGAATGTTGTAAGTCGTCCTAAAAGCTGCCATTGCAGCGGGGGTTTCGCAGAGTTTCCTAAATTTGCCTGGTTTGGGTCCACTATCTCCCTCGTCCGCCATGGATGAACTCAAAGAAGCTTTGAATAAAACGGGAAAGGGTTCGAGTGGCAAAAAAGAACCCTAGAACTCGACAGAATATGAGAACGGGATCTCAGAGCAGAAAACACGAAAAAGGAAGAAAAGAATGGAAATCTTACGACGTAGATATGGCGATTGCTGAAAAGGGAGTCGAACTGCAGACAACGGCGATGGCGAAAGATGAGGAAGTGCTTTCGCCTAGTTCTCTAGAGAGAGAAATACAAAATCGAAAGTGAAAGGGTGAAAACCCAAAAAACCCCCCCTTTTTTGGGTATAAAGGAGAGAAACGGAGACGAAACGTCTCCTTTAACTCCGTTACATGAAAGGTAACGGGGAGAAAGGTCTAAATGGGATGATATCCAAACGCCGTTTGAAGGACGCCAGTCGAATTAAATGAAAAGCGTACGAGATACACCACGTGGGACCCTTATTCCAAAATAATAATGACTGAAGCCGCCAAAAATAAGGCTTCAAGAGACACGAATGATTATACTCCATCAGGAGCAAAATACTTACACATCGGTTTTAAGTTCCACCATATACCCCCGAACAGTGGTATAAGGGCAAAACTGGGGAGCAATTGTAGGGAGGTAATCCCGAACAGACGCGAATAGTAACTGAGCATGTGACGCTCAGGGATCACGTGAGCCGTTGAAAAAGAGGTGTCGCCGGGCAGTGGTTAAAGACCGGTGACAGAGGGGGTCACTAGAACCATACGACCTGTTCGGCGATAAGGGCCAGAGACATGAGAGGGCTTTGGTCCAAGTTACCCGAACAGGGGCATGCTCCGATAAACACGAGGAATTGCTGGACTAGGTAAGTGACATGAGAAGTCACTGGTCCAAGTAAGCTGTTCGGCAACAAGGAAGCCGAACAGGAGCAGCATTCTCGAGGACGTTCTATAAGGGTCCAAAAATGGTAACACTCAGTAAGGAAGCAAGATCTGGACGAGACACCCAACGGGAATGGAATCTATGGTCCGCCATAGGGAAGATTCCTAAATGGTCCAAAAAGAAACAAATGACTTAGGGAATGAGAATCCGAGAGATCCGGGGTTTCCCATAACGAGATAGGAAACCTAGGGCAGCAAAGATGCTTGGAGAGCAAGCCGCTGTGAAAGCTATAAATACGAGTTGAACCTAGAGGTAAAGGTACGCAATTTTTGGCAATACGCTTTATACCTACTGAGAATTAAGGTTTTCAACTAGTACGTAATACTAACTTTGGCATCGGAGGGCCTTTGCCACGAGGAGGCAAAGGTGCACTCACCTCTGTTTGTTTTGCAGTTAGGATTCCGGTGGAAGAATAGGGTTCCGGCGAGGAGGCACGTGAAGCTGTCCACCAAAAAGCTAGAGTAAACACTAAGCGGATCTTTTCCCCTTACAATCGGGGCCATACATGGCTATCTGGTGATATCCTCGATAAGCGTCGAGGAAACTCATACACCTATACCCAGCTGTTGCATCCACCAACTGATCTATCCTGGGCAGGGGAAAACTGTCCTTTGGACAAGCCTTGTTTAGATCTGTGAAACCCGCCATTTCCCATTCTTCTTTTTCACCACCACTGTGTTGGATAACCATTTGGGGTAGTATACCTCTCGGATCGCCTTTGCCTCGAGCAAACGGTCGACCTCCTCGATAACAGCGTCCACATGCTGTACGGCAGATCTTCTTTTCTTCTGCATCACAAGTTTGTGCTATGGGTCCACATTCAGGTGGTGGCAAATCACGTTTGCATCCACCCCAGGCATCTCCTCGGGCACCCAAGCAAACACATCAACGTGCTCTTTGAGAAAGAGTTAATTACCTCTAAGTATAGAAAAGTGACACTTAATTCCCATTAAGGAGAGATGAAGTACTTAATTACCACTAAGTCCATTTTACAAAAATACATTTATCATTAATAGAAGTGTCACCCTAGGGTTTTAGGGTATGCTAGGGTTTTAGGGTACCCTAATGGGTACCCTAGTACCCTTGGGTACCCTAAAATCTTAGGGTACCCTAGGATTTTAGGGTTTTAGGGTACCCTAGGGTTTTAGGGTACTTTAAGATTTTAGATTTTAGAATACCCTAGGGTTTAAGGTACCCTAAAGTTTAGGTTTAGGTGGTTTCATAGAGCCCTAGGGCTTAGGTTTAGGCACTTTCAAAGGAGTTTTAGGGTGCACTTTCCTATTATAGGGTTTTAGTGATTTAGGCACTTTTATTGGGTACCCTAGAGTTTTAGGCACTTTTATAGGGTACTCTGAGGTTTAGGCACTTTCATAGGGTGCCCTAGGGGTTAGGCACTTTCAATATTTGGGGTTTTAGGCACTTTCATAGGGTTTTAGTGTTTCGTTAATTAGAGGAGACTTTGTGGGAATTACTTTCTATTTTCTGGACCTAGAGGTAAATTGCCCATTGAGAAACTCCACCAACTCTTCCTCCTCTTCTTTGCACAGGTTTTCCCCAATCAGGAAATACCTTTCAGGATCATTCTCGTTGATCTGGACTTTCTTCAATCCTTCCACCACTTTTTCGGCTGGATTCCCTCCGACATCCTCGATGGTCGGCTGGTTGGTAACCTCAACTGTTTGCACCAACTGTGCCTTGGGTGCCTTTTTGATTATGGAAACTAAGAACTGTTGGGCTGTCTTCTGGTTCCCCCTTATTCTCTCGATCCCATTGGACCCTGAAAACTTCACCATCTGATGGTAGGTGGATGAAACTGCCCTCATCTTATGCAACCAAGTCCTTCCTATAATCGCGTTATTGGAAGATGGCACGTCCATCACCAAAAAGTCTGCTTCTCAAGACCACTGCTCCTCGCTCGAACAGAAGTGGTCACCTTGCCCAATGGCCGATCGCACTCAGATCAACTCCAACCAACTGAGTTGCCGACCGCATTCAAGTCCGCGCAGGCTAATCCCGCCTTCGAACGATCGTAATAAAGCACCTCGGTGCAGCTTCCTGAATCCACCAGGATCCTCTCCATGTCATATTCCCCAATTCGTAGGGTTATCACAAAAGCATCATTGTGCGGCACTTGGACTCCTCCCAGGTCCTCATCCGTGAAGACTATGCCCTCGTTGCATCCTTTCGCTTCACGTCCTCATTTCTTTCCCAACCGCATCACGTGCTGGTCGTGTTTTACCTGCCTTTGGAGCAACCTCACCTCATTTCTCGTATAAGGTGTGGCTAATCCATGTATCATATGGATCATGCTCCTCGGATTCTGCTCGTAATCCAGCTCCATTGCTCTCTTGGCACCCTTGTGCACCTCTTGGATGAATTCCTTCAAATACCCACGTGAGACCAAGTCATCAAAGTGCTGCTTGAACATCTCGCAGTCTTCCGTCATGTGACCCCAGTCCTTGTGGTAACTGCAATGCTGACTCGTAGCCCTTCTTGCATCTTTATCACCCTCCAGCCATGGAGGCCACGGTTCTTTATTTGATAAAGAACCCGATAAATCGGTTCTTTCCAAACCGTCGTTACTGAGAAGAACGACTTCGGGTCAGGGGCATGCTTCTCCCGGTACGACTCTTTCTTAGTCTGCCCGTGCTCCTTCCTCTCTTTGTAAGTCTTGGGCTCGGGTTTATCCGCCTTCTTCGCGGGGCCCTTGACTTGCTCAGCACTCAACTTGCCATCCTCCCGTAATATGTCATCTTCGTTCCTGGCATACTGCTCAATTCGTTCCATTAGCTTTGCCAGAGTGTTCACTGGACTCATGTTTAGGGACTTTCGTAGCTCCCCCCGAACAGGCAGCCCAGTCTTGAACGTTGCTATTGCATACTCCTCACTGCAACTTTCAATCTCGTTGAAAGTCTCCCAATACTTCTTGGCGTAGTCCCTGATCGGCTCATTCTCTCCTTGCTTCATAACTGAGAGACTCTCAAAAGTCTTAGGTGGTTTCCTGCTCGTCAGAAACCAAGCAGTGAACTCCTTGGCCAGCTGCCTCCACCCTCGTATGGTGTTCGGCCCTAACTTGTGGAACTAGGATAGGGCCACTTTTCCTAAACTAAATGGGAACATCTTGCACATGATCGCGTCATCACCATCGTGCATAAACATCGCCTGCTGGTAATGCTGTATGTGTGCCACCGGGTCTGCATTGGTCTCGTACAGGATAAACGTCCCGTGCTTAACCCTGCTCGGCAACCTTGCCTCCTGCAATCTCTTTGCAAAAGGAGAAGTTGCTATGTTGCTAAGGGCTCTCTGTGCCGCCTCTCGTGCAGACACGGTCCCCTCCTTTGACACCTTCGCAGCCCTGGCATTATTTCTGTCCCAGTCGGAATCAGGTCTCTCGTACCTATCCCTGTGGTGCTTCCTGCTCCCTCCTTCCTCGGAGGTAGAACTCTTGCTTCTGCTTCTCCTCTTTCGTGAAGAAGCTCTCTGTCGTTTCGAAGTGAAACTCCTGCTCATTCTTTTTCGTGAAGAAACTCTTTTGTATTCCGCCATATCCAGCCTTTCCTTCCTGGACTTTCTTCGTGAAAGTCCAGAATCCTCCGGATGTTTTCGTATCCGCTGTAGTTGCTGAATCTCATATTCTTGCCTCTTAATCAGACGAGCGTATTCCTCTATTTCCTGTCTCTTCTTGTCCAGGATATCTTCCCTGCTGTGCACGCTTTTCGAACGTGCCACTGACTCCCTCCCACGGCGAGACTTACTCCTTCTCGTGGATCTTGTGGCCGTCCTTCCGTCCTTGTTTCTGGAATCGCCAAGGATTGTCAGGGAGCGGTCCTTGCTCGTGGTCCTCCCCGCACGCCCGCCGTCGGGTTTTCTTGGAGGATCCGGTAGGGACTTGTCACCTCCCCCACCCAGTTGATTATTCGGGTCAACTGGGGTCTTTGGATCCTCCCCCACCATGGTCGCTTTTTCAAAGAGATCTCTTTTGTTTCCCACAAACGGCGCCAATTGTAAGTGCAAGAAAACGAAAGAGACTTTGAACCGCACCAAATCGTAACGGCTACCTTGAACCCCTCGCCGGAGCCCTAGCACACTGCCGGAGTTGAACCTGTAAAACAGACAAAGGGTGAGCGCACCTTTGCCTTCTCGTGGCAAAGGCCCTCCGATGCCAAAGTTAGTATCTCGTACTAGTAAAAACCCTAATTCTCAGTAGGTAATGAGCAAATAACCAAGAATTGCATGCCTTTACCTCTAGGTTTACCTCATATTTATAGATCCACATAGCTTGCTGTCCAAGCTATCTCGTTGCCCTAAATTTCCTTTCTCGTAAAGGGAACCCAGAATATCAGAGATTCTCATTCCCTTAACTACATGTTACCTTATAGACCATTATAGGAATTCTTCCCATAACTGGCCGTTCTTCCCATTCTCGTTGGGTATCTCCTCCAGAATGCTGCTCCTGTTCGGCTATCTCGTTGCCGAACAGACTATCTGGACCAGTGATCTCTCGTATCATTGGTCCCCTTACCATGAGACTGGTCCAACAATTCCCCTTGCTCTTTGAACCATACCCCTGCTCGGGTATCTTGGACCTGGGACCTCTCATGTCCCTGGTCCTTACTGCCGTTCACCGTACTGCACGGCGGATGTTTCGATTATATTTATCCTGGGCCCCACGCACCACGTGTTCGGGCCATCTTTTGTACCTGTTTGGGACTACCTCCCTACACATACAACACGTACCTTGAGACTAGGGTTCGATCGAATGAGCAGAGCATCGAAACTATAGTTCTTCAGTTGCCACGATCCTCGATCTTCTTCGAAACTAGGGTTTTTTTGGGGGATCGAAGTCAAGAGTGGGAGAGAGAGAGAGAGAGAGAGCACTAATCGATCGAATGAGTAGAGCGTAGATCGTCTCACGTTATTTCACCGTATATATAATGAAAAAGGTATCTTAGTCATTTCATTCATTCCGTTAATGGAGTTTGCGTTTTTTTCTTTACTAGTAGTTGTGGGGGTCTTCTTGGGAGTTTTTAAAGGTTAGGAGGTCTCCGTAGAAAAAAATGATAGTTGAAAGGGTGTTTATGTACTTTAGCCTAACATTTTTTTGTTAAGATCTGGTTCCACTATAACATTTTTTGTACTTTAAAAAAAGTGCAAGTTTGATTCTTATTCAATTTTTTTTTCGCGTTTGTTAGTTTTACGCCAAACTGTTTTGGATTATTGAGTCCACGAGACGAATCAAAAAAGTTTAAAAAAAAAATTTACTTGTACCCAAATATTTTGGAAAATAACCACTTTTTTTTTTTTTGCTTAAAAGTCTTTATTTCCTAAAATATTTGGGTAAAAGTTAAAAAAATTACTTTTTCACGAATCAATAATCTATAAAAGTTTGGTGCAAAACTGACAAATGAAAAAAAAATGAATAAAGGCAAAATGTGCATTTTTTCTAAAAGTGCAAAAAGTGTTAGCTAGTTATATCGGGTCCAAGTCTAACATTGCCAAGCCCTGATGCAAAAACAAAAGCATGTTAAAATTGAAGAAATCGTAAATTCCAATTTGACCCCCTTAATGCACAAACATTGTCAAACAAGGCTCATTGACGACGAATTGCCGATTATTAATTATGCGAGATAAAATTTTATTTGTTTCTAGAGAATACTTTTCACCAAAAGTTATTTTGATATATATTATTATAGGAATGAGCCACATGGAGTTGTTTTTCTTCTTCTTCTTTCCTACAACAAAAAGGAGATTTTGGGGCACTTTTTAAAGGGCACTTTTACAAAAGTGCCTTATCAAATAGTTGACGAGGCATTCCCTTAGAAAGTGCTGTATTTTGTTAACCTAACGGGGCAGTCCAACTTTATAGCAGATTTTCAAATTATTATTTTTTACTTTTAATATGATAGGGCTGGTTTTAGTGCCCCAAAAGGTTTGTATATTAGGGCAGTTTTTACAACCCATCAAATACGTCACTCCGGTGTGCCTCAAAAGCTTGGAGAGTTGGAGGGAAATTGGAAATTTCATTCCACCGCGAAAATTTCCGCTAAATTAAGGTTCGTGACTTCAGTCGTCATTCCCTCCTACTCTGCATCCCACCCCGTTGGTGCCATTGGTAATATCTCTCTCTCTCTCTCTCTCTCATGTGCACCAGTACGTTCTAGTTCCCATTTCAAAATCGAAAGCTTGAGGGGTGGCTGAGACCACGAAGGCGAGGTAGATCTGGCGTAGTGTCGAAGTTCCGATCATCGTCGTCGAAGTTTCAATCATAATCGAACCGAAATTTGTCAGAACATTTACTCTCTATCTCCTCTTCTTCGTTGAAGGTTTACTCAGAAATTTGGGTTTTTTTATTTTATTTTATTGCTTTGTAATTTATGGTATGGGTTTGGTTTGGAAAAAGTCGAACCAAATCCGGGTTTGGTTTGGGAAAAAACAAAACCAATTTTGATTTTGATTTTGATTTCAATCCAGTGGTTAGGTTGATTGGGGTGGATGAAGTGGTGGGCATGGCTGGTGGTGGTGGGATCCTTTGTTGATGTGATTAATCAAAAGAAAAAGTTTCTTCAAGCAGAATTCTAGTAGTGTGGGAGGAGTTTGCTGAAGTAGATACTTGTCTTCTTTGCTTTTGCAAGGAGCGATGCATGATTACATTCTCATTTAGTTGTGTAGCTTTCTCTTGCTATTTCAAACGGTTGATTTTTATATTTTCTGTAACTTTATTACTGCTGATTCCTTTCAGTTTTTGGAATATTCTTATACCTCAACTTTGTGTTATGCTTTATTCATTAACATGTTTTAGGTGATGGCCCCAACAATTCGTAATTCAGGACAAGTCCATGTATAGCCTAATTCGTTTTAGCCGCAGGAAGTATATAAGGATGATGCAGCTATTGTTCAGCCCCTTAATGAACCATGTAAATGACAAACTCACAAGTGCTCATCTCTTTGTATTTTATTGTCTGGTTCTGCTTTTGTTCTTGCTAAGTATGGGGACTAGCTTTTGCTAGTGTTGATTTAGTGCTAAACTATTCCAAGTAACAAGATCAGTGCAAGCGTTTGTAGCATTCATTTGGTCTTATGCGGGGGTAAAGTTAAGGCCTTGATTAATTAGATAGGCATGAGACCACTTTTCAGGCTCATTGTGTTGGCTTCTCCTAAAGGGCCAGTGAATTGCACATCCTGTAATTGCAATACAGTCAGAAAAAATTGCATGGTCACAAAGTTCTTTTGCCCAAAAAGCTTTTTCGATTTTCCAGGCGAGAAAACTTCGTTGATTGAGGACTATATTTTGGTATTGTCTCTCTTCTCTCTATAGATATTGGGTGTGGAATTGCAGCTTCAACTTTTTAAGCATTGAAATTGTAGTTTTCTACGTTGGTTTTTTGTGTACTGCTAAAATTGGAGTTGGTAATTGGATTAATTGGCTTAATTGGTCTTGAATTACTTAGTTCATTCACATTTCATAGGGATTTTTAGTTTGACTCATTTGAAGATTATGGCCTTAATGTGTCACATGAGTTGTTCAGTCACATTGTTATTTTTTTCTTTCTTTCTTTGACTCATTTGAATAATGTCTAGGGGAAGTTTGTGCATATATATACATGGCCACAGAGCACTAAATTCTATTGAAAGTGCTAATGGTGAGTAATAAGTCCACTATAACATACCCAGTTCCTGTATAGTTAGACTAGTTAGTTTCTCTGGTGTATTTAAGTTCTCTGTTGTGAAATTATTTGTTTTGTATCCAAAGATGTTCTTATATTTCATACAGGTATCACAAGAAACTATGGATTTTGGGTAAGCAACTCTCATCTCCGTATTTTGTCCAGATTCCCACTTGTTAAATTTACTTCAGCTCTACAGATTCTTAAGTATGTCCTTGTTTTTCCGATTCAGGTTTTGGACGATGGAGATGGCTTGCTGGGAAAGGATTTGTCAACCATGTTTTGCAACTTCATTTTGTTCATATGGTGGTATTAGTTGTGTCACTTTGCATGAATTCTTGTAAAAGTTTGTTAGTACCTTTTTCGTTTAATATGTTAAAACAAGGAGTTGGACAACTTTTTGTACAATTTGAGTGACAAGTTCATTGAATTTTTTTTCTTGTATCCTAGCATATGGTGATCTTATTGATGCATATGTTCGAAGTTAGTTTGTGTATTATGTTGATATGTAAAGTGTGGCTGATGGTGATCCAAATAACATTGCCAATGTTGTTGGAAACGTGGATAGAGCAGCTTAACATGGAGAAGGAATTTATTTTTTTTTAAAATAAAGGATTCTTTTGGGGCAGTTAGAAGTGCCGCATAACCAAAGCTACAAAGGCATTGATAAATGCCACATAAACTAAGCTATCCCCGCACTTCAAAGTGCCTCGATATATAATTAACCATGGTTAGTACTCCTATCCAATAATCTGTCGATGCACCAGAAACTGCCTTAATATGATGGTTTACGAGGCACTTTTGCATGCCGGGTAAAAGAACTATTAAGGCTTGTAAAAGTGCCGCGTAAAGCTATTGCTGCATCGTTACAAGCGGCACTAGCATATTCTGCCCCAATAGCTAAAATGCCCCATTAGGTCTCTTTTTGGGGCAGTTTCGAATGCGTCAACATTATGATTTTGTTGTAGTATTTTCTGGAAGATTTTTTTTTTTCTTGAAGTTAAATACAAACTGTACCCTTTGTGTCTAGATTTTTCTGCTTAGTTTGCTTTACTCTTTTTTTTTTTCGAAGGTCAACGTTGTTGGAACCAGCTTACATGCACCTCAACTATTCTTTTCGATGGTCAACGTTTTAGGGTAAGGAAGTCAGTTAGCTTCAATGAGGACGTATTGCCTGAATGAGTGATTCTTTTTGGATTTTTTTCGAGAATGTTGAGGAAAAAATTGCTTCAAATAGGCAAGGAAGTCAATTCGTTCATTTTGTTGGAACAGGCACTGTCCACATAGAGGAATGTATGTTGAAAAAACCAATTTGATTTCACTTTGTTTTCTATGTGAATGAATCACGTTTTGTGCTAAAAAAAGACAAAAAAAGGAGAAAGCCAAATATTGTTTGAAACTTCAATAGTCTACGTTTTTTTTTGTTCTTTTCTCGAAACAACACGATTCGCTCATCTAGCAAATGAAGCCCGATCAAACTAATTTTCGGCATGGCCATATATGGTCTTGTTTATGCCCGTTTTTGGCACAAACCTTGGACTAGCGTTGGAGGGCCATTTAATTAATTCTTCAATTAAATTGGGGCGATTTCTACGAGCTTGTCGGACTAAAACTTAAGAGCAACTTCCTGGCCGGTCCTGTCTGGGTGAAGTATAGCCCACTAGGTCCTGTCCAAAGAGCCCATAGTCCAGTAGGTCCTCTTCATTATTTTGTTGACAAAAATACCCCTCGCAAAAAAAGGTGATTTGAGAGAGACATCTAGCTACCACCACGCTGCAGCCGGCACCATCACCACCACCACCACCACCACGACGTCGCCACCACCACCACCATCGCCACAACGCCGCCGCCGCCACTGCCGCCATTGTCACTCCACCACCACCACCCTCGCCACCACCACCGCCGCCGCCACCACCTCCACCATGTCACGCCATTACCACGCCGCCACTACCACCACCACCACTCCGCCACCACTACGACATCACCGCCATCCCATCGCCATTATCATCACCACAACGCCGCCGCCATCATCGCCACCGCCACCACCACTTTACCCGACAATTAACAATGTTATTTTTTGTCTAAATTAACGGTGTTAATTTTTGTCTAAATTCACATTTCAATTAATAGTGTTTTTACCAGGATTAACAGTGTTCCCAATTAACAATGTTAATTTTTGTCTAAATTTACATCCCGATTAGTGTTAATATCGATTAACGGTTTGTAAACTTTGCAGTCTAAAAATCGTGGTGGTGGTGGCGGCGATGTTGATGTGATGATGATGGTGGTCATTATGGTGGCGGCGTTGTGGTGATGGTAGCAGGGTGACAGCGGTGGTGGTGGTTTTCATCTAAATTCACACCCCAATTAACAGTGTTAATCCGTCACTATTAACAGCGTTAATTTTTGTCTAAATTCACATCTCAATTAACAGTGTTAATACCAAGATTTTAATACCAAGATTAACAATGTTAATACCCGGATTAACACTATTAATTGTGGTGGTGGCGGTGGCGGTGGTGGTGGTGATGATGATGGTGGAGTGGTGGTGGTGGTCATTGTGGTGGCGGTGATGGTGGTGGCGGCGTGACGGCGTGCTGGTTGTGGTGGTGGTGGCGGCGGCGGCGGCATGTTGGTGGCGGCGGTGGTGGTGATGATGATAGTGGAGTGGTGATGGTCATTGTGGTGGCGGTGATGGTGGTGGCGGAGTTGTGGTGGTGGTGGTGGTGGCAGCGGCGTGACGGCGGTGGTGGTGGTGGCGCTGGTTGGGGTGGTGCTTATGGTAATAATGGTGGTGGAGGCGTCGGCGGAATGGTGGTGGTGGTGATGGTAAAGTGGTGGTGGTTGTCATTGTGGTGGCGGTGATGGTGGTGGGCCGGTGTGGCAGTTGTGGTGGTGGTGGCGGCTGAGGCGGCGATGGGTGGTGGTGGTGGTGGTGGAGTGGTGGTGGTGGTGGTGGTGGTGGTGGTGGTAGTGGTGGTGTAGGAGGTTGTATGAGTTCATTTGTTTCTAAACGGGGGTAAAAATGTAAAATACACTCCACAGGATCTATTAGGAATTGCACTCTATAGAAAAAGGATCTAGTGGGCTATGAAATTGAAAAATAGGACCGGCCCAGAATTAACTCAAAACTTAATGGGTCACATTAATTTCGTGATTTGGAACAAAGCCCGATAAATTAAAGCCCAAGTAAAATGAGATACACCGAATAATTTTCGGTAGAAATAATTATTCGGAGAGGTTATGATTTGTTTCAGAATTTGGGCATGTGAAATGGCCCACGATCAGGAGCAGTTGGCATTTTACTTGAAAGTTACAAGCCATGTCGTGGAACACTTGGCATCTTGGTGCTTGATTGGAAGCTTTTGAAGGCCCATTACCTATTTACCAGCCACGGAAGAGGAAAACGAGGGAGCCCATGATCTTGGCTCAACTGCAAGTAAATACCCACGATTGGAGAAAAGCACGTGGGCAACTCGATTAACTGCTAGGAACCGCCAACAATTTGGTTCGTGGGACACTTGGCACCGTAAGAGCAAGGGTGGAAGATACACCTGCATGCAAGGCCTTGTTCGGTTTGGAATTACAAACTCAAAATTTTAGAAAAAGTAACTTTTTTTATTTTTTTTCTCTCTAACTTTTCAATCATTACTCTCATTTTTCACTCTATTTCTCTCTACTTTTTACCTCTCTCCACAATCATTACTCTCATTTCTCTCTTGCCTGTAAATACAAGTTCTCAAGACAGAAAATAGGTCCAACATCAATCAAAGCTCAACACTTACAAACACTTTTTTATTTTCAACAAAGTAGCCTATCGAGTACCCCGTACTCAACCCCATTCAAACTTACTTCTTCAAATAGTTTGAATTTTACTTTTCTTGTAATTAACTTTATTATCCCGGAGTAATAAAGTTTAAGTTTTACGTTTCTACATTCCATTTCCCATACGACTAGAAAATTTTAAGTTCATGATCGTGTGGCAAACCACGAATCTCATTGTGATCTTTAACTTTTAGGTCATACACAATCGCTCATACATTAGAAGTCAAGATTCACGGGAATCTTCATCAAAAATTAGGCACTACAAATCTTGGCAGTCTTGTGTTCAACCAACCAATGCTTGCAATCGCATCCGCGCCTTGCTCGGCGTACGTGTGACAAAAATGAGAGTTTTCAAGTCTATGTGGATCCTGTGTCTTTGTAGTTATTATTGTTTTATTATTTTTCGGGTTCATGGTTTGCTTGCTAAACTTGTAAATCGAGCATAATTTGCTGGAATCAAAATTAGCTTTGAAAAATTTAGAACCCCCAAAAAAAAAAAAAATTAATAACCTGACACATGAAACTGCAAGAGAATTTGTTTATATATAATTACGTAAAAGAGATCATCCACGAACATTCAATTATCATGTTGGTATAGAGTCGTAACCATCTCTGTTTCTGTTGCTGAGAAAAAGGTAACTCTGAGAACTTAAAACACTGACCCGGTGACTAAGACCTGAGACTCAGAGATTTATACTCTCTTAAGTTTCGGTTTCAAAACATCCCATGTGCTATGTGACCTTGCGAGGTCATTAAATAGGCCCACGAAAAAATCAAAGGAGAGTCCAATACGGAAGGCAAGAAAAAGGTCCCCCCAAAAAACCAAGGGAAAGTCTAATACACAAGGCAAGAACGATCGTTTGCTAATGGAAGAGGACAAAATGTTCGGCAAGAAACCTCTTTAAGAGTCAAGACTCAAGACTCAGCCAGTCTTATTCATGAATTATTTGTTTCCAAAATTTTCTTAGGCATGAAGCTTCCATATTATGATAATAATATTATTATTATCTATAAAACTATCGAGAAAGAGAAACACCTTGACACGCATGACCTTCAAATATTTGGCCGAGTAAGAAGGTACTCTCAGAGTATCATGTGATATTTTTACGTAATATTTTTGACAGAGTGTTATTCCAACGCATGCATATAGACAATGGGACCATTTGTTATCTCTAACATAACCAAACAAACATCTGCGCGCTCAAAAAATTTGTCAAGACTAATACGTCGAGTACTGCTACATGCATTATGAGAGCGTTGAATAATTACCTAAATTTTGTAATTACTAGATTTTTTTTAATGCAAAATATGGACCGTATTTGGTCGATCTCAATTAGTTCAATTCGTAATTTTTTTAAAATTACATAAAACATATAACAAATAAAAGGTATAACTAATGTAAAAAACATGAAGTGCAAAAAAACTATAACAAATTGGGACGTAGGGAGTAACCGCTACTCCCTCCATTCCAAATTGCTCCTACCATATTTTATTTCGGGATGTTCCATATTGTTAGTCCCCTTTGAAAAGTCGAAACAAGATGTATTCAATCTTCCAAAATAATCCCTCTACCAATAACAATGATTTAGTTCAAAAGTTGAAATGTAACGGCACTGTTGGAAATCAATGTACCTTCTTAAATGTGAATGCGCATTTATTGCACATCTACTTAAAAAGTTGAAATTCCCATAAAGAACCAGTAATTAGGAGCCGAGAGAGTACTAAAAAAGAAAAGAAGAGTAAAATCCAAAAAAGCCCCTGAGACATACAGACGAGGACATGCACTTCCTTAATTTTCGAGGGAAGTCCACAACACTCGCATGCATGCACGACAGAAGAACTAGAAGGGTCTTTTATTATTGCTTCATTTGTGTTAAATTTTTTGGAGGGTTCCAACCTAAAATTAATTAGCAACAAATAAAGTAGCCTCTAGAATTTATTAATCAAGTTTGGGTGGCTTAGATGAGTGATGTGGGATAAGTCTAACACTCACCATCATGTGCAGCCTGGATGCAAGTGGAGGTGACACACCAGGAGCTGACTGACTGACTTAAGCGACAGAGATGACAGAGACTTTCCATGAGAAGTGAGGCCACCCAAAACCTATTAATATCATTTTAACTAGATTTCTTCAAAGATTCCAACCTAAAACAAATCTAACTGCACCTGATAAATACGTTAATTGGAGATACGGCTGGACGGTTGTTAATTGGATGAGATCTGGTTAAATTTGGAAATTTTCATAAAGAAGACAAGACAACGAAAACATCAGGTCAACCCAGACATTAACTCCTTAGCGTGTTACGGAGTATAAAAGAAAAGAAAAGGAAGTCGTTAACCATCAAAATTTTTTGACAACCACTCCTTAGTGCAGTAAGTAAGTCATTACCTCCTCTTTGTGGAAGGTCTTGGGTTCAAACTCTAAAAGGGGCAGGCCCTTTAGGGGGCCAGAGCTATGAATAACTTCTGGTCTTTCCGTGATAACTCTAACACCCCCACTAACCCTCGCTGATGTATATCGCTGTGGCACAAAAAAATAAAAAAAAAATAAAAATAACCATCAAAATTCGTTTTAGAAATGTACACTTGCGTGTGATGTACGTACGGATTGGGGATGCTGCTGTCAAG
This sequence comes from Rhododendron molle, assembly GCA_025413875.1. Classification (NCBI taxonomy): domain Eukaryota; kingdom Viridiplantae; phylum Streptophyta; class Magnoliopsida; order Ericales; family Ericaceae; genus Rhododendron; species Rhododendron molle. The sequence goes on along the minus strand of CM046398.1, from coordinate 38,172,159 downwards.
CAGCAGCACCCTGCAGAGCGGGGCGGTACCCGTTCTATACGAGGGCATGTGATATACGAGGGCCCGTACTCGTGCTATTCACAGTAAGAAGGGCAAGAGATTCGTATGTTTAATAATATTTATCCTTCATCAATTTGAAAACTTTTTCTTTTCCAGCGTTTTGCTCGAGTACGTGTGTATTTTTAGTGATGTATCCTTTTGAGATGATATAAACGTTTCGTCTTTGCTGAGAAAAAAAAAAATTTGTAAACTTTTTGTTTTTTTTTTCTGCTAAGTGAGAAAACCACCGAAGCTTATTAATGAACTTATTTTTATTCCAATTACATACAAAAACACAAATCCATACGACTGAGAACGGTTCAATTGCCGATGTTAGAAAATTCAAAACAAGTGAAAATTAGAAAGCCAAGACTGGTCAATCGGTTCGAGTTCAACACAAGGAGGGAATTGGTACAAGTTATTAAAATACCCACTTCATTTTTGATAGTGACCAATAGACTCCTCACTTTCTTATTGGCTTTCATTTTGCCACTTCAGCGCCCCTATAAATAGATGTAACTCCATGCAAACAAGCCAAGAAAGCCAAAAAGGAAAAGGAAAATAAAAAACGTAGACCATTTTTTTTTTTTTTGATAGTTCCATTAAATTTACCAAGAGATTTGAAGTGGTTTCCGGTCATGAAGGTGTTCAACTTGCAATTTTTGTGGTTTCTAGTATTGCTTAATGGGCTCTTCTTCCATTGCCATTCCTTGGCTCGTCATAAGTTTGTGGTAAGCGTAATGGTCTTAATACTGAATATTTTAGCGCGCTTTAAATGGTTATATGGCTCGTTCTATACCCTTCAAATCCTCTGCACTTGAAAATGTCTGCACCGGCATTAATTCCGTTGCATTTTCAAGCCATTGGATCAATCGAGAATCTTGATGCATATATTGCATGCAGCCCACATTGGCTCAAACTCATCACCTAGAAGCTTGCATAAAACTACCACGTTCATCATGCAGCACCAATTTTAGGAAGGCACAATCATGCTTTTGTCTGATTTATACAAGTCAAAGTCTTGTCCGGTTTGGTTCTGGGTAGTTTTAGCGAGGGCTCTAGTTTTTATTGTGTATTTCTGTTGCTGGTTGGGCGTTTATTTAATAGGCAACAAAAGTTGTATTTCTTTTGGCGGCTAGTGTCTTGCTTTTCTATTTTGGGTCTTGGGTGACGATTGTCATTGTGCCCATGCTTCGTTTAATCTTTATATACTTCTTTTTGCTGAGGGAAAAAAGTTTTTTTTTTTTTATTTTCTGTTAAAGATGAATAACAGCAATTATATTTCGAAAACAACTTTAATTTGCTCACCTCCCCTAATACATGGATGAACACAACCACCATGTACTGAGGTGTCAAGTCTATTTACAGAGCCCGTCATTCGTTTTTGGGAATTGATTTTCAAAATTTTCTTTTTACCATCAACACTTCTCTTTATGTTTGTATTCATGTAGATCGTTACCATTTTTTGTTCTTATTCATGTACTCTTACTAAATTAACCCTTGATGCGTGAAAAAGTGAGCTAATAAAAGGGCAAAATGGTAATTTCAAGTGAATAAAAGCATAAAAAAAGTAGTGCGGATAGTAGAAAGAGGTGGAAAAATCACTTCCCTTGTTTTTTACCCGAGTTACTTATTTGACAAGTACGTAAATAGATTTGAATTCTCAATTCCAATGCGGAATAAATGGTTGATAATCTTCATTCACGCAAATATCCCTCTATCGTAGATCGTATGTGTTCTGTACTTGCAAAGCTATATGTTTCAGTGGATTTTTTTTCTCACTATGCTATGGTTTTGATTTTGAAATAAAGCAATTTTTTAAGGTAAAAATGAGAGATTTGGAAAACTATGTCCAAAATACAGTAAATGAATAGAAATGCAAACCATGTGTGAATTGTTTCCTTCGGCAGGTGAAGGAAACTCCATACACAAGGCTCTGCAACACAAAGAAAATATTGACAGTAAATGGAAAATTTCCTGGACCAACTCTCTTTGTCCACAAAGGAGATACCGTAATCGTCGATGTCTACAACAAAGGCAAAGAAAACATCACTATTCACTGGTATATATATATATATATGTTCATTTGTTTCTGGAGAGAGAGAGAGAGATGCGCATAATAATCCATTTGTTGATTGTTTTTGTAGGCATGGAGTAAAACAACCCAAGTACCCATGGACAGATGGTCCAGAGTATATTACACAGTGCCCTATTCAACCCGGAGCAAAGTTTAGCCAGAAGATTGTATTGTCAACAGAAGAAGGAACCTTGTGGTGGCACGCTCATAGCGATTGGTCACGTGCCACGGTTCACGGGGCGATCGTCGTCCATCCCAAGAAAGGCTCCGGCTATCCTTTTCCTAAGCCTCATGCTGAAGTGCCCATAATTCTAGGTATAAAACTCAAACTCAGGCCCATGATAATTATTCAACAGTACTCGATCTCGGAGTACCTCGGTGACATGTGAAAATGGTGTTATCAACCAACGAGCATGAGCATAAAAAAAAAAACTTGTAGCTTGAGCTCAACTCGTCTCATGCCACACATAACCATCTCTTGACGGCTATTAAGGCTCCGTTCTAGAACGGTTCTTAAAAAATAAGTACTTATTTTCCCTACTTCTTATTCAAAAATAAGCCAACTTTCTTATTTTTTCAAAATACAAAGTTTCTTCCACATTTTCAAACTCAAATATAACATAAATTGAAAAAAAAAAAAAATTTCTTCTTTGCACCGTATTAAAGATCTCAATGAGATCTATCAAATAAGATCCATAGTGGTAGGAAAATTTTTTGTGTAACCCTATTGTTGTTTACTTGGAAGTTGCCCTATACAAACAGTGGACTGTTGGTACACTAAATGAGGGCCGACAGATAGAAACCGACCGGCAGCCGTGCTGGGCCGTCTCCGGCCGCCGGACGGCCGATCCGAGCTCAAAATTCTAAAAAACCAAGGGGTCTTACGCGGGAATAAACAGCATCCGAGGTGTGTAGGATGCTTGATCCGAGCACTCTTTTCCGTATACATATGAAGTTTATATGTACACGGAAAAGGGGTGCTTGGATCAAGCACCCTACACACCTCGGATGCCATTTATTCCCATGATAGACCCCTTGGTTTTTTTTTTTTAGAATTTTTGGACGGCTTGGATCGGCCTCCGGTGGCCGGAGACGGCCCGGCGCGGCTACCGGTGTGATCTCCCTCCCCGGAATTCTACCAAAATAAGTACCCACCTTCTTATTTTTCAAGAACACACCTTCTTATTCAACAAAAAATAAGTTCTTATTTCGTTTGCGGAACGGAGCCTAAGTCGAGTGCAGGCTGGGAGCACCATTATAGGAGCCTAACTATGAATTATCGGAACAAAAGAAATATCTTTCCCTGATCAGATCGTTTATTGTAGCGGCTGTTGATGAATTATTTATATTTGCAGGAGAGTGGTGGAAGAAAGATGTGAAGGAAGTTTTGAATATGCTCCGTCGGACAGGAGGAGACCCAAACGTATCTGATGCTCTCACTATCAATGGTCAACCTGGAGATCTATATCCCTGCTCCAAATCAGGTCTCACTCACTACTCTACTTCATTTCATTCAAAAAATTCAAATAATTTATATAACTTCATACTTTTCTTATACATAAAATATTATTGGTCGAATCTTCCGTCTTTGTACTTTTTTTTTTTTTTGTTCTTTAGACTCTAATACGCACTTAGGCTCCATTCACGTTAATGATTAACTTATGCACCATAATTTTTTAGTTTTGTTTTTGTTCAATTATTTTTTTACGTTTGTTAATTTTGCACCAAACTTTTATGTGATATGGGTGAGTAAAGATGAAATGAACCAAAAGAGTAAAAAATTATGGCTTTTACACAAGTATTTTGGAAAATGTCCAAAATTTGATTTTTTGAGCTTTTATTTGGATATTTTCAAAATACTTGTGAAAAAGTTATAGTTTTTACTTTTTCGGTTTCTCTCATCGTTACTCACTCATATCAGAGAGAGAGAGAGAGAGAAGGCCCAAAAGAAGTATCAGTTCAGCAGACTAAGAGCACTAGAATTTGAAACAAATGCATGGTCCAAAGGCCCCCAAATCTTAATTGGGCCGATTTTAGCTTCAAACCTTCGTAAGGAAGAATCAGCATTCAGCAACCCCTTTCACAAGCTCCATGGTTAGTTTTTCATGATTAAATACATCACCATAAATTTGTTATCACCCAAGTGACCCAGTCAAACGTGTTAAAATGTATACCTATTTCATATCTAAAATTCTATTTTTGAAGCCTGAAAAGGAAAGCTTTGGTTCGATATTCAATGTTACTTTTTCTTTTCTTCACAAATTAAAGGATAGGTGTTTGTTTTGCGTTCACCATTTGATATTTGGGTTTTTGGCCTTTTTAGGTGTTTCATCCAATTTTCTAATTAGATGTTCGACGTAGCCTTTTCGAGTTTCATAAAATTTCTCTTTTGCCGCTCAAAAAAAATGAAGGAAAGACTTTAAGAATCTAACTTTTTCTTTTTCCATATAGTTTCAAGCCTATAGTCTTTTCGTCCAACCATGTCTACATCGTTATATACGTATCTGAATTCTTTGTTACAGATGCATTCAAGCTGATGGTGGATCATGGAAAAACCTACCTACTCCGTCTAATCAACGCTGGCATGAGTGACATTATGTTCTTCGCTGTCGCAAAACACCAACTCACGATCGTCGGAACGGACGCCAGCTACACCAAACCACTAAAAGCAAATTACATAGCCATATCCCCTGGACAAACCATCGACGCCTTATTGCAAGCCAACCAACCACTTGGCCGCTACTACATGGCCGCTACGGTTTATTCCAGCGCAGCCGGAGTTGCGTACGACAACACCACCACCACGGCAATTATCCAGTACAAAGGAAACTACACTTCATCTTCGTCCCCGCGGCTACCTTCCCTTCCACAGTACAACGATACGAACGCTTCTGTTAGCTTCACCGGCCGTCTTAGAAGCCTGGGAAGCGAAGAACATCCGGTCCACGTCCCGCTAAACATTTCAACGAAATTACTTTTCACAGTTTCCGTTAATACCCTCCCTTGTGCCAATAATTCATGCGAGGGTCCTAACGGGACCCGACTCTCTGCCAGCGTGAACAACATAAGCTTTGTGTCCCCATCGATCGATATTCTTCAAGCTTACTATAAACACATCAACGGTGTTTATGGAACTAACTTTCCTAGCTACCCACCGTTGGTTTTTGATTATACGGCTGATTATCTTCCATTGGAGCTGGAGTTGCCGCAAAACGGGACAGAAGTAAAAGTACTGGAGTACAACTCGACGGTGGAGATTGTTTTGCAAGGGACGAACTTGGTTGCGGGCACGGATCACCCCATGCATCTGCACGGATACAGCTTTTACGTGGTTGGGTGGGGATTTGGTAATTTTGACAAAGATAAGGACCCATTGGGTTATAATCTCATGGATCCTCCTCTGCAAAATACCATTGCTGTCCCTAAGAATGGTTGGGCTGCCATAAGATTCAAGGCCAACAATCCTGGTATGTTTTTTCGACGAAAATCGAACTTTTCGAAAGATAAATACTCATTCCGCCTCATTTTGTTTGCTCATGTTTTCATTTTGAGCCTTCCTAAAATGAATGCTTTGTTTTCTAAATATAACCACCAAAAGATGACAAACTTTCAATTTTACCCCTCCAGCTTTGAATTGACGTAAATACTCAAGTTCGATTATGGGGCAATTGTGAAAATTTGAACTTTTAACTTTGACTCCTTAAAAAGTCGGATTTTCCATAAGAAGCAAACAAATGGGAGGAAGAGAGTATTAACATTACATATGTCCTGCCAGTGGCATTTTTTTTTTTTTAAATTCTAAGGCCATATTGTGTTTTATTTCAAATTGGAAGACCAATTAGATATGATAGTTATATTAAAAGTAATTACATCCGTATTGCTATGTGCCTAGCTAGTTTTATTACAAGTTGCAATATTTGACTCACCATGTTAGTTGTAATAAAGCTATACATATGTATATGTTTGTCACAGGAGTTTGGTTCATGCATTGCCATATTGAACGTCACTTAACTTGGGGAATGGAGATGGCCTTCATTGTCAAGAACGGTGATCGCCCGGAAGACCGATTGTTACCTCCACCACCAGACATGCCACCATGTTGAAGCTGCAACTTAATTTAGTTATCCATGTTGAAGCATTAAATTTGTCCTTCTATGCAAATTAATAAACTATTGTTCTTCTCAGTGTGATCAATCATTTATTTGTTTCGATTCAAATATGTTCCTTTAAAATAAATAAACAAATAAGCGTGCGTTGGAAAGTTTGCAAGGCTGGTGATCAATTTTTTTGATATCCCCTCAATTTGTGCATTTTGAATTTTGCCCCTTTACTTTCAATTATGTCAATTAATCCTACACTTGATGTGTGCATTTTGATCTCACATTTTCTGTATATTTGGCATGTGAGCTGCATGTCAGAGTTTTCTTGCCATATATATCTAGATTTGTTCCGCTAACTAAAATTAATACTTATTTTTTAAATTAAATGTGATATATTACGAGAGAATAACATGTCTCATAAAACAAGATTTGTTTTGCATGTCAGAGTTTTCTAGGCAAAGCCACGTAAATTCCTGTTGTTCTTGTATGATTGGATATAAATTGCCCAATTAAAAGGCCATAAGCAAGAAGACAGGCTCCTTAAAAGCCCAATAAGTCCAACTAACATAACTCGCTCGAAGACCTTATCAGATTTTGGGCTGCATTCCATGGGTTTATGGGCTTCAAAGTTTGCGTTTGTGCTAGGAAATAAAATAAAATATATAAAGGATTGAAACTTCAATAGTGTAGCTTTTTTTTCCTTGAAATAACACGATTCGTTCATATAGCAAACGAACTCCGATCAAACTAATTTCGGCATGTACATTCTTCTCAACGAGTTTTACAAAATGAACGATTTCGGTCATTCTTTTTTCAGTCCGACATAGATCCAAAAAACATAAAACAATGAAGGAACTTAACTACTGTTACTTGACTAAAACTCAATTTTGTTAGTATGTGCCTCACTCATCTCGATTCATATGCTAATCCGTAATCCCAACTTCACCAAAAAAATTCACATCTTCACCAAAACGAATCGTGGCAACTGAAGAAAAAGATTTTTCCCAGCTTCACCAAAAAAGAAATCCACATCCGTTCCCCACAAGAGAGAACTCCAGAAAAAGGTTTTTTTGCTGATTTTCCCTCAGTTTCCCGGTTGATTTTCTCAAAAAAAATGTGGAACAAACCCCCACAAACCACCACCCCCTCCTCTCTCTCTACCCACTCTCCGTCCACTTCCCACCCCTCCTCTCTGTACGGCGTAGTCGTCGTCGTCGTCGAAGAGGCGCGACACGTCGTGGATTTCATCTCCATTCGTGTAAAGGATTCCATTTTTCATCTCCCTCTCTCTCTCTGTGCAAATCAGATCAAAGGCCTGGTGGTGGTTGCTATGGAGATTGGGGGTGACGGTGCCAGAGAAGTAGGTTTGTGCATCATGGCCAGGAACAAATTCTGCAACTCAAGATGGAGTCGGAGAAGAAAATATAGAGATTTTTTTATTTTTTTTTATACTTTTGCTCCTTATATCAATATATGTTGTTCTTTTTATTAAAATTTATTGCACCTTGTTGCTCCTTATTTTTTCGAAGTAGCACTCATCTAAGTTGCTGATTGTATCAATATATGTTGCTCTTTTTATTAAAATTTATTGCACCTTGTTGCTCGTTATTTTTTCAAAGTAACACTTATCTAAGTTGCTGATTGTATCAATATATGTTACTCTTTGTGTGATCTAAGTTGCTCCTTGTGTCACGGTGGTGTGTTGCTCTCTATTTCAGAAATTAAAAAGGTATATTAGTCTTCCAAAAATAGGAATTCCATGACTTGGAAATTAATGTTCTCCTTCTCATAACTTATGAATTCCAAAAAAGTAGTCTCACGGGTTGGAATAAATTGCCCCAACCCCCACTCTCCTGTACCCCAAATTAGCTTTGAAAAAGAACCCAAAAAATAATCTAATAATAAAGAGTGACGGAGAATGTGGTTATAATTAAAGAGATCATCCACGAACATTCCATTATCATGCTAGTTGCAGAGTCGTTATCATCTTTGTTTTGTTGCGGGGAAAAAGATAGTTCTGAGAACTCGTGGTCCTTGATTAAGGCTTGAAATTTAGAGATTTATACCCTCTGAAGTTTCGGTTTCAAAATCTTCTATGTGCTATCAGACCTTGCGAGGTCATTAAATAGGCCCACCAAAAAACCAAGGCAAAATTAAAGTCTAATAGACAAGGCAAGAACGATCGTTTCCTTATGGAAGAGGAGAAAAAAGTTTGGCAAGAAACCTCTTTTTGGAGAAATAATTAGAAATTCATTAAGGGGTGCGCACAATCTGAATTGGTCCGGTTCTCTTGAAATCGATAACCGGAATATTTCAAACAGTTCTAGAAAATTGAGAACCAGATCCTAACCTATATATGCATGGAACCTAGCCAAAACCAAACCACAAGACCGGTCCGGTTTTGGTTCAGTTTAGGTTCTATCCAATTAGCATCCAAACACTTATTCACAAAATATGAACTTATAAAATTAAAGAAATATGAAGGTAATCTGCTGGAATAGGAAAGGAAGTAAGAAAATAAAAGCTTTCCTAACAAATGAGATTTCATCTGTAAATAAATTAAGTTAAGAACAGCAATCGCTCGGAAGACCGATATATTGTTGCCTCCACCACAAGACATGAAACCATGTTCAAGCTGCAAACTAATCGATGTGATCGATCATTGATTTGTTTCGATTCAAAATATGTTCCTTTTAAATAAATAATTAGCGTGCACTGGAAAGTTTGTAAGGCTGGTGATCAATTTTTTTGATATCCCTTCAATTTGTGTACTTTGAATTTTGCCCCTTTACTTTCAATTATGTCGATTAATCTGGGGTTTAGGTTCTTACAGATTTTGTCATGCTCTCGCTCCTTTAGTCTCTATATCCTTTACATCTGATTAATAAAATCGTTTTCACTGTTCAAAAAAATCTGCAGCACCACTACTACGCTCCACAATTCAGCTTTTCAAATCAACCATCTGCAGCACCACCACTTCTCCACCAAAACCTCCAGTAATCTTACATACCCCTGCACCTACTGCTAACCAACCCCTGATGTGTTTATCCCTCCTCCAAAATTTGAACTTTTCTGATTCCATCCAAACATCCCTTAAAATCCTCCACATAACATATTTTATGTTCTTATTCTAATGTTCCATGTTTCTAATTTAAGAATGAACATATGTTAAGCGGAGAGACCCATATAGATAATGACATGGGCGGAGCCTGAAAAGAGAGCTGCCCAAAAACAAACATCATCTATGTACTCAAAATCCCCAAAATAACAACATGCTTCAAATATTTTGTACGTTGGCGATAAATACATGGCATGCGCGCACTAACTGCCTTGGCCTTTTTATTAACTTTTCTTTGATAATTCAGGTGTCTGAATTAGCTTACGTGTACCTCGACTAATCTTGGAGAACCACTGACATCGGTTCCACACCAACTTTGCATAAAGTCTTCTAACATGATCAAGTTGAATTTGTCAGATAATAAATAATGTGTTGTTCCGTTGTCCCCCCCTATATTTTCGTGTGTGTTTTAATATCATCTCACTGGTTTGTTTTATTGCATGTTTAAGGGATTCTTGCCTCCAGACAAATCAAGAATCTTAATTTCTTATTTCAAATCAAGTTGTTGAGTCAAAAAGGTGTCTCAGGTCAAGAAACACGATCGAAGAAGACACCAATGTCGTACGTCTTTGTGTAGTTGAACAAGAAACATGACCTAGCTCAATACGTTAAAACTTTCTGGTTCGAAAAACATGTTTGCAATTTCTTTAATTAATTCGAAGGGATTTCGTAAGATTGTCCTGTAAATATGTAATGTTATTTGGGTTCTTTTGTAATCTTATTTTATGTTATGGGTAGTTTAGTCATTATAGTTTTAGGATTTTTTCCTTGTATATATCGTTGTTGTCTTTCATTGAAAACGCCAAAAGTTGCATCTGTTCATGAAATGTGATGTTTTTAAAAAATAATATATGAGCTTCTGCGGCCTCTCAACATAACTCATTTTCGATTCAGTGGAGAGACTCTGAGTCGAAGAAACTAACATGGTACGAGATCTCAACTTTAAAATGTTTCAAACTATATTCTCTATTCGCGTGGGATTTCTTCCCCATGTCTTGTATCAAAAAAGTGCCCCATTTCATATTGCGATCACATGGATGTTCGATCAGGGAAAAATATTGTGTTCACATGATGAATTGAACCAATATAACACTTTCAGGGTGAGTCAGGCATCGCACGTATAGGAGTGTTATAGCTTCTTCTTCTTTTGTCATGTTCTCACTTCTGAAACCTATATATAAAATAGTACACTTTGATTTTGATCGGATGCCTAAACGTGTTGACTTTTGTCTAAATCAAAGGGTCCATATCATGAGCAAATGAAGGAGCGTGTTCAAGAATTTCTCACCGTGTAGAATTAAATTGCTATGATTAAGTAAATGTTAAACCTCGTTACGTAATTAACTGCTTACACTTTTAATTGAGCTGAATATAAGAAGCTTCAGTATCTTCTATATCTATGCTTTTATTCTTTTTATATCGTCACGTACGTCATGAAATTGATAGCATCAGAATCTCTTTCTTCTTTACATAAAAACAATTGGTAATATAAATTGTACGTTCATTCATGAGTCCTACTCTTCAGTCTCTTTGGTTGGTTTCTCACCAATTAAGAAGCATATGATTATCGACAGCTGGAGTGTCAACATATATAGTTGGTCGGAATGTACTATATTTTATTGTTCAATCAATAATATTGCCTCCACAAAGGGTGACAAGCCTCCCGCCAACAAAACAAAAGCAAATAATATTTTGGCTGCAGGTCAATGCATCCATGTGAAACGTTGAAAGGGTCTATTATTCCAAATTTTAAAGAATATCCTCCTTAATTTTTTTTACATGTCCCAGTTCAGCCACATGACTTGTTTACGAAATCTATTTTAAAAAAAAAAAAGTTACTAGGAGAAAAAATTATGAAAATGCGACTAATTACACGTCATTTTAAGGAGATTAATAGTCGTCTAGCTTCGGTCACAATTTTGTTACGGGACCCTTCCGTTGGGACTCTTCCATCGTATATTTTTGCACGTTAACGAAAGCTTCTTGTAATGAGCGTTGCAACGAACGCGTAGTTTAGGAACAGTATTTATGTTGCCGGAAGGTGTATGATATGTTGTAGGAGGATTGTCTATATCCAATAAATATTCCAATGTCAACGCGTATGTTATAGAAAATACGAACTTGCACGCTATTGGCCTTATTAATTCATCAACAAGGTCTATTCTTTTTTCTTTTCTTTTTTTGAATAGCGAAGCAAAAAAAATTTATTAATAAGGAAAAGGAATTACAAAGCAAAGCTCAAGTTGACAAGAAACTAACAGAATACCTAACGGGCCAAACCCAAATCACCTAAAGAAGCTAAATAGGTAGTATAGTATAAAAGTTAATTCTGGGCCGGTCCTATTTTTCAATTTCATAGCCCACTAGATCCTTTTTTTATAGAGTACAATTCCTAATAGATCCTGTGGAGTGTATTTTACATTTTTACCCCCGTTTAGAAACAAATGAACTCATACAACCTCCTACACCACCACCACCACCACCACTTCACCACCACCACAACCAGCGCCACCGCCGCCGCCGTCACGCCGCCACCACCACCACCACCACCACAACTCCGCCACCGGCCCACCACCATCACCGCCACCATAACGACAACCACCACCACTCCACCATCATCATCAACACCACCAGGCCGCCGACGCTACCACCACCATAATTACCACAACCCCCACCACTCCACCACAACCAGTGCCACCACCACAACCAGCGCCACCACCACCGCCGTCACGCCACTGCCACCACCACCACCACCACCACAACTCTGCCACCACCATCACCGCCACCACAATGACCACCACCACTCCACTATCATCATCACCACCACCACAACCAGCACGCCGTCACGCCGCCACCACCATCACCGCCACCACAATGACCACCACCACCACTCCACCATCATCATCACCATCACCACCACCACCGCCACCATGCCGCCACCACCACAATTAATAGTGTTAATCCGGGTATTAACATTGTTAATCTTGGTATTAACATTGTTAATTGGTGTGTGAATTTAGACAAAAACCACCACCACCGCCGCAGTCACCACTAACACAACGCCGCCACCATAATGACCACCATCATCATCACCGCCGCCGCCGCCACTACCATGCCGCCGCCGCCACAATTAACACTATCATCATCACCATATCGCCGCCACCACCACCACAATTAATGATAAGCACCCGACAATGTAATCCTGATATTAACACTGTTAACTGGGATGTAAACTTAGACAAAAATTAACACTGTTAATCGTGGCGGATTAACACTGTTAATCCTGGTAAAAACACTATTAATTGAAATGTGAATTTAGACAAAAATAAACACTGTTAATTTAGACAAAAAATAACACTGTTAATTGTCGTGATGAAGTGGTGGTGGCGGTGACGATGATGGCGGCGGCGTTGTGGTGGTGATGGTGGCAGTGGGGGTGGGGGCGTGGTGGTGGCGGTGATGTGGTAGTGGTGGCGGAGTGTTGGTGGTGGTAGTGGCGGCGTGGTAATGGCAGTGACATGGTGGAGGTGGTGGCGGCGGCGTGGTGGTGGTGGCAGTAGTGGTGGTGGTGGTGGTGGAGTGACAGTGGCGGCAATGGCATGGTGGTGGTGACGTAATGGTGGTGGTGGTGGCGGCGGCGGCGTTGTGGCGGGCGGCGACGTGGTGGTGGTAGTGGTGATGGTGCCGGCGGCAGCGTGGTGGTAGCTGGATGTCTCTCTCAAATCACCTTTTTTTGCGAGGGGTATTTTTGTCAACAAAATAATGAAGAGGACCTACTGGACTATGGGCTCTTTGGACAGGACCTAGTGGGCTATACTTCACCCAGATAGGACCGGCCAGGAAGTTGCTCCCACAAGAAATCCAAAACTCAAATACAACAATTAAGTCCAAAACTCCGAAACTTTAACCCAAAACCTAAAAGGCGTAATCCATAAACAACATAAGTCTAGCCAGAGACCAACCTATAGACAACATGGGCCAGCCTAAACAACAACCCTACCCACAAACAACTGCGGCCACCTGGAGTGAGACGGGCCGCTGCCACCACCGTCCCTGGAGCCCCGGGAACAAGCCCCTGTTGCTACCCCAGAGAACGGCCCGACCACCCCACCACATGCACCCCCACCACAACCCACCCACAGCTACCAACACCACCCTTCACCAGCAAATGAGCCATGCTTCTGCTGCCTTGCCGCCACTACTGCTGCCCCGTTGCAACAAAACCACCCCAATCTGCTCCCACACCACCACAGAAACCAACAAGGTCCATTCAATAATACAACAATATTATTACTTGTATGAAAAGTCTTACAAACACTCTATCTAGCATCACACATGGACTCTCCTCCTCTTCTCGTGTCTAGATAGGAAAGTCTGAGACAATCTTACATAGAGTACAATACCAAAAAAAAGACAACATACACGTGCGAATTTATTTATCAAACATTATGAGAGTCTGCGTGCAAATCTATCGGATATGCATCCAGACTCCCATAATAGGTGGATCCTAGCCATTACATATGAATATCCTTCTGGACTCACCCACTTATGAGAGAGAATTTCTCAAATTTGTGTCAGGTAGATGAGCCTAAAAGCCCTCGCCAAAAATTGGAAGCACTAATATTAATTCCTTGGGACAGCCGCAACAGAGAGAGGGTTCTTCATCTCACAAGACAACTTCAACGTCTCACCAAGATCAACAGCTCTCGACCCATCTTCTACCCACTTGAAATGGTGCACCAACTTAGCCACCCAAAGGCTCACGGTCACAAGCGCTAGATTTTTACCCGGGCAGACTCTGCGCCCGGCCCCAAACGGTGCAAGCCTTAGATCATTTCCCCTCACATCCACGTCCTCGCCCCCTTCCGATAGCAAAAACCGCTTTGGCTTGAACAGAAAAGGGTCCGCCCACACATTAGGGTCATGTGTGATTGCCCACATGTTGACCATGGTTGTTGTGTCGGCGGGGACCACCATGCCATTGCTGAGGTGGACGTCTGATGTGGAGAGGCGAGACCACGAGAGGAGGGGTCCAGGTGGATGCACACGTAGGGTTTCCTTGACCACTGCTTGGAGGTAGGGTATGTTAGCCACGTCAGCATCTCTCGCATTTTGGAAGGGCTTGAGCTCATGGTGAAGCTTGGCTTGCACATCAGGATTCAGGACCAGTTCTGCCATGACCCATTCGGTTAAGAGTGTGGTCGTATCGGTACCACGAAAGATCATTTCCTACAATAGAAGATGTTACCTCATTAAGCAAAATAGCTAGCTAGGGAAATTATATGAATTTCTATGTTTGGTTCTCCTCTCAAAAATAATCTCTTTAAAACTTTTGACTGTTTCGTTATACGTGTTTTTTGGTCTTTAGTGATTTTTTGTCAAATTTTTTACTTATTTTATACTTTTTGAATGTACATAGCATACCACTGATCAAAAAGTAAAAGAGTTTGTCAAAATATTTATAAAAAAATACTAAAGACGAAAAAAATACGCAAATCTATAGAACTTTTTTATCTCAAAATTTCAAACCAAACATAGTGATTATCACTGGTACGAACAATAGCAAATCCAAGAATTTAGTACAGATGGTACACTGATCCAGGAATTTAGTATAGAGGGGACACTGATCATGACTTTTAAAGAAAATCAACGGTCAAACGCAATGAAACTATTTAAACTCAGATATTGACCACTAAACAACAAGATGTATATCATGAGTTCAAAAGATGTTTTCGAAAAGATGCCAAAAAATCAGATAAATACCTAAAGTTTTTCACGAATATTGTTCTCATCCATCAATATGAGCAACACTGTGGCTGTGTTATCTATGAGTGTTTGTATGTCAGAAGAAATATGTTATTCTAGTACCTATGAAAATGATATAACAGCTTAGTTTCAATTAGAAATACCCACTTGGACCTATATACTAACATCAAAAATACAATCGACACGTCTTTCCAGGTAAATTTTTCTGAATATTTTGTTTGTTAAATGTTTAATCACATGAATGCAGAGGTGAACGATTCGGTGAAAATCTTGGAGGACATATCTCAAATTTTGTTTCGCAAGACCTCCAAAGTTTCCCATCATTTATGTGGGCTACACGACTAAATAAATATGTGGCGCTGGAGTGATCCGAAGCACCATATGCTCGTGCTCCGGGCCAAATTATTGAGTAATTATTCCAAAGAAAATTCTAAAAAAGGGTAAGCGAGAGAGGTGTAGACGAACCCATAAAACAGCAACCATATCATCCTCGTGGAGCTTCTCTTCACCCTCCAAAGACAGCAGAACATCCACGAAAGCGGAATTATCAGAGACCTTGACCACTGATCCAGAGAGTTTATGCTCCTCAATGATGCGATGGAGGAGCCTTTTCACCCGGGGAACAAGAGCCAAGCAACGTTCGTTGATGTGCGAAGGGTCATAAAAGTAATTCAGCCATGGCAAATGATCAGACCAGTTGAAAGCTCCCAATAGCTCGAACCCTTCTCTCACAATCTCATGCAGTTCTTGAGCCTCGTTTGAAGTTTGTTCCAACGTATCGTACCTTTTGCCTGAGGATGTAGAGGGAGACTGAGAGAATGGATCGAAGAAAAGAGAGTAGCGAGAGAAAATGTACGTACGTATATTTAATAAACTTTTAGGGAAAATATGTGTCGTGTGACCATCGATCACCATTTGTAGCACTTTTAAACAGCGCGTAAGCTGGTTCGGATCCCCCCCCTCACCACACACACACACACACAAAACTAATACGAGTTTCTTCAATTGTCTGTAATATTTGAGAAAATACTAAGGTGATCATCATGTTTATTTATATGTGTGAGTACCATTTGGAATGTTGTTGGTGCATATGATATGTTTATTTAGCAAATGATACTCACACGTCCTACACACACAATTATAAGGTCCATATTTAAGGTCCTCATTTTAATATTCTTATTAGAAATTAATTATTATTATTATTATTATTATTATTATTATTATATTGGTTCACAAGCGTATAACTGAATTAACACAATATATTATTACAGAGTGAATGTTTTGTCTGAGCTATTTTTAGCTTTGCTACATCACTAGTGGAGTAAGGTAAGATGGTACTACGTAGTATATATAGTAAAGGGACAAAAGGAGATATTTTTAGGTGCCAAGCAAGCATCACGTGGAGCCCGCGCAGCACATTCGGGCAATCAATTTTAGTTTTGGACAGCTTGGATTTGGAGAGAGAGAGAGAGAGGAGAGATAGAGTGGTGGGATAAGAGCAGAGAGAAAATTTCAATTTGAAGCCGTCCAACACACTTTTGGACCGCTCGAATGCGCTACTCAAGCACCACGTGGGCACAACCACATAGTACCTACCCGGCACCCGAAAATTTCTCGGACAAAAGACTACCATTCGTATTCTGACTTCATTAATATAGAACTCCCTGCTTACGAAAAACTGTAACAGTAGATTTTGAAATTTATTTAGCTTTTAAAAAGTCATTGCAAGTGTTCGTCAAAAATTCTGATTCATAACTTTTGAAACTCTAAGCATTTCTAGACTTTGAAAAATAGTTTAAAATATCTGATTAGAGAAAAACTGATATAATTAACATGGTGACTTACCAAACACAATCCCCATTATATTGTTCAAAGAAGCATCTTGTAGGTGCTTTCTTAGAACTACAAATCCGCGAAGCGATTGTTCCTTAGCAATGGCACTCAACATCACCGCGCAATCAAGCTGGCGTCCAGCCTCATGGGCTGCTATGCGCTTGGGCGCGAAAAGGTGAGAAGCGGAAATCCTTCTCAGGAGCCGCCAATATTTCGCGTTTGGGGCAAACCCAATGGCCCGGCTAAACATGAGCTGCTTAGCCGACTGTTTGATCGGCCGATCAGAAAAATCAGGAGAGGTCAAGATCTCGCGAGCTATTTGTGGGTCCAAGGTCACAACCGCGGGGGTCGAGCCAAGGCTAAAGGCCATCAGCTGGGACGCGGCTCGGCTCGAAGCCATCAACGCAAGAGTGCGATGAGCCAAGCCGTTGCTCAGGCTGAGTAAGCTTCCAACTACGGGAAGGCCCTTGGGTCCGGGAATTGAGACCCTGCCCATTTGGTTCCGGCCCTTTTTCCAGGCCGGGCCGCCGGCAGAAAAGGCCCATGTCAAAAGCCCAATATATAAGGTGGCTAAGAGGATAGAGAGCACAACCCCAGTGCTGGACAGGTTTTGGGTTTCAAGAAGTATTGCTGGGAGGGTAGAGATCCAACAATTTTTGTATACTGAAATTAAAGTGAATTCCATGGATGTTTGGCTCTGTGTGTATGAGAGAGAGAGAGAGAGAGAGAGAGAGATTTGAGGGTGGTGATTGGTGAAGGAAGAGGGAGGTAGAGGTGGTGTTTAAATAGGTGGAAATCCATAGATTTGGAGGAGTTTAATTGGACACAGTGAGGATTTTCTACTAAAAAATAACTGGGCGCTTTCTAGACTTTCGAAGTAAGTTTGCGGGTTTAGGTGTGTGTTTACGCAAGTGAGAGCCTGAATGTTGGTACGCATCACATTTGCATAGATTCAATCACACATTTCTCATATATATGTAGGTCCCACTCTATATGTGGAGCTCCTGGTACTCCCACAAGGAAGGCCAAAGTTCGAGCCTCGGTAGAGGTTTTTGATGTTCAAGACAATAAACAGCTTCTGGACTCTAGCTTCTGTCGTGCTAATTGGAGGGGAAAAAAAAAAAAAAACAAATGTGTTGGGATATGTGTATGCACATCTAGTTAAGACCAAGTCATTTATGATTTTTTTAGTGTTTTAATGTACCAATTAATTGAATATTCTATATAGATTATACAACAATGTTATTCACACAATAATTCAAACACAATAACTTATATAACCTCTCATATACATGTGGAACCCACAAATAATAGTATGTGTGGAGCCTACATGTATGTGAAAGGTTGTGGACCCACTAGAGTGTGTAGTGTGTGTGGAGCCCACACACTTACGTGTGTAAAGTGGGTGTTGTTATAGAATTATTATAATCAAACTCTGTGAGCCACAAGTTCAAGTATTGTAATCAAAGGGTATGGTTGTAGAATTATTGAAATCAAAGTGTGTGAGCCACAAGTCTTCAATTATTGTAATTCTAATATTCAAGTATTTAAAGGCTGCTGATAAAATACATTTGCGAGGGAATGTCGTTAAAAAACAAAAAAGAGTGACGAAATTATTTTTCTATTTAAAAAGGAAAACCACATGTCCCCAAATGTCAGCTTTCCAACTTCACTAGGCGTCAACTGAACAGTAGCAAAAGTCTCTGGCTTCTTCTTTTATTTTATTTTTTTTTCATTTTCATGTCACCGACTATGTTTTTGGTTCACACCGAAATGTTTTTGGCTGATGTGTATGGAGATGTTACTAACGAGATTCTCGAGTTTTACTATGAGTAGAGACACTGGTAGATATTTTTATAGGGACAAATCTGAATAATTACACTTTGTCATCTCTACTTTTTAGTCATGACGGTTTAATCCTAATTTTGGAACGGCTTTGTTCTGCTGTATTTAAGTTGTGCTTTAACTAACTGTTGCTCAAGTTCTCTAAGCTTATCCTGTTCTTTTCCTATAAATCTAGTAAAGGTGTTACTAGATCGAGGTCGTTTGTATATAAAGCTGTATCTAAGAGTCTACTTATCAAAAGGTTTTAAGTGAATATTTGTTCTTCTAGTCTACGAATATAAATCAAGATATGTTTTTCTTTGTTCATGCATGCAAAGATAAAAGCTTATAACCAAATATTTGTGAATTCTACTCGGTACTTACTACCACATGATCCAGATGAACTGTTTAAAATAAAATGATCATTGTATACAAAATTATATATCATATTACCCATCAATTAACCTTTCTTTTCATTATCACTTTCCTCCTATGTGTCAAATTTTATTTAGAGAAAAATCTTACTTTCCTTCTTAACCTACCTCTAAATACTACTCCCTCAACACCACTCTTTGGAAAAACGGGTAAAGACTCAAGAAGGCTTTATGGTTTAAAGGCCTGAAGTCCTCACTCCTTTAAAATCTGAATTTTGGGGTATTAGTGATGTATAAAAACTAGATTAAAATCTTTGGGTAATACAGACATATAACTCATACAATATTCATATCATTTATGATCATGGTGGTGTTCCCTTTCGGGAGTTCCTAAAGAACAATAAAGAACTGAAGAGAGACTTATTATTATTACTGAAAACTGCTGATTACAAAGACTCAATTACTGAAGATTGACTCGACCAATTACAATTTGCAACAAATGCTTACAGATAGCAAGTGCTCAAATACTAGGAGAGTCGTGCTTACAAATGAAATACATGACTCTATTTATAGACTCCAAAAGACAAAATGACTGGCAACCTATTGAGAAAAGAGATTCGATTTTCTATAAGAACAGTAGGTGCCACGTGATCATCTGGCCCGCATCGTCACACCTTTCAACCTTCTTTTTGAAAAGCCAAATCTTGATTATTGATACTTGAGAAAATGTCCAAGAGTAGTTTGGATAATTATTCTTCTGTCTGGTAGATAATGGTTGGAACATTGGAGTAGTTGAATGTACTCTGCTTTCGGTAAATGCTTCCAAACTACTTTTCTGGTAAAGTATCGACTCATGTGATGACAGTAAAACTGTCAATGGTGGAATACCTTTGCTTTGAAGTCCCATCCTTCCATTGCATTATTGAGGTTTTGAATGACTTCGTCATCAAAATCATAATTCTCATCTCCATCATTTTGAGATGGATCTAGTGAATAGTCTTCTTCACTTACCATTCCTCCCATCATTCCCTTCTGTTCAATATAATATCTGACTAAGTTATCATATCCTGTCTCGAGCTGGAATTTTAATTCTGGGAGATGATCATGGGACCTAATTTTTTGAAATAGGTCTTTACATATCAAGGGTGCTTTCCCATAAGCATATAAATCATCATAATGAAATCCTTCAGCTATGGTAAAAGCAATAGCATGTCTGATTTGTTTTCTAATAGAATTTGTTTCGCAAACCCATGGTTCATCATTTTCACAATGAAAATTTCTTCTAAGGATGGTATTTGAAGGATTTGTGTTCACATGAATATTGTGGTAAGCAGGGATGAGTTGTCATGTGGATATCCATTCTGGAAGTTTTGATTCTGCAACTGCTTCAACTGCTGTACCTTGTTCTACCATAGCATTAAGAACACAAGCAGCAATTTTCCTTCCAAACCCGTTAGTAACCTCTACCTGTTCATCTTTAAAGTTAAGATAAAATGGTTTGAAGTACTTCATATCAATATTGGCCATTGGGATGCTGTATATGATTTGACAAGTACAGAAAATCCGTTCCAATGATTTCTGGATGCAAGTAGATTTAATCTTTGGACATGGGACTGTATCTTTATCTTGTAAATAAAGGATTTTCCAAGAAATAGCGAGTCCTGGAATACATCCTCTATTTTGGTTAATCCTGACTAGTTCTGAAAATAGGAATTCTTGAAAATGAACCCTATTCTGTCTGGCCAAATGTTGGATATGCTGAATAACATCTGGAGGAAATTTTGAAAGAAAGGTTGTTGCTTTTGGTTGCAAAAACTCTATTGGACCATATGCTTGCGACCAAATTGTGTATAGAAATAAGGGTACCCCAAGCGTAGGGCTAGGTCGGTTGAAAGCATAATAAAACCCGGAAGTCCGGGGTCGATTCCACTGGGAGCGCATCCATAGCACGAATTGGGGATTAGCTTGTGCAGAGTTTTCGGCGTTAGGACGGCCAACCAAGCTTTGGCGTTGAGGCGGCCAACTGAACGATTTAGTTATCTGGCTACTTAACCTATCTACGGATTTTTACTGGAGATTAAACTAAAGGCTAGGTTTAGGGATAATCAACACCCATAACACAAGGATAAGCTTGATTCTTCTCTTTTCAACAAGAGTGTTAAACATGGCTCGGGTTCTTTTGATACACTTTGACAAACACAAAGAGGGACATAGCTTTAAGTATCAAATGTGGCAAGAAACATAACCCTTGCCTACATTTGATCAAAAAGGCTAACACCTCTAGGTTTTGATACATAAATCAACCCTAATCCATATTTAAACTAGAAAACGAGATTTTACAAGAGAAGAGCAAACCACATCCTTGGTCACGGGATGTTAATCATCCCATAACCTAGCCTTACTACACTACTCACTCATATTGAAAGAAGACATGAAATGAGTACGGGTAAAGATAAGGTGAAAACTAAACATCAATATTACTTGAAATAAAGATAAGATCCTTGAAGAGGAGAGAGATTCTTACAACTTTAATGAAGCACACCTACCTCAAAACCCAACAATCAATGCTCTTTAAGGAGGGATTGAGAGTTGAAGGAGAGAGGGAGGTAGAGAGAGAAAGCTCTAGGTTTATAAAATGAAGATATCCTAAAAAAAAGGCCTAAAGATGTATTTATATGCCCCAAACATCGGGGTACAAAAGTCTAAACTACCCCTGAAATGTCCAAAAGTCGGGCATAAAAACTGCAGAAACTTCCAGATGCTACGGGTAGGACCATTTTGGGACTACGGGTAGCGGTCTTGTTTTGCGATTTTGACACAGCTACTGAACACTGGCTGCGGGTAGAACCATTTTGGGACTACGGGTAGCGGTCTTGTTTTGCACTTTTGACATAGCTGCTGATCACTGGCTACGGATAGGACCATTTTGGGACTATGGGTAGCGGTCTTGTTTTGCACTTTTGACATAGCTGCTGATCACTGGCTACGGATAGGACCATTTTGGGACTATGGGTAGCGGTCTTGTTTTGCACTTTTGACAAAGCTGCTGATCACTGGCTACGGATAGGACCATTTTGGGACTATGGGTAGCGGCTGGACGATTTTCATTCTCCTTTGTTTCTTTAGCCTTTCCATGCCCTTTGGCCTTCCGTTGTCCCGCACACCCTCCGAAGCTACTATTCATCATTCTTGAGACTCGGTGGCGGAGTGACACGAGGCCTCGAGTGTACGGACACCTTGGAGATGATCCAAGGTGCCAAAACATGCCTTAATCACACAATTAACCTGAAACTAGCAACACGATACCTTTGCACAAAATCAAACGAATTTAAACTATAATATGCATGAATGCGTAACAAAATGAGTGAGATAAGCCCCGATATATACAATATTTAGGGCTCATCACCATATTCCTTACTCCACTCATTTTTTTCATTTTCCAATGGGGAAGACTGCTTTCTCACTTTTACCAGTGGGCTAAAAGGGTTTTTAATCTTCTTAAGTTCTTTCTCTGCACTTTACAACTTTTTTTTGAGAGTTGCTATTTCTTCTTCAAGCCTTTGTTGATTGTTAATCAACTGTTGGTTGACTTGTTCTATGTCTTGGTTTCTTTTATTTAAAAGTCTAAAAAATTTTTGTCATTATTTCGCAATGATCACAAAATATTATTAGTTGTGAATGTGGCTTACTAAAAACTTGGTTATTTTGAAAACCTGCAGTCTCAAGGGCTACTTGAGTATTTAGTCTTCTGGAAGATTCTGAGATGTAAAAATTGTTTCCAATGACTCGATTAGCCCATTGGTTTGCTTCTGCAAATGTATGAAAACATTTCCATGTTGAGGAAGGGATTCCATCAATTTGTTTTAAAACTTCTGGCCAATAGGAATATATTCCTGGAACACGGCCTATTGCTACACAGAAAAATGAAAATATTTTTGTTGGGATTGACCCATTTTGCTGGTTAAAGAGAATATTTAAAGCATTTAAACAAGCTAAAAATCTCGGAATATTTTTGTGAGAGTCCCAAAAATTATTTAAAAGACATTTCTGTTCCTCACTGATGTTATGGATGAGATACCTGAATTTTGACCTGGATTGTTCAGGGAAGACCCTGAGAGTTATACTCCTAAAGGTTAAAAACTTCTGATCTGTCCTGGTTGTATTGCTGGAAGATGCCATTTGAAAAACTGAAAACATTAGCATTTATTTCTCTGGACAAATAATCTGCTAAAGTATTTTCTTTTCCTTTAATATGTTCAAATTCTACTGTATAAACATTACCTATTATTGTATCTACAAAATTAAGCCATCTACGGTTACTAATCTTTTTCTCATTAAGAAGCTTATGAAATTTAACAATTGCTTCACAATCTGTTCTGACTGTAAAATGTTTGAATAACCATAGTTTGAAGCTATTAATGGCATTAATAACTCATACTATTTCACAATCTATACTGGATAAATGTCCTTTTTTCTCTATATTTTTCACTAGAATATCTACAAATATTTTTTGTGGACTTGGTTGAGTATTTAGTGGGCTTGCTAGGGAGTATTGCTTCCCATCCTTTCTCACTGGCGTCTACTTCTGTTACTATATAATCAGATTCTAAGGGTAATTCTAGTTCTAGTAAATTTTTACAAATCTCTTTTATCTTTCAGACAAGATCAATATCTTGCTGGTTGAAGTATTTTTGACCTGTTGGGGTCGTTTTACTATACAAAGGACCTATAATTTTGCTAAAATCTTTTATGTATGGCCTAGCATAATTTAAGGTTCGTAAAAATGACTGGAGTTTCTTTTTATCCTCTATCTTATCTGAAAATTCTAAAATCTTCTGCGCAATGTGTGGCTGTAGCTAGATTTTTCCTTTTCCTATTCTTGCTCCTAAGTATTCTATATATTCTTTGCACAATTTCATTTTCTTTTTACTAATGATTAAACCATTATTTATAAATAACTGAAATGCTATTCTGAGATGTTTATAATGTTCTTCTTGTATTTTGTTGAAAACAAGAACATCAACAATATAAACAAGAATAAATGAATGATATTTTTTGAATATATTATCCATTTTTCTCTAAAAAAAATACTGGGTGCTATTTTAAAATCAAAAGGCATAGCAATCCATTCATAACATCCCTGGGGATATGTGAATGTTGTCCATGGTATACTAAACTGGTCTAACATAATCTGCCAAAATCCTAATTTGCAATCGATCTTTCTAAAAATTGTTGCATCCTGGATACTATTAATAAGCTGTTCTTTACTGGGTATATCATAACTATCTATCTGGATATTATCATTAAGACACTTATAGTTTATGACCATTCGAGTTTTATCTCTTTTGAGTTCTGCATGTTTCTTTACCATGAAGACTGCACTTCTATGTGAACTGGTACTTTCTCTTATAACTTTAAGATCTAACAATTCTTTAATTTGTTTTTCAAATTCTTCTACATCTAATAGATTGTATATAATTTTCTAGGTACTAATCTTAAAATTTGGATTAATGATTTCTAAGTGTGCTAGGGTCTTGTTTTTATTCCCATGTTTGATTGGATTTTCTCCCAAAATCTGAGTTTCTTCTGCTAATCTGATTAATTCTTCTACTTTTTCTTTATCTGTTCTTTTCTTTTTGCTATTAAGAACTGACAAAGAGTATTCTATCTGACCAAAATCTGCTAAGTCATAATCTATCTAGACTGACTGGTCTTCTTCTTCCATCAACCATTCTGTTTCTATAAGATCATCTACTGTTTCTTCATATAAATCTAAATAATGTGTATCTAAAAAATCTTTTAATACCTTATCCATCTGTTCTTTTACTATTCTATTTTCTTCTGCTATTTTGCTTTTTTTCTATGGTTCCACCACGCTTAGCTGACAACTCTGATTCTAAATTCTGGGCATGTAATGTTTCAACTTGTACGTTGCGCTTATGGAATGTCACAAATTGTTTGCTAAATGTGATGCTTCCATTCATACTGTCTATAAAGTTTAATCCTAAGATAAACTTATAGCTGTGGTTGATATCTCATATCCATACCATGGATAATGGGTAGGTATTTTGCTGCTGAAGTCTATTGGTAAACCTGATGCTGCTATTCATAAGATCGGCTATGGCTATGTAACCTGGTCTGGTGTAATATTTTATTAGTATAAGATCACGACTAATGTGACTCTTATTGGCTCCTATATCTATCATGGCTTTAAGTTCTATTACTTTTCCTAGATTTTTATCTCTAGTTGATAATAAAATCTCACAATTTATCTCAATAAGACTATTTTCTCCTATTTTATTGACTGATTCTATAATGTTACAATGATCTTCTATGAGTTCTGGTGATTTTAAAGGCTGATTTTTCTCATTTAACTGGTTTCTCAATCTACTATTTTCTATTCTATATGTTTCTATATTTCTATAGACAAAATTTCTATTTTCTTTTCTAATTCACTTATCTGTTTTTCAAACTGAAATTTGGTTCTATCTAAATCTAATCTGACTACTACTGCTTCTAGCTTAGCTTCTTGGAATGCTAACTTTGAACTTTGGTATAACACTGGTTGTTGTATGTTACCACTTAAATCTATTGAATTTCTATCTATCTGGTAATTCTTTTTAAGACAAAATTTACAAACATTTTTCTTACAATTATCGCATACACTTCTAAATAATCTAAAAGGATAGCCATTGCATTCTGAGCAAGGTTCACTATCTTGACCTATATTGTGTTACCACTGGTGTATACATTCTATACTAGAACTTTTAATCATAAAAGTGTATTCTGGTATATAACTGAGAAGTTCATCCTCTGAACTGCTGCTGCTTTCACTGTCTAATTCTCCTAAGAGATTTATCTCTTCTGGTTATGTGCTGACTAGACTGTATATTAATTCTGTGTCACTGTCTTCCAATTTCATTTCTATAAACTCAATATTATCAAAATCTTCTAATTCTGCTAGAAGATTTGCTTTCTCTGTGGTTTTCTGGTTTTTCCCTTTATTAAGGCATCTATTTGCTAGATGGTCTTCTGAATCACATATAAAACATTTATATTTACAGGTTTAAGTCAATTGGACTCTTTTCCTAAAATATTTTTTAGGTTTTGGCCTAAACTGTTGTTTACTGGATATCTGCTTATCGGATTGACTCTTCCTATATCTCTTTCTAGGATAATAACCATGTTTCTGGTAACATAGTTACATTTTCCTCCTGCCTGGGCTATTTTCTTATGATATTTACGGACTTTCTTCTGATATTTATAAAAAAAAAATTTCTTTTTCTTTCTCTTTTCTTTGTCATATCCATATTGTTGTGGAGTATATATGACCTGACTGCAAAAATTTAATTTATTTTTCTTTATTCCTTTCTGGATTTCAAGTGTGGTGCACTTATCTCTGAGTATTGCAAAAACAAACTGAATTCTAGGACCGATTCCTCAATGCTGGTTTTCATCTCCATTAGTGGCTTTCCATTTTCCCATATTTCTTCTCCTAATGGACCTGGAAGTTTTCTGAAAAATTTGTTATTAATTTCTAATGTAAAGCTCTACCTGTCTGAGATGCAAGGGCTATAACATCATTACAAAAACTGACTATATATTTCCATTTATATAACTTAAGTTGTTCTAACTGTCTTATCGCTACATTCTGGTAAGTTGTATTACCTCTATTAGGATCTGCTCCTATAATTAATGTTTTGACTAAACTGGTAAAATTATAAACATTTGGTCCTTGAGCTACTAAAGCTGTATACTGGGGTTCAAAATCTCTCTTATAAACTTCTATTATTCCTTTTGCTATATCTCTTAAAAATGATTCACAATATGACCACATCTCTGCTGAAGAGTGTCAATTGGTAATGTCTAAAAAATTTCTAACTAGGGTTTGTTCCCATCTATCTATAACTGCTTTGTAAAACTGGGGATCAAATGTTGCAACGTCAAGCATTAATCCTGTTCCTGCTTGTGCCATGAGTGATATCTCTGTCTACTGGTAACCTTTTCCCGTAGGTTCTGTATTCTAGTTCTTGGGCTAACGGCTCAATTCTAGATCTACTGATTGGAATATTTCCCATTTTATATACTTGATTTGGAAGTACTGAAGGAGTATTGTCATATGTTTCCATTTTGACTTCTCCCATATGACTTTCTATATTTTCAACTGGTGATTGATAATATTTGAATTTGGGATCTGAGTGACAAAACATATCTTCTACTGAAAGATTGTTTTTCTTACTGGGATCATAATCTAAAAATTTTTCTTCTAAGACAAATATATTATTTTGTAATAAGTATTGTCTATGGAATTTAGAACTATCATCTAATTCTAGATGTTCATACTCAAGTTTTTGGGTATAGTAGCCTTCTAAAATCTGGTAATTGTAATAATCTAAATCTGGTCTATAAACTGGTTCTAAGAGTTCTTTTAATCTGATTATTTCAAATTCACTAAATTTGACTAAATGATCCATGGTAAATTGAGGCTGTTCATAAGCCATGTACATATGTTCTGTTTCTACATCTGAATGTCTACCTGCTGAAATATAATTACTGAACCTAAGATTTACTTCTCCTATACTATTGGTATAGAAATTGTTATTACTGGGCCTAATTTGTTGCTTAGGTACTAAATTTGAAACTTTCCATTCAAGTCCTGCTAACAGTTCTGAATCTCATTTCTTGGCTTCCATAACTTGCATACATCTGGTTCCTAATGCTCTTAAAGCTTGGTCTGTTCTAAGCTAATATCTGGTAGTACTGTGATTGCTTAATTTTCCTATAAAATTTACGCAAACCAATAGATTATGGGCATCAGGGATCATGTGATAACCTCTTGTTTTGATACCTATTCTAATATGCTTGTAAAACTCTTCAAGTCTCATCTGGAAGTCTGATATACAATACACAATCTGACAATTACTATTCATATCTAATTTCATGCTTCCTATTAAAGCTTGTTCTAGGTTTGTAAATCTATTATCAAAAATCATAACTAACACTTTAGTTCCTAAATCTTGTCTGGTTAAACCTTTTATTCCTATGGTGATTAAACCTAGGTGTATGAGGCCTAATTTTAACAGTTTAAGCTCATTGAAGCTTTTTGGAGTGATCATTTCTAAAATTTCTAACTGATCTTATGTTATAACACTGACTGGTTTTTTGTGATAACTATTATAAGTTCCGACTCCTCTATTAAAAAAATTTTGTGATCTATATAATACTGTTGGGTCTAGTAATTCTAAACTGTGGTTTCTAAACCTATCTAACTGAACATCTTGGTCTATAATTCCTTCTATTCTGTTTTCTTCTACTGGTTATTTTTCAAATACTCTATTAAGTAAAGAAATTCCACTAACTTTAGTTTTACTACTGGATGCCATTATCAGGTTTCTGAAGACTGGGAAGATTGAGGGATTTCTGGTTTCTTACCTTTGTTTGGATCTGGAATACCAAATATGTTATAATAAAAGGTATGATTTTGTAAAGATCTGTTGGATCTTTTGGGTTCTAGATATCCTGTTTGCAGGGTAATTTATCTGATATTATGAGCTATTTTTTTTCTAATTTACTAATTCTTCTTAAAATTTCTGAATGCAAATCTTTAAAATAGTCTAAATTTTATGACTGCCGGGTAACCATTCGGGCTCCCTAACAGCCTGTTTGGATGCTGGAGATAAAGGGGGATATACAACTCCCCCTGATTTGCACTCCGGGTCTTCCCATAAACAGCTGTTTGGTTCGGTTTTTAGGAAGGGGGAGTGAAATACTGTAGCGGCTTCATCTCCGGCTCAAGGTGGATTTGCTAATACCTGGGTTGGGGGTGTCGTTGGCAAATCCGGGAGGATTTGGACGATTTTACCCCTCCAAATCCAGCTTCCATTTATACTCTGTCATCCCAACGATTTAGGCCTCTCCCTCGCCGATCACATGTGCATGTATACGTATAATGTACAAATACACCCACAATCGCACACATACAAACACAGTGAAAGATAGAGAGGCACAAATCACAGAGAGAGAGAGAGAGAGAGAGACACTGCGGCAGAGAGGGACATGGAGGAGCATACCGGTGGTTGGCTTTGTTGCTTCGGCAGAGAGGGAGAGAGGGAGTCTCCTGTATCAGAAGAGAGAGAGAGAGAGAGAGAAGAAAGTGGGTGTGTATACTGGTATACCTACCAGTCAAAAAGAAAGTGGGTCGGTGGGTGGCTCATGGCTGTCTTTGTTGCTTCGGCACAATCAAAATGTATACATTTACAATTGTAGTAATTAGGTTAATTTATTATAATTGTAATAAGTACATATTTATATTTTAATGGACAAAGAAAGGGTTCCTAAAGCTTTTTTTTTTTTTTTCCTTTCACAGGGTTCCTAAAGCTCAAACAGCAAAAAATGTATGAATTTTATTAAGAATGTAAAAATGAAGGTTTATAGTATTTTTCCAAAAAAACATTTTTTCGAAATAAAAATTAAGGTTTAAACATTTATAAGACAAAATAAATTTATTTTTTCCCACAATTTATAATAAATTTGTATTTACTGGAATTATAAAAAATTAACTTAATTTGTCCATTAAAATATAAACAGGGGCAATTGAGTCATTTGATAACTTATCTCTTCATATCCACCTTCTAAATCCCCCTTCTCAAACAATCAGCCAAACACCTCATTACAAATCCACCCTTCTTAAGAGGTGGGGCCACCCTTCTTAACATATCACCCCTCATTATATATCCACCTTCAAATCTCCCCTCATTACAAATCCACCCAAAACAAATCCTCCATCCAAACGGGCCGTAAAGGTCGGTAAGAAGTCGACGAGGCGGAGCCAGGTTTCACCCTTCGAGGTGGCATTCAAATTTATTACTGTTATAATATAAAAATATATTCACATGTTTTGAATTATGTATTCATAATACTAGAAAATAACCATTTTTATTGGTTAATCATTCACCAAATTATTAACTATCGAAAAAACATTCGTGTTTTATTATTAAGTATCCATAATTATATCTTATTTTGATATCTATCGACGTTCGATCAAAATAATATTTTTTTTAATTAATACTCTTCTCAACAAGTCCTATAGGTGACCGGGGTTGGCACGCGCCACCCGTGTTCCTCAATAGCTCTGCCCCTGTTAAAGTCGGTGTGTTAGAGAGAGAGAGAGAGAGAATTTGGCAAACAAAAATTCAAGAACCACACAAAATGCACAAATGCTCACGTACGTCAGTGTAGTCCCACAAATTTTTGTGAGCGTTTGTGCATTTGGATGTGCATTATGGATGTGGTTGTAGACTTGATTTGAGAATTCATGATTAAATTGAGTTTCTCTGACCGACATTAGTACTGTACGTTGTATTTAAGTTCGGGGGCTTACGGCCTATTTGGATGCTGCACTGTGAAGGAGGATTGTGATATTCCCCTTCTAATCCGTGGGCCTATGTATATGGCATCGTTTGGGAAGTCCATAACTGGAGGGATATCTTAAGACGCCCTCCTCCACCAACACCACCACCCCCCCACCCAAAGATCAAACTCCTTGATCGAGGGGGGTTTACATATGGCTAGGGTTTGAGTCGGCTTTGTGGAATCCTCCTTAATACCCCCTCTCTCTTCCATTTCAATTACAAAATAACATTATCCCTCATCCAAACCAAGTATTATTTAATCACCCCATCATATCAATATGGGTCCAGCCTTCTTACATAATACCCCATACTATTCAATCCCCCTTCTTACATAATACCTCCAAATCTAATTCCGCAGCCAAACAAGTCCATAGTGTTAGTTTTGGGCTTATACATTAATGTCAGAAAACTCAATTTAAATATTAATGTTGGTTAGAGAAATTCAATTTAAACCATCTTCCAATAATTACCATATTCTTCTTAAATATAGAGTATTAAGGCTCCATTTGGAATCTAGAGAAAGAAAAAAAAAAAAGCAAAGGAAAGGAAAGGAAAAGAGAAGGAAAATGAGAGGAAAATAGGAGGAAAAATGTACTATTCATTACACTCAAAATCTTAATTTTCTTCTCGCTTTCTCTTTCAACCAAACAATAGGAGGAAAAATTCTTTAATTTTCTTTTCTTTTCCTTTCTTTTCCCTGAGTTCCAAATAGAACCTAAAGATGCTTCCTACTCTACGATCTTGAGCACTAAGAAAAGATCGAAGCCTTGAAGCGCCCATGTATTCCTTTGCGTGCTTAAGAACGTTAACCCATTAATTAACTTTTTAAAAAAAATGAGATGAGATTAATTAGTAAACTAATCTTGTCCCCCTTCCAGTTTCTGTTGGCCATAAGCTGTTTTCGCCCCTAGCTGTTGCCTGTTGGGCTGCCCATTCAAGTATATGTTAACGTGAAATTATCAACCACAGAATTCATATTTACTGCGGATTTTAAATCTCGGATCACAATATTAAAATCATCTTCCAATAAACCATCTTCTTCGACACTATTAAAAATGCTCTTCGTATGCGTGAGTGTTTGCCTCACATGCACCTACATACCCACTTGCACAAGTGTTCGCCTTACATGCATCCACGTATTCCTTTGCGTGCTTAATTAATTAACCCTAAAAAAATGAGATTAATTAGTAAACTAATCTTGTCCCCCTTCCAGTTTCTGATGGCTATAAGCGCGCGGTTTTCGCCCCTAGCTGTTGGGTAGCCCATTCAAGCATATGTTAACGTGAAATTATTGTATTTAATGTGGACACAAATTAACAAATGCTACTAGATATATAGTATTGATTTTCATTTCCTAGCTACCTAGCTTGATTATGTCAAAGAGTACCTTTTTATCTTAATGATGTGCATCCACGTATTCCTTAGCGTGCTTAATTACTTAACTTTAAAAAAAAAAAAAAAAAAAGAGATTAATTAGTAAACTAATCTTGTTCCCCCTCCAGTTTCTGTTGGCTATAAGCGCGCGGTTTTCGCCCCTAGCTGTGGGGCAGCCCATTCAAGTATTAACGGGAAATTATTTGTTTATTTTGATTTTCATTTCCTAGCTACCTTGATTTTGTCAAAGAGTACGTGAAGCCTGATTTTTTAGCTTATCCTTATCTCTTTACTGTAAAAGAATGAGTTTTGATCATCATTTTCTTACCTTTTGCCATTTAATTTGCCAAGACGCAAGAATTTGACAAGAAATTTACAAAGGGAAAAAATTAAACTAAGGAAAAAAAAAGAACAAGTCGAGTACTAGCTTATTAAAACCAAACGAGATCACAAGGTTTAAATTAGTTGCTCAATGTAGCCAAAAACTTAGGCTGCGTTCTTGTAAACTTGTAATTAGTTTGAAACTTATTTCGGTTTTTCTTTACTTTTCGTATAGCTTTTCGTCGTAACTTCTGGGATTTATTGTTCGTTTCAACGAGACGATAAAAATATGGACCGATATTGAAAAAATGCAAAATAAGATGGCACTTTAGACAAATAAGACAGTTGTTTCAGGAGTCACGAGTTATGAATTTGCATAATTTAATTTAGGTAACTGTCACCTAGCACAAATCAAGATTTCTCAATCAAATTTTTTTAAAACACCAAAACAAATTTTATTAACAACTCAATCAACTGGGTATATACAAGTTGGAACTTTCTACGTACCTTAATTACCATCTGGTGTTGGTTGACTATTCTAAAGCTTGAGCTTGCTGGCAATCCTCCAAACTCACTACTTAAAAAATTAACTTTACGAGTTTAAATCTCCACACATGTTCTAGTTTTGACACGGATTCCAAGCAACATTGGCCCAGATTCCGTTTTAGGGGTCCCATCTGTATCAACTGCTCCACTGTAGAATCATATACGCTCTGGCAAATTGATCGCCGAAGCAAACGATTTACCAGGATACAATTCACCAAGTAGAAATTCTAAAACCCAATACCACAGTATACTGTCTCAATAAAATAAGACAAGGTTATACAACAACTACAATACGCAGTCACAAGTAGCCTTTTATGAATTTCTTATTTTTAAGTGAATTCTAGATTTCTCCACCATGAGAAATACTCCTCCCCAACAACCTCTGTACTATGGCAACTCTGCCGATTTACCCTCCCCTTGCTTGCCCAGCCTGGGGTCCCAGACGAATAAGACCAAACTACATATCGGATCGAACTCGGCTGTACCATCACAAGGAGCGAATGATAAACCAACCAACCGCGAGAAATGATACCCATACTCCGGTTTCAACCAATAAAAACACCCCCGGAAATTCCAGAAGATAAATCCAACAGTGCCATATTCAGGGTTCACCTGATATATCAAAATTCACTGGTCTTAAACCACAAGTTCTGATACCGTGACCCATTCTTTCAGTAATCAATGGTCTTCAGCCACTTTGGCTATCTCCTGACCGTAACCATCACAATAGTGACTATCATCATTCCACTTTCCTTAGAGTTTAAACGTCTAATCATTTTAGTCACAATCTCGAGTACCACCCAGGATACCTATTGTCCAATTTCTACGTTCACGTAGCAATTCAAATTACCATAGTCCATGTAACAATTAATAGTATCAGAAATTCAACAAAACTCACAAACTACAATATCGTATGCATTATGTCTGACATAATAAGTCAAACACATGGAATAACAAAAGTCCAAATTTTATTAGTTATCAATTGACGAATAAGTCAAAATAAGTATACGGCGATTTGAATAGAATCATTATCTTAAAAAATAATGTTTTTCTTTTTCTTTTTCTAAAACTAATAATATCAACTTATATAGTATTCTCGAAATCATTTATTCTATTTCTTTATTATTACAAAACAAATATTTAGTCAAACAATTAATTACTACACTTAAAATTAAGTCTATTTCTCATCTTTAGAAATTTTATACAACATTTCTACTATTTAAACATTATCTTTAACTCTCATATTATTCATAGATTTTACAAACTAACTTTCATTGAAAAAAATATATACTTATTGCTAAATTTAGTATTTACTAACTCTATTAAATATTAATATGAGGTTTTATAACAATAAAAATTATGCGTGGCTATTCTAATCAATATTTATTAGGGTTAAATATTAACTAACATATAATCTAAAATAAATCTAAATAACTATACGGCAAAGTGAATGGAATTATCCTTGGTAAACATATTTTCTTTTATAAGAAGTTTTTCCTATTTTACTCAATGTTATTTGCTGATTAAAAATTTCCTTCTGTTTTATATTATCTATTGATTCAATAAACCTGCACTTGTCCTCTTGTACACAATTCAACCATCTCCGCCATTTATTCACCATAATCTCGCAAATAATCCTCAATTTACGAATAAAAAATATTTTCAGGCCTTACCAACAGGACTAAATATTAACGAAAATAGGATTAAACAGTAATTAATTAACTTCTGGAATTAAAAAGAGGTTATCATCTACAACAGCAATTAAATTTTAGTCCTAACTCCATTAAAACGAAAATTGAGTTACGGGTTTCCGGAAAACTACCTCAAATGCGATTCTAAGCTCAGGTTAGTGTTGTACAGAGTGTCCGTAGAACAATGGGGTGGTTCCGAAATCTCGAAGCGGTGTCCGGTGGAGCTCTGACGGGGCCGTGCGGCGGCGGCGCCACACCAAACTCACTGTGCACACATGCACTGTACACACGGCCGGGGAAGGGGTGGCTCACGGTTGGCGATGGCGACGGGTGGGTATGGCGGAAGGAGGTGACGGGTACGGGCCGGAGGTGGCGGTGGTCTTGGTGGTGGTGCCGAGAGGTGGGGCTCGGTGAAAATGGAGGAGGTGGTAACTTGGTGGAAATGGAGGTGGTGGCCGAATGGTGGTGGTGCGGGGTGGAGGTGGCGCGGTGGAGGAGGAGCCGAGAGGGTGGTGGAGTCCGAGAGTGGGAAGGGTGGAGGTTTCGGTGGTGGCTCTCTCTCTCTCTCTCTCTCTCTCTCTCTCTCTCTCTCTCTCTCCTGCCGAAGAGTGTGTGTGGGAGTGGTGGTGATATGGATACATATATGTATATAGGAGAAGGAATAAATGTGGGGGAGAGGGGTGGACGTGGGAGCTACTGAGATTTGAGAGGAGTAATAATTTCTCTGTAAGAAATCAGAGGAGAAGGTGGGAGAGGTGGCGTTGAAATGAGTGAGGGGTGATAAGGTGGGGCAGAGGGATGGGCTGGAAATGATCGGGGGAGGTGGCTGATCAAAGAGAAAAGGGAGGGAAATTGGGGGGGGGGGGGTTGCAAAAAGTGTCACGCGCGGTGTATGATGGTTGGGTTTTCGAGTTCGGAAAATTTGAAAATATTACTATAGACTAATAAAAATATTTTTTTTTGACAAACCCCGGTTTCGATTTACGGAACAGAAATCTTAACAACCAAGGAAATATATTTGTACACCCAAATTGAATTTAAACGGAAATTTACTAATTAAATCAAAATTTATTAACTAGCAAATCCGTAAATAATGAAAATGATTTTTGAAATAATTTCACCAAATTTTTTATTTATTAAAAATTTTGGAATATTACTGGGGGAAAGGGAAATTGTTAACACATTACTTAACTTTAAAAAAAAAAAAAAAACACATTAGTTCCTAAACTAAACTTGTTCACCTTATTATTTCTGTTTTGTATATAACCGGTTTGCTGTTTGGTAGCC
This sequence comes from Rhododendron molle, assembly GCA_025413875.1. Taxonomy (NCBI): domain Eukaryota; kingdom Viridiplantae; phylum Streptophyta; class Magnoliopsida; order Ericales; family Ericaceae; genus Rhododendron; species Rhododendron molle. The sequence goes on along the minus strand of CM046398.1, from coordinate 38,136,398 downwards.
CAATCAAGTAATGAAATTAGTTGTTTGGGACTGAAACCAATGCTGGATATATTGACTCTCATTTTCCTACCTTTGACTCTCTCCAAGTGTGATAAATGTGTACCTTTTTTTATCTTCGTTGGATTAAAGATTGTGTACGACGTGTAGTCATTTGTTGACACAACCCCATAAGAAGCTTCATTATATCTTCTATATCTATGATTTTATTCTTTTTATATCATCACGTACGTCATGAAATTGATAGCGCGCATTCGACAAACATACACTCCTTCTCAATCTCTTTCTTCTTTTTTTACATAAAAACAATCGGTAATATAAATTGTACGTTCATTCATGAGTCCTTTTCTTTAGTCTCTTTGGTTTGTTTCGCACCAACTTCTTTCGGGTCTAAAGAGGCATATGATTGTCGACAGTTGGAATGCCAACATATAAAGTCGGCCGGAATGTATATGATTGTCGTCATTTAAAGGAGATTAATACTCGTCTAGCTTCGGTCACAATTTTGTTACGGGACCTTTTCGTCGGGACTCTTCCATCGTACTATTTTTGTACGTTAATGAAAGCTTCCAATGTCAATGCAAATGTTATAGAATACGAACTTGCACGCTATTGGCCTTATTAATTCATCAACAACGTCTATTCTTTTTTCTTTTCTTTTTTTGAATAGCGAAGCAAAAAATTTTATTGATAAGGAAAAAAGATTACAAAGCAAAGATCAAGTTGACAAGAAACCAACAGAGCACCCAACAGGCCAAGTCCAGATCACCAAAAGGGTCTAAATATGTATAAATATAACAATAAAGCCCACAAGAAACCCAAAATTCAAATGTAACAATTAAGTCCAAAGCTCCGAAACCCAAACCCAAAACCTAAAAGTCATTATCCATAGACAACATAGGCCTAGCCGGAGACCAACCCATAGACAATGTGGGCAGGCCTAAACAGCAACCCTACCCACCACCAACCGCGGCCACCTAGAGTGAGACGGGCCGCTACCACCACCGTCCCCGGAGCCCGGGGAACAAGCCCTTGCTGCTACCCTAGAGAATGGCCCAACCACCCCACCACAGGCCGCCCCACCACAACCCACCCACAGCCACCAACACCACCCTTCACCAGCAAACAAACCTTGCTGATGCAGCAGCCTTGCCGCCGCTACCGCTGCCCCATTGCAGCCGTACCTGAAACGCAAAAAAACCACCCCAATCTGCCTCCCACATGCACCACTACAGAAACCAACAAGGTCTATTCAATAATACAACAATATTATTACTTGTATGAAAAGTCTTACAAACACTCTATCTAGCATCACACATGGACGACTCTCCTCCTCTTTTCGTGTCTAGATAGGAAAGTCTGAGAAAATCTTACATAGAGTACAATACCAAAAAAAAGATAACATACACGTGCGAATTTATTTATCAGACATTATAAGAGTCTGCATGTAAATCTATCGAATATGCATCCAGACTCCCATAATGGGTGGATCCCGGCCATTACATATGGATATCCTTCCGGACCCACTCACTTATGAGAGAGAATTTCTCAAATTTGTGTTACGTAGATGTGCCTAAAACCCCTCTCCAAAATTTGGAAGCGCTAATATTAATTCCTTGGGACAGCCACAACGGAGAGAGGGTTCTTCATCTCACAAGACAACTTCAACATCTCACCAAGATCAACAGCCCTCGACCCATCTTCTACCCACTTGAAATGGTGCACCAACTTAGCCACCCAAAGGCTCACGGTCGCAAGCGCTAGATTTTTACCCGGGCAGACTCTGCGCCCGGCCCCAAAAGGTGCAAGCCTTAGATCATTACCCCTCACATCCACGTCCTCGCCCCCTTCCGATAGCATAAACCGCTCTGGCTTGAACAGAAAAGAGTCTGCCCACACATTAGGGTCATGTGTAATTGCCCACATGTTGACCATCGTTGTCGTGTCGGCGGGGACCACCATGCCATTGCTGAGGTGGACGTCTGATGTGGAGAGGCGAGACCACGAGAGGAGGGGTCCAGGTGGATGCACACGTAGGGTTTCCTTGACTACTGCTTGGAGGTAGGGTAGGTTAGCCACGTCAGCGTCTCTCGCATTTTTGAGGGGCTTGAGCTCATGGTGAAGCTTGGCTTGCACATCAGGATTCAAGACCAGTTCTGCCATGACCCATTCGGTTAAGAGTGCGGTTGTATCGGTGCCACGAAAGATCATTTCCTACAATAGAAGATGATATCTCATTAAGCAAAATAGCTAGCTAGGGAAATTATATGAATCTCTTTGTTTGGTTCTCCTCTCAAAAATAATCTCTCCAAAGCTTTTGACTATTTCGTCATCTGTGTTCTTTCGTCTTTAGTAATTTTTTGTCAATTTTTTTACTTATTTTATACTTTCTGGATGTACATAACATACCTATATTCAAAAAATAAAAGAATTTGTCAAAATATTTTAAAAAAATTACTAAAGACGGAAAAATACTCATATCTATAGAACTCTTTTTATCTCAAAATTTTAAACCAAACATAGTGAAATCACTGGTACGAACAATAGCAAATCCAAGAATTTAGTACAGATAGTACACTGATCCAGCAATTTAGTATAGAGGGGACACTGGTCATGACTTTTAAAGAAAATCAACGGTCAAACGCAATAAAACTATTTAAACTCAGATATTGACCACTAAACAACAAGATGTATATCATGTGTTCAAAAGATGTTTTCGAAAAGATGCCAAAAAATCAGATAAATACCTAAAGTTTTTCATGAATATTATTCTCATCCATCAATATGAGCAACACTGTGGCAGTGTTATCTATGAGTGTTTGTATGTCAGATTATGTTATTCTAGTCCTTATGAAAATGATATAACAGCTTAGTTTCAATTAGAAATATCCACTTAATTGGACCTATATACTAACTTCAAATATACAATAGACTCGTCTTTCCAGGTAAATTTTTCTGAATATTTTGTTTGTTAAATGTTTAATCACATGAATGCAGAGGTGAATGATTCAGTGAAAATAGTGTGGTGATCCTAGACTTTAATGCTCGAATTAATAGTGGAATGAAGATAGCATGGAGGACTACAAGCTTGTTTCAGTGATGATTTCTTGTTGAGGAAATCTTGGAGGACATATCTCAAATTTTATTTCGGAAGACCTCCAAAGTTTCTCATCATTTACGTGGGCTACACAACTAAATAAATATGTGGCGCTGGAGTGATCTGGCGCACCACATGCTCGTGCTCCGGGCCGGATTATTGAGTAATTATTCCAAAGAAAATTCTAAAAAAGGATAAGCGAGAGAGGTACGAACCCATAAAACAGCAACCATATCATCCTCGTGGAGCTTCTCTTCACCCTCCAAAGACAGCAGAACATCCACGAAAGCGGAATTATCAGAGACCTTGACCACTGATCCAGAGAGTTTATGCTCCTCAATGATGCGATGGAGGAGCCTTTTCACCCGGGGAACAAGAGCCAAGCAACGTTCGTTGATGTGCGAAGGGTCATAAAAGTAATTCAGCCATGGCAAATGATCAGACCAGTTGAAAGCTCCCAATAGCTCGAACCCTTCTCTCACAATCTCATGCAGTTCTTGAGCCTCGTTTGAAGTTTGTTCCGACGTATCGTACCTTTTGCCTGAGGATGTAGAGGGAGAGTGAGAGAATGGATCGAAGAAAGAGAGTAGCGAGAGAGTAGCGAGAGAAAATGTACGTACGTACATTAAATAAACTTCTAGGGAAAATATGTGTGGTATGACCATCGATCACCATTTGTAGCACTTTTAACAGCGCGTAAGTTGGTTCGGATCCCCACACACACACACACAAAAACTGGTACGAGTTTCTTAAATTGTGTGTAATATTTGAGAAAATACTAAGGTGATCATCATGTTTATGTATATGTGTGAGTAGCATTTGGAATGTTGTTGGTGCATATGATATGTTTATTTTGCAAATGATACTCAGACGTCCTACACACAACTATAAGGTCCATATTTAAGGTCCTCATTTTAATATTCTTATTAGAAACTCATTATATACATATGTGTGTGTGTATGACATTATAATTAATAGATTTATTATATTGTTTCACCAGCGTATAACTGAACTAACACAATATATTATTACAGATTGAATGTTTTGTCTGGGCTAGTTTTAGCTTTGCTATATCACTAGAGGAGTAGGGTAAGATGGTAGTATATATATAGAGTAAAGGGACAAAAGGAGACATTTTTGGGTGCCGAGCAAGCACCATGTGGTGCCCGCACAGCCCATCAGAGCCGTCAATTTTGGTTTTGGACGGCTCAGATTTGGAGAGAGAGAGTGAGTGGTGGGATAAGAGGAGAGAGAGGGTTTCAATCTGGGTCATCCAACTCACTTTTGAACCACCCGAAAGCGCTGTTCGGGCATCACATGGGTACGGCCACGGGGTACCCACCAGGCACCCAAAAATTTCTCGGACAAAAGACTACCATTCGTGTTCTAACTTCATTAATATAGTAATCCCTGCTTACGAAAAACTGAAGAATAGATTTTGAAATTTTAGCTTTTAAAAATTTATTAGTAAATTTTGAAACTCTAATAAGCATTTCTAGACTTTGAAAAATAGTTTAGAATCTGATTATTATAGAAAAACTGATGTAATTAACATGGTGACTTACCAAACACAATTCCCATTATATTGTTCAAAGAAGCATCTTGTAGGTGCTTTCTTAGAACTACAAATCCGCGAAGAGATTGTTCCTTAGCAATGGCACTCAACATCGCCGCGCAATCAAGCTGGCGTCCAGCCTCGTGGGCTGATATGCGCTTGGGTGCGAAAAGGTGAGAAGCGGAAATCCTTCTCAGGAGCCGCCAATACATCGCGTTTGGGGCAAACCCGATGGCTCGGCTAAACATGAGCTGCTTAGCCGACAGCTTGATCGAACGGTCAGAAAAATCAGGAGAGGTCAAGATCTCGCGAGCTATTTGTGGGTCCGACGTCACAACCGCGGGGGTCGAGCCCAGGCTAAAGGCCATCAGCTGGGACGCGGCTAGGTTTAAAGCCATCGACGCAAGAGTGCGATGAGCCAAGCCGTGGCTCAGGCTGAGTAAACTTCCAACTACGGGAAGGCCCTTGGGTCCGGGAATTGAGACCCTGCCCATTTGGTTCCGGCCCTTTTGCCAGGCCGGGCCGCCGGCAGAAAAGGCCCATGTTAAAAGCCCAATAGATAAGGTGGCCAAGAGGATAGAGAGCACAACCCAAGTGCTGGACAGGTTTTGGGTTTCAAGAAGTATTGCTGGGAGTGTATAGATCCACCAATTTTTGTCTTCTGAAATTAAAGTGAATTCCATGGATGTTTGGTTGTGTGTGTATGAGAGAGAGAGAGAGAGAGAGAGAGAGAGAGATTTGAGGGTGGTGATTGGTGATTGGTGAAGGAAGAGGGAGGTAGAGGTGGTGTTTAAATAGGTGGAAATCCATAGATTTTGGAGGAGTTTAATTGGACACAGTGAGGATTTTCTACTAAAAAATAACTGGGCGCTTCTTAGACTTTCGAATTAAGTTTGCGGGTTTACGTGCTTGTTTACGCAAGTGAGAGCGTAAATGTTGGTACACATCACATTTGCACAGATCCAACCACGCATCTCTCACATATATATAGGTCCCACCATATATATGAAGCCCACATGAATGTGAGAGGAATGTGGTCAGATCTGTGTAAACGTGGTGTGTATGTAGTATTACTAGAAAGAGAGATGTAATACCCGACTGTATTTTTTAAAAGTAATGCTACTAATACATATATGTATCTGCATAATGATTCGGCATAAATGTGTCCGGAACTATTCGATGTAACTTGTCCCCACTCGTCACGTGGGACATGCACGCATAGGACAACCGCTAACACACATGTGCTTCATTAACGAAAGGTCTTTTAGCGCCCAGTGGTTACCTCCTGGCACTCCCACAAGGGAGGCCAGAGTTTGAGCCTCGACAGAGGCATTTGGGGTTCGAGACAATAGATATCTTCTGGACCCTCTTGTCGTGCCAACTCTCACTAATGTATACAACATTGGAGGGGGGAAACAAATGTGTTGGGATATGTGTATGCACATCTAGCTAAGACCAAGTCATTTATGATTTTCTTAGTGTTTTCATGTACCAATTAAATTGAATATATTCTATAGATTTCACATTGAAGAAGTGTGTGTGTGTGTATGCGAACGCAGAATTAGATAAATTAACACGTAGTACTAGGAAAGTGACCCAAAATGGCAACAGTAGTAATGACAAGTACTATAAGTACTATACTACTTAAGAGTTTTCTTTAAATATTAATCAAAGTGTGTGAGCCAGCCAGAGTGAAGTAAGTGGTTGCCTGACAAAATGTTGCTCCCAAGTGCTCACTCATACTACATTCCAATAATCTTCAAGTAGAGTACTAGTAGTATTTAAAAAGGAAAACCACAAGTCTCCAAATGTCAGCTTTCCAACTTGGCTAGCTAGGCGTCAACTGAACAAGTCTCTGGTTTCTTTTTTCCGTTATTTTAATGTCACCGACTCTGTTTTTGGTTCACACCGAAATGTTTTTGGCTGAGAGATGTGTATGGAGATGTTATACTACTATATACGTACGTACCTAAATGTCGGGTAACCCCTCGGGCTCCCTATTGGTCGGTAATAGCTCCACCCCTATTAAAGTCGGTGTGTGTTAGAGAGAGAGAGAGAATTTCGCGAAAAAAAATTCTAGAACCACACAAAATACACTACTAATGCTCACGTACGTTAGTGTGGTCCCACAAATCTATGTGAGTGTTTGTGCATTTGGGTGTGGTTGTAAACTTGTTTTGAGAATTCATGTTTAAATTAAGTTTCTCTAACCGACATTAGTAGTATTTAAGTTCTGGGACTTATAGTGTTAGTTTTGGGCTTAAATATTAATGTCAGAAACTCAATTTAAATATTGATGTCAGAAACTCAATTTAAATATTAATGTTGGTTAGAGAAACTCAGTTTAAACCATCTTCCAATAACCATCTTCTTCTTAAAGATGCTCTTTGTATACTGTATATGCGTGTGTTTTGGCGGGAAGCCAGGGGATGATGTGTTCACTCTAATTTAATTTCCACACAAAAATTTAAGATCCCCCAAGTAATCTCAACACTAATCCAAGTGGTTTCTACTCTACGATCTTGAGCACCAAGAAAAGAAGCCTTGAAGCACCCACCCACTTGCACGAGTGTTTGCCTCACATGCATTCATGTATTCTTTTGTGTGCTTAATCTGGAATCAGATTCAACACTATGGGTGGCAATGATCTCCAGATCTATGTTTGTGCCAAATTGATCTACGAAGGCATCGATCCAGGACTCTTTAATCGAATATAGTCAGAGCACTGTTATGGACCAGATGATGGACCATTTCTGTTTCGAGGGAACCCAGTTGTGCCTACAAGGCCTGGAGTTCCTTCTCGCTGTGATCTTGAAGCGGTTGGATACCAATTTCCCAGTCGAGGGAGATACCCGAATCACAGGGGTGCAGGCCCCAGAAGAGGTATTGGACCGAGAGGTGGAGGTCCCTGTAACGTCCCGACTTTTCGGGAGCAAAATAAAATAATTTCTTAAGGAAATATTGCTAAATAAATATAATTTTTTCAAAATAAAGGTTTAGCTGTTACAATCTCAAGAAATTTACTAATTCAAAATACATTAATTTCAAAGCTGACTCTAAATTTGATACGAATCCCAATCATACTCGATCTTCGTTACTGATATTCTTTCTGTGTCGAACTGCATCATCGTTAAATCCTTTCCATTGAATCATGCGCCTTCTAGCAAATTGATCGCCGAAGCAATCGATTTGCCAGGATACAGACGTATCCGTGAGTGATAAATCACCCAGTAAAATAAGCCAACCCAACCACCATACTATTTTCAGGGCCCGTTCCGGAAACCTTCTTAAAAAATACTCCCTCCGTTCCAAAATAATTATCCCATTTGGGAATGCGTGTCATTTTCAACGGCTTATATCTTTTGATGTGAACCTCAAAAAATATGCATTATGGATCTTGTTTGATAGATCTTAATTAATTCTATTATACAAAATTTTTAAAATCATAAAAACTACTATAAATTGAAAGATATAAGCCATTGAAAATGGCACGCAGTCCCAAAAGGGACAATTATTTTGGAACGGAGGGAGTACGAAAAGTAAATCAGAGGTTTCCACATAATTTAATTTACTGCTATCCATTAACTTAATATGAAATCTAAGATCTCTCCGCGAGATCTTTCCTCCCTAACCGCTAGCCATATCCCGTCCCATGAGATCACTTCCTTTTGCTGTCGCAGATACACCTAAGTTATGTACCGAGTGTGCATCCCAATAACTACAACAAAAGGTAAGCTTATCATGCCGTTACATCGCTAGGGTTCGCCTATCTTATAAACCACTTCACATTCATCACAACCATTACTGGACTCTCGCCAGTCTATCAATTCATCACTGGACTCTCGCCAGTCTATCAAACCATCACTGGACTCTCGCCAGTTTCAATTCTCATCACAATCTCATTATTTCTCAACATCACGCCTGCGGGCAATCTCTAAAAAGAAATAAACTTCACAATTTATCCATTACTTAGCATCGTCTAAGTGATTTCTATTTCGTATACCACCCCATGTCCCTAGGGTCCAATCTAACATCCAAATCAAGTATTAACACAATATCATTCTCATAATAATTAAAAACGAACAAAGACGGATCAAAATAAATATTAGGCAATGCAATCACATAACTTTTTATGACTGGACCGTTGCCCTTAATCTCGTATGGCCTTAACATCAATAACAAGGTAAGAAATTTCATATAAGACTTTTAAAATAATTTCCTAGCCTTTTATAAATTTTAAATAAGTAATTAGGTTGATTAAATGTTAATTAAATATATTAATTAGGTAAAAATATTAGAATAATTATCGTAACCCTAATAAGAGTCCTAAAGGCCCTCTATAACAAGTTCGAGTGCTAAAAGTTAGGTTTGGAGGTCCGTGGGATTATTTTAAATAAAATGATTAAGATAATTGACGAAAGAAGGATAAATAGATAATAAATAATTAAATATATGTTGGGATTAACATCGTTTCATCTCAGGACTGTAAGAAGCCTAAATAAAATTATTCGGGTATTATTAACATCTTTTATAATATTTTAAAGTATTTTTATTTAGAAACAATGCGTAAATAATAATAATTAGTTAATTGAATAAATAAAATATTATTTTAATAACACATCATCTTTGAGATGTAAGAAGTCTAGGAAAAATAGTTTAGATGTTAAAAACATTGTTTGTAAGGTTGCAATTATTTTTCGTTTGTAACTTTAATTAAAAACAAGTAAAAGTCTAATAAATAGCTAATAAAATAAAATAAAAAATATGAAATCAGCACGTTATGATAATCGATATGTTAGAAATCCAGGAAAATAGTACGGGGATTTATAAAGTAGTTAATAAGGTCGCGAGTATTTTTAGTTTGTAAACTTTGATTGAAAATCAATAAAAATTAATAAATAGATAATAAAATAAAAAAAATTATGAATTTAACAAGTTATGATCTTCGACGTATGAGAAGTCTAGGAAAAATAGATCGGGGGTTGAAAACATTGTTCGGGATGTCAAAAAGTCGTTTCGAACGTTTTTTATCAATTCAATCTACCAGATAAATTAAACTGATATAATTAATATTTTTGATACTAAGATGATATTATTTTGTAAGAACTAATATCAATGCAGTAGTTTTTTATAACAATAATATCAAAAAGATTTTAAAAATAATATCAGAAGGGTCATCTTCTACATAAATAATTACAAATAAAATGTCAGGCTTAGAAATAATATCAATTTGGTTAATCTAGCCGAAAATTCTATTTTTTTTGTTTTGGCTCGGTTTTTGATGCATGGGACCAATTGGGACATAGAGTTAAGCATATAAACACCATATATACTTAGAGGAGTGATTGGAATGAATTATAATACCTCGAATCGGATTGAATTGAATTTCGAACGAAACTTAAAAGTTTGGGAAGAAAGCTTCGGGTTCTTCGATCGGGGGACCTTGGGACCGAATTGGTTGATGTTTGGCAATGCTAGGAGTTGTAGGAAGCAATTGGATCGATCAATTCGGATTTTGGTCGGGTCTAGAACACAAACCCATTTTTCTCTCTCTTTCTTTCTCTCTCTAAAACTCCATGGATTGGAGTTTGATCTTTTTTGAATTCTCTCTCTCTCTTCTAGACTGATCGGGTGTAAGAAATTTCGTAGTGAGCCATAGGGTTAAAGTTATGGGATATTTATAGGGAATTTCGGAAGAGGATGACGAGTTTGAATTCGAAAAGGATTTCGATTCGTTGGGTTTTGATACGGACTGAATATGGACGAAAATACAGTCTGGGAAGGAGTAGAGATGGAGTAGGAATAGGAGAGGGAGAGATGGAAAGAATTGTATGCATGCATGTAATTTTTTTTAAAACAAATAAAACAGAGGTAAAATAGGTTTAGATAATTATTTTTTTGTTTAAACCTCGTAAGGGAACGGATTTTATTATTACTAATAATACTTTTTAATGGTCTTATTAATAATGAAAACTTTCGGGCTGCTACAACACTTATACGGCTACAAGTTAATTAATGTAACATTTAAACAAATTTTAATCACCAAAAATAAATCTATGTTTCAATCGAATTATATTTTTATAATTAATCCATTACTATAGACTATTTGATTAAAATAATAATTTCTTTATTCGAAAAAAATTGGGTTAAAAATCCGGGTCGTTACAGTCCCTACGGACATGGGGGGCATCAACCCAGAATGGTCATACCTCCAAATCACGACCATGAAGAGTGGGGTGAACTTAGCCATCCCAAGTTCCCAGCGGATGGTTGGTATACTAAGGTTTCGACTTCACAAAAGAGAAGGCTTCAAAGGAAGTTTGCAGCCAAAGCTTATAGCGACCCATGGGTGCACGTTTGTGAACCCAAAGAAAGGGCAGAACCTCCCAAGGTTTCGAATATGGTATGAACTCGGAGATTATTTACCAAAGTTAATCCTTAACTCAGGTAAATAGGGGGGGCATTGTTTACACCATAATTTGGCCCGTTATGATCTACTAGGCCATATGGTAACACGTGTCCATTATGATCGACTGGGTCATACAGTGACACGTGACAACAGTAAATGGACTGATTGTAAAATAAAATAAGGTGCAATGGTGCCTTAGAATATTTAACGATTAAAAGGGTTGCGTCTAAAATAAAGACACATGTCCAGTAAAGAGTTATAGGCAAATCATGAACGGAGCAGTTGACAAAGGCAGTTGAAGAATGCAAATGCAAGCCAGAAGAACGTGTGAAGAAACCGCTTGGACTTGAACGTGGAAAGCAAAGAAGGAGGAAAGATAACCGCCTGATTCAAATTTCTGGAGGGAATGCTGCCAAGTTTGAACCCCTAATCGAAGTAAAGCCTATAAATACAAGAAGTGAAAACAATTCCGGCCGCCCACTCAATCGCCCAAAGGCTTTTACTTTTTATCTGTACTTTACTTTTCCAGCACTAGGAGTAGCTTGTAACTTAACCGTCTCCTCGGCTATTTATTGTAGTCGACTGACTTCTACTTTGAGAAGTAATAAAGTTCATTTTGTTACTTTTCTTCCATTTCCATTCACTGCACCAAGTTTACTCCAAGAGAAGTTCTAAAACACGGCAGGGAACCAAACTCCACCACCACAAACATCCACATTCTAGCACTCACCCAGTTATCAGTCGATTAGTCGACTAAGAGCGAAAAATAGACAAACAGTAACCCCTCGGGCTCCCTAAAGGTCGGTAATAAGTACGTGGACGTGGCGGAGTCAGGTTTCAACATTTGAGGTGGCACTCAATTTTATTAGTAATGCACCGAAATGTTTTTGTTTTACTTTTTCTTCAAAGTTCATTGAGAATTTAGGATCCTTAATTCTGATTGGATACTTACAATTATCTAATTGAGCTATGTTTTGTTTATAGGTGACCGAGGGTTGCACGTGCCACCCCGTGTTCCTCAATAGCTCCGCCCCTGTTAAATTTGGTGTGTGTGTGTGTGTGAGAGAGAGAGAGAGTGTGCTTGGCGAACAAAAATAATTCTAGAACCACATTAGAGTAGTATTTAAATTCTGGGGCTTATAGTGTTAGTTTTGGGCTTACATATTAATGTCAGAAACTCAATTTAAATATTAATGTTGGTTAGAGAAATTCAATTTAAACCATCTTCCTGTAACCATCTTCTTCTCAACTATGGAGTATTAAAGATGCTCTTTGTATATAAGCGTGTGTTTTGGCGGGAAGCCAGGGGATGATGTGTTCACGCTAATCTCCATGCATAATTTAGATCCCCCAAGTAATCTCAACGCGAATCCAAGTGGTTTCTACTCTACGATCTTGAGCACCAAGAAAAGAAGCCTTGAAGCACCCACCCACTTGCACGAGCGTTTGCCTCACATGCATCCACGTATTTCTTTGCGTGCTTAATCCATTAACTCATAAAAAAAATTAGATTAATTAGTAAACTAATCTTGTCCCCCTTCCAGTTTCTGTCGGCTTTGCGCGATTTTCGCCCCTAGCTGTGGGAGGCAGCCCATTCAAGTATTAATTAACAAATGCTACTAGCTAGATAGTACAATTGATTTTCATTTCCCAGCTACCTACCTTGATTTTGTCAAAGAGTACCTTTTTATCTTAATGAATGTATACATACACGCCCACCCATATCGCCTTTTCAAGATGGATGCCTAGTATAGAAGCAATGTGGCTTATTATAAGCCTGCATTTTTTAGCTTATCTTTATCTTTATTGTAAAAGATTGAGTTTTGATCATGATTTTCTTACCGTTTTTTTCCATTTCATTTGCCAAGTCGCATCAATAATTCATAAGAATTTGACACAAAACTTACAAAGTGCAAAAGATAAAACAAAGGAAAAAAAAAAAAACAAGTCGAGTAGCTTATTAAACCAAACGAGATCACAAGGTTTAAATTAGTTGCTCAATGTAGCCAAAAACTTAGGCTGCGTTCTTGTAAACTTATAATTAGTCTGAAACTTATTTCGGTATTTTTTTACTTTTTGTATAGTTTTTCGTCATACCTTATGGGATTAATCGTTCGTCTCGACGAGACGAATTGAAAAAGTATAAAAATATGGATCGATATTGAAAAAATTCAAATAAAATGACACTTTAGACAAATAAAATAGTTGTTTCAGGAGTCACGAGTTATGAATTTGCATAATTTAATTTAGGTAACTGTCACCTAGCACAAATCAAGATTTCTCAATCAAATTTTTTTAAAACACCAAAACAAATTTTATTAACAACTCAATCAACTGGGTACATACAAGTGGGAACTTTCTACCTTAATTACCATCTGGTGTTGGTTGACTATTCTAAAGCTTGAGCTTGCTGGCAATCCTCCAAACTCACTACTTAAAAAATTAACTTTACGAGTTTAAATCTCCACACATGTTCCTGACACGTCACACGAACGTGACACATTAATTATCAACCACATAATTCATGTTTACTGTGGATTTCAAATCTTGAATCACAATGTTAAACCATCTTCTTAAATACTATTAAAGATGCTCTTTGTATGCGTGTGCTTCGGCGGGAAGCCAGGGGGATGATGTGTTCACTCTAATCGACACGCATAATTTAAATCCACCAAGTATAATCTCATGCACCACTAAATCCAACGCTAATCCAAATGCTTTCTACGATGTTGAGCACTAATAAAAGAAGCCTTGAAGCACTCACTTGCACGAGTGTTTGCTTCACATCCATGTATTCTTTTGCGTGCTTCCAAGCTTTCACATCCATGTATTCTTAACCACGTCCACCGTATAACAAGACTCTGTAAATTTTTGTACAGCATCCACTTACACAAGAGGGCAACGTCTTTTTCGATAGAGATAACGTTCACTTATCTACTCATTTGTAGCTCTTGTTTTGTGGTTGTTTCATCTTCTATAAAATTGTAATATTTTATCACTTGAAGTTCTTATATACTCTTGAAAGGGAAATTGTTAACACATTACTTAACTTTAAAAAATAACATTAGTTCCTAAACTTATCTAATCTTATTCACCTTACTATTTATGTTTTGTATAACCGGTTTTCTGCCCTAGCTATTGGGTAGCCCAATCAAGTAATGACTGAAACCAATGCTGGATATATTGACTCACTTTCCCACCTTTGACTCTGTCCAACTGTGATGAATGCGTACCTTTTTATCTTCGTTGGATTAAAGATTGTGTACGACGTGTAGTCATCCGCTGACACAAACCCATAAAAAAGAAGGTAGAGCCTCAAAAGTCTGAGAGCTGAGAAGTATTTGGGTGCCGGGCGAGTGCCACACACGTGGTATCCCGTCGCCGATTCTAATCGTTCAAACGTTCTTTGGCCGGGTGAGAAGAGAAAGAAAGAGAATAAATGTGAACCGTCCGAAGAACGTTTAAAAGACTGGGATCGGCGAACAAATTCCTCCTCAACAGTATACTTGTATACTTTGCGTTGAAATTAAGTTGCAAAATGTACTAAATAGCACCGGGAGATTCCTAAGAGCATCTCCAATCTAATACTCTATTTGAGAGTATCAAAATACTCAGTTTTATTCATAAAGTGATTTTAGAGGAAATCACTATTCCTATTTACTCCAACCACAAACCCTCTATTTTTTCCTCTAAAATAGAGGAGGCTTGAGAGGATGGGTTGGAAGAGTTCCATACTCTCAAATGGAGGAATAGAGCATTGGTTGGAGATGCTCTAAGGATACAAATGTCATTTTAAAAGGTGAATAGTGTTATAGAGGAGATCCTCCATATTTTCTTCCATCCTCTAAATATGGAGGATCAAATTCTCATCCTCTCAAATAGAGGAGGCTTGAGAGGATGGATTGGAGGAGTTCTATACTCTCATATGAAGAAATAGAGCATGGATTGAAGATGCTCTAAGCAATCAGCTAGAGATGGAAGGACAGGGGGCGGCCGGGGTAGGGGGAGGTTGACGCCAAAAATAATGATCGATCAGTCGCTGACAGCCGGAGTATAGGGGAGCATCCGAGCATGCAAATTCGAATCTTTGCATTGGTACAAGTGCGTACGTAATAATAACGTGTATTGATCGCTGTATGGTGCAAAGGATTCCTCTTCCTAGTCATGGAGGGAGAGAGAGAGAGAGAGAGAGAGAAACGCCTTCGGGTGATGTGGCGTTAATAGAGAATTTTTTCGTGTTGCAATTGTAAATTTTGGGGTGTAATTAAAAATGTTGAGCTAGCATTAGAGCAAGTTTATCAGTAAAGAGGTAAAAAAAAATTTGTGAACAATGTACTTTTTTTATTTTACCTACTCATATTTCTCTCAAACACTATACAAACACTATCTATTTAACATATCCTCTATTAAAATACACTTCTTTCTTTCTCAAACAGTACAATAAAGTACAGTTTAAAAAAAAAAAGAAAAAAAACAGGAAGAGAGAGGGACGGATAGAGGAGAGAGAAAAAAATGTTATATATTCCATACCTGATGAACAGTTGCAATGTAAAAGTGCCGAAGCATTGTTCACTAATTCATTTTAGGGTGCGTTTGGTTGGATGGAATGGAATGTGAATAGGAATAGAATTAAGAATGGAATAGAATTGGAGGAATTGAGAATGGAATAATCATTTCCATTCTCATGTTTGGTTGTACTTGGGAATAATCATTCTCATCTCCAATGGAATAGTGTGGCAATAGCAATTTTTGGAGTGGCAATAGCAATTTTTGGAGTGGCAATAGTAATTTTGGAGTGGCAATAGCATTTTTTGGAGTGGCAATAGTAATTTTTGGAGTGGCAATAGTAATTTTTGGAGTGGCAATAGTAATTTTTGGTGTGGCAATAGTGAATGTTGGAGTGGCACTAGTAATTTTGGAGTGACAAAGAAATGGAATAACAATTCCTTAGTTTTTTGGATGGAATGACAATTCCTTTACTAAGGTGAATAGTGATTCAATTTGGAATTATCATTCCATTATTCAATGGTGAACCAAACATTGGAATAAGTAAGTCATTGGAATAACTATTCCATTCCAACCTTGATTCCATCCAACCAAACATACCCTTAGCTCTTTGTTTACCTAATTTGCTGTGGGGCTATTTTACCCCTATTGCTTTGCTGGTTTACAAGCTCTTAGTAGTTTTGGAGGTGACATTAGTAACTAAATTAGAAAGGAATGACGGAATGGAATAAATAAATCCTTTACTTTTTCTAATTGAAAATTTATCCATGTGAATTGCGATTTTATTTAGAATGAACAATTAATCCTTCATTTGTTGATGAACCAAATATTGGAATAAAGATTCAAGTGAAATGGCCATTTCATTCTAATGTTCATTCCATCGAACAAAACATAGTCTACAAGTTGCAGTGTCTATCTTTGAACACAATGGGTTAAGCTCCTCTCCGTATCTCTATCCTTAATCCAAACCTCTAGAGAGTCATTATTTTTTTACCCAGTGAATAATCCGAAAAGCACACCCAAATAAAAAATAAGCTTGACGGAATATCTATAATTGCATGAGTATATTTAACATTATGGTAATCAAGTACAATTTTAAACTTGAACTGTCTATTACATCCGAAATTTTCATGTATCTAACAACATCTAATCAAGCACAGATCAAATTAATTTTTTGCATTACTCCATATACGAGATCAAAATCCCATTGGGGCTATGTGAGCCAAAAATAATAATAATTACTGACGGGTACGGATGATTGAAGTATGGGGAGCATGCAAACCCTTAGAGCATCTCCAATCTAATACTCTATTTGAGAGTATCAAAAGACTATATTTTATTCATAAAGTGATTTTAGAGGAAATCACTATTCCTATTTACTCCAGCCACAAATCCTCTATTTTTCCCTCTAAAATAGAGGAGGCTTGAGATGATGGGTTGGAGGAGTTCCATACTCTCAAATGGAGGAATAGAGCATTGGTTGGAGATGCTCTAAGGACACAAATATCATTTTAAAAGGTAAATAGTGTTATAG
Source organism: Rhododendron molle (assembly GCA_025413875.1). Classification (NCBI taxonomy): domain Eukaryota; kingdom Viridiplantae; phylum Streptophyta; class Magnoliopsida; order Ericales; family Ericaceae; genus Rhododendron; species Rhododendron molle. Next base: position 38,119,300 of record CM046398.1, on the reverse strand, counting down.
AGGGGATCCTCTATATTTTCTCCCATCCTCTAAATATGGAGGATTAAAATCCCATCCTCTCAAATAGAGGAGGCTTGAGAGGATGGGTTGGAGGAGTTCTATACTCTCAAATGAAAAAATAGAGCATAAATTGGAGATGCTCTTAGCATGATTTTCGAATCTTTGCATTGGTACCCGTAATAATAACGTGTATCCGTATCGGTGTATGGTGCGGAGGATTCCTCTAGTCATGGAGCGAGAGAGAGAGAGCCTTCTGGGAGAATGTTATGCAAAGCTCTCCTCCCTAGAAACATGAGTGTTGCATACGAAACTTCATAGTAGAATCTTGGATTAGAGCTGTCAATTTTAATGTAAAAAAAATTAGCAGTTGTTTTGTAGCCTACTAGCTACTCTGTCTGTTTGCTAATGGTAGTTATGTTAGAAATGTAGTACTAACATGCTCTCGGAATATATTAAGGTATGCGTAAGTTGACCCGAACACCTGAGTTATAATCAAAAGAAAGTTAAAAAAGAGGTGTAAAACATACTCTCAAGGCCCCAATGCCCTCCTTAGTTTGTAGTGGCAGAGTCATAATTTTGGCCTAAGGGGGGACCGCCAGGCCCGACATAAAAGAAGTATTTCCAGGAAGAAATGTATTCAATATATTGTATAGCTTTGTGGTACATTAATATATCGAATATATTCTTTTGCATTATTGTCGACAATTGCAACGACGCACATGCATGTGTGATTATTTTCGTCTATGAAAGAATTAGAGAAAATTTGACCGGACAATGTAAAATAACTTTAATTTTCGGCTAGATCCAATCAAAATGATGCATAACTTTAGAGATTGTTATACTAATTACACACTCCATAATAACCATATTATATGTAATATTAAATGTCGGGAAGGGCCGGGGCCACTCCGGAGCCCTATATACCTCCGCCAGTGTTAGTTCGGAATCAAACATGCCCCAAGGTTAAGACGGTACTATTATGTAGATCAATAGATGGTACGGTAAAGGCATTCGATTATCATTTAGTAAGTACTTCTAGAAAGAGTACCCTCTCATTGGGATTGTCACACACTTGCATGTATCAGTATGTGTACCTATGTCCGTATGGGCTTTGATTACCTCGAAAAAATATGAACATATTTACCTTGAAAAAATTTGTGCAAATAAGTGTGCAACTGTGTAGATGGATTCACTGACCCAAGCCAACCATATATATATGAGGAGCCCATTACAAAAGAAGGCCTTGTATAATATTACAATTATGAATTACATGCAAAGGAAAACAAAAAAAAAAGTGGGCCAAATCTATTAATTTTTGGGCTCATACACGATGATCATTTCATTCATTTCGGTGTATGTTCCTAGGTTCTTTTCTCTTCTCAACTTCCCGTTGGAAGTCTTCCCCCTCCGCCCTCTCTTGTTTCTTTCTTTTCCCTCTTCTCTTCCCCTCTTCTTTCTCCCTCGATGTACCTATTATCAAGTTTCCTTGATAAATTTTTTGCCGTTTCAAGAACTAAAAACAAGGCAGAATAATGTTATTATTGCACACTATAGACCCCGCATTTGACAGGTCCCATTCCAAGAGGACTATTAGACTACTCTGTGAGGCCAGAAAATGCTCTTGAAGTACATGACCAATGTTAAGCGTCACTAACTCGTTAAAAGTTCGCTTATTTACTAGTGTTGATCAAATAAACAATTAATTTTCTGTTGGAATTATCACGTTAATTGTGGGATTTGGGATTTATCCCATGTGCAAATTATCCCATGTGATAATTATCCTTTGGTGGCTCACATGTCTAGCAGTGGTGCTAGTTTTTAGGATAATAACTAGAAGTGGACTTTCAGTTACAACCGTATTCCTTGATGGGAGGAATAAGGAAGTAAGAAAAACTCTGGTAGTGGGTCCCTAGCCTAGTCTATATATATTTTGATGCCTGTGTATTCCATCTGTACGGCAATTTACAGAAAGGCATAGGCCAGAAAAACCCTCTCTAATTTTGCTAACAGTTTTCTATGTTTGTAGAAGGAAATCTTTGATCTTGATTTATCAATGGCAGAAGGTAACATTTAAATTAATTTCCGCTGCGGCTCTTTATATATATAGATTAATTGTCTAACATGTGGTATCAGAGCTGCCTTCTTGCCTTGCTATTTCAGATTATTGGAGAAATTTTTTTTTTCCTTTCAAATCGAGAAACAAGTATTCGGTTATGTGGCAGTTTGTCAGATCCATCTGAATATGTTCGGCAAGAATACAAGTATAGTTTTATATGAAAGTTCAACTGTTTCTTCCTGTTTGCTTAAGTTAATGCATAGAAACATTGAAATAAATTTTCGGTTTTGACTCGAGAATCATAGAAGCCATCAAGTATCGTTTTGTTGTATAGTATATCTTGACTGCCTGCATCTCCTAATTTCATGGCTCATAAGGTTTTGCTAGTTTCAATAAGAAACATTAGGGAATTAATATTTGGGCGCATGGTTGACCCACGCGAGTCTCTTTTATTTATCAAAAAAAAAAAGGGGTTGCTGTTTTGGCAGTGTGTTTCTTGAAGGGTATTTAGGTGGGTCAACATAAAGTAATTAGATGCTTGAAGTTTTGATTATTTGAAATAAATTGGGAGTAGCCACAGCATCCTCATTTATTGAAAAATAAATAAATAATAAATAAAAAAAATAATCAAATAAAGTTGATTGTCTAAATATTTTGGGAGTAGCCATAGCATCCTAATTCACAAAGATAATCATATTAAGTCCAAGCTTCATATAGATAAATACGCATCTATGTTGTGATTAAATCATAGGATTAATGACCTGGCCCCACAGGGAGGCTATTGATTTTGTGGTTTAATTGGAATAAGATAGGTGATTTGGCATTAATGGATGGAATTTTCCTAGGCCCGCAGGTATGGGGAATTGTATTCATTAGTGTTGGAGCATTCTAGTCTTATTATAAAGTTTTGGTAAATTTATGCGTGATGCACCTCTATTTTAGTTGGTTAAAATTTACAATTGATGAAATTGACATTGGTTGATTTAAATAAAGTTAGTTAGTTCAAAGCATTAAAGTATTTTCCTTGGTTATTGCAGCTATAAAATTTTCCACTGCACCTTTTGATCTTGTTCATATTCTAATGCTTATTGGTGACAATTTTTCTGACTGGAAAGAAAGTATTCTTCTGAGTTTGGGGTGTTCTGAGCTTGATTTGGCGCTTCGTGAGGATGCTCCACCCGCCCTCACGGAATCAAGTACGCCAACTGAGAACTTAAAGCATGAACGATGGGAGCGATCTAATCGCTTATGTTTGATGTTCATGAAGTCTCACATCAATAAAAGTATTAGGGGATCTATCCCTGAAACAGATAAGGCTAAAGCATTTCTGCAGGCTGTTGAGGAACAATTTGTTCGTTCTGATAAGGCTTTAGCCAGCACCCTAATGAAAAGGCTATCAAGCAAGTCTTTTGATAGCACTAAAGGTGTGCGCGAGCACATTATGGAAATGAGGGACATGGCAGCTCAACTTAAGTCCCTAAAAATGGAGATTTCTGAGGCATTCTTGGTTCATTTCATTTTGAACTCTCTCCCTTCTGAGTATGGTCCTTTTAAAATTTCTTATAACACACATAAGGATGAATGGTCAGTGAATGAATTGCTAACCATGTGTGTTCAAGAAGAGGAGAGATTGAAAATTGAGAGGCCTGAAAGTTCTCATATGGCCACTCATTTTAAAGGAAATACCAAGAAAGGCAAAGATGTCCTGAAGCCGAAGAACACAGTGTCATTCAAGAAAGTTGGTAATAAAGTTTCTTGTTTCTTCTGCAAAAAGACTGGACACATGAAGAAGGATTGCCAAAAGTATAAGAAATGGCTTGAAAAGAAAGGTAATCTCTTACCTCTAGTGTGTCATGAATCTTTCTTGGTTGAAACTCCCCTTAATACATGGGGAATTGATTCTGGTTCTACAATCCATATTGTTAATACCATGCAGGGATTTCTCAAAACAAGGAAGCCGACACCAAGTGAACAATATGTCTATTCAGGAAACAAGAAGCGTTCGTTGGTGGAGGCTATTGGGATCTTTAAATTAATTTTAGAATCTGGTTATGTTTTGAAACTTCAGAATGTGTTTTTTATTCCTGGTTTTTCTAGAAATTTAGTTTCTGTTACCAAATTAGTTGAAGTTGACTTTGAGTTTAGATTTGCAAATTCCAGTTTTAGTATTTTGAAGAATAATGTTTACATTGGTGGTGGAATAAAAGTTGATGGTTTATTTAAATTTTCTTTAAATCCCACTTTTGAGAATAATTGTTTATCCTTACATGTTGATGTTGGAAAAAGGCGGAGTTTTATAAATGAGAACTCATATATGTTGTGGCATAGGAGATTGGGACATATCTCCATTGAAAGGATCAAAAGGTTAGTAAATGATGGAGTCTTACAAACTCTTGATTTTACTGATTCTAGGACTTGTGTGGACTGCATAAAGGGAAAGCAGACTAACAAGACCACTAAAGGTGCTACAAGAAGATCTAACATTCTAGAAATTATACACACTGATATCTGTGGACCTTTTCTCAATACTCCTTGTATGAATGGTCAGAGATATTTTATCTCATTCATTGATGACCATTCAAGATACATGTATCTCTATCTTCTAAAAGAAAAGTCTGAGGCATTGGATGCTTTCAAACTTTATAAAGCTGAAGTAGAGAAACAGAAGGAAAAGAAAATCAAGATCGTGAGATCTGATAGTGGGGGGGAATATTATGATAGGTACACAGAAAAGGGACAAATGAAGGGTCCATTTGCGAAATTCCTTGAAGAGGAAGGCATTATTGCACAATACACAATGCCTGGCACGCCACAACAAAATGGTGTAGCTGAAAGAAGAAATCGCACGCTCATGGACATGGTTCGAAGTATGATTAGTAATTCTGAGTTGCCATTATTCCTATGGAGTGAAGCCTTAAAAACTGCTGTGTACATCTTGAATAGAGTTCCGTCCAAGGCTGTCTCTAAGACACCTTTCGAGTTTTGGAATGGACGAAAACCTAGTTTGAATCATCTACACATATGGGGTTGTCCTATTGAGGTGAGGATCTATAATCCTCACATAAAGAAATTGGACCCGAAAACAATAAGCGGTTATTTCATTGGCTATCCAGTAAACTCCAAAGGATTCAGGTTTTATTGTCCTTTAAACAATCCTAGAATTGTTGAGAGCAGAAATGCAAAATTTCTTGAGGATGCTGAACCTAGTGGGAGTGTTTTTTCTCGCAAGTTACAATTTAAGGAAACACTAGAGCAAGCTGATACGCCTTCATATGAAGGACAATTGATTATGCTAAGAGATGGTGAAATTGAGGACTCTGATCATCAATCAATTCCAGAACAATCAGCTCATGAACAACAGGTTCAAGCAGATTCTATCCCTAGTTCACAAACTACAGAAGAGGTAGAATTAAGGAGATCTTCAAGAACAAGGAGACCTGCAATTTCTAGTGATTACATAGTTTATCTCCAAGAGTCCGATTTTGATGTTGGACCAAAGAAGGATCCTAGTTCGTTTTCACAGGCTATGAGTGGAGATAACACTGCACTTTGGTATGATGCCATGAAGGAGGAGATGCAATCCATGGATCAAAATCAAGTCTGGGATCTCGTTCACTTACCTGAAGGAGCAGTTGTCATTCACAACAAATGGGTTTATAAAACCAAAAGAGATGCTTCTGGTAATGTTGAGCGATATAAGGCTAGACTTGTTGCTAAGGGATTCACTCAAAAGGAGGGCATTGACTACCATGAAACCTTCTCTCCGGTTTCTAAGAAGGATTCATTCAGGATTATCATGGCGTTAGTAGCTCATTTTGATCTAGAGTTACATCAAATGGATGTGAAAACGGCATTCCTAAATGGGGATCTTGAAGAGGAGGTATATATGTTACAGCCTGAGGGTTTTCAAGATAACAGTTAGAAAGTTTGCAAACTAAGAAAATCCATATATGGACTTAAGCAGGCATCCCGTCAATGGTATATTAAATTTCACAAGGTTATTTCCTCATTTGGGTTTACTGAGAACCTTATTGATCAGTGTATATACCTTAATGGGAGCAAATTCATTTTCTTGGTCCTATATGTGGATGACATTTTGCTTGCGTGTAATGACTTAGGTTTGCTACATGACACCAAACGGTTTCTCTCTCAAAACTTTGAAATGAAGGATCTAGGTGACGCCTCTTATGTCATTGGCATAGAGATTCACAGAAACAGAAAACAGAGAATTTTGGGACTGTCTCAAAAGGCCTACATTGAAAAGGTTCTTGAGAGATTCAATATGAAGGACTGTAAGGCTTCTGTGGCGCCTATTGTCAAAGGGGAAAAACTGAGCAAAAATGAGTGTCCTCAGAATGCATTGAAACATGAGCAGATGAAAGACATACCGTATGCATCTGCTATAGGAAGCCTAATGTATGCACAGGTCTGCACTAGACCTGACATTGGCTTTGCAGTGGGATTATTGGGTCGATATCAAAGTAATCCAGGTTTGGGTCATTGGAGGGCTGCAAAGAAAGTTATGCGGTACTTACAAGGAACCAAGGATTACAAATTGACTTACAGACATACTGGCCATTTGGAGGTGGTTGGTTATTCAGACTCGGATTTTGCCGGTTGTGTAGACACTAGAAAATCTACTTCAGGATATATCTTTCTGCTTGCTGAAGGTGCTATATCCTGGCAAAGTAGTAAGCAAACCATTGTTGCTACGTCTACTATGGAGGCAGAGTTCATTTCATGCTATGGAGCTACTACACAGGCGTTATGGTTGAGGAATTTCCTCAGTGGTCTAAAAATTGTTAATTTTGTGGAGAGACCATTACAACTCTTCTGTGACAATACTGCTGCGGTTTTCTTCTCCAAGAACAATAAAAGCAGTAGCAGAAGTAAGCATATCGACATCAAGTACCTCAGTGTCAGAGAGAGCATAAAGAGACGTGAGGTGTCTATGGAGCACATAAGTACTGAGTTGATGATTGCCGATCCAATGACCAAAGGTTTACCGGTACTACAGTTCAAGGGTCATGTGGAGCGTATGGGAGTTGTCAATTCAATTTATGTTTAACCTCTCTCTAGTCTATAGACATACATTCGTATTTGTTCATTTTGGATTTATCAATGGCAGAAGGTAACATTTAAATTAATTTCCGCTGCGGCTCTTTATATATATAGATTAATTGTCTAACATTTTCAGTTTAGAAGTTTGATAGGAATATGAATTGGAGTTGTGTGATTTATTTAAACAAGCGCTTCCCAATATCCGATTGCATTGATTTTTTTATAGATTTAGTTCAAATATCACGTTTTAAGAGACGAACGTTTTTATCGTCGAAATAGGATAAAAATATGATAGATAATATTCAAATCAACCATTTTTAAAAGGTGACTGAACAAAATTGAACTCATTTAATTTAACTAATAATGCTGACTTATGCTCGGGGAAAAAATTTGAAACTAACCCGATTTATTTATAACACCCAAATTTGACATGCATTATCCCGCATGCAGCTAAACGTATAACTTGAAACAAACAAAACAGCTGATCCTTATCACATGGCTACAAAAATTTCAAATCAACCGTTATTTATAACGCTCTCTCTGATGATGTGGGGTCACATGTATATATGGATCTCACCCCATGCGAGAGATGTGTTACAAATAACCCTTGTATTAAAATTTTCTCAGGTGACAATCTCAACCGGCTCAAAACCGCGATCAATGGAAGCCTTAACCGCATCCAAAACCACCTGCGTCTTCCAACTCAGAACACCCCACTCCTTCTCCGGCTTACACCCGTTCCGCTTAATCCCCGCAACCAAACGAGCAAACTCCCCAACCATACCGGCCTCCTGCGGCAACTCGCACGCCACCCACTCCTCCCTCACCAACGGCTTCCCGAACCCAAACTGCGACGTCACGTGGAACGACGCCGCTTTCTCGTCAAACGGGCCGGCATAGTCGTTAACGCGCAGGCTGGACTTGGTGCCGAGCACGGTGAGGTCCAGGCTGAGGCTGGTGAAGAACGAGCAGTGGAACGTGGCGACCTTGTTAGAAATATTCGTTAGAATTTCAGTAAACTATAATAACAGGAGACACCAACACAAAAATAAAATAATGAGATTACATTGAAATTTAAATCGCAAAATATCCAACAGACCTTGCCGTCGGGCCAGTAGAGGGAGGCGCCGCAGGAGAGGATGACGCCGGCGTCGTTGAGGACAGGGTTGCGCAAGGCGACGGCGGTCTGGGGGAGGTGGTAGGAGGCGGCCCAGAGGATGGAGCGGATGCAGTACCAACCAACGTCGCCGAGGGCGCCAAGGGCGTCGAGGTGGGGGCTCACGCGGATGTTGTTTGTGAGGAAGTCCGGGCCGCCGGCGAAGGTGAAGGTGCTGTGGATCTGATGGAGAGGATTTTGAGTGAGAGAGGTCATTCAAGAGTGATAGACTACAAGAAACAATTACGCTGCATGTGTTTGGACTTTGACAAAAGATGAGAGTATTGTTCTTCCAACGTAAAAGAAATACAAGCATAATTACAAACATGGAGGGGACCTGGGGTCATGTAGTGCACCCGGTATGTAATGCGGCATCAGCATTTGACCGTTCGTTTCCGCAATTAATGATTCAGATTCTTTAAAGAACTCTTATCAGTCAGAGTTAACTCTTACCAACGTTCTGAACCATTAATTGTCAAAATGGATGACTCAAATGTCGACGTTGTACTACTAGGTGCACTATAGAGCCCCGTTTCCAATGTATTGTAGTACTACTAACTTACCAAAAGAAATCCATATAGTGCATTCATATTGACATTTGTGCTTATTATTGGAGATGAGCCCATTTTAGAGCAAAAATCATTTTTCGGCTTTGAAACCCAAATTCTCTCCTCCAATGCGAACTATTTTGGGAGCCAAAAAAATGAAAAAATGGCTTGGCCATGAAAACAGCATGGGCCATTTTCTTGCCAGAGTTTTGGTCTTATGACTTTTCGGAGCAATCCAATGGTTGTATTGTTGTGGTATGTGGGTGTCATCCAGCTGCTGCAAGTGGTAGTGCCAAATAATGGATTTAGCACCACTAGATCAGTTTTGCCAAATTCTGACCAAATAACACTATAGCAACCCAAACATTAGAGATGCTCTTATGGAGTTTCTCAAATAGAAAATATTTAATCTGTTAATCGACTTTCATTTGCGTGATGTTATAACAGTCCGGACTTTAATTCGAGCCCCTACGTACGTACTAATAGATGGTTGGATTGATTTCCGAATTAGTCGAGACATTTAAAAATTAGATATCGAAGTAGCTCGTCAAATAGAGAATATCTATTCTAATACAGATCCGTCACAAAAGTAGTTTCCACAAAAATTCCTCCAAAGAATAAGTTTCACCACTACTTTAAATGTGGCACTACATAACTGTTGTGGGAAGAATTAATAGCAATCCAAATTATCATAACCACTACCCCACTAGCTATTCACAACCATCCTAGAATTTTGCACACACAATGTTTGTGCCATCCTTCTGAGAGAAGAAAGTAATAATAAAACTAATTTGTTGGGCATTCTTCCACTTTCTGTATGGTTTTATAAATTTAGTACTGAGCATTTGTTACGACTCCATAGTCAAAAACAGAGCCCAGCTCAAAAACTAGTTCCAACAGGTGTATTTGGGCTTAAATGAATATTGAGGCCAATATAATAGCTGTAAGGTCCTGTTCCATAACACTTTCTTAAAAAATAAATATTTATTTCACATTTTCAAACTCAAAAATAATATAAATATAATAAGTTAAAGCCGCACATGTGAGATCATGTTTTGGTTTGTTTGTTTTTTTTTTTTTTTCAAGAGAGGCCTAAACTCCCATGTAGAAAACTTAAGACCTCTCACTGCCTTCTTGGCTAAAGTACGAGCAACCCCGTTTGGCTCTCCGTTTCACAAAGCACGTCGCCGTGCTCGAGAAACCTTCTAAATGACGTAGAATATCCACCACAATCATATCCACAATCGTACCCCTTAAAGACGTGGGGTCATGCTTAAGGTCTATATAATCTTAAACAATTAAGTCGAATTTTTTTTTACTTAAGGTTTGGTATGGTTTGGCGGCTGTCTACATCCGAAAGTTTAATGTGCTTAAAAAATCTAAAACTCAGCCTGAACACGCCAACAGTTGGCTTGTCTCCTCCATTGCCTAAGAAGTTGTTTTTCGTTGGTCCTCACTCATTTTCTTGATCGCTAACAACTAAAAGCATATTAAAATGTCATGTCCGATTCTATCAATAATTTTAACTTTCTTTCTATGATCGTTCATAAAAAATCCAAATTTAATTTTAGATATAACTACTGATGTCTAATCAAGCTGATTTTTTCGGGTTGATATATTATTCTATGGACGCTAAAAGATGAACGATTTAAGATCACTGCAATAAAATCACGATGAGACCCACAATTGCTGTGGCGAAAACCCTACGGTTTGCACCCTCGATATGCAGTTCAACAAATAAATAACCAAACAAAAACGAGAGCATACCACTTTGAGTTCACCAAACCGCTCAGAATCATCCAGTAACTCCTTCATGACGGCCGTCCGAGGGTGATGCATCCACATGGTAGCGTCCATGAACTGCACCCCGTTCGACTCGCACGCCGCCAGGATCTCCTCCAGCTCGGCCGCGTTCAGCGCCACCGGCTTCTCCAGCAGCACGTGCTTCTTCTTCTCGGCCGCCTTCACCGCCCACTCGCGGTGGAGGCTGGTCGGGAGCGGCACGTAGACGGCGTCCACGTCGGGGTCGTCGAGGAGCGCCTCGTAGCTGCCGTAGGCCTTGGCCGACGGCGGGAACCCATTGGCGGCAGCGAAGGCCTTGGCCTTGTCGGACGAGCGGCTGGCGACGGCGTAGAGGGCGGCGTTTGGCGCCAGCGTTATGGCCCGAGACAGCTTCTTGGCTATCTCGGCGCAGCCTAGGATTCCGAATCTGATTTGCGTTTCGGCGGATTCCATGGCTTAAGCCTTAAGATCTGGTCAGTGGTGATAATTAAAAGTAACTATATGAGAGTTGTGCACCTAATACAAAAGGATGTGCACTTAATATACAGACTCGGATGTTGAGAGGAAAGTGACACATTTGCCCTCCAGTACACCTAATGCCAACAAACAAACAAAATTGATAGCTACACGTACATTCAAAGTTTGAACTCACCCATTTGCCACCTCTAATCCAAAGATTTCGGACACGTTTTATTGATATCCGTGGACAAAGATTTCTGCAAATAAAATTACTCTTTCTAAAAATATCTTTTAATACTGAGAAAATTTTAAAATGGCACATGAACTTTCACTCTAATTATACCGAAACACCTGAATTTTACTTTATTTCAATTAAACACCTGGACTTTCAAAATCTCCAAATTGAGACACTTGTTGTGAGCCTCCATCCATTTCTTTCACCAATCGGCTAATGTGATTCATTTCTGGCCTTAAAGGACCCCATTAGATATGTTAAGAAGTGAACCCAATGCACACAATCACAACCCATGCCAACCTAATTCATTTCTCTCACTAAAAGTGGAGTAGGATTGGCATGGGTTGTGATTGTGTGTATTAAGATCACTTCCTTACATGTTTAGTGTGGTCCTTTAACGCCAGAAATGAACCACATATCCAATTTGCAAAGAAAATGGATGAAGGCAAATGACAGTTGTCTCAATTTGAAAATTTTGAAAGTCCGGGTGTTTAATTGAAATAAAGTGAAATTCAGGTGTTTCGGTAACATTGCAGTAAAAGTTCAGGTGTCATTTTGAAATTTTCCCTTTAATACCCTAATACAAAAGATGTGCACTTTTTATATAGACTCGGATGTTGAGAGAAAATTGACACATTGCCCTCCAATACACCTAATGCCAACCAATTAATATTCGATAGCTACAATTAAAATTTAAAAAATTGGTGGAAGGTCCACTATAGCATATTTGTAACTCACTAAGTCCACTTCTAAATTTCATAACCCCCCTAGTCCACTAATTAGGTTTTGGTGAGGTCTTAAGTCCAATTCACTTAAAAGGGGAATTAGATCAGGACTCAAATACCCTTCAGTTAGGGTTTCAATCATTATCTCTATCTCATACTCGTCTCTCTCTCTCTCTCATACTCGCCTCTCTCTCTCTCTCATACTCGTCTCTCTCTCTCATACTCGCCTTTCTCTCTCTCTCTCTCACGCACACACACATACCCCGCTGATCCTTCCTCCCGCCGCCGATCGTCCCCCCTTCCACCACCGATCATTCCTCCCGCTGTCGCCACGACGCCATCGTCGATCCATCGCTGGTTAGCATAGTCACGCCTTGTGCAACGATGCCAACGCTGTCCAAGATGCCGACGCCTTGTGACGAGGCGGTGGACTTCGCCTATTACCACGGCTACGACGCTCCATAACGTTTATGCCGTTCTGTGAAGAAGGCGACGACAGCAAAGGGGGAAAAGTTACGAGAGATCCTTTTTTTTTAGAGTTTAGAAAGATAGAATTTTATATATAACGTTATATGTATAGAAAACATATGACTGGGTGGTCCTCTTTGCAACAGTTATTTTGGATCAGTTTCGTATCTAACGTTATTGTACTTATATAACATTATATGACATTGTATATTCTACTTTGTTGAATTTTTTTTGAGTTTCGCTTCACAAAAACTCTCATATAGCATTATATTTTCACTTTATTGAATTGGTCCGCGCAGCAATCTCAATGACTTGCTTCTACTAACAATAGAATTTTATATATAACGTTATATGTATAGAAAACATATGACTGAGTGGTACTCTTTACAACAGTTACGTTATCTAACGTTATTGTACTTATATAACGTTATATAACATTGTATATTCTGCTTTGTTGAATTTTTTTTTAGTTTCGCTGCACAAAAACTCTTATATAACATTATATTTTCACTTTATTGAATTGGTCCGCGCAGTGGCCTCAATGACTTGCTTCTAGTAACAATAATACACACATGAAAACATAATACATGTGACAAAAAATAATCATATAACCTTATAACGTTATACATGAGATTTTGTCATTTCTAACTCTAAAAAAAAGAAGAAGAGGAGATCTCGTAACTTCTTTCCATTATATTTTCACTTTATTGAATTGGTCCGCGCAGCGGCCTCAATGACTTGGTTCTAGTAACAATAATACACACAAAAAATCGTTATACATGAGATTTTGTCCTTTCTAACTCTAAAAAAATAAAAAGAGGAGATCTCGTAACTTTTTTTCCTTCGTTGTCGTCGCCTTCTTCACAGTCGACTTCACATGTAACTTAATACTCTTCACCCCTTGAACAACTGCACAAATAACAGCCTTTAACAAAATTAGTACATAACCAACATTGATATAATCATATATACTATCAATCGAATCCCTAACTTAATTCAATCATACCTTAAAACATTATATGTTCAGGTCTGTTAGGCCGCTGCGCGGACCAATTCATATAAGGTTATATATGGTTATGGTTTATTATTCTTTTATAGGGTTATATGGTTATAACGAGTAAGGAACAATATAGTTATATGGTTATATATTCAGATCATATATAATCTTATATTTTTTTTTTTTTTCTTCTTATATATGCAAATTTGATTAGTTTTGAACTTCAACCACAATGGGTGAGAGTTGAGACAGAAGCTATAACAGAACAAAATGACAACCGAACAAAATGATAAAATACCATACATCTTCATAGAACAAAATGACATTCATAAACAACCAACGGGAGAATATATAACGTTATATAATGTTACACAATAACATATAACATTACAATGTTTTATGTTATAACCTAATGTTATATGTTTACATCCGAGGGTGTGGGGGCAGGGCCCACAAAACGATATTTTCAAGAATTTGGGGTGTAGTTTCAACCATAGAACCCAACTTAATTATATTGCAGTCGGTATGTTTTTTCACTCTAATGAAAATAATTTCAGGAACTCATATATAACCTTATATGATCCCATAAGTTCATCCAAAACCCTAACCAAACCAGATCTGAACATTCCAAATCCAGCAAAAATCCAGTTAACCCTACTTCGTTGTCCATTACCTATATTGAATTGGTCCGCGCAGCGGCCTCATTAACTGGCTTCTATAACATGTAGAGAGTTCGTATATAACCATCGATTATATAACCATATATACGAAAAGAAAAACATAAAGTGGAAACTGGATTGCTCAAACATAAACATAAACGATTCATAAAATTTCCCCAGAATACTCTGTACAAAAACCCTCAAACAGAAGGTAAACAACTTGTTTGAACAAAGAATCAAAGTGGTCTACAAACACTGAACCAGAAGACATCTAATTTATGATATAACAATATATATACTCAACACTGAACCAAAAGTCATCTAATTTATGATATAACAATATATATACTCGAACTTTCAAAATCCTAACTTATATTACCAAAATCGTTCATATAACCATATATACGAATGGGAACGTACCTACTGTTGGTTCAGTGTTGGTGGTGGACGACGACCACGAGACTGATGAATGGCGACAAGATCGGGTGAAGAACCGGCGAAGAATGGCGACTAGGACCCTACTAGAATGGGCGATGAACGGTTGAAGAACGGACGCGATCGTTGGTGGTGGATGACGGAGATCGACTACCGCCAACGACGAAGATTGTTGACGACGAACGGTCGAAGAACGGGCTTCTCTCTCTCTCTCTCTCTCTCTCTCTCTCTCTCTCTCGCTCGCGCGCGCGTTTTGAAAGGGGGGGGGGGGGGAAGATGGGATAGGTTTTATAACGGGGGGAGTAATTTTCGGATCGGGATTTTTTGAAATGGATGAAAAAACGGGACAGACTGAGCAGCGGTATATTAGACTAAACATGGTTATTATATTCTTCCTAATAGGTTAGTGGACTTAGGGGGTTTTAGAATTTAGAAGTGGACTTAGTGGATTTGAAAAGTGCTAGAGTGGACTTATGAAAAATTCTCCCATTAAAATTTGATAGGTACACGTCCGTCCAACGATTTCGGACACATGTTAATTTATGATTTCGGACACATTTTATTTATTATATCTGTAGACGAAAATTTGTGCAAGGTACCGGGACGACATTTTGTTACGGAATGGATATTAAAGGAAGAGTTTCATTTTGTCGAGCTCCTTTATGTTGGGAGAACTACATGATCTTATTATTGCAGTAGTTTTAAGAAGGCAATTTTGTTGAGCTCCTTTATATTGGGAGAACTAACCGTTCCAGAGCGGGGAAAAAAAAAATCCTTATTTTTTAAGAAGGTAATTTCAAACTCAAAAAATATGTGTTTATTGAAATCTAAAAATATGCAATATGGATTTTATTTAAAAATATGAAATAAGCTGCATATACGATGCAAAAAAAAAAATTAAAATTTTATTTTTCATTTACATAATTTTCAAGTTTGAAAATATGAAATAAATTACTTATTTTTTAAAAAGGTTTCTAAAACGGGCTCTAGTGAGCTACTCCACTTATTATTTGCAATTAATTTGCTCATACTCTGAGGAGTTAGTAGTCTTCTTCTCTTTTTTTTCTTAACATAAATAAGCAACGTAACCAAAGGAGCACTGAATAATTTCGCTCAAACTTACTGTGCGGGCTGCGGATCAACAAAAAAAAAAAAAAAAAACTTACTGTGCGGGCCATGCCGGTCAACATTTTCAGTAATGTCCAGACATGTGTGGTGTTCCGAAAGCCTTTTTCACAGCACAACGTTTTTGGCTCTCCACTCGAAACCACATTGACAAATCAATGCCACAATTCTATCAAAGATGTGGTGTTCAAGAATGTTAGCCACCTACCATGCTTGTGGTCAAGAGTTAAACAGCAGCCTAACCAATAATCTTGCTTTTTGTACAATGTATCACCATCAATTACGGATGGGTTTCCCTATCACTAGCTACCAACTAGTGAATAGTAATTGTCTTTTCCACGTAAGCTTCCTTTAAGATCAGTAGACTTTTTCTATTGAACTGATGACTTTGTGTTTGTTTTCAGGAATTTCCAGTGATCCATATCCATAGCCAAAAGCAAATTTGAAGACCTGGATCTGTGCAAATTCCACGTGTAGAATGCACTAGAACGGGAGTAGTGCAAAGTGGTTGATTCGGCCGCTTATCGAGCAATGGAAGGTTCAAATTTGTGTGCGCTCATATTCGATCCGAGCCGTTTGTGCAGAGATGAACGGGTGGATCAGCTGCTCTGCATCCTCTCAGCAGCATCCTCCGGTCAGCACCGGAATGGGAGGAATTTTGAA
Organism: Rhododendron molle; assembly: GCA_025413875.1. Lineage (NCBI taxonomy): Eukaryota > Viridiplantae > Streptophyta > Magnoliopsida > Ericales > Ericaceae > Rhododendron > Rhododendron molle. The sequence goes on along the minus strand of CM046398.1, from coordinate 38,102,931 downwards.
TGGAATTTTGTTGGATTCGTCCAAAACTTCCTAAACCTGGCGGCTCTTTTTTGGTGTATTTTGTCATCATTTTCATTTCCAACCATGATAACAGAAGGTTTAATTTTCCCAATACTAACATGGTTTGTTCAGTGAAAAACTGGTATAGGAAAAAGAAATTCTCAGTAAAAAATTTCAATGAACTGATGCAGCGTGCAACTCGGAACCTGCTGTAGTTCTACGATAGGAACTACCCGACTGCCCAGTACAATTTAAAGATATGCCAAAAAAAAAAAAAAAAAACAACAACAACAACAACAACTACAACGATATCTGATCATTTATGAACAGGCACAGACAGGATTCTGAGGATCGAAATTTTTTCTTTCTTTTTTCCCCGCATGATCTAGGAGTTCTCAAAAGGCCGAAAGCATCGATTTCTAACTCCATTCCGCACTTTGTTTTTCCTACAATCTACATGTTGTTGAGCTTTTCTCACCAATTTCCCTCTACCAAGGAAACATGTCCACTTTTTGTAAACAACAGGTTATGTCTGCTTTGGGTCACTTTTTAACTTGTCTGGTGCATATTTTCTGGAACATTGAAGATTTGCTAGGAATCCCGGCCCCTCAGGAATTGCAATCAAGATTTCCAAAGCATGAGAATTTGTTTCTTGGGTCAGTATGTGTGGTTTTTTCACCATTCTCATTTACATGGGCTCATTTATCTATTCTGACGGCTTAAATGCTATCATGCAGCTAGTTGGGCGAATTGAGTCCCACTTTGGGGGTAACTTTTTGTTGCGTAACCTTGGTCAAGAACTATCCAAATTAACTTTTTACAGGTTATCCAAGGTTGATTGCATAGGACACTCATCCGGCGCACTACGTCAATAGCTACTCAGGGAGCACCTTTTTGGACCGGAGCTACTACTGACCATCACGTTTTGTTTTTGTAGTTGTAGTTGTCTCCGTTGTAAATAATTTGTTTCATGTTTCCCCTTTAAACTTTTATGTTATTTCCATAAATCTATGCATTTTCTAGCGTTTCCTAAATTTTTAAAGAAAAAAAAAATTATTTAATTGGCATTTTTGTCTTTAATTGATGCCACAGGGCTCCAGAACTCTCCTCCTTGTACTATGCTGCCTTAAGCATCTTGCGGCATATGAAATTATGAATTTAATGGGAGAACGTGAGTTCAACATTTTGTTGGGTATGGCCAAGAGTTTTTTGGCCCAATGGCATGAGTAGTGTACTTAGGTTTTTACAAAAAAGAGGTTAAGAGTTAAACTCGCGGATAAATAAAAAATAAAAAAATTTGTTGCGCCTGAAATAGATAACCAATTACTTCCCCCGTCCCACTTTAAATGTCCCCTAAAAAAAACGTACATTTTCAAACCCAAAAATATATATGTCCACTGTTATTCTGTTAAGACCATTGAACAGGCATGCCACCAGATGCATGTGCACCCCCAGTTCAACAAAAACTAGGTCCCCTCTGGCTCCACCCCTCTCTCATCTCTTATTCATTCAATTTACTATAAATATTACCCACAAAACCGTAAGTATTTGATAAGGCTTATCCAAAAATTTCTGGGTTCTTTCCTCTACCAAGGAAACATCTCAACTTGTTAGGGCTGCTAAACAAATCAAATAGATTGAGCTTGGCTCGAGTTCAGCTTGAATTTTACTAGCTTGTTCAGACTAGTTTGAAAAAAATATAAGCCAAACTCAATCACTTTTTTTTTTTTTTGGCTCGTGAATAAAGAAATCATTTCATAAATATTCTACAAATATAGGGTTGGATTTCATAAATGTCTCAACACATGCAATCTGCTTCGGCCTTTCAAATGGATATTTTCACCAGTTTTTTTACCATACCATTGCATCCAAATAAAAACACCCTATGTGAGATATGGAAATTTAAGAGTTTGGCTGTTTTTAATTAATGAATGTAGTCAGTAACTGAATTTTATGTTTGAGTTCTTTCGATCTATAGCCTTAACGAGTCTAGCTTGAAAGCTCGAAATTTTACGAGTTTAAGCTCAAGCTTGAAAGCTCGAGATTGACTTGCATATTTCACACGCCAAGCCAAGCCAAGCTTATCACAAACACGAAATTTCAAGCTCGAGCCGAGTTTGAACAAATAATCTCAAAAAGTTTCAAGCTCAAGCCAAACTTAAACACATGTAATAAGGAGTCAAGCCAAGCTTGAGCAATACTGCGCTTGGCTAGTTTGGCTCGATTAGCACCTCTTACTTGCTTGACCAACAGTATTGCCATTTCTTTGATTTTGTTGCACTTTTCTGAGGTTTCCAAAGCAGCAAATTGTTTCTCTTGTGTCTTCACCACGCTCATTCCCGTGCATGCTCGTTGGCCTTTTTGTCTTTCAAAAAGTTGCGCTCCGTGTTTCTCCTCCGAATTATTACCACCTCAAGCATTATAAACTATACTGCATCTCAGGCCAACGTTTCAAAAAGCAGAATACAGATTTCGACGCCTCAAGAAGTTGCGTAATACTGGTTGGTAGTGGACTCCAGAAATTCCTAATTTCTCCAGAAGCCTTGGAATAGTGAGAATGGTGAGAGAACTATTGATTCTTAATTTTTCAATTTGGGAGTAAAGACCAAGGAAAAAAATCCCTTTGATGGAGGAATATTTGTTCAGGTATATCCTAAAGCCAGGTTGTTAGGGCATCGACTGATCGACGGCAGAGTCCTCTAACTTTTCATCCAAAGAATTCAATATAGGAGACAATGAGAGAGATTGGCAGAAACCGATTAAACGAAATAATTACTGGTTTTTCTACATCACGTTAACTCCTTACAACAACAACAACAATAACAGAACCCATCTAGTCCCCAATCACGAAAACCTCCTTATTGTAATGATATTCTCAATCAAAGCTTGAAGTATCCCACCGTAGGTCCTAAATTGAGAAACCTAGAACAGAGAGTACAAGGCCCTCAAATTCCATATTCAAGCTTAGAACAGAGGAAAGTTACAATCTAGCTGAACATATGCAATAAACGGCAGAGGAAAGTTACAATCTAACTGAACATATGCAATAAACGGCAATCCAGCTCCAGAATAATACCAGGTATTAGAAGTAGAGAGACTCTGACTCTGAATTAACCCACAACCTCAATGGGTTCAAAACCCTTCTCGATCGATGCCTTCACTGCATCCAAAATCAACTGAGTCTTCCTACTTAGGGTCGGCCACTTCTTCTCTGGTTTTAGTCCGTTTCCTTTTATACCCCCTACCAACCTAGAAAACTCCTTCACCATGCAGGCTTCCTGTGGAAGATTTTTTGTTTAAACTTTTGATTGGCATAGACGTAGTATTTCATACCCTATACTTAAGTATTACTACAAGAGAGCAAGAAGAAATAAGGCAAAAAACAAAACAAACCGAAGAAACACATACCTGGGGTAGGTCTGTCAAGACAGTGTGCTCACTGGGCTTTGGTACCCACCCCGTCACAAGATCCGTGAACCAACATTCCGTCCCCGCAGAAAAAGAAGCCTTTTCCTCTTCAAAAGGAATAACAAAGTCCCGAAGATGCAAAGTTCCCTTTGATCCAATGGCGGTCACATCCATGGTCAAATTGGAGAGGAACGAGCAGTGGAAAGTTGCAACTTTACCATCTTCCCAATTCAAATAAGCACCACATGACAGAATTACCCCCACTTCATTGAGTACAGGGCCCCGAAGAGCTGTTACTGTTTTAGGCAGCTCGAAATTGGCAGCCCAGAGTATGGACCTGACACAGTACCACCCAACATCGCCAAGAGCACCAAGAGCATCTAGATCCGGCTTCACTCGGATGTCATTCTGGAGAAAATCTGAGCCCGCAGCGAATGAGAAGCAGCTCTGTATCTGAAGAGTTTCCAAGAGATCATTTTGTAGCAGTGAAAAGACCAGAAAATGAAGTTTGGGAGCACAATAACTTGTTCCTAAAATTCTATTTATACCTCCAGGCATGTTCGATGTTATTTGTACTCTTATAGGCTTTCGTAACAACAAACATGGGAAACAAATCAACATAACTACACACCAAATGCTATGGAAGAAATGCTCAAGGCAATGGAAGAATCTTTAACGAATTTTGGCACAAAAGAAAGAAACACATTGCCAGGAACAAAGCTTTTGCCCATGATTCTAATTATCAACAAGAGTGTGATCTCAGCCTAAAAAAGAAACAATAGATTGAGCTTATAAGCCCTAGTAAGGGATAATTTAGCCAACATGGAGACAGTGATCTCAACCTTAAAAAGAAATGAAAAAAAGTTGGAGTGGAATTTTGGCAATTTTATGATGAAAGGCTCCAGGTTAGTAAACAAAGACTATGACAGAGGTCTAAAGTCGATTGGATATAAAAATAAAAAGAGCAGGCAAAGAAAAATTAATAGTTTTGGCACGGGCTGGCCCACTAGACTCAAAATGGAAGTAGGTTTGAAACAGGATCTTAGAGTGTCAAAATCACCCATTTCCCTATTCTGACGTGCTTTCTTTCCAGTGAGACAATTAACCCTATTAGGGTCCTCCAAAATATCCCAGAAGTTTGCATCCTCTGTTTCAAGTTCAGAGATGCAAGATCGTTCTAAATATCCAGAAGGAACATGTTCATATGGAATTTAAAAAAAGCATCTGAAGAATCAGCTACAATGGGGGAAAAAACACATGGAAAGCTCGAATGGGCCTCCAATTGCTCAATTTTCAGACCAGAAACCATATGCCGAATTTTCCCTGTTATGCAGACTCCTAGTAAACCAAATGTGATCATCTTTTACAAGAGTTCTTCACAGAAAAAACAGAAAAAGGATTTGAACACCAAATAATGCTAGGGACACAACACTCAACCACAACACCAACCACACCCGCCTACTGCATGATTGGTGGTTGCAAAGCAATTTCAAAGTGGTTATTCTCCCATTACCAATCATGCAGTGTCACATAGGCGGGAGACATTAAATATAAAGTATATGAAAAGTTTACACAAAGAGCCTTGGCTGAGTGGTTAAAGGATTCTTCCATTTCAATCTCATGTGGGGGTTCGAATATCTCTCTATTGATGGTCAAGGATTCAATTTAAGAGGTTTCAGAGTCTAACTGCAATGACCATTGTAACAACAAAAAGCGGAGGCAACTGGTACTAAGATGACTAAATCTCCAACGTTTATTTTAATTGCAATTTTATTCAATTTGAAGTTTTAAAATAATACTTCTCTCCCATGACTCGCCAATTTTATTTTGCGACCGTGCTCACTAAGAGAGAAAGCGGGATGTAATGGCCCCCCTCTTAGAGTTTTGAATATATGCTGCTTGTCAACGGAGAAAGTGGGTTGTAGTGGTTGTCCGAACCGACTAACGTGCACCTCGAGTAATCCCCTCCCCGGTTCAGTCAAAGATGCGCCGTTCACGTCGCGACTAGAAAATACTCTTACCCTCGAATGATTATAATTTTTTTTTTATTTGGTTCGCAGGGGTTGTATGGGCCAACTTACACGCAACTCGACTATTCTCCTCCTCAATCCAGTAAAGGCGGGTAATCGCTAGAAAATGTAATTACTTGTGGCCTGACCCTGGAATTGAACCCTGAATGGAATATCCACTAATGCTTACAATAAAATAAGCTGACCCAGATTCTCAAAACGGGTCACATTTCTCCTTAATCAAATAAAAAAATATGTGAAAAATTCAACAGAACCGTGAATTTTGACAGACATACCGATTTGAGTTGGCCAAACAGCTTCGAATCGGACAGAAACTCGCTCATCTTAGCAGTCCTGGGATGATGCATCCACATGGTAGCGTCCATGAGCTGCACCCCATTGGATTCACACGCCTCCACAATCCGATCAAACTCCGACACGTTGATCGCCACGGGCTTCTCCAAGAGGACGTGCTTCTTCTTCTCCGCCGCCAAGACCGCCCACGTGACGTGGAGGCTGGTGGGGAGCGGGACGTAGACGGCGTCCACGTCGGGGTCGTCGAGGACGGCGTCGTAGCTGCCGTAGATCCTGGCGGAGGCGGGGAAGCCGTTGGCGGCGGCGAATTTGGTGGCCTTGTCGAGGGAGCGGCTGCCGACGGCGTGGAGGGCGGCGTTGGGGGCGAGGGTTATGGCTCGTGATAGTTTTCGGGCTATGTCCGCGCAGCCCAGGATGCCGAATCGGATTGGGGTTTCGGCCATGGGGGTGATGTGGGTGGTCCGGTGGAGGGAGGGGGTGGTGATTGTGGTGGAGACTGGAGAGAGAGAGAGAGAGAGAGAGAGAGAGTGGGATGATGAAGTAGAAGAGCAGTTGAAATGGCGTTGGTTTTATCCGCTAGATCGTATCTGCACAGGATTCGGGTTGTTTATGCCAGTCATTAATAGTAATTTTTTGATTGTTTTTATTTAAAAAAAATTGGACTTTTTCTTGGATATATTTTAAAATACTTGTGTAAAAAATTATGATTTTTTACTTTTTCGATTTCTCTTATCGAGACGATCCTATATCACATAAAAGTTTAACGTAAAACTAACAAATGAGAAAAAAAATTAATTAAGGACAAAACTCAAAAGTTATGATGCATAAGTTAATCACTAGCGTAAATGGGGCCGTACGAGGCTCCATTCTTCCTTCTTCTTTTTTCCTTAATGTTTTCCTGTAATTTTTTTATATTTTCCATAATTTTTTTGTGAATTCTTTGTCATAATAATTTTTAAAATTTGTCATTTGTCGCCGAGATAAATCATAAAAATATAAAAATACAGATCAATGTTAAAAAAAAATTATATAAGACAACACTTTAGACCAAAAAAAATATAGTAGTTGTTTTGTTTTTTTTTTCATCTTTAACGAACTTTTTAATTTTGGTCATAAATTTTTATTTTTTAGATTTCTCTCGTAGAGATGAATAATTAATTCAAAAAATATGACGCAAATTAAACAAATTTCAAAAAGGACAAATAAATTACACAATACATAATAGACCCAAAAAAAAAAAGTTACTAGAAGAATGAACCCTATTACATCATGTGTGTGCATGAATGAGAGTAGAAAAGTGTTTTTGAAAATGTTAATTGGAGAAGGAGAAGAGTCAAAACTTATCCTCGTGAAGGAAGGTGGTTAATTAGTATACAAGATACTTATCCTCGTGAAGATTAAAAAAAAAAAAAAAAGGTGGTTAATTACAAGAGGGTCGTCCTTGCGTGCTTAGGGTCCTTTTAGGGCGATTTTTCGATCACTGTGGTGACTTCTCGTGCTTGGTCATATACAGTCCGAGCAGGTGCATCCCGAGCTGAGGGAGACGTTGGTTTGTAGTTAGTCCCATGTCTATCATTAATTATTTTAAATTATTCCTTTAATTAGTTTATTTAGTTAGTACTAACTTTTTGTCAAAATATTTGAATTTTCAAATTCGTCATCGAATAGGAAAAATTGGAATAGATATTTTCTTGTTTCCACTTATTTTTATCTAAAGTTTTTTTTTTTGTTAATTTTACAATTGTCCTCCACGAGATAATTAAACAATTGTAAATTTCGATCCAAATTATTTTAAAAACAAAAAAAATAAGCATAATTCTAAAAAATAAACTATGCCAACTGCAATTAATTCAAAAAATACTTACTGTTTTGCGAAGCGCTCAGACCTAACCTTCTTAAAGGTTTGAGGGAGCCCTTTGCAAAAACATGTGTGTGGCGCAATTTTGACAACACAAAAACACCACGAACATTCGTTATGAAATACTCGACGGTACATGCATGGGGCACCGAAAGAGACTTCGCCGTGTCCTACCACCAAATGACAGCGGAATGACTTCACCGCCACCAAATGAAACCGACAAAGCTCACTTCTTCCATGCTGATCTTCTCTCTCTCTCTCTCTCTCTCTCTCTCTCTCTCTCTCTAATATATGTTGCCTGTAGACGTGTTTGTTTGTGTTTGAGACATTCTTGAGGCCTTGTTTATCCGTTTTGCACTTTAGTTTGGGAAACAAGTAAGTGAAATAGGGCCGGCTCTTGGCCCAAGAGCCCGGCCTGGGGTCCAACCCCCCCACCCCCCCAAAGGAGTGTTTTACTATACTAGTGCAGATTTTTGTAGCTGGTTGAGTGGACAAGGAACCTCCAATTCATATTGTGTGGCTGCGTTTGATTCCTCCCTCAAACATATTTTCAGAGCGTATTTTTGTCAAAAAGTGAGTGATGGCTCGATAAAAATTTGGAGTAGTCAAAGTATCGTCGAACCTGGGTGACTGGGTCTTGGTGAACACAAAGCAAGTTCTTTTTTCAATGTGAACCAGAGCAAGTTCTTCATTCAATGTGAACTAAAATTTATATATAAACAAACTATCTATTATTTAATTAAACCATAGGGCCCCACTTAAAAATTTGGCCTAAGATCTCCAAATACATCAAGCCGGCCCTTTAAGTGAACATTAGCAGCACTTGAAAAGTTACCTTTACCTCAATCGCATCTTATAATATTTAACTAGTATTTGGATTCGGAAAACAATAATGTTTTGGTGACCATATTTGAGTACCACATTTTGGATATATACCATGTAATGTGTCACCACTGTATTGATAAAATGTGCTCTATTTATCATGCTGTGGAGCAATTAACTGATCATATATATTCCATTTTTCGAACTAACTGATCATATGTATTGAGATCAGGTGCAGGCTTTAGAACGGGTTGTTGTCGGTGGTGGTGCCGAAGGAGGAGACGGAGGAGAATCGGAAGAACACTACTAGAAACGTAGATGTCGCTTAAAAGTGTTTGGCTCTTTTGTACATAGAACTGTGAACAAGCAAGCAAGGGTACGTTGTGGTGTTTAGGTACTATGGCGTTGTGGGGGTTTTTTTTTTTTTTTTTTTTTGGGCTTCCTAATATCATAAAAAAAAAAAAAACGAAATAGAATTTGTGCAACAGGAGTGCGAGCATAAGTATTAGATTACATCCCATCAAGGGGACCCCTATCTAATCAATAAACTGCCTTAGATTAAGGCTATCCCGGATCAATAACTTCCTAATCGAGAGTGATTTGTTCACCGAGACAACCTATGGCATTGTGTTGAATAGCAGTGCAACTGTCTGTCTCTAATGTATTGAAGTACTATTTTTCTTTTGTTACAAATAAGTAATGGATAGTAAATTTAAACAATAATAAGTAATGGATATATATATATAGAGTAAAGTCATGTGAACCATGCCCCAAAATTCAACTGAAAAAATTGGAAAAAAATTCAGTGCCTAAAAAATTCATCACGGCACATATATTGGTGTGAAAGTTATGCTCCTTTGGAACTCAAGGAAAGTGAGGAAAATTAAAAGAAAAGAAAATTGAGAGGAAAATGTTACTACTTACAATGCCTAAAAATTTTATTTTCTCTCATGTTTCTCTCTCAACCAAACAATACTAATTAGAAGAGATATTTTCTTAATTTTTCTTTCCTTTCTCATCTTTTCCAAAGCGTTAAAAGTAAATGTAAAAATCCTATACCGAAGTCTAAGTAGCATGTGGCGTAGTCCAAACTTAGTTAGATAATCCTGGTCTCAATTCTCATACTAGTATTGCACTTGTACTTTCAATCATCGCTCTCATGAATTCTAATAATTTTAAATGTGTATTTTTTTTTTCCTTGGATTTCAAATATGTATTAAGACACTTGTGCACCTCGATTATAAGAGTTAAAAAAAAATCATCTCGTGTTCATCATCTATTTTTCTATTAATAACTCTACGTGTACAAATTTTGGGGACCAAAAGAGTACTAACGCAATGTACGAGTATGCGGCGGAGTTCGGGCTTAGTCAGATAACCCTAGTCTCTATTCTCATACTAGCATTGCACTTGCTCTTTCAATCATCGCTCTCATGAATTCTAATAATTTCAAAAATGTGTATTAAGACGCTTGTTAATTACTTGGGAAAACTTGTGCACCTCTATTTTATGCGTTAAAAAAAATTACTCGTATTCATCATCTATAGATTGTTCTATTAATAACTCTACGTGTACAAATTTTGGGGATCAAAAGAGTACTACAAATGCAATATACGGATTCACATTGAGTTCCACACAAATATTCAGAGACGTTCATTTTGTAAGGAATAAATTTCTTAGTTTTCTTTAAAAAATTAGTTCTATCGAGTAGCGATATATAAGTGCTTGATTATTCATTCATGTTTTGATTCAGAATTCACAGTTCTAAATTATGAATTGAAAGTTGAACTAATGGATCAAGCACTAATTATTTGTATCCGAATGAGTTCGATATTTTTTAAACAAGGCCTACACATTATTCTCTATAAAAATAAACAATTGCAATCATTTACATGGGACGTGAGGTAAATTAAAAAAAAATTATTTGTACAAAGTCAGTTAAAATGAGTGTGGGGCACGTGCCCCTCACTCGGTCTGTCATGGTGCTGTGCGGGTGGTGCATAGCCGTCCGTGAATTTCCCATGCCCAATCAACGTCCCTAGGCCCCTACAGTCCCAAAAAAATTTCAGTGCCTGATGGATATCAAGTGGTGTCTGTTTGGTACATCCGAACAGTTCATTGTATTTTTGAACGGTTCGGATTTGAAAAGGAAAAAAGGAAGGTGAGAGGAAAGAGAGTTTCAATCCAAAACATACAAAAATGTATTAAACGGTCCAAATGTGTCAAACAGATACACGAGAATATTCCTACCCGACGCTAAAAAATTATCCTAGACTCCCTACTCCTCCCAGAGCCACTTGGCATTACCACAGCTACAATAAAATCCCCAAAAAACGGATAAACCTAATCGAAGGTCCCACTTTAATACTATTCCACAATTCTTCGCATCTCTCTAACCACCAAAATCATCACCACCGGAATAAACTCCTCCGCGGCCTCTCCTTTCTTCAAAATACGTCTAGACACATTCCATCATTGTATATAATTGTAAGTGAATATGCTCGATTCACGACTAGCTTCGATGCTCTTCCCTCCGCCGCGGCGGCCCCCGCCGTTTCCCGCCAATTATTCGAATTCCGGCCGCCGCGGAATCCGGCGGAGCGGAATCCCTCCGCCGCCGCCGGCTTCCGGCCGCCGCGACGTGGACACGTTCACGGAGTACTCGGGCTACCTCTTCGGCCTCAGCACGTCCGAGGCGGACTCCCTGACCGACTACGACATCTCCAGGATCTTCGCGATTTATTGGAAGAAGCCCCTGGTCGTTCTCCGCCGCGTGGTCCAAGTCGGCGCGACCCTGGGCAAGTGGTTCGCGCAGAGGTACCTCGATACCGTCGCCGACCAATCAGAGCGAATGTTCAAGGTCAATTTGTGGTTCTGTTTCGAAAATTACTGTTCGATTTGTACTACATATCCGAAGGGCTTTGAACGAGCCGAACCGAGAAGTGTTCAAGCTCGGCTCGTTCTAAACTAGTCTAGCTTCGTTTAGTGTTGAGGTGTTTGAGCTCGGTTCGTTTGCTAAACGAGCCTCTCCAAACGAGCTGCGCGTTTATGAAAGAGCCGAGTTACAATTTTGATACTCCCCTTTGTTCAACAGTCAACCTCGACTTGTTTTCTAATGAGCTAAGCTGAGCTTTGAGCTTGAACTCGTTCAAAACTAGTCTTGTCCCAGTCGAGCCTAAAAAATGGAGCTGGAGTTCTAGTTCAGTTTGTTTACTGAATGAGCCCCTATAAACGAGCCGATATTTTGTAAACTAGATTGAGTCAACTATTTACTAAATGAGCTTAAAACTTGAGCTCGTCTCGTTATTTAGGTGTTGAGCCGAGCCTCGAGCTACTTGCGAATCAATGTATTCAATATATCTACTGCATTAATTAGAAATTCGTTGTGTTTCGATTGAATCAGGTTAGAGCAGCGGAGTTGCGGGAAATTTTAGCACAACTTGGTCCGGTATGTGATGATTGTTTGAGATGTTTTTATTACTCCCTATGTGGTAGCTTCTTTGCCGTCAAATTAGATACTCCCCCTTGTTCTTTTCGAATTCTATTGGACAGATAATGTTCTCGTAGACTCGTACACATTTTGGAATATGGTGTAAATTTGAAATTTAGCTCTCCAGGGGATAGTGTTCATAAGATGAATTCTCAGAAAAAGCTTGTAGGCTGAATGGTGTTATCCATTCTTTCTAAAAAAAACCTGAGACAAGTTTAATTAACAGAATAAAGGGCGGAAAGTGAGGAAGAAAGAGATGTACAGTAGGAACAACTTACGATATGAAGGGGAGTAAACAGGAACGAGATGGATCGACCGTGCTGAAGAGGATCATTCTCCTTCCATTCTTTGAGCAGAAAAGAAGGATTGGACAAAATCGATGAGAAACAGAATAACAGTTTAAGACACTACTCATGTTAGTCTTGGAACTGTTCAGCTTTGTTCGGTTTCCTCCCCTAAAACTCGGTCCCAGTTTCCTCCCCTGTAACCTCTCTGATCAATTGTACCTGAACTAGGCTTAAAAGTAATTTTGATTTTTTTTTTAATTTTGGTATTTTTAATATGGTCAGAGAGAGAGAGTGTGTGTGTGTTGCAATTGGTCAGAGAGAAGAGAGATGGTCAGAGAATAGAGAAAGAGTTGCAGTTGGTCCCACGGTGTTTTTTGGGGAACCGAGATCGGGTTTTGGGGTAAGTTCTTACTGTAAAAGTGAAAGTACAAAATGTTCAACAACAATGCTAGAACCACACCCAAACACACACTTGGTTTTTAGGATCTTCTTTTTCGGCCACTTTACCTCTTGTTGTATTCTGTCCGGATATGTTTCGGGTGGAGTTGGGCCAGGTTACTTCTCTCACTGCAGAATTGGTTTATTGGTGAAAGAATCTTGTACAATTTTCCTTTGACTGAAAAAGAACTGATGTACAGGTTGTTTCTGAGAAAAATGATGTTTCTTCTTTAAATTTGTAGTAACTTCAAGTGGTAAACCATATATAGGACACATTAAAGATAAGATTTCACAATGAGTGAAGGAAAGTTCAAAGCTGAGCTTATACTTGCTGTATGTATAGTAACATTGTACATTTTGTGATATCAAACACCAATTTTCTCTCAGTAAAATTGGCATTCTTTTGGACTTTCCCAGAGTTCTGGAACTGTGGGAGTCATATCAGGAAACAGGAACATTGTTGCTGAAAATTTGATTACGACCTTGGTAATAGAAAGCACCAGAGTTTTACTGTGGAATAGTACACGAGCAACAATAGTTGCAGCATGAAAGTTGTTGATAGAATGTACTTGTAGATCGAGACTACAATAAAAGAATACCGCTATGGCCTTACGTTTTACACATTTCTTTGCAGTATTTGTTTATACGAAAACATATTGTCCCTCCCTCAAATATGTCTGATTGCCTCTACTTCTATTAATCATCATTCAATTTTTTTGTTTCTGTATGTAGGCATACATCAAAATTGCTCAGGCCATCTCATCTAGAGCTGTAAGTTGATGTCCTCTGCATAACCACTTTTAGTTCTATTTCCTGTTTGTGAAACAACCAACATGTTTGATTGTTATATGACAACATGTTTGATTGTTATATGATACTCTCGTACGAACAGAAGCACAAGACATTAAAATGATATGCACACATGCACAAAGACAGTTGTTTACGCAATTCGGCCAAAACCAATCTGCATCCGTCAGTGAGAGACTCAAAGTGAGACTAGAGATTATGAAATGTGAGACCCAACAAGTACCAAACCTGACAACAATACCCAAATGCCGCAAGCTATACACACATTCCTACTCACCTGTGTTGCCCCAAAGCCCATGGGTACCCAGGCATAGTGCAATTCGTGAAAAAATTAGTTAGGTGAAGCTAGACAACTTTTCATGGAACTCAGAGAAGATGACTTCATAACGGGATCTTGATTTCTGTGACTTCATGACGGGATCTTGAGACTATAGAGATAAGCAGTTTTCTATTCCGTAACCTGTCCTCATCCATGCTTCCAAACCATCTCTGGTGAGAATGTGTAAACAGTTATACACGCCTAAAGGGGTTCTTTTTTATTAGTCTCACTTACTTTACTCTGTGATATCATCATAACTCATAAGAATGTTTTTGTGAATATCTTGGTTGTAGGATTTGATACCTCCTTCATACCTTGATGAGCTTTCACTGTTGCAAGATCGAATAGCACCATTTTCTACTCAAATTGCTTTTAATACAATTGAACGAGAACTAGGGTTACCAATAGATGAAATATTTTCTGAGATTTCACCAGAGCCTGTGGCGGCAGCATCCCTCGGGCAGGTTTGTAATTGTTAAGACAATCAATTTGGAGTTGACATTTTAACATTAGTTTGAGATGTGACATCATACAGTTCTTCTACGATATTCTTTACAGGTTTATCAAGCCAGGCTGCGCACTAGCGGACAGGTTGTTGCTATCAAAGTGCAGAGACCTGGAATTCAAGCAGCTATTTCTTTAGACATATTGATCTTGCGTTTTCTTGCGGGACTAATTAGGAGAGCAGGCAAATTCAACACTGATCTCCAGGTATTGAAGCAGTACGTTACTGAGGAAGGGGGGGGTGTCAGTTTGAAATTGCAGTCTGTAGCTTTAGTTACAATATTGGTTCAAAAAATATTCTGCAGTTAGAATATCTCCACTACTTTGTTGGGCTGAAAGTGAGAGGAATGGGAATGCGACCTCTGATGGCGGACCTAGGCAGGGGTTTTGACTTTTAAGAGCCTCCTTTCACTTAAAGCCATAGAATTAGAAATATACACCAAAAAAAACCTTGATGGTTAGGCATGATGTCTGATAGGTAATGGGCCACTTTGGCCCCGTGAGTTATGTGGATATAGTTCTTGAAGTTTCTCTTGATTTTAAGTTAGCTGTAGTTATGAAGTAATAACTGTAATATGTCTTTGAATTTGCAGGCAGTCGTAGATGAATGGGCATCAAGTTTATTTCGGGTATGTATGGATCTTCACATGCTTTGATTAAATCTTAATGTTCGCAACTATGTCCCATTACGTATACCATTGTAACTTTTTCTTTAACTGGATTTTCTTTGAACATGCGAGTATTCTCTAACGATACTGTTACAAAACAGAATCTTAAATCCAGCTCACTTGAGTTTTGACTGCATAAATTTATTCATCGGAATAGCTCAGTCTGGAATAAATGCCATTGTCTCAAATTCCACTATCGCCGTTTTGCCTTTTTCTACACCCTATTTTCGCCTTGTAACTGTTCTTTTCGTGTCTCCCAGTTGGCAGATGATTTGACCTTATATCACACATGTTCTGCTAATCTATACGTTTAGCAATCATACTGATTTCATGTTAGACTTATTCACTGGGACAAGACTTAGTTTGGTTTTGTTGTGCTTTGCTATTCCTTCAAAACACTTTGATGTCAACTGCACTGGTTTTTCTAAAATGTTGCTCCATATGACAAGCGTACAGAAAAATACATGGTTGTTTGATCCTCTGGCATGTTTTGCACAACACAGTGTGCTGACATGGACCTAAATCAGGCAATCTTGTAACCCAACTTAAGGACTTGGCCCCTCTTCCAATATGTTGACTAATGTTGATGTTGAAATTTCTCTGTCTGTTCATCATCTTTGTGAAAAGTTGTTCCCATGCTGTCTAGAAAAACTAAGAAAGTGCATGTCACTAGAAGATTCAAATGGTGTACCCTTGGTTCTATAGTAGCTAAAATCTTCTTCATCTCTCCATTGAAAAAGAAATTTTCTTAGCGCTCTATATTGAATACAGGTCATCCAATTGAATGCAGGAGATGGACTACAAGAAAGAAGCAAAGAATGGACTTAAATTTAGGTAAGAGCTATCGAGATCATATTGAATTTTTTTGGATTTTTTTTTTTTGGCCACAGCGATATACATCAGCAGGGGTTAGTGGGGGTGTTAGAGTTAGCACGGGGAGACCAGAAGCTATCCATAGCCCTGGCCCCCTAAAGGGCCTGCCTCCTATGGGGCACGAACCTAAGTCCTTCCACAAAGGGGAGGCAATGACTTACCAACTGCGCTAAGCAGTGGTTGTCATTTTTTTTTTTTTTTTTGACGTTTATCATGGCGAAAATGTCAATTTGTGTAAACTCTATTCTCCAGCCTACTCACTGACCTAAGTTCAGTATCATTTTATGTTAGCACCTATTTCGATGGGTATGATCCCACATATCCTAATGGGTGTCCCCCATTTCTCAAGCATGCAACAAGCTTGCTGACTAAACCAAGGGGTAGAATAGTTGGCAAAGCATCACACTTAGGAATTGGGTACCTATATTAATATAGTCACTTGCATGACTCTCTGCTTGACCTGTCATTCGTTTTCACTTTCTTGTCTTCCTATTCAATTTCCACCTCTTCGAGTTGATCAATAACTTCCATATTTTAAATCCTCTGTTAATTTTGTTTCCCCTTGTCTTTCAGCTTTCAACTCCATCATTGTAAGTGTAGCACAATTCTGAAAGACTGCATATATTCCGAAATTGCTTGTGTACTCATGAAATTGAAGTACTGACTTGGAGATTTGTTACAGAATGTATTTACCTTCTTCCTGTGGACTATTTCCTCTAGACATGTTTCTCTGCACTAGAACTTTCCCAACTTTGATTCTGTGTGTCAATCAGTTAAGCTGGTCTCCGCTTTAACTGGTGATGGTTGATCAGATATGTGACACTGATATAAGATTGAGTTAATTATCATTTCGAATATCGTTCTTCAGATTCTTTCCCATGGACCGGAAATTCGTTGCATCCTCTTTTTGTTGAGGCAATTAATCTACTTCTCAAGCATTGTTCTAGTTGTATGAAATGTCAAAGTACTTTATAGATTGGCATTAAGTATGAATAGATGCTCTGACTGGTGAAATGCATGTACAAGCAGACAGCTGTATGGCGGTCTACAAGATGTGGTGGTTCCGGAAATGTATGTGGAGCAAACAACTTGTAGGGTCCTAACTATGGAATGGATTGAGGTACTTGTTATTTAATGTCTATTTATCCTCCGTTTTGTTTAAGTAGGAATTAAAATTGATCAAACTCCAGGAAAATATTGAGCATGAAACTAGAGAGAGCTCTCTAAACTTAAAAATATGAAAGCTGATTCCCTCAGTATCTCTCTGTGTAACAAGTGTTCAATCCCTCCCTCTGTCTTTAGTCCCTCTTTGGCCGCTTACATCAGCTTCTTTCTTTGCTTGAGTTTCTTTCTTTGTGATGGAAGGGCATGCTCTTGCAGTCTTGTATGATCTCTTTCTTCGTAAACATAGCATAAATGACCAAAATACTTAACCGTCCAGAAAACACAAGTGACCAGTTGCATGTACTGCTTTATGTGATGTATTGCTGTTTGATCCTTTGAACCAATCCCTCTCGTACACAAGGAAAAACGACAAAGTTGGTTCATCTGGCATGCTATGATTGACAGTGACAGAAGGAAACTTAGTGGTAGAAAAATCTTTGGTTTGAAGATGCTTTGGGCGTCCCTTTGTTTATACAACTTTAAGGTTTTTGCTCATATATTTTCCAATTTCATGGTTTGTAGGGGATGAAGTTGTCTGGAGTGAAGGATCTCTATTTGGTGGAGGTATATTTGTGGAAGAAGATTGCAGTAATTTCATAGGCAAAAAATCTTGGCATATAGCCTACATTATGCTACATAGGAACCCAATGAAAGTATTTTCCTGGTCCTGCACAGATTGGAGTTTACTGCTCATTTAATCAACTTCTCGAGTTTGGGTTCTACCACGCCGATCCACACCCTGGAAACCTTCTTCGAACATATGATGGGAAACTAGCTTATTTAGGTACTATTTCAAATACTCATTGACATGAATTTATAAAGGGGCAGTTCTTACAATTTCAAATTTAGTTGTTTCAATCAGCAGTTCTATTGTGTCATTGGGCTTATATATGATTACTGACTATCGTAAATATGATGCACAGTACTAACTTTAGTATTTCTACTGCCAGATTTTGGTATGATGGGTGAGTTTAAACAAGAACTTCGTGATGGTTTTATTGAAGCTTGCCTCCATCTTGTAAATCGAGATTTTGATGCCTTAGCCAAGGATTTTGTCACTCTTGGGTATTCACTACCCTCTCTTTCAATTGCATAAGATACTACTTTCACGGATGATGGCATTTGTAAGACTTGGTTACCTGATGGATTCCACAGGCTTCTTCCACCAACGGCAGACAAGGATGCTGTTACAAAGGCATTGACAGGTTTTTATTTTGTATGCTTACATGAAGCAAGATTTACAAGTTGTTCTTATGGATTTCTGGTCTTTGAATTCTGTACTGAGAGGGAATATACTTTCTTGGCTCTGGTTGTACTGATATAGGATTTTCTGTGTAGGTGTCTTCCAAGATGCTGTTGCCAAAGGGGTGCGCAATATAAGTTTTGGAGATCTTTTAGGAAATCTGGGAACCACCATGTAAGGTGCTTTGATGAACTCTTATATATCTCTCACCTTTGGGTACCATTGAACTCTTTTGCAGTTTAGGACAATATTTTGGAACTTATGTGGACAATTAATCTTAAAATTTGAATGGGGAGGATACATGCTTTATTGATTGGATTTCCTGAAGCTATGGTGAATATCGTACATCACACAGATGAAGACGGGATAAAGAACAACACTCTGAAGAGGTTTCCTCTGAGACTAGGGAAGCAAAAGAAAAATAACAGAGGAACAAAAGAAGAGCATGGCATATCATTTTTGTACTATAATTAACAAAACAGCCAAAGTGATTGTAAAACTGGGACTGGTGATATGAGGCATATAAGAAGTTATTGGCAACTGAAGTTTCGTATGGTTCTCTTTGCACATTCTATGATGAGAAGGATCTAGAGCATTGAAGCCCCTTAAATCTCATATCATCAAATCTGAAGGAAATTACGCAATCATTAAGATAGTCAAAATTACTCTATTAGTTGTCTTCCTGACTATATGATTTCTCCTTTTTGGAAGGGAAACTGTCTTAATCGACAGTCTAATCCTTAACAACAATACAAGAAGATCTCTAAAAATTTGTAACTCAATGGTTCATTGGCACACGGAAATCATGCAGTTTCAACATTCTAGAACTTGATGAGGTACCGTGGATTGTGTATATTCTCTCTGTAGGACTTGATTAGGTACCATCATCTGAATGACTGAAGATCAGAAGAATCAAATGTCTATTGTATTTGCACAATTAGTAACGAGTCTAACAACCTATACTTTATTACTGAATACATGCTCAATTGAAAATGATTCAGCAACCTTTATAATCTCATGTCTTCCATTCACTATTGATGGCTGAAAACAGTAGCAGCAGAAGTTTTTTAAAATTATGCAAATGGTATGATGCAAGATTTTTAATACTTGTTCCTTCTAGGCTATCCATGTTTGATATATGGTGTTTCTTTTTCTGCAGGTACAAGTTCAAATTTCAAATACCTTCATATTTTTCTCTCGTTATTCGGAGGTATCATGTTCTTGTATATTGCATCCATATGTCTGCCCACGTTTACTTGTTTTGCAAAACGGATGAGTCTATTAGGCCTTCAAGTTCTATAGGACTTCATTGAGAACTTAAGGCGTCCTTTTTTGTCTTGCCATAGTTGTTGTTATGATATGATATGCTCAAGAAATTAAAATTTCTTATGGCATGTTCCAGCCTTGCTGTTTTGGAGGGCATTGCGATCAGCATCGACCCAAATTACAAAGTTCTAGGTAGTACATACCCATGGATTGCCAGAAAAGTGCTAACTGACAGCTCGCCCAAGCTGAAGGCTTCTTTGCAAGCCCTTCTTTATGAGGTATATACACAGAGTTCTTTATTCTTTAGGTTAAGCAAGATTTTTGCCTTTATCAATATTATCAATTTATAGTAGGTATTCATATCTGCTTTGTCAAAGCATAGTTCTGACACATTTTTCTCAATAGGATGGGTTGTTCCGGATAGATCGGTTAGAGTCTCTACTTACAGAGGTAAGATATCATTTTTATTACCTCCTATATTCTTTAACTATCGACCATTCAACATTATTGCTTCCAGCGAAGAAGTTTAAGTCAATAATAATTGACCTTTGTGGCCCCGCACCCCCGCCGGAGAACAAGAGAGAAAGAAACAAACAAACAAACATGATTTTGGATTCGCAGAATGTCTATTCCCAAAGTTGTTAAGCCATCATTTGTAATAATACGTATCCGTTTGTTAAAACCCTAGTTAACAGAACTTGGTTTTTTCCATATCCCTAACTTCCTAATTTTAGCATTGACGTCACGTTACTATTCCAACACTTTTAATCTGCAGAAGTGAGGATATAACTAAAGTAGGACTGAAGTCACTGGACCCTAGCAGTTGGCCTTAAATGTCCCAACAGACCTTCTATTAAGCAAGGCAGGGTCCAAGGCATTTTTAGTTCTGTTTCAATGAGTATGCAAGTAATGTTTTGTATCTCAAGTACTTTAGGTTGTCTGCATAAATCCTTATTTTGCTCTTCAACTCCATCAGGTTCCCTTGAGTTGATGATTACTAGCCATATTTCTCTTGCCATCATGAATCGTGGTCTTGCTGCCTCAAACTAGTTGAACCATTCTGTGATTCTGTCGCAGTCTCGTCAGGTCAACCAGCTTCTTAGCTCAATTCAATGAAACAGCCGACCCAATCTCCAAGTTGCCATCTTTTGGATAAACAGTTCAGTTCGCTATTTTGATTTTGGTTTCAATATATCATAAGAGGGTTAGAATTTTTGGGCATGTGGTTACTTAATTCTTATAACAAAATTTTCTCTTGAGGTTGTAAATTTTACATGTTTGTTCACTTTCTGCAAAATACGGTAAAATCCCATGTTTTTTTATGCTCCCTGTTCCAACCTTGTGCTTTTTTGATCATCCATTCCCACCTGCTAATTTATTCAGAACCTAACATGTTCTTATGCCAGTCCCTTCGTGCCAGAACAGAGAAGACCTTGGTTAAGAAGAACATGGAAGACAAGGATTCCAGGATAGTTGTCAAGGAAATCCTTTCTTTCACATTGACTGAGAAGGTATTGACTTTACATGACCAGTTTTCTGTATGTTCACAAACTTATGATAGTAACCTCAATTCAAATCTGATTGGAAATATTGCAGGGTGAATTTGTGAGAGAAATACTTCTTCAAGAATTTGCGAAGGTAATGTTTTGGACCTTTTCATTTATCACCCACAGTAGAAACTAAGGAATTTATGAGTTGCAATCTGTTATGAGCTTGAACGCTTAAATTTGTTAGTGAATTCGTTTACATTTTGCTGATGTTATCCCCCTTTCCAATACATAAAAATGACCCCCAATTACATAAAAAGTCGTACACATTCTTCCATACCTTGGATATACAGTACTTCACATAATTTTTTGGACAACATTAAACTTTACAGTAAGAACGCATGGCTCAAAAGTTTAAGCTATTAGGGAAGAGATTCAATGAATATATTAATCTCTCGCCCAGCCTCATTTAGGAACCACCTCATAGTATGGTGAGGCAGGGAAACACGAGTTGACTGAACAAGGTGATGCACAAACATTTAGAACGAAGACCCCGTAAAACAAAGACATGCAGACAGCTATATACTTTAACTGGGATCAAGACATGCAAATAGACTTGAACCAAGTTCTTGTAAAACAACAGTTCTGGTAGCATGTTAGACAAGCAGTGGCCCCCCAAACTGCTGTTAATGGAAATGAATTCCTGATATTTGTCCAATATTTACAGGGTTTGGATGCACTTGGCATAGCAACCGTGGATTCTATATCATCTACAGCAACTGCAAGCCTACCATTTGCTCCTTCTGGATCTTTCTCTTCGATGACAGATGAAGATGTCATCAACTTGAGAACACTGCAGAGGCTTGTGCTATTGTTATCAGGGATTCAAACGAGTGAAAGCTCTACAACGGTAAGAGCTTTTGCTTGTCTAGTATCATTTTGCTTGTCTAGTATCATAATGATTCAAGGGCATTGTTGTTTGAAGTGAAACAATAAACACACGCCCAAGTTTCTCTTGGAAGTTTAAAAATAACTTGGGCAAAATTTTAATGTACCACTGCTGAGTTTTCGTTCGGCTAAAATTTAAGACGGTAATCCACCCTGTTTTTTTCCATAGGATTCAACAATTCATCTGCTTTTGATTGGTGTGTTCCAATACTCTTAGAAACTGAACCACATTTAAGGCCCGCTTTGATTACCAAACGTTGAACTGGTGCTCCATCCTAGTGCACCGGATTTTTCTGTGTTATTATGCACCCAAAACTTGTGCAATTTTTTCTCCAAAATTTTTCAAATGTGATGGAGTCTTGCAAATGCTTCCCATGTGTTTTCTCTGACATGGAACGCATGCTGGAAATTTTTGGTATTACTCCAGTTGACTTCCAGAAAATCTCTGAACGATAGGGCTTGTCATTTGAGTTAAGCTGTAAATAAATAAAAGAAGAAATTTCAGTGATTGCCTATATGAGCAACTAAGAAAGGGAAGAAGTGAACGACAAACTTTATTTGTCAAGTAATGCAAGGTCAAATGATAAGATTCTCTTTTACATCTAATGATTCTCATCAGACAGCTAATTCTAATGAGTTTCAACCTTGTAGGGAGTTAAGGGGTTCGACCGGGAAGCCTTATTAGTTCTTTATCAATCTGCATCAGTTCAGGAAATACTACCTCTTCTCTCTGTTATTCTTGAGGTAAGAATCAAAGCTCACACGTTTTCAGATATTTGTTAGCATAACTGACCTAGCCTTCCATCAAATTGTGACAGTTTTATTATGCTTTTTCACCATTTGAACATCTGTATATTTCCCAAAATGCTTATGCAAATAGGCTCAACCATTGGAATCAGAGGCCTAATGCTATGTCAATGCTTGAAACTTTCACTGATCAGTTTGGTACTTTTTTTTTGTTTTGTCGCAATTTGGATTGATCCGTCGTTTCAGATTTTTGGCCACTCAATTTCTCCAGAAATTTGTTTTAACATTTAACAACAGAGGATATAGCCTTTAGCCCATTTCATGACTTTTTTTTTACCTGACTGGAACATGTTGTGAATACATTTGGCAGCTCCCACCGGATTTACAACAACAGGTTCTTCGTTTGCCAGCTGATCTGACTGGAAAATTGGTCTCCCGCATTGCTGCAAGGGCGTTAAGGAGGCTCTTTCTATGATATTGGTCTGATTTTTCCGTTTTATTGAGAAAATCTTTCACAAAAAAAAAAAAAAAACACTTATACGATTACACATCATTTTAAAGTTCATATACCGTAGAAAATCGTAGATTCCAATTGACTGGGTATTTTCCTCTTAACTACTTTTGTTTTCCTTTTTCAAAATTTTGGTGTCAAAAAATGTTTATTACTGCATTTGTGGCCTTTAGTTTTGAGTCATTTGTGCTACAGTCTGGATAGAAATGATGAGAAATGTTGAATTTTTTCAATTTTATGATGCATCAGAATTTACAAGAACATTCGTAAGCAGCGAGGATCTTGTCGGGACTGTTATATGTTTTATGTGGAGTACTTGATTAATTTTGGAACAGGGAATGGGTGATTTTCTCAAACAGGAACGGTGGTTCACTGAATAGCATAAATAGAAAAGCATCTCATGAAAAATAGAAGGTTAAACAAAGTTCTGTTTTTGTTGAAAAAAAAGATGGTTAACTAGGAGGATCTTGGATAAGACTAACTTTGAATTTATGTTTGATACTACTTTGTTCGAAAAAAATAATTCAATTGACAAAATTTTAAAATGGCACATAAACTTTCACCCAAATTTCCCATAAACACCTGAACTTTACTTTATTTCAATTAAACACATGTACTTACAAAATCCCTAAATTTAGACAGCTGCCATCATATTCCATCTATTTTTTTTTTTAAATTACTGACGTGGCATCTTTATCCGTTTAAGTGTCCCTTTGGCACACAAGAGTAGTCCCAAAAGTTGTAGTGAATCAAACCCCTCCCCTCTCTCTCTCCTCGCCTCACTCCCACCTTCCCCACCTCCATCTCCCACGCCTCCGCCACTCCCTCGCTCACCCACGCCTCCTCCCCTCTGTTGCCAACGAAACAAAAATCAGGAAAATGAAAGATTGAACAGTAAAAGCCATATCAAAACCATTCATTTCACCATTCTTGCAATTTGTAGCAAATTTCTTGAAAATAAGGATTACCCAGAGTTAATCTGAATCTGGTAGCTCCAACCTTCAAAGAAACTAAATTAAGCAAGATAACCTAAAAAAAATTTGCAGAACCAACCGATAAAAGAAAGCAAAGCAAAAAACTACCCAGATGAGATTATAGGGCCAAAGCCCCAATTAATCAATCAACTCATCTTGAGCTTCAATAATTCGATAGGAACAAACAAGAACAGAACTGTGGGGATTGGTAGATGAGGTGGAGCAAATCCAAGAAAGCCGTTTCTCCTGAATTCACGCGCGTTGGCTGGATTTAGGCCATGAATAAAGAACTAGAGTCGAAGATTTGATTTTTTTGGTGGTTTCTGAACTCCATAAAGGGTCAAATTTAATCCATGACCTAATAAATTGGCTAATATACAGAGATTACATGGTGGATGTGGGGAGTGGTGGATTATGGACAGCTTTGCATCTGAGATTTTTCAATGATTACCAGAGATATGAAAATGAGGGTAAAAGAATGTTGGGTATTGGGGTTGTGGCGAACCGATATGGCGGCCTTGGAGGAAGAAGGGAAGGGGAGTTGGGCAGCGCCGGAGGAGGCGGTGGAGGGGAGGGGGAAAGAGGGAGTGGTGGAGGGAGGCAGAGAGAGAGAGAGAGACAGACAGAGAGGGAGAGGGGGGAGAGGGTTTAATTGTGTGCATCTTTTGGACTTCCTCCCATGGACAATTTGGGCACTTAACGGAATAAAGTTGCCCAGTCAGCAATTTATTTGGACAAAATAGACGGAATAAGAAAGCAGGTGTCTAAATTTGGAGATTTTGTAAATATAGGTATTTAATTGAAATAAACTAAAGTTTAGGTGTTTACGGGACATTTGGGTGAAAGTTCAGGTTTCATTTTGAAATTTTTCCAATTCAATTCTGCATAATACTTTCCCATAAGACAATTTTTAGTGCAACAGTTTATGAGGATATGAATATGTTGTTGGCCTTTTCTCTTAAGGCAACAAACGAACCAAGCCGAGCCAGGTTTTCAAACTAGTAGAGGTTGGACTCCAGTTGAACTCAAATATAGAGTTTGAGCTCAGTTCACTTATTAGACGAGCTTGAAATAAGCGAGCTATCTGAGTTAAGGTCGATTTGTTTTCTAAATGAGCTTAACACTAGAGCTTGAACATGGCTCGTTTCTAACAAGCCATCTGAGTCCATATTGAGCCGAGCTTTGAGCTGCTAACGGTAAGCTTGATTCGTTTGTAGCCCAATTTTCTCAAAAATTTGGGTCTCTTCAAGATAATCCCAGAAGAAAAGAGATTGAATACTATAACTGTACCAACAAAAAGTATGTTTCTTGCAAACCGAAGAATGCGATTACAGAATTTGGAAACTTACGAAATTAGCCACATATCTGGCAAAATTCGATTAATTCACTTTTATCAAACCCCGCCGAACAATGTAGGGCTCTTGTTCTCCGAGTTATTCCTTTGTGGCTACTTTGCCATAAATATTTACGCGAGCCATGCAACGTTCCCAGGCAGGAAATGTGGGCGTATCATTGATAGAACAAAAAAATTTTGAAAAATTTCTGATATAGGAGACCACAAGGAAGATGCTCCAGCAGCAAGATTACTCAGAAAACGCCAATAAAGAACCAAAGAGATATCGATAGAACAAAAAAATTGAAAAAGTTCTGATATAGGAGACCACAAGGAAGAGTGGAAGATGCTCTGGCAGCAAGATTACTCAGAAAATGCCGAGAAAGAACCAGTGAGATACCGAATCCCTTGTTTGGTACGTACCGGGAATACATATGTCACTATGCAACATAGATCTACAAGAAATAAACTTGAGCTAAACCCAAGATGAATAGCATAAACTCCACGTTCTTCACAAAATCACAACCATATAGATATTTGACATGTTCCCACCTACACGTGTATAGCAGGTAATAACAATTTCATCAACAAAATAGGTATAAACCACCTAAGACCACATTAAACTACAAGGTACCAAAAATCTCCATAGTTCAAGATCAGATTCGGATGGACATGCCGTTGTTGCGCTGCAGAAAGTTCTCAATTTGAATGAGTACCTGTCCAGTTCAAGCAAATTATTAGACTAAAAGATGCATTACCAATCAACAGTGGATGGTTCAAATTTAGCATAAGAGGGGCACCTATAATCAAAACGTCAACAAAAGTTTATATAGTCAAACACAATTAGATGGATTGATTCGGTACTGAGAGACATTTATTACTAAGCACAAACGTCTAAAATGTGAGAGTCGCTGGACTTGAGATTATAAGCAAGGTTTGTCTTGACAAATTAAGAAACTAGGGGGTCTTAAATGATTTAAGGGGGCACTAATATATTTGAGGAATATTTTAAGGGAGCAAATGTTTTTTGCAAGGGTAAAGTTGTTTATATCAACCCTTCCTGAGACCCACATACACAGCTGCTTCGTGCATTGGGTACGGCCTTTTTAGTTTAGAAGATAGTAGCCATCACAAACGACAATAAAAATATTTATCTGTGTTGGTTTGAGCAAAACCAAACTGAATACAAACTGAAGAAATTACAAAGCTCTTGCAAATAGCTTAGTTTCAGTGACGGTTGTCAAGTAATATATATATAAAATGACGGTTATCAAGAACTGTAAGGATCCAATAGCAGTAAATGAAGAAAAGGATGAAAAGGCACCTCTAGTGCTATAGCAGTTGGCGTGATATCCAATAAATCTTCGAGACCTAGATTTGCTGCAATATCTGAAAAGAAAGAAAGTTAAATTTTCTTCACTTGTATGAGTGCAGGATTACAGATGGTAATTCAACCAAATTTCATATGCTTTTCAATAAGGTAATGGCTATTCAGGCCACAGCCATAGGGAATCCGTAAGCCCAGAGGCCAGAAATGTGCTGTCTATGGTTTAAAGTCGTGAAAAGAATAGAAGACCGTCAAACAAAGTGGATAAAATTGATAATTGTCCGGTCTCATTTCAATTCCTAAAGCAGCAATAGATAACCAAACTAAGCAATGAGTATCTGATGTCTTTTTCTGCCTACCGGCAACCAACTTGTGTGTCGATCATGGATATGTTGAGGAATTTGTGGACGGAAAGGTAAAAATGAAGTAAATGATAAGAACATAACCAAATGAAGAAGCTCAATTTAATTGCTGATTTAACTATCATATACTTCTCCTTTGTAAGTTCCTTCACCAATCCATAATCCAAACAAAAGAAAACGTAACATTGTGCTAGTGACCGCAGAACAAAACTGTCAAATTCAGCACCCGAGGAACCATGCCTCCAAGCATTCACCAGAACTAAATCTTTATGCGAAACAAGCAAATGCATAAGAGACAACATACTTTGAAGGGAAACCGTAACATCTGCATTGGAATATGAGCACCTTCTCTTTTTCAAAAGAGTGAACAAACTCATGAAAGCCTGTACAGAGGTTAAGAAAAATGTCAAAACCAATAACCGGTTTTCAATTCCTTGCCTCTTCATCTGGATTCCAAATCATCCAGTCAGAAAAGACCAAGTGTCAAATTTTTATGCTAATATAAAATTGTGAAGGTATTGACAACTACCTTTGTGTAAGCATCCTCTGATTCAAAAGTCAAGAGAGGACGAGAATCAGTGCCTACGGCAGCTATTCTGCAGGCCAAGGCATCCAAGGGAACATCTAGATAGACACTGATTCCCTCCTTCATGTACTTCCTGCAATTTCAAGAAGAAAAGAAAACTAGCAGTTCGAATCTCAAGTGAGCTCAGCCATGCACGAACAAGACTACAAAAGCTCAATGTTTGTATTATATATGGCCCCCACATACCAGTTAATAGGAAGAGTCACCGCACCACCACCGGTGGCAACAACTTGCCGAGACATCAAAGACAAGTTCATCAGCGCTTCACTCTAAGGAAATGGTAGAGAAGATATATTTGATCAAGTGATAGGTATGTGGTACTGGTTGCTGGATACAAAACTCAAATCATGCACAGGATGTGATTTGGAGAGTTTGCCCTCTTTCAGTCCCGAAATGAGTCAACAAATCGCAGTTCTGGGCGCAGATCTTCCCAATTCACATCCGAAAAGTGCGAACAAGTGCTTTTTTATTGTTCAACAATACAAGCTAATTACAATCAACGTAGTTTTCTGGCTAGACAATTGTCTATTGGCCATTACCAAAGTTTTACCTTACAATCACATCTCTAAAATCTCATCACCCATTCACTTGTGGCGCATCTAACCATGAAATTTGACGAATATAGGATTTGAAATTTCCAATGAAGTTCCCAAAATCCGTCATTGGAAACTGACTTATACAAGGTTTGAACTTTGAAACCTTTGATGAGTAGGACTTTGCAAAATCCTAAAGAAAGAAGCTTCATTTACTACAAGATCTATGAAAAGACTTGCTGCCAAAGACCCAGAAGTTCAACTTCAAAGACAATAAACACAATGCAATATGATCTCTGTATTTCTTTCCTGAACCAAAATGACTGAGCTTAATTTGTGGAGGTCAATAACGACAAATGGGAAAGAAGATTTCTATATTCACAGCACTGACCCTCACCCTCCCCTGGGTGGACCCATTCTTACAAGAGAGGGAGCTGTTAACAGTTAACACATCCATGGTTGTGGATTATGTATTGTGTGAAGAATGCTGATGCTTTCTTTTAGTGAATTCCCACTTCTATGTTAAGCTTCTACAGGAGTCCATACTGGTGAAATTCACCAAATAGCTACAACCACAATTCAACCAAAAGGGTTCATAATAGACAATGCCAATTCATCTGAAATGATATTCCTTACGACACTGGATGGAACTGACAACCCAAATAGGTGGACAAGACACGTGGAGTCATTCTGTCCTATTTTATGGCTAATCTGTTAGTCTCCAGTTGCCAGTGACCAACAAAATGAGACAACAATTTATGCCTGTGGTTCTTCTTACCACAAGCTCCAACAACGTAAGCCCAAAGAAAAAGATAGAACAGTGAAAAGAGCCTCGCAACCAGCGGTGGATGACATATTACGAAGTATACTGTAAGTAGACTAATTAAAAATCAGACAGTTGCGCCATAAAACTAATCAAACAAACCTCATAGTCTCTAAAGGAACTCTCACCAAACTGCTTAATGATTTGAGCAACAGGACTTCCACCCACAGCCTCCTCTACATATTTGTCACTGCAACACCCAAGGATGACACACTTAACAAAAAAAATTCAGCAGAAATCATTAAAGTACAAACAGAAACCGACCCAATATTTGTTGCCATGACACCATACAGTTCATATAAAACCAAACAAAATATAGTTAACGCACTAACCTGTCAACAAAAGAATAACCTAGTGCTTCAGATAAAACTTTGCCCACTGTTGTTTTTCCGCAGCCCATCATCCCTGAGTTTCACACTCCACAGAGTTCAATCAAACGAAAACCTCGAGCAATGTCATGGAAGACAATTCCCAGAAAATATACTCACCAACAAGGAATATACAACGACCATTCAAGTCTGAGGTGACCTCCTCTCCCTTATTCTGCAACCACACAACACTCAGTTACAATGTTTTACAAAGTTGAGGCAAATCAACCCAACACTGTCTCAACTTTCATTCAGATGCTCAGTCCAGCTATATAATGAATGGACCCAACATATCATACCTTTAACAACCACTTGCTGTCAAAAGAAGTGCAAATATTCCCTGATTGCACTGAGGGAGCTACAAAATAATCACAGTATGAAGAAATGTGAGTGTTTGATAGACAAAACATAAAGAAATGTGAGTGTACATGGGAAAAAACATTGGGGAGAGAGAGAGAGAGAAGAACTTGATTCCGGTTTCATAACGAATATACTCCTATGTTACTCCAGCTAGGAGAATGATCTCAAAGACCACCACATTCACAGCCCTTTGGATTGTGAGAAAGGGTGTGATAAAAGAAGGGAGCGCTTTCCTCCAATCTCTTCATTTCTCGCCAAATTACTCAATCCAAATGAGTTATAATCATTTCTTCTCCACCACATCTCTATTTTCTTTTCTTACCAAATTCCTCACTCAAAAGGTGCGGTCGTTGAGTTCATTCTACAGAATTTTTTCCTAACCCATTTAGGGTCCTTCTATTGACTGTCAATACGCCAAAGAAAATAACAAAAAGACACACACTCCAACACAATTTTCACTTTCCAATACATTTTTCGCACTCTTTTATATTTTTTTCACACATTTTAAACCTAAACAACAGCCCAATGAACGGTTTTTTAGCATTGTCCTTAAAATTTTGAATATGGCCTTTCCAAAACTATGGGCAGGAGAATTCAAGTGTTTAATAAGCTCAGTACAAAGTCTCAGCAGTAGTAGCTTTCATTTTACTAATGGTCACACCACTGGCTGCTTATGTCCAAATTACTCCTACCACAGCCTCACATGTCTACTACCATCTCCCACCCCACTCCAAAATTGTATGAGGTGTACATGAAATGAGACCCTCCCAGCAATAACTCCTCATTTGGTCCATCATGCAACCTAATAAGACCCCAATAGTCTCGATAGGAGCCGTTTATTTTGTAGGTCTCAATATCTACAAATCTGATCAATCGGATACCAATAAAAACTCAATCTAACCATATTTGTCTGATGAGAAATGAATATCCGTGTCTAACCGTCTACAAAGATTTCTCTTATGACAAATATGGTACATCCAAACCGACATCGATGTCCAATCGACCCAATTTTATTAACGAGTTAATTTTGCTTTATCCACATTTTGTCTACTTCCTCCTTAAACTATGTAAACAATAATTTTGTCCCTTAACTTTCTAAATGCAATATTTTGTCTAATTTCTAAGTAAAAATATATTACAATTCAGAAAGTTGAGGGGACAAATTTGTTGTTTATATAGTTTAAGGACTTCGAAAATGTGGATAATTTAGGGGAGAAAAAAAACACTCTTTTATTTAGTGAATCACAAATGAGTATCAGATTTGGCATCACGTACCACTCCAATTGGCACACCTTTTAACAAATTCACCGCTGTGAAAAAGCTACTACATAAAACAGTAGCTTCTCCGCATGATGCATCGCCATCAATCACTGTAACGGTACCGTTCCCAAGTCAAAACCGACCAGAAATGAATACTATGAGTATTACTTAAAGCTCGTGCTTTCCAGTTTTGGAAGTTTTCTTCAATCACGTGGAACCCAAAAGTCAGGTAACACAACACAATTTTTGTCCGGGGTGAGCCATGCTAAATCACATGCTTTAGTGATCATACCACATTTTGTGTATACCATATGATGTGTCGCATACAGGTGGCCGTACCACATTTCGAGTAAGGTCACCGTGGCATTGATCATGCTAAATACACAATTTTAAAATACAACTGTGTACGAAACCGTGGATGCACATGGGCCCATATGCATCTGACAGTTGCGTCCGAAATTGGGTTTTGAAGTTGCGTTGCTATACTTCCATTGTCAAATGAATGGAACAATCGAATAGTTGCATATACTCTGGAGCTACGTATAAGTTATCTCTTTTGAAAAAAGCTCTTAAAGATAAGAAAGAACGACAGCACCTACCACTAATGCCTACCTTGTTGAGGAGAACCCTTACAAGCATTTGAAACCGTCAAAGAAACCCGTCCACCACGCCGAACCCACTCGCTTCTCCTCCTTTGCAATTCAGTCGAATGTCTTCTAGTACATTGTTGAGAAATCCTCGGAAATCCGTTCGATCTTCCCTCGACCTTATCCGACCAGATCCACGGCGACGAGAACCGCAGATTCGCTCCACACGCAGCAGCAGCAGCAACCTCCATGGCCTCAATTCTCCGAGCTCGTTAAAAGTGATTCGTCGCTTCTCTCGTTTGTTGTTGACGGCAACGGAAATTCACTCAGTGATGATTTGTAATTGACACGAAATAAGCATCGACGAAGACCGAACCGAGCTCGTGGTGACTGTAATTCAGAATGACTGCGAGTCGAGTCGGGTCCCCCGGTTGCGTTTTCCCCCGACAAAAAAATTGCCTGGTGAAATGAGAGAGAGAGAGAGAGAGAGAGAGAATGGGGGAGCAGGTGGGTTCGGAAAACTGACAATGCTATCACACGTTCATTTACACATGTAGCGTGTGCAGAGCTCCACACACGAATATCCATATGTACTGTATTTAACTAAAAGTGATTATTTCTCAACACTTATTTTGATAAAAAGTAAAAAAATTTACTATTTTTATGATTTGTCTCCTCCCCAAGACGAATTCAATAATTCACAAAAATTTGACGCAAAAATAACAAATGCGAATAAAATTCAAATAAAGACAAAACTAAAAGTTTTAGAAAAAAGTAGTGTGGAATGGAGCTTAAGTACTTATTTTGTGAATTAAATGTGATATATTATGAGAGAATAATCCACACTTGTATGGCCTCTAACACTTCAAAAATAAGAATATAACATAACAAAATTCACATTTGTGTGACCTCTACCACAAAATATATAGAGCCCACACAAATATCCGTTGAAAGAAGAATTTGGTGGTGCCGCGTGGCATGGAATAATTTTAGCTGCGGGAAACAGTTCAGAAAGTAAGGGGGAGGAAAGGAGGAGGTGACAACGACGAGAGATCGTGAGAGGAGTCGCGGAAGGAAGGGACATTTTAGTATACAGTGTTTTATTAAAAAACTAGTGCTAACCCGTGCCTACGGCACTACACATTTTGGTTGAAAGGGGATGGCAGTTATGTGATTTAGGTGAAAACCATATGCACTTAACCGGGAAGTAGGAGGATGTACTGCAGCCTTTGAATCAAATGAATCTAAGCCGTTCCAACAACTTGTCTCCACACCCTTCTGTTTTATAATAGAGATATCCAATATTCAAGACAACTCATTTCGGTGCTTATCTGAACACTAAAATATAAATATCATGAACTTATTTATTACTGAAGCACCATCATGTGATGGTCCAAGATCTTTCTATAACAGCAATATATTGGGTAAACGTACCTAGAAAGGTATAGTTTCCACGCGAACATGTGAGGTGTTTAGAGCATAATGTGGAGGAGTGTGATAAAATCACCAGCAAGAAATGCGATGGTGGAATTAATCAATAAAACTATGGGTACATCATTTGGTGTGTACAAAATGCACACTGCGTTGTGTGGGATACATCTCGGAATTTCACACAAATGATCGGTGCCGTTCAATTTGTTTAAAATGTATTTTTAAGAATCCTTGTAAAAAAATCAGTTCAGTCGGATATCGGTAAGGCCGTAAGCGCTTTTATCAATTCTTTGCTACCCCGTTCATACTAATAATTAACTTGTGCACCACAATTTACTTGTTTTGTTCTTATTCAAATTTTTTTTATGTTTGTTAGTTTTACGCTAAACTTTTATGTAATATGGGTAAGTAAGGATGAGAGGAACCAGAAAAGTAAAAAAATTATGACTTTTACACAAGTATTTTGAAAAATATCCAAGAAAAAGATCCAAAGACTGATTTTTCGAGCTTTTATTTGGATATTTTCCAAAATACTTGTGTAAAAGTCATACGTAATAGTGAGAAATTTTTTACTTTTTAGGTTTCTCTCATCCTTACCCACCTATATCATATTAAAGTTTGCCGTAAAACTAACAAATACACACAAAAAAAAAATTGAATAAAGACAAAACTAAAAAATTATTCTGCATAAGTTAATCACTAGCGTAAACACCCTCACTCGAATGGCCAAAGGGCAATTGAGACATTTGGTCACTTCCATGAACTAGTAATTACACTTACGACCCTTCTTCTGATCTGAGCGGGTTGGTGGGAGCTCTTCTTTTTTTCGTTTTCTCCTTTTCTTTTCTTTTCTTTTTCCAATCAAAGCGTTATTAAAAATACCTACTCCTATATTAGTGACGAAAAATTTTATGCAAAAAAATAAACTCTAACCTGGCGAGATACATTATAAGCAAAATGAAAATGGGTATAGAGATTCCTCTTCAACTTGTGTACCAATCTATTTTTCAGATTCCAAAATATATTGGTAGTTTATTTTGGTTAGTCGGGCTATATTACCACCATATAGCCACAAGCACTAACAATGTCGCACTTGCACAAACTCACATTGTGGACGCAAAATACTTAACCAAACTCAAATTGTGGGTAGGTAGCACTGCAAGTAGCGTTTGTTTATAAAAGTGTGGTTTCACCATTTTTGTTCATTTTAACTCCGCACGAGTGATTCAGTGCGGACAATGCTAGAGAAAAATTAATTTACATGTAAAAAAGAGGTATATTTTTTGGATATAGAGGATTCGCTTGAACGCCTTCATATGGTGGTGTAACCGCCCTTGATTGGTAGTACTGTTTCAGTTTTTTTTCAGGTGGACAGTAATAGCCAAAGCGGGAATGCCCGGGCACTCACCCTTTACATGTAGTTCTCCTTATCTCAAGTAAAACCTTGGCCTTTCACTTCATGCTCAGTTTGCATGGTGAAGAATATTGAGAGGAGCAATAACGAAACACTACCACTTCAAGACTACTTCAAACGGACAAGAATGGAAATGGGTGAGTTTTTATGCCTACTCGAGCTGGAATGGCATTCACAAACTAAGATTAGGCATTGTTCCACTGAAGCTTTTTGGGATTTTTTTTGTTTGTCCTTACTCAAATGTTTTTCGCATTTGTTAATTTTGCACCTAACTTGAAAAGTAAATTTTTTTAATTTTTACCCAAATATTTTCAAAAATATCCAATAAAAAGTTCAAAAAATCCACTTTTTGGCTTTATCTTGAATATTTTCAAAATATTTGGATAAAAGTCAAAAAAAAATTACTTTTTTGATTCATCTTGACAAAATGAATCAATAATCCACAATAGCTATGCACAAAACAAACAAACGCAAATAATAATAATAATAATAATAATAATAATAATAATAATAATAATAATAATAAAATGAATAAGGACAACAAGAAAAAGCCCCACAAAGCTTAACAATGCCTTAATCACAATCCACACAAGCTCCCATGATAATCTACAATTTGAGGTCAATCGTAACAGTAACAAAACAGTACTCCTTCTAATCCCATTTTAAGTCTCCACTGCAGTTTTTGTGTGTCATTTTCAATTGCATATATCTCACAAGTCACAATGTACTACTATATTATTAAAAAAAAATATGCAATATGAATATTATTTGATAGATCTCAATTACTTCTATAAGACTATGATTTTAAAAACATAAAACATAATATACGTCAAGAGACATAAGCCATTGAAAATGACACGCAGAACCATAGTGGACATTTAAAAAGGTACGAAGAGATTATAAATTTTCTCAGACAATCAACTAGTAATACATAACACTGGCATGAGATAACAAACATTAATTTAGCAATACTGAGATTCTCATTCCAACTCAAGATTACAGTCATTCGAAAACAATGTACATGCTACCATCAAAGGTTCCCTATCCTAACAAATAGGGAAACCACGGGTATAGTTTACAAATCCAACGCGGAAAAACGTAAAACTTTGGTCTTTGGTGATAGATAACAACTTATTGCAAAGAACCATATAACTTGGTGTTGAATAACGAAAAATAGCACTAGCAAAAAAAAGCAGCTGTAGAAATGGAGCAATTATTTCGTATTACAAAGGAGGAAAAACAAGAAGAAAAAAATTCTCTCTCTCTTACCATTGGTTTCGCATTTGCTAACCGCATGCTCCTAACCGTTACATGAATGTAAATATTCCTGTACTACCCCTTGTTGGTCCCCAAGGGACGGAGGAGGCTAGGTTAGCTGAAAGATGGTTATTGCTTCAAGGACGTAAGCTAACCTTGTAAGAAGGGGTATACTGCATCTAGGATCCTCAACTTTAACTTCTGTGACAAATAATTTTACAACTATTTGAAATTCCATCCTGTGAACTTCAGCAGAAGAATAAATTAGCCTGGGTTGATGATATTGGCTTCAATGGGAGCCATTGCACATATCACCTTACCAAATAGATTGGTTCAAACTGAGTTCACCGGAGCATCTGCTGGAGTTGAATGACTTGTTGCTGCTGATCTGGTGGCAGTGAACTCAACTGCTCCGGAGTGAGATTCAGCACTTGCTGCAATAAGGTGGACTCCACCTCAGGAGGAAGCTGCAACTGTAGAAGAGGGAAAAACAACTGTAGGTAGAGAAGACGCACAACAGTTTTTGGTAATAAACAGATTGTCAGATCTCAACCAGTAGGAACAAAACCAGAAGTATATCTCTATCTTTCATACCCCTACTTCAAAACCAAACTTAGCACTTGGATCAGTAAGTTGGAGTGCACGGGTATCATAAAACCAAACCATTGCTAATAGGGCAGAAGATAAGCTCAAGTTCATGTACAGAGTTGTACTACAAATTACAAAATAGGATTTTGAAAACTGGTAAGAAGTCCAAATGTACGCCATGGTCACCCTAAATCCTAGTTCAAAGTTTACGACTTCTATGAGTAGGCAATTTGTGTCCAACCCATTCAACAAGAAAATCAAATGCAAAAACATGGGATCAAAGACAGTTTCTAACATCATCATTTTACGCTACCCTTAAATCTAGCCACACAAGCCAAATTATTTTATCCCTAAACATTTAAAACCATCTTTTGTGCGATATGAATATATCTTGATTCCACCATACAAGAAAATCTGGTTCCTTATCTACTCTGTCAAATTTTCGGGCTGCTCAAAAAATCCGGTGAACAGTGAAACCGGTCCGGACCGATCCGTACCTTTTGGATTTTGTCCGTGGATTAATGGTCCGGACACGGATTGAAAAATTAAAAAACCGTGATTCGCGGTTCGGTCCACGGATTTTCATTACGGAACCGTGGATTAACCAAACCAGACTGTGAGATATTTATTTTATATAAATAATAAATAAATATATAAATATATTTGTATTTATATAATTAATTGTTAGTAATGTTAAAACTTTTTTCTACTCATTTTAGTATTTTATCTTAATAATGGGATATAGTGTAGATGTACAAAAAATATAGAGGTAAATTGCAATTTTTTTTACATAAGTTACGGGTAACCTTAGTTTAGTTTCACTAGTTCGTTTCTTTTCCAGTTTTCCTAATTTCCATTCCTTGTTCAAGTCGCCACCGCACCTTTCTTATTTCTCCTCCTCCTCTCTCTCTTTCCGTTTCTTCAAAGTAACAAGTACATTCTGGTGGCCGATGTTAAACTTAATTCTGAATGTAACCTTCTTCTCTTTTAGTGTGGAATATAAGTTTGAGCTTTACTTTTGTTAAAATCTGTGGACAAAACCGTAGCCGATCCGTGAGTCACGGATTGGATTAGAACCGAACCGTAGGACTTTTGGTCCGGACACGGATTTCATTTTGTAAGAACTGTGACTAGCGGTTCGATCCTCGGATTCCTAGGAATCCGAACCGGACCGGACCCCGAGCACCCCTTACAATTCATCCGGATAGGGTCGAACTAATTGACAATATATCTAAAAAAGAGAAGATCATCACAAATCACTGACAAATAAAGATGTCAATGTGATGAAAATTTCAGTGTCACCACTTTCAACAGGCATCAATCCTGGCACTGAGCAACAATAAATCTTCGAGCAACAGCCATTTGGTTAGTCTAAGAACATATCGAAAAGCATGAACAAATGGGTTGATAAACCAAAATAGATGTGGATAACGTCATTTTTACCAAGGAGAAACACGTTACCTGATTAACTTTCTTCTGAGAATTTGGAGCTGCTTCTGCTTTAGGGATTTGATTTTCGTACAAGTTAGCACCAGAATCTCTGGATGGTCCAGATAAAGATGGTGTCACATTTCCACCAACCGCCAAGGTACTTCTTCCTGCATCTAATTTCATCAGCTTTGAAGGTCGACTCATCTGATCTGAAGTGTTGAATATGTTTGCCTTCTCAGGAATGCCCAAAGATGCAGAGGTGCCAGGCTGTTCTTAAAAATTAAACAATTGCACAAAATCAACTCAACACTCACATAAACTGAAAAACTTGTGTTAAGAACCGACAACCACATACGGCTGGGAGGATGAGGAAAATAAGACAATTCCTTTGTCCAGTGACTGGTGCATTTTGTTGGCAAACATCTAGGGGCCGTCAAACATATTTCCTGTTTTCACCCATTAAATGTAGTGCATTTTACCTCATTTCAAATAATTCTGACTATTAAAAATATCTCAAAACATAATACATGCATTTCAATCCAATTTAAGCCAATTAGATACTGTTAGACAATCTTACTTCAACATTTTTTCAATTTTCATTTGCCAACTTAAAGTCAAAATCCAAGTTGCCAATGCAAGACTATTCAAGCGGAAAATATAGACAGCATTAAATCAGAACTTCAAGGCTGTAGCCCACCCAAGAAACAGCATGCCTAAGACACGGGACTATTCTTCTATGACAAGAAAATAACTCAATTTATGCTATAAACTTTAGCCCACTCAGGGGCTCCTAGCATCTTTCCATATATAGTGTTAATAAATGACCGTCTCCCACCAAGGGTACTAAATACTAATGGTAAAAGTGAAATTTGCACCTGGAAATTCTGATTTGGTAACAGAGGATGTGTTAAAAGGGAAGTCTGAAAGGTTGCATTTGGAGCAATCGGATGACTTGTATGCCCTGAATTAGTACCTCTGCCCTCTCCTCCATGTTGTAACAAAGGTGGTTTTGTCTGTTGCTTCTCATAAAATGAAGTCACCTCCGGAATTTGTGGTCTAAAAGACACACTTCCCACAGGCGGTGGGCGTACGGATGGAAGTATTGAAATTCCGGAGTAGTTGGGCAATGTGCTTTGCTCCACAACTTGGCTCTGGACTGGCTGTGGAAGCGGAACACGAGGCTGTGTAGGAAGTTGTTGGACAGAAGAATACTGGTTACGAGCCAAAGAATTTGGATGCAGGGAAGACAATTGAGATTCCTGTTCTCTAGGAATCAAGCCAAACTGCATCTTATTCTGCGTAGGAACCACTGGTTGCTGACCATGAGGGCCACCTTGAGATAAAGGCTGAGCAAGTGGACCTGAAGCCTGCCGGATATTTGGCATCTGCAACTGCAAAGTTCAAAAGGAAAGTGAATAATCTTTCTCCTGTTCAATATCAGGCACTGGAGAGCAAATAATAAAAGCATAAAACTATAAAGCTTGGAGGTAATTAGACAAACCATTTGCGAGGTAACCATTCCGAGCATTATCTGTGCCTGTAATCAGAGCAAGGAAAGAACATATCAGATGTTGAATGTGATGAGGTCACTACCAAATCGTAATGAAGTAAAAATCCAGGTTCAAGTAAATAGGCTACAGAAACTATCACACCAAACAAAGGGAACAAACAGGCTACCATGCTTATTTTTGAGGTGTGGGTGAACAAGGTGAACAATAGAGACAGAAGTGCTCTCCTATTAAAAAATCTAGGCACAAGATAAATATTTTTGCAGTCAGAAGATTTAAAAATTTAACTGATACCTAAAGAACATCTAAAGACACTCGTTCTGAATGGAAAAAAAGTTGGTTGCTAATCTGAAATTTTATGCATCTACTCATACACGACCTTTTTCCCCCAATCCTCCTCAAGACTTATGATTGACATTAGGAAGCAAAGAAGAATCAAGGGCAGATAACAACCTGGAAAAGAGCTTTTGGCAACATTGGGCTCGCAAGCAATAGTTGATGGGCTTGTTCCTTGCTTTGTGTAGCCATTACCTGTCATAAAAAAGAGAGAATAAAAAACTCTACCCATGTACTCTGACAACCAATGTTATTCTTTAATGCTAGCTGAACTTCAGTGAAAATGTCAAATAGTTACCTTAAGCTCAGAAATGACCTCATTTAGCTGGTTCCGTGACATTTTGGCAAGATGAAGGGTTAAAGGATCACTATATGAAGCTGCCTGACCTTGCAAACCATTTGGATTTAACTCCCTACTAGCCTGAGCACCCCCAAGCACCCCCGCCATGACAGTTGCAGCAGCCATAGCTACTTGGAGACCAATTGGCTGTTGGAAAGCAGAATCCCCGCCAATCGCCGGACCACCAAATTGCTTTTGAGGCCCTAGGTTGTAACAGGAAAAGAACTATCAGGTTATACCATGCAAAAGAGCAAACTCGAGGTTGCCAAAATTGGAGAGAAATAAAGGAAACTAACCAACATTTGCAACCATACCAGGTCCACCACGACCCTGCAGGAAACACAACCATACCGTTGTTAAACAAAACAAAATAGTACAACATGCAATAACTTCTCTCACTCAGAGTTCAACATATGATTCCACATTCAGAGACCGGCAGTAATTACAGCTGCCACGATGAAAAACTTCCGAACCAAATAAAACACCTCATGATTCACACGTCAGAGCAGTCAGACAAGAAGTTGGTATGTAACCACTAACCCACAAACCTTAGTTATTTCAAACTCATGATCTCCAAAACCATAACATAAACAAAGCAAAGAAGTGTCTATGCCTCGGTTGTCGGATTATGCTGACCATGTTAATGATGCGTAAGAAACAAGTTGTTAACTTGCTTTGCTACAAATGTATGGCTTACCTGTTCCCGACTTTTATCAGTATTTTTATCATTTTCAGCAAAATCAACTCTCAATTGCCGACCATTGATCTCATACCCCTGAAGATTACGGCGAGCACTTAAAGCTGTCTCTTCATCTTTATATTCACAGAACCCATAGCCTTTCGGTTTCCCTGTTTCTCTATCAATAACTAATCTGGATGAAAGGAAACAGAATGAATCAAATTTCAAATATGCCCATCAGTGTTGTCTAATGAGAAATCAGCGATATAATAATGGACATACTAAGTAGCAAAATAAACAACCTTACAACACAACATAAAGGAAACCGTCAACATTAATCTCAATAAATCTTATCGTACAAAATCAGGCATTTTCCACTTTCATCAGAAGGTAAGTTACTAATCTTAAGAAAGTGGTTAGGATGAACAAGAAGGATGGGTCAGTCCACAGAAGTATGGACCGTCTATCACTTCATTCACATAAATTAAGCAGTGGTGAATGAAGTGAATGAGAATCAAGGGGAATGCTACCCACCTGCCTAACGTAAATTCACACCGCAGCTCCCATGGGAACGCAGTTGATTGTGGCACTCATACATGTAAATTAAGCAGTGGTGAACACTGGACACCAGGAGCAATCAATCGTTTATGTGCCAGGTGATCAAGGGAATGCAACCCCCGTGCAAAATTTGTGGCCAATAAATACATTTGATAGAAGGGTCACATGCGCAAAAATGCCCACCCTAATTACACACAAAACTCAATAGAAAATTCATCAACCTCAGATCCCTTTTTCCAGAGCCCTAACGAGTCTAGCAGAAGGTCTGCTTTGACAATCCAGTTACCATCTCATAAGGTCAGCAGAGTACTCCAGTCCAGCTTTGACACAAGTGAAGGAGCACTACTCATCTCATAGTAGCGTAGAAGAATCTAAAGCTTTTAACAAAATATAAAAGCGCACAGTGGCAAACCTGCCGACCTATTGTCCCACAGGCTGACAGATGCAATGGGAGCGTGGGGTTCAGAGCCCAGGCTACAGAAATCCAACGGCAGGTATCAGATCTTGAGGATCACTATTTTCTTTCTAAGAAACCAGTAACCCAGAATATAAAGATTAGATGATCATGTGCTTGTAAAAGACAAATTCTATCGTGTTAAAGTAGGTTGTTAATTCAGTTAAGAGAAAATTAGACGAATCTTGCTTGCGTTTTGGGCTTAGAATGTCTTGACTCTTGAGTCTCTGCATTTGTTACAGTTTCAGTATCCATGGAGGTCGTACCAAGTTATTTTCACTCCGTTACCTAAAGGGATAAGCCTCGTTGAGCCCTTGAACTTTAACCATCCACATTTATATCCGATAGAGGCAGAATTGGGGCAACCAGAGCTATCCACGTGTAGTATTTCCATTGAAATAGGACCTCGTGACAACTGAAATGCCAGTCCAGAAACAGAAAGAGAAGGGATATCCATTGCTTGATCGTGATGCATGCTCTGCTCCCAACATGCAGAGAGACTTAAAAGGGCAGCTCTAGATTCCTTTTGGTCTTTATTGTTCTTTTATACTTGTAATCATCAAGACGCTCCGATCAACACTTCATTTCTTATGAGGCATGAGCATAACCAGGTTCTAAATAGCCAACCCTTTCAATAAGCAAGTCTTTCCTATTCTAAATCTCAGCACGTATGAGGGATCCATTCACTCACGGAGTCTCTTTGCATCCATGGCAGAGTGGCTTCCAGTTACATTGGACTTTTTAGATACCCACAAACGCAACCGGGCAACAAACGCGTTCTGATGACACTTCATCCTCATATGCAAACTGTTTTCCAAGATGTGTTGTCTTCAATTTTTGTCCGAAAAATACAGTTAGGCAAGGGTCAAGACTGTTGGAGACCCGCAAGCCATGTTTACACTCAACAGTGAGCTCGAGGGCTGAAGATATACCGAGACCCATTTTTAGTGCTCAACAAGGGGCTCAAGAACTAGAGATCTTGCATGCCCTTTCTGGCACACTCAAAAGTGGGGTTGATCTTTGGATGCGCGGTCGGCCCAGAGGAAGAAAGAAAAAATCCATCTTGTCTTAACCACAGTTTTAAATCTCATTTTCACATCATTTATGGGTAATGAAGTGCATAGCAACCTTAGAGCATCTAGGAGACTACATTTTGACGGCCTTTTTGACTCTCTATATGCTCTTGAGCTTGAATCCAAGTTTCATATCAATCGTAATTGCCATGCTATTAAACGTGTTCTGATTGCATTCCATCTTTAGATTAAGTGATCTTCCTAAAAACCCACTTTTATTCACAAATGTCTCATGCCATCGACCCTAGGCCTCTACGGTAATGGGCCATTTGAAGAATGAAGATCAAGACTGCTTCTTGTGTTAGCTATGGAATCAAGAGTGGCTTGACCGATTAGTGAGCTCATCCAGGACGGTGGAGGATTAAAGTAGTCAGATAGAGCTAGGCAAGGGATGCTCCTGTCTTTAGATGTCTCTTTGTTTGACAAATTGCGAAATTGTTTTCCGGGGTTGGGATATTGGTTTTCGTCGCTGTTGACCTAGGGGTTTCTATGTTAAATTCATATTGTTCGTTGTCTCTCACTGCTTTCATTCATTAATTTTTGGAACTTTGTCAAGTGCAATCCCAAATCAATTGTACAGTGCCAAATATGCCGATACCGAAAGAAACCAAATAAAATTCTAGGGTTTCCGAAACTACACAAATTACCTGAAGGACACAACAGGCCCAACCTCCTCGCAGATTTGTATAAGCTGCTCCTCAGTGGCATCATAGGGTATGTTTCCAACTGCCACGACCCAAACAAACATCAGCAATCAAATTCAACCACAACATTAAACTATTTAAGGCAGCATATTCACATCGAAATTAACAATTTTGCAATAAGCTAGGGCTGAATTGGCTGCCGCAATAGTAAAGGATGAATCTTTTGCCCTTTTTCTTACGGTATCCGGCCCTAACCGAACGGCGAGTCGCTGATTCGCCCTGAATCAATCAAGAATATACACACGCGTATACACACACACACACACATACAAATATATACATATATATATATATATATAGAGAGAGAGAGAGAGAGAGAGATGGGGAACAAACCAAAAACGCAGCGATGCTGAGAAGTGGCCATAAATTACGAGAAGAAGGTGAAGCTCTGACTCAGCTTCAGCTTCTTCCTCTTCGGCATCGCTCTGCTTCAGTCCTTATTCTTACAGGCGCCAGGCGGATGTGTACGTGTGTGTATGTAATACTGTAATATACTACTTATGAGAGAGAGAGAGAGAGAGAGAGAGAGAGAGAGACGGGGAGTTTTGTCTTGTGTTCACTTCGGCGGCTGGAGCTGAAGGATTTCTCTCTTCGGAAGTTGTGGAAAAGAAGCGAATGGAATGGGAAAATTTAATACTCCATAATAATAAT
This sequence comes from Rhododendron molle, assembly GCA_025413875.1. Lineage (NCBI taxonomy): Eukaryota > Viridiplantae > Streptophyta > Magnoliopsida > Ericales > Ericaceae > Rhododendron > Rhododendron molle. The sequence goes on along the minus strand of CM046398.1, from coordinate 38,058,831 downwards.
AATTGTATGTAAAAAAAAAGAATTGAAAATAATTACTACATGATTTAAAAAAAAGAAAAAAGAAAATAACGTTCTCAACCATTTTATCCATCGGCACTTCATTTTTGCATTTACTCACTTAAAAATGTCAAATTGTCCTTCATATGAAAAATTGACTTAAGAGGTAAGGGTATTTTAGTAATCTTAACATGAATAAACAAAACAAAACAAAAAAAAATGATTGCCAATGAAAACGACAGGAGTGTGAAAATTATACCCTTAAAAAAAGAATGTAAACTAATTAACGAAGATATAAAGTCGTAGAGGGTAGGAGAAAATATATTAATAATGTACCTAAAAAAAAACTTATTACATTTAACATCTTATTTTGTTATCTTTTCTTTTATTTCTTCTTAAACTTAACAAGAGAATAAAATACTCCAAACAGGACTCGGCTCCCATACAGTCTGGTCCACTTTGGACTGTTTGAGGGCTCGCAATAATGTCCGGAACCGTACATTTTTTGAAAATGACTGCAAAAGACGTATTTTGATAATTAATATTCAGCATTAACAAATGTTCTTAAATTGTTCTTGACGAAACACGTCCTGGCCGTCATTTTCCCTACATTTTTTAAAGCTCGCCGAAAACATCGACCATCTCAAAAATCAATTTGACCGGATACCATCTTATGTCATTTTGAAATGCGTTAAGTTTCAAATAATTGTATCAAATGGGTCGTTGCACACCTTGTTTTAAACAAGATTAATTCGTTTCAAAGTCATACATCCGACCAACTTGATTTTCGACGTGGTTAATATTCTCTGCAAATTTTAAAAACTAAGATTATTACTGTAGATCCGAAAAGAGTTCACAAACGGTCCAAAAACTGGACCAGATTGGACCTCCACACTGGATGCGTGGGAGTCTAGTCCTTCCAAACATGCGACATTTTCTGGTGGAAAACTGGGCTTTTTGGAGAATCTCTAAAGTTGAGCCGAGTCCTTCCAAACATACCACGCCGATTTCTAAAAATTTGACACAAATTGTTGCCATTTCTCAAAAGAGTACTGCTAGCGGTACCGACGGCCTCTTCATCGAAATCGTACCGACGGTCCCGTCGGGCGGTATATACACGAAAAATAGGGTGCTTGATCCAAGCACTTTACACATATCGGATGTCGTTGATTCCCGCATAAGCCCCCTCGATTTTTTTTTTTAGAAGATTTGGACAGCTCAGATTGGCCGTCCGGTGGCCGGAGACGACCCGGCAGGACCATCGGTACGATTTTGGTGGGGAGGCCGTCGGTACAGCTATCATTTTCGTTCTCAAAAAATGGTAAAAGAAATGGCAAATAGCACACCACACATACAAAACTTAAAATTTTCTTAAATTTGGTAAATGCCATTTCCTTTCTCAAACTTGGCCAAACATAGGAGTACGGCAAAAGTTGCCATTTTTTGATTCTCGAGAGAGAGTTAGGTGAGAATGGCAAAGAATTTTATCACATACGGTGAGAAAAAGTAACTAAGGTTTCAAATTAACATTCACAGATATTTATCAATGAATCTTATGCAGTGTTTTTCCTTTGGTTTCCACACAATTACTTTTGGAGGTCGATATTAATCAATGTGTATGACAGTATGCTCAGCACTTTTCTTCATAGCGAACATATGTTCTTTTTCTTCAAAGTTTAAGCTCAAATCATCGACTGTATCTGTAGATGGTTGATATTCGGTACTTGAATTTTAACTTTGATGAACCAAACAAACAATTTGATTACTAGGACGATATTCAATTATTGAGAGCTCCAATACAGTTTACTTTCCTCCAATTCAATCTAGTTATTTGTGGGCCTTCATCGGGCTCACAACAATGATCAGAACCACACACTATTTAGAGTTTGCCGAGAACATTAACTAAATTGGAAATCACGATCGATGATCAAAACACCATTTGATATGGATTCGAATTGCATTAAACTTCATATAATTATGTCAAAGGTGTTGCACATTTGTCTTTTCTTATAAACTTAATACATTTCGAAATCATATCGAACAGTATCTGATCAGTGTGATTTTTGACGTGGTCAATGTTCTCGATGAGCTCTAACTACTAAACAGTTCCTATCATTTTCCAGACCCACAAATGATCCAAAACTAGACTGGACTAGAGAAAAGGAAACTAAACTGGAGCTCGGTCCTACATTGGTGTAGCACCCTTGCTATTTTTTGGGTGGTCATCCGGCTATAAAAATAATAATATTTTTTGGGATTGGATGCTCTGATGTAAAAATGTAAATAGACCATCCCAATCATTTGGTCTTGGACAGGGATGCTGCCACTCACCCCTGTGCCAAGCGGGGTGTCGAGCAGCATTCAGTCGTTCATCTCGGCACGGACGGTTCGAATTGAATCTGAACGCATACAAATTTGAACCATCGATTACTCAGCAAAAATCCAAACCGTGAATTATTGAAATGAACGACCAGACTGGATGCTCAGCAGTGCTGTCAAGCCCCCCGCTTGGTAGTGAAATGTAGATGCTCTTACTTTTAAGTGGAAAAGTAATTATAAGTGAGGCTCATGTGGATGCTTACCAACTAAAGCATTAGGCTTTTGCATTCCCTTTAAATGGTGAGAAAGAATGAAATAAGAAAGGAGAGTCATTTTTCACAAAATTTCATCATTTAAGTGAGATTGGGTGAGAAAAGAGCAGAGCTAATCAAAACATTTTATTTTGTACTTTTATATCTATTTCTCACCATAATAGTCAATCTAAATGAGTAATTTAACTAGAAATCAAAGCCTTTTCTTTTTTTTTTTCCTCTTGAAATCATTCCATCTAAAGGGCCTCTTAAAGGGAAAAATTCAAAACACAAATGACATTGATGGAGGGTGTGGTGGCAAATAATTGAGCAAGGACAACTGACGCTTGCACCTTGGAAGCATGTAGCCAGGGAATAAGGATGGTTGTGAATTGACATTAAAAGAAAAACTTCTTTACAGAGAAGTTATGAATATATTTTACGGCGTTCAATTGGGCGCGTCCAAAAGTATTTTGGACGGTTCAGATTTAAAAAAAATTATTCGTTGGAATAGTTTAACTCTTTGCTCAAACAGTTTTTTAAAATTTGAACCATTGATTGCCGAACCGAACGACTAAAATTGCGCGGAGCCATGAATGATTCTCTTTTGATATTACAACGGTTCTAATTCTTTTTGATGACTCCCATCTATTCTTTGGTGACCACATTTTCACAACACCTACTAGAAAAATGGTTTGCTTTGCAATTTGTTTAAAAAAATAATAATAATGTTGTGCTTTTTTCCCTTAACATTTAACCTTATATTGAAGGAAAACTCAAAAAAATATGTGCAAAAGCGCTCTAAAGCCATTCAAAGGTGGTATTCCACTTAATTATGTATTATTATCAAAGCAATGCTATGATTACCACATTTAGTGACCGTCTTCTAAATCATCTATTTTCATTCTTTTATTATTAATAACAATAATAAGAAACAGAACATTATTATTGCACGTATGATGTTTGATTGAGGATCTGCACTACATAATACTGGTCTCATCTCATCTGATTGAGTACCCTTAAATTAGCAATTACGAGCAAATTATGTTTTCTAATGGGGACCCCCTTTATTTTTTGGGCACTTAAGAGGGATATGGGACTATCCATTTTTTTGATAGCCCTATATCCCACACAAGTTTCAGACCTCTCTAAATACCCCAAAATTCAGCCCTTAAAGCATCCTGTTTACATCCTAAAATATGCCACCCAATGAGAAAATTACACGTGGCATCAAACAATGCTTTGGCCTATCAGAACATATCCCATTTTGGCCCGAGATACATGGAATCATAGGGTTAATGGCGGTATTATTTTAGTACTAAACGGTATCGTTTTGATGGGAAACGGCGGCGTTCGGGCCTCAATTAAGGGTAATTTAATGGTAATTAAGTTTAGCCGTTGGTTACTTATTAAAACTCATCCAATGATGATTAATCCCTCGACTCATGGGAAGTTAAGCAGGGATCATTTACAAAGCCAGGCGTGTTGCAATTACCCACGTTGCACAAAAACAGGAAGCCCACAACCAAGAAAAACAGCCATGATCGGCATTAGCAAACGTGGAAAGAGAAGGATTTTGAGGAAGCAGATCCAAGTAACCGTTCGAAGGCTCCACTCAACCATTTTTCAAGGAATCATGGGCAGTTCGAAGTAGAACGTGGCTGTTAATTGAAGACGTGGAATTCGAAAGCAGGCTCGGCGTCTATAAATAAGAGAAGAAGATGAAGGAAAGGCCCCCGACAAAAATCTCATCCACTGACAACTCATACTCAATATGATTGCTCAGGGATTTATCTTAGTTTAGGACTTAGTTAGTTTACTTTGTAAGTTGAAGGCTTGTTTGCATGTAAGACTACTTTCGATTAAATTCAAGTTTTCTTATTTCTTCCAGTCTTTCTCTTACCAAAGATTAATCGTTTATAAGCCCTCTTTGATTAAATTCAGTGTGCTTATATTTCTGCTTAGTCTTAGAAAAATCCAAGAGTATTTGTGCACAAATTTGCCTTCGATTTAATTCAGGTTTGTTTGTGTTCGATCGTCTCGATTGGTTATAAGTGCTCTTTGATTAAATTCAGCGTGCTTATATTTGTTTCGTTGGTTTTAGTAAGGTCTTAAGAGTGTTTGTATACAAACTTACCTTTGATTAGATTCAGGTTTGTTTGTATTCAATCATCTTTTTTTGATCTGAAGCCAGTCCTTAGTCTCGGTTTGACATTTTAAGGAAAAATCCTCTTAGTTGAGGTAATTGAACAGATAACACAGTTGCCTGATATAAATTAGTTGTTTCAAATCACGTTGAAAAGAATAATTTCATTCGTGAAGTTGGTTCTTTTCTGGCACGCCCGCACACAATCTTTTTCCTTTGATTGAACTAATTCACCCCCAAACACATCCACATTACCAATTCTGCAAGCAAAACCGCTAATCCAATTCCCATCGTCACCACGAACAACCCCTCCATAAACCCTAATCTAGAATTACAAAGCCCATGCACGTATTTGGCATCAGCCAATTTGAATAATAAAGGTGAAAAAAAGCAAAAACAATCTTTTAAACACCAATTTTTCTAACCTTAGTGAACTAGGCAGTGAATAATCCACACTTAAGAATTAAGACCCAAAAAAGTTTTAGAGTTTCAATTCGTTTTCCAACTTTAAAAAATGAAGTTTTCAAATAGAGTAATGCACGTTCCTGGACATCTATACACATTTCACTGCTATCATCGTATCAATGGCCCTTTTGCACATTAAGGATTGCCCATTTGAAGTTAGCATTTTTGTTATTTTTTTTTATCAGAAATATTCCCACACCTAACCCAACCTAGATGAGACCAATCTACCTAGGGCTCATTGCAATAAAGCAGCGAGAAACAACTAGGAAGGAGGACCACGGGAGTTTGGGCACGCCCATGAGACTACCTACATTGACTTTTACCTCTTTTGGGTTGGCCTACCCTTAAGAATCGAACTCAAACCGGGGTAGGAGCAAATCCATGGTGAGTGGGGACAAATTAGGAGTAATCGATTCCGAGTCCTCCGAATATCCAACTGTTATCTACCCTTTCTCTTAGGGGTGGTCAAGAAAACCACCCGAATCGTAAAATCGGTCTGATCCGTCCTATTTGGTTCGGTTTTGCAGTTCTACATTCAGGTTATGGTTTCAAAAAATAAGAACCGTCAATTTTGGTTCGGTTACTGGTTCGCAATTAATGAACCGTGGTTAGAACTGAACCAGACCGTTTAAGACTAAGACAAATATAAAAATACATATATGTGTGTAATTAAACATGTATTTGAATTTGATAGACTAATCTTTTCGTTACTAAACTTAATTTATTTAGAAATGAAATTCATTTGTTAGGAGAACTTTTATTTTCTTCCTTCCTTTTTTATTTCAACAGATTATCTTTTTTTTTGTTTTTTTATGAGTTCATATTTTGTGAATAATTGTTTGAATGTTAATTGGATAGAACCAAAATCAAACCAAAATCGAACCGATCTTGCGAGTTAATTCTGATTAGATTTTATGCATCAATTAGTTAGGTTCTAATTCTTAATTTTCTAAAACCGATGGAAATGGTTCTGATTCTTAATTTTATCGGACCAATCCGGACGTGTACACCCCTACTTTCTTCCTCTCTCCCTCTCTATAGATTACAGCCCCACAATGGCCTGGATCTGATTGACAAATTCCCCGCACTTGGTCGTCAATCACGATCTCCGTAAGTCACCATCTCCTCTGTTCCCAAACACACACACACCTACACATCTCAAAAATCACATGTCTCACTTGAAGAATTTCCATTTATCTGCAGGGTAGCACGACCTAGAAGAGGCGCAATGCGGGTCCAAACCTGACCCCTTTTTTCGGACCCAGAGATTCAATTGCGAGGATTTGGAATCGGTTCGGCCATGGTGTTCTGGGAGGGTTACGCGAGTGATGAAGCCATGGGGACGTTCGCCCCAATTGTGGTGTACTGGCTGTACGCGGGGTTTTATCAGGTGTTGCCTCCGCTGGACAACTACCGTCTGCACACCAGGAAGGAGGAAGAAGAGAGGAACTTGGTGCCGTTGCGGTCCGTCGTCAAGGGTGTTTTACTACAGCAGCTCGTTCAGGCCACCGTTGCTCATGGGCTCTTCTTGGTTAGCTCTCAAACTTGAGTGTACATACTTTTAAGCTAGAATTGGGTTCAGTTTCATTTGGAATTAGTCGTTTGGTTAGTGGGACGCCTTCATTTATTGGATAAATACGTAGAGGAACTTGAATTATGGTCTGCTCAAAAGTATGAGGAGTTGGGTTTTGCTTTTTTCTTTTATAATTCAGGAGTTCATCCCAGCTTACACACATCTCGACTAATCCTGGCAGTGGCAGACGCATAATTTGTGTCTAGCAGGGGCTCGAAGAACGTGTATTTTCATAGTGATAATTAGAATATATTTTATGAGTATATATTGCTACTTACGAGGCCTGAAGAAGAGACGATATTGTGTGTATGTGCGTAGCCATCATTTAAAGATATACATGCAACCTAAAAAATGATTGGTAACTTGAAATTTTACCCCATACATGTAGAAATTTTTAGAAATTTCTTGCACTCAAGGGACTTGCAGGGGCCAATCCCACATAATTTTTCCTAATTAACGTAAAAAATTGTGTAATACGCGAGAATATTTGGAGTTGTGCAGGGCCCAGCTGATCCGGGTACAAATCCCACTTTACCCTAAAAGGGCTGAAACAAGTAGCATTTGCTTTAGTAGGACCTTGTGAATGGAGAACTAATTGTAGCAGGAAGAGATATGAAACGATTGCCAGATGCCCAATTCTTAGTGGACCCTTTGATTTGAAGAGAGGACATATCAGACATGTGAACTTGACTGGAATGGTGTCAGGAATTTTTTTTTTCCCCTTTTTTCTTCCTGGATCTTTTAGAAGTTCCACAGAGAGGTACGGGTGTTTAAAAATGGTACAGAAATAGAATCCACTAACTTGCTTCCACAACATCATAGCGCATCACAGAGGAGTTTGATCATCTCAAAGAAAGTTGATCATCTTCTGAAAGTAAATGTGCAGAACCTAGAGTTGCGTCAAATGCCCGCACACATGTAACGGGAAAGTAGTGCAGTTTTCAACAATCACCGCAATATTAGGAAAAATTGAGACGGTAAACACGAGACTAATCTCATTTTTTCCTTTTTAGAGCATTTTTTCTTGATCTGCTCCCTCATCCAAGATATTCAGTGCTCCTATTGAAAGAAACGTTATCCGATACTCTTGAAACACTGGTTCCTTGTTGTGTAGTTGAGTATATGCAAAAGATTGAAAGCCAGTGTAGAATACTGGTAAAGTGCTAATTGGAGGGCCAGGGGTTGGGTTTATTTTCTATGCTAGAAAAATGGAAACTCTGGCCTTTATCTTTGCAATATTGCGAGCACTTTCCTTTTCTTCCTTTCGTGGTGTGTTCTTGTTTAGTACTTACGTTACTGGAAGGCAATGTGACCTTTGCTTCAGGGATTTGTGCTTTGCACAGACCATAGAGTTGGAAGATTTGGAGAGCCTCATTTGAAGTGTGGAATTCGACGACAGATTTTAACCACCCGTACCTTTTGGGTAACTACTTTGCCAGTGGCATTCGCCTGGTTTTGTTGTAAGGGAATCAATCTTCGAATGTACTATGGCCGATGTCGGTCATCCAGTTTATCTCTTCTCAGTGGGCTAGTGAGTCGTGACACAAAATATTCGGAACATCATCCCTTTTATCTTGTAGGGTAGAGGTACATGAATCAAATCATAAAGCATTCTGCCAATTAAGGGAAGTGCTGAATCTCCAATGTGGCCAGGTTTGTGGGCGTATGCTATTGCAGGGATGTTAATTATTAGAAGTGTTAATTATTAAAAAATTAGTATTACCAACTTTTACGTATTGGAACTTGTGCCCGTGTTTCTCATATTGTTGATATGAACTGCTTAACCAAGTACACATGCTTGCTTGTGAAAAATTAAGGTCGGTAGATGAGAAAGTATTTGATTATTCCACTTTGCCGGTAATTCTTATTTGAGAGCACAGTCCACATCTTTGTCATGGACGTTTGACCTATTGGCAAATGGTATCATAGGAACAAAGGCATTAGGTAGATAAAGAGTCACATTGTTGACATGTTTGGTAGATTGTTCTTCAGGTGCTGTGCTGTGCCCATGCTATGGAGAGATTAGCTCCCAGTATGATTTTGTTGACAGCTTCAAGCTACCAATTGCTGGCTACTGTATGTTACATCACTAAAGTCTGAACATGTCCCGTAATAAAGGATACCAATTCCTGTATCCTTTCTGGTTGATATATGCTTACGCATGCATCATGGTCTTGGGATTTCAGATGCCCTGATTTGAAATGGCACCTATTCTCTGTCACTGTCAACTGGAGAGTTGTCAATATGCTTAATTCTTGTTCCCTCCGTCTCCATGATGACTTGGTTTCTTTTGAATGAGAGCCCCATTGCACTTAAATGTCAAGCATAACATCTCTATAGTGAGGTGAGGTGCGTGGTCTATGATAATAATCCTGATGGTTAAGGTTCTGGGTGAGCCGTCAGCTTCAAGGAGGATGTATTGGTAGTTCTGCCACATTGCCAATGAGGCAATGATTAAGAAGTCAAGAACAAGTTGTACAACAGAATTTGCATGTCAAATCTCGCATTCTAGCTAACGTTTGAGCTCAAAAAATGTCATCACCGTATAGAATGATGACCGTATTTGTATAAAGACACACACATTAATACTATTAAGGGAAGTGTGCAGTAATAGTTCCTTTTGTTGAAGCAACATCGTAAAAGCTTGTATTTATGCTTGTTTCGAGTTTCGTCTTTCCTCAATGCAAAATATGGATTTGGTGACACTAGAAGAGTTGGACTAGATTTTTGTGTCCTTGTGATATTTTGGTGTTAATGAGTGGAAACCCTTTTGCGAGATCAAGGGACTTCAGGCCCCTGTCTGCTTTTCTTGTTATCGCCATTAGGGGTCCTACTAGGAAAGAGTGGTTAGGAGTTCAGTTCGGCTTTGCGGTGGAAACTTTGGTCGTCCTCATATATCAGCAAGATTCTCTTAAATAAAACGAAAAGGCAAGCCCTAATATTATCTGGTTCACAAGGAGAAGAAGTACTTCGAGTGTTGTGTGATTGTGTCTGAAATGGATTGTAAGAACGATTGCAATCACTTTGTGCACAGTGCTTGATTCTCTCCCATGGTTTTTTCTTCGTCTTCAGGTTTTTCCACATATGCTTGTCTCAATTACTCAATGTTTAAAATTGCTTTGATTTGACTGTGTCTATGGATATTGTAGATCTACGTTGATTGTTGGTTGAATTAGTGTAGTTGGTCTTTTGGGCTGAGTTGATTCAGCTTTTCATTGATTTGAGTAGTAATTAATTTGGTAGAAGGCTCCATCCCTTGCATTGGGAGCTTTTTGAAATAAACTTTTGGAGTTCGGTTCTGCATAACATGCAACTAGATTTTCATTAAACGGTGCCACCCTTGCGTCCGAATCCTGGCTCTGCCACTGCTTTTTGGGATTAACCAATCCTTATACAGGGGCCAGCACAGCTTTGTCACCTTCCACGTTGCGGTGGAGTATGTGGAGAAGCTGATGGAGTTTGAGAAAAATGCGGCTGGAGTCTTTGTTTACGATGATGGTTTGTGTTTAAGTTCATTTTGCAGTTTCCTATGAGTTATTATGTATGTTGATTTTGACTTGAGTTATTATGTGTGTGTTTAAGTTCATTCTGGGTTCGTACCTTCGTACATAGTTCCTTGTCCAATTTCACATTTGAAATTACTTTATGTCGTTTGATGACTACCATAGCATCTCATGCAAGTGAGGGGTTGAGGATTCAGTATATAATAGATATTTAGTTTAGTCTGTTACACTGTTGTAGTATTTATTTACGTAAGTGATTTCTGGTTTATATCTCCGTACTTGGCATCAGATGGGCAAAAACATAGTTATTTATATATGGATTTTGGACCCAGTTATAAGATGATCGACCACAACTCCGAGTCCTAGAGCTTATAGGATGCTTGTTAGTATATTGGGAAAGCTTTCTCATAATATGAGAGCTAAGTTCTGTTCCTCTGTGGTTTCTTGCTGCAGGTAACCTCACAGGCAAGTTCTTCTGGAGACACACTTCAGCCCTCGCTTCCAGTCCAAATTCTGCAGATTGCCATAGCCATGCTGGTCATGGACACCTGGCAGTATTTCGTGCACCGATACATGCACCAGAACAAATTCTTGTACCGTCACATCCACTCCCAACACCATAGATTGGTTGTCCCTTATGCAATCGGGGCCCTCTACAATCACCCGCTCGAGGGTCTTCTCCTCGACACGTTTGGTGGGGCCATCTCCTTCCTTGTCTCTGGAATGACCGCACGGACAGCTGTGATTTTCTTCTGCTTTGCGGTGATCAAAACCGTTGATGACCACTGCGGACTATGGTTGCCTGGTAATATCTTCCATCTCTTTTTCCAGAACAACACTGCTTATCATGACATCCATCATCAACTCCAGGGCACAAAGTACAACTACTCTCAGCCTTTCTTTCCAATTTGGGATAAACTTCTTGGAACCCACATGCCTTATAGGCTTGTAAAGCGTGCTGAAGGGGGTTTCGAGGCTAGAGTAGTGAAAGACTAGTTGTACTCTTACCATTAGTCCTTGTATTATTTCCTTGCGTCATTTTAGGTTTTTGGTCGAGGTTGTGCCACTCGGGAGAAATTGTCCTAGTTTATCCTTTTGAGGGGGTAGCGTTTGCCACTATTATTCAGTGTTCATTCCTTTTTGCTGTTGGGTGAGTATTGTTTTTCTTTGTTTGGAATGTAACTTTGCCAGCTGATGTATTTGTGCAGTATACGGTCTCATTATTGTGATCATTTGAATTTTTTTAGTTCCTAAGAAGTGCTTAACATAATACCATGTCCAATAGGACCATGTATCTCAAGTGACTCAATGAGTTGTGATAAGGTGTAACATGATATCTTGGAGCAACCACAGGAGCTAGTAGCAGCACAGGAGCCAGACAAGATAGACTTAAATGGGCTCGACTAGGTTGGGGTATGGGATCCGCTTGCACTACGGTTAAGATCGTCAAAATAGAAAGCGGAATTCAAGCTATTGGTTTGACTTAAGAAGTGTGCAAGCAGAATTACCGATCTGCCAATGTATTATTTTCCTCCCTCTTATTTTGTGTTCGTGTTGTATGGGACAACACATTTCAAGAATAATTTTTCTGTTCAAATTGTGGTTGATTTCTCCTCACGCTTGAATACAGAAAGTAGCTTGGCATGAATAAATAAATAAACCAAGGAAACCAAAGGCAACAGTTGTTAATTTTACACCGAAAGTTTAAGTATTCATTTCTGTTGAGCGAATTGCTTGTACATGGTGACCCTCTATTTAAAATTTAAATACACAACTAAGGCCGAAGTACGGATCAAAAAAATAAAAAACTAAAGGCCGAAGTTGAGTTTCCATAACCTTAATAATTGGGTAAGTGAATTCTCTCTCTCTCTCTCTCTATCTCTCTCTCTCACTCAGGAAAGGACACAATTTCTTTAGGGAAAAAAAGCATGATAGTTCAAGCTATGCTCTAAAAAAACATTAAAATAAAATTCAGAATCTAGAAGATCATGATTTTTTTATTATCAACATACTGTGAAAATTACATGACTCCCAAAACTTAAGATGAAGTGAATACATAAATTAAGTAAGAAATTTGGCACGTTGGTTGGAATTGTTTTTAGAGATGTCAAATTTTAACATATCAAATTCTCACATAGGCCGTCAAAACGACGTCGTTTTGGTTCCCCAATTCAAACCTCTAACACTTTTCTATTTTTAAGAAGCATACCGAGACCATAGTAAAATGATCTGTACAACTTATTTTGTAGGCCTCGTTGAAATGTCACTAATAAAAATATTAAGTTGATCAAATAATTATTAGAACAAGTCATATTTTTAGAATAATTTTTGCATTTCTATCGATGTATGATCAAAATAATGTTTTAAACAATGATAATGTCAATAAGGCCCACGAGACAAGCTGTTAGGATCAGCTTGTTATAGTTTCGGTACATGTCTTAAAATAGAGAAGTGTTGAGGTTCGAACCAGGGAGACCAAAACGATGTCGTCGTTTTGACCGCTGTACGGCACTTGGGTGCAGCCCCGCACCACAGCATCCCGGCATCCCCGGGTTGGGTTGGAGATGCCCAGCATCTCTTCTGTTCCTACATGCATTGTGGGAGTTTGGCTCACAATTCAAGGGCTCCTAGAACCGTGGGAATTGAGATTTAGTAGCAGATCTCAGGGACCAGTTGCAGGCATTGAAGAAGGGCTTTGGCTGGAGTGCCTTATCCCATTTTAGCCGCAGCAAAATAGGCTCCCATTTGGCCTATAAATTCAGTTGCCTTCTTTGTGTGCTGGAGACAGAGAGAGTGCGAGTTGAGGTTGAGCTCGGACGTGTGAGCTCCTCCTCCGGTGAGAGTTAATCGATAATTGCGTGCGATTCAACAATAGATGAAATTTCTCTCCGTGTTTGAGTTGTGTGCGCGTGTTTAGTTTGAGGTCTTGGGTGGCGCTCACAATCATAACTTACGTTTACATATTCAATTATTCAAAGGGCATTAGTGCGATCTAGAAGAGGCGCAATGCGGCTTCAAAAATCGAAACCTTGAGATTGGATTTCGAGGATTCTGGATTTGGTTTGATCGGTTTTTCATCATGGTATTCTGGGAGGGTTACGTGAGCGATGAAGCCATGGGGACATTTGCCCCGGTTGTGGTGTACTGGTTGTATGCGGGGTTTTATCAGTTGTTACCGCCACTAGACAATTACCGTCTGCACACCAGAAAGGAGGAAGAAGAGAGGAACTTGGTGCCGTTGTGGTCTGTCGTCAAGGGTGTTTTGCTGAATCAGCTTGTTCAGGTCGCTGTTGCTCATGGGATCTTCTTGGTTAGCTCTCCAACTTGAGTTTGGCATAAGCTTAAGTTGGGTTCAATTTTCCTCATTCATTTGGATTCACTCCATCCGGTCCATTTTCGGTTTGTTATATAGGAAATGTCGCACTACTTTGATCTTACAAAAGTGCTTTCTTGAATAATTTTTTGAACTTTTTTGGACCATGCAAAAGTTCTAATCGACAGGAAAGCTTTCCCGTAATATGAGAGCTAACTACTGTTCCTCTGTGGTTTCTTGCTGCAGCTAACCTCCCAGGCAGGTTCATCAGGAGTCACAGTTCAGCCCTCACTTCCGGTCCAAATTCTGCAGATTGCTATAGCAATGCTGGTCATGGACGCCTCACAATATTTCGTGCATCAATACATGCACCAAAATAAGTTCTTGTACCGTCACGTCCACTCCCAACACCATAGATTGGTTGTCCCATACGCAATCGGGGCCTCCTACAATCACCCGCTCGAGGGACTTCTAGACACTTTTGGTGGGGTTATCTCCTTCCTCATCTCCAGAATGACTGCTCGGACGGCTGTGATTTTCTTCTGCTTTATGGCGATCAAAAACGTTGATGACCACTGTGGACTATGGTTGCCTGGCAATATCTTCCATCTCTTATTCCAGAACAACTCTGCTTATCATGACATCCATCATCAACTCCAGGGCACAAAGTACAACTACTCCCAGCCTTTCTTTTCCATTTGGGATAAACTTCTGGGAACCCACATGCCTTACCAGGTTGTGAAGCGAGCTGATGGGGGTTTCGAGGCTAGAGTAGTGAAAGACTAGTTCTACTCTTACCATTAGTCCTTGTTATATTCCCTTGTATCATTTTAGGATGTCTGATCGAGCTTGTGCAAATCGAGGAGAAATTGTCCTAGTTTATCCTGAGTTTGCCACTCATGTTCATTGTTCATTCCTTTTTGCTGTGGGTGAGTATTGTTTTTCTTTGATTGGAATGTAACTTTGCCAACTGATGTATTGTGAAGTATACCGTTTCATTATTGGGATCATTTGAAAGTTTTAAGTTCCTTAGAATTGCTAAAAGTTACATGATGAGCTTTCGGACCATGTATTTCAAGTAACTCAATAAGTTTTAAGTTCCTGAGAATTGCTAAAAGTTACACGATGAGCTTTCGGACCATGTATTTCAAGTAACTCAATGAGTTGTGCTAGGTCTTGCTTTCTCTCATGGAGTAACAACAAAGGAGCTATTACCTGCTTAGGAGCCAGAACAGACAGAATAATGGGCTCAACTACATCGGGTATAGGATCCCCTTTGCAACGTACAGTTAAGATCATCAAAATAGATTGCAGAACTCAAGCTATTGGTGTCTTAAGAGGTGTGCGAGTAGAATTACGGATCTACTAACTGTCGTTGATTTCTCCTCACTCTTGAATACAGAAAGTAGCTCGGCATAGTTAAAGAAATAAACCAAGGAAACCAAATGAACAGTTAATAATTTCACAGAGCATGCTCTAAAGTTATTGGTTTCTGTTGAACGAATTGCTTGTACATGGTGCCTAGATCTCTATTTAGATGTCAACAACGATATACAGTAACAAATTTAAAGCACAACAAATCAATTAATCTTACCAATAATCTCTGCAGGAACACGATCCCTGCTTGAATCTATGAAACCGAGCTCGATCCCTCACAATAATTTCCCTCTCATAAATCTTTGAAATCAGCTTGATCACAGTATGACAATCCCCACAAATTCTAAGATTTTTGATCACTTGAATTGAAGCACGGTCGCTAATACTAATCAAACCAAAAGCCACGGCTAACTTCTCACTATGATAACACAATGCATTCTCTTTGTCCTCCTGCCCTATATCATGCAACACATAATTCGTCTCCGGCACATACCCGTATGCCTCAATCCTAAACCTAACCTCCTCGAGCTTCCGGTAGATCTCCCGCCAACTCGGATGGCTTTGATCGCCGTTGAGAAATTTGTGCACCACACCCTCCACTTCAGTATAACTAAACCCCGGAATCTTCTTAATGTCTCTGTTCTTCATCGCTTCCCTCACCCTCCCCACATCGCCCCACCTCTCAAGCGCTGCATATACGTTGGACAACAATACGAAATCCCCGCAACTGTTGGAACCCATCTCCACAAGTTTCCTAGACACTTGCTCAGCCATATCGGCGTTCCCATAAGTCTTGCACGCCCCTAGCAAAGTCTGCCAAAGCACCACATCAGGGACCACTGGCATCGATCTCACAATCTCAAAAGCGTCTTCAAGCCGCCCGGCCCTACCCAACAAATCAACCACACTGCCGTAATGCTTCACATTAGGACTCACTCCACGCCCCGCCATCGAATTGAACAACCTAAACCCCTCATCCACCAGTCCAGCATGGTTACAAGCACATAACGCCGCGAGGTAGCTCACGCTATCCGGACACACCCCGAATCGACCCATTTCCTCGAAAAGCTCCATCGCTCTACGCCCATCCCCGTGCATTGCCAACGCCATGATCATCGTATTCCACGTAACAAGACTCTTCCTACAAACACGCTCGAAAATTTGGTAAGCCTTGTCCACAAACCCACACTTTGCGTACATGTCGATTGCAGCGTTGCAAACCTGCACGTTCAAATCCAACCCCTCACCCCTAACGTACTCCCATATCTTCTCACCCTCTCTTGTAGCACCCAGCTGCGAGCAAGCCGAAAGGGCGCCCAAAACCGTGACCTCGTTCGCCCTCAAGCCCTCCGACCCAGCTCTCTTGAACATCTCCAGCGCCTCGCTCGGCCTGTTCCCCTGCGCCAACCCGGCAATCAACGCGTTCCAGCTCGCGATATCCCTCCTGCTAGTCATTTCCTCGAACACCTTGCGCGCGCCGTCCAGATCGCCCGCCTTGGCGTACACGTCCAGCAACGTGGTCTGCAACAGCGCGTCGAGTCCGAAACCGAATCGAGTAACTTGGGAGTGAATCTGAGCGGCCTCGGGAAGGGCGAGGGCGCGGGCGCAGGCCTTGAGGGCGAAGGAGCAGGTGAGGGCGTCGGGTCTTGTTGTTGTTGTGGGGGCACGTGACATGTGGAGGTAGCAGGTGAGGGCGCGGGTGGGGGTCGGGGTGAGGGCGAGGCCGCGGATTATGGCGTTGTAGTCGTTGGTGGAGGGGGAGGGGGTGTGGCGGAAGACGAAGGCGGCGTAGGGGAGGAGAGAGAGGGAGGGGGAGGTGGCGCAGCGGTCGAGGAGTTTGGAGCGGTGGAAGGGGAAGAGGCCGGTGGTGGTGAGGTGGGCGTGGAGTTGCTTGATGTGGGAGAGGGAGTGGCAGTTTTGGAGGAGTGAGTCGACGAAGGCCATGCCAATGCCATGCAAGGGAGGGGGAGAGGAAGTGGAACTAGGGGAAGTTCTAAATTCACACTTGTTTTCCTCTCTTCACACCCAGCAGAAGGCTCGGTTTAATTTATGGTATTGTCATAACAAATTTGGTTATATTACTCAATTTGTGGTATGATATTTTGCTGATTATAACTATCGCGGATTGAACTTTCTGATTGAAATTTTTTATACGACACGTTATGGGTATGAAAACGTCAATTTATGGTATTGTCATAACAAATTTGGTTATATTACTGAATTTGTGGTATTTTAGACATGTGTTATTACAAAATATTTTAATTAATTTCTTTTATGACACATTGTAGTAAGAAAACTTTAATTTATGATATTGTCATAACAATTGTGGTTTGTTATATAATTTGTCATTTTTTAATATGTTTTCTTTTGATACGACACATTATGTTAAGAAAACGACAATTTTAGGTATTGTCATAACAATTGTGGTTATTTTATAAAATTTGTGGCATTTTACAAATATTTTTGGCTTGGGTATAACAATTGATGATTCTGATACAACATATTTTGATTTTGTTACGAAATATCATACGAGTCAAAGAATTTTTGGTACGACTCATTGTGGTAAGATAATGCCAATTTATGGTGTTGTTATAACATTTGTGGGTAGCATTATTTAATTTTTGATATTGTACGCATATATCTGATTAGAGTACAAGTATTATGGATTCCGGTACGAATAATTATGGTTATATCATAACAATATTTTTTAATGTGGGTAACCTGCTAGTAACCTATTCAACAGGTAAATTTTAAAGTAAAAGTCGTAATTGAAGTCATAAATATGCATTACAAAATCAAAAATCGGCATAATAAAAATCACAAATTGTCATAATTTAAACATACGGTATACCTTGTGTACCATAGTTTCTCCCTATAAGGGTATTCATCATTTAATTTCTAAAATCAATATATTAATCGTAACATGCGATACATAAAAATTCTAATTTCAATATTTAATAATATAGGCACATTATACTTAAGTAAGTAAATAGAAAGTTTCTACCGTTTTCTTGGCGGTAGCCAAAACTACGAAGCATCGGATGAAAATGCGGACAGAGTAATATTATATTTTCATCGGATGAAAATGCGGACAGAGTCATAAATATGCATTACAAAATCAAAAATCGGCATAATAAAAATCACAAATTGTCATAATTTAAACATACGGTATACCTTGTGTACCATAGTTTCTCCCTATAAGGGTATTCATCATTTAATTTCTAAAATCAATATATTAATCGTAACATGCGATACATAAAAATTCTAATTTCAATATTTAATAATATAGGCACATTATACTTAAGTAAGTAAATAGAAAGTTTCTACCGTTTTCTTGGCGGTAGCCAAAACTACGAAGCATCGGATGAAAATATAATATTACTCTGTCCGCATTTTCATCGGATGAAAATATAATATTACTCTGTCCGCATTTTCATCCGATGCTTCGTAGTTTTGGCTACCGCCAAGAAAACGGTAGAAACTTTCTATTTACTTACTTAAGTATAATGTGCCTATATTATTAAATATTGAAATTAGAATTTTTATGTATCGCATGTTACGATTAATATATTGATTTTAGAAATTAAATGATGAATACCCTTATAGGGAGAAACTATGGTACACAAGGTATACCGTATGTTTAAATTATGACAATTTGTGATTTTTATTATGCCGATTTTTGATTTTGTAATGCATATTTATGACTTCAGAACTTTTTACTTTAAAATTTACTTGTTGAACAGGTTATAGCAGGTTACCCATAATTAAAAATATTGTTATGATATAACCATAATTATTCAGGAATCCATAATACTTGTATCCCAACCAAATATATGCGTACAATATCAAAAATTATAATGCTACCCATAAATATTATAACAACACCATAAATTGGCATTATCTTATCACAATGAGTCATACCAAAAATTCTTTGACTTGTATGATATTCCATAACAAAATCAAAATATGTCGTAACAAAATCAACAATTATTATACCCAAGCCAAAAATATTTGTAAAATACCACAAATTTTATAAAATAACCACAATTGTTATGACAATACCTAAAATTGTCGTTTTCTTAACATAATGTGTCGTATCAAAAGAAAACATATTAAAAAATGACAAATTATATAACAAACCACAATTGTTATGACAATATCATAAATTAAAGTTTTCTTACCACAATGTGCCGTACCAAAGGAAATTAATTAAAATATTTTGTAATAACACATGTCTAAAATACCACAAATTCAGTAATATAACCAAATTTGTTATGACAATACCATAAATTGACGTTTTCATACCCATAACGTGTCGTATAAAAAATTTCAATCAGAAAGTTCAATCCGCGATAGTTATAATCAGCAAAATATCATACCACAAATTGAGTAATATAACCAAATTTGTTATGACAATACCATAAATTAAACCGAGCCTTCTGCTGGATGTTGAGTACTAGCGGATGCCCGTGTCTTGACACGTCAAAATGTATCATAGTTTCAAATTAAATAAATTGCCCGTATTAATTACCCAACTATTCTACGAGATAGTTGTAATCTCCACAAAGAGTTAGTTATCATTTTGAGATATTTTCATATTTATGTATTACGAGAGTATTCTTTGTATCTTTTAAAAAAAATGATCTGATGGCTATAAATTTAACATGAAGTGATCCAACGGTTGTAAATGTTGCTCTCATTTACATGCATAGATATTTTCAACAAAAATTGTTCTGTTTTATAATATAAATTATTTTTTATTATTGGTAGAGTTGTTAAGTTAGGTGGCGTTCCAGTTTTGCCCCTTAAAAAATAAGTACTTATTTGTAATTTTCAAGTTAAAAATAATAGGTTTACTGAAATCAAAAAATATGTAATATGGATCTTAATTGATAGATTTCGATGAGATCTATCAAACCCTGCAAAAAAAATTAAAAATTTATTTTCATCAGTCCATTATTTTTAATCTTTTAAAAATAAATCCTTATTTTTTAAGTACTTTTTAAGAAAGTGGAACCGGCCTGGATTACAATAGCAAGCCAATTGCAGCTGCATCTACTCGAATCCGAACTTTTCCCATGAACACTTGAGCCTCTCTCCATGTCTTTAGGCCAAAGGCACGTACACGTTGCCTAACGAGGCCATTTTTTAGTCCCATATTATTTGTAAGGAAAATGCTAAAAATGCTCAATGGGTTTTTGTAAAGGTTGAAATAATCTAGTTTTTTTTTTTGGAGCTTATAAAATAATTAAATTTTTTGGTCAAATAAATGATTATTCATAGTAGGTAGTAACAAACACCCTTCCTTGGCTTTCTATAAACAAAAAAGTTGGATTATAAGTGCTAGCAAACGGAGCCACTGTATATCCTGTAATTAAATAAAGATATCGGCAATTAATATAAACGGAAACTAATTTTAATAACCTTATTTTATTGAAACTTGCTTTTAAATTCTGGCTTTATATTCATGTAAAAATTACTATAAAAGACATAATTTCAGGCGTTAAAAAGAGTGATTTGCTTTTATATCCCTTCTACTTATTCGAAAAGTTCAATTTAGTCCTTTCAGTTTCAATTTTACCCAACTAAATCTTCGATTTGCAAAATGATTTCAATGTCATCCTTCCGTTGGCTCCCATCAGTAATTTGGACGGAAAAGGGTCATGTGCCCATCACGTGAGCCTCCCTTGGGTATATTTGTCCATTCCCCTCCCTCTCACGGTTCACCTCCCCCGCTGTACACCTCCACCCTCGGCCTCCTCCGGTCACCACCGAGAACTCCATAACCACCAACCGGAGCTCACCTCCTCCGTACCACCATCACCACCCAAAACACCACCTCCACCCCGTACCCACCACCACTGGACTGCAGTACACAGATCTTTATTAATGCCAAACTTTTACCCCAGCTCACACTTAGAACAGGGCAAAAATAAAAGAATCACAACACAAACACCAAACAATTCAGAATCGTAGCTTGCATTCTTTCATTGACGACGAAGATTGGCACCGATCCCTTTGGTAAGCATTAGAGCCAATCTGCCTCGAGCCATTTCCAGGGAAACCTGATGCGAGCCCCGAGCCCAATTTTTTGAAACTGGTCGAGCGAGAGAATTCCTGACCAGATCTCTGGTCCTAGAAATGATCAATGGTGGAAGGCTAGAACTCAGACCGGGTTCGGCGGTGGTGGGACGAGCCGTTGACCGAGTCCCGTGGCCCGATCAATCCTTCCATTTTCTTGTTTTCCTCTCGATCTCTACTATGAAAATGGAAAAACCCATCGCGAATATCTCTGTTACAGAAAATCTGCGGACTGATGGCGATGCCCCAATTTGGCAAAAAAACTATAAACATAGATCGGAGTCGAAACTATACCCTGTTTTATTTTGTTCTTTAGATTCGGAGTAGAAACTTGGATTTATTTAAAGATAGTAGAGGATAGATCTCCTGCTCGAGCCTAGCACCTAAAACAGATCAGTTGCTCTCAACTTCCATCAGCGTCTCTTCTTTATCCTGCTATCATCTTCACTACTCTCTCTCTCTCTCTCTCTCTCTCTCTCTCTCTCTGTTTTGCATGCTTTCAAGTAGGGGTGAGCATGGTCTGGATTGGTTCGGTTTTGTAGTAAACGAAGAACCAAATCAATACCTACGGATTATAAATTTATAGAACCAAACCAACCCACAATGGGCATAGAACCAAACCAATCCAATCCAATAAACTACGGTTCGGTTTCGGTTTTAACCACGGTTTGCTTTCAAGTAAGCTATCATCTTCAAAAAATATTTGAAGTACTTAAAATTAAGAAGATAAATTAAAAAAATTATATTAAAATCAATTTCATTCAAATTACCAAATCAAACTAACATCATCCAACTAATTTAAGAGTACAGTACCAACATTTGCCTCAAACTAATAAAATGAAATACTGGTAAGTCACTAAAATGAGCCAATTAAGAATACCACCTGCTAAACATCTTAAGATAGTTTAACCCAATAAAAGATCAAAGATAATTCCTAAAACTATAGAATTAAAATGAGGCAGCAAAATGGCAGTAGCAGCAGCGTGGTAGCAACTAACTTATTTTATATATATATATATATATATATTATACGGTTCGGATCGGTTTGGAACCATAACCGTGAACATGAATCCACAAATCAAACCATGTAATGCGGTTTCTAATTTTTTTAAACCATGACCGAACCGCACTACTAAAAAACCAAACCAAATCTTTCGGTTTGAATTGGTTTGTACTGGATTCACGGTTTGACGGATTTTTTGCTCACCCCTACTTTCAACCGGTGGTGGTGGGTACGGGGTCGAGGTAGTGTTTTGGGTGGTGATGGTGGTACGGAGGAAGTGAGCTCCGGTTGGTGGTTATGGAGTTCTCGGTGGTGACCGGAGGAGGCCGAGGGTGGAGGTGTACGGCGGGGGAGGTGAACCGTGGGAGGGAGGGGAATTGACAAATATGCCCCTGGGGGAGGCTCACGTGATGGGCACATGACCATTTTCCGTCCAAATTACTGACGGGAGCCAACGAAAGGATGACATTAAAATCATTTTGCAAATCGAAGGTTTAGTTGGGTGAAATTGAAACTGAAAGGACTAAATTAAACTTTTCGAATAAATAGAAGGGATATAAAAGCAAATCACTTCGTTAAAAAAATATTAACTAGTTCAATTCTCTTGCTACAAAAAATTAAAATTGTTCTCATTTAACCTGACGCCTCCTCAAAGGAAGCATCTAGTCCTTTCTTTTTGATCCGCAAGGAAGCATCTAGTCGCTTCCCGCAGAGTTCTGGCTCTCTCTCTCTCTCTCTCTCTCTCTCTACACTTCTATAATTCCTCCCGCTCTCTGAACGCCAAGCAAAGAGAAAGGCACAGACGTACAACTTTCCCTTCTCAAGAGAAACTCGACGATGAGGTGAGATTTCTTCAGCGCTTTCCACTCTCCTCACTACTTATCGTATATGGATGTATGTTGTTTGTAGAATCGTAGTGCACGCGTTCTACGGAGAATTGAATGTTTCAGTTGTGTTATGCTTGCTCTATTTAAATTGCCATTAGAGATTTGTGTTCAGGATTCTTATATTAGTTTAGATTAGTTGAGGTGCTCGCAAACTGGGCCCGTATACCTAGTTATAAAAAGACTTGGTGAAATTTTCCAGTTGAATTGATGTAATCAGTGTTAAGAAGCAGTGTTTTGACTAAAAATTTAGAAATATAATCCAAAAATCATTCATTCATCTCTCAATTGGTTGGGAAAATAACACCATGTGTTGGTGGTCGATTGTGTGTTTGAGTGAGAGAGAAAGAGAGAGGCTGTTCTTTTTCCTCCACAGAGAGATATCTGATGCAGTGGAGGATTTCCCTGCTATTTTGTCTTTATGTGAACTTGTTAGGTGATCAAAATTTGGAGCGTTGGGTGGTCAAAATAATAGATTGAACATGTAATCAGTTCATGCCTAGGCAAAGGCAGGGTGTTCATGTGAATACCCTACGGTGAGCGTGGCGACGCCGCTGCTATGTCTAATGTGGCAAATTAACAAGGATCTGGGTCCATACCGCCAATGGTTGGGGACTAGATGGGTTCTGTTATTGTTTGTGTTGTGTTGTGTTATTGTTCTATTTTGTTTTCCACTTGGGACTTCATTTTAAGGTTTTGATTTCTTGAGGGGACTGAGATGTGTATAAACAAGGAGACGCGATATACACACACTTGACTGAATTTGTGTACTGTGGATTACTTGGATTTTAATGTCATACATGCCTATACTATCATTTAGTTTAGTTGATTTCCAACTAATTCGGAAGGTCTCTTATGTGTTGGGTGCGCCATTGAAACTTGTATGGGGATAATGAATGTGAATTTTGTAGCACGTCCCCAAAATCAACCTTTAAAAAAAAAATTTGTTACGTGTATAACACATCCCCAATAGATAGTAGGACATTGTGAAAGTTGAGGTGGATATCTGGGAGTTGTATCTAACTAAACGTTTCTTTCGTTTGCCAGCAAATGACAGCTAAGACATTAGACATTCCAGCCTATTTGTCAGTTTATTCTGTTAATTTCCAAGGGCGAGGGATATGTCCTGTAATATACTTCTTTAGTACTTTAGTCTAGTTAAGTATCGATTTTTCTTTTGCAGAGTTTTTGACAATGTGCTTAAGGAATACACAACTAGTTTGAGACGCTGTGCCCACTCCCAAAACAAATAGCGTTGTATTTTTTGATGTTATGGAAAATACGTGTTTGATTAATCTTTTGATACACATCAAAGGATAGAGGGCCCTTCAATATTGGCCTCTTTTTGTATACGGTGGCAATACCTTAACAAATGAAATCATGTAGAGGATCTTAAAAGGTGTGTAGGGGAACTTAAAAGGTTTCAACTCGTCCAATGTTCTGTTTGGGTATTCTGGAATGGGAAGGAATACTTTTTTAGCTTGGTTCTTGGCCATGGCGTACAAGAGGAGACTGGGGAAGAGGCAGATGCCCAATATAGCTGCCACTTCTCGATGGGAGTTTTCATTTCCCCGGCTGTTCCTAGGAAGTTGCGTTCCCCCTGCATCTTTGCATACGAAATTAACTGCGTGTAACTTTATTCTGAAGGTGTATTGTGTTTTCTTGAAGGCCAATGGATCTCGGGTGCCTGATATTAACATGTTAACTGTCAAATACAGACTATATAGCTTGACTGAATGCCTGGAGTCATCTTATTTAATTTTGCCCATCTGATTTCTTCATTTCAAATTTTTCTTGGCCAGCCGTCATCCTACGGTAAAGTGGGCCCAGAGACATGATAAGGTGTACATCACCATTGAGCTACCAGATGCCAAAGATGTGAAGTTTAAATTGGAGCCAGAGGGGAAATTCTTCTTTTCAGCCACGAGTGGAGTAGACAACATACCTTACGAAATAGATATGGATCTCTATGAGAAAGTTGATGTAAATGTAAGTGACATGTCTTCTGACAGTGATTGTTTAGATGGGGAAAACGTTGGTTTTTATTAACATAGTGATCACAGGAGAGCATGGCTAATGTTGGCTTGAGAAACATCTGCTACCTTATAAAGAAGGCAGAGAATAAATGGTGGAGCAGACTGTTGAAGCAGGAAGGAAAACCACCCATCTTTTTGAAAGTTGATTGGGATAAATGGGTTGATGAAGACGAGGGGCAGGATAGTAAAAGTGGGTTATCTATATCCCCTTTGCTCTCAAATTGAGATTAGTATCATGTATCTCTTGGTTAAATTCACTTATTCTTCTCTTCCCTTTCTTTCTTTTTTTTTTTTTCTTTTGTGTGTGTGTGTGTGTGCAGGTGGAGCGGATATGGACTTTGGTGACATTGACTTCTCGGTGGGTAACACATTCGTCGCATAGATGGTGCAGTATTTTGGCCAAGTGTTCATGACTCTGTATCATTTGTTTCCTCTGTTTTCTTGCAGAAGCTTAACATGGGCGGTGGAGATTTTGACGGTGATGGTGCTGACATTGATGAAGGTAGGCCTTAATATCATTGATCTTTGGAGGCTCTTTAAGTGCCTAGTATTTGCGATGGCTCCAAATAAACTAATTTTTTTACTGGTTTATTCAGTACTGTCAATCTAAAACTCTTTAATATACTTGTAGGAGATGATGACAGTGACACGGAAGAGGAGAATGTCGATGAAGTATCCGGCAAGAAGAATGGCAAAGGAGCCGCACCTGCTATTGGTGAACATGGGGCAAAAGCTTGAAGTTTCCCCTTCTACGGCAGTTCTACTGTTTCTAGAACTTTATATCTGCTCCTGGTTTCACTTTGTTTTACTTCTACCTAGTCTCCCTTTAGAATGGGCGTTTCACAATCAAAGTAGAGAATAGAGATATCTGCTTGTTTAATTTAAATGCGCATTTCCATCTAAGATCTTGAGCATGGTGTTCTCAAAGCGCATCACAGCACTTTTTCCCGTGAAATATGAAACAAAAGAAATTTAGACGGGGAATTTACAAAGACTGAAACAATAAAAGCGGAAGCCTCCATTCCCCAATTGATTAACTGATTGCGGCCTTAAAATTCCAGTTTTGGGCCTTTCTGGGCGGTGCAAGTTACTTGGAGTAACATGTTTGCTTACTGGATGTGTATATAACTAGAGTTGATGACTTGATTGGAAGAACGTTAGAACTCCATTATTGCAATTACTTTAGTTTTGGCTACTTGATGGTTTCTGAACTGAACTCCTCAATGAGAAAAAACACACCGTTAGATCTTTTTAGTGAATGACAGTTCTCATCGTTTATATTTTGTTTGTCTCAATGAATGGTTGATTCGAAAATTTTATTAAGGAGAAATGACAACAAATGCAGTGACGATGATAATGCTAAAATTTGTCAATGCACACCCTTAGTTGAAAATAAGATCAAGTTATTGCAGGGAAAGTCGAACGTTTAATTCTCTCTCAAATTTTAGACCAGAAATCAACCTTTGCATAGGAGTGGTTAACAAATGAAGTACATAATCAAAGGCATTGATCATAGTAGTGAATCCAGTGTAAGTTAAAACGGAAGTAATGTTCACACATTATGTGTTGAACAAAATGAACTCTAATCCAAATACTCCGATTATTGGATCTCGCATTGAAATCGGTCCGGGTAGATCCTATCGTTGGTGGAAAGATCAACAATCTATGTATATTGGCCGGCTTCATCCTTGTTTGGCTTGTTCTAATGGTCGGCTTTCTCCTTTGGTTGAAGAAAAACAAACTTCAACATTAGGGAGCCAGACAAAATTTTCCTTTCTCTTCTCCCCGGCAAAACAATGGGAAATTTGTTTGTGTACATGTAGCAAACTTGCTTGTGCTCAGAGTTGATCTAAATAACCGCCTTTATTAGATCACCCTTCAACTTAATAACGCACACAAGCAGCAACAGCTGAGATATATGCATACAGCACCCAACCATTCAATAAATAGAGATTTAACTTTTACAATTTATTCACCAAAAATAGGTTGTGTAGTCAAGTAACTCCAGGATAAATCAATGATATACACAGGTGGCTGCCATTGCAAAACACACTTTGCAAAACAAAAGCCAAGCAAAACACGTCTGTTAGTGAAATTTTCACTTCTCCCATTCCCCATATCCCCATTCTTCTGTTTTATAGAAGAGGTCGATGGCAACTGAGCAAGGATGTGGAGAAGTAGGAGGATAAAACAGAAGTATATGGGTATGTAGAGAGGGGGAGGAGTGAGAATTTTGGACTATCTGAAAGAAGAGAAGAAGTTAACTGTGTCCTTCAGAGCTAGGACGAAGTTATCAACATCCTCTTTTGTGTTGTAGAAGTAGAAGCTAGCTCGCGCACTTGCATTCACACCTAAATGGCGGTGGAGGGGCTGGGCACAGTGGTGACCTGATCTAATGGCTACTCCATGCTGCATCATATAACACATGTCAAGATCTCATACTTTTGAATCGAACTTCAACAATTTCCAAAAAAAGGATAGAACTTCGTCGAATACAAGCAATTTTCCATTGTTTTAGAGTTCTTGAATCCAACACATCGCGGAGGGATCTATGGAAGGAAAGGAAAAAGATAGGAAATTGACGTCGCGATGTACATTTTTTCAAGGTTTTTTCCCCTATAATTTATTTTCCTCATAAGTCCGTCCCTAAATTCAAAATCCCAACACTGCATGAATAGCTACTGGAATACTACAAAACGTGCAAAATACAACAGTAGTAAACCATATTTGTGTTTGTAACATACCTGTTGGTCCAGAAAAGTGGCAATATCTGTTGGATGAATATCTTTAACGTTGAAAGAACAAAGAGCTGCTCGCCGGACTGTTTGTGAAGGTACTGGGCCGTAGATTTGAATATTGGGAACTGAACGCAGGCTTTCGTACAAGTAATTGGACAGCTCTACCTGGATGACCAAATTGGAAAACAAAGCATCGGATTAAGAATACAATATACACAAAATCCAGGGTGAGTGTAAATGCATTCCCCTGGGCCCTAGGTGGAAGATTATAAAAACTGATCCTTCGCTAGCCTCAATGTTGGTTTGATATCATAAGAAACTTTGTGAAAAGAGAAACACGATGATAGACCCAAAAGAGGCCATACGTAACAAACTCGAGGGCCCAAATTGTGTGGGTATGGAATGGATTAGGGTTTAGTATTGTTGGACTTTTGCACCTACTAGCTTAAGTTTAAGTTTAAGTTTTGCGGTAAATACAAAGTTCTACAGCATTCCCATCTTCTTGATGTTGGTGCTTTGCCTTTCATTAGAATTCTGCACTTTAAAATGATCCTAGATACTTCCAAGCGCAAGAAGGATTTCAGACCATTAGCATGATATGAAGAACTTTCATCTTCATTCTCTATTGTGATACTAAGAACTTTGTACAAGCCAGGCTCATTACAGCCTGTATAAAAACAAAAAAGAATTAGCCCACAATCCAAGAAGGCGGCACCCATAAAGAGATGCACAATGATAGACCCAAAAGAGGCTACAGGTGACAGAGTCACCTACCCATTAAGAAGTTGCAGGGGTGTTAGAGAATCTCATTGTATGGAAATAAAATGGCTCAGGGCTTAAATAATGTTGAACCATCAACTCAGTAGCTTAAGCTTATGTTTTAGTGTTGAATTCAAAGTTTCTGTGAGATACTTCCGAACTCACGATGAATTTCAGACCACTAGCATGATACTGAGAACTTTCATCTTCATTCCCTATTTTGCCATAACATTTAGACGGTAAGATCACTAGCCAGCAGCAATTAGTTTTTAGTAGTGGTGCCGGAAAAATTATGTCAGATCTGGCCTTTAGCACAGTAGTTGTAGTTCATCTCAAGTTCCATCAATACTTTTTCTGTGCTAACTTATCCTCAGAAGAGTTGGTCCTGAATCGAAAATGAACGAAAACACCTGAACAGCTGAAAAAATGGAAAACATTGCCATTGGAAATCATTAATAAACGAAAATGGAAAATAGCTGACCAATATTGGCAAGTACGGAGACGGAAAAAATAATGAGAGGAGGCTAAGCACCAAGTAGCATTATCCATCGAGCATGTGTACAAATTAATGTCATTTTCGTCTGCAGTAACTCTACCCAATCTTCAACCAAATAGGGCTTGCACCCTATTACAACTTTTACAAATGCATCCACTCATTCCACGACTTATTAACACTATTGCACAAGGCAAATCTCTGTTCCTCCTAGAATGACATCTTAAAATGCTTGACAGAGGAGCTTATCGACACACAAGAAAGAAAGTCAGGAAGAAGGATTTGATCCAAAAACAAAGAAAGATATTGGGACACTGCACTAACCTCATAATCATGAATCCTTTGCATACCAATTTCAGACAGATAATCAATCGCTGCTCCTAACCCAATTGCCTCCCCAATTGCTGGCGTTCCTGCCTCAAATCTGACAAAACAACAAGGAGGTTTAACAAGATATGATTAGCATTTAGCATATCGATATAAGATCACAAATATTGATTCTAAGTAACAGGAACATCAACCGAAGGAGAAGTGTCAAAATACCTATACCTAGCACAAGGGTACCTGGCCTTCTATATCAGTTAAACTTGATATTCAATTTGAGGGGCTGATGAATCGGTGAAATTCAAAGCATGCATAGAATGGCACGATATGGGAGGGTCTCTATGTAATCCTATACTCAACCATTTGTCCAAAACATGGAGAGGAAATCCAAACCTTCATGTAAGAATATGTACATGCAAGGACCAGCTGCAAAAACCAGTTAGGAAAGAGTTCCAACACGAAGAAAGTTCGAATATGGTGAGAAGTCAGAGCTTTTTTATGATCGGCGTGAGAAGTCAGAGCTAAGCACAAAGTATGGACAAACCGAAGGGAGGAGTATAGGGAAGTTAACTACAAGGTTGTTTACAAGTGAAGAGAAAGAGTCACTAAGCAAATAAGAATTGTTTCATTAGGTCCTCAGGGGAAGTACAGAGGAGGCAATTAAGGACTAGGTTAATATTGAGTATTGAACTTACAAACAGCAATCAGTAACCAACACAAAACATGAAAGACATCTTAGCCAAGAAAGATTGTATGTCAATAACATATAGCTAGGGTAACCTCTGATGAGTTAGATGGAGTTGACGAAAGCGCATTGGCAAATTAGGAATTTTAGTACCCAATCAATCAATTAGCCAGTTAAACAAAGTCAGAATCAAGCTTCAAGGGATCTGAAACAAAAGCGATAAGAAACCTCTCTTAATGGAGGTGTAAAATACAGCTACCTGAACTATTTAATCAGGTGTCTGATGTCGTTACATACATTGGTAATCCAAAGAAGACCTAAATGAGTTCAAAACTGACACCGAAAGCATTTGACCTCATAGCTGATCAAGCAGAAAACTCTCGTACTACTTTAAGGTAAACAAATCGCAAAAATTGCGAACTGCCTAGATAAATTGACAAGGCATAATTTGGAAGCCTATTCTTGAAGTTGACTAGTTAAAAAAGTACCAGTAATGACTAGTCAAGTTACTAAATTCATGCCATAGGGGAATCCTGAATAAAGACCCATGGTTTGTATATTTTTTTTACCCATAAAACTAGAAGCAAAATGGAAGGATACCAGGCACTCATGTATCACAAGTAGTTTTACATCTCCCTACCTAAATGTCGCCAACATTGCTCACTCTCACAATTACCCATCTGCTGCAAGAGTTGTTTCCCAACCATTCTGAACTGTGTTTGTTTCACATCTCTGGGATAACCTCATCAATCTTGTGATCTATTCTCAGAACAAATGTCAATTCCTCAGAAATATTTCCTTCAGGTGGTTCAACCAATCTAATCATGCTAGTCAGCCAAGTAGCATGACGTGAAAGCACTATCACAGATGCAGATATGATATCATGCGTGATGCTCATTCTATACTTGTACTCCTCTTCTTTCCCCAAATCTATTCCTTTTCATTCTGATCCTCCTTGGCATCTTATCTGCAACTGGATTGCTGCTTTCTGTTTATCTTTTACCTCTTTTTAAACGCATCATTTACCTTATAAACCATAAATTGAACCCTAAAACTATTAAGTTGCTCGTCCCAATCTTGTGTACCAAACTTTTTTTTTTCCCGATGTCAATCTTGTGTACCAAACATTCCCAGCCAAAACCAAATCTTAACAACATAACGCAAAGAAAAGGAAGCACAAGCTGCACAACTACTGAGGTTTTCCCAGAATTTGCACATATTAACCAGAGATCCAGAACAAATATTGGTCATACAGAAAAGGCCCCTAACCTGGATGGAGGTTCAGCATAAGTGGAATGATCTAAATATACATCAGAAATCATTTCGCCACCTCCTGTGATTTTAAAAACACGAGGAAAGAAAAAGAATATATTAGAAACCCTGACAAACTTGGAATTCCAAAGAAAGAGATGATATTCTTCTAAATTCATCACCTTGAAAGGCAAAGGTTTACCTAAGAAAGGGGGCATGGCAGACAACAGCTCACTCTTGCCATACAAGAATCCGACGCCTGTAGGCCCGCACATCTGAATCATGTTTATTTCTCAACTCCAATATAGGCCAATTTTAATATGGCTTAACACTAGTATCTATGACAATAGCCTTACCTTATGAGAGGAAGCGACTAGAAAATCAGCATTGAGATTCTGTACATCAACTACCATGTGAGGAACACTTTGACAAGCATCTACCAGCACTTTCGCCCCCACACTATGTGACCAATTGACGATCTCAGCAATTGGAAGAACAGAAGCTGCAACATAATGGACGACACATAAATGAATATGATATTCAAAGCATTTATTCTAATGTAGACAGGGAGAGCACCAGTTTGGTGTCTCCTTTTTCTCTCATTGTATAGATTTTATCATTTCCTAAATTGCCCAAAACAAATTACCATAATCCCTTTTGAACTACTTTTTATAAACCAATAACTAAAAGGATAAAAAGGCCAAATCCCACCTTCTGAAATGTAACTCCTTGATTCAGTTTTTATATCCCTGCAATGAATCTCAATGACAGAAAACCTCTACCATATCTACTTCAACTAAATCCATCATATTCAACTTCGGTGACTTCTCCATTTCGTCAGCCTATGTACGTGGATTTGTTGTGATACTTTACCTGGTGCTGTGAAGCTTTAACTGGGCTGTCCCTCCTCTCTCTTTGCAGTTTAAGAAACAAAAACCCAAAAGGAGAAAAAAAAAACTGCAAATCTCTCTCTCTCTCTCTCTCTCTCTCTCTCTCTCTCTCTCTCTCTCCGCAGCTATGTAGCACGGACACTCCACCAGGGGTGACGTACCGGTGTCGGACACCGACACTCGGCCGACACGTGTCGGACAATTCTCCAGAAGTGTACTGTTATTTTGAGCAATATTTGAAGTCCGACACTTTTCCGACACTTCGGGACACTTTTCAAACACTTTTGGGACACTTTTTGTTGCAAGGTATAGATGATAGATGTACTACAAAGGTGAAAACAAGGCTATCTGGATATAATATTATTAACTTTTATCTTATTTGAATTTTTTTTATTCTTGATATATATATATAGATAGATAGACGTGTCCCCAAACGTGTCGTGTCCCCCATTTTCTGAAAATTTACGTGTCGGGGTGTCGGTGTCGTGTCGTGTCCGTGTCCCGTACCGTGTCCGTGCTACTTAGCTCTGCAGTTTAAGAAACAAAAACCCAAAAGGAGAAAAAGACTGCAAATCCATCATTCCGTTTGATCTACTTACCTATTATCAGTGTACTGTGTCAGTAAACTAGACTTCCCGGCCTCTAAACATATTAAGCTTCAATCAATAAAATGAAATCGAATAGAATAAAATTAAAAACATATTCCATAAGTCTTCACTGAAATATCAGATATCAGATTAGTGGACTAGCCAACTGTTACTACAGTCTCAAACAACAGTGGCCACGTTTTAGAAAGTTTGGTAGGGTTGGTAGGGATCTTTATGAATAGTAGTAAGCTTTTAGTTTGAGTCTCAGATCTTCTTTCACAAACAAGGGTTTGTTCGGTTACCATTACTATCTCTCTCTACTTCAAAAATTACCACACATAAGTAGACAGTTTTCCTCAAAATTGGCAGCTAGGTTGCGTGAACTCTATTTTTTTTTATTCCAAAGATTCTAGTTAGACATGCACCCCTACAGTTTAATTTATAAGCTTGTAACAAAGAAGGTCCTGACAGAAGAATTAAGGGCTGATTTAGTTTGAAAACAAGGATACACAAGTACGGCATCCTCATTGAACATAAGCTGTGCAGGGGAGCCCATTTATCCATGAGCTTTGTGCAAAACTGAGGAAAGACATTACAACTGGAGGGGACCTAAAGATGGTAATCTTAAAACCTATTCCCCAAGAATCAAAATCCAGAGAATACTCCTCTCAATTACAAAACTTCACAACTCAAGAAAATACAACCTCATTGTTCATGTTTTAAGTCCATCAAGTTATCTATTTTAAGTCTTTCAGTTCCTCCTAGCATCACTAATCGGATGTAATCCAATTCATAGGGTAAATGGCTCCTGCTACCTCACCTATAAAATAGAATTCTAGTCTTTTAACTTCTTAACTAAACAACCAAAACAGGATTTTACTATAATAACATCATCAATTGGGATTCACTATGCTAGAATCAACTCTCTTTTGTATAAGTAAAATAAATTTATTGAAAAGGCATCAAGGGGATCGCTATGCTAGAATCAACAATTACCATAAAAGAACATACAATTGTTATTCAGAAATAAAAGTCCAATAAAGCAAAAAGTTCTCCTTGAGATCTAATCTTCAAAACTTTACCATTATGTCCCACATTTTCTGATAATTTGTAGCATGCCAAGGTTTCTTGTGGCACAAGGATTTTCAAATATCACAACAGAAAGTGGATACAAGTACGAACTCCGTTGACACCTCAGATAAAGCGTATATAGAAGAAACACTAATATTGACTGACAAATATTGACATATACCTAGCATGTCGTACATCTCAGTTTTGGGCTTCACCTACCTAGCATGTTTGAGACATGATGGATGACAACGAGTTTTGTCTTCTTTGAGAGCATTTCTTTTAATTGAGCTGTATCTGGAGCTTCATCAGGAGTTAAATTCACAAACTTTAATATGGCACCAGTCTTTCGAGCCACAATTTGCCAAGGAACAATAGCGCTGTGATGTTCAGCAATGGTGACTATAATCTGCAAGAGATTTAGTGAATCAGTCAGCGCCAAAATCCAAGAATTGGATAAAATAGTGGATCTCACGAAGTTATATAATAAAAGACAATTTTTTTACTCTGTCGGCAGACTCGGCACATATCAAGAAACTAGATTTATAGCATGACTGAATAGACAAAACAATTTTAAAATGAACAGTCAGTGATCATTTCCAGTACATAGATTCAATGATAAAGGTTTCCGTTGCAGTCAAATAAAAGTAAAATCTGATATTCAACTGAGCAGACAAAATAAACCGAGTCCAGATTGTAAGGAATCAAAGATGCGAAGACTGCTAAGAGAAATGAAAGCCTGACTAAAGAAAGAAAGCCTACCTCGTCCTCTGCATTTAAATTTGAAAGACCCCACGAATAAGCAACTAGGTTGATAGCTTCAGTAGCGTTTCTTGTGAAAACGATCTCACTAGTGTCGGATGCATTGATGAAAGTTGCTACCTTTTTTCTTGCCAATTCATATTCATTTGTTGCCTTTGCACTAAATCAGAAAGAAACAGCAAGAACATATTAACTTTCAAATAGGGAGTGATTCTTTCATGAAAAAAAAGAATAAAAGAGGGTTTGTTTATAGATATAACATCAACGAGTAGCCAATACCTCAAATAATGAATGCCACGGTGCACATTTGAATTGTACGTGGCATAATAGTTCTGTAAAGCCTTCAAGACAGCAGTGGGCTTCTGCGAAGTTGCGGCATTGTCTAGATAGATAAGTTTTGAGCCATTTACCTCCTGCAAAACCACATTTTTGCTTGTAAAAAGTATTGTATCAACAAGTATGGTAAGCTTCGCGTGGGAAGTTACAAATATAGCATACGAATCAACAGGGAATACATTACCATACACTAATGAAGTCACCAAATCAGACAGAATTCATGGTTAAATTGATACATCAAACACCTATAGTAAGGCATCTCTAATTCTTTAAAATTTGACATTTGATACAGAAAACCAAATTGAGCCTTAAGACCCAATCCTTTCAAACTACCGCCTCTGAATTCAATTTTATTCTTACACTCCCCTTAGTGCAGTACTATCTACCGTAATCACATCACTCCTCCTAATAAGTACATCAACCGATTTAGGATAGAAGTGTCCCAACTCCCATATGAGACCGATTTAGGATAGACGTGTCCCAACTCCCATATGAGACTACATAACTTATGTTATTAGTCCAACCCAATAAAAACAACCATAACGAATAAGAAACTCCCAAGTCTTTGCTCCTTCCTAGGGGAGGGAATACAATAGCTGTTGGACAACCAAACGAACAAAATACAGGACATACGTACAATATGCTAAGAGCTATCCCGTCACTATTAATTCTGCTAATTTCCTAACGATATAGGATTACCGTGTTGTTCTCCTTAGCTTTTTCGGCTTTTTTAGTTTTGTCTTTGTTCAAATTGTTTTCGCGTTTGTTAGTCTTGTATCAAATTTTTATGGATTATTGGGTCGTCTACAAAAATCTGGCGCGAAACTAATAATAAACGTGATTTTTTTTTAAGAAGGACAAAAAGCTCAAAAAAACTAAGGAGAACAGCACCAATATCACTTCATTATTAGCGACATCAATCAAACATGACCACTTGAAATCTTCTTTACCTGGTGAAGAATAGGAAAATCAGGGCGAGTGGCATGACCGAGCGAAACGGGTTCGCGCTTTGGATCGACTTCGTTTACAGTCGATGAAGAAGCTGCGGCTGTAACAGATAGTGAAGCGGAAGATGAAAACCTGCGGAAACCGAGCCGATTAGAACCTCGGCTGGTGAGGGGGCGATTAGGGTTTGTGAATCTGGAAGGATGGAATTTGAAGAAAACCCATTCAGCCGTCGCCGCCGCCGCCGTCGTCACCATTAGATTAGAGGAAGAGGACGGAGTGACACGACAGGAGTGGGAAGTTTCTCTCTCCCTATCGAGTTTGGCGCGGTGACTGGGGGCCTGTTTGGTGGCCGTATGGCTGCAAATCAACCGAGCAGCTCGCCGCTTGTTGTTTGTTAAACGAGTCCGGCTCGGGTTGTTTACCAAAAGCTTGGCTCAGTGAGGGGTGATTCAGATTGATTAAAGGGACTCTTTTAGTAAATAATTTGTGAGGGGTAAATTTCACGTTTGGACCTTTTTTCTTCTCCTGACTTGAGCGAAGCGGTTGCTTGGGCGCAGCGGTTGCTTGGGTACCTGCAAATCGAAGGGTCAGAAGCTCCGACGGTCTAATCGGTAGATGAAATATAGAAGAGAGAGTGAATCTTTTTGGGAGAAGTATATGGAGAAGTGAAGTCCTCTAACCTGTGGAGGAATCCCTTGTTTATAGGCATATCTTGGGGTGTCCACGTGAATCATATTGCTCGGATGACGTCATTTGTTAAAAGTGGGACCCTTCGAGAATGGCAGAGCCTCTTTAGTCAATGTCAGAATTGTCACATCGGTTCAGAACGGTCACCTCGCTCTGATACCACTGACCGCTGATGTGATTGTCAACTGGTAAGTCTAGCGGTTTCCAAAGAAAGGCTACCGAGCATAGCATATGCCGAGCAATGAGATCCGACAGACTATCATCTCTACCGAAGGATTCGAGGAAGCGAAGTTCACCGAAGCATAACGCTCGGTGACGACTGTGAAGGTTAGTGTGAATCGTACGATGCATAACGCAGACGAACTGAGACAACTGAACTACAAGTCAACTTGTTGAACCATTTGGCCTTAATGAACCTTGGTTATTTCGGCCCCCTACATAACTCAGTTCGTCTTGATAAGAACTTGGCTCATTAAGGCTCGAGTCAAGCTTGATAATGCTCGACTTGTTTACAATCCTATTGGTGAGTAATTATTGAGTAGTTCGAGTACGGTGCTCCGAATTATTTCATAATGTCGGAGGTGGCATTCCAAACAGAACAGAATGTGTTTCAATAACTCAAATTCAAACAAGTACCACTTATTATTTTAATTATCTTGTGATGTACTGTGAGAATGATTTGTCCTATAAAACGAAAAGTAAGTACTTAAAAAATAAAATAAGAATCTTAGTGAAACAGGACAAAAATAAAATCGGGATCAGCTCCCCTCCATACCCTAATCCACCAAACTCCTCCAAAACTCCAATATTTTGAGCCTCATCATGGATTTACAACAATGATATGAACCGTTCATAATTTACTTCTCATTAATAACATCTAAAAATAACTTGATTGTAAATGAATAAAAAAATACATAAAATGTAAAATTTGTTTTTAAGTTGATTTTTTCCCCATACATCGTTCTTAGCAAGGGGTACGAAATGAACAGTCCTTGGGATATATTAGTTCTATCCTTTAACTTATACAAAAATACTATGAGTAGGGACACTTTGCAAAGATTCCTGTAGAGACAATCGCGTTTGGTCCAATTCCGGGTCCCAAAAAAATCTAGGAAAATATCCATAAATTGTTGAATATTTTACTAGATTTTTTTGGGATCCGGAATTGGGCCAAACGCGATTGTCTCTGCAGGGATCCCTGCAAAATATCCATGCTGTTAGCAGTACTGAAATTTATACAAAAATGCTAGAGGCACATCACCTCAATCACATCTTAACCACATCTCTCTCACATACAGGTGGGTTCCACTGAAACAGACCTCACTTATGTATGAGAGAGGTGTGGTTGAGATGTAGTTGAGGTCATATATTCCTAACACATAAAAATGGGACCCACTTTTTACACCTTTTGTCATATAACAAACCCTAACACACACCCATCACTAGAGATGCTCTAAGGTTAGCAACGTAAATGTTCATAATAACATAATTAAAATTGAATAATCAAAATTTGTCATATCACTTTTTCAACTTATAAAAATCTAAAAATTCCCACCATAGAAAATGATTTTTTGAAAAATTGTATTTTGAAAAAAACAATTTTCCGAAAAAAGATTTTAAAAAACAGTATTTGAAAAAAAATACAGTTTTTTTTTTTTGAAATAACAATTTTTGAAAAAAAAAGAGACAATTTTTGAAAAATAATTTTAAGTTAAAAGATATAAAAATACATGTGTTGCATGTGAACCCCACGCCCTCTCTCATCCCCCTTTCTCTTTCTCCAGTGGCGCAAAACCAGCCAGCCGAGCCCCACGTCCCGGTCATTCCCTCTTCTCACTTTAGCTTTCCCTCTTGTTCATTTGGATGCTACAATTAGGCTCCGTTCCAGAAATTTTCTTAAAAAATAAGCAGTTTATTTCACAATTTCAAACTAAAAAATAATTTTTTAATTTTTTTTGCACCGTATTAAAAATATTGATGAGATCTATCAAACAAGATCCATATTAGTAAGCAAATTATTTGCGTAAACACATTAGTTTTGAGTTTGAAATTACCTTCTTAAAAAATAAGCAGCTTATTTCGTTTGCGGAACGGACCCTTAGTGTAACAGTTAGCGTTGGCTAGTGCCAACCAACTCAGCATTTAACAACACTATTAAAGTGCCAACCAACTCAGCATTTAACAACACTATTAAAGTGCAAAAATGTGAAAAATATTCACTAACTGACAAAAGTTAGGTTCACTTTCTTAAAAAATAAAAATAAATATTTATTTTATATTTTTAAACTCAAAAATAATGTAAATGAAAAATATTCTTTTAATTTTTTTTGCACTGTATAAAAAATTTCAATAAAATCTACCAAATAAGATCCATATTTGTAGGTAGGCCTGTCAACGGGGCGGATCGGGTCCGGATCCGGATCCGGTATATCCGAATCCGATCTGAAAACTTTTTTACTCCATAAATTTTAGCCAAAAAAAAAAATATTTTTTTTTAAAAATACAACTTTTTTCAAA
Source organism: Rhododendron molle (assembly GCA_025413875.1). Lineage (NCBI taxonomy): Eukaryota > Viridiplantae > Streptophyta > Magnoliopsida > Ericales > Ericaceae > Rhododendron > Rhododendron molle. The sequence goes on along the minus strand of CM046398.1, from coordinate 38,019,838 downwards.
AAAAAAAAAAAAATTGAAAATAAAAATACAACTTCTTAAATATTTATTTTTTCAAAATAAAAAATTTATAAAAAGTAAAAAAAAAATAAAGTTCGGATTCGGATTGATAACGGATTTAATCCGATTCGATCCGGATCCGATAACGTTACCGGATTCGGATTATCGGATTATCGGATCGACGTTATTGGATTCGGATCCGGATCGAATCCGGTCCATTGACAGGCCTATTTGTAGAAAAATTAAGTCCTTATATTGTTCACTAGAGATGCTCTAACCTCTTAAATAAATAACCAAAGGATCATGTGACAACTTTTAATTATCCACCTTTTCGTTATTCGACTGCTCATTGTATGACCACATTTATTAACAAAATGTATTGAGAATCAATGGTCGAGATGAACTCATATAATCCAATGATCAGAAACAATTCGGAGTATCATGCTCTCAAACTGCTTTAGGAGCATCCTAGTCATTGCCCAAGGGGAGCTGCTCCCAACTCAATTGGCCGAGGGCAGTTAGTTAGTTAAATTTGATTATTAGTTAGGAGGTTGTTAACTGTAATTATTACAATATGAGCACTTATTTAAGCATACATCGCTAACTTTAGCAATCTTTTGATTTCGATTATTAGAGCATCCGCAATGGGAATAATCAAAATTAATAATCAAAATGTGCCACGTTAGCATTTGATTATTCATTTAGTTCATAATCAAACTTAACAACCTCTATCTCCACATTGGTTATTTTTGCATCACTAACCAAAAAAAATCCCAAAATACATAATGCACCTATGTCCAATCGCAAACGAGTTTCAATCACGCATCCGATCACACCAAATTATTCGTCTCGATGAGACGATTCCAATGAGGGGTGTTTTTGAGTTATTGAGTTTTGAGTTTCCTTATTGGGTTTGGTTATTGAGTTTTGGTTATTGATAAAAGTTATTAAGTTTGGTTATGGAATGGGTGGAATTTGATTATTTGCTAAAAGACTTGTAACTTTGCTTATTACAATGTAAGGTGTTTTTTGTGCATTATTGTTAAATTTGCTTATTCACATCAATTTGATTATTACAATGCGGATGCTCTTACATTATAAATGCTCTAAACAGTATTGTATGACTACACTTATTAACGAAATGTTTCGAGGATCAACGGTTGAAATGAACTCATATAATTCAATGGTTATAAAACAATTAGGAGCATCATGCTCTCAAACCGTCTGGGAGCATCCTAGTCATCCCCCAAAGGGGAGCAGCTCCCAACTCTCAGTTGGCCGGGGGCAGTTAGTAAGTTAAATTTGTCGGTACACAAATTAATACTCCAAAGAGAGGGACGGATCCAAATTGGCGCCCCTTTTCTCTATCTGTATTCCCTTCTCTCTCTAAAATCGCACTTTCTCTCTCTCCAAAATTTTCGACCGACGCAGATTCGAAAAAGCTCGTTCGCTTTTGGCTCGCCATGTCGGTGCGCAGACGAACCTTGCTCAAGGTCATCGTCCTCGGCGATAGTGGGTACGATTCCGTATACGCTTATAGAAAACTAATTCCGCACTTTTTTTGTTGTGAATTTACAATTCTAGGGTTCAATGAATGGTTGATTAATTTATTCCTCGTGTTTGTTTTGGATCGTTTTCAGGGTTGGTAAGACGTCATTGATGAATCAGTATCCTTGTACGTAATGAATTGACGTGTGAGATTTAAGGTTTCCGCTGATCGAATCGTTGGAGATCACAGTTTTGAAATTTGTACTTTTAGCTCAGCTCGGTTTAAGTTTCGTTTTCTGTGTATGGTTTTCACTTTCTTAAAATTATTTACAAATTGGCCGTCACTTTGTCGGGAATCTTGTGTGAGAAATGTATTCTCAGGAAAAGTAAATTAAAGTGGATTATGGGAAACAAATTTATGTTCCTGTGTGTGTTTGGTTGATAAAAGAATTTTGCAGGAAAACTAAAATTTATTCATTCTAGCATAATATATTTTACAGGAAAGTCTTGGTGGGAAAGATGAAGTCCCTCGACTTTTTTGGTGTCTGAACGAAATGAAAGTTGCAAGAAAGTTGATTTTCCTATTCTTTCCGTTCAATTAACGGGGCCTAAAATGAAAGCATGTTTGCAATTCCTTGAAAAGCATTATAACAAAACGAATTGGAAATGAAGTTGATGAGTGTTTTGTTCTAAGAACTAATTTTCAACAACCAGCAAATAGGGCCGCTTTTGTATCTTTTTATTTTGGTGAATACAACGTGTATATTTAATCTCAATGTGATGGATTATTTATTGCAAGCCAGTTGTTTTACTCTTGGGTCTGAATATTTCTTTGAAACGGTTCCAAATTCATGATCATTACATGAGCTCATCATTATTTTCGTTATTTGACTGTGAGTCATTCAGACAACCCCAATAATTTCCGTTTGACCCAAAAAAAAAAAAAAAACCCCCAATAAATTGGGACAGAACACAAGGCTCAATTTGGTTTGGAATTTGTGGGTCTTTAACTGCTTACTAGATATGTACATAAGAGGTTCAGTCAGCAATATAAAGCTACAATTGGAGCTGATTTTGTCACAAAAGAGCTTCAAATAGATGACAGGCTTGTCACTCTACAAGTAGGTTCTCTGTGCTATTTCAGTTTTATACATGCCTTTATCTTGAGCACTGACAACTATCTGTTTGCTGTTTGGTTCTTTGTTTTGTGTTGTTAGATTTGGGACACAGCTGGACAGGAGAGGTTTCAGAGTCTTGGAGTTGCTTTCTATAGAGGGGCAGATTGCTGTGTTCTAGTATATGATGTAAATGTCATGAGATCATTTGACACTCTCGACAATTGGCATGAAGAATTTCTCAAACAGGTTAGATGTCCATCTTTTCAGCATTTCTTTTGGTGTTCAACAATTTATCAAATATGTTTTTGGTAGATGTCTTAGATCCCATATTTGTTTGTTCTCTTGCTCTGCTTATGGTATATGTATCTACGTGTTTTTATATTTTCTATGAATAAACGCACATGCAAGTTGGTGGTGTGAGGAATTGCAACCATACTAGTGAATGGGGCTGTAATCTTCTTGACATTCCGTTGGTCTTTGTATGTACTATGTAGTGAGTGGGTTAAGCAAGATAAGCCCGAACGCTATTAGGACAATGAGGCCCAATTGCCATGACTTTTGTATAGGCCAGAAGCAGCAACAGCTCCCCAAGGCTAGTTGTAGGTTTAATGATCCTTGACCTACTTGTCTTGTTGATTGCATAGGAAAATGGTGTAGCTATTGTGCACGCTTTTTACTTAACCAAACCCAAATAATGTTATAAAACCCCTACTATGCCGAGGGCACGTAGGAGATTTGATTGGAATTGACGTAATGCTTCAAGGTATGTATGACGCTCCCTTTATGTAAAAGGGATGAATGGAAGGAGCCATCTCACGTTTAGACAGGTAGGTGGCTCCTCCTTGTTGGTTTGACAAGGTTGAGGTACTTGAACTACATTTCGATGGTAGGATCAGAACTCGAGGTCTGTATCCATGGAGTCTGGGACTTGCAGAGTTAAGTTGGCATCTAGAGAGTCATATGCTTGAATTAGAGGAGGCTCCAGGTGTTTGGTGTGATAAGTTTCACGTTGTCCTTACATTTCTTAACCTCCGCCCTCTCTCTCTCTCTCTCTCTAAGGCTGGTCAAGGTGGAGCTATTGCCCCTTCACTCTATCCTTCTTGCCACATTCCTCCTGATCCAAAGCACTGAGTACCTAGTAGCGTAGGAGACATGGTGATACCAGAGATACCAGGAGTACTGCAGACAGGGCTGCCGGAGATGGACTTGGGGTGGTGGAGTTTTCGCTCAGCAGAGAATGCCTTAATCGACTTGGAGATTGCTGGGCCAAACTGCCATCGAGCAGGGGTGGCTGCGTGTGCTGCTCTGGGCTATGACTTATGCCTTAACACAGATCTGCAGGTTCTATGAAGTTGGGTTTCCTCCTGTGTAAATTTTGTTGAGCAGGTTGTTTCAAGATGATGTTTGTTTGTGATGGTGTTTCTGAGTTGTTTGTTTGTTTGGCCTGGGCTCTCAGACTGTGAGGGTTTATTCCTCTAGGCTAGGTGTGTGCTTTTCCTTCTCTTTGAGGCTTTGTGCCTGTGGCATGTCTCCGGCTTCTTTGTATATCATTGTTTCTAATGGTATTAAAAAGCACACTTACGAAAGAATGTTAGAGTTGCCTTTGAAGTTTCTAATATTTGGGTGTGGAAACGAGGGCACAAAGATAGCTGCACCTGCACCTTGCCAAAGAAAATAAAAAACTGGTCCTGCTTCTTGTAGACCCTCGATGAGATATCCCAACATAATAAGATGATGAACAGAGAACTCCAGAAGAATAGAGAAACACGGGAATTTTCAATCTTGCGGGAGTCAACAACACCTGAATGTCCATATGACACAGTGCTGGAAACTGAACCGTTCATTCTACCTCACCCCAGAAGCCTTTATCACCTTGCACTTAATATCTTCCAGTTCAGATGCTAAATAAAGCTGATAGGTAGACCTTGGGATATGTATGATTGCCACTTGTATGATTTTTTTGCTGTAGTCATCGAACTATGTTGGTCTTGTTAACTGTTCATGTCAATAATTCCCATGGGGATGAGTGATGGAATTTGGTATTTTCGGGAACTGAAGAATAGGCAAGGTCTTCACTGAATAACTTGTTGTGTACTTCTACGCCATTGACTACTTCCATAACTGCAAATTGTTTTGACCCCATTTGCTGTGATCTTTATATTACAATTGAACTGTCAGCAAAGGCTAATCCCTCAAACCTGGAGTGTGAAGTTCCTTAGTTGTTTGCCTGAGTTTTGGGGAAGCAAAGATCGCCCTTGTACTTATGTGTTGTGAAATGTGCATGTTTGTTTTGTCATTGGTTTATATGACACGGTTTACATGTTCGGTGCTTTCGTTGGCACCCTTAGTGTTTGCTCCAAAAGTGGATCAATGGCAATAGAACCATTAGCCAAAACTCGAGCAGTTTGGGGGGAAATAGAATTGGGGCAGTTGGCTATTAGTCTGATCATTGGGAATTGGACATAATCAGGGCATCATCCTTGTTGTCACTCATTTTGGTTGGAAAAATTACTCTAAAATTGGGCTTTGATTTGTTGTCGCTAAATCTTTGGGAACTATTCATGTCTTTGTATTCGTAAGGATGTTTGGGGTCTTCATTTTTGGTTTGGTATTAGTGATAGTCCTCCGTTACAACTTACATGTCTTATTGCTTCGCCAACATATCCAAGATTTGGTAACAGTTTCTTTGATTTTGCTTAGTATTCAACCACCAGATACATATGGCAAGTGTCCAACTTATCTTGAACACTGGGATGTGTTTTATTAGTTGCAGTAGAGTACAATATTTCTAACACAGGCATATCAAAACAATACCGTAAGGAAAAGCACCAGAAGAATTTCACATACTTTGACCACTTCTTAGGCTTAGGATAGTAGTATATTACTACAAGACTAAATTGGGTTTAGTCTGGTCCTAAGTCCATGTACTAATCGAAATATCTTCTGTCCGTACTTCTTTTATACCCCAAATTGTAGGGTGGATCTCAAAAGCTATGACATATATCCTCCAAGCCGTACATACAACTTTCATCGAATACGGATTTCCGGCCCAAACCGAGACACTCTAAGATCCTTTTTCAAACCTGCTCCCATATCAAAGAATAGAACTCTCAAGGCTTTTGGAATTTGACTATTGTAGCTTATATGATTGACTAATTGGAATGATCAGTAGACCCAAGGTTTTCCTCATCTATCTTATAATAGAATAACCTTCTTCTTTTTTTTACGTACATATTACATGATACATACACTCCGTTAGATGCACTTGTGTCTTTGGCTCTTTGTATCCTATTTATTTGTCATTTGCTTGTATTAACGTGTCTATGTATCTTGTACTTTTTAGGTTTGAAAAGTATCTTCTCGTTTCTGCACCCCTAGTAAATGATTGTTTGTGCATCCACAATATGGCAATGTCATTATGAACTTGAAGTTAATGGACAGAGATATATTTTACTCATCTCTGTTGCAATCTTTTAGTTGGAAGGTTGACTTAGTTGACTACTTATACTCATCCATTGGTAGTATTTAGAGGATGCATAACCCCAAGGGGTTGGCGGTTGGCCTAGTAGTTAAGGTCTAAGACTTAAGGGTTTGCTCCCTTCTAAGGTCTCGGGTTTGAAACCTCTCAGGTTCTATCGACTCCTTTGGGGCTGGTCCATATAGAGCTTTGCTCTGCCTTTAATTGGGACCCCCCCAAAAGGACGGGAGGAGTGGTCCCCTAGGATTAGTCGAGATGTGTTAAAGCTGGCCCGGACACCTGAGTTATAGAAAAAAGGTATAGTGAGGATGCATGCGTGTCCCTTCCCGTTCTGTGTCAGGTTGTCTGATGATGTATTATTTCTATTCGTGCTTTTGCGCTCTCATTTTCTTTTTCTCCTTTTATCTGGCCCTTGAGGCATGAACTATGTGAAGAGTGGCCAAGCAAGTGCTAGAAGTGTGTATGAAGAGGGAAGACACATTGCGATAGGGAAATATGTCAACTCCGCCTTTGGTTCTTGATCTGTGATGTAGAAAGGCCATTGTTGCCGTTGAAGTGCATATGAGTGTGTACTTAAGTGGGGGTTCAGTTGACCAAATGGCTAATCTGCTTATACCTCATAAATCGAGTACCATGTCAGCATAATCATTTGAATATGCAATATGCCTGTGGAAAACAATTTCCTAACACTGCTGTGCATTTTATGCTGATTTTATTGTCCTCAATGTGCTTATTCGTGGTAGTTACAGATTGCAATTCAAAATAGCGGTATTAGTTCCTTATGATTTCAACGCTATATCTGAGCTTTAACTTGATTCCATTGTGTTGTAGGCTAATCCACCTGAACCGAAGGCATTTCCATTTATATTACTTGGAAACAAGATCGACATAGATGGTGGAAATAGCCGGGTGGTAAGGAATTACATTTGTGTTTTTCTAAGCGGTGGTATTCTTTTTCATGTTTCAAATAAACATCAATACAGGTTTCTGAGAAGAAAGCGAAGGAATGGTGTGCATCTAAAGGGAACATACCTTACTTCGAGACGTCTGCAAAAGAGGATATCAATGTTGATGCCGCTTTCCTGTCTATTGCGAAAACTGCTCTGGCCAATGAGCATGAGCAGGACATGTAAGTCCACTTTTGAGGACTTGGCACAAATATCACAATTTCTAAGATGTTGATCCTTAATCCTGTTTGCTTGGAAAATGTGGTGCATGTATAGCAACGGAAATATCATTGTTATATCATCTTGTATTCTTGTGCTTCAAGTAATAAATGCTGCTAATTGGATGTGGCAAACTTTCAGTGGGCCCTGATTTACTTGAGGTAATAGCTTATAGTCAGATAAATCATAGACTGTAGAGAAGGTTATGAATTTCTTGTGAGAGGATGCACATAACCGACATAATTTGCGTATTCTTATCAAGATTATATTTAGAACTCAAGTTACTGTTTATACCCACGCATGTTAAGATGGTTACAGGTTTGCTAATACCCTTGCTTATTGCAGTTCCTTGTATTCCCTTGTGAGTTCTACGATTAGGTATCATGATATCAAAGGATTAGGACTTTTTTAGGTTACATTTTTTATGAGCAAAGCACTCATACTTGGTATTCTGCGGGATCCTTTTGCACAATCATACCGTAATGTTACATGACTTTAATTCATCATGTTCGTTGGTAGTTTCATTAATCACAAACCGTAGCCCAACATGCATTATGGTGCAATACTGGTATTTGAGCTTAGGTTCTTGAGCTTTAATGGTGAAGTACTGAAGTCCAAACTCACCTTGGTTTCTACAGTTCTTATTCATTATCTCGTCTTCAAATGTAGTCGAGATATTATAGAGCAAAACGGCAGTTCTGGTTACAAATTTTGTATCGTTTTGTATTGACTTTTGGTTTCTATCTTTAGATACTTCCAGGGCATTCCTGATGCTGTTTCAGAAGCAGATCAAAGAGGCGGCTGTGCATGTTGAGCGGGAGTGGGTAAATAATTTGATAGCACCGTTTGCAACCCTCTGGTCACATTTTTTTTTTATTTGCTTTTTGTGCTGCTTTTGATCCATAACCTGTGTTTTTTGTTCCCACGTTAGACTGAGCTCTTACAGTCGGGTGTTTTTGTGTATTTGCTCTATCGCAATTTCAGAAGACCCTAGTCTTGCTTTGTCAAATTTAAGGGGAAATGATTTTCAATCTCCCCGTTTATCCTTGTGCACTTTTTTTTGGCCAACTTATGCGATAGTGATTAACAATGTTTGATCTCAGTTGATGTTTTTCCACTTTTTGTAGTTTTGAAATGAGTCGAACAATAGTTTTGGCTTGTTTCCCTGCATCCTCATGTCTCATTTGTTTTTCCACATCTCCCATAAGCACAATCCTTAGTTTGCTAAAACATATCACAACTATCTGAAAACCAAAGGTGTCGGAAAACGGAAATGGCAACGACAAGTATTTTGGATTCACATTGGTAGTTAGGAACCATAAACATGGCAAATTCTCCTTCATGTCCTCTCGTAATCTCACAGCCAGTAACAGATGGAATAGCGGTTCCTCCACAATTAAGCTATCGTTTCATCTTAGAGCATAAGTATGAAGAGTCACATCAAAATTTTACTTCTGTGCAAATTCTTCCACAACCTTCACTCTTCCATCTTCATCTGGTCTATTCTGCACGGGAAAATGATGGCCAATGACGTATTTTGATAATTAATACTACTCGACATTTTCAGCATTAACAAATATTCTTATATAGTATGTTCTTAGCGGATATTAATTATAAAAACACGTCCTAGGTTGTCATTTTCAACATTACTCTTGATGGCTTTATTTTGCATGTAAGAGCGAGTTTTGTAGTGCAAGATTGGCACACACAATGAGAAGTGCTTTTGCAAGATAGATCATATAATTTGTTGGGTGAGTAGGTATGTAATTTTCAAAGCAATCCTATTAAATTAAATTAGTTATTACCGCAAGATGATGTATTCGCATATATAGGGAGACATCATAATCATAGGCATTTTGCTGTTCAAAAAATAATATAAAATAAAATAAAATCATAGGCTTCAAAAGTTCTGACTAAAAGTGAGGTGAGATAAGTGGTCCTTTACAATGCTTCAATCCGAAGTTTTTATTCCGAATGATACCACCTGTTGTTGCGTCCGTATTATCACTACAACCACATGCATACGTGTTCAACTTGAATTTTGTGTAAGGTGGTGGAGACCGCCCGACTTGGATGGTGGAGGGTTGGGTTAAAAGGGATTGTTCGGTTGGTTGCAATAGGTATTGCCCTTCAAAACTTTTTGTGATGGTGGCTTGGTGAAGGAGCTTATCGTATCATGAATGAGAGACCCAAAGGTTCTATGGTTGCGGTTGGAGCCCAATGTGTCAACAAGGAAGAGGGAAAAGGATAGCCCACATAGTGCCCCAACCATGTTGGAAATTTAGACGAGAGTTGGTTTGAATCCAAGTGTCAAGATTCTCGGAAAAGGATATAAGTGTGGTAGAAGGAATGCCAATGGCAATCCAAATGGTTTGGGGGATATTTTGAAGGGCAATTTACCTCTAGGTCCAGAAAATAGAAAGTAATTCTCACCAAGTTTCCTCTAATTAACGAAACACTAAAACCCTATGAAAGTAGCAAATCTTCTCATAGAAATTATTTATTTTTCTCCCGAAAAGTCGGGGCGTTACACTATAAAAGTGCCTAAAACTCTAGGGTACCCAATAAAAGTGCCTAAATCGCTAAAACCCTATAATAGGAAAGTGCACCCTAAAACTCCTATGAAAGTGCCTAAACCTAAACCCTATGGCTCTATGAAATCACCTAAACCTAAACTCTAGGGTACCTTAAACCCTAGGGTATCCTAAAATCTAAAATCTTAAGGTACCCTAAAACTCTAGGGTACCCTAAAATCCTAAAATCCTAGGGTACCCAAGGGTACTAGGGTACCCATTAGGGTACCATAAAACCCTAGCATACCCTAAAACCCTAGGGTGACATTTCTATTAATGGTAAATGTATTTTTGTAAAAGTGGACTTAGTGGTAATTAAGTATTTCATCTCTCCTTAATGGGAATTAAGTGTCACTTTTCTATACTTAGAGGTAATTTTCTCTATTTTTGAAGGTAGAGAAGAGCCGTTGTCAAATGCGTGGGAAATGAAGAGATAGCATTGCTCAAGGCAATAATAAAGAGGTATGGAGGGAGAGGATCTCCTTGACGGATTCCGTGAGATGGCAGGAAGTTATTCGTACCCCTATGTTGAAGAGAATGTTAATGGAGGATGAGGAGGTGCAAGAGGATATTAAGAAAATTTAGAAAGGGGGAAAGTTGAAGGTGAGAGAGCATTGCGTATGAAGCTCCACCCTAGGCAACGTACGACCTATATGATTATCATCAAAATTAAATATTACAATTCTATGTTTCGGTGTTTGAATGCGACAGATTATTGAAGAGATTATATGTTAGTTAGACAACCAGTTGCACAAAATGCTAGACATGGTTTGTTTGATTTAAAAACTTTGGCTTTATTCGTGTACGCAAACCTTGTTCATTCCAATTCACTATTTATGAAGACTATTGAATGGGGGTGAAATCAGGATTTAAATTCGAGTGGAGGAAAAATTTGAAAGGAGATTTTCGAAAAAGATTAAGTTACCCCAGATATTAAAAATATATATTCATAACATTTAAAAACTAAAAAATAACTTGGTACTACTAGATTCCTAGGAGTAATACAATTATCTTATTGTATCACTGATTATTCCTTGTGGTGTTTTTTAAGATCCGTTGTATGAGGTGACGATCTTCACTTCTGATGTGAAAGAGTTCGTATGTGCAAATATGTGTGGTTACATCTTTAATTTAACAAGTACATATTGTTAAAGGAGGAGCTCATCTCTATGTCCTCGTCTCTCCATACCCCCTCAAATATCATTCGTAGGTCACTTTAGACCCAAAAGATGATTTAAATCTTTTATATTGTAAATTTTGAAAGAAAAAACAAACACTTCTACAAAACATCATCTTGACTGAATATCAATAAATATGTGGAAATTTATAATTTGACAGTTTATTGCAATAATGATTTTGCATAAGTATTTTTCATGGTGAGAATTAAATATGAGGTGGGGCTGCTAAATGTACGTTTATTTGGACGAACTAGAAATATAAAAAATGTGAAGGGAGCATATCCCGGGTTTATAGATTATTGTCCATAATAATATATGGACCAAGGCCCTGTCCACTCTCCTATTCTACAATCTGGTACAGTTTGGGCTTTCGTGGCATCAAAATTGAATTATTTATTTTGTAGAGTTCATCAAATTCATTATTTTTTCTTATAAAAAATTAATTTGATCAAAACATCTGCTAACATCTTAATTTTTTGAATTTTTTTTCTTTTGTCTTTAATGCACAAAGATGTTTTGTTCATACAACAATCAATGTTCAATCAAGTTAATGTTTTACAAACTTCACAATTTTATATAATTAAAAGTTTCGATCCTTGTCGTAGACCCATTTTGAGCCCACAGAAGCCTAAACTAAATCGATCTGTATGTTAGGAAAACAATAAAATTCATTGACTTCGATTATTTGTGTGAGACCTTGAAGTGGGTCTCATAAAAAGCGGTGTACATTTTGTGTATACCAAATGGTGTACCGAGCATAATAAAAAGCGCGACCAGGCGCTGTTCCTTGTTCCACTAAGCTTTTTGGGTATTTTTCTTATTGTCTTCATTCAATTTTTTTTTCATTTTTGTTAGTTTTGCATCTAACTTTTGTAAATCATTGATTCATCTTGTCAAGACGAATCAAAAAAGTAAAAAATGGCTTTTACCCAAATATTTTTAAAAATATCCAAATTAAAGAACAAAAATCCAGTTTTGGGGTCTTTTGTTGGATATTTCTGATTTTTTTTGGGCTAAAAGTAGATTTTTTTACTTTTTTTAATTTCTTCCCTCGAAACGAATCAATTATTCATAAAAATTAAGTGCAAAACTAACCAACGCAATTTTATTTAAATAAAGACAAAATAAGAAGAAGAAAAAAAACTTTGGTGGAACAAGGCTAACGTCAGCAAAGACAGTACGCGCGCGTTCTCAAACGTTGCCGAAGGAATCGGTTCCAACACCCACTCCCCCGCCCTCTCTCTCTCTCTCTCTACAAAAATACAGAGACACACACGTACGTACTCCTTGCCCACTGCCTCCACCCTTTGGCCCTCGCCACCTCCATTACAAAACCAACACTCGTTAACCCTACAAAACACAAACCCTAACCCTACGAATCCATCTCCGCCCTTCGTTTCCGCCGCATTGGTCCATTCCGTCTCGAACTCCCGACCACTCGCGGAAACCGAAAAGATGGCGACGGCGGCGATTCCGACACCGTCCGCCACGCCTCCTCCGACGCCTCAGGCGGCGGCGGCGGCGGGAGTCCTCGCCAATGCGTCCCTGTACGTGGGGGATCTCGACCCGAGCGTGATCGAAGGGCAACTGTATGATCTGTTCAACCAGGCGGCTCAAGTGGTGTCGGTTAGGGTTTGTAGGGACCAGGCCAGACGGACCTCGCTCGGTTACGCTTACGTCAATTTCGGATCGGCCCAAGAGGGTTAGACATTGCCTTTTTGGTTTTTTGGGTGGTTTAGAGGTTTTTTTTATTTATTATTATTTAAGGTGATTTTGTTTCCACTAAACTATGTGGACTAAATGGACTGAAGCGGTGTTTTCACGCATTTTTCGATAGTTCATCCTTCTCACATACATCAACTAAAATACCATTTAACGGAAACAACTTGACTATTGTCATTAGCGTGAAGCGAAAATATATTGCGGAAAACATTCTGTTATTGATGTTAATTGTTTTGTGATAGTGATGTTAGGGATTCAGTATAGCATAATAATGAAAATGATGTTTGTTTTGGGCCTTTTGGCACACGTTACTGCACAGTGTTTTTTTATGAATGCATTTCTGTTTTGCTGTAGTTTATGGAATAGTTATTTGGTTGATTTGGAGTATTCCTTCCGATGCTATGGACTTTGAATGAAGGAAACATAGTAACGTGCATATAAATTGATTTGGGTCTTTAGGCTTGCCCTCTATAATGCCTTTCAGCTTTGATTTGGAGGCATGGTTCCACAGCAAAATGTCCCTTTAGCTCCTTGGTTCTTGAAGGTATAGGTGGGCCACTGTTTCAGGGGTATTCTGAGAGCAACCACTTTGTGCATGTATTGACAAATGTTAGGTCTGTCTCCAATCCTCCCCCGCCTATATTCTCAATGATTGGGGACAAGATGGTTCTGTGGTTGTTGAGGAGTATTTTGTTTGATATTTCTATGATGAATTTGAAAGTGTATGGAGATTGGGGTGTGACTGCACGTTGTTGTTATACAAGTGTTCTGAGAGTGTATTTTGTTGCCATGATGAGTGTGTGGAGTGCCTTAGTTGAGTGAGTAGTGAGATAATATTCGTGCAGTTAAATTTGTTTGGTTGACAATTGATTCTTGTGAATGATTTCTACTTTACTTGTGTAGCCTTTCCGAGATAGATGAAGTTTTTCTGTGTGCTGGTGCCTGAATTGATTTCAGACAGAGCAATGCAAATTATATATTATTATCTTCTTAATTGTCGCCCTTTAGGTAGATACTTTGGTGTAAATGTGTCTGAATCATATCTTTGTGGATGTGTTTTAAGTGGCTTTAGCTTTATTGATAGAGTTGGTTGAGGGTGGCATGTCATATGTAGTTGAAAAAGTTTGTGTTGAACAACCAATGGTTGGATTGGATGCTTTTGTTTGTTATTGATAGTGTTGTGTTGCCCTTCAAAAAAAAATTGATAGTGTTGTGTCTTCAAGGGTTTATTAAAGACTGATGCATGTAGTTTTACTAGCACTTTGGGAAGGTTGAAATTTTACAACTGTTTAAATGTAAGTTGTCTCTCTTGCGAAGTGGGGTTGACCCTGTTTGTAATCTGTAAATTGCAGCTGCTAATGCCCGGGAGCTTTTAAATTTCACACCTGTCAATGGGAAACCTATCAGGATTATGTTTTCCCATCGAGATCCTAGTACTCGGAAGAGTGGATATGCAAATGTATTCATCAAGAACTTGGACACATCTATAGATAACAAGGCATTGCATGACATTTTTTCTGCCTTTGGCACTGTGCTTTCATGCAAGGTAGCAATCGATGGCAATGGTCAATCAAAAGGTTATGGGTTTGTGCAATTTGACCAGGAGGAAGCTGCACAGAATGCAATAAAACGGTTGAATGGCATGTTGGTAAATGACAAACAAGTTTATGTTGGCCTTTTTGTTCGTCACCAGGAAAGGAATCAAGCAAATGGATCAACCAAGTTCACTAATGTTTATGTCAAAAACTTATCTGAATCGACTACTGATGAGGACCTTGAGAAAATGTTTGGCAAGTATGGTCCTATAACCAGTGCAGCTGTTATGAGAGACTCAACTGGAAAGTCCAAATGTTTTGGTTTTGTGAACTTTCGGGATCCAGAAGCGGCTGCTGCTGCAGTAGAGAACTTGAATGGTACCTCTTTAAATGATGACAGAGTTTTGTATGTAGGGAAAGCTCAAAGGAAAGCAGAAAGGGAGGCGGAATTGAGAGGCAAATTTGAACAGGAAAGAACCAGTAAATATGACAAATTACAAGGTGCTAACTTGTATCTGAAAAATCTTGATGAAAGCATAAACGATGAAAAGTTGAAGGACTTATTCTCTGAGTTTGGAACCATAACGTCATGCAAGGTATAGAGTAGTGGTATAACTATAAATCAGGACTAGAGTCTTGAATGTACTATTGTTATTATTTAAGTATATGTAAGTAACTACCTAACTTTTTGCAATAATTTTGTCAGGTCATGCTTGATTCACAAGGGGCGAGCAAGGGTTCTGGTTTTGTGGCCTTTTCTTCCCCTGAGGAAGCTACAAGAGCCGTAAGTATCCTTTTAGTTATGCACTTGGCAGATGTTTCTCTTCAATTTGTTCAACCACGAGATCTATGATTTGTTTGATTTATTGATCTCGTCCAGCTGAATGGGATGAATGGAAAGATGATTGGTAAGAAGCCTTTATATGTTGCTGTGGCCCAGCGCAGAGAAGAAAGGAAGGCACACTTGCAGGTGTTTATTTCGTTGCATATTTCCTTACCCCTAGTTTGTATATTGTTGCTGTCTTTATAGCCTTTTTTCCTTGTTCATATGGATGGATAACTTGTAGAGAAGGAGGCATGCAGCATGCTTATTGTATGATTGTTTTGGTATTAATACTGATTAAGGATTTACAACAATTGAGATACTACCCTGGTATGAGTTTGAATCTGGGGTTTTTTCTAAATTACAATGTGACATATACTAGTTTTTTGCATCATTGGTTGCACTTCCTATGTACTATTTCTGAATCCTTAGAAATGTTTCATGGTTATTCACATTTCTTGCTTGTAATAGGTTAATCACTTTCACAGTTAAACTTTTTGCTTTGTTCATGAGAACCTGATATCGGCTTTGTTGCACATACGCACTCATTCCCATGCACCAAACATAATTGACGAAAAAATAATTTCTTGTGGATTTTGTAGGCACATTTTTCCCAGGTACAAGCACAAGGTGGGATGACACCTTTGCCTGCAGGGATGCCTGTATTTCACCCGGGGACACCTAGGCTTGCTCCTCAGCCGTTTTATTATGGTCAAGGTGCGCCTGGTCTGCTGCCACCTCAGCCTGCTGGCTACGGCTTCCAGCAACAGGTCTTTCCTGGTATGCGCCCAGGTGCTGCCCCAAACTTCATTATGCCATTCCAACTTCATAGGCAAGGTCAACCTGGACAGCGAGTAGGACCAAGGAGAGGTGGGAATCCTCAGCAGCAGATGCAGCAGCAGGTACGTTATTGTTCTCTATGCCCAATGCAGTGATTTTAATATTTCCTTCCTTCTCTGTGTTTAAGTATTTGGTACAAGTATGCTTTATCCTTGTATTCAGGACAACCAGTTGATGATTTATCAAGCCTCAAACTAAGGATGGTTTTGTTGTAATGTTATGATGACTTTCTAACTGCAAAGGTTCCTTTCTAGTATCGGTATGACTTGTAAAATACTTTCGAGTTCTTAATGTGAATTAAAAGCCTATGCTTTATATTTGGCATTGTCTTTCATTCGGATTGCACCCTTTGGCAAAGGGTTTATTCCTTGCAATTCTTTAAGACAACCCAACTTGAAACCTTCCCGAGAATTGATTCACGAATGTCCTTGTTCACGATTGCTCAAGTATTGCGTTTTGCTTTTGGATTTCTTGATGGAGGGATTATGTTCTTTCATGGCTTCTGTGATTGTATAATATCTTCTTCTTGTTGCAATATAGTTTATTCATCGCAACTCCAACCAAGGCTTTAGATACGTGGCCAACTCACGGAATGGTATGAATCATTCTATGGTTCCTCAAGGTCTCATGGCTCCCATGATGCAATTGCCTTACGATGTTTCGGGGATGTCAACGACTCCATCAGATGTTCAGCGTCCTGGGCCAGTAACGATGTCAACGCTTGCTTCTGCTTTGGCTTCTGCTACGCCAGAGAATCAGCGCTTGGTGAGTTATTTTATCTTCTTTCTATTCAAGTGAAGTGAGAATTTAGTTAGTAAGAAGTGTTTGTTTATCCAATCAGTTAATAAACTCGACAAATGAATGATTGTAATGAACATTGTGTGCATGCAAAATATTTATGTGTATAATTTCGAATTCTTGTGAAGTTAATTCCGTATGTCATGTCGAAATGACAGATGTTGGGGGAACAGCTATTTCCGCTGGTGGAGCGCCTTGAGCATGTCAATGCCGGAAAAGTGACAGGCATGATACTGGAGATGGACCAAACAGAGGTTCTCCATCTGATCGAAGCTCCAGATGCTCTTAAGAAGAAAGTGGCCGAGGCAATGGACGTCCTCCATTTAACATCATCGGGATCTGATGTTGGTGATCAGCTTGGCTCACTGTCCTTGAACGAATGATCCCTGCCCAATTTTGCTTGCTTATTACATTTGTTCCTGCGCCTCAGGGCCCAACTGGTTTTTTTTTTGGGTAGGGCTTGGTGAGCTATATGATTGGTTTAAATTTCTAGTCCCTGCTTCATCTTTGTGGCCAGCGTATTGGCTGCTGACTTACTTTTTTGGTTTCTGACTTGATATGAGATTTTGAAGACCTGGGAATTATTGTTACTGCCAATTCGTTTAGATGATGATATGAGGTAATCTACCATTTTGACATTTATCAGGTGTTGATTGGTGTTTTTGGGGCTTTTAAACAGGCTGTTTGTTTCGTGTTTTTCATTTGCTGATATTTTATATTGTCTTTTTCGGTTCTCTACTATTTGAATTAGTTTTAGAATTTCGTGAAAAGTGTGGATAATTCTCATAAAAGTTCTCCCAAAAACTTACTCTCTCCGTCCCAAATTATTGGCCATGTTTACTATTTGGAACCTTGCAAATTTGTATCTTTTAATTTTTAATACTTTTTATATTAAATTAAATATAATTTTTTTTGATAGATCTCAATTAATTTTATTAAACAAAGTTCTTGGAATTATAAAAAATATTATAGATTGTGATATGTATACCATTGTTTTGAGTGACAAAAATGATTAGGAAAAACAATTTGAGCCGGAGAAAAATACTACTCCACTGTATATAGGAAACCACGAGGAGAGGGTTGTATTTCTTTGTTCAAAATAATAAAATGTGGGTCCCATTGGTTCGCCACCACAATTGCCTACTTCCTTGGCATAGTTCAAAATGTTGGTATTGGTCTCTGTAACGGTATCGATGCAGTGGTTTCGGGGGTGTTTCAGTCGTAGTGTAAACAACCAACAAACGTTTCTCTTTCCTGGAAAACACAAACAGGGTTTCTCCTTCACCTCGGGCAAAATGTAGCATGTGATTTAAGACCATAGCCTTCAATCTGAATCCACATGAATCGTGATTACCCTATTGGCCCCACAATTGCATCCATATTTGTTCATAGCAGGGCTCAACATCGGAAACAAATAGCAGATAAAAAAAAACAAACATCGGAAACGAATATCTTGTATTCAGCAGTATTCAGGCTGGCTTTATTTAGATCACAGAAGTCGATGCATATGCAGACGTTCTCGTTCTTTTTGTGTGTGTGTGGTAGTGAAACAGTATTGGCGAGCCATTCAAGAACGCAGTTACTTTCTCATGATATGTCTGATGTTAGCCTCTCAGGGTAGTCTCGGAGGCTAATGTGGTCATAATAATAAAAGTGAAAAGAATAGTGATCCATAACACTACACATCAAACAGAGAAATGGGACAAAGGGAATATAAAACAACCAAATTACAGTACAACAAGCAGGTTATCTCAGTTCATAGTTATTCAAATTTGAACCATTCCCAATTGGCATATAAATATCCTTCGTCGTTAAAAGGCAAGTTATCGGTTGAGACAGGTTCTAACTTACGAACTGCTGAAACAGATGGTAGCTTTCGCCTATACTTCTTTGCCATCTCTTCAGCTTCGGAAAATACTTTCTGCAAACCATCACACTCATAAGTAAACACTCTGAAGGATGGTACGGAGTCAAATGATAGAAAATTCATTTATAATAAAGAATGCTAGTAAGAAGTTCGATACTCTAATGCCAAGTACTCCAATGATTGGATCATTGTCTAAAGCAAAATTTTGTAACGTGTTAGGAAATCCCATGAGTAAGCCAGTCTGGGCTGCTTTATCAGTTTTTAATATTATTGAACGATTCGGGCGTATATATAGAAAATTTTCTCATTATCATAGTGGATCATTAAAAAAAAATGAGAACAGAAGCTATAAGGAACTACTCAGAAAGAAAGGCATTAGCCGCATTACCTCTTTGTTTGATATAAAAAGACCAGGCTCACTTTCAAGATCAGCAATACTGCAAGCCAGAAGATGATAAGAAAAAAAATTAGAATCCTCGGCGATCGTTTATTTGGAAATATTTAGGTTGACAACAAAGCCATACACATCCATGACTTTTTATAGTCAGATTTGGCTTCAAACGACAAAAGAAGAAGTGCCATAAAAACAAGCGTCTACATATATTCGAAGCATGAAATCGGCAAAAGAGGTAAAACACAAACATGAGCACGCTAGTTCAGCCAATTTTAAAATTATTGCATTGCAGGTTGGTATGGGAAACTTAAACCAATGTAAAGTACAATACTTCGAAAGTAGCACATAAAATATTGTGTCTTTTAAAGGCGAAATTGCTTGTGTTTGTGAGGTAGACCCCTTCAGGCCTCAAGAGTGAAAAACATAGCCAATCAAGCCCAAATCATCCCCAACTATTATCCCAATCCTTCGGCAATTGAACCCTCACCACAATACCATAAAAATGTAGTTCTCATGAGAATTTTCGCATCTAGTTCCAGAAAGCCTGCAACTTTCAACTTCCGAAAATCAAGCAATACAATATTTTCCATCAAGCAAATCCTAGAAACATTCTTTCATGTTATAAAACCTTGACCCTGGCAACTTTCTAGTTTCTACAGCCAAAACACAAGGCTTCGTTATCAAAGAAAAAGAAGACAAAGTGTACAAGTTAGAAGGCATTGTATGGCCTAAAACAAGCACCCCGAGCATGGTATAGTGAGATTGATTCCCGATGACACTTTCCATCCTCACCAAATTCTATTCCCTTCAATTCCCCAGCCCACCTAGACCGCGACCAAACAAAGCATAAGGACTTGGATGGACATAAAGTCGTCAGCAGCTTAGGCCTAGTTTCACAGTATGCCCTCTATCAAAGGATCAAACAACCTCATAGAGTATTGCAAATGACAAGTAGCAATGAGAACTCAGCTGATGGAGATAATAAAGAAGAAACAAGATTCAGATAATAGTCACTCGAGGATTCTCTACCAAGAACAACAATAAGAAAATGATTTCGATGCATCAATCGTTCATTCGATGACATGTTCCTGGGAATCCAATTCTTCCTTACCTGAAAGATATTCTGTCTTGAGACATGGATTTCACTACCAAGACTTTGACCCTCTCATCAACAGTAAGCGAGTCACTGACAGAAGTAATTTGGCCCCTAGTGATGTTTGAGATATGCAGCAACCCACTGAAAAATAAAAAGTTATAGAAACTCATCACTCATAATGGAGAAGTCATGATAGAGCATTTCGGTATTGTGTATTGAGTTACGAAGTTTATCACTATGACACCAAAAATGAGGAAGTATACAAAAAAAAAAAATAAAATAAAAATAGAGTTCAAATATGCAGGAAAAAAACAAGTTCATTTTCAACCAAGTAAACACGCAGGAAGAAACAACATTAAGTTCAATCATGAACATGGACAAGTCCATTTTTAACCCAACTCTTTCACATATAAAGTGCTAATGTTTGGGACATCATCCTCACAAAAGAGAGAATTTTGCTACCTAATGTATTATGAGTACAAATTTGTCCTGAAAGTTGGCAACTTCATAATCCCACACATTTTAGCAATAACTACTCCTCTCAGAAAAGAAGAAGAAGAAGCAATAACTACTAAACAAAGATCAGAATAGAGAAAATTTCCCAAATGAGGCACCAATTAGCAAGCACTCTGTGTCATATAACAAGAAAACCACCCTTCTTTTGTAAGTGTCCTATATTCCGTATCTTCATCCCTTGGTATCCAAAAATAAAACATTTTCGGGTTCAATATAATATCCTTTACCTGTTTTAAGAACATATCTAATCCCGGTATTTGAGTCGCAAAGATTTGTTTCTTCTTGGCAGAACTGATGGTCTACTTTAGACTCAAAGTTACCAATTCAGTTTAATTTGGCCGGTCCGCGTGCTATCAATTCCTGTGTTGGGCTAGGCTATATGGGACCTTTGCCCCATCTTTAATAGGGCTCCCCCACTAGCGAGCAGTGGTATTAGTCCCCCGATTAGTCGGTCCAGTGGGCCGGATACCGAGTTAGGAGAAAAAAAAAGTAAAAAGACAAAAACACAATGTTTAACTAGGAAACATAGGCATGTTTGTTGGAACAATTTTGCAAAGCGAACCATAAAATGAACCCTACCTTCTGTTGGTTTCACCTATCCTTATTTGCGCACCATAAGGAAAAATTTTCTTTACTGTTCCTTCCAGAAGTGTTCCCTCCCGGAGGTGTAACATTTCCTATAATATTACAGAAAGTCAGCAGGCTCTCCATATACATAGGCTTGTAGCAATGTAAACCCAATTAAACATTGACTAACATAATAAGAGAAGTAATGCATATGATGTTAAGAGCAAAACTGACCCAAGCAGCCCTTTCACTGAGTATTAAGTCATTATTAGCTTCATCTATTCTAGTAATCTGCACATATAATCTGCGTCCAACCTGCAACATGAAGATAGACAATGAGTAAAATCATAGAACAAAGAAACAGAGCCAAGCAAGTCCAAGGCCTAGGCGACAAAAGTGAAAGAATTTTTTAACAACCTCAAAAATAGCGAAAGGATTACACAATCTATTTGATTTGCCAAGTGAACCCCTTTGTGCAGTTGTGTATGTATCACGGCCAAGACTCTAACTGCCAAGCCATATGGCTGTCTAGCCATCAAATCTCCGACATCGACAGCAATTTAGTGGCAGAACCTCATTTTTTTATAAGATCAATCTGGCATTTATTGCTTCTTTCTTTTGTTGCACACAATAATTTCCCCATCAAAAAAATTGTTTCCACATAAATGCTAAATAAACTAAACATATGCTCATAAACGTAAAGACCTCGTGCGAAAACCAAGGTAGAAAATATAACATGTCACTAAATAAGTTGGGCCAACAACATCTGAGGAAATGCATAACCATGGCCGGAACAATGGAGCACTAAATCACCAATCCACCAAGTTCATGCTACAATAATCATTTCTCAACATGGCAAAGGCACTAAGTTCATGCTACAATTCCAAAGCTGAGTTGTATGCAGGTGCAGCTGTTCCACCATTTAAGAAAGGGATTCAACAAGCAAAGCAACACAACCCAGAAATACAGAAACACTGCATCTGCCACTTTAACACTGGTGGCTGATAAGTGATGTTAACACTTTCCTCACATTCCAAATCCTCCAATTATAAAGAACCAAAAATTGATGGCATTTGAAGAATGAAGGCGTCACATATGTCCTAAACAGAATCAAAATCATCAACTCCAACTAACTGAAATTAAGAAACCAGTTCAAATTTCCGAACAAGTGCCAGCCTTACGTTCTCTTTCAAATCAGTGAAGTTGTTAACTCGACCCATCAACTCAGTTTTAGGAAGAAAAGCTCGCAAACCCTGCACTATCAAGGTACACAATGTGATGATTGAAACAGAGGGACAGCAACTACAGGCAAGAGACATCGAGAGGGAACAAAGCGAAACCTCTATCCTAGTAAGGATGCCACCAGTGTTCCACTCTGTAATCGTAACCTCAATGGGTTCATTTAGCTGCTTAATCTGCACAAAATTCAAGATGACATGAAATGAAAAACACAAATGTGAACCACAAGAAATATCATGAATCAACAAAATCTATTAAAGAAAGGACAAAATGACAAAAAACAAAAGAGACGGAAACAAATACCACTGCGAAGGAGGAAATCACAAACAGCTATGAGATTCCATATTAGAACCTCTAATCAGAAACAACACCCATCCCACCTGAGCTAGTTTATGAAAAAATATTAATGACTCGAAAAGGGGTTTCTGTTTTCTTTGATTTGACACCTCACTGGCAGCCATTGGCACATGGTGCCCAGCTAGTCATCACCGTCACCACGTTACACCTGTCATAGTACATCTGTAAAACTAACGTTTTCCCCTATCCGATTCTTTAAACTCTAGAGTTACTGGCTCACTCACCCTGTCAACCATGTATGAATGTTGTTCCAAAGAAAAAAGGTACATAATTGTTTTATATTCCCTGCATTTCGTTTTAGCTAGTCATGACCTTAGTTGCACGAAGCGGGAGCGGAAGCGGGGGCAGGAGCGGGGGAGCGAGGGAATATAGAAGCTCTCAAGGTTGGGAGCGTGAGAGGAGCGTGTACATATATTATGAAAATAATGTAGCATAGAGTATTCCACTGTAAAAGTACAAAAATTTATGAAGTAAAAATATGGGCCAAGTCCTCCATAAGTGTAAGAAACGGGCTGGTGGTACAACATATGATTTTCTTTTCAAGATATCATGACTTAGGCCAGATATATGAGTTCATCGAAGACTAATTAATAAAGCCAAGTGATAAATCCTTGGTTTTCTATACAAATATCATACAAAAGCTCCCATCTTTGTAAGGAGCGAGCTCCCACCTCGATGGGAGCGAGCTCCCGTCAAGCTCCTTACTTAGGAGCGCAAAAGCGGGCTCCCAAGGTGGGAGCGGCACCATTTTAGGAGCTCCCTGCAACTAAGGTCATGACAGCAAGTGACAAACAACACTGTTCATACTTCATATCCTTGCCTCAAAAACGTGTGGAACAACCACCACCAGCTGCTGATCTTGTGAAGGTGATACAATTCTCCTCCTGCCCAGACACTCTAAAATGTGTTCAACTATGACATTCTTTCTCAGCACTGGTTCAGTTTGACCCAAGGGTCCACATTTGGTAATGTAACAAGGTTAACAGAGTACAGACATCAAATAGTGCTTTGTTGGCTAGGCAGCAACCACATATTTTATGGCACCACGTGCAAGTCATTGGCATCGGGCAGGGATCCATATTTCAACTTTGGGGGTGTGGGCTCCAATAGTTCAGGGGTGCAAAACCCTATAACTTCGCTATTCTCTTGCAAACACCACTTGAAATATGAAGATTTTTGGAATCTTTTAGGATGCAGTCGCCCCTTCTGGCCCCTAGATCCGTAGTTTTTTTTTTTGGCACAGGAGCCTCAAATGGTTGTGAATGCAATGATGACCATATGATACTACTGTTGATTACTTTATGGTACTTATCACAACCATTTCAAGTTGTTCCGTTGCTGGAAAATGCAATGATAGATAATCATGGTCTCTAAAAGTACACTTATTTCAAACAGAAATTGGAAGTTTGTTTTGCCAATGGAGCAGAGCGAATTACCTACGAACTTACCACATAGAACAATTCAACAACAACAACAAAAAATAACTAAACTATCAAGCACCAAATCCATGGAATTTGAGTAGATATTCATAAGTTATCCATGGGCAAAATACATGAAAGCAAGGAAAGAACCTGCCTCACTCGATGCCAAGCAATCCGCCTGAAAAATCGTCTAGTTGACAGCAACGGCCGTCCACTTAGTGTTCTTCCAAGAACCTCAGTGAATAATACAGTCCCAGGCTCCACAACAGGCCTCCCTGGCACTGCTTCTCCGCTCACCGCCTCATCATACCTCACAATTCCCATCTTCCCTCTAACCATAAACTCCTCCGTGTCCTTCTCCATGTCACACAGCAAATACCCCATCTCCTTTTCATACAAAGGGAGCACTTCCTTTGTCAACATTGTGCCCAACAAATCTGCACCCACATTAACATCAAGCCTGTTCTCATTCCCCGAAACCACGACTCCAACAGCGAAATCACCTGGTTTCGGGTCATAATACTCTACACGCACCTTCCTATTAGTCCCTTCCTTTCTCCAACTCTCCTCATTTCTCTCTTCTGAATCATCTCTAGGCTTAAAGAACTTCAAAAAGGGTTTCAATACCTCTTCCTTATCAGGTTTCGGTGGCTTTGTCACGACTTCTGTGACAGACCCATTAGTATTTGGTTTAGGAGTTGGTTTGCCCAGCAACCCAAGCTCTTCAACATCTTGAATTGTCTCATTTTCAAGCTGTTCTTCCAAATGGGTACTCGTACATCTTCCAAAGTCATCATCTTTTGAGCAAAAGGGGACATGGGTTCTTCTCAAAATTGAAGAATTCCAAGGAAAATATAGGGTACTTGGAAATACAGTAACAGAAACTGAGGTTCTTGAACCTGGCTGTTTTAGCGACCCGATCAAAGACCCGTTTATTGAGGTGTTGTGGGTGACAGTGGAGGTGGAGAGCGGTGGGGGTGAGGTGAGGAGAGAGAGAGACTTACAGGGATGGAGGATGAGTGGCATACCTTATCTAATCCTGCGCACCTCATGAGATCACTGAGAAGATAGAGAGTGTCTGGTTTTCCCAGTTGTTTTACTTTTCTCTGTGCTCGGGTTGTTTCTAACATGCGCCTTGTAAATACGATACGGATGGAAACTGGGCCCTTTACAAAGCCCAAACGTAGGCCCGTCAATTTGCAGCATGGCTGCCACCTCCTAACTCGGCCACGTTTGACTACAGGCTTTGAAGGGACTGGACCCAGGAGTACGTTTTGGTGAGCCTACAATGATTTTCATCCTGATGATTCGAGTCGTTCATCTTCACATGGCTCACTAAGCTCGTTATCCATATGAAAACTCAAGTCGATCAGACATTCGAGACAAATATCTTGAAAAGTTAACGTTGATTATACGAACCGTTCATTTTTTCCAGAATGCATGCGATCTAACCAACACACTTGATTTTTATTTGAATGATGATTTGATCGGCAAACTCAGTGATGCCCTTCCAATTTATTTACTGATTAATTACTTCTCTCTTCAAATAGCCACATACCCACCAATTTCTAGTACTATATTTGGTTGCATATATACACACACACTTGGCAATTAATTATGATTTACCAGGACATTTTACTTACCATTTTACCTGCGCATTTTTTTTCTCATGGGAAGCTCTCGGAAATATTTAGAATTTGGAGGCAATGATGGAAGCCAGCACCATCTCTTTGATAGATGTTTTGCTGGAGTACCCTTGCTAGCTCCTATTTGATTACAAGTGTACGTACCCATGCCAAATAAGTTGATCGGGGTTGTTACTGAACCATACCACATAAATAATTCCGTCTACCACAGAGAAAATAAATCGTAATCGATGATGAAGTTTGTTGGTACGTACGCACACATGGGTATTTTGTATTCTTCTCTTGCAGTTGCTAATGAAGAAAAAAGTCAGATGTAGCCAACCGTTGCTCCCAAAGAACAAAATGAGTGCATTATCAATCAGGTCAGCTAACCTGGTCCGTTGTCTTACAGACTCATTCTTTATTGTATCGATCTCTCTATATAGTGCAGTTTAAAACACATAAAACACATTAAAGTTCAACAACAATATTGGCTGATTCTATGAGTGATGGAAGCACAATTTGTCCTTTTGTCTCCTTTAGCTTTTAGTAGGTCGTTGTGTGAAACCTACAGGCTACAGCACGGGAGATCGAGGAGAAATTGCATGCAGCATTCTACAAAAGGCCAAGTTGGCCAACTATATACTAATGAATGCCACTGCGGACAACCAACCTTGGTTTGGATTATTTAGACAAGTAGTTTGGCCATAATTTCACCTTCAATGTGTGTTCAAGGCTAAGGGGGTTGGCCAGGGACGGAACCAGGATTTTGTAAATGCGGGGCCGAACTTTGAACAATAAGATTTTGAATGTTAGTTAATGAAAATATTCTGATTGATTTTAGTTGATAGAATCAATTGTAATTGATTAGGATCAAGGATTTGATTATCTTTCTGTAACGACCCTGATTTTTGGTAAATAAAAATTTCGTTAAATATTTAAATTTTCTGGATTTCTTTAAAAATTTCTTTGAAATTCTAATAATCCGTCATAATTAGATTTGAAACTTGAAAAATTGAATCATTTTACTCCGGACAATTTAGTCATTCTCCCATGACTAGGATACTTGTAAACATACTCGTATATTTTTCCTAGTAAGTAAATAATATCTTTAAATTATATTTCTGGGCTGGAAATTCTACTTGACCGATTAGTTAGCAAACCTTAACTACCGTTTGGCTTAGTTACATTTCCCTAACCTAGAGTGATGCATCGATGCCGAAGTGGTTAGTAGAAAATTTTGGTCTTTGCCTTGACCGTTGACTTGACTGCTTTTGCTTTGGCTTAGCTAGGCTGCCTTGACATCGGGTCGCTGTCGCGCTTCGCGCTTGGCGTCGGGCTGCATTGCCTTGGCATCGGTCATTGTCGCGCCTTGCTTTCGCGCTTGGCGTCGGCTACTGTCGAACTGCGCTTGCCTTGGCGTCGGCTCATTGACCTCCTTGGCGTCGACTCGCTGTCGAGCTGCCTCGCCTTTGGCGTCGGCTCGCTGTCTACCTTAGCTAGGCTGCCTTGGCGTCGGCTCGCTAACGAGCCTGCTTTAGCGTCGGGTCGCATTAACGAGCCTGCCTCACTAGGCGTCGGTCATTTGTCGGGTTCTTCTGCGCTTACGCCATTGGAGTTACGCCTTGGCGTTTGGTCGCGCTTGCTTTTACCTTGGCGTTCTTTGGTCGCTTTGCTACGCCTTGCCTTGGCGTTCTTTGGTCGCCATGCTCGCTACTTGGCTAGCGGGCCACCTTGCCACCGCTTAGCCTTTGCCACGGCGCTGGCCACCAGCTGGTAGGGTGCCTACCACCGCTTTGGTAGCATTTGGCCAGCTGGTGGTCATTGCCTTGGCCTTTGCAGCCACCGCTTTGCTGCCTGGCGCAGCCATCAGCGACCCGGTTTGTCTTGGCCACCGCCTGCTGGTCGCCTTGGCCACCGCTTTGCCCGGTAATTGCCTGGCCGCAGCCATAACTTTGCTAGCGGGCTACCTTGGCCACGCTCACGCCTTGCCTTGGTGTTTGGCACCGTCGGGTTTTAATATTCCGTTATTAGGCGATTTCTTACAAAATACAACCAAAATACCACTCGAGCAATGGAAGCCTAGATTAAGTGTCGTTAATCTTTAACCAATTAGTTAGATTAACCTGATTGCCAATTAGCCTAATCAATTCTTCTTAAACCTAGGTGAATCCTTTGAACCTTCCTATATGAACCTTGTGAACCCCTATGGAACCCTTTGGACCTTTGACTTTACCTATTGGTCAATAAAAGTTAGGAAAACTTTTATCCATTGGACAATAACCGCTAGGGGGGCCAACCATGAGAGAGTAACACTTGGAGCAAGAAGAAGAGAGGAAGAGGGGCCAACCATGAGGGAACAACACATGGAGAGATAGAGAGGGAGGGGGGCCGGCCATGGAGGGAGAGGAGAGGCCAGGTTTTTGCCTATAAATAGCACCCAATGCTTCTCATTCAATTCACACCTCAAAGCATTGCTCTAACTTCTCTCTAGAAAACCATTTCTGTTTTCCTGGCAGCTTACTGCCCTTCGTAAATCTCCATTTTTCTCCTGCTTAAAGCAGTCCTTAGACCCAACTCCTTTCAAGAATGTTGTAGAGCACTTCGAGAGCTTCAGTTTAGATCCAAGAATCACCCCAAACGGTCAAGAGATGACCAAGATATCGACCTCCAAAGTTTAGTGAAAAATCTGGAAATTTCATTCCAGACAGCTCACTGTCCACTTTCTTATCCCCATTTTTCTCCTACTTAAGATAGTTTTTAGGACTAACTTCTTTGGAGAAAGTTGTAGAGCACTTCAAAACCTTGAAATTAGACCTAAGAACCACCCCAAACGGTCAAGAAATGACCAAGATATTGCCATCCGAAGTTCAGTAAAATCTCGGATTCCAGATTTCCAGACAGCAAACTGTCACTCCTTTATCACCATTTTTCTCCGGGCGAAAGTCATTTTTAGGAACAACGTCCTTCACGAAAGTCGTAGAGAACTTCGAGAGCTTCGATTTAGACTCAAGAACGAC
Organism: Rhododendron molle; assembly: GCA_025413875.1. Taxonomy (NCBI): domain Eukaryota; kingdom Viridiplantae; phylum Streptophyta; class Magnoliopsida; order Ericales; family Ericaceae; genus Rhododendron; species Rhododendron molle. Next base: position 37,991,020 of record CM046398.1, on the reverse strand, counting down.
CTCATTCGGCCAAATATTGACCAAGTTACGGCCATCCAAAGTCTGGCCCAGATTTGCGAGTTTCAACGCCGTAGAATTTTCCAACTAGCTTGTTCGACCCCGACTAGTTTCGGATCAAAGTAAATTCTCCTTTACGCGTTAATCCTAAGTATACGTAGATTAATCTCAACTCATTTTTCCTAGTTATGTTGTTAAACTAAACGTAGATTGTCTTGAACTTTAAAAATATGGTACGAAACTTGACGTCGAATGAATGTTAAAAATAAACCTATCTTGCTTTTGAAATTATGACATGTTGAACAAATGATTTCTACGTCAATAAATATATGTGGTCTTTTTGAACTTTCCACAAAGAAAGAAGGAACGGATTTCAAAACAAGAGAAATCAGAAGCTTTATTCGAAGTATTCGTATTTTGATCTTTTAGAAAGTTATGAGTTTGTTTACATGTTGTTGCATTACTTGTGGTTGTATAAGGATGGTGATGAGCTTGTTTACGAGATTGCTTGCATGATCTTGCTAGTTTAGATTACAATGAATGATTTAAATGGTTTATGATGAGAAAGTCCTACCGCGGAGTCTATGCATGATAACGAGACACAACAATCGAGAAAGTAGAAACATGACACCTAGGGTGTGGTTATTGAAAAGGAGAAAAAGTTTTGAAATCACAATGTGGCCGGACGTGGTAGTTCATTGTGTAAAGAGATGTTAAAAACCGCAATGTGGCCGGACTTGGTAGCCCATTATGCCGTGTGTGTTGCCAATGGGACCGGACGTGGTAGTCTCATTGGAGGTGATTTAAATGTTGTGAAAATCACGATGTGGCCGGACGTGGTAGCTCATCGTGAAGATTGCCAATGTGGCCGGACGTGGTAGCCTCATTGGTAATGTGGCTTGGTTATCCGCGGAGAGGAGCCAATGCAAGGTTTTGTGTGCCAATGGGAACCCGGCGCGGCGGAACCATTGTGAGGATACTCGGGAACCCGGCGCGGCGGAACCGAGGTTGGGTGTGTTTAAGGTGATTTTCAAAATGTTGATTTGGAAGTAAAAAGGATTTCGGAAACGTTGATGAATATGGTGACACGGTCTACGATGAGTCGCGTAGGAGAAACACATACAATGCAGACACCAACGTTAGACTAAGGAATACGGATGTGTCATTGTTAATGCCTTGTTAAACATGTATGTATTATTCCACTGCTTGTGCAAAAGTTGGTATGCTACTCTTATACTCTGATATTGGTAAGTTATGGGTTCGCGGGTATAGGATTATTCTGCTGAGCTCTTGTGGCTCATGGTGTTACCTTTGGTGACTCTGACATATTATATCGGTGGCAACGCTGGTATAATGTGTTAGATTTTGTAGATGATCAAGATGAACAGTACACCTTGAAGGCCTATGGAATTGAAAAGCTGGCTAGGATGGAGGGGCATGCGGAGCTGTAGTTAGGAACCCTAGATCCTTCCTTGTGTAAGTATTGGTCTCCAGTGGGAGTTATGATATAATAAAGAGCCAGACTCTCTTTTGATATTCAATAAAATGTTTATTTAACGTACCCAAAAATTAGGGGCGTTACACTTTCCATAGTATAGACTTTGATTTTGTTTCCATATTTTAGGATTCCACTCTTGTATAAATACAAGAGCCTATGTATATGTTAATAATCGAATTCAATAAATATTTCTTCTCTCATATTTTAACATTGAAATTTCAAGATTTGGGAATCTAATAGTTTGTTTGGTTTAGATTTTGATGGAGGTTTTTTGGATATTGAGTGGAGAGAGATAAAAAGATAAATAAGATTAATAATTGAAGGAAAAACTTACAAGAGACCATGTGGGGAGAGAGAGAGAGAGAGAGAGAGAGAGAGAGAGAGAGAGAGAGATTGGGTTTTGGAACCCAAAACGAATACATTCTTAAGGCATTTAAATGTCTAAATAACATCCAATACAAAATACAATGTAGAGGCGTTCTTACAAACAAAAAACAAAAATATTAGTATCAAAATTAAAAAAAAACTCCGAAACAACGCAGGGTCTTGGCCCCCATAAGCCCCAATGAAGTTCCGTCATTGGGGTTGGCTCCTTTTTAAGGTTTAATGTTCAAAATTTCTCAAGTGTTATCAACTTCTTTAGAACCAGTTAGTATGAGGTTTTGTCCTGGTTTTTATTGGCCCTCACTAGTGGCCAATTAAAAAAAATAAAATGGGGTTTTGTCTCGGATTTAATTAATTAATAATGTGATTGATCCCCTCAAATTAATCGAGATCCACGTAAATTGCATGTCCTAGACACATGAGTTATCAAAAGAACAAAAACACACTTCACCTTGAAGCAAACAAAAGAAATTAAATGGGGGAAAGGAAAAATCTGCCAATGCATAGGGGCATGCTGAGGTCCATTTTGTTAGCTCACATTTTTTTTAGCCATCTCAAAATATTTGCAATTTTCCAAAATTAGCAACATCAAAAAGCTAAAGTTCCAATTCTACCACTTTAGTTTTGAGGTGAAAGGAATTATAAGTTCAACAAAAACAAAATAAAATGGTATTTGTGGAAATTTAACACTTTTCAACCCAAAAACTTTTAGTCAATAAAAAGGAAGAATTTCCATAATCAGCAAATAAATTGCGACGAAGGGAGTATTTCTTGGACAAAGACAAGGTACACAAAAATATAAGAAAACAGTTATAATCAGAGAATGGGATAAGCACTACCCATTGTTATGCCTAACAATGAGGTCAATAAACAGTCCTCGTACAAACTCATTACTTGGAAAATAATCAAACGTAAACTAGGTGATTAATTTTTAAAACCAAGCTACATAGCCTACTGTCCTACATATATAAGTGATAAAGGACAAAAACATATTCATTATACAAGAGTAGAAAACACTCTAAATACTTGACTCTACTACTCTTAATGAAAGTAGTTGCAGAACTCCTCAATCCCAATCTAGTATTCCCTCGTCCCGATTTGTTTGTCCCATTTTTGACTTATACATGTCTCAAATTGACTGTCCAATTTCAAAATCAATAGCTCAGATTATGTAAATTTTCAAATCAATAGGTTAAATTTGATTTCCTTAATAAGTTAGAAATCCAAGATTGAACAAATAAATCGGGACGGAGGGAGGGAGTAATTGATTGTCCTTGCAAGTTGAAAATGGTGTTTACCAACTTCTTAGCTCATTCAAATATTTAATAATATGATTAAACTTGTGCCCAGGGCATTTCCTAGCATTAATTAATGTGCCTAATTTAAAGACTTTGACCTCTGCTCTTGTTAACTACTACATGATGAACCAGCGTTACAAGAAAGAAATTAAAGAACAATTATTTGATGGGTCTTGGGTGATGGGTTTTGGGTACCGCCATATATAGTGGCCGAACACTGTCATCCACCCTACATTTTGTGGATTCAATATGTAAGTAAGATATGAACTCTACGTAAATGTGTTAATAAATTAATTACTCGCGCCAAGGAAAGAGGTTTTTGATACTTCGAAAAATAATTTCGGTTGGCGTTCTCTGAAAAGTGGTATCTAAACAGTGTGTTTATAATGTTCAGCTACCACCAGTACGTCCTGTTACCGGACGATGGTGTGGAGTCTTCAATTACTGATAGGATCGATCAATCTCAGTCGGATCCAGCTTCTCCCCAGTTGAGTGCCGAGAAAAGTGTACAATTCAATTTGGACCGTTCATATTGATAATTAATGGTTCAGATCTGTTGAATTTTTTTACCGGTCTAAAGGTATATTATTACCGGTAAAAGATTTAAAACAAATGTGGATTATTAAAAATGCTAACCGACGATTGCAATCATTTAAACTACACCTCTGCAGGTCAGACTGCAGAAAAGCCATATCCATCTCAGAACTTCCTCCTTCTCTCTCCATTAAATTGCTCCGCCCACAATATTTCTACCAGCACGTCGATTTCTGAGGATGGCAAACCATGAAGTACATTTCATTCATCTCTCGATCGAGTCTCAACATATGAAAGCGAATTTTCATTTACTTTGACTACGTATGAATATATCATAATGAGTTATTTAGTAACTACAACATCAAAGAAAAAACCAACATATGAGGTAAAAAAAAATATATATATAAAATTCTAATGCATTTTTCGAGCTCAGAGGGTTCCCGTGAACTCCCTAATGACCTAGTGGAGTATATATTTTCTTTTTGTATGGTGGTTAAGGTGTTCGGTCTAGGTTATGCGCAACTCGATTATTTTCTTCAATTCCTTGGCCTGGTTTAAGACAAATCATTCACTCATGGACTAAATAAGAATTACATGCAATTACTTTCTCGCATTCTGGCCTATCTCAAAACACATGGGCACCGTTCCAATAAAATAAAGTGTGAACAATTGTTTCGGACACCACACTTACCAACCCCCCGAACTAACCAGCTTGTACTCCTATACACGTACGGCCATTACTAATCGGCCCCCCGTGTCAGACCCTCCCTCTGACACGGGCCACTCCTTCCCCATTTTATCCCCTCAGCTTTTCCCCTCTCTTATTTTATTTTTTTGTTATAAAATTTTAAATGTTAGTAATAATTTTTTCTTGACGTATTTTTTTAATAAATTTTATATTTTTGAAATCTACTCAACGAAACCTATTAAACGAGTCTAATATTGATGATAAAATAATATGAAACAGAAAAATTACATTTTTGTTGTAGTTTAAACAGTTTAAAGAGGTTGAAAAATTAAGTATTCCAAAATTCAATCCGTTTGAACCGGTAAAAAGATTTTAGTTTTCTGATCATCTTATCCTAAATTGTCATAATTAAATTTTGACCCTAGGGCTCTTGTTGATTAATCATAAGAAAGTCGTAGAATCAAATATCTCTTTGGGTTAATCAACGAGCGCCTTAGAGTCAAAATTTAATTATGACCATTTAGGATAAAATGATTAAAAAAATAAAATCTTTCCACCGGTTCAAACGGATTGAAATTTTGAACACTTAAATTTGGATCATATTTTTTAATATATAAACGGTTTGTTAATGGCAAACATATAGCTATTGGTCATGTTAATGGCAATCACTTCGGGCAAATTTGTCAATACCTTAATTACCATGTATCACCCATCATCATATGATGGAGGCCAAATGCATCAGATGAAGCACGCGGATGGGCTCATCCTTCTGAAGCACGCCTCCAATTATGGTACGAAGTAATGAAGATAGATTCGTCAGGACAAAAATATAAAACATACGTAATTTAATTGAAAACTCAAATATAGAAGTTTAAAAAAAATGAAGGACAAAAATATAAAACAAAGAGATAATATATTTGGCCCAAGAAAATCATTTAATTTAAACACATTATTTCATATTCAATATTAGACTTATTTGATAGATTTTGTTGAGTAAATTTCAAAAATATAAAATTTATTTTAAAAAATACATGATTTCAACCTCTTTAGACAGTTTATATATTAAAAAATATGGTTAAAAAATTAAGTATTCTAAATTTCAATCCGTTTGAACCAGTGGAAAGATTTTAGTTTTTTGATCATTTTATCCTAAATGGTCATAATTAAATTTTGACTAGAAGGTGCTCGTTGATTAACCCAAAGAGATATTTGATTTTACGAATTTCTTAGGATTAATCAACGAGAGCCCTAGAGTCAAAATTTAATTATGACCATTTAAGATAAAGTGATTAGAAAACTAAAATCTTTCCACCGATTCAAACGGATTGAATTTTGGAAAACTAATTTTTCAACCTCTTTAGACAGTTTAAACTATCACAAAAATATAGTTTTCTGTTTTATATTATTTCACCATCAATATTAGGCTCGTTTGATAGGTTTCGTTGAGTAGATTTCAAAAATATAAAATTTATTTAAAAAAAATATGTGAAAAAAAAGTTATTAACATTTAAACTTTTATAACAAAAATAAAATGAGAGGGAGAGAGAGAGAGCAGGTGGAGATACAAGGAGGAAAGAGCGGGGAACCGTGTCAGGGGGGTCTGACACGGAGGGGCGAGTAGTAGCGGCTTGAGATCCTCTGTCCGAATAATGCCTGTCCGACTCCCTGTCCCAGCCTTCAACATGCGACACCTGTCCCATTTAACTCATCCTCTAACCTAGTTAACACCCCCCGTTAGTTCCTATTACCGGGACGAAATTTCCTTTTACGGAGTACTTTTTTATTAGCATTGTGCCCCGTTCAATGCACGAGACAACAAAAATTAAATTAGTGTTTTTTGGTGATATCTATCGAACACCCACAACGCTAGTTGATAAAAAAAATAGTTTACTTTTTTCATTCACGTTTGATGCACGTTACCAGTGTTCTCATTCTATTTACTGAAAGACATACATGTTGTGGAGCATGAGTTTAGGGCACCGCACCCTAAACTCATGACGGTGCTCCATGTGCGTAGAATAATTCTTCCTCAATGTACAAAGAATCTGAAACACACAGATCATAATGAAACAAATTGCAACTATGGTATAAACAGAGGAGAAAAATTAGCTTTGATAACATGTTATAATTATGCTAATTCCCAAAAGTGAGCAAACTTCATGTGTCTTTTTGTGATGTACCAATCTAACTTACCACGTTGATTTTTGAAGCAATGCATATATGTGTTCAAAAAAAAAAATTTGGGTGTTAAATAGTGCATATATTAGGTAATTTTGAAAACGTCTTTTAAAAGATCTCATTGAGATCTATTAAGTAAGATTCGTATTGCATAAAAACAGTATTACCAATTAAAAGTTATAATAAATGGAGTAGTTTTTTATTTAGTTGAGATAGAACGAGAGATAAGAGAATGGGAACGGGGGAGTTTTTTTTTTTGATAATAAATAGTGCATATGTTCAGTTGCAAAAAAGGAATACGGCAATTGTAACAAGAGACAGAAGTGGGGAATAATTTCTTGTGGAACCTGATTTTGAAAAGAAATGGAGGTAGGGACTAGTAAAATGGGGGTGTACGAAAAGAATTGGGGGTGGTTTAACTGGGATGTACTGTAACAGAGTTGGAGGATAAGTTAAAGGAGGACAGGTGTCACATGTTGAAGGCTGGGACAGAGAGTCGGACAGGCATGAGTCGGACAGAGGATCTCAAGCCAGTAGTAGCTCCCTATACGTACATAAATACTGCACTTGAAGTTCCCTTCACCTCTCTCAAACTCAAACAAACCAAAACCCAAAACCTCCAGCAAAACAACTATGAAACCACCGTCAGACATCCAAACCCAACTCCTCCAACTCTCCTTCCTATCCCTCTTATCCATCGCCTTCCTCCTCCACACCACCTTATCTTACACCCACCGCCACCTCCTCACCCACCCCCTCTCCTTGTCCTCCGCCCTCTGCGCCCTCCTCTACCTCCTCCACCGTCGCCTCTCCCGGCCCCGCCCGGTCCTCCTCCTCAACTACTCCTGCCACAAGCCCCCGTCCCACCGCAAGTGCACCTACAAGGTCTGCGAGTCCTTCGTGCGCCAGAGCGCGGACCTCACCCCCGAGAGCATGGAGTTCATGCGCAACATCTACCTCAAGTCCGGCCTGGGCGACCAAACCTACGCGCCACCTTTCATCTTCACCTCCGACAAGGTCCCCACGTTGGAGTGCGCCGTCCAGGAGGCCCAGGAGGGCATGTTCTCCTCCGTGGACTCGCTCCTCCTCAAGACCCGAATTGAGCCCGGCCTCATCGACCACGTGATCGTCACGTCCGGCAGCTTCTCCCCCTCCCCCTCTCTCTCGTCCCACCTCGTGAACCGTTACGGACTCCGACAGGACGTGAAGAGTTACAACCTGAGCGGAATGGGGTGCAGCTCGGGGGTCATCGCCATCGATTTGGCGTCGAGGGTCTTGAAGTCTGCGCGAAAGGTCCAGTATGCCCTCGTGATCATAACCGAGAGCATAAGCTTGAACTGGTATTTTGGGGAGAACCGTTCCATGCTGGTGACCAACTGTATCTTCCGGGTCGGGTGCGCCGCGGCGCTTCTCACCAACGACCCGCGCCGGCGCCGGGACGCGAAGATGGAGCTCGTCGACTCGGTCCGGACCCACCATGGGGCCGACGACGGGGCCTACCACGCCGCGTTCCAGGAGGAGGACGGGAAGGGCTACACGGGAATCTCGCTCACCAAGGACCTGATACGCGTCGCGGGATTGAACCTGCGCGAGCACATAAAGATCCTGGCGCCGCGGGTCCTGCCGCTGAGCCAACTCGGCTGGTACGTTTGCTCAGTGATTGCGGCAGCGGTGGCAAGAGGAGGGGGGGTGAAGCCCAAGGTGGTGCCGGACTTCACGGCGGCCTTCGAGCACATGTGCGTGCACACGGGCGGAAAGGCCGTGATCGAGCAGGTGGGGCGGGTCCTCGGGCTCGGTGCAGAGGTGACCGAGCCGGCGCGGATGAGCCTGCACCGGTTCGGGAACACGTCGTCGAGCCTGGTGTTCTACGAGCTGGGTTACTTCGAAGCCAAGGGGAGGGTGAAGAGAGGGGACAGGATGTGGATGATTGCGTTCGGGACAGGGTTCAAGGTTGGGAGTTTGGTGTGGAGATGGCTTTGTGATTCTACTCAAGAGAGCGATAATCCATGGATTGATTGCATAGATGAGTACCCAGTGAAAGATTGGTGAATTCGATTGCAAAAAATGGGATTTAGTTTTACGCAAAATTTCTACCAGAATAATGTGACAGTGGCATAAGTTACTGTACTACTAGAATAATGTGACAGTGGCATAAGTTACTGTACTATTGTATTGTCCTTTTGAAAATTCAGACATAAGGTGTAATACATGAAACATGATACCTTGTGTTGTTTTCTTATTTTGGTTGGGCTATTGTTTGTTATAATTAGTGAGGTTTGAGCCGCAATCGAATGCGTGAAAAGCATATTGTGCCTGCTATTATTGGCGGAGCTACCTTGGGGCTCGGGGTGGCCCCGGACCCCTTCCTAATTCCCGAGTTTTAAAATTCTTATTTTGTATATATACCTAATTTTAAATATTATTGATAATTATTCGTGTATAGTCATTTATAATATTAATAATTTTGGACTGATTTGATTTGATAAAAAATTGGTTATTTTCCATTCTCATTTCTCAAAATTTTTCAACAAAAAAAAAACACGTGACTTGTTGAAATTACCAAAAGAAAAAAAAAATCAAAATGATTGATATATTTTAATTGCATTAGGCTAGAATCATTTCAATATACAAATGCAATGTACTTGAAAAACAAAAACTTTATGATATAATAAGTATACGTTCCAATAAGTATATGTCTATTAATCCGGCCCCTTTCGAAGTAAAATCCTGGTTGCGCCATTGCCTGCGGACTACAACTCCACTTTCAACCTGCATGATACCTTGTTAAGGAGTAGAAAATTTGTCCTATAAATATGCTGAATCTGGGACTGTTGGTCTTTCTAGGGGGTATTTTAACCGTATGGAATCCAGCAAATTTCAAACCAAGAGAAGTCACCATCCATATACATTATGTTATGGTAGCTGGTGTTTTGTTTGGATTGGATTGTGTCACTGTAAATGTGTATGCTCCTAATGAAACAACACGTAGAGAAGAATTGTGGAATGTATTACTTCAGCTAAAGTCTACTTCTTGAGTTCCATGGTGTTTGGAGGAGATTTTAATGAGATTAAGGCACTGTGTGAAACAACAGGGCATACAAGAGTCGATCGAGAGAAGCATGAGCGGTTTCAAAGATTTTATCAATCAATCAGAACTGAAGGACTTACCAATGATGGGAAGGCAATTTTCTTGGACCAGTTTTCAGAACAATGCTATCCATAGTAGGAAATTTTGACTGAGTTGAGTCCGGAGGTACTTGTTTTGACTGGATGTGACTCATTCAATTTTTATTGAATGTAATTTTGTTTTTTTTTTTCTCTTTACTGCAGGCTTTTACAATACCTCTTCCTCATGGTCTGTATTTGGTCTTTCCTCGATATACCTTTTGTCGAGTTTTTTTAATAAAATCTTGTTGCCTATATAAAAAAAATACCATTATGAAGTAGCCCAGACTAATCTTTGTACCTTGCACTTTTGTTGTTTGAATTATAGCAATTTTGTTTTCATCGAGCAAGATAATTTGCGCATTGGTTGGCTGATCAGTAAGTATGGCCAATGTACGGTGTTGGTCCGAGACATGAGATGGTGGGCTTCATTTAGCGTAATGATAACTGAAGCCCACCATCTTATGGTTCGGACCAACACCACAATTGGCCATATTTACTGATCATCCAACCAATGTGCAGATTATCTTCCTTGATGGGGAGCTAAACAAGATGAAAATCTTGTATTCCTTATGGAAATGCCCATTGCTATGAGAGAGTTTGTTCTTAGAGATAGTCTGAACATTAGACAAGTTTTAGTTGTTATCTTCCTTCCTTGCACGTTATGTTTATTAATTATATATGTGGATACTTTCGATGTGGTACTTTGCTCCGTAAGTCTATAAATTTCCGTTTGACCGGGAAAAAAAATTGTTTCCATACGTTTGGTTGTGATTGTGATCCTGATTTAGACATTAATTTCCCCTTATCTGAGATGAAGTTTATGTAGACCATGGATATACCACCTTCATAAGCCTTTTGACAAAGATGCACTTACCATGAAATTCGATTGATAGTTTTTATTTTACTTCCTATCGATTTTTTTAAAATAAATAGGTGTATAGATCAGCTTTCACCTCGATTAATAATTAATTAAAATCCTGAGATAATAAAAGACTGAGTAAACTTCCTGTGGGAGTGCTTGGGTTCCGTTGACTGTGCTTACGTGTACAAATGCGAGCTGGAGAGGTGCGATTGGTCAATGGTTAACGGAGGGAAAAGGGGAAGAAATCTTGTGGGGTGAGGGACGGAGCAAGAGGCACGAGAGCGACAAAGACAGTGTGTCCCTTGTATTCTCCGCGGGGTGATGTTGGCTTTCCCTGGGTTCGAACGGGTGAGATTACATTCTCTCCAGGGAAGAATGCTCTCACCTGCTCCTTCCCTAGAAAAGTCTCTCTCTATCATTGGGAATGTTAGTGGTATTTATAGGGCACCTGGGCCTAGGTCAGACCCAGAACGGCGCTCCTATAGGACCCCAACATGTGTCCCTCCTATACCTCCAGGCCTTGAGGAAACTAGTCCTCCCGCGGGAGCTTCTCCGCGGGACTTCCCGCTGGAGCCTCTCCGCGGGAGAGCTCAATTCTCCGCGACGTTGCCTCCATGCCAAGCCACAAGAAATTTCCCAATTCCTGCTGGAGCGAGGACTTGACCCACGGCGATCGTGTATTTTTCGCGGGACCCCCTCCGGACCCTGCCTTTAGGTCAGGGTGGAACCCTGGGGTCTTCCTACGGCTCTCTGCCGCTGTTCCCATCTTGGTACATCTTTAATCCTCCCGCGGGGACAGTGAAGGTCCCGCGATGGTTGCCCCTCCCACGGACCGTCTCCTCGGACGTCGTTCTTTACGCAGTACACGTGTTCTTTTCCCATTGGACGGTCAACTTTCTTCTTTGGAATGGATTTTTGACCAAGGGCCCCTTTCCGCGTGGACCCTGTCACCACGTGTCCGCGACCGATTGGAGGGTTAATAAGTCTTCCCAAAACGTATTAATGATTTTGACCACACCTACACTTCCATTAGCCGCAAGGGTTTCAAGGCCGGGTTTTTGCTTCACCAGTACTAGATTTTTGAAAAATGCGTTCGAGTTATTTTTCAGAAGAGAATAAATTTTTTACACCGCCAGTACTATAAACATTTGTTTCCTCCAAATCAATTATATTGAGTCACGGCAAAACAGTGGTCCCAATCAATAAAGCATGGCGACGTGGCGCAATATAATTGATTTAGAGGAAACAAATGTCTACACCGGCGATGTAAAAAATTTAGTCTCTTTTCAGAAAGGAAAAGAAGAAAGCATCAATTAGTTTTTTTTTTTGGGCCATATACTTCACCTACAGAAATGCCGAAATATTCAGAAAATAACCTGTTTCCAAATTCAAAAATTACTTTGGAAAGGGACGCACCTCATTTTATTTTACTAAATAAAAAAAGAACAAAACAAACGCAGATATAATTCCGCGAATTTGGCTTGTCAGCAGTTTAGGTTTGGCCGGATTGCAGAGGTGCGGTCCAAGTGATTCAATGTTTTACCGATAAAAGATTCAACAAATTTGAACCATTAATTGTTAATATGAACGATTCAGATTGAACCACACATCTATCCTTCTTTGCAGTTGACTGCGAGAAACCGGATCCTAATTCCACACATGCATGATGTTTTTTCTCCGATTTGTTGGTAGGTTCAGCGTAAACGCAAACAAATTTATAAAATGGCAGCTTTCAATCAACCAATAAAAGAGGAGCTTGATCCTTAACCCATCTGATATAAGATTTGAAAATTGACATTCTACCAAAATTTGATTTGGGAGGCTATACTTTGACCCAATTTCTTGAGGCTCTGTTGACTTATTAAGAAATTGATACGCAGACACTAGCTAGTTTCGTTTCTTAGTCTTTTCTTGTATTGTGTCTCTGTTTTTTTGTATTTGGGTAAAAATCTGTACCTGCCGTATGTTCTGTTCTATATTCGGAGTTCATCTGTAGATGCTGTATGACTTGATTAATAAATTTGCTTCTTTTGTTGAAAAAATAAAAATAAAAATTTACTGTTATCAGTAAAAATGGTGGAGGGGCAATCGACAAAAAAAAGAAAGAAAGAAAAGAAAAGAAATTGATACGGGAAAATTTGTGCTTGAATTTTATTTTTTTTAGTGAAGTGAAGTAAATGAAAAAAGAAAGCATTTTCCTACATATGTTCATTTGATAAAAGAAATTTGTGGGAAAGTTAAAAAGTAAAAACCAACAATTTAATTGTATCGAAAACTGGAAATTAAAAAAACAAGATTTCATCAAAATCTTGTGTTTTTTATTTTTATTTTGCAAGACTAGTTTTGAGAGAGAAGTAATTCTATTGGGAAAGTTAATTAGGGGTGTGAGAACCCCAACTTTCTAACTAACTATGGAACACCAAAAAAATGTAGGAACGGCAGACATTACTGCACCTTCATTTCTTTTTCTTATAACTAAACGGGTCCTTAACCTAATTTTTTTTATTTTTAACCACGGAAGAAGGAGTTGTTTTATTCATTAGGGAATACGGTCCAAGGACCGAATATCATCGAGGGCAAGATTAAGAAGTGTTTGGGGGACAGGATCCCCCAATATTCTTCCAATCGATTGAGCACCTAATAGAGATTGTTTTTATTTATTTTATCTACACCTAATAGAGATTGTTTAGCAGCGAATGGACAACCCTATTAACCGAACGCTTAACATGAACGAAAGAACAAGAAGAAAATCGAGCGGCAAGGTTTAAACAATCAGAGATAAAGAGAGCTACAATCAGAAAAAATAAGCAGTCTTCTATAATGGGATCATGCAAACGAGAGCCCAAGGAGTCCATCAGCTAATGGGATCACTATTTTACTTAATACATATTAATTAAATTGCTATTCTTATTCAGCTAATGGGATCATGGCATTGACAATACAAAAATATATAAAAAAAAAAATTCTATAATTCCGTCAATACTGATTATGATATCTCAACCAATGTATTATCCAAAATTCAATATTCTAATGTGGATTATTCAGTGATTACTGCTGTAAATAAGAGATCTTAGTGACTGCTAGCTAGATTAGATGTTGATTGAATCTGATGGTGGGACGATATTGGGTTACTTCTTTTTCTTTCTTTCTTTTTCTTTTTTCTTGGATTAAATAGTGGGTCAATTGACCAAGGAGTTCGATGAGGTAATTGGGATATCATGAGAGATCAATAACATATTTCACCAGCGAAGATATGATGTTGATGTTGGGGGTGTTTTTTTGTGATAGTCGTAGATCAATCATTAGGGTATCCACAATGGCATACGCTCCCTCTGTCCCATATTGTTTGGATTTTTTTTTTTGATATTTGTGTCAATTTTTAATCGCTTGTATCTTCCAATATGAATTTTCAATAATATACAATATAGATCTTGTTTGATAGTTCTCGATTAGATCTATAACACAATTTTTTTAAAATTATGAAAAATATCATAAATTGGAATATATAAGAGTTTAAAGAACGACGCGAATATCGAAAAAGACCGAAGATTTTGGGACGGAGAGAGTATAATCAAAGCTAAAAAATTTTAAAGTTAGCAATATTGGTGTAAAATATGGCTCACAAATAAAAATTTCTACCAGAATAATGTGATAGTGGTATTTTTTTTGTTTTAGAAGTTACTATATTATATAGATTGCCCTTTTGAATGAAACATGATACCTTGTGTGTTATTTTATCTTTTTTTGGCCTGGCTATTGTTGTAGTTAGGGAGGTTTGACTCTCAATCTAATGCATGGGAGTATAAAGAGTCTACTATCGGACTACGACTCCACTTGCAACCTCGTGGGTAACTACTATCATAAACGGGTTCAAACTTGCGGCCGTGTGGGAAAAATTAAGTTTAAAACCCACACCTTTGCCGGCCAACCCGGACTGAATATATTGTGTCCGGGAGACAAACACACGTTTAGGCAAGGGCGGCTCCATTGAGGTGTTCAAGCGAACTTCTCTGGATTTAAAAAAGTCACTAATATATTTTTTTATATTTCTACATATAATTTGATTCTTTCTATAATATAGTTTGTACTGGATCATCTATAGAAGTCCATGGTAAATAAAATTCACTTAGATATGTAAGAAATTTCATCATATAGCTTAATAAAACAAAGTCAATTAGGCCCAATAAATCTCAAGAAAAACATATGTATTTTTTTTATAGGCAAATATATGTATTTATTTTACACAATCTTTTGCGTACAGATTTTTATATATATATATTTTTACATTTTTATCACCGCTAAATTAAAATCATGCGGTCACCTCTGCGTATAGGAGAAAAATAACCGAGTAGCGATGCACCCAACATAGATGGGAGAAATGAGAGGGGGTGGGGCGGGGGGGTTGGGTTTTGGCTGGAGGACTCATCAAAGTAGTGGTGTTGTAACTTTGGTCGGTGGGTGTGAAACATCGAGGGCTTGTTTGTTTGGGGTATTTAAAATTTCTGCGCACGGTCTCTAATAAATTTTTTCTATCTATTTTTCTCTCCACTGATTACACTTTAAAACATCTCTCAAAACTCAAACCGAACAGAGTCTGAAACTTTAGATTCAGTAGGGGGTATGGGCGTATTGGGAATGAGTAAGAGTTAGACCAGTGCAAACTGCAGAGAGGATATGGACAGAGTCAATCCTGATTTTTCGAGTGCTTAAAAATAGGATCTCTTTTGTTAGATTATAGTAAAGAATAACAAAGTAAAAGGGCCCTTAGAATTTGTTGGATAGCTAAAGTGACCGCAATTTAGGTCAGGACCGACCAGCTCTAGATATGGGGGAAGGAGAAGTGTAGTGTTGTGTGCGCCAAGAAAACTGTGTTTTTTGCCAGGTGCAAGCAAACATGGAAATCGATCGGTAACGACCCCTGCCGTGTCAAACTCGACCATCCGATAAATACAAATATACGACTGCGATGTGATACTCGACCATTCTCTTTGGAAGACGTGAAAGTTGCTTTATGAATCTTTGACTCAGGACCGATCGAGGAACAGAGCATTGAGGGAACCGGGGATGGTGGTGTGCGCCATCCGAACCGCCTGTTCGACAATTTAACGGTTTAGGTTTGATGTCGAAAATAAGCAGTTCAAATGCTACACGGTGTAGGTGAAATTTAGACCGTTGGATTGCTGTCATTAAGGAGTGTTCGGA
This sequence comes from Rhododendron molle, assembly GCA_025413875.1. Taxonomy (NCBI): domain Eukaryota; kingdom Viridiplantae; phylum Streptophyta; class Magnoliopsida; order Ericales; family Ericaceae; genus Rhododendron; species Rhododendron molle. The sequence continues at coordinate 37,975,211 of CM046398.1, read as the reverse complement.
AAAAGGGTTTACGAGGAAGCTGTTGGGCGAGAACCGCGTCGCCCAGTAGCGAGCACGGCGGGAGACCACGCCAATCAAAACCGAAAGGACCACCTTGCCGTTAGGCCGTGATCCGATCAACCCAACAGAAAACCAGACGGTAGCTCAAACGGGGAAGGAAGAAAGATCGAGAGCAGGGGAACGGAGAGAAAAACTCTGTACTAAGAGAGAAAGGGCGAAAATTAAGATTAATGGGTAGGAGATTATTTTTTGAGTGTCATTCGCTCACAGTATTCGATACCTTGGCATTTTACGCCAGGTACTGAAGAAGCGATGGAAGGACTATACCTATAGATCAAGAATGCAATCACCGAGTGAGAGCTCATCGAAGCCTAGAACCCTTATCTTTAGAAGCACTGTTCCTTCCTTTGACAAACTTGTAAATTTTCCATCATTTATTTGTATTTACCCAACCTAAGTATTCAATTATGATAGAATTAAACTGAGCTTCCGCTACCATTCAAGAAATTTGTCTTTACTAATTGGAAATTATCTTAAAAAGAATTTAAATAACGTGTCTGAAAATCGAGACATTACAATACGCTTTCTCTCACTTCAATCTACGCCACTCTCCTTTTGTCAACTTTCTCTCCTTCTCTCATCTCATGTCGCTTTCTCTCACTCCTCTCATTTATGTCTCCCTCCTGTCACTTTCATCCCTATTTTTGTACTAAAAAAGGTAGGCACACTATCTTTTTTTACACTACATCCCATAAAAATTCAAAAAAATACCTATAAATTTTAAAATGTTATTTTATGGGGTTCTATAAAAAATTAACTCCAACGGATATAAGTAAATATTATTTCTAAATTTGTAAGGGTAAAACTGCTCAACTGTGTAGTTTCGTCCCCACGAATTTAGAAATAATACATATCGATATCCGTTGGAGCCAATAAATAATATTTTAAAATTTATGAATATTTTTAAAAATTTTTATGAAGTCCGAAGTGAGCCCTACATAAAATATTATATAACGTATGGTGTAACTACGTAATGTATGTAACACGTCTATTTTTCGTAGCGCGCTCTCTCCCCTTCAAACGCAAACAACAAATCATGAACGTTGAACAAAGTGGCAAATAATTATGCATATTAGCGTCTATTTTCCATACTTTCATTTGTACCATGAAAGGATCACATCAAGAGAGACTAAAAAAAGGACTCTCTCTCTCTCTCTCTCTTCTTTAATTTAAAGATCTTAGGAGAACAATGTTTATACGGAGTAATTTTTATTGAACATGATAGACATTGTATGCGTGTGAGTAAGGGAGTGTGCACGTGTGAGTGTGCGAAGAGAGAGAGAGGCGAGAGAAAGAGGAAGAGTGCGCGCGCGAGTAATAGGACTTTAGAGCATTCACAATAGGTGTGTTATATTTGTGTATCAAAATATTTGTTAAGATATGTGTTAAGATAAAAAATGGGTCCCACAAGTGTGTGTTAACTTAGGAGTGTGTTAGTTTAGAAGGTTCTATTTACTGATATCTACTTTCTAGAACCTCAATGGGTTAGTTAGGAATGTGTTAACTCTTTAAAGGAAGTAGTGGGGACATTTATGTTTTATGGTTGAAATTTGAATTTATAGAGATATGACTCACTTATTGTTTGTTAGCTTGGTTACCAAACTTAATAATCATGCAGCCATGCTAACACACTACTAGATTTAATATACTCTAGCACATTCTAACACACATGCATTGTGGCACAAAAAATATAATTTTATTTGTTAAGTCTTAACACATACAATTAACACACTAGTTAACAAACCCATTGCGGATGCTCTAATGGAAAAGGGTTTTGCTAAGAACAAAGAAAATGAGCAAAGAAAATATCCTTAATGTATACATAAACGGCTCAGATTTACTGTGCAATGAATCTGAACCGTTCATATATACTTTAAGGGTATTTTTTTGCTTATTTTCTGTGCACTTGTGAAGGGGATTGTGATATCCCCTTTTAATCCATGGACCGAGCCTTAAGATCTTGTTTGGGAAGTAAAATGGAGGGAGTATTAGCTAAACCCCAGATTATATTGCACCCTCTAATACCTCCGGATGGGGGATTATTTATGGGGAGGTTATGGGGTGTTATTACATAATACCCTTGGATAATACTCCCTCTTTCTTCCATTTCAACTACAAAATAACTTTATCCTATAATTTTATCTGTCATCCAAATCAAGTATTATTTAATCCATCTGTCACATCAATGTGGGTCCATCATTCTTACATAATACCCTCTACTATTCAATCCCCCTTTCTTATATAATACCGTATCTCCAAATTTAATCCCGCATTTAAATGAGCCCTAACGGCCTGTTTGGATGGCGGAGAAGAAGCCGGATTTGTAGCCTGGTCCCACTCAAATCCGGTGTTTGGTTGAGTTTTAAGAGAGCCGGAGATAAACACTGTAGCGGCTTCAAATCCACTTGGAGGTGGATTTGTGAAGCCCTGGTCTGAACCCGTCGTTGACAAATGCGGGGGTTTTCGGACGGTTTTACCCCTCCAAATCCGCTATGGCATGGTGGATGTCGAGGCTGTGATATTTTTGCTGATGGGTTGGGGAAACAGACCAGCAGAGAGAGAGAGAGAGAGAGAGAGAGAGAGAGAGAGAGAACTCATATTACATCGTCGTGACCGGAGTTTTGGATGCAGATTTGGGGGTGGTCTGATTTGATTGCCGAACACACCATCGTTTTACCTCTCATCGTCGGAGTGTTGTACCCATCATCGTCGGGGCCTCCATCGTTGTCGGAGTGGTATCAAACGTCGGGGGCTCCATCGTTGCCGGAGTGGTATCAAAGCTCCTCGTTCTGATCGATTAAATTAGGGCTCTAGAGAGGTAGAAACAGAGGTGATTTGTTGGTTGTTCTGAGGTTTGCACGTGTATGAATATCTATACATCTATATTGTATTTACCAATTTATCTCATAACTATTACAAATTACAGTTTAGTCTAAATACACATATCATATTTTATGCTATTAACCCTACATAACTTCAAATAACTTTTCAAAATTACATTATGCACCAACTTATTGATATAGCATAAAATAACAAAGCACAGCAAATTGGTCATATCATCATTTTTCTATCAAATTTTTTTATTCTAATAAAAAGTAATGTTAAGATAAAAAGAATTTATTTTATCCCATAATAAATAATAAATATGTATTTATTCTAATTATAATGAAATTAACCTATATTGTTCATTAAATTAATAAACTGGGGGCAGTAAAGTCATTTCACATCTTATCCCATCATATCCACCTTCCAAATCCCCCTTATCAAAAAATCATCCAAACACCTCATTACAAATCCATCCTTCTTAAGAGGTGGGGCTACCCTTCTTAACATATCACCCCTTATTACATATCCACCTTCAAATTCCCCCTCATTACAAATCCACCTAAAACAAATCCTCCATCCAAACGGGCCGTAAGGGACATAATTCACTCGTATAGGAATGACCCGAAAGAACCCCTATTTTCTATTTACCTATAATAACACCTCATAAAACTCTGGCCACCTAGTTTTACTAAGATTTTTGGGTCTCCCTCCCCGAAGTGCAAGCCTTTCTCGCCTTCCTCATGGACAAGTCTGCAGCATTGCACTTTATGATACGGTTAAGGAAACTTGTATACGTCCAAACCAGCCCAATAGGTACTATAAGACGCAGGGATTGTGTTGTGCAGTGTGCTGCGCACCATCTGAACCGTCCTTCTCGGTAATCAATGGTTCGGATTAAAATGAAATTGTTCCGGAGAAACTCTTTCCTAGAAAAGTTTTAAAAAACTAGACCATCCAAAACACTTTTGGATGGTTGAGATCGCATAACACCGTGCTAATGCACAGCACGCCTACCTGGTCTGTACTTTATATTGTCAAAACTCATAAAGAAGTTTCGATGTTTCATTCACCTAGGGAGAGGTTCTAGGAATTAGTTAGTGTAAACTGACTCGAAATACCTTACATTATTTTAAAAAAAAAACACACTCCATGAACTTAAATAATTATCCAGCATCAGAAGTTCGCATTCATAACCATAACCATGCATCATAAGTGAATTTTAAACTTAATATGGGAGTAGTTATTTGAGAATATATTTTTTACGGAGGATATCGTGAAAATAGGTTTACGGAGCCCAATCGTGTGCGTCCAAAGTGTTTTTAGACTGTCCGGATTGAAAACCAATTTTGACCGGTAAAAAATAATTTTTACCTGTAAAAATGGAAAAGCAATCTCAATCGATGATTGTAGAAATGGATGGCTGCGATTGCACAAATTTGCAAAAAACTTGTTGGTAAAATGACGGCCAATGACGTATTTTGATAATTAATACCCGCTAAAAACATGCTGAGAACATTGTTAATACTAAAAATGTCCTTACTGAATATTAATTATCAAAACATGTCTTGAGCCGTCATTTCCCCAAACTTGTTCATGGCGGAAGTTTCTCGCCATTTATTTATATATATCAGCTTCACATACGTGTTGGGCTGGTAGTCTTAAGAGATACCTGTATTTCGAAGCTCAATCCATTTATTAATCGGGCTTGAAGCTAGAAACCACACATATCAAGCCCAAGATTTAAAGAGAGAAAGTGGACTACTGAGCCTGGGAAAGGGCCTAACTATTCAATCCAAACATTTCATTATGTATAAACCACCAGTGTCCCGTTAACTAAAATAAGTATTTCCTCCGTCCCAAATTGGATGACAATTTTTGATATTTATGCCAATTTCAATTTCTTATATTTTTCAATATGAACCTCAAAACATATACAATATGAATTTTGTTTGTATGTTCTCGATTAGTTCTATTATACAAAATTTTCAAACTCGTGAAAAATATTATAGATTAAAAGATATAAGTAATGAAAAATGGCACAAATTTCAAAAATTGACATTTTTTTTTGGGACAGAGGGAGTACTTATTTTTCAACTAAGTATTTATTTTTTAAATTAAATAAGATGTATTGTGAGAGAATGACTTGTCTCGTAAAGTGAGAAATAGGTACTTGAAAAATAAAAACCTTAGCCAAACAGGACTTCAAAATATATAGTACTCCCTCCTTCCCAATTTAAATGACCCTACGGTTTGTCGTGAATTTTTAAATCCCAAAAAATAATAAAATATATTTTTACATTTTGTTTTTTTTTATTTTCTTACACCAAATGAGCACTTTAATTTGGTGTAAGAAAATTTAAATTAAACAATATGTAGAAGTATATTTTTTTGGGGATTTTGAAAATGCACGGAAAAACATAGTGGACATTTAAATTAGGACGGAGAGAGTATTATCTAAACACAAAGCCCAATTTTGAATATATATCAATCTAGGATTGCACATCCCTAGCAATAAAATCTTGCACATCCCTAGCAATTTACAACACAAATGCAATACCACCGTGTAGATTCTGATACCCAATCAATCTGATTTTTCGTGAGGGACCCACCAAGACCCACATCGCAAGTTGATGAGCATTTGCTACATAGACCCGCATAGCAAGGTAATGAGCATTTACTGCATGGGCGAACACTTGATATGTAACGACCCTAATTTTGGCCTTGATTTTTTCAAATAAAATTATTCCTAAATTATTAATTGATTAGAGTAATTAATTTAGTTGAGGGTAAATGACCTTGTAACGAGAATCCCTTGGCCAACTAAAATCCTAAATACAATCCCCAACCTAACTAAAACCATCACCTCTCTTTCAATCCATCCATCAACTCCCCATCCCAAAGGTTCGGCCATCTTGTCCTTGGCCAATGAAAGGGCTACACGCTTCTTCAACCCCTTCCTTTTAAACTTGATTACATAAATCAAAAGATTTCTTCGCAAGACCATTTGCGCATTGATTTGCTTCATGCCTAAAGGTGGAGGAACCCATCCACATTTAATTTAAAATAGCCCAAAGGTGGAGGAACCCACCCAATGTGCACAACCTGTGGAGGACCACGCTGCAAAGCAGAAGGTTGGCAAAACAAATCCCATTCCGAATATACGAGAAAAGTACTCCTTCTTGGTTAAAAGCGGAGAGATGTCATTGTTTTTTTTATTTGCTCGGCAAAAGGAATTTTTATTTATCTCGAAGGGGTAAATCGAGGAAAAAACAAAATTACAAAGCACTAAAAGAGTAGAAATATATCCAACCAAAATTGGATAAAACACCTCATTTATCCAATCTACACTTTCACTTTTCGAATCTCATCCAAATATCCTTTAAAATTCTCCACTATGTAGATCTTAATGTTAAACTTAACCTTCATCCACATAACTACTCTTGTTTTAACCATATCCGCCACTTCCGAACCTTGAGTGGTAACCCCTTTGAATATATACCCATTCCTCATTAATCAGGTGGACCAGAGCGTTGCAATATATTAACATACGTCCCAGATGGAGAGATGTCATTGTTGATAGAGTTAAAGTAACGTCTGTTCCTGTTTACCCACGAGCACCAACAAACCAAAGGGAAAACTATAATCCAGGGGTGACTCGATGGGTGGGAGTACTGTTTACGGATACAATAGGAGTGAACCCACTCAACAAAGCTACAACCGGTATCAAAGAAATTCGGAGCCGCTCCGACTTCGAGCCGGAAGGAACGAGCTAAAGGGCACAGACGAAAGACATATATGCATGGGATTTTCAACACTATCCTGACACTCGGAGAAAAACCTATCCTGGGTAGTGTGATGAATGTGGAGAAACTCTCTAGTAGCTAACCGATTCTGGAGCTGTTAAATTTTTTAGAGGGTTCCAACCTAAAATTAATTGGCAAAGAGTGGAGAGGCCGTCCAGGCTAATATACTAATTTTGGAGGAGATAATTAACCGGTGCGGGACAAACTCCAACACTCTCCCGCACGTGCGTCCCCCGACTCGCATGTGGAGAGATAAACAAAGGATCCATAACATTTGGATCACAACAAACAATGGTGCATTTATGGCACAATTAAGGGGGGAACAAATTCTTCGAAACACTAGCTCTGATATATACCATGTTAAGACATCCAACTTAAAACCAATTGGCTAAAAGTGGAGAGGCCGTCCAGACTCATATACTAGTTTTGGAGGAGATAATTAACCGGTGTGGGACAAACTCCAACATTTAAATTTCTTGAAGGGTTCCAACCTAAAACCAATTGGCAATAGGTGAAATAACCTCTAGAATATATTAACCAAGTTAGAGTGGCTTAAATGAGCGATGTGAGACAAAGTCTAACAGGAGCGCAAGCCAGAAAAAATGGACAACCCTAGGATGAGCATTAATTTTCCAAACCCAAGACCAATCAGACAACGGAGAGCCGTTGGCTTTGGATTCGTGGCAAGAGGACGATAGGCAGTGGAAGAGCATGCAAAAGATTCCAGAGTTGGAGTTGCATACAAAAAAATCGTCATCCTCACAAAACCAAGAGACATGAATACCTCTAATTTGTTGGACAACCTTAGCAGGAAGAATAAAGGATATCAAATTCAAGTCCCAACGGATTTGGTCCCACACATCACGAACCGTGAGCAAAAAGGTCATTACAGTTGAGGGGCCCTTCCACCATGTCTCTCAAATTAAGGGTCCGACCCCAACCCGTTATCCGTCCAAAAAAGAGTGAAACGCCCATTCCTAATAATTTTGCGAGAGCCCACTAGTAGCCATGAGGGGGTTACCCCTAGCTTGCACATGCTATGCCATAAGAAAGAGGGACTGTAATGATTTCGGAGTGGGCTAGCTAGAGTACGTATTTCCCGCAGAAAACTCCAACATTTCCCTAAGCTGCAACCGCCATGCAATTATTTTTAGCCATGGCAACCAAGTTAGAATTAAGAGAAGGATCCCTAATACCCAAACCGCCAAAAGATTTCTCCTTCGTAACATTAGTCCAGTTAACAGCGTGGGTTTTCCTCTTATCTTCCGCAGAGCCCCAAATAAAATTTCTATTAATCCGGTCTAACTGTTTGGAAATCCAAATAGGGAGAAGATTACACTGCATAATGTAAGAAGGAATCGCCGAGCTAACGGCCTTAACAAGAGTAGTAACTCTACCCCGCAAGCGAGAGACAACGGCTCTAAACCTACACTACATTGTCCAATTTCGGCGGGGGAGGGGGGTGTTTGTTATCACCATCATCTTCCACTATCTTCTTTTTCTTTTCTTTTCTTTTTTTTTTTAACAGTCCCAAGCATTCGAGACTGCTCCCGAGCGTTCGAAATCTCTGTGCTGCCCAATGGATGAAAGAGTTTCCCACTTTGCATGAGGGGCATCATTGCAGTCACCTGAATCAGTCTTACCCAGCTGACCATCCTACCTCAGGTGGTAGAAGATCAAATCATGAGGATTTCCCCTCTAAAATATTTCTTTTAATTCAAAACTTTGGTTTATTTTTCAAAACAAACCATATGTTATCTTTCCATATAAAAGGGCTGGACTTCAGCAAGAGAGAGACCACGAAATCTCTCTCTCTAAAAGCCCTCTCAGTCTTCAAAAAAAAAGAAAGAAACACTCTCACCCCTTTGAGCTAAACTTGATTTCCACAAGTAAAAGCTTGCAAGCATCAAAGAAATCAAAACATGGTGAAAGTTCAGATGATTTTCAGCCTCTGATCTTCTGAATCTCTCTTCCTTCATTCATTTTTCAAAGCCTTTCAAGGAGTAAAGTTCTAAGCAAAAGGTAGAAATCTTTCTACTTTGGTGTCAAACAAAAAGGAGGCTGTTTTTCCTTTCTGAGGGAGGTCTCTAAGCCTGTCTCAATCTTCAATACTGAACATGGGTTGAGGGATCTTAGTATAAAGACAAGAGCAAAGGGATCACAAACTTATTTTTGAAGTTTATTGGAGTCACTCTCGAGCGCTCGAGACTGCCTCCAGTCCCTGTTTGTTGTGTTTTGGTCGATAATGGGTAGGAATGAAGTGCATTCTCACGTAAAATAGTCTCTTTGTGACATGCAGACTCAAAAAACCTATTTTCTCAAATCAGAAATCTTCCTTACCAAGGCTCAAATAAAAACAAGAGTTCTTTCTCAAGTTAAAAAGAAAGTTTGCTTTTAGAAAATCAATGCTGGATCAACTGCATGTCAAGACGGGATCATTGTCTGCCTGATAACAAGTTGACATGCAATCCAATCCCAAGGGCTTGGAACTATTCCCGAGTGCTCGGGAGTGCATGCATGCTGTTGCAGATCATTTCTCCCCTTATTCTGCCAGGACCCTGATATTTACATGCAGAAATATGTCCATTTGCTCTTGAAAGGAGACAGATCTGACTTTGTAAAGGCAGGGATGCATGGTTTGGAAAGTGAAAGTCCAGCTTTAATTCGCCAGGCTTTTTTTTTGCTGAGCTTATTATATGTTGGAAATAATTCCAGTTCATGGTCTAGTGTTACAAGTTTGCAGGTTGAGCATTAGCAATCCCAAGCGTTTGGGAGTACTCCCGAGCGCTCGGGAGTGAAGTCATTAACAGTTTTCAGTCTGGCTAACATCATGCACTTGTTCATTCTCGCTTTATTATTTCATATTCACTGGCACCAGCATGCACCCCTTATGTGATAATATTGTGGATACCTGCTAAATGGTTTAATGAAATAAAATCTTTTGAAAAATTCCATAAATTTTTAGTAAAGACCGATTTCAAATCGGACGAGGGGGGTGCCGTAAAACCCTTCCCCCCTCGTAACGTGGCTTCCGAACTCTTTTCAAATCTCTGGTTTTCAAATTCAACCAAACATTTTTAAAATCAAAACGGTTTCTCGGGTGGCGAACCATAAATCCGGGTGGCGACTCTTCAAATTTTCAAATTCAAAAACATGTTTTTCAGGCCGCCTCGATCCACCGGGGCTGTGGTAGCCCACAGTTAGGGAATGAGAGGGGCTGTAGTGCATCCGCAGCATTACAAGAGCAGCACTACGCTGATCCGGCCGTCCATCTCGGCACGAACGGCTCTGATTTAATCCAAACTCCTACAAATCCTAGTCGTCCATTGTTCAGATAGAAATCCGAGCTATCCATTGCCAAGATGAATGGTCGGATTGGCCACACTACACGTGTAATGCGGGAGTGCACTACAGCACCCCAGGTCCGTTCCTGATCGACACTAAGTGAGAGATCAATAATGATTAATTCGAGATACGCGTAAGCTGGCCCAAGAAATTCTGCATCACTGAAAAAAGGGAAAAAGAATAAAAAGGGATCAGAGATGCCAATTAATGATCGTCCTACTCTTGTAAATTCGTGCAAATTTCCAATGCCCTCGATTTAAGATCACGAACTGCCAACGTGATCGTCTGATTGAGAGTTCATCAAGCCTTTCAGATGTAAATTAAGAAAAAGAAGTCATGGATTAATCATTTTATCACAAGAGAGCCGATTGAATCATCAAAAAATTGAAGAAAAAAAATTAAAAAGTAAGGAACCATTGAGTTGTCGCATCGAATCGATAGAAAAAAAAACACTCAAATGATGATAATGCTATTTATATAATTTAGTTCAGAAACATTCAGGAATAGTATTTTGTAGGGAAAAAAGAATAAAAAGGGATCAGAGATGCCAATTAATGATTCTCCTACTCTTGTAAATTCGTTCAACTTTCCGTTGCCCTCGATTTAAGATCACGAACTGCGAACGTGATCGTCTGATTGAGAGTTCATCAAGGCTTTCAGACATAAATTACAAAAAAGAAGTTGTGGATTAATCATTTTATCATAACAGAGCCGATCGAATCATTAAAAAAATGAAGAAAAAATTAAAAAGTGTGGAACTATTGAGTTGGCGCATCGAATCGATAGGAAAAAAAAAACACTCAAAAGATGATAATGCTATTTATATAATTTAGTTCAGAAACATTCAGGAATGGTATTTTGTAGGGAAACATATCTTGGGGTTGCTCTCAACTGTCGAATTAAAAATGTTTGAGACCATATATGATATGAAAATGGAGCAGTTGACTCTTTTCACATGCAATGTCTTAAAAAAACCCAGGAGTGCCTAAGGTGATCAGCATCACCTGTCCCTTTCTCTCTTAGGTTGACGCTGTTATATGCTGTCTATAACAAACAAATACCGTACGGTTTGGTGATATCCGCATCTCTATCTCTGGACCGAGTTCCCCTCCCGTTATAGTAGTGTCCCGTCCCTTCTTTTTTTCAAATTCCGGCTCCCGAAAGTGATTTTGGAATTGTTAATTTTGTGGACACGGGAAAAAAATTGTGGAAGCAACAGTCTTGAAAGTTATGGGTGCATGTGGATCGTTAGGCCTACAAATTGAGTACTCCGGTACTGTTAAGTAATAGTTTCCGTGTCTGGCGGGGACAAGTTTGATAAGTCACTTTTTAGGTGAGGGACTGTTTGGTAATCCAGGAGCTAATACTATGATGGATTACTGAAACAAGGCACAACTCCAAACTCTCCTTTAGTCTGTATGGCATACACCGAGACTTGGTGGACGAGTACGAGAGATTGCCAAGTAAGACTTGGCAATTGTTAGAGGTGTCAAATGGGCCGGCACGGCACGGCACGGCCCGTTTAACTCCGTGTTTTCGTGCCGTGCCGTGCCGGCCCGTTTACTGTATTTAGTCAAATCGTGTCGTGCCGTGCCGTGCCGTGCCGTTTTCTTAAATCGTGTCGTGCCGTGCCGGCCCGTTTGCCAATCGTGTCGTGTCGTGCCGGCCCGTTTGCCAATCGTGTCGTGTCGTGCCGGCCCATTTTCTTAAATCGTGTCATGTCGTGCCGGCCCGTTTTCAATCGTGTCGTGTTGTGCCGGCCCATTTTCTTAAATCGTGTCGTGTCGTGCCGTTTTCAATCGTGTCGTGTCGTGCCGGCCCGTTTACTTAATCGGGTCGGGTCGGACCGTGCCATTTTAAGCCGTGTCGTGCCTGTGCCAGCACATCGCCAACCAATTTTCATTTGGAAATATTATTGCATTGTTTGTATTTGTATTGAAATATTATTTGTAATAATTGATCAAATTGATTTATGGCATGCTTTCCCTCTCTAAGGAAATTTAAAATTACTATGAACTGTCCCGATCATGAAAGTGTAATTGAAAAATGGGAGCGAGCCGAGATTGGAGAGAGTGTTCAAACGGGAGCGACTCTTCTCGAGCTGTTTAAACAATTCCATATTCTTTGATTCTTTCTATGCTGGTCTTTCAGCTGAGATACTAGACCAGTAACATCACTCTGGAATAGAGCTTAAAGGATTGTCAATTTTCTTGGCAAAATACCAAAACAAACAAATGAATAACAGCATCCATTGTTACTCACGCACGGGTAACCATTTTTGGTGTATGTTATACAGTTTTGGAGGATGGTACACATTTTTGGTGCATTGTACGCATACTTTTTAACTCAATGATAATGGATTTTTTTGGCATTACCGTATTAGTTGCTCGTTTCTTCTCTGAAGTTACGAATAGAAGTGTACGAATAAACTTATAAGTCATAATATTGCAACCAACCTAATTCAGAACTGCAAAACATTGTTCACACTTGGTTCAAAGTCGAGTGCTCCAAACTACAAACTCAGAATTACCAAAGTTCCTCAAAGGAACCATTAAGTCTCAAAAATCAAAATGGACATCAAGGAAAACCATCTCATAGTAACTAACAAATATCCAGACTTCAAAATTAAATGAAGTTTTCTACAATTATCCAAACTAACAATTATCCAGTTTTCTTCAATTAAAAGTAACAGAGAGCCTCGACCTTTTCTTGGCTAAGCTCTCACTTCCCCTTTCCCTTTGTTCCTTCAACCTGCTAGCGACGAGCTTCTGGTACTCTGCTTGCTGCCTCAGTCTTAGCTTTTGCAATTCTCTTCTTCTTCTCTGCAATCTTAGCTCGCTTCCTCTGCAAAGTCAACGGGGTAACCAATTTCTGTATCTTGGGAGCTTTGCTAATCTTCTTCCTCTACAGTTTGAAACACCAACAGTCCATTTTTTCCTGCCAAATGAACACACACACACACACACACTTGCACACTGTTGCTGCTGCTGCACACACTCACACACAGCCAAAACTCCAAATAACATGTGAAAACTGTAAGTAAAACCTGCTACACACAGCACAACCCTTTTCACACACAGCAGCAGCCCCAAATAGGTGAACATCAGGTTACACTTAACACACCTAACCCAGAGGTTGGACTCAGTTTGGCTCAGAACTTTAAACATCATGGCCAACAATATATAAAATTCTAATCATAACCAACAGTTGAATGCAGTTTGAAACACCAGCAGTCCATTTTTTTCTGCCAAATGAACACACACACACACACACACTTGCACACTACTGCTGCTGCTGCTGCTGCACACAGTCACACACAACCCAAACTCCAAATGACATGTGAAAACTGTAAGTAAAACCTGCTACACACAGCATAGCCCTTTTCACACACAGCAGCAGCCCCAAAAACACAAACCAAACCTGCCAAACCAGTTGAAAACTGCCCAAAACTGCAGAAAAACTACATGCTACACCAAACATAGGCATGGCATCAAGGTAGTAATGAAAACATGAGTGGGCTCAGAAAAAATATATTTTGGGAATTAGAATGGTACTCATGGCTGCATCTAATGATACCCCGCCAAGGTATCCACCTTAATTATGAATTGAATTTTAGTACATCATTGCCCACAAATAAGATAACACCCATGTTCATACTTTTTTCATACCACCAAACACCAAAACCTATGAAACTTACTATTTGGCATCCTGTTTTCTGCAATTTGCGCTCCGTTTCGTTCGTTTGGGCTGAGCTTTGGTTCAATTGTTTAAACCAAAATCCAAACACACACACACAAACACCCCCTGCTGGAACTAACACACATGACACACTTGCACTTTTTTAAACCAAAAACCTGCCAAAACCCTCCAAACTTTGAAAGACACCCACACCCACACAGGCACACACTGACACTGTGACACACGACACAGTTGTTCAAACAGCAGCAGCACACAAAGTTATTTCTGCTCAATTTTTGCTCAGTTTCTGCTCAGTCCAATAACAAATGAAAACTTTAAGTATAAGACCGATTTGGCTCAGAAAATATCATCATAGCCACAAAGCAGCATGCAGCAACAGTTTCAAACATATATGCCAGTGGGCATACACATCGCAAATTATTGGACTGAGCAGCATGCAAACCCAGAAACACACCTGTACTTTTTTGAACCAAAAACCTGCCAAAACCCTCTAAATTTTGAAGGACACCCACACCCACACACACACAGACACTGTGACACACAGTTGTTCAAACAGCAGCAGCACACAAAGTCATTTCTGCTCAATTTTTGCTCAGTTTGTGCTCAGTCCAATAACAAATGAAAACTTGAAGTATAAGACCAATTTGGCTCAAGATTATATCATCATAGCCACAGAGGAGCATGCAGCAACAACAGTTTCACAAATATATGCCAGTGCACACACTCATACACATTATTGGACTGAACAACATGCTAAACCCCCTAAGCATGCATCTGCCCAAGTTCGATGTGGTACAAGTCAACAAATATAGGTCACAGCAACTTGTCCTTAGGCTCCAGATCAAATATCATCACAGCCAAAGTGCCAAACCCACAAAACAGCATCAAAACAGCATGCTAAACCAAACATAGGCATGTCATCAAGGTAGTAATGAAAACATGATTGGGCTCAGAAAATATATTTTGGGAATTAGAAGGGTACTCATGGCTGCATCAAATGATACCTGCCAAGGTGCCAAGGTATCCACCTTAATTGTGAATTGAATTTTAATTCATCATTGCCCACAAATAAGATAACACACATGTTCATACTTTTTCATACCACCAAACACCAAAACCTATGAAACTTGTTGTTTGGCATGCTGTTTTTTGCAGTTTAGGCTCAGATTATATCATCATAGCCACACTAAATACAAATTACGCTCAGTTATATCATCATAGCACACAGTTGGATATAGAAAGAAAAGCACCTGGATGCGGCAACATTAAGTTGCCATTTAAGGCCTTCATAAGTTGCCAGCACCAGCACCCCTAATCAGCATCTATATCTGAGTCTGAAAAATAATCTCTGAATTCATCTCTAGGATGACATTTTTGAATTTCCAGACGTGCATCCTCCCAATCTTTTAAGCATATAAGACAGTTCAAAATGTCGGGAGCTAGTCTGCTCCTCCTCTCATCCAACACTCTATTACCTGCACTAAAAGCAGATTCGGAAGCCACTGAAGACACAGGTGGTGTTAGCAAATCACGTGCCATGATAGAAAGAATGGGAAATGTCTTTTCAGTTTTTTTCCACCAAGCTAAGATATCAAATGATTGTAAGTCCTCAGCGGTAACTAAATTTATCTCTAACTATTGAGTAAGTTCAGATCGTGAACAAGTTTCACTACTACCTTGCCCTGAAATCAGAAACCAAGATGGGTCATTGTCATTGTTACTTGTAGAACATGGGTCATTAATACTTGAAGAACATGGAGCAGCAGCAGTAGTAGAAGTGCATGCAAATTTAGACTCATATGAAGCATATATAGAAGTCAACAGTGCAGTGACAGAAGAAGTAGAACGTAATCTAATCCCTAAATTCTCACCAATTCCTTTTAAGAGCTTTTCAACACCCTTTACCTTAATCCTTGGGTCCATTGCAGAAGCTACAATAAATATTGTTGGCATGTCCTCGAAATATTTGTTGAATTTATCTTCCATAGATTGACAAGCAGCTACAAAATTTGGTTTTGTTCTATGACTTTTAAGAGTGTGACTCATATTATACAATTGACTAAGCACAAGACAAGTAGTAGGATAACAAACACCTGAGCAAGCTAAGGTAGCAGCATAAAATTTTTTCAAAAAGTTCATAAACTCAAAAGCAATATTCCAATCAGCTCGAGTTAAACCACCATCAGGACCCACATACTTGGAATTAACATAAGCAGAAATTACATCAGTGTGATTCCTACAAGATTTTAACATAATAAATGTTGAATTCCAACGAGTTCTCACATCAGCTTTCATTTTTTTGGTTTAACATTATAACTCACACACAATCCTTCAAATTCTTGCTGCCTAGCTGGGGAAGTAGCAATAAAAAGAATAGCATCTCTAATTTTTTCTATTTGTGGTCCTATAGGTTTCAAACCATCTTGCACAACTAAGTTAATGATATGGCATACACATCGCACATGAAAAAATTGTCCAGCATGAGAAATAGTCATATTCTGTTTGAACAACTCAATTGAACTGGTATTAGCAGAATGGTTATCAAAAGTAATATTGAAAACTTTATCAACAATTTCAAACTCCCTAAAAACACCCATTATACATTGAAAAATGTTCATAGCATTATGAGGATACTCCATTAAACGAAAAGCAATAATTTTTTTATTCAAAATCCAAGTGGAGTATATATAATGAGCTGTCACAGAAATGTAACCAAGATTATTTCGACCACTCCACATATCAGAAGTAAAAGAGATTAAACTACCAAGTTTTGCAATTTCACTTATCAATTGTTTTCTAACTTCAATAAAAGCTTTCAAAAAATCACTTCTAGTTGTATTTCTAGAAACTTTCGAAAAAAGAGGTTGAAGATAATGTTTGACAAAATATTCAAATCTAATATCATCACCAAAAGTAAATGGTTGTTCAGCTGCAACTACGTAACGGGCCAATCCCTCCCTCATACTAGATTGAGAATATACGAAATTCGACATACCATCTACAGAATCAATACTACCAGTTTCACCACTACCTTGGCCAACTATGGAATGTTTAAATTTTTTATGTTTGAAATTTAAATGTCGTTGAAGATGCCCTACACTGCCACGACTAGCACAGGTATAATTTTTCGGACAATAATTACATACAGCTCTACGTCCTATAATAACTCCTTCTGCATTTTTTAATTTCTTAATAGTTAAATGGTTCCATACCCAAGAGCGGCGCCTTTTATCACCTGAGTCGGCCGATTGGCTACCACCTATAGGACTAGAAGCTGCTGCAATGTTTGAAGCTGCTACAATGTTTGAAGCTGCTGCAATGTTTGAAGCAGCTTCACCTACAGACTCCCTTCCTGGTCGTGGAGTTGGCCCATCATCATCCAAGTCATTATCATCCAAGTCAGGGTTTAAACGCTCATTGTCAAAATGAATATCATCAGGATCCATCTCCTACAAAAAACTGAAAACAAAACAGAGAAAATTAGTACAGTAGAAAAGGGTGAACAAAAGTGACAGGATCCATCTCCTAATTTCAGAAATTAGTAACAAATTAACAAAAGCCCTAATTTCTTGTTACTAATTTAAAATTAACAAAACCCCTAATTTCGTAACCCTAATTTCAGAAATTAATAACAAAAGTGAAAAACCCTAATTTCTTGTTACTAATTTCAGAAATTAGTACAAATTAACAAAAGCCCTAATTTCGTCTATAATTTCGTAACCCTAATTTCATAAATTAGTAACAAAAGTGAAAAGCCCTAATTTCTTGTTACTAATTTCAGAAATTAGTACAAATTAACAAAACCCCCAATTTCGTAACCCTAATTTTAGAAATTAGTAAAAATTAACAAAAGCCCTAATTTCGTAACCCTAATTTCAGAAATTAGTAACAAAAATGAAAAACCCTAATTTCTTGTTACTAATTTCAGAAATTAGTACAAATTAACAAAACCCCTAATTCGTAACCCTAATTTCAAAAACCAGAGTCAAAACCCTAATTTCAGAAACCCTAATTACAGTAGTCAGTAGATAGCGATAAGTGGAGACTGTAGAGGGAAGTGATAGACGCACCTGTGAGAGAGAGAGATACGGTGACTGGTGAGTGAGTCGGAGAGACAGAGACGTTGAGAGAATGAGATGATGATGGTCACTGAGTTCAGATCTGAACTCTTCGCCTGTGATGGTCACCGTGACACCGTCGTCCGTCGCACCGTGTCACCGACTCGCCGTTTAAGAGTAGAGAGAGAGAGAGAGCAGCGAGACACAGTTGCACACAGAGGTGTGAGTCGTGTGACCACTGACCAGTGACCAGCGAGTTAGAGAGAGAGAGTGAGAGAGGTGAGTCACTGAGTCAGAGAGAGAGAGAGTGAGAGAGGTGAGTCACTGAGTCAGAGAGAGAGAGTGAGAGAGGTGATTCAGGTGAATCAATCGGTGAGAGAGAGAGGTGATATATACTTCAGAATCGGAGAATCCGAACGTTGGGCTCGTCAGAGGTAAGAGGTGAGAGGTGAGAGGACAGAGAGACGTTGAGAGCACAGAGATAGAGACACTGAGAGAGAGTCTGAGAGAGATCGAAGGGAGAAGAGAATGAGATGTCTGCTAGGGCAGCATCTCATTTCTTTTATATGATCTGTGTGATCATGTGCAGGCGAGACACCATAATCCATATGCACCAACTTATCGAAAATTCCCGTAGAGTCCTATAATGGATCACTCGAGGGCCGCCCGAGTTGTTTTTTGAAAATCGGAACCGTCTATCTTTTATGTGGGAGGGATTATAACATTCCTACCGAAAATGACGTATATTGGTTAGCGTTATATACTTGATTGTTTATAACGTTCATTTTCCTATTAATAAATCTACGTGTCGATGGATGAGCTTTAAAAACCCGATAGACCCAAAAATTAGTGAGAGTCATTAAAACACAGAGAATAACAAAATGAACGGTATGGATCGTCATATTTGTTTTGTGATCGTGTGGCTAATGTACATTATACTATAGCAGAATACCTTGGTTCATAACCAATCAAGTTCAATGTATAGATTTGAAAGGTAGCTACAGATTTTTTTCCCCGAATGTTCGATCTAAACCGTTACGATTTAACGTCTTATCAAATTTATCATTCTCACCTGAATAGGTGATAATTGAATGTCGAAAATCACAACATCGGAACACATTTGGTGCTTCCAGGGGCATTAAAGTCCTATAATGCATTACTCGAGGGCCGCCCAAGAATTTTTTTTAAAATCAGAGCCATCTAACTTTTATGTGGGAGGGATTAGATCATTCATGCCAATAATCAAGTACAATGCTTATCACTACATACTTGATCGGACGTAAACAAAATTCAATCAAACAATGAATTAACATGCCGATGAAAGAGCTTTCAAAATCCGATGCACGAAAAAACAGGATCCCATGATTAAAACACTAAGCACAACAAAATGAACGCATTGAATCGTATCGATCATCGTGATTGCGTTGCGATTGTGTGGCTACTGCTTGATGGCTTCGTTTTTATATAATAGAGCTACATACTATATACTAATTTTTCAAATCTATAACACAAGTTAATTAGTGGCATAGTGGTTTGTTTGTGTATGAAAGAACCTAAGGACTTGAGTTCGAGTCCTAGTCCAGTCACTCTTCTTTTTATTTTTTTTTCCTTATTTCTATTTTCTACTATGTTTTTTTTTCCTTTTTTGTTTGCACTTTTTTCCTTATTTGTTAATAGATTTGGGATAAATAATATATGACTCTTGCTCATTTCCTTTCATATTAAATTACTCTTGCACCATAAATATTTTGATAAGTTTTTAAAATTTTACTTTTTATCTTGTAATGTTAAATTTACAAACCTAATATCCAAAACCTATTTTAGTAACAAAAAGTTAAAAACAAAACAAATATTTTTTACCGAATCAAAATTAATAACTTTTTAAAAGTAAAAAATTTGTTTTTTTTAAAAAATTGTTGTTTTTAAATTAAATACTTAGTTGTTTTATTGTTTACCTCTTTTTATTTTTTATCGAATGGAAATTGTTTAATTTTTTTTAAATTAAAAAAAATTCATTTGGCTTTTTTATTTTATTTTTTGTTTTCCGTGCCTCGTGCCGTGCCCATGTCGTGCCGGGTCGTGCCCGTGCCCGTGCCTTGCTAGAATCGTGCCGTGCCGTGCCGTTCCTGTCCACATTCCGTGCCCGTGCCCGTGTCGTGCCCGTCTACAGCCGTGTCGTGCCGTGCCGTGCCAGGCCAACTTTCGTGCCGTGCCCGTGCTGTGCCACCCACTTACGTGCCCGTGCCGTGCCCCGTGCCCACTAAAACCGTGCCGTGTCGTGCCGTGCCAGGCTAAGACCGTGCCTGTGACGTGCCGTGTCGCGCCGTGCCCGTGCCGTGCCGTGCCGGCACGGCCCATTTGACACCTCTAGCAATTGTGCTAGAATACAAAAAACAGACACGTACAGAATGATTAGTTTCGACCCAACTTAAGACGCATAATTTGCATGAGCGACATCGCAAAAGCATCTTTGGATATTTACACCTCAAACTTGTAAAATCTGCAAGAGTGAGAATTGAAAACGCGAGTGCAATGCGAGGATTAAGAGTGCGGGTGCAGTGCATTTTGCAAGATTATGTAACTAATGAGTACTGAACAATCAGGGTTCCTCGCCTTAGCTTTTTGTCCTCGTTTTTTGTGTGATATATATATACTAGTGCTTGCTCGTGTTTACGGCACTACGCACTCCGGTTAAAATTACCCATGCCTACGGCACTTGCTAGTGAGTGACTCAAACACTAAATCGGTTCATTAGTGTGTAATTAGCAAATAATGTCCTATTCGTACTGGCCTAATATTTTCAAGGCCATCTATGTACTCAACGGGAAAATGAAATTATTACCAAATCCGAAAAATTAAAAACCAAAACTGAAAGAATCAGTACTCAACCATTTATTCCAGAAAATGTAAAGTATTTACGAAAATTCAATTAGTTTGTATGTGAAGGGTAGAGAAATCTGGACCGTTGGATTTGTTTGTATGGGTAGATAAAATTTGTGTTATGGAGAAATCTGAACCGTTGAGAGTGAATATTATTTAGGAATATTTCCAATTAGTAAAGGATGAGAACTATTAGGTAGATACTATTATAATCAATTAGGTAGATACTATTACAATCAATTATCAATTAGGAAAGATGAGAACTAAAATTATGAAATTTGACTGATTCTATATATGTGATTGATGCGTGGTGGGTGCCACCTAGGACAAAGAGTGCCACATAGTGCCACGTATGACAAACACCCTTCTGTTTTATAATATATATATATATATAAAACAGAAGGGTGTGGGGACAAGTTGTTGAAACGGCTTAGATTAATTTGATCCAAAGGCTGTAATGCATCATCCCACTTCTCGGTTAAGTGTCCATAGTTTTCACTTAAATCACACAATTGCCATCTCCTTCCAACCGGGATGCGTAGTGCCGTAGCCACGGGTTAGCACTAGTATATATATATTGTTTCTTGACGAGATTCGGGTCAAATTTTTTGGACCATTGATCATTATCTCAACGCAAGGAATCGGAAAAAAAAAAAAGAAAGAAACAACGACAACCCCGGTAGGTCTAGCTAGCATAGTATAGGAGTACTTGTTTTTGTAAATTTCCCTTCGTCCAAACATGGGCCTACTAGCATCTCTCCATTCAAAACATCACAATCCCACTGTGCCCACAGAGAAAAAAATTGTAGCCCAAAAGCTTCCCATTGGAAGCTGTAACACAGCAGTGAAAACCACGCGGCAGTACCACATTCAAGGAAACGAGTTATATATGGACGTATGGGTGTGGACAGTGGAGGTTGCGCTCTCTCTCTCTCTCTCTCTCTCTCTCTCTCTCTCACTGCATAATACTGTACTCCTCAAAGACCACAACTCGCTCTCTTTCTCTCTGCATATTACTGTACTCCACAACTGAAAGCTCTTTTCTGATGTATTGAAGTGTTAAAGTTACCGTGGTACGCACTACGTACAGCCATACATCTGTTTCTGTTCAAGATTGCAGAGATCGAAGGCCAATTATCTGTCTGCTGAGAAGGAATTGAAATTCACATCTCCATATCCAAACAGAAAGGTAAGCCCTCCTTTTTGTTTGACAAAAGTGTTTGTTCGTCTATGATGCGTATTGTTGTGTGCCCCTGTTCTGAGTTTTCAGAATCAGAAATCGTTTCAGAAGCTGTTGTCAGCAGCAAAACATTTGCTTGGTTTTTGAGAAGTTTTTTTTTTTTTTGTAGAAGAGGACGAGTAGAAAGATATTTGAAAACTTGAAAGAACAAAACGATACTGAAAGAATGACCTATAAAAATCTTTAATTAGGAACATCGAGTTTAATTAGGAAGATAGAAATTAGAAGAACGACCTATAAAAATCTTTTTTTTATTATTTATTTATCAATATCCTTAGCAAGATCCAAGAATAAAATTAATGTTAATTGGTTGAACATGTAAGCGGTTAGGTTCTTCGATCTTCGAAGAGTGCTAACCGAATAAGGGAATAGGTTAGTGTTTTTGCAAGATCAAATCTGAATACTGCAGCAGATTACCCACAACTTTTAAGCTATCTATGACCAAAAACATTTGGATTGTGATGATTGTTTGTGTTGCTGATTTTACGCACAAAACACCTTAAGATCCGCAGTTGCATGTTGCTGCTTCTTTATCCATTTCTTCTGAAGAAATTAATAGGATCCACCTGATCAATGAGTCTGAGGCTGTTCCGTTAGTAAACATATATGCTCATCCGCCTTGGGTAATGATAATTATTCGTAAAATTGTGATTATGAACCAAAGATGACGAAACGGCAAATGTTCAGACTCCTCAACACGATGTTTGATCTTAGATGTCTCTTTTGGGTGTTGGTTTGCCTTGGTTGGGTTTTGTGTCTCCTTAACTAGGTTTTGTTTTTTTTGTGTTTTGCTCGGCAAACGAACAATTTTATAGATCTCGAAGGGGTACATCGAGGACGATACATCTTAGCTCAAGGAGCCAAAGAAAACCAGCACAACCATAAGATTAACTAAACAAATCATTCAACCTTTATGTTACAATTTTACTTTCCGAATACCATCCAAAAACACCTTAAAATCCTTCACAGAGTACACTTTGATATCGAATTTTGCCTTCATCCACATCGCGACCCTTGTTTTTATTAGGGCCCCCACCTCCCAAGCTTGAGTTGCTGCATTATTGAAAGCGCAATCATTCCGAACCAGCCATAAAGACCACAGAGTAGCAAAGAAACATGCTTTCCATATGTGTTTTTCCAGATTGTGGAACCCATGATTGAACCACTAATTAGCTAAGTCTAGAACCATATAAGGGCACACCCATTTGACATCCCACCATTCCATAATTACTTACCATACAACCCAAGAGAATCTGCAGTGGAGAAACAAATGTTGGTGCATTTCTGTGTATTCGGAACAAAGAGGGCATAGAGCTTAGTGGACTTCATGTAACAAATTTCTGCTTAGAAGCAAAGAACGGGTTGCCACTTTCTCCATTATAGCTAGCCACGCAAAGATTTCCACCTTCGAGGGACTTAGATTCTTCCAGATGGAACCCAAGAGAGCATTGTTTGAATGAGATGTCAGTTCCCAATGATCATACGCTGATTTCACAGAAAAATTCCCATCCACCGCCCATCTCCACTGTAATAGGTCAGACTTGGTTGGGTTTAAAGTCACATCCCGTAGTCTTGCTTCGTCCAAAACCTCGCCTTCAAAAGAGGTTGAAATACCCCGAGCGTAGGGCTAAGTCGAAGTCAGCATAGATACCGGAAGACCGGAATCGTTCCCTCAGAGAAAGTCTCAATAGCTTGCTAGGATTTTTAGGTGTAAGGATTTGTGGCGTTTAAGACGGCCAACTGTCGGTTTTGCTTTGGAGAGTGATGAACACTTATGAAAATGACTAGAAAATGAGTTTTACTAGATTAAACAAGCGGCAAGGCATTGGGGCTTTTAACGCCCGTAACTTAAGCAATCGAACTATTCCCAACGAAAACACGGTTGAATCGCACGGCTTAGGCTATCAACCGGAAGATTTAGCTTTGAAACCATTAAAAGACTTGAAATGAAATATGGAAGACAAGCGAGCTCTTTTGATTCTTTTGGCAAACACAAGGCGAGACATAGCTCACGGAACCATATGAGCAAGCATATGATCACCGGAGGTTAACATCGACAGGTTTTGTGACATAAAGGCGAA
This sequence comes from Rhododendron molle, assembly GCA_025413875.1. Classification (NCBI taxonomy): domain Eukaryota; kingdom Viridiplantae; phylum Streptophyta; class Magnoliopsida; order Ericales; family Ericaceae; genus Rhododendron; species Rhododendron molle. The sequence continues at coordinate 37,951,219 of CM046398.1, read as the reverse complement.
CCCTTCTTACTTTCCATACTAAACCCCAAATTTTGAGTTGAGAAAGGCAAGATAAGCATAAATCACGAGGTGTTAGTCACCCCGTTGCCAAGCCTAAGTTACTACTCACGTACCATGAGAAGACTAGAAAGCATAGTAAAATTGGAGAACATGTTTAACCGATAAAACTGAAAATAAACTTGATTTTATAGAAGAGCTAAACACGGTTACAACTTTAATAAACGAGAAAAAATGATACGAAAGCAACTTACTTGAGTTCAATGAAATTACACTTGAAAAGCTAGAAACACCATTAATGGAGGAAAGTTAAAGCTTAATCATGAACTAGATAGAAATGAGAAAGAGGAAGCCTATATTAATACAAAAGTGACTTCTCTCTCATCAAATATCTCCAAAAGATCCTAAAAGTGGCAACTATTCCATAAATGGAAGGCCCAAAAAGTAACAAATATCTGGCCGAGAGCTCCACGTATCGATACGGTTCTAGGGAGTGTATCGATACGGAAGGCTCTGATGTCCCACGTATCCCACGCGTATCGATACGCAGGAAAGGCCGTATCGATACGCAATTGCCTAGCTTGGCACAGCTTGGCTTTGCTTGGCAGCCTCCATGCTTTGGCAACCAAATGGCCCTCGCTTCACCCGATGGCCTCCGCCTTCATCCTTCGGCCAGATTGGCACAAAATCACCCGGGCAAGGATGCTTGAAATCACTTGAAAGATGGTTTGCCCCTCAAAACACGCCTTTTAAGGGCGTTTTGCCTGAAACACTAAACAAACGCCTTACGAGCAAAAATCAAATAAAAACGACGATGAATAAATAAAGATGCCACAAGCTAGGGTATTTTTAGCACCACGATCTTACAATCTTTGGTGCTAATCACGCCCCCCAACTTGAGCGTTGCTAGCCCCTAGCAACAGAAAACAAACTGAAAGACAAAAACAATAATCCTTCCGCGAAAACTACTTAGCACCAACGCATATCAACCTAATTGGCAAGAGTTCAAAACGATTAACTTACTTCAAAACAACTCGCAATAGACGATTGAAAGAGCAACTAAATATTGAGCAAGTAATAAACAAGTATCCAAATTTGTGTCCAAAGACAACGGGCGGATACTCGGTTATAACATAACCAAAAGCATGCAAAGTAGCCATATCCCACAAAAGGGGTGCTCGAGATAAGCAACGGAGAGCAAAAATACCGTGCTTTATAAGTGGAGAGCACCAAGAGAAACAGAACCTAAAACTAAACAATTAAATGATTGATTCCGAAAGAAACATGCCACAACTAACTAAGCTAGCCATCATGCGATAAATCAAAATGGAATCAAGGCATACGGAGGATCAACTAAGGGCTTTCAAGCATATAATGACCTTGGTTTTAATCAAAGAAAGGTTAGCAAAACGGGATAGCGGCCATATGCTAGCAAGGTCAAACTACCCTTGGCCGCTATCAATACCAACTACCAAGTCAAAGGCCACATGCCGGCCTCAACAAAAACTTACTAACCTAGCAGTCAAAAGTTTAACTAAACTAGACTAAAGACAAAGCAATAAAGAGATAAGAGGTGGGCTGTCAACCACCGTGCACCCCGACCAAGTAAAGGGATTTTAAAAACTCCACCGACTCTACTCATTATCCAAAAACACTGGCTCATCCCCCGCAAAGTCATCACTATCCTCAGCCGACTCCTCAGGTGGCGGCATATACGGCTCACTTCCTTCCCCCACTCCTCTGCTCAGAATCCAATCCAACTTGTGGTCAATCTTCTTCTGCCTCCTTGCATTATCCCGGGTGTCCTTCTTAATCTTCTTCAAACACCCCATAGTGGCCACTCCTTGGCAAAACAGCAGCTTGTTCCATGCAGCCGACTGTGCACCCTGTGGGGGCAAAGTAGTCAAATATGGCCCACGCGGGACAGCAGCGACAACCGGACGGGACTGAGAAATGCTCTTAGTGAGGACCGATTTGTTGATATCACCCGGATTGAGTTTCTCCCGATCCGCAAACTGAGAGGCCGGGACCTTTTGAGCCAAGCAGATAGCAGTCACCAAGCATGGAAAAGGCATCCTTGTATGGGCTGGAGCTTTAGCCTTGAAGTTAACCATCATATGAAAGATGTACATTGCTCAATTAAACACTACATTGGGATTCATGAACGCGTGAATCATTCCCCCCTTGTACATATCCGGCTTGTTCTCCGTCCCCTTTGGATTGAAGTTATGGTGCACAAATTGGTTGATGAGGCGGTAAACATCCTTGAATTTCCCCGGAGCATGAGGTAGAGTTGCTTCTCCGGGCACTTTGTACAATTCTCGAATGCGGGTTTCGTCTACCACATACTCCTCCTCATCGTAATTCACATCATCGAGCGGCGGCGGATGGTAACCTAAAACCCGTGCAATAACCCCCTCCGTCACCCCAATGCTAACCCTCCCAATCTTAGAAGTGATCTTGGCATTCTCTTTCGCCTCGTCTTCCTTGGGCGGAATTTTCATGTTCTTGTAAAACTCGATGACCAAGTCTTTGTTATAACTGAGATTGGGAGCCAAATAGTAAGACAAACCTTGCTCCTGAATTCGGCGGACAAATGGATTCTCAACGCCTAAGTTATCAACATTCACGTGCCGCTCATTTTTGAAACCCCTGCCAGGTATGCCCGCCTCCCATTTCTTCTGAGCCGCCGCTTTGACCTCGGCGGCTGTCCTCTTCCTAGTACGTGCCTTCTCAGGGTTTGCTATCATTTCTTCCTCCTCCTCCATTTCCCTAACAATTTCATCACCCTGCCCGGTTGAGGAAGCCGGGGCCTTATCCTTTCCTCTGTTAGCTACCTGCTTGACCTTTGGCATTGCAACAAAAACCTACAAACAGAGCAACACCCCAAAACTTTGTAACAAAATACCTCGGGAGTAACCCGGAATGCAGCCAATAACTACAAGGTTTACAGGCAGCCCTTGAAAATCAAGTGAACTAAAATCTGCGCAAACAAAGCCAGCCCGCAAATGCTAATGCAACAACAGAACAGATCAATGCAATCTTAGTTAGCACAGTAGTTGCTACTGCGTTGATAAAATCTCAGCCCCCAAAACTTAAATTCAATGTGCCACACAAAGATCGAACACAGGTAACTTCGAGAATCAACAGAACTAAGACATACAACACCAGTTCAGTCCTTAAAAGTAAACTAAGAGGCGGTGTCCAATGATATGCAGATCCAATTTCCAGTATAATCAAAATTACCAAACTAGGGTTCATGAGTACTTCGGGTGTAGGGAAAAATACATGGATTAATGGTTAAAACTGTAAAGATACGGAGATCCATGGTGGGTAATGAAGGGTTCAAGCCAATATAAAGAAAAGTTGGAGAATTTTCGTATGTATAGAGTGAGAGAGTGGATTTACCTTGTAAACTTAAGATTTGGCTTGGAAAACCTTAAAAACCCTTGAGATTCCTTGATAGCTTGAAGGTTTTATAGAAGATCTTGGAGTTTTGGTAAGGATTTGAGGTAGAACAAAGGGATTTGGGGCTTAGGGTTTCGTGAGTTTGGGTGGCTATGGAGGAAAGGTGAGAGAAAAGGGTTTGGAAATCAAAATGATCGAGCTGGGGTTATGCCCAGGTTTACCAATAAACCCACGCGTATCGATACAGGTCTAACGTGCGTATCGATACGGAAGCGACTGACCATTTTCCAAACGTACCCGTATCGATACGCTCAAAAATGCGTATCGATACGCAACAGCCTGGCCCAGAAATCATGCCATGCCAGCCAATGCCAATGCCAATGCCCAAAATCACCTTCCAACACACCCGGAGCCCTGTAAAACCTAGAACCAGCCAATGCCAATGCCCAAAATCACCTTCCAATCATCCAACCTAACACCGGTTTCCTAAGGATAAGAGAGAGACACCTCTCGGCTTTATTTCCAAGGTCAACGAGACACTCTGTGGTTTAATCAAACAAAGATGGCCTTGTATCATTTCCTAAGCATGCCATAGATTCCGAAATGATTTAAAGCAGATAACAAACATAATTAGGCATGACAAGAGATGAATAACTAATCTAAGAATATAATGTTCAAAACAACGGGATATGGGTCAAACTTGCTCACAACGAACTCAACACTACATTTCTCATTCTTTCATCAAGCATGCGAGTTGGGAATTACCGAAAATATTTACAACGAACTCTTGCCAATTAAAGAACTAATAACATGTGCTAAGCCGCTTTACTCCACTAATTTTGTATTAATGGAAGGATAAACTAAAATTAAACTAAAAGTTGAAAAAAAAAATTACCCTAAAAACACGAAAAGAGATAAAAGATGTATTAACAAATATACATCCCTCTCCCCAACTTGAAATATGCTATGCCCCCATAGCATGGAGAAGAACAGTAGGGAGAGGGAGAGACAAAAGATATTACCCACAGGGGAATGTCAACCCCCGAATACCTCGACCAAGTTGGAGGCTTTGGCATCACCGGCTCTTTTCGTCATCCGAACGGCTTCCAAGGTCGACTCCTTCGGCTCTTCGAACGGAACCACAGCTAGTCACACAGAACCATGGCCAAAGCTTTGTTGGACTGATAACCGCGACACGTAATCGCACCCATGCTTAGGGCTCCTGAATGCCTCAATAACAAGCGTTAGATTCAAAACCACCAAGGCGGTGTGGTAGCATGTACACACTGCAAAAGGCGAAGCTCGAACTACCTCTACCAGAGCCAAATGACATTAGAAGCGCCCGGCTCATGTTATCTCGGGCACCACAGAGATAAAAGAAAAACAGAAAATAGAAAAGAAACACCATCCGATATTCCCGCAATCTTACGAGTCATACTTTTCTTCCCGAGTCGCACTAGCGAGATAAAACTCGGGTGGCTATACTAGACCGTCAAATTTGTTACATCATGCCCGAAGTAAAATGTACCGCTTGACCGCGCCAAGCAATTAAGCCCAGCGTTCCCTATGATCGAAACAAAGTGAGACATGGCAGAGCCTTGCACCAAAGCACGGGAATACCAAGTCGCACCCAAAGACCTAAATTGCCCCCGATAGGGACATATCTGGTGAGCATGGATCATTAACGGTAAACTACGACAAGGACGGACTAATTAAAGACCGAAACAATGATGCATTGGTGAAATCTCTTAATGAGAAGAACCCGAAACTAAGCAAACTTGCAACAATATGTACAAGAAACAGAACATTGCCCTTACTAACCGGAGCTGGGCACACGATCCTTATTTTAGTAGCGGCGTGCGAAGCTACAAATACCCAAGTCAATGGAGGGTACCCCTTACAATTAAGTCAAGGGGCCGGGTCCGACAAACAGTTAAGTTCAGCGGTAACGCTGTCGCTCCCCGTGCAAACATGGATTAAACAAAACTATACTAAGGAAGCAGTGGGATCATCTAAGTAAACCGGAGCAACTAAGTCCTCTGTCACCTCCTCTCTAGCAAAGTGGTCTAAAAACGGCTTAAGCCGCTGCCCATTCACCTTAACAATATGCTCATTAACGGGATTCAGGACCTCAACGGCCCCATGAGGATAAACTTTATGCACGACATAAGGGCCTATCCAACGAGAACGCAACCTTGAAAAAGATGAAGTTTAGAGTTATAAAGAAGCACTTTTTGACCTACTTCAAAATTTTTCCTTTGGATGTGTTTATCATGCAAAACCTTCACCTTAGACTTGTAGATGTTGGTATTATCATATGCATCTCTACGGATTTCCTCAAGTTCATTCAATTGGAGTTTACGGTGCACCCCAGCATCGGGAAAGCGATAATTTACTTGTTTAATAGCCCAATATGCTTTATGCTCGACTTCCACCGGAAGGTGGCATGCCTTACCATATACAAGCCGATAGGGCGAAGCACCTAACACGGTCTTGTATGCTGTACGATATGCCCAAAGAGCATCGGTTAGCCTTAAAGACCAATCCTTCCGGTTGGGATTTACCGTTTTCTCAAGAATACGCTTTACCTCACGATTAGCAAGCTCTGCTTGACCGTTGGTTTGAGGATGATAGGCGGTGGAGACCTTATGCGTGATGCCATACTTCTTCATCAAGGCGGCGAATGGCCGATTGCAAAAATGCGTGATCACTGATAATTGCCCGAGGCACCCCAAATCGGGACAAGATATGCTCTTTAAGAAACTCGAGCACCACCTTATGATCATTAGTGCGGGTAGCAATGGCTTCAACCCATCTCGATACGTAGTCAACCGCCAGGAGGATATACAAATTCCCGAAAGACACCGGGAACGGCCCCATGAAGTCAATACCCCAACAATCAAAAACTTCCACAACTAGAAACTTCCCTTGAGGCATTTCATTCCTTCGGGTCACACTCCCCAACATTTGACAACGATCACACGATTTGCAAAAGGCATAGGCATCGTGGTGAAGAGTCGGCCAATAGAAACCACATTGTTGTATCTTGGCGGTGGTCTTCCGGGCGGAGAAATGCCCGCCGCATGCTTCCGTATGGCAAAATTGGAGAATCGCCCGTTGTTCGGAATCGGGAACGCACCGGCGGATTATTTGGTCGGGGCAATATTTGAATAAGTACGGATCATCATAGGAGAAGTGCTTCACTTCCGCTAAGAACCGCCGGCGCTCATGAGAAGACCAATGTGTCGGAAGCATCCCCGTAACCAAATAGTTAACGATATCAGCAAACCACGGAGCCGTTGATACACCAAACAATTGCTCATCGGGGAAGCTATCTCCAATAGGTAAATGAGTAGTACGATCCTCAAAATCCAAGCGGGACAAGTGATCGGCTACTACATTTTCGACCCCTTTCTTATCCTTGATGGTTATGTCAAATTCTTGCAACAAAAGGATCCACCGGATCAAACGGGCCTTGGCATCCTGCTTGGTGAAAAGATACTTGAGTGCCGAGTGGTCGGTGTAAATTGTGATCGGGGCACCAACTAGGTAGGACCTGAACTTGTCCAAGGCGAACACGATGGCTAGAAGCTCTTTCTCCGTAGTGGAATAATTCATTTGAGCATCATTAAGACTTTTGCTCGCATAATAAATCACCCACGGATGCTTGTCCTTCCGTTGGCCAAGAACGGCCCCGACAGCATAATCACTCGCGTCACACATTAGCTCAAAAGGAAGATTCCAATCGGGCGTTTGAACAATGGGAGGCGTGGTGAGACTAGCTTTGAGCTTAATGAACGCTAGCTCGCAGGCGGCGGTCCACTCAAAAGGAACATCTTTGGATAGAAGGTGGCAAAGCGGCCTTGAGATCGCGCTGAAATCCTTGATAAACCGTCTATAGAAACCAGCATGGCCAAGGAATGAACGGATGTCTTTGACGCACTTTGGAGTAGGGAGGGTGGAGATGAGGTCAATCTTGGCCTTGTCTACCTCAATACCCTTGGACGATACGATATGTCCAAGCACAATCCCTTGAGTGACCATAAAATGGCACTTCTCCCAATTTAGGACCAAATTCTTCTCCTCACATCTTGTTAAAACTTTCTCCAAGTTGGCGAGACACGACTCGAAGGAGTCACCAAACACAGAGAAATCATCCATGAAGACTTCCACAATTTTCTCGACCATATCACTGAAAATTCCCATCATACATCTCGAAAAGGTGCCGGGAGCATTACACAAACCGAATGGCATGCGTCTATAAGCGAAAGTCCCGAATGGGCATGTGAACGTCGTCTTCTCTTGGTCAGACAAGGCCACCTCTATTTGATTATAGCCCGAATAACCGTCAAGGAAACAGTAGAAGGCATGACCGGCCACTCTCTCCAAGATTTGATCAATGAATGGAAGAGGGAAATGATCCTTGCGCGTCGCCGCATTCAACTTGCGATAGTCAATGCATACCCGCCACCCGGTAGTGACACGGGTCGGCACAAGCTCGCCTCGGTCATTTTGAACCACGGTCACCCCCGCCTTCTTTGGAACTACTTGGATAGGGCTCACCCACTTAGAATCGGCGATGGGATAAATAATCCCAACATCAAGCAATTTGAGAATTTCCGCCCGGACCACATCCTTCATAATCGGATTGAGCCGGCGTTGTGGTTGCCGAGATGGTTTAACGTCCTCCTCCAAAGAGATATGATGAGAGCACAAAGAAGGAGATATGCCTTGAATGTCCGCAATGGTCCATCCGATTGCCCGAGTATGCCTCCGCAAAAGTGCCAACAAGTCTTCCTCTTGTAGTTTCTCAAGAGAGGAAGAGATAACCACCGGAAAGGTATTATGCTCACCAAGGAATGCATATTTCAACGTGTCCGGTAAAGCTTTCAACTCAAGAAGAGGAGGCTCAACACTAAAGGGGAGCGTTTTCCGCTCAATAGGAGGCAATTCTTCAAACTTTGGGAGCCACGGTGCAACTCCGCAAATCTCCTCGCCCCCGGCATCTTCATTTAGCAAAGCAAAAAGTGACTCCATCTCTTCGGATTCAAGGAAAGCGGCCTCTTTCGAGGTAAGAGCTAACTCCAACGAGTCTTTTGACAGAAATTCATCCACGTGCTCTTGCACCAATGTATCCACAAGGTTGACATTTTGACATTTGTCATCGTCACCCATTTGCGCCCCGACATGGAACATATTGACCTCCATTTGCATATTGCCGAATGACAGTTTCACAAGTCCATCCCGACAATTGATAGTTGCGTTTGAGGTTGCTAAAAACGGACGACCAAGGATAACGGGAGTAGATAACGGCGATGTCGACGACGGGCAAGTATCTAGTACCACAAAGTCCACCGGGAAGACAAATTGACCAACCTGGACTAACACATCTTCCACCACCCCTCGAGGAATGCGAACACTCCTATCCGCCAATTGAAGTGTAACTCGTGTGGGCTTCATCTCCCCCAAACTGAGTTCTTGATATACCGAGTACGGTAGCAAATTCACACTTGCTCCCAAATCCAAAAGAGCTTGCTCCACCCTCGTACCCCCAATGTTTACTGAAATTGTAGGACATCCCGGATCTTTGTATTTAGGAGCAAGACTTGTATGGATTACTTGGCTAGCTTCCTCGGTGAGAAGTACCTTATGATGCACACTGAGTTTGCGCTTCTGAGTACATAAGTCCTTCAAAAACTTGGCATAGGCGGGGATTTGCTTGATGGCGTCTAACAAAGGAATGTTCACATTGACCTGCTTAAAGACATCAAGTATATCGGCCTGCTTGGATGGATTGGCCGGCTTTTTCAGTCGGGAAGGGTAAGGTACCGGAACAGGCGAGACTTGCGGCTTCGGAACGGTCTCGGCTTCCTTTGAAACTTGCACGGGAGATTCCCCGTCTTCCTCAAAATCTTGCTCGATACTATCATCCGGTGAAAGAGAACTTGTTGTCGGTGGAGATGGCACGAAAGAAGGTGTACCCGACGGCAGGACTACCCGGTTGTCAACGGCCTTGCCACTCCTTAGTGTGATGATTGCTTGAGCTTGCTCGGGCGGAGGTACCGAAGAAGTGCCAATAAGAAGTTGGCCTTGTGGATTGGCTACTGATTGTGTAGGAAATTTGCCTCTTTCTTGTTGTAGAAGCCCGATGGATGTGGTTAACTTTCCCATTTGGTTTTTCAACTCCCCCATCATTTGCGTGTTGCCCTCATTGTAATTAGATTGAGCTTGCATGAAAGATTGGAGAGTATCCTCCAAAGATCGCCTTGGCGGAGGTTGGAATTGGTTAGCTCCTTGAAACGGGCCCGACGGCCCAAATCCTGGCGGGCCTTGGGAAAAACGAGGCTGGCCTTGGCCTTGAGCAGGCCGCCATGATTGCATTTGAGTAGAGGAAGTGGCTTGAGATGGTCCGCCCTCAATCTGATTGTTCCAACGGAATCCCGGATGTTGTCTTTGGCCTTGGTTGAAGTTTTGGGGAAAAGACTCGAATCTTTGGTTTATTGCACTAACTTCCTCAATCGGAAGGTTGAGGTTGATATAGTGCTGCCTAAAAGTGGGAATAGTTGCACAATGATCGGTTGAATGACCCGTCGTTTCACAAATAACACAACGCTCCTCCACCGCGCTCACCGCTTCAACCTCTTTCACCCCTTTTAACTCCAAATTCTCCAATTTCTTCGCCAATTGTTCCATCCGTGTTTCCATGGCTTGATGCTCATTAATGGAGAACTTTCCGGAGCCTCCGGGACCTTGGTTTGCCATCGCTCGGTCTCCGGCATCCTCAAAACTCCAAGTCAAAGACTTCTTGGCTACTTCATCAATATAATCCCATCCATCATCGGGAGACTTATTCATGAACCCACCGGTGCACATAGTGTCAAGCAGCTGCTTACTTTGTTGCGAGCATCCCAAATGGAAGTAGTGAATAAGCTGATACAAGGCAAAATTATGGTGAGGAACCGCCGCAAGTAAATCTTTGTAACGCTCCACATATTGGTGGAAAGCTTCTCCATCCCGTTGCTTAAAAGTCTGGATTTGATCCATTAAGAGCTTCGTTCGACTGGCTGGAAAAAACTTCTTGTGGAAAGCATCTTGAACCTCCTCCCATGTGGTCAATGATTGGGGCTTCAACGAGTGAAACCATGTCTTAGCCTTATCCTTCAAAGTGAACGGGAACAACCGCAATCTTGCTTGGTTAAGATGTGCATCCACAGTAACAAATGATTGGAGGGTTTCTCAAAAGTTCGGATATGTTGGTACGGATCCTCACGCTCCATACCATGGAAGAAAGGAATGCACCGATGATAATCCGATTTGAAAATGAAGGTATTCGCAATGGTGGTGGGGCGCGGAAAGCCTATTGGAGACCGTTGAGTGACCCTTTCCGGATTCAAATAGTCGTTAAGAGTCCTAACCGGAGGAGCTTCCTCGTCCGCCATTGATTTTCTTGATGGAGAATACGGCCGAGAATAGCTACTTGGTGGAGAATAAGATCGTAGAGTGCTGATCCTTACGCGAGGCGGAGAACTAGAACGATGCAAACGGTTGGAGCGAGGACTACGATAAATCCGAGGCCCTCGATAAACCACAAGCATGAACTGGTGCTTTGAGCAACTTAAGAGCTAGGTAACCGCTCTGCAATAAGACAAACAGACTGGAGGGGCTATGCCGCCGCCTCTCTCTCTCAAGACAATTATGAGGGGCTATGCCGCCACCTCAATATATGCACAAACAATAAAGGAAAAGAAAAGACAATGGATACTCAAACTAGCTTCGTTAAACCTCAAGTCGAATTGGTGGCTCAGTTAGAGGTGTCCGCTAGGCCAAGTATACAATGCACAAAACAGAAATTAAACGGAATACTTACAGTGGTTTGTCGAACCTCCCAATAAGCTAGAATACTAAAACCCCCGGCAACGTCGCCAAAATATGCTTCGTCCAAAACCTCGCCTTCAAAAGAGGTTGAAATACCCCGAGCGTAGGGCTAAGTCGAAGTCAGCATAGATACCGGAAGACCGGAATCGTTCCCTCAGAGAAAGTCTCAATAGCTTGCTAGGATTTTTAGGTGTAAGGATTTGTGGCGTTTAAGACGGCCAACTGTCGGTTTTGCTTTGGAGAGTGATGAACACTTATGAAAATGACTAGAAAATGAGTTTTACTAGATTAAACAAGCGGCAAGGCATTGGGGCTTTTAACGCCCGTAACTTAAGCAATCGAACTATTCCCAACGAAAACACGGTTGAATCGCACGGCTTAGGCTATCAACCGGAAGATTTAGCTTTGAAACCATTAAAAGACTTGAAATGAAATATGGAAGACAAGCGAGCTCTTTTGATTCTTTTGGCAAACACAAGGCGAGACATAGCTCACGGAACCATATGAGCAAGCATATGATCACCGGAGGTTAACATCGACAGGTTTTGTGACATAAAGGCGAACCCTTCTTACTTTCCATACTAAACCCCAAATTTTGAGTTGAGAAAGGCAAGATAAGCATAAATCACGAGGTGTTAGTCACCCCGTTGCCAAGCCTAAGTTACTACTCACATACCATGAGAAGACTAGAAAGCATAGTAAAATTGGAGAACATGTTTAACCGATAAAACTGAAAATAAACTTGATTTTATAGAAGAGCTAAACCACGGTTACAACTTTAATAAACGAGAAAAAACGATACGAAAGCAACTTACTTGAGTTCAATGAAATTACACTTGAAAAGCTAGAAACACCATTAATGGAGGAAAGTTAAAGCTTAATCATGAACTAGATAGAAATGAGAAAGAGGAAGCCTATATTAATACAAAAGTGACTTCTCTCTCATCAAATATCTCCAAAAGATCCTAAAAGTGGCTAATATTCCATAAATGGAAAGCCCAAAAAGTAGAAAATATCTGGCCGAGAGCTCTGCGTATCGATACGCTTTTAGGGAGTGTATCGATACGGAAGGCTCTGTTGCCCACCGTAACCCACGCGTATCGATACGCAGGAAAGGCCGTATCGATACGCAATTGCCTAGCTTGGCACAGCTTGGCTTTGCTTGGCAGCCTCCATGCTTTGGCAACCAAATGGCCCTCGCTTCACCCGATGGCCTCCGCCTTCATCCTTCGGCCAGATTGGCACAAAATCACCCGGGCAAGGATGCTTGAAATCACTTGAAAGATGGTTTGCCCCTCAAAACACGCCTTTTAAGGGCGTTTTGCCTGAAACACTAAACAAACGCCTTACGAGCAAAAATCAAATAAAAACGACGATGAATAAATAAAGATGCCACAAGCTAGGGTATTTTTAGCACCACGATCTTACAATCTTTGGTGCTAATCAAGTCTGCATTTCAAGTTCTCCGTCTCTTAATCCTCCCTCCCAAATGGCCTTTTGCTAAACAACAGCTCCCAACACCCCCCATTCGAATGTCCCCACAAGGTACTGACCTTCGCCTCCTTTTGAGTGGATAACGAGAATAGTCTAGGGTACTCCTCTCTCAAGCAGGTTTCTCCCAACAAGGTATGTTCCCAAAAAATGGCATTGCCTGAGTTTACTTGAACTCTAAAACTGTCTCGGATAGAATATCCCAGGTGAGAGAATGTATTATCCAAAGAACAAATATCTGCCCATATTTTCGACATATGCCTTAGAATATCCCAGGTTTTGTTTTCCTTTTGCAACTTATGCCTTAGTTGGCTTCTTTTTAGCCTTAGATTATTATTTATCTTTCTTTGGGTCCTGGCAGACATATGATTGTCGGAAAGTAAATGCATTGCTCTTGTTCCGGCTTGAAGCCTAATCCTTAGGGTCCTTTTAATGTTTATAATTTATTTTCAAAGGTTAATAAAATTTCTTTTTTGCCGTTAAAAAAAGATTTCACAAGAGATCGATTCATTTTTTTTTAATTAATTTTAGTTCTGAAATTTCGTTTCAAAATATGGGTTTAATGAAAGACTTTTTACCTAGGTGGATGATGAATCAGAAATCTTGTGCTTGCATGATTTTTTTATAATACTATGGCAAAGGTTAAGCCTCGATCATGGGATTATTTAATTAAGATAAACAAGGTCAATTGAATATTCTATGCTCAATACTAAACCCCTTTATTTTTTTCCCTGACTTTAAAGCGTATATGGGCAATCATGCGCATTTTTGCTCAAGTATTCCATGGGAATGATTCCTGTCCATGCACTAACTAAATACAGTATTTTATCTACCAAACAGACTAAATTAAGAAAACGATTTAAGCCCCTAAGAATCAATTTTGTTACTATATAGAAAACTTGAATTAGATCTACTACCACTCCGATAGTCAACACTACACTATACACTCAAATTCTAGCTTTTTCGAATATCTGCGTCTGCATAGAATGGGTGGTTTATAGGGTATGTTATAATAGATTCAAAAAAAAAAAAACTCTTTTGGCTTGACAAGAGCTAGCTCTGGAAGAGTCGATCGGTGGTCCATCGCTATGGATGCTGAGGTTTTTATTATTGTTATTATTATTATTATTATTATTATTATTATTATATAAAAATAATAATAATAGCTCTAGAAGAGTCAATCGGTGGTCCAACCAACCTGATTTTTCGTGAGGGACCCACCAAGACCCGCATCGCAAATTGATGAGCATTTGTTGCATAGACCCGCATAGCAAGTTAATGAGCATTTGCTGCATGGGTGAACTTAAGGACCCTAATTTTGGCCTTGATTTTTTCAAATAAAATTACTCCTAAATTATTAATTGATTAGAGTAATTAATTTAGTTGAGGGTAAAAGTCCTTGTAACTAGAATCCCTTCGCCAACTAAAATCCTAAATACAAACCCTAACCTAACTAAAACCATCACCTCTCTTTCAAATTTCAATCCACCCATCAACTCCCCATCCCAAAAGTTCGGCCACTTTTGGCTATACCTTGTCCTTGGTCAATGAAAGGGCTACACACTTCTTCAACCCCTTCCTTTTAACTCCTAAACTAAAGCTTTTTCTTTTAAACAGATGATATTATAAAAATGTAAACATAAATTGTTCTGGGCTATTTAACCCCTACCGAGTCATCAGCTAAATATTGCAACAGAAATATAGGAGGTTCAACTAAAAAAATATAAACTTGATTACATAAATCAAAGGATTTCTTCGCAAGACCATTTGCGCATTGATTTGCTTCATACCTAACATGGCAGACCTCACGGACTTGGCACATCTCATTGCAATCCCAAATGAGGGGTAAGAGGATGTTGATCTACTGATCAGAGTGCATCAGTGAAATGGCCTGCAAAGAATCCATCTCCACTTCAACACCTAGCAAATTGAGTTCAAGAACCAGCTTCAAACCATCCCTAAGAGTCCAAAATTCTGCTCCCAACACTGAAGTGCAACCAATTACCCGTTGAAAGCCTTGAATCCAGTTACCAATTCCATCCCAAATTAGACCCCCAACTGTAGTGAGACCATCCGAGTTGCGAGCCCCATCCACATTTAATTTAAATAGCCCAAAGGTGGAGGAATAAACCCACCCAATGTGCACAACCTGTGGAGGACCACGCTGCAAAGCACAAGGTTGGCAAAACAAATCCCATTCTGAATATACGAGGAAAGCACTCCTTCTTGGTTAAACGCGGAGAGATGTCATTGTTGATAGAGTTAGCTGTGTTTTAAGGTCAAGATTGTAA
The DNA here is from genome assembly GCA_025413875.1 of Rhododendron molle. Lineage (NCBI taxonomy): Eukaryota > Viridiplantae > Streptophyta > Magnoliopsida > Ericales > Ericaceae > Rhododendron > Rhododendron molle. Next base: position 37,936,157 of record CM046398.1, on the reverse strand, counting down.
TCGATGTACCCCTTTGAATTCAATAAAAAGTTTCGTTTGCTGACCAAAAAAAAAAAAGTAACGCATGTTCCTGTTTACCCACGAGCACCAACAAACCAAGGGGAAAACTGTATTCCGGGGGTGACTCGATGGGTGGGAGTGTTTACGGATACAATGGGAGTGAACCCACTCAACAAATCTACAACTGGTATCAAAGAAATTCGGAGCCACTCCGACTTCAAGCCGGGAGGAACGAGCTAAAGGGCACAGACGAAAGACATGCATGAGAGCCGTTGGGTTTGGATTCTTGGCAAGACGATAGGCAGTAGAAGAGCATGCAAAAGGTTCCAGAGTTGGAGTTCAACACAAAAAATTCATCATCCTCACAAAACCAAGAGACATGAATACCTCTAATTTGTTGGACGATCTCAGCAGGAAGACTAAAGGATATCAAATTCAAGTCCCAATTGTTTTGGTCCCACACGTCACGAACCGTGAGCAAAAAGGTCATTACAGTTGAGGGGCCCTTCCACCATGTCTCTCAAAGGGCCCATCCCCAACCAGTTATCCGTCCAAAAAAGAGTGGAACGCCCATTCCTAATAATTTTGCGATCGAGAGCCAGCTAGCCGTCATGAGGGGGTACCCCTAACTTGCACATGCTACGCCATAAGAAAGAGGGACTGTAATGATTTCGAAGTGGGCTAGCTAGAGTACGTATTTCCCGCAGAAAACCCGAGCCCACAAGGAATCCTCTTCTCTACGCTGCAACCGCCAATTATTTTTAGCCATGGCAACCAAGTTAGAATTATGAGAATCCCTGATACCCAAACCGCCAAAAGATTTCTCCTTCGTAACATTAGTCCAGTTAACAGCGTGGGTTTTCCTCTTATCTTCCGTAGAGCCCCAAATAAAATTTCTATTAATCCGATCTAACTGTTTGGAAACGCAAATAGGGAGAAGATTACATGCATAATGTAAGAAGGAATCCCCGAGTTAGCGGCCTTAACAAGGGTAACTCTACCCGCAAGCGAGAGACAACGGCCCTAAACCTACACGTAGGGGTGGCAAATTGAACCCAGACCCATTAACAAACCAATACCCATTTACTAAAAATAAACTCAACCCAACTCATTTATTAGTTGGGTTAGAATGGGTCCAAACTTAGCTAACTCATTATTAATTGGGTCTCAATTGCGTCAACTTACATGACCCAATAAGTCATGTAAATAACCCACCAAAAAAAATAGAGGTGAACGGGACTCAGTCTTCTCCGACAGCATCAAATTCATAGTTGACTGGAGTGATTCTTCAATGGGAATGAGCTCTCTCTCTCTCTCTCTCTCTTCTTTGTAGTGTTTATTCATCTTCTGTGGACGATTTGTTTGCCAAAAATACATAATATGGGTTTCACACTTGATTTAAACGGCATTCATTTCAATTGAATCCTCTTTATTCAATTCTTCTATGTACGCCATTGTTCATTTTCAAAGCGTCTGGTAAAAAAGATTTACAACGCTAAATCTTGTGCGTCCAAAAGTGTTTTAATCGGTTTGGATTAAAAATCAATTGTGACCGGTAACAATTATTTTTAACTGATCAAAATTGAAAACATATCTTAGTTATTGATTGCGCAAATCGACGGATGAAATTGTGCGTATTCACAACTCCGCCGTAAATCCCTCCAAAGATTCAAGATTCCAACTAAACCAATTTTTGGGTAAGTGACACACAGTTGTACATATATAAATGCACGCATATGTGTTTGTACTTTTAGGATGGGTTTGGATTAAAAAATAGGGAGACTTTTTTATCTTTATTCAATTTGTTTTTGCATTTATTAGTTTTACGTCAAATTTTTGTGACTTACTTTTTCGTCTCGACGAGAGGAACCGAAAAACTATAAATTTTGTATCGGAATCCATATTTTTTTGAAAAAGACAAAAAATAAGTCAAAAAGTTGTCTTTTTGACTTATTTTTGTACTTTTTTTAAAAAATTATGAGTTTCGATCAAATTTTTTTTACTTTTCTGTTCCTCTCGTCGAGACAAAGCCAAAATTCACAAAAGTTTGACGCAAAACTACCAAATGCAATTTTTTTTGAATAAAAACGAAAAAAATCATTGCCTACTTTTTAATCCAAACCCACCCTGATTAGCTGATTAAATAAACGAAAAAGTAGGGCTAGCGTGTGTAATTGGGTTAATGCCGTTTAGAAAAAGAAAAAAAAATGTAATTGGGTTAGCGGGGCGGGGCGGGTATGGGTAATTAGGCTCATAACTAATGGGTTCTAAATGGGTCAATGACCCATTAAAGACCCAACCCACTTATAACTTACCCAATTTGACCCAAATCCGCTCATTTGCCACCCCTACCTACACGACATTGTCCAATTTCGGCAGAGAGAGAGAGAGAGAGAGAGAGGGGGAGGGGGGTTGTCATCACCATCATCCTCTACTATCTTCTTTTTCTTTATGTTGTAATTTTGCCGAGGGAGAGAGAGGTTGCTGGAGGAATAGGAAAAAGAAGGAGAAAGTGACCATTGCCGCCAACCTTCTCCACTTTCGAAACCACCATTTTCATCCGTCCTAGCTAGAGATACTCCAAGGTAGATTTCTCATTACCCCTTAACTCTTAACTATAAAATTAGTTTTGTTAATTGTAAAATCATGGATCAAGCCCGTGCAAAGAGAAAAACCGAAACTAACAAAAATTGTACAAACAATCGAGCAGCTCACGTTTGTGACCCGAGGCCTTACGGCCGCAAGAACTCTTTTGGACTGAATCTGGTTTCTAACACAGTGCTTGATTTCATGTCATGAATACTCATAATTTATTTTATCTTTTATTCAATTACATTTGTTAACCTATTAGTATTTGTTAATCCTTGTTAATCTAGCACTAAGTTAGGGAATGGAAGGGCTGTAATGCATCCGCCGCACTACACCATGTAGTGCTGTCGATCCGACAGTCCATCTTGGCATGAACGGCTCTGAATTAATCAAAGCTCCTACAAATTCTAGTCGTCCATTGTTTAGATAGAAATCCGAGCTATTCGTTGCCAAGATGAATGGTCAGATTGGCAAAACTACACGTGTAATGCGGGGGGTGCACTCCAACACCCCAGGTCCATTCCTGATTAACACTAAGTGAGAGATCAGTAATGACTAATCCGAAATACGCGTAAGCTGACCCAAGGAATTCTGTATCACCAAAAAAGGGGAAAAAGAATAAAAAGGGCTCAGAGATGCCAATTAATGATCCTCCTACTCTTGTAAATTCGTTCAAATTTCCATTGCCCTGGATTTAAGATCACGAACTGCGAACGCAATCGTATGATTGAGAATTCATCAAGTTTCAGACATAAATTAAAAAAAAGAAGTCCTGGATTACTCATTTTATCACAAGAGAGCCGATCGAATCATTAAAAAAATGAAGAAAAAAGTTAAAAAGTATGGAACCATTGAGTTGGCGCATCGAATTGATAGGGAAAAAAAAAAAACACTCAAAAGATGATAATGCTATTTATATAATTTAGTTCAGCAACATTCAGGAATGGTATTTTGTAGGGAAACATATCTTGGGGTTGCTCTCAACTGCCGAATTAAAAATGTTTGAGACCATGATATGAAAATGGAGCAGTTGACTCTTTTCACATGCAATGTCTTAAAAAAACCCAGGAGTGCCTAAGGTGATCAGCATCACATGTCCCTTTCTCTCTTAGGTTGACGCTGTTATATGCTGTCTATAACAAACAAATACCATACGGTTTGGTGATATCGCATCTCTATCTCTGGACCGAGTTCCCCTCCCGTTATAGTAGTGTCCCATTCCTTCTTTTTTTCCCCGATCCGGCCCCAAAAAGTGATTGAAATCGTTAATTTTGTAGACACGGGGAAAAAATTGTGGAAGCGACAGTCTTGAAAGTTATGGGTGCATGTGGATCGTTAGGCCTACAAATTAAGTACTCCAGTACTGTTAAGTAATAGTTTCCGTGTCTGGCGGGGACAAGTTTGATAAGTACACTTTTTAGGTGAGGGACTGTTTGGTAATCCAGGAGCTAATACTATGATGGATTACTGAAACAAGGCACAACTCCAACCTCTCCTTTAGAATGTATGGTATACACCGAGACTTGGTGGACGAGTACGAGAGATTGATAAGTAGGACTTGGCAATTGTGCTAGAATACAAAAAACAGACACGTACAGAATGATTAGTTTCGACCCTACCTAAGACGCATAATTTGCATAAGCGACAGCATGAAAGCATATTTGGATATTACACCTCAAGTTTGTAAAATCTGCGAGAGCGAGAATTGAAAGCGCGAGTGCAGTGCGAGGATTGAGAGTGCAGGTGCAGTACATTTTGAAGGATTATGTAACTAATGTGTACTGAACAATTAGGATTCCTCACCTTAGCTCTTTGCCGTCGTTTTTTGTATGGGTTTTTTTTTTTTTTTTTTTTGTTTCTTAACGAGATTCGGGCCAAATTTTTTGGACCACTGATCATTATCTCAACGCGCGGAATCAGAAAAAAAAAAAAAATCCAGTAGGCCTAGCTAGTCGTGTTCCTTTCACTTTTCAAAAAGTATTTTTCAAAAAATACCTACTAGATTCTCCCTAGATTCCTCCTACTTCTACCATTTCTCTCTCTATCTCTCTCCACTTATTACCCCTACTATTTTTTAAAAAACTTTTCAAAAACTAAACCAAACACAGCAAATTGTTTTCGTAAATTTCCCCTCTACCAAACATGGGCCTACTAGCATCTCTCGATTCAAAACATCACAATCCCACCACTGTGCCCACAGAGAAAAAAATTGTAGCCCCAAAGCTTCCCATTGGAAGCTGTAACACAGCAGTGAAAACCACGCGGCAGTAGCACATTCAAGGAAACGAGTTATATATGGACGTATGGGTGTGGACAGTGGAGGTTGCGGTCTCTCTCTCTCTCTCTCTCACTGCATAATACTGTACTCCACAAGTACCACAACTCGCTCTCTTTCTCTCTGCATATTACTGTACTCCACAACTGAAAGCTCTTTTCTGATGTATTGAAGTGTTAAAGTTACCGTGGTACGTACTACGTTACGGCCATACATCTGTTTCTGTTCAAGATTGCAGAGATCGAAGGCCAATTATCTGTCTGCTGAGAAGGAATTGAAATTCACATCTCCATATCCAAACAGAAAGGTAAGCCCTCCTTTTTGTTAGACAAAACTAAAGTGTTTGTTCGTCTATGATGCGGATTGTTGTGTGCCCTGTTCTGAGTTTTCAGAATCAGAAATCGTTTCCGAAGCTGTTGTCAGCAGCAAAACATTTGCTTCTTTTTCTTTTTTTTTTTAAATTTTCCGCATTTCTAGCTATAGGGCATAAGATTTTCGAGAAGTTATTTGTAGAAGAAGACGAGTAGAAAGATATTTGAAAATTTCGAATTTTAGATTCATACGAAGAAAGGGAAAAAAAAAAACAAAACGATACCGAAAGAAAATGAAAGAAAAGTAAAATTAGTAGATCCAAGTCTGATGACATCGAGTTCAATTAGGAACATAGAAATTAGAAGAACGACATATAAAAATCTTTTTTTTTTTTTTTTAATCAATATCCTTAACAAGATCCAAGAATAAAATTAATGTTAATTGGTTGAACATGTAAGGGCCGGGTTGGGTTCTTCGAAGAGTGCTAACCGAATAAGGGAATAGGTTAGCGTTTTTGCAAGATCAAATCTGGATACTGCAGCAGATTACACACAACTTTTAAGCTATCTATGACCAAAAGCATTTGGATTGTGATGATTGTTTGTGTTGCTGATTTTACGCACAAAACACCTTAAGATCCGCAGTGGCATGTTGCTGCTTCTTTATCCATTTCTTCTGAAGAAATTAATAGGATCCACCTGATCATTGAGTCTGAGGCTGTTTCGTTAGTAAACATATATGCTCATCCGCCTTGGGTAATGATAATTATTCGTAAAATCGTGATTATGAGCCAAAGATGACGAAAGGGCAAAGGTTCAGGCTCGTCAACACGATGTTTGATCTTAGATGTCTCTTTGGGTGTTGTTTTGTCTTGGTTGGGTTTTGTGTCTCCTTAACTGGGTTTTGTTTTCCTTTTGCGACTTATGCCTTAGTTGGCTTCTCTTTTGTTTTTGCTCGGCAAAAGAAACTTTTATTAATCTCGAAAGGTTACATCGAGGGGAATATCGAAAGTACACGACGGACAAATAAGAAAAAAATGGAGAAACACTAAAAATAAGCATCCAATAGAGAGTTGGACGGATCACCTGACTTTTCTACTTTTTCTCTCTCTAATTTTTCAATCATTACTTTTATTTTTCACTCTATCTCTCTCTACTTTTTACCTCTCTCCACAATCATTATTCTCATTTCTCTCTTTACCTTTATTCAAAAACACAACCCAAAACCCACAACCGAACAAAGCCAAAAATAAGCATCCAATAGAGAGTTGGACGGATCACCTGACACACTTCAAACACAAATTACAATTTCACGTTTCTAACTCCATCAACGAAACCTTTAAAATCCTCCACAGCGTATACTTTGATATCAAACTTCACCTTAATCCACATTGCGACTCTGGTTTTGATCACCTCACCCACTTGCCCTACTCTTGTCGAAGCATTATTAAATACGTAGTCATTCCTTGCCAACCACAATGACCATATTGTAGCAACGAATGTCGTTTCCCACAAATGATTCTCCAAGTTTTTAAATCTGTTGTCAAACCACCAAGTAAAGAAAGCTTCCAAAGATTGAGGACACACCCATCTCAATGACCATATTGTGGCAAAGAATGCCTTAGTTGGCTTCGTGTCAGTCTTAGGTTGTTATTCATCTTTCTTTGGGTCCTGGCGACATATGATTTTCAATAGGGGTGTTAAAGAAAATCGCCCGAACCGTAAAACCGGTCCGATCCGGACCTAACCGTCCTATTTGGTTCGGTTCTGCGGTTCTACGATCAGGTTATGGTTCCAAAAAAATAAGAACCGTTAATTTCGGTTCGGTTAGTGGTTCTCAATTAATGAACCGTGGTTAGAACCGAAATGCACCATTTAAAACTAATATAAATATAGAAATACCTATGTGTGTGTAATTAAATATGTATTTGCATTTGATAGGTTAAGATAAATTAGAGATGAAATCTCATTTGTTAGAAAAGTTTTTATTTTCTTTCTCCTTTTCCTATTCCAACAGATTATCTTCTCATTTCTTTCATATTATGAGTTCATATTTAATTGTGAATAAGTGTTTGGATGCTTATTGGATAGAATCGAAATCGAACCAAAACCGGATCGGTCTTACAGTTTGGTTCTGGTTAGGTTCCATGCATATATTGGTTAGGTTCTGGTTCCCAATTTTCTAGAACCGTTTAAAATAGTCCGGTTACTGGTTTTGTAGAGAACCGGACCAATCCGGACCATGTACACCCCTAATTTTCAGAGTGAATGCATTGCTCCTGTTCCGGCTTGAAACCTAATGCGTAGGGTTCTTTTAATGTTTATAATTTATTTTCAAAGATTAATAAAATTTCTTTTTTGCCGTTAAAAAAAGATTTCACCAGAGATCGATTCATTTTTCTTTAATTAATTTTAGTTCTGAAATTTCGTTTCAAAATATGGGTTTAATGAAAGACTTTTTACCTAGGTGGATGATGAATCAGAAATCTTGTGCTTGCATGATTTTTTTATAATACTATGGCAAAGGTTAAGCCTCGATCATGGATTATTTAATTAAGATAAACAAGGGCAATTGAATATTCTATGCTCAAAACTAAACCCTTTTCTTCTTCTTTTTCCTTGACTTTAAAGCATATATATGGGCAATCATGCATGCATTTTTGGAAATAATTCCTGTCCATGCACTAACTAAATACAGTATTTTATCTGCCAAACAGACTAAATTAAGAAAACGATTTAAGCCCCAAAGAATCAATTTTGTTACTATATAGAAAACTTGAATTAGATCTACCACCACTCCGATAGTCAACACTACACTATACACTCAGATTATAGCTTTTTCGAATATCTGCGTCTACATTGAATGGGTGGTGCTTTATAGGGTATTTTATAATAGATCCAAAAATAAAACTCTTTCGAATTGACAAGAGCTAGCTCCAGAAGAGTCGATCGGTGACCACCGCTATGGATGCTGAGGGGTTTTTTTGTTTTGTTTATTATTATATATAATACTATTGTTATTTGTAACAGATTTTCACATGCGGTGAGTTTCATGCATGTGTGTAAGTTATAAATATCCGTTGTATCTAAATCTTTTCCATGGATGACTGGATGGAGACTGGTTCTGGGGCATCCTAACCGTAAGGTCATTTTCTCGTTTCAAGAAAATACCAGTGAATGGATACATAATTTCATGAGATGGCGCAATTTTTTCCGAATAAATGGTCTGGCGGAGCTGAGTATGGGAAGGTGTAATTTCATGAGATGGATAAATAAATAAATAAATAAATATATATATTATCAGTAGTGCTACTCACAAAGCAAGCTTACACTGATTTTGCGTAGTGCCCACTATAGATCCCACACAAATGATCCGATCTGTTCATTAAAAATAAAATATTATTTCAAGGGTTCTCGCTAAAAATTAGCTCAATCCGATACTTGTAGGTGTTCGATCCAATGATCTATTTTTTTATTCAGATTTAAGGTGAATGAAAAATTAGATGATTTAATCGAGCAACTATAAGTATCGGATTGAGTTGATTTTTCGCGGGGCCATTTAAAAAAATATTTTACATTTAATGAACGGTTCGGATTATCTGCACAAAATCTGTACACAGAGTCTGTGTATAAAATCTGTGTAGGTATCATTATTGTTTTTTTTTTTTTTATAGTTGCGTATGCGGAATTCTTTTCCAACAAGACAAATTCTATTCTATTACTACTAATCTAGGAAAAAGGGGATGAGACTCGAGGGATTGAACCCTCATCTTTCGCAAAGAGTATATGACGTCCACTACTTCTTCTTTTTTCATCCGACGTCCACTACTTGACTGTCACTACATTTGCTTGGAGTAACACTCCCTTTTAAAAAAAAAAGGTAGAATATCTCACTCATAGTCACATTAAAAATCTTCTTTCAAAAAAAAAAAAACATCAGATTTTGTGATTTTAATAGTTGGGACTTTTTTTAGTATACTTAATTAATTCCTGAATTCTATTTTTAATACTCCCTTCGTCCCAAATTAGATGACAATTTTCGATATCTATGCGTGTTTCAATTCCTTATATCTTTCAATATGAATCTCAAAAAATATATAACATGAATCTTGTTTAATAGTTTTCGATTAGTTCTATTATACAAAATTTTCAAACTCGCGAAAAACATTATAAACGTAAAAACATAAATAATAAAAAACGACACAAATTTTAAAAATTGTCGTCAAATTTGGGACAAGAGAATTTAACAGTTTTCTTATAATCAACCCACCAGGCTGACAATTGGGGGTTTTCCAAACAGACAAAAAAAGTGTCCTGATCTTTGATGGTACAGGTTCAGTCGGTGTACACTTTATGTCATTTTTGACTTTTCTATGAAGACAATTTTGCACTCTACTTTGCTTTACCTTAACTCTAACTCTTGTCTATTTGCTATCCTGACAAATTTATTACGCGCTAGTTTCCCAAAAAAAAAACCTCTTTCATATGTTAGTTTTACATCAAATTATTACTCCGTATAAGTTATTGATTTATCTTAATGAGAGAATTTGGAAAGTAATATTCCCAAGAAAAATCCAAGATTTAGGCATTTAAAAATAATATTGTCGAGAGAACTAACAAAATCGACTGATATCTTTGAAGTTATAACGCTGCTTTATTGTAAAAATGGTGGTTTCCAACTGGTATGCGATGCTTATCAAACTTTGTGACTATACTGGTCACAGTTGCTTCGGTTTAGAGTAGTTTTTCGAAGTTCAAGTTGATAAAAAAGTTACCTTCGAACTTCCATGTCGCAAGAGAGATTGAGTGGATTGACTATGATCTCAATTGAAAATGAATACTTAGATAAGTTAAAGTATAATGATTTAATTACAAATTTTGCTTCAAAAAATAGAAGGAGAAGTTGTTTCTTTGAATCGAAACGTGCTAATCATAAAGCGCTGAAACTGGGGCTGCATTTTGGTTTTGACTTTTTTGATGTAATTCAGGGTAACAAAACCAATGTTTTTTACTTGTACAGTTGTATGTCATTTTATTTGTTATGACTTAATAGTAAGTAGACAATCAAGCTCGAGATCGGGCTTAGACAACCGAAATATCGGAGCTGGCACCGCGTGCAATGAGTTTGTCAAGCAAGCTGAAGTTAGGAAATGCATCTCATCAGTCATAGACATGAAAGAAATTTTTCGGGTACTTTAAAGAAAATTGGCTACTGATTTTGTCATTTCTTTTTTGTTAACGTCACTACTCTGTAAGTATATTTTTAATGCAAAAATACACTTATAAAAAATTGACTTTAACAAAAAAAAACGAAATGACAAAATCATTTCCCATCATATTTTGGGTGCTTTAAAGAAACCTCATGATAAGGTCGAAATTTCTACCACACTTTACTGACTACCACACTTTACTGAAAGAGACTCATTTCTCGTGATGTGCGACTGAGATGGTGGAAAATTGAACCCCGCTTTCACAGCAAGGGACCCATTTTACGGTTGGATTAGTATCCCAAAATTAATTGAGATGATTTGATACCTGATTAAGAAAAAAAATGAGTTTTATCTCCATGGTTTTTTTTTTTTTTTTTGCTAGGCAAAAAACTTTTAATTATCTTTGAAGAAAAAACCAAAGATTAAACGGATCTCAGGCATATCGACACAAACGCCATCCGAAAATCAACATCAAAAGATGGCAAGAAGCCAACCGCACCAAAAATCTGAAATAATGGAAACACCCAACGGGCCAAGCCCGACATAAAAATCACCGCAACCAAACCACAAAAAAACCACTAAAGACAAAAACATGACCCAACATCTACAACCATACCCGAAACCAAAGAACAAATCATAGGAGCAAGACACGAGCTTAAAATTTCAAAGAAAGAGATGCACCTTCTTCGAAATCGTCATCATCCTCCGGGTCAACCTCAATCTCCAAATCATCTAAGAGCTTTTTATCTCCATGTCAAACGGATAACAATAACTTCCAGATTACCATTTCTGTGGAAAAGTATTTTTGTTTTTTAGTTTCTTCCGGTGTTTTTTTTTTTTCCTTTGAGCCAAATGTATGATATTATAATGATTTGATGTTGAACGTACAGTCCATGTAATCTAGACTGTCTAAAAGTAATTTTTAGTAGTAATCCTTTTAAAATCTATATACCGTTGAATGTTAAAATAGGCAATCGAGATATTCCAACTATAGACAAGCCGAGTCCTCTCCTCTAAAGGACCTTGAATTTTGATGACTAATGGAAAACGTGGGGTCTCTAACAGTGAGGAGATATCTCACGTAACATGTATATACCTCTCCCCTCCTCACTACAGCGAAATTCGCCTACGACTCTGTTCTAAAGTAAGTGAAATTTCCTAAAATAAGCACTTATTTTTTGAATTAAAAATAATATAATGTGAGGAAATAATTTGTCTCTTAAAATAAAAAATAAGCACTTAAGAAATGAAAAATTTAACCGAACGGAGCCTTAAAATAAAATGTGCTAGCGGTACCGCTAGTAGTTTCGTGAAGAAGTAACGCCCAAATCACCGAATTGTCGCAGCACGCACGGAGGTGATGGGTGCAGGGCCCCGATAAAGGGGAGTAGGGCCAATTGTCACACATTTTGTTTTTGTTACCGAATTGTGTCATGTTTAACATCTAAGGTCTGGAATTTGGAATTTTATTCTCTCCTGAATTTTTTCAAATCTCATGTTTGAAGCTTTTCGGATGTTATCGACTTATTTGGCGTCATTCCAAACGAAGCATTTGCTATTATTTTAGATGAGGCCCCCTACTAATGAACGATGAGTTTATGATCCCCAGAATTAATCGAGGTGCGCGTAAACTGATTCAGACACTTTAATTATTAAAAAAAATATTGTGTCTTGTTTTTTTTTTTTTTTGGCCTTTCTGTCATGGGACAAGCTTGATGAAGATGACAGTTATGGGCCATATTATACAGTTGCTTGTTCGGGTGGAAACGGGTGGGTCAAAGTAGTGTAATGATTTGGCTAGGACAATGCTGTCGGTCAAATATAACTATTTGGCTAGGACACTGCTGTCGGTCCAATATACTCTTATATACCACTATTTTTTTTTTATCAGCGAAGAAAGGTTTGCATATTATTAAAAATAATATAGAATTGAAATTTTGTAGTGATACATCAGGAAGTATCATGCACAAACAATAGTATCTTATCTATCACTACGTTTCACCTCACATTTTTTTTTAAAAAAACCCAAAAAAAAAAAATCTCAAATGTTTGTTAGATATCAACAAGCATCCAAAAAGAGCCTGACTCAATCACATGGGCCAAAAGGCCCAAACACCAAAACCTAAATCTTAACAATAAACCCAAATCCTACAGCAGCCCACAAAACCTAACCCTAACGCATTTGGACGTTGGTTGGATTCCAACGAACACCCAAAAAGAGTCTGACCCATACAAATGGGCCAAAAGGCCCAAACACGAAAACTTAAATCCTTACAACCGCCCACAAAGCCTAACCCTAACGCATTTGAACCACCACGTGCCACCAACAGCCGCCCTTAGGGCAAACGAAAATGGCAACCACCTGAACAATGCAAACCACTGCGTCACCGTCGTCTGTTTGCCCAAACCAGATCGACCACCACCATCAGTCGCCACCGTCACCACTCTAGGACAATACCCAGGAGTGGTTTTGCAAGCGCACGCCCAACATCACCAAACCAAAACAAGATGAACGAAAAAACTGCCTGATCTGCAAGTGGTTTGAAGAAGGAGCCGTAATAACGATGCCCGCGTGGACCCCATCGTCGTTAACCAAAAACCAAAAACCACCCAAGAGAGGAATTGACTGGAAACCAAACGCCCAAAGCTTTGCCAAGCTCGTCGCCGAAGTTTTACCTAGCTAGCCGTTAAGCCTAAAAATCAGATCCACCTAAGAGAGGGAACTGACAAGAGAAACAACAAAAATGAGCGAGAATGGAGTCAGAAGGAAGTGGCGAAGAATGTAGGATTTCATAAGAAACCTTAAACCCAAGATCTCAGGTCAAACCATTAAAGAAAATAATCCTGAATGCGTACATGTTGTCATGGAGGATGAAAACCTTCTAATGGTTGTTTGTCTTTTGCCTCCAATACCCTTCTCTTGTCTTGACCTTACGTCCCACACAAAGATGGGGAAGTGTGAGAGAGAAGCTAAAGTTTGGAATGGAGATCTAACCACATATTTTATAAAGGGTTAATTACTTGTAGCCCCCTTTATTTATACATATTTTTCACTTTACCCCTCCTATTATAAAACGCTACAACTTACCCTCTTTATCTTTCAATTCCTAACACATAAGGCCTGCCGTTAGTCTGTGATCTAAAAAATGGGGCATGTGCATGTCATATGATTTGTACTACCAATTGGAGCACTTAATTTTTTTATAGGCAGTTTATATATTAAAAAATATGGTTAAAAAATTAAGTGTTTCAATTTTTAATCCGTTTGAACCGGTACGAAGATTTTATTTCTATGATCATTTTATCCTGAAGGTTCATAATTAATTTTTGACTCTAGAACTCTCGTTAATTAGTTTTAAGAAAGTAGTAGAACCAAATATCTCTTAGGGCTAACTAAAGAGAGCCCTAGAGTCAAAAATTAATTATGACCCTTTAGAATAAAATGATCAAAGGAATAAAATTTTCACACCGATTCAAATGGATTGAAAATTAGAGCACTTAATTTTTTTTGCTCGGCTTTCCACCAAAGAGGGTCTTTCGGCCCCCTTTTTTTAAACCCTTTGCAACCCAAAAATTATGTCGTTTTGGCATCTCTATCACAGTTTTCACCGAATGAAACTTCAACGAGAGAGAGAAAGAGAGAGAGAGGAGGAGGAGGAGTGAATTGACAGAATGAGAGAGAGAGATGAACAAAGGTTTTGTTTTGTCTGTCTATATCTATTTTTATAGATCATGTGTATTTATTAAATTTTTTCTTTTTTATAGATCATGTAACATGCACATGCCCCTTTGACGATTTTTTGAATCTCAGACAAATGGCAGGTCTTATGTGTTCGGAATTGGAATAAAAAGGGGGTAGATTGTAGTGTTCTATAGTATGAGGGGGTAAAGTGAAAAACGTATATAGATAAAGAGAGCAACAAGTAATTAACCCTTTATAAAGCCCCAATTCCATCATAACTCATTATAATAAAGATGAAATCATATTGGGCTTTTTAATTGGTCTCTACATATATATCATTAGCATGCACCACATAACGCACACAACTTGACCCAAATATGTGATAATAAAGACGTGTCTATTACCCGATTATATTAATTGAACGATCACAACTTGATGAGTAATACCGAAATGGAAAAATGACGACCAAGGACAAAACGCGTCCTGAGCCGTCATTTTCCCTACCGAAATCACTCAAGGCTTATTCGATAACATATAATATTTAATTTCATGATTTATGTAGGCCCATTAACAAAAAATTGCTAACAAAGAAAACACAGCGGAGACGCAGGAAAAAACACAAGAAAAGGGGAGGAAGGAAAGAGAGGGGTTTGGCAATGATTTAATGTGGCGTTCCACTTTTTTTTTAAAAAGGTTTTGAGAAAAAAGAAGGTAATTTCAAAGTCAAAAATCATGTGTTGACGCAAGTAATATTTATACCAATATCGATTTTATTTGACAGATCTCATTGAGATCTTTTAAACAGTGCAAAAAAAAATTAGAAAATTGTTATTCATTTTCGTTATATTTGAATTTGAAATTATCTTCTTTTTGAAAAAAAAGATTTTGAGAGAAAGCGGAACTGGGTCTAAGTTTATCCCATCAAAAAGGAATTTGGCCAAGTGTGTGTGAGAAAACGAATAATTATTTGTTCTCAATAAGATTGTATGTTCGAATTTTATGGAGATCAAATATTTCAAACTTAAGAGCCGCGGGATGATTTGTTTGGTGGTTAATTTTAGGACCCCAAAATTAATTGAGATGCACATAAAGTGATCCGGATGTTGGATTATAATAAAACAAAATACCCTCCCGCATTTTCTCCTTGAGAAGTTTCTAAAACGAGATACTCCGTAGCACATGTGGATAGGTACCGCCTTCCATTCTGGGTTACCATCATGATTCATGTGGGTCCACACTCGAGTACATTAATCTGAATCTCAAAGTGGATTCAGTGCTATTTTTCCATTTCCAAAATGGTTATATACAGTAGCATTTGTTTTTACTATAGTTTAGTTTAGACTCCGCAAATACTTGGTCTAGGAGTAATCAAATGACGTCCGTTTCGAGTTTGGACGGATTTAACTTCAAAATCCCGAAAGGAAAAAGATACGTTAGTTAATTAATTTGTCTCATCGTTTATTTTCCCGTAATTGTTCTAGTCAATCAATTTTTTAAAGACGTGTATTTCAAGTCTGATTAGTCTTGTACTATTTTATTTTATGATCGATTCCATTCTTTTTGCCACGACCCTTGAACGAATCTATATTCAACTCAGAGCGTTCACAATGACCGAAGAAAAATAGGAGTATAAACTTTCTACTTGTGATCATCACAAATTAAATTATGATCAAATTTGTTTGGGTCATTTACCATTGAAGATTACACGATTCAAACAATTTCGAATCCGCCTCTGATTCAAACCGGCCGAGTGGATCGTCGAGCCGGCAACTCCGCTCTTCAAGCCAAAGACTATATCCTAAGGTGGGCACCGTGCGCGACAAGTGTATCCATTCCAAGCCCAATTTCAATTTTTGAACATAAACTAATCTTTGACGCTACGATTATTTCAAAGTAAAAAATAGAAATAAAATTCAACCCCTCTTCTTCCCAATTGCCCCTCCTGTTTTGAGTCAACAGAATAACAGAAAAAAACGTGAATAGGATAAAGTTTTTTTTTACTTTTTCGAAAACCCTATTTTACTAAGGTAAAGTTTTCTAGTATTTTTTTCCCTTTTTCGGTGTGTGTGTGTGTGTGTCTGGAAGTGACTTGGAAAGTAGGACAGAGAGGCAATGAGACTTTAGATACCCCCAACAAGAAAGTTAGACAAACAAAAAAATGGGACCCAGGCAACAGCACCCCGCACTGCACATGTAGTGCGTCTAATCCTCCTACTGTACATCTCGGTAATGGACGGTTCAAATTTTCATTCGAATATTAGACGACCAAGTTTTGTAGGAGCTCGGATTAAATTCGAACCTTCCATACCGAGATAGACGGTCGAATCCACCGCACCACACAGTGATCAGTGCGGCGGGTGCACTACAATCCCTCCTGTTAGTGAGCCAATGAGAACCAACTAAAATGCCCCAGACCAATGAGAAATTTTTGGATACCGGGTGGGTACCATGTGGCTGAGCCCATGTGGTATCCAAGCAACTCATCCCGACCGTTTAAAAGTGTATTGGACGGTCCAGATTGAAACCATCTCTTTCCTCTCACCCCACTACTCTCTCTCCTCTTTCTCTCTTCCTTTTCTTTCTCCAAATCCGAGCCGTCTAAAACAGAAATGGACGGTCTGGATGCGTCGAGCGGGCACACATGACTCCCGGCACTGAAAAATTTCTCGACCTTTGCCGTTATTTGCAGGAGCAGGTTCGTTGGTCGTCGTTAACAAACAACCACCACCGCCATTTCCGTTGCACCAAATCCACAGCGCTGCAAACATGAAGCAGCAAAGCACAAGACACACTCAACAATCACAGGTACCACACACCCACTCTCTCTCTCTCACTCTCTACATGTGCAATAAGTATATGGGTGCTTTCTCTCTCTAGAAGTAGTGGGAGTCCTTGGGGTTTTTTCTCTTTCTGTCTCTCCGCGTATTTTGCGATGACTCGGGGGGAATCGCGGAGAAATTGGGCTGAGATATGTTGTTTCGGTTGCACGTGCCTGCAGCTGTTCTGGCCCAAAGTCGTGATGCGCAAGTGGCTCAACATCAGTGCCAAGGATTCCGATTACAGCGCCGACACCGACACCGACGACTCCGATACAGAAGGTCAGGCCGACGAACCTTCCACTAGCAACCCTCAATCACGTACAATTTACAGTTTTGCTCCCATCTTTTCGTCTCTGTTTATTTATATCATCGATTCAGTATTTGTATGAACAGTGCTGAAGTCGTAATTCTCTAGACGTGTTTTTATGCGGATGGAGGATTTGATTTAGGGCTTGAATGTGTGTACTTGAGTGTTTTTGCTTTTTCGCAGAATTTTGTGAATGGGGGAGAGCACCCCGGTATCGAAATGGCCAGAAGGGGGATGAAGTTGACAATGATTTTGCAGGTAACGCCGTCTCCAGTCCTCTAACTCGAATCGAGTATAGAAATTGAGCTAAAGTTGTAGTTATGCACTTCAATTGACGCTTGAGCATAGATTGGAGTAAAAGCTTATGTAATTAACAGTTTATTTACTTCAAATTTATGTTTGAGTATGCCGAGCAAAAAAAAAAAAATTTATGTTTGAGTATAGATTTGAGGAAGGACTAGAGATGCTGTTCAACCTTGTAGTTCTTAACGTAGTTAGCTTCCTATTTTGTTTCATCAAGGTTGGCGTATTAAAAAAAGGGATGAGTCGCCCTTTGAATGAAGACTTTTACTGTGTGGTTTTGAGCCTAATCTTTTAAAACCTTGGTTCTCGAAAGTTATCACTCTTAGCCTTCCACTTGTTTGTTTTTTTGTTTCTCCTTTATGGATGGTACAAGTTAGGTGTACAGGCGTTACCATTACTTTCTTTGAGTGAATGCGGCAGAAATGAATCGACCTATTTGAATTGTAAAGTTTTTTTTTTTTTTTTTCCCTCAGTCTTTTTCTTTTCACTTAAGCCATTGACAAGAAGTTTCATGAAGCAGTAGGGTGCCACTTGCAGTATTTTTCCCTTTCAGCTTTTGTCGACAGGGAAATTTAATCAGGACACAAATTGAATTACATTTTGGCTAATGGTTAATTCTTAAACTCGATTACATTTTGGTGTGTTTCTTTTGGACACAGATGCTTTTCCCGGAATGCGAAGACGAAAATCGGAGACGTTTAGGACACAATATATAAACACAAAGGAAATCAAGTAAGTTAAACAGAAGTTAATTGACCTTTGATTAGGACATGTTTAAATCCTCATTCTCTATCAGACTCTGTTTGTCGATCATCTCATTCTACTCTTTTTGTGTATCTAGAGTATGTGTTGGCACATGGAATGTTGGAGGGAAGCTTCCAACTGATGACCTAGATATCGACAGTTGGTTGGGTATTGGTGAGCCTGCTGACATGTATGTGATTGGGTAAGTGCTTAATAGATTGGGTTGTAGAGCCCTCCCGTAATTTGTCTTTTCGTTAGAGCTTCACATTCATGCAAGGAAAAAAAAACTCAGCTGACGTAGTTGCTCATAAACTTTCTTTTGGTCAGATACAATTTATTGGGCTTATGCCAACTTTTAAGGAAGTAGATTCAGCTATTATTCTGGGTCATATAAATTCTAAGTGCATGTATCTTTCTTGCATCACTTCTCAACGTGATCAAAAGGTTGTACCTTAGATGGGTCTTCGAGGTTCATATTCCGATGTCACTTCTTTGGAATTGGAATTGCCCTTGGTTCGTGTAGCGAAAGGGGAAAGCTCTTTCTTCTAAATGCGTCTCTTCCAGAATTCCCAGCAAATCCTTGACTCCTCGAATACAAAGGAATTTCACACCCAGCATTGCATGACTTCTTATATTTCTTATGCATTTAAAGTGAATCCCAGGATAATTGATATGCAGTATATTGTAGTTTGCAGGAGATCATACCATTAAATGCTGGGAATATCTTTGGTCCCGAAGATTACCGCCCAGTGCCAAAGTGGGAAAACATCATTCGTGAAACTCTTAATAGAATGCGACCTTCAAAGCCGAAATTTAAATGCTACAGTGAACCACCTTCTCCCACACGATTTAAGCCTTCAGAAGATGCCCCGGATGTGGAAGATGAACTAATGCTTGAATCAGACAGTGATGGTGAGGAGGAAATCCACCCATTAAATGAAGAATTCAATGGTTTTAATGAAGTCAGGGATGAATCATCTGCAGGAGAAATTACGTTTGTGAATTCTGAAGCTTCAGTCTCTAGTGATGATGCCAGTTTAGGCATCCCAGTTCATCAGGACTTAGAGAGGCAATTTTCTTCTCCCAAGAGGCTGGACAGGTTGAATTGTCTTAGTACAGAAGATTGTAAGGAAAATGAAGAAGTAACAGTTTCTCAAACTAGAAAATTCGTGAGGTTGGACAGGTTGAATTGTCTTAGAACAGAAGATTGTACAGAAAATGAAGAAGTAACAGTTTCTCAAACTAGAAAATTCGTGAAAACCTTAAGTGGGACTGAAAGGATTGGTTTGAGCTGGCCAGAGCCCCCACTGGACCTTCTGGCTAAACATGTTTTAAACAGACCTAATTCCTTTAAGTCTGTTAAATCTTTCAATTCTTCCAAGTCTTTTGAAGCATATCATTCTTTCAAGTTACCCAGGCCTTGTGAAAATATACTGCAATCAGAGGCAGCTTTGGTGGAGGAACTTAACCTTGAATCAAATATGGACCGGAAAAGAAGACCCCCTTATGTAAGGATAGTAAGCAAGCAAATGGTTGGAGTTTTTCTCACCATCTGGGTTCGCAGAAGCTTGCGAAGGCACATCCAGAATTTAAAGGTGTCAACTGTTGGTGTTGGTGTTATGGGCTACATCGGTAACAAGGTTTGTTCTTGTTTCAAATATTTTACTTGGGTATTGATGATATTGCTGATCAGTGATCATACTTATTGTTTTTTTCCAATCATAAATAGAATGCTTCTATGGTAATTTTTCTATCTTTCACTAATATTCTTGAATGCATTTACTGCTTTTTTATGGTGTTATCATGGAACATAGTGGGTTAGGTAATACAGTATATAATTTTGTGGACTGATTACTGTCTCTTTCCACTTTTGCTTTAGCATCAACACAGGAAGCACACATACAAGTGAAACCATTTGAAAGAACCTTCTATAAGTAGCTTTTTGCTAACATTATCCAAATATAATCCTAATCAAGTACCAAACTGTATCCTTAAACTGGTTTCAAATGTTCACGTTCTTCAGTAGTGCTATTGGTGCCTTGTATTTTTGTTTGCCATTTCCTTGACCTTTTGGGTGCAACCGCTTGTGGCCCTTTTTGCGATGAGTAAAGATACCCACCGTTCGGGCTCACCGTCTCCCTTTATTATGCTTTGTTGACTTCAAAGTTAATGTTTGTCATGCATTTACTTTCTTGAAGGAATTCATTGGAAATCTGTAACACCATTTAGTATGTGCCTTGTACAAATTTGATGATAGTTGAGGTCGAATTCAACTTCATAAGTGGATCATTGAGGTTCAGGATTTTTATTTTTTGGTTTGTGTAAAAATCAACTCCTATGGCTGTGCTCATAATGCATTCCCTAAAGACACACAATCCTTCATCTTCTAGGTGAGGGCGAGTCATGATAGGTGTTACAACCTTGTGTTGAATGCCCTTTGCACACTGCAAGCCTGCAACCAAGCCTTGCGTAGATTTTCCCCCTTCATGAAAGCTAGTCTTTGTTGGTGGAATACTATATATTGCCTCTTAGCATCATTTGGTTGGACATTCACTCTGTTATCAGTGGTAGAACCCTTGCCTTATGTAGTTTTTTTTTTTTTTTTTTAACTGCAATACCTTATGGAGTTTACTTGCTTTATTTTCTTATTCATGTCTTATATTGCATTACTACTGCATCCTGTAATAATGGTGATTTTCAATCTTCCAGGGGTCAATATCAGTTAGCATGTCTATATATCAGACGCTATTTTGTTTTATCTGTACTCACCTAACATCAGGTGAAAAAGATGCGGATGCAGTTAAAAGAAACGCTGATGTGCATGACATACTTCGAAGGACTCAATTTCATTCTATTTCTTCTATTGGACTTCCCAGAAGCATCCGTGACCATGAGTGAGTAAATCACATTCGATTTCTTGATAACTTGGGTGTATTGTCCTCTCTCTCTCTCTCTCTCTAGTATATGTGCGCACGCATGCCCATTGAAGAACAATCAGTGTCCACTGCCATGTCTTCCCTCATATGGAGTCAGTCGTGTTCGGATGGTGGTTTTCTTAGTGGTGAGTCCTGGATGAAAGAGGAAAAAGAGAAGGAAAAAACCTCTATTCATTGAGTAGATTAATTTCTATTGTTCGAACGTGGAGCTGGCTGACAAGTCTTAGATTACCTTGATCCTACTAGAATACTCTTTTCCCTGTAATTATTCTCCAAGGCCCATGGGATGGAAGAGGAAAAAGAGAAGGAAAAAACCTCAATTCATTCAGTAGATTAATTTCTATTGTTCAAACATGGAACTGGCTCACAAGTCTTAGATTACCTTGATCCTACTTGAATATTTGGAACTCTTTTCCCTGTAATTATTCTCCAAGGCCCAAGGGGTTTGTAAGTAATTTTATGAGGACAATTTCTTGCGTCTAGATTTTTTAGGGGATTGGTTGATGGCCCTGTATTTGCATCAATTTACACCCTTAAGGATTTTGGTTTCATAAGAGGCCAAAGAATATATACCCTTTTCATTTTTTATTAGAAGACGTAAGAGGAAAAAATAGGGTGTTTTGCATTTCTACGAGATGAGATGGAAGTCCAGAGGTCTTTTAATATGTGTGTGTGTGTACATTTCATTTGTAGGTATTATTTAACAATTTGGTCGTGAATTTCTTGAACTTGAGTGAGGACCTGTCCTTTAAAAGAACCAATTTTGGAACGGATCCATGTAATACAGTGGTCTTTAGAGTTAACCTGAGTTTATTTTCTAGTTTAAGAACATATTTCAACGTAATGAATGGAGATAAGCCAATTCATTGAGACACACTTAATCTAACAAACATCCCATACCAAGGAAGGGAAAACTTTGGTGCTGAAGTAGAAGCATTTTTAAATACTTGAAGCTACTGAAACATTATGCAGTGTTGAGTCATCAAATTTGAAATAATTTTGTTATAAATCTGCCATGATTAGATGAATGAAAAAATGATTAAGATGAAAAATGATATACAACCCAATAACGAAATGATTACGATGAAACAAGTTTTTGGTCATGTGGGATTGACAACCAGAGGGAAGGAGTTCAAGATTCTTGAATGCTACAGTGTAAGGATATCATTGCATTGGTTACCGGTATCCACCTCGGGTAAGAGTGAAAATTTGGCATATAAATTATGTTCCCGCCGCTAAACTTGAATGTTTATTTCCTTTCTTGACAAAGTTTAAAAACTGGAATCGTACTGTAAAGATAACTGGAAGTACAGTCTTCTTTCTCACTCTCTCCTTTTATGTTCTAGAAAGCTAGATTTGAATGGGAAACTTTGGATATGTCTTCTATCCTTCCTTGGTTGTTGACTGATTGGTTAGTTAAATTACCTGAACGTATCTACCCTCAATGGCTACAAAAGTGAAAGGTTGGACAGTTTCTTTAGCCATTGGATCTCCATTATGTAATATCCCACTAAATTGTCCCTCGCACTCTCTGGAATGAAAATTTTGTGGCAACTGAAACGCTGTTTTCATTCATATTTGTTAATAAGTCTAGTGTTCTTTATTTCTTCATAGGACGTGAAGTTTTGAATGGTTGTTTTACCTCTGCAGGAGAATAATCTGGCTGGGTGATCTAAATTATCGTATCAATTTGTCTTATGAGAAAACACGAGAGCTGATCTCCAGAAAGTATTGGTCCAAGTTGGTGGAGAGTGACCAGGTAGTTTGGTAGTATTACTTTTGTTACACTTCTATTTTTTGGAAATCACCATTCTTATTCTTTATAGTCTATAGCCTTTGTGCTGGTAACTTTTACCTTGCTTTTTTGGAAAGTAAACATTTTATTTTACCAAAAAAAGAGAAGAAAATATGTCAAGAATAATAAGGAGCATCCTCAGAAGGCCCACAAAGTCGCATCCTTAGGGCTACATTTAGCTCGCTTGTTCGTTACATTCATGCATTTTCTTGTGTTTTGATCTTTTGATGGAAGATGTTCTTGTAGAGTAGCTACTTCATTAGGTAATAACCATCAGCTGACTTGCTTCCTAGGGTTTGGGTTATTACAATTGTATTCATTATGTTTGTAGGGTTATTTGGAGCCAAATTGTATTAACAGATCAAAAGCATGATACATTATAGGGCTACTTGGAGCTAAAATTACTCTCTCTCTCTCTCACATGCGCGCGCGCGCATACGAACGCAGACACTCTCACTGAGTAACCTAATGATGAATTTCAAGGACCACTAGATATTTTGAATTGATTGTTCTGCTGTCCTATTACAGGGCCAATGCCATATCGGAAATCATGCATATATAAACAAAACTTAGATGATCATGCAAGGTCAATAGACTCAATACTAGAGCAGTATAGTTTTCTGTTTTATCACTTTATTTTATGTGCAACTTTTCATCTACTGCCTATATGTGTGACTTCCCTTGCACTTGTTTCAGTAATCGTGGTGATATGCACTTGATTATACATAATTTCATATGTGCTTCTACATGTAACTAATTGAAAATTTAGGCAACTATTTATGTTTAGTATGCTTTCGACCTTAATGCCTTCTGCAAGGGGAGTAAAACTCTCATATTGATGTTTCAACCTAAGTTTTCCGAACTGTTCATTAGCTGGTAATATTAACACAGTCGAAATTTAAATCACCTTAATAGTATCTGTGCTCTGTTTTATGTTGTTGCCCACTTCGCTGGAGTGGATGATCATGTAATTTTGCGGAATTAGTGAACATAATGTTTCTGGAGTATTAATGGCTCATATGTTTCTGGATTATAGTTTCTACAGAGTTGATACAACAGGTAAGGTCAGGGTAAATTTGATAAGAAGAAGTATACAGAAAACAAAAAACCAAATAAGGAGAAAAATTATGAAGTAAAACCCAATAAACCAAGACAACTATCCTGAAAGCTTCACATAGCACCAGCTTTGGACAAGACTCTTTCTTCTCATCTCACGTTGATTTCCATTTATCTCATCCAGCCTTCCAATAACAACAGCAGCAGCAGAAGTGACATGTAGATGCTTAGCACTAAACTCCCGCCATAAGTGTTCCATAAAAGCAAAAAAATGCATGTTTCTTTTTCCCACATTGTCCTTTATAATGTTTTCCCTTCTGTACATCATAATTTATCAAACAGGGAAGCCTCTTATTTCCTTCTCCTTTTGAGATGAGTTGAAACTGTTTTCTTAGCTACCTTTTCCTCCATACCTGTGTCTGGTAGTCTCATCTCCTTCTCATCTGCATCCTCAAATGTCATCATATATTATACTTGGCGGTACTGTATTCAATATCTGGATTTACTGAATTATAAAGCGAAATTCAATGTCTGAAGCACTGATTCTTCCTACATGGCCTTAGATGCTTAGGTCTGTGATACAGTCAGGATTACTTAGGTCTACGAATGATGGACATACGGTGTTCCAGTTTTGATGTTTATTTTTATTTAAGGGCTATTTGGTTTACGTTGTGACTTGGCATTGGGCATTAAGTCTAGGTGGTCTAATGTCAAGTTCCTGATTACATGGACTTCTGGCAGCTTAGTCGAGAGCTCAGGAAAGGTCGTGCATTTGACGGATGGTGTGAAGGCCCGTTAAATTTTCCACCAACTTATAAATACGAGTTGAACTCGGAGAAGTACTGTGGGGAGGATCCGAAGGTTGGGAGGCGTACTCCAGCATGGTATGCACATACATGCTTTTGTTTATTCATCGGGCTTTATTCCAATTCTGCTCATCCAATGTTAGTGGATTGCCTATTGTCCTGTGGATGCATAGTCATTTTATCTTGTTTCTGGTTACTGTTTTTGTCTTATTGGCCCCTCCTCTCTATATTATACCAGCTATGCATATGCAGGTTATCTTATGGACCCCTGTCCTGCAGTGATTTATGTTATTTTCTGTCTCAAAGTCAAAACCATGTTCTGATTTAAAGAAATGTAATGTATGTATTATGGGAATGGCATGAAGTCCAATTATAGTATAACCAAGGGGAAAATTTGTTTTGATGGAGTCACCTTTACTTTAGTTATTCTTTTTCTGGAAAAGATAAATTAAGTGGTCATTTGTAAGAGAGAGAAAGATATTGGCTATTGGAGGCCTCCTGAATTACAAAGACTGCACCCATGACTATGAGTTCATTAGCTGATGATACCACGGTTGTGGGAGTCCATGCAGCAAAGACGGTTAAAGGTACAAAATGTTCAGGGGTTGAAAACTGTACTTACCCAAAGAACATCAACGATGGCTGGTAATCTCAAGTACTTATGTTATCTGGCATGCCACATGCATATCATTCGAGGGGAGGGTTCATCTCTCTCTCTCTCTCTCTCTCTCTCTCTCTCTCTCTCTCTCTCTCATCTGACAGATAACACTTGACAGGTATAATAGAAAAATGTTATTATGGCTGGCCAACATAGAATAAAAAGTTAGAAATGTTTTATTTAATATTCTAGGCTTCATTGTGGTATCTTTGATGGATTTCTTTTATTCCCTGGTTGTTTCAAGTCCCTCCATGTGCGTTTGTGGTAAAGACTAAAGACTTGTATGCAAATTATTCTTTCAGGTGCGACCGTATTCTTTCATTAGGAAAGGGAATGAGGCTATTGAGCTACAGGAGAACAGAGCTCAGGCTATCTGATCATCGACCTGTAACTGCAACATACATGGTAGAGGTCGAGGTGTTTTCACCTAGGAAGCTTCAACGGGCCCTCACATTTACTGATGCAGAAATTGAAAATCAGGAAGGACTTGAGGTTGGCTACCTAAGATCCGGAGAAGTGAGTAACCTGCCACATATACTTCAATTGCATAAACAATTGCTTTGTTTCCATCTTAAAATACTAGTTTGTTTCAAATGCTACGGAAGCAGGTTGATGTAGGACATGTCCAAATATAAACTTTGAATAGGTCTTGTGCTTTACCAAACTCTTTTTGGGCAACACCTAGGTAACACAGCATTTAGTGAGAAATCATGCGATCTAGTCAGTTATTTGGTGGGATAGGGCTTGGAAATTGGTGATTTATAAAGATGAAGGGGAATACAATATTGGTGGAAGGACTTGGAATAAGATGAAGTTTGATGGCTATAAGTTTTTTTTTATCTTAGAAAATGACTAGTTTGAAGTTCTGGGCAGGGAGACATGTAGGTAGAGTGAGGAAAATTTTGCATGAGAAAGTAAGAACAGCAGCGTACAAGTAAAATCAAGTGAACTCGTCCCATTTGACTTATATTGAGTTATAACAAGTATGTAGATAACTTGATACTTTTAAACTTTTAAGAATGACTAATTAACCTCTTGAATAAAATAGGAAACAAATTTGTTTCCCGATGTTCACTGGCTTGTTTGGAAGACAATATATGTCCTACGAAACTCCTCTTCCCCCCTCTTAATATAATCGCATTTCTGAAATTTTTCCGCCATCATCAAGAAATGCATCCAACGGATGAAGCTTTTACACAAAAGCTGTGCAACTCATTAGGCTTCTTCTTTGGAATGTTCCGTGATTTCTCTTTGAATGCAACTTTTGTCTGCCCGTGCAGGATGTAGCCTACCGGGAGCGTTAGGAGGAGGGGTTAATTCCTAACATACTGGACGAGGCTATGGTTAAGGGATCTTTTTGGAACTTCCTTTATACTGTGCATTTATTCATTCGATTGCCAATGTCCAATGGTCGAGGTTGTATATTGCAGCGTGTGTGTGTTTGTATATATATTTTTGCTTGTAGCTTTGAGTACAATTTGGGTTTCAAAATTTGGTTCCGTCACTGTAAACATTATTCTTATGTGACTACAAACATCCACCTTACATGTTGATAGTAAAGCAAAATACTGCACACTTTTGTAAGCCAGTTAATAAAGTTGGTACTACACGTATAGTGCACCCCACGATGCACTACAGCACCTCTGGGTCCCATTTTTTTGTTTGTCTAGCTTTCTTGTTGAGTGTAATAAGTCTGTAAAGTCCCATTGCATCTCTGTCCTACTTTCCATGTCACATTTTTCCAACCTCATCTTATTCACTTCCGAACACACACACTCGAGAAAGGGAAAAAAACTTTACCTTAGTAATAGGGTAAAACTTTATCAATATGTTCGATAGATTGATATACATTGTTCAGCACATATTCTAATAGTTTATGCTTTTGAGGCTATTGGTGACGTAACATGATATTAGAAAAGGAAACTCCCTTAACAAGACTAAAGGAGGAATAATCATAGAAAAAGAGTGCAGATATAATCCATTGCAGCGCAACGAAGTTTTGTAGAACAACTCCCTAAACTTCCTTAACAAGATTGAGAGACAAGAAAGTATGAGAGTGGGAAAGAAAGACAAGAGTGCTCAGGTTGTGAGAGGTCTTGGATTTAAGTCTTTCTGTCTGCATTTGTTCTTCGTTTGCATTATGCTTTTACATTATGCTTCTCCCCTCGAATTCTGTTTCGCTCTATCTATGAAAATTTGCAAGATGGGGTTGCACGTGGGGGAGGGATGCTCAATAGCTTGATATACATTGTTAAGCGCATTTTTAACAGCTTAAGCTTTTGATACTACTGGAAACGTAACACATTTTTTCACGGGTATCCGAGAAGTTCTTTCTCCTTGTTGATAAATATCAATCCCTTGTCAACATTTTTGGACCACCAAAACCATCATTCTTTTCGTTACTTCTAATTAAAGGTAAAGAAGCTGGTACCCTAAAAAGTTGGTAGGACACCACTGCTTTTTAAGCACCTAATCATCATTCTCAAAGAAGAGTTTGAAATCTTTCTTGACCACAGAATCAGAATAATATATGATCACCAAAAAATGCAATTCTTGAGGGACACCATCGATAAATTTATCTATCCTTTTGACGAAAATAGACGGAGAGGAGTCGAAAATGGTGGAAAATACACTTTTTTCTTTTCTATAGGTACGCCAGATGGAGCATTACATTCAGTATGGATTGAAGAATGTCCCACCATTTTGAATAGCATGAATAGGGCATCTTACTCAAGGTCAACTACAGCCTTAATGAGGAAGACGTGGCAGCTCCTGATTCGGTGCCGGTTGGACCCACAATGTATTTCGGAGGACCTTTCCCTAGTACGAGAGGACCGGATAGGGTTCGAAGTAGAATGCTATATAGTCAATTGTTCGGGAAAAAAGACACAAAATATAAGGCCATTCAAGGTGCCGTCAAGAGATGTAGAGAAGTAGTATAACTTTTCTATCCATAAGCCTTGTATTACATTTGGTACAAAGTTATACATAAAAATAGCACCCAAAGTAAAATCCCTTTGGGCCTCTAAAATTTGAAGGTTCATGCTAGATGTAGCAATAGCAAACCATTGGAGAAGCTCTAAATTTTATTACCAATACTAACGTTGATTACATCTTTACGCCTACATACTATGCAAATCGCCTGCCGGAAAGAAGTTACAACCCACAACATTGGAATTCTAACCCAAGCATCATGCTTCGTAAGAGAGTTCCCGATCCACCTGACCAACCCCTTGGTGTCAATCGGTTGAGCATCTCGTGGTACCCAAGAGTTTAGGCTTCGTCAACCAGAACTGCTGGAACCTCTGCCTTGCATACTCCATGTAATCAAAATCAATATGGTTCACATAACTCTGCAAATGGAAAAATTATGGATGGATTAGTCCTATGTTTAAGCCGCGAGATCCGACTAAGCAAAGAAAGAAGAATAAAACTTACGGAGATAATTCCCCATAAACCCCAGAACAGGTGGTTAGCCAGAGTGTATTTCTCTGCATCATCCATAAGCTGCTCTACTTCATTGTCACTGGGTTGATTCCCTACAGACAGTGATGGAGATTTTAGGTGAGATGAAACTGATTACATCCACTCAAAAGTGAAGGCCTCGTTTTCAATCTGATTCGCAGAACATTTTTTCCGCAAATTGTTTTTGAAAAGGTAAAACACTCTTTAACAAATTCATTCTCAAGAGAAAAGAGTTTTTCAAGAATTCATTTACATCTTTTTGATGCTCTTATCTAAAACATGTGTCAAAAAAAAAAAAAGCGCACGAAAACAGGGACCGAATACTTTTGGCCATATGGTTATGTGTTGAAGAACAGAAAAAGCGGTAAACAAAAACAATGGCAAACAAACTTGAAACAACTCCAAGAGGGAGTATTGAGTTCAGGGTCCCGGAATGAGTCGAGGTGCGTGCAAGCTGTTCGGGGATGAGTGGGACCCACATTCCATGATTTATTCCTTGGACATGAGCATTATAAGACGTGAAGCTTATTGGTACAGAACAAATGTCATCCAGAAAATAAGAAGGGGAAAAAAAGTTTACATCTGCTTTAAGGAGTTGCTTTCAATCAACTCAGCAATATAGACTGAATACCCCCCACTTGAGGTGGGCACATACTCTTCTTTATAAAAGATCAATAGGTTCATTATGTTATATGTATGCAATGTTGTCCCAAGAAACCAGACAAGAAAGCCAATGCCACCAAGGGTGGAAATGTCATATTGAGAAAGTTTCACACTTTTTTTGTTTTTTAGACTAACCAAACAGGTGACTAGGGAGGAGACAAATCCCTATTCTTTTCTCATCTATTAACGGCCAATAGAAAATCACATAGTAAAACTTGGCACTTTCTTACAAACTACCCAAACAGGTGACAATCCCCTTTTGCTTTCTCATCTCTCTAAATGAATCATTAGAAAATCATATGGTAAAATTTGGCAGATTCTTATAAATACCCAAGCAGGTGATTAGGGAGGAGACAATCCCTTTACTTTTTCCCTCTCTAAATTCCAAGGGACCTTAAAGGCTGTGGAATATATATATTTTTTGATAGCTCAGATGTCTAAGTCAGCTTACGCGCACCTCCCTCCAAAAACATTTAGACAAATAACAAACTATTGAACTAACCTGCATAACAAAGATATTTGTGTACAAATCTTCGTCGCTCCTCTGGACCTGTTAATTATGAAAAGGGCAAATTTAGATCCCACTATGCAGGCTTGCAGGGCAACATAACTTGTATGCTAGACAAGGCGAAAAGATGAAAATTGAGGCAATTAGACAGCACGAATAGACTGAAAATCTCTTACCGGGATATACACTGTAGTCCAAGACATGAGGTGTTTCTGTATGATAGTTAGCAGCCATCTCACAGAAATGATTTGCAAGGTCATAGGCAACAGGATTGTAACTGGCATACTCATAATCCTGTAAAAACAACAAAATAAAATTTTAAGAGTAATTTCATTTGTTTATTATTTATATAAGTACATTCCAGAATTGTGGAGATGATTAGAGAATTTGCAAACTCGAAATCAACCAAAAATCAATTGGGGAAAGTGTGTGCTGAAAACCTTTTACAAGAGATTCATTAATAAAAATAAACCCAAAAAATGAAGAAAAAAAAAACTTACAATTAGAGTGATTGATCTGGTCTCTTCGTTCATCATGATGTTACCGTATTGCAGATCATTGTGACAAAACGCAACTTCTTGGTTGTCCCGCGACAACTCCTTTTCCAGTAGGAGTATTTCCTCCTCCAAAGTATCTAAGCGAAATTCCTCTGCTATTTCAAAGGAACACAAGCTCTTGGCCTCATTCAGCCAGTGTCTGAGGAAGAAAACGAACGGTCCATTACATATTTAAAATCGCAATGCACATGGGAAAACTTCAACTGTTGATAGGTAGGTTTGTACCTCATTCTATTCCATAGAGCCACGTTCTTAGGACCGGGCATATCAAGATTATGGAACTCCCTCAATTTAGCTGCTACAAGAGCGGATACTTCCACATCACGGAGATCTCCGGCTGATAGTGTCTGAAAATCCCAAACAGGATGGTATTTCAATACTCAGAAATGGGTATATCTAGTTTAACTCTTCTGAAGTTTGGGCCAAGTAATATATGTTGAGAAGACCTTCTGATGAACAAGATACGTGATGCAAGACATGAAACAAAATGGAAAGCCACACATACCTTAGCATAAATGAACTCCTCCACTCGCCCATCTGGGAACCGGCCAAGAAGCCGAGGCCCCTGGCCATGCTTTGATATGCACTCAAAAGTCCGAATTTCCTCCTCCCGGTCAAAGAAAAGCTCTACTCCTTCACCGTAAATCCGAACTAAAACTGTCCTAGTAGTAGTATCATTATCTGTCTTTGTAGGCCAGCTTATCCTGTAAACTTCATTAGTCATCGCTCCATTTAAGTGTAACACTTTTAACATGTTTGTATCAATCAAATCCCCCCAACTTGAAGCCAGAGATAACAGTAGCTTCATCAATTCTTCAGGCACAACAAACCCATTGGTCTTAACCGCCATGATATGGTACAAAGATGCTTCAACTACGGAGAGAATATGAACGAGAATCAATTAAAAGTGGATAATTACATATACTAAACAGACGGAAGTGAAATTTAAGAAAGATATAGGAAAGTAGAAAACCCAAGTGAAATAACATAAGGAAATCAAAGGGCTTAGCAGAAAACCAGAATGACTCTGAAATGAAACAGAATTGCGTATAGTATCGTCATAAAGGACCAAATTGGACCAACCATAGTTTCTTTGAGACTGTATGTACATACGCACATGAACATATACCCAGTTGATAGTTTGGCACAAAAAAACAAAACTCAATGATTTTAACATAAACAAGTTAAAATTACTCATCAGAGAGCCACAACGACTACTAAATGAAACAGAGAATTGTGTTAATACTAAGAAAAACCCAATTGGATCAACCATGGGAGTATTTAGTATTCACAAAACAAAAACAGAAAAAACCCTGGTTTGTTTAGCACATGCACACATACCCATTTGGTAATTCCATACACTGAAAAAACCAACGGATAAACAGAAAATAAAGTCAAAAGTACTGAGCAGAGAACAAGGACAACCAAATTAAGGGAATTGAATTTCCATATCTTGCTAAAATCAAAATCTTGGGAAACTGACCAAATTGGATAAACCATGGTTTCTTTGGCACTATATATTCATACCTACACAAAAGCAAAGATACCAAGTTGACTGGTTCATATACAGAGCAAACCCATATGAATTAAGGAAGAGAAAATGACAAAGCATAGAGAACTTCCAAAACAATCAAGAATCAGAAAAAACTGGGTAAAAAATAGGGAAACAAAATTGCCATAGTTTCTTTAGCACTATATATCTTCAAACACACACAAAAGCACAGATACCCAGTTGGGGAAATCATGTATAGAACAAACCCAATTGGATTAAGAGGCAGAAAACCAAAGAGCTTACCCCAAAACCAAGAGGGCTGTGCTAACCAAGAAAGTTGCAGAAGAATCTATATTCGCCTTGGTGGGTTTT
This sequence comes from Rhododendron molle, assembly GCA_025413875.1. Classification (NCBI taxonomy): domain Eukaryota; kingdom Viridiplantae; phylum Streptophyta; class Magnoliopsida; order Ericales; family Ericaceae; genus Rhododendron; species Rhododendron molle. The sequence continues at coordinate 37,903,609 of CM046398.1, read as the reverse complement.
GGACCTTCTGATTAATAAACCCAGATTTGAAATCAAGTGTGGTTTGGAATTGAAACGGGCAATTCAAAGGACAAGTTAGTCTTGGTATATATAGTTGATTATGGGTAAACAATGAGGAGGAAGTCAAGAACCGGCTTTTCCCTCTTTTACATTACAAAATATCACTGCGAAAATTTGATTCTGTGTATTCTCTATTAGAACACCGTGACCACACGCATAGAAGCGCGTACTGCGCTACTACACCAATGAGAATTGCCCACGTGTCGGTGGGGGAACTGGGAAATTTTCCGCGAAAATCTGAGAACCAAAAAGATTAAGAACGGGTACGAAAGGAATGCGCAAGGTACGAACTATGGCCGTGCAAATTATTCTACAACTACTTTTACGTACGCATCCATTTACACAATTTTATACTCGCAAAGTTGCGGGCTCCATTTATACTGGATGTGTGCAATGTATGTGAAGCCCACACTCTTAGGAGAGTGTGCCTGTGCAATAGGGTGTAATTGGATATGATTTTAGCATTTTTTATCGCCATGAGACTTAGGCTCCGTTCGGCTAAATAAATCCAAAAAAATTAAATAAGAACAAAAAAATAAGTCAGTTGACTTATTTAGCCGAACAACCCCTTAATGAATGTGTGGCGTGTTTGGGACTCTATAATTTGGAGAAAAATAATGCACAGATTTTGACCTGAGGGCATGAGGTGTGTCAACTAGTATTACCCAATCTTGAGGAAATATCTTGTTGGATTTGAAAAGAATTGTCCTAATTCCAAGTCCTGAGTTCAAATAATTGCAGGATTGACGTCAATTTTGTTTAATTGGGGTTTTCAAAACCACCTCCTCTTCTTCGGGACAGTTTTCAATAAGGTTTCACTCCATGTATTGTTCTTTTTTTTATCAGCACTCCACATATTACTCTTATTTTGTATCTATCTCTCTCCTTCTATTATTCCAAAAACCTCTGTCAAAGTGCTTAGCAAAGAATCAGAATGACTCTGAAATGAAATAAAACTGAATATACTATCGTCAAAAATGACCAAAATGGACCAACCATCGTTTCTTTGATCCGTACATACACACACACATGAACATATACCCAGTTGATAAGTTCATAAATTGAACAAAACCCAATGATTTTAACAGAAACTAGTTAAAATTCTTCATCAGAGTACCAGAAAGACTATTATATACATGGAAAATAGAGAATTGTGTTAAAACTAGCAAAAACTGACCCAATGGGATCAACCATGGTTTGTGTTAGCACATGCTCACATACCCATTTTGGTAATTTCGTACACTGAACAAACCACAGATGAATTAACAGAAAATAAAGTCAAAATGTACAGATGAGCAGAGTACGGGGACCGCCAAGGGAAATCGAATTTCCATATCTTACTAAAATCAAAATTTGGCAAAATGACCAAATTGGACAAAACATTTCTTTAGTTGACTAGTTCATATACAGAGCCAAACCCATATGAATTCAGAAAGAAACTAGTAAAGGAGATAGAATTTCCATTAACAACCTAAACCCAGAATCTTGAAAAAAGTTGGGCAAATCACGTATTGAACAAACCCAATTGAATTAAGAGAGAGAAAATCAAAGAACTTACCCCCAATGAAGTTGCAGAATAAAAACTATATATACGCCTTGGGTTGTGGGGCGGGAGGGCTTTGTTTTATGTCTAATAAACCCAGAAATGAAATCAAGTGCGCTTTGGAATTGAACCTCCTAATTCGAAGGACAAGTTTGTCTCCGTATATATATATAGATAGATGATTATGGGGTAGACAATACGTTAGAATATCAATGCAGAATGGAGAATATGATTTCATTACATATATTAAGCGCGTATTAGGCTACTTAACCAATGGGAATTCGCCACGTGTCCGCGGGAAACCCAAGATTTTCCGGGAAAATCTGAGAACCGAAAAAGGGTATGAAAGTAAACGGGCAGATGCGTCGAGATACGCACCCAACCGTCGCATAATACTATTTTATTTTCCTAATTGAATTATGTGGCGTGTTTTTTGGCTGTATTTGGAAAAAAATGAATGCGTGACTCTGACTAGGGGACATGGACTGAGTCAACTATATTACCTAATCTTGATAAAATATCTTTATTTATTTTGAAAAGATTAACAATTGAGTTTAAAATAATTGTGCGAGAATTTTCATGGGATCTGGACCGTTTATCTCGGTAATTAATGGTCCAGATGTGTTTGTATTTTTGACTGATAATGTATAGCGACACACCTAGACTATTGATTGACGAGATAGACGATCTGGATGAAAACCCTCACACAATCCTCAGAGAAATACTCATAAAGGATCCGGATCCGTTTTCTTCTACCTATAAGGATTTGGATAATGTTTTGATCCGATTACTACTATTGTATATGCATATATAAAGTACAGGAATGAAGTTAGAGATTTGATGCGAAGGGAGATTAAAAAAAAAAAAGTGTAGAGAAAAAAAAAAGGGCAAGAAAAATTCTTGTGTTTGGCTTTGGCTACGGAGTAATTGAGAATTATTATAATAGCACCCAAAATTAATCATTCAGTAACAAATTATGTACACCACAAGATATGTTCTCTCTGTAATTGAAACTGTCATTTTTGCATGGTCAAACTCACTCTTTGCCTACGTGTTGATACGTTATACTAATAAGAATAATGATGATATATTATGACAGCTACGTTGAAATATTCACCCTAATTGGTGGGACTCTATATTCCACGTTTGTAAACTCTGTCGTCCCAACGGTTGTTGGGACGGCTCAATAATCTAACCAAATTGTATATGCCTTCATCATTGTTTTAACTTTTTATTTTTCGAACTTCTGCGAATGAAAACAAATTGCAATAATTTCGTATCGCTCTCCATCTCTATAAACACAAAAGTACAAAATGCAATAGTTTCGTATCGCTCTCCATCTCTATATACACAATCTCTTTTAGGCCAAAAAAAAACAGAAGAATTTAAGTAGTTCTCTAAACCGATTGTTTCCCAAAGAGAAGTATTATATATTTTGCCTTTTAAAAATTGCCGACCTCATTTTCGTCGACTATTGCTTTTCTATTTATCTTTCAAAAAAGTCATAATTAAAGAAGATAATTTGGGTAACGTCGTGGTCAGCAGATTAGCCGAAGACCAATTCCGCATCATGCGAACACGCGTACGAGAAGTCATTTTCAGAAGCTTAATAAATTATAATTTTGGCATTTGAAAATGTTTGTTTCATGGCAACTGTCAATATATCATTGGCCCTTGGTGTGTGATGCCTCCCACGAAAGGGATTACAGATCGATAGAGCTCTAATTGGTTTATCAAAGGCTTAATTATTACTATTTAAGATTGGTTAGTTACATGATAAGAGCCAACATGTATAGTTTTCAGTTAAACGTAAGCAATATTCTACATGACTCGATAGGCATACATGTCGTCATATCGAGAAAATTAAAGTCACACGAGCTCGACTAAAACTAGTTTGACCTCGATGTGATAGATAAGCAAATCAAATTTAATGAGATTTTTGAAGTCCAGTATCTTTTTTCTTTTATGGCGAGAGTAGATCTCTGGAATAAAAACGTGCATCATGCAATTTACTGTGACGCGTTTTTAGAATGGGGACCACCCAACAAATGAAGCTCTGCCCAATGGGCCATGTGCATGGGCCTGTATTCTAAGCAAATCAGCCCATCTTGTTGATAAATATAGCCACTTTCTTTCTTCGATCAACCCTACGAAAAAAGAACAAACGTAATTCTTTTTTCTTTTCTTTTCTTTTCTTTTTTTTTTTTCCCATTCGGTAATTCTAATCTACACTATCTAGAGGCTTGAGAGGTGGAGCTTACGGGGATCGGGCCTTGCTCGTGTGCATAAAAGTATGAAAGGGAAGCCAACCGCACTTCACTCCACTTGCGACGAACGTAATTCTAGAATGATCAATTAAACACCCCAAATTCTATCCAATTAATCTCATTCGAATTGTAGCCCCTTCGTTAAGGTTTTGAATGAAGTTTTTCACTGTTTTTTATTGGGTTTTTATGCTGGCAGTTTGTGCATATATATATAAATCTCCCGTGAGACTTGTGTAGTGGACTTTTCCAGGAATAGGTAAGCTCAAGTGTAACAAGGATGGGAGTAGGGAAGGTAATCCAGACCCTGCTGGTTTTGGGGGTGTATATATATATATTTAGAGAAGAGAGAGGACATTGGGTGCTCGGATTCTTGGGTCGACTTTTAGAAGACTGTACCAGCTTGAAAGCAGAGCTTTGGGGTATTTTGAGAGGGTTGGAGCTAAATCAAAATCAGAGCATGGAGGCCTTGGAGGTGGATTCGGATTTGGCGATGATCCATGCTGACTCTCCCGAGCACTCTCCTCACAAGGTCTTGATTCAAGAGTGCAAAGCCCTCTTGGCAAGCACGGGGCGTACCTTGAAATGCACACTTCTGGAGGGGAACAAAGTGGCGGACCGCCTTGCAAATATGGGAGTTGATCAAGAAGACACAGAATGGTGTTGCGCGTCATCTGGCTGGATGACATTATTCCGCTACTTGAGACAGACATGAGACTTGAGAGGAATAACTTTTGAGTGAGTGTAGTTCTGTTTGTTTCTTTCCAGTTTACCAAAAAAAAAAATCCCTTTAGCCTAACAAACAATAAGATTGTGAATTAAGAAAACTGTAACTAACCAGGTAGGGTTGGGAGAACGAGAGCGGGAGCGAGAAAGATGAGTGAGAGTGAAAACGAGAATTGAGAAGGGAGGCAAGGCCGACGCTGGGCTAGGCCCAAGAGGCCGTCACCTCAGCCCAAAAAAACAACAACCTATTTTAGTACCCAGTATATAAGTCCAACACTTTTTTGTAACAGACTCACAGAGGAGCCCAATTTAAAACCCAAACAACCCTTCTTCAGTGTAGCTTCTCAGCCACCGCTCGACGAAGGAACCGCGCCCGACGACCGACGCTTCGGCCAACAGGTACACAACCCCCCCCCCCCCCCCTCTCTCTCTCTCATGTTCTTTTCTTAACCACCGTGTTCAATTATGCCCTGCATTATACGGTACATTTCGCAGCTATCTGTATTCACTCGACTCAAGTTTTTGTTGATCTTGCCAAAATGAATAGAGTCAATAGCTTTCAAGAAACAGTGTACTTGGAACTCATACTTGCTCCTAAGAAACAAACACAGTCCGCTGTAATTACCACATATGATTCTCAACTATTCTTTTGGTTATCGCCTCGTTACCTTGAAAATTTGTCACTAATTATACCAAATGTATAGTGTGCCCAAAAAAAAAAAAAAAAAAGCTTCTTGTCATGTAATCTGTTTTTGTAGTCTCTTGAGTTACGAGTTACACATACCAGCATGTGGTTTTTAATTCAGGATTGGGATAAGATAGAAGAGATTTGATTAGAAATGAAAACATTCGTAGATTGTCAGGGGTCTCACTAGTTGAAGATAACAACGCAAAAATGGAAGTACCGTAAGCCCCAATGGATGGGACTATGGGAGTATGGGCTAGGGAGCACTAGGGACGGACCTAACTTTTGACAAAAAATGCACAAAGCGGCTGCCCTCAGAAAGTTTTACCATGAAATAGCGCCTCCCTGTACCTCCGAAATTCGAGGAATTCAATGGATGTTATGCCTGTGAAGCGAAGTCCCACCTCGCTTGGGTACCAAAATAATATGAAGAATATAAGCGTGAGGGCAAGACCTAGATTTTGGGGTTGCTTCTACCCAAGACGGTGTAACATGGTATCAGGGCCAGGTATGCCAAAGATGGGTGGGGTGTGTGTCCCTAGCCTGCACGTGGCAGGTGCTGCCGAGTGAGCACGCTGGGCATAAGGGAGGGTGTAAAGCGAAGTTCCACATCGGTTGGGTACCAAAGTAATATGAAGAATATAAGCGTGAAGGCACCCTCACTTCAATAGCTAGCTTTTCGGGTTGAGTTCTATCTAAGACCGTGTAACAATGCCACGGTTTCTTATACAACGAAGACTAGAAGTTATAATGCTCCTAGTAGATAAAAGGGGTAAGAATATCATAAGATTTGTCTGGAGGGAAATGTTTGGGGAGAGGTAGACCGAACTTGACATGGATGTTGTGGTAACAAAAAGGGCACGAGTTTATTAAACTTGATTGATTATGTAGCCCTTGGCATAGTAGAATGGCACAAAAGGATTCCTGGCCCTAATTGAATGTTGTATTGTAAGATCCCACATCAGTTAAAAATGAGAAAAGGAATTGGTATATAACAAAATGTGAGCAGCTAGTGTATAAGTAGAGGTTAATCTTTCGAGTCACGTGGTTAGGCTAAGTGTAAGGAGGTCAGGTTAGCTAGTGTGGGTTAGTACAGGTGGCATTAACCGGAAGTGTGAGGCGAGTCACGCAAGGGGACATGCTTGGTTGGGCCCAACAAGTGAGGAGCTTGAGGTGCTTGTCGTACTTGGGTGGGTCCCTCATGAGACAAGCTTGAGGAGTTTGACGTGCTTAAGTGGGTACTTTTCTCACATCGCTCGATGGGTGAAAGTGATGGTCCATGGGGCGCAACAAGGACGTTGCCATCTTATTTGGGGGGAGATTGTAAGATCCCACATCGGTTAAAAATGAGCAGCTACTGTATAATTCGAGGTTAACCTTTTGAGCCACGTGGTTGAGTTAAGAGTAAGCATGTCTGCTGGTGCGGGTCGTTACACGTATAGTGCTTAGTTTGGCCTGGTTTGGTTTGGTTTGTTTTGGTTGTATAGTTTCGAATTGACGAAATGGTTCTCATGAAAGCTTTGACAAGTCATGTGGTGCTTCTGGAACAAATCTTGAATTTGGAATGAGTATGTGAGATTTTAGGCCTAGCTGGTATTTACAAACTGTTTCACTCTTCAAAACTTCGAATACAAAAACATAGTTGGCAGGGTTTGAAACGGAGTAAGCGTGTTTTTTCTAGAATCTGGAAGCATAAATTACGAACTAGAAGAATATCGAGATATATGATACTGGAAAGCTCAAACATGGAACTAGCCCGGGATACTCCAGTAGCCTACTGGCTCCTTCCCACTAATTTGGTAAGTTACAATAATAATGACCTTTTTTTATGAGAACAAAACTACGTAAGTCGAACTTAACACTGGTTTTACTGATTTTGGACCCCAGTGTTTCATGTATAGGAATAGGAGATGTCTTCTGTCTTCATGGAAGAGGTGATTTGACAATCAACTCTGCCGTAAGGACATTATTGTCGCAGTGCACCAGTTACATTTAACCACTATCTTCGACTTCAAGCAAAGGTCTCCATCACGTTTACATGGAATCCATTCTTCAAGCGAGTGTGTAGATGTTTCTGTTCAGGCTGCTACTGATTCAATTACCTTGCTCCTCGTCTTTGTTACTCCTTTCTTGTCGTTAAAGTCCTTGATGCCCAATCTGTATGATAACTCCTGTTAGAATTCTGCTATTTTAGTTCGTATTTTTGTTTGCCTCCGATACCTTCAAAAGTACTTATCTTTGTGTACTTTTATCTATTATCCGACAGATCATTCATCTCCTCCTGTTTTTTGGTCACAGATATAGTGAAACAGAGAATGGGTATTTCACAAGAGAAGTCAGGCAAGATTGTGGATACAGTCAATGGACGAGAAGAAAGGCCTTTTGATTTTTGGCGTGTCCTATTTGGTAGGTTGGATGACAAAATATGAAACTTCATCTGATATATACGATAATGTCTTCATATCTTTTGAGTAGTCCAGTTATGATGATGGACTTCTCATGTTTTGTGGCTAAATAGTGTGGTGTTCCGGAAGCTAAAAACAAATGAGGAACTACTAGAAAGTTTATTGAGTTATGGTATACTACTAAGCAATTGATTGGTGTGATTCTTAACTTCATGAGATGGTTCTTTCTAATGTAGAGTTTTTTTCTGGGTTTCTGCAGAGGGTGCTATAGCTGGAGGTGTTGCTGGTGTTGTTGTGGAAACAGCTTTGTACCCAATTGACACAATAAAAACTAGACTTCAAGCAGGTTAAACCTTAGGATGTTCTTGTAGGATGTTCTTCTTTTTCTCTAATTGCTGTATTCTTTAGGATCATTTGAGATTGGATTTTGCATGGAACTGACAGGAACTAGTTTCATTTAGGATTCTATAATTTTGTGACCTTTTTTATTTTAATGATGTTGGCTAAATGGTCGTGGTGGAAATTAGGCAGTTCGTGGTGGCGGAAAAATCAATTTGAAAGGACTCTATTCTGGATTAAGAGGAAATCTTGTCGGTGTCTTGCCGTAAGTTCCCTTTCTAGTCTTTCTTTCTGTAAACTTTTCATTTTAACTTGTTACTCCAATTATGCGTGCAAACTTATTAGTTATAGAAAGTTAGAAACTATGCTAGTTTATCGGTAAATTTGCATGGGCATGTGTCTTTATATAGAATTGCTGTACTCTGTTCATTTGGTATGTGGTATCACTTCAGCTAGGGAACTTACATTGGAGAATACTAATTTTCTTTCAGTATGGTAACTTCTAGGGATGAACTTTTTCTCCAAATTGCTCGCTTTACACTTAGATCAGAACTATTTGGAAGATCAGCTTTGTATACAATGTTACCGCCAACTGGTCTGAATCTGAATTTTTGTAAATTTTTTTGCATTGTCAACGGTTTTAAACCATGTGCTTCTTATGATAATTTTCTTTGGGAATTGATTTTAGCACTCCAAAAATTGATTGAGGGGCTCCAAAACGACGTCGTTTCGTATATCAATACAATTCAGTTTTGGAGCCCCTCTATCAATTTTTGTAGTGCCAAAATCACAATCCTTTTCTTTTAGCATTTATTATCAGTAGTTCGAATTATATCTTCAACAGAAGATCGTGCCTAGAGTCATCCCCATTAGCTTTTATTACTTTTCTTGATTTTAACTAAGTTCTTGAGTGTAATTTATTTGGTATAGAATCCTATACTTTTGTGAGGCTATACCCAACCACATAATATTACATCTACCTATCTCCCTATCAGCATTCGTGGAAAAATTGTAAGTGCATAGCTTCACAGTTTGGTGCCTCATGCCTTCTAGGACATGAGAATGCAATAGTATACGTACAATGTACTTGATTCATTCACTAATTTTGTTACGGAAACTGAGGTACTACATTGAACTCAAGTCATCGAATAAGAGAAAGCTTCAACCCTTTGAAGTATCTCTGCCGCTCAACAGATACATTGGAGTTTTCAGTCCTGTGAATACCGAAATTGTAACATTAGGGGGCATGTTCTTGATGGTAATTCTTATTATTTGCAGGGCATCGGCAGTATTTGTTGGTGTATATGAACCTACGAAGCAAAAACTGCTGAAGAGCTTCCCTGACAACCTTAGTGCCTTGGCTCATTTGGTAAGTATCTTAACCAAGTCAAACTAGATATGAGACTTTTATTTTTTGGGGTACAAATTGGTGCTAAATCCTCCAATTATCTGGTACCAGTAAGTTTACACCAAATCCAGAATGGAATCCTTATTCCTATTTGAAGTCTTTGTTTGTATATTTTTTGGTCCTATCTGTCATGCCATAATCAACTTGGGCCAGTCGTGAGAGGTGTTCCTGTGGCAGTGTGATATATAGAGAGTAGGATCTCATATTGTGACTGGCAAGGGCAGATCATACAGCTCAAGCCTTCGATGTCTTCATAGCAGCTGTCAATAGTACCGTGCAAAGGCTTTCAGCAGCCTCTGATTGTCTTCTCATTTTCCTTGTTTCTTTCCTATGGTGCCAACCTCTGTATTAATCTGTATTGTTAGACTGTTTCATTTGTATATTTGTATTACCTTCCAATTTGTTTGCTATGTCTATCTTTATTTGTGTCGTCTCTTTAATTTTTAAGCTAGGCTGGTTATACTAGTATCCTGTGTTATTGTGATTCTCGTTTCCTCTAGGAGTTTTTAATGCAGTTGTTAGAATTTTGTTTGTTTGTTAAAAATAGCTTTCTAGAGTGTGTGTAGACTGCAGGCGCTATTGGAGGGGCTGCATCTTCTATCATTAGGGTGCCTACTGAGGTAATTACTTTCCTTCTTCAGCCTCCTCCTCACAATGCTTCTGAGGCTCATGGTTTAGAATTTTGAAGGTTGTTAAGCAAAGGATGCAGACCGGACAATTTGCTTCAGCTGCTTCAGCTGTCCGGTGTATTGTTGTTAAGGAGGGTTTTAAAGGCCTATATGCGGTATGTGACAATCACTTTCCTCAAACGTAAAGCTAATATGGAACTGGTTGCATTAGGTTTTGCACTTTGCTTCTAGTCTTCTTTTCCTCCTGCTGGAGCGCTTGGAGTGTGAAGGTTTCTTGTTGCTGAAGTGGGTTCTGGTGTTTCATAGTGGAGAATAGCTTCATTACTTTGGCCATGAACTTAGTCGAAATCGTTGTTGATGAATGTTACTGTTTTGTCTTTGAGATTGCAGGGATATGGGTCATTTTTATTGCGAGACTTGCCTTTTGATGCCATCCAGTTCTGTATCTATGAGCAACTTCGAATTGGGTATAAGCTAGCGGTAAGCTTAGTTTTTGAATGCGGTAAAGGCAAATGTACACCCTAATCTCTTTTTTACACTCCCGAGAAGGGAATTGATCCTAGTATGACAGCAAACCCTTGTAGTCATAAGTTGATAAACTCCTTACCATGGAGGAATAACTGGAAAGTGATCATCCCTCATCCATTTCTTTGTTTTCCATAGACTGCAAGCCTATTTAGGAGTTCTGATATCTCTCACTTTTTATCCATTGCGCTTTATGTCTAAATAATGGCACTCATCATACAATGATAGAACAGAAGGATTGCATCAATGTTGAGCTTTTACTACTTGTTTAAATGAAGCTTTGGAGACATAATTCTGCATTCTTTTTTCAGGCTAGAAGGGAATTGAAAGACCCTGAAAATGCTATAATTGGTGCATTTGCTGGTAAGTAGCTAGTACACATCGCCAACAAATTTCAAATTCTAGGAGGGTCTGGTGTTTCAGAGGTTAATAATTACACCTTTTGTTGTCTTCCTAAAATTTGCCCCTGGTATAACTAGCATTTACTGGAGTTGGAATCTCATTTTCATGTTTTCTTCATCATACATATGATGGAAGAATACTGAATTTCTTGGCACCTCTGATTCCCCTTCATGCAGTTTGTGTAGATTACCAGTCATGGCATGGAATAGTGCGTGACTCTCTTGTTGTTTCGCTTATAAGAAATATGAAGGCCAGTAAATTGATTGCTGACTATCGACCATCATTGATCAATTTTTCACAGTTTTCCTTTTTTTCACATATATACTGTATTTACGTTCTTCACATATAAATGCATGAATAATTGCCTAAAGTTGCTGCTGAATTTTGGTTTCATTTCCGCTTTACACAGGTGCGATAACTGGAGCTATAACAACTCCTCTTGATGTGATAAAGACTAGATTAATGGTTCAGGTAAATTGTATTGCATTTTCGTGGTTTCTTTGTTCCTTTCATCTTCTATGGGGATTGGGTAGAGCTTTATTGCTCATGTTTTGGTCTTTTTAATTTTTTGCAGGGACCAGCAAACGAGTATAAAGGTATTGTTGATTGTGTGAAAACTATAGTACGAGAAGAGGGAACGCCTGCTTTTTTCAAGGTGCGACTTTCCCCACTACTCGCCTGCTAAATAACTATGAAAACCTAAAACAGAGTAGCCGCTGTTATTCCTTGTGTTTATTCTTATTATGCTTCACTGGACGGGTGAGAAAATTATTTTTCTTTCTTTTCATCTCTCGCAGTCAGGCTCCTTGCTAATGTTCAATTCCACGTATGTACTCTCCTGCTCTTATCCATTTACCGGGGTCACTAAATGGCGATATAAACCCAATTGATGTTAATAACTTGGGCCTATCCATTTGTACATGGCATAGTTACTCAAAAGTTTGAACTATTATATGCTTATGTGAGACGGAAATATTCACATAGTCTTTCATTTTAGGTTTTTACATCATCTCAGTGTTTTTAACTTTGCCCCTCCTTTGATTCCTTTCGGCGAGAACAAACTGAAACTTAGTGATCTTCAAATCGGTTTCGGCTTACACTAGTTACAGTAAAAGATCATGAACTGTTGATTTTTTTGGACCTGTTTAAATTGCTTATTTATCTATCTTTCACAAAAGAGGAGTGCTAGGTACCCAAAAAGATTACCCCAAATTTGAAAATCAGTGGTCCAGATTCATTGCAAGTGAATCTGGACCATTGATTTTCAAATTGGGGTAATTTTGGGGTAAGGTTTCATGGTACATTGAATTTCTCTTCGAAATGGCATGCTAAAACATGATTATTATTGGCTGTCATGATGCAGGGTATTGGGCCTAGAGTACTGTGGATAAGTATTGGAGGTTCGATCTTCTTCAGTGTTCTTGAAAGGACAAAGAAGATACTTGTGGAAAGGCGTCCTGTGGATCATAACTCGGCTTCTTTCAAGTTGGATTAACATCGGATCTAGCTATTTTTGTTAGGTCTAATCCTCCTCGCTGGAGATCTATATCAGGAAAAACCGTGTAGGAATCTCCCTCCATTCCCCCTGTCTTTTCAAGTTCTTATGCCTTTTCCTGCTAATCCAATAAGTTTCGTAGCGGAACTGGAGCAGTCTATTTTGAAACGTTTTCGTCTGAAATAGGTTCGATTCGGAATTGTCGTCTAAGATCTGGTATTGAAAATAGATTGAGAGGTTTTTTTCTGCCTTTCTTTGTGTCAGCAAAGAAAATTTGAGCAATGAGGGTCACTAGATCCCATGAATGAAAATTTGTCAAAGAAGGGGTCATTTTCCTCCAATTTGAACAAGAAGGGTCATCTTCTTATCTTAGATTCTTTCCAAGTTTTATTGTAATTTTCAAGCAAAGGAAAAGTAATGAGAGTGGCCAAATCCACATAATTTCCATATGAAGCCTAATTTTCCAATGAAAAATCAACTAATGAAATTGACTTTGTTGTCCTTTAGGGCTAAAGGCTGTTACCATGAGTAGGGAAAGTGTTGGGTCCATTGGTCCTTGTCGGAGCTGAATATTCTTTCGAGCCCTTTTCATATTTGATGAATTATCACCCTGATCCATAGGTTACTTTGTAGTAGTTGTTTTAGGAAATGTCTGGTAGACTTGGTCTTAGATTGATCATTGAAAAGTAAAAATGGTGGAGGCCCCAATGATTCGACAATGCACGTGACACAAACTTTTGCGCACACATTTACAAAGTGCGAGGGGCCCATGTACATACAGAAAACCTACAGGGACGGATGCCACGCTTACCGAAATCGTATCGACGGTTGCGTATATACGAAAAATTGGATATTTAGATCAAGCACCTTACACATATCGGATGCCGTTGATTTCTGCGTAAGCTCTCTTTTTTCTTTTTCTTTTTTAAAAATTTTTGGACGACTCGGATTAACCGTCCGGTGGCCGGAGAAGGGCCGGCGCAACCGTGGGTACGATTTCGGTAAGAGTGGCATCGGTCCGTATAGCAGGACTCATGTACATGTGTATGTGTGAGCATTTGTGTGCATAAAATGGGTTTAGTCCTCCTAATGTTTTCTCCATGATTCTATGTCCTTGGAAATATTTGCTACCAAAATAATTTGTTTGGTTTGAGTCTATGGGGAAGTTTTTTTAAAGTAACAAGTGAAGAGATTTATAGACAAATAATAAGAGTAATAATTAAAAAGAGAATTTATTGGACATGAATTTAGGAGCAAAATTGGATATTTCGTAAACGTTCTTACTGATATTTGATTGAGCTGATTTTTCTATAAGATGAATCTTAAATAAAATATTTTGAACAAAATAAACAACTCCGATCATTTTTTTTTTTTTTTGGGACTCGACCCGAAGCAATATATACGTGGATATGTACCCATTTTATGTACCATAGCAAAGCTGATTTTTTTTTTTCCTGGCACCGGCAGTGGATGCTCCTCGGGGATCACGTGTTCTAAGGTGGCACGTGTAACGAGGTAATTGGCTCCGCGATGTCATGTCATATCCTAATCCTATTTTTTGTGATTCCACATTTATGGGAATCTTATCTGGGCTTCTTCCAATAAAAATTGCAATTTGCATTTCAGCTGAATCTTTGAGTGAATAATCAAAAGAGCCGAACTTAATTAAAGTATTTTCTTTGTTTTGTTCGTTTTTTCTTGGAATTTTTATTTGAATTTTTTCAACAACGATTAACCACAAAAAATCACAACAAAAAAGCTAAATAAAAAGTTATGAAAAGTAAAAAATACGAAATAAATTTCAGAGTTATAAGTTTATAAGAACGCAGTTGGAACTCCAATTTTAATTTTAGGGTACATCACTTAATGTGATTGGTTCTTTTTTGTCAATATTATATACATCAGCGAGTATTAACGGGGTGTTGTGATTGGTTCCCTGCTTTCTCTTCTAAAAGAGAGGTCTTGGAATCTTCACAGTGGGGTGCTACCTAGAACTGCAAAAAAGTGCCCAGCGAAGTGGAAAGAGACGCGGATAAAAAAGAAAAAAAAAAAAGTGGAAACAGACCAATGTGACTAACGGAGCGTTTCGGTTTTCCTTCTTTTTTTAAAAGTTCTTTTTCTTCAATTTTTAAACTCAAATATAATGAAAACGAAAAATAATTTTTTAATTTTTTTTGCACTGTTTAAAAGATCTCGATGAGATTTATCAAACAAGATCCATATTGGTAGAAAAATTATTTGCGTAAACACATGATTTTTAGGCTTGAAATTTCCTCCGTTTAAAAAAAATGAAGTTTTTACCAAATTGGAACACCCTCTAAAATGCCCTACATTGTTGATAGTGCACATTTTTTATTTTATCTACTCATTTTTTTTAACACTACACCAATACTATTTGTTTAACATATTCTTTATTAAAATATTATTATTACTTTTAGAAATGGAGTGATTGAGAGAAGATAAAGAGTACTCCGAGTGAGAGAAGAGGAGAGAGAAACTAATTTTTTAAAGGGTAGCTGATGAATAGTACTTGTACCATATATCTTCGGTAGAAGTAGCGAACCATAGTTCACGAATGGGAAATACCTACCTTTTCCCGAATTTGCTGCGACTGGGTTTTTTGTGTTTTTTTAAGGCTTAATTTCAAAAACACCCCTTCAACTATCATGTTTTTGCAACATCACCCCCTTAACTAAAAAACCCAACAACATGACCCCCTCAACTATCAAAATCAAGCAACATCACCCCCACCCTCCAATTCTGTTAATTTTTAGGACGGAAAAGGGAGAAAAGACTAAGATACCCTTATACCCTAGAGAGAGACACCCATTCCAAACCCCTGTGTAAAACCCACCACTTCCTCCAAGAGATGTGTCGACGGGGGAGTCCGGAGTGTTTTCCCATCGACGACCTTCTGGACTTCTCCAACAACCGAACTTTTCACCACCACCGACTTGGCAAGCATCTAGTACTACTCTGCGTTCCAAGTGATGATGTAGCCAAAATGGAGTGGTTCTCAAGGTTCGTCGACGACTCCTTTACTGATTTCCCCTCAAACTCCTTCGCCATAAATGTCGATATCCGACCAGACATGTCATCTCACGGCAGATCACGCAGCAAACGGTCCAGAGCAGCAGCACCTTGTTTACATCCTAAAATATGTCACCCAATGAGAAAATTACACGTGGCATCAAACAATGCTTTGGCCTATCAGAACATATCCCATTGTGGCCCGAGATACATGGAATCATAGGGCTAATGGCGATATTATTTTAGTACTAAACGGTATCGTTTTGATGGGAAACGGCGGCGTTTGGGCCTCAATTAAGGGTGATTTAATGGTAATTGAGTTTAGCCGTTGATTACTTATTAAAACTCATCCAATGATGATTAAACCCTCGACTCATGGGAAGTTAAGCAGGGAATCATTTACAAAGCCAAAGTGTCAGAATTACCCACGCTGCACAAAAACAAGAAGCCCACAACCAAGGAAAACAACC
The DNA here is from genome assembly GCA_025413875.1 of Rhododendron molle. NCBI lineage: Eukaryota > Viridiplantae > Streptophyta > Magnoliopsida > Ericales > Ericaceae > Rhododendron > Rhododendron molle. The sequence continues at coordinate 37,887,628 of CM046398.1, read as the reverse complement.
ATGATCGGCATTAGAAAACGTGGAAAGAGAAAGAATTTTGAGGAAGCAGATCCAAGTAACCGTTAAGGCTCCACTCAACCATTTTTCATGAATCATGGGCGCTGGCAAGATAACGTGGCTATTAATCAAGACGTGGGAATTAAACAGTGCTCCGCCTATAACAAGAAGAAGATAAAGGAAAACCCTGCAGACAAAAATCTCATCCACCGACAACTCAACTCAATATGATTGTCAGTGATTTATCTTAGTTTAGGACTTAGTTAGTTTACTTTTGTAAGTTGAACACTTGTTTGCATGTAAGACTACTTTCAATTAAATTCAAGTCTTATTTCTTTCAGCCTTTCTCTTACCAAAGATTAGTCGTTATAAGCCCTCTTTGATTAAATTCAGTGCTTATATTTCTGCTTGGTCTTAGAAAAATCCAAGAGTATTTGTGCACAAATTTGCCTTCGATTTAATTCAGGTTTGTTTGTGTTCGATCGTCTCGATTGGTTATAAGTGCTCTTTGATTAAATTCAGCGTGCTTATATTTGTTTCGTTGGTTTTAGTAAGGTCTTAAGAGTGTTTGTATACAAACTTACCTTTGATTAGATTCAGGTTCGTTTGTGTTCAATCATCTTTTTTGATCTGAAGCCAGTCCTTAGTCTTGGTTTGACATTTTAAGGAAAAATCCTCTTAGTTGAGGTAATTGAACAAATAACACAGTTGCCTGATATAAATTAGTTGTTTCAAGTCACATTAAAAAGAATAATTTCATTCGTGAAGTTAGTTCTTTTCTGGCACGCCCGCACACAATCTTTTTCCTTTGATTGAACTAATTCACCCCCAAACACACCTACAATATTCATCGAAACCCGGAGTTCCTCGGAACAAGCCGGAGATCGCAACTCGCCGTCGTCGTCGAATAACTTGGGGCGTCGGTGCAAGCACTGCGCATCGGAGAAGACGCAGTTTGAAGTCATTCATTGTCGATCTGCTCAGGGATATGTCGTGCGATACTGGTACGAGATCCTCCCTCGATGCCGGCCGGATATGGTTCAATGATCCTTAGTAGAGCTTCTTGGTTTGGGTATTTTATCTGCCCGATTTTTTTTTTGTCGAGCTGATTTTTCCCTTCGTTTGATACTTGAAACCTTGATTGAAAAACCGAAGTATGAAATTGAAAGAATTCGGATCTAATGGTTCCTAAGATTTCTTTTACTGGTACATTGATGCTCTTTTAAATAGTTCTGCATAATGAGAGATGATTGGGTGGGAATGAGTTGCCAAAAAAAAAAAGAGTTGACTGTCAATTAATCAAGATCCCAATTCATCCAAGTTTTCTGTTTTTAATTTTAATTTTTCTTTTCCTTGTGCAATTGTGGACAAAATTAGAGTAGTGGTGAGGCTGGTAAATCTTAAAATGGGTTCTCTGCTTTGTGTTACAAAATGAATTTCTCATGATGTGGAGAGAGAGAGAGAAGATGGAGAAGAAGAAGTCGTGGAGGGATTGGGTAGAGGAGAGAGAAGAAGAATAAAAGTTCTACCAAAAAACAAAAACCAAAAAAAATGAGAGAAGAAGACGAAGAATAAAAGTCAGCTGCCAATTGGAAGGGCATGGAAGGGCATTTTAGGGTTAGACTTTATTTTCCGTTGAAGTTATACTTTTTTCTGTTAAAATGTTAACAGATTTGGACGGAAAGGGTGATGTTGCTTGATTTTGATAGTTGAAGGGGTCATGTTGTTGAGTTTTTTAGTTAAGAGGGTGATGTTGCAAAAACATGATAGTTAATGGGGTGTTTTTGAAATTAAGCCTTTTTTTAAAGGTAAAATAGCTAAAAATGCTTTATACATCATCTAGTGTACTTGCCCTAAGGTTTTGAAACAATGGTCATGGGCCACTAAGAGCACTGCCAAGTAGTGCCCCAACCCTTTTTAACACCACACATTTCTTCTGGGGCTATAAAAATATGTGATAATGAGGGGTGTTGGGTGCCATGTGGTACTCTAAGACCACCAAATAAGTATTTTGTTTTCTTGTAAGGCCACCGTTGTGAATACAATAAAATTATGTGTACGCCATTTGGCGTACACCAAATACACATTGCTTCGTGTGAAACCTTTCTTGGGATTCCGCACAAATGATCAAAGCCGTTCTCTTTATGTAAATTGTTTTTTAAGAATTCCTGTAAAATTGAGCAAAGAACTGATCAAATTCTTATGTCGTTATCTGACTGAACTGATTTTTTTTACAATAATTCTAAAAAACATGCTTTGAGCAAATTGAGTGAGTCTCTTACCACTACACATTACACTGAGATCCACAAACTTATGCCCCGTTCCACTAAAGTTTTTATTTTTTAAAATATTTATTATTCGCTTTATAAGATATGTCATTATCTCATAATACATTACTTTTAATTCAAAAAACAAGTGCTTATTTTCTTATTTGAGTTAGCGGATTAGTCTCGGGTCCCGCAGATGTCCGCAGGATCAATGAATACTTTTCCATTGTCACTATAACATCAGTTTGAATTCTCTCTGCATAAAGTTCCCAGCTACCGTTCTTGTTCCACAAACGCAGGCATCACCAATTCTGTGGACCATCTCTCCTCCTGCTTTAGGAGAGAGAAAAGACTCACCAAAAACGTTGAGCACAAAAATATGGCTTCAGCCATGACTGAACAATTACCACCGAAGTACGGCAAGTGTTTTGTGTGTTCAATGGTTCTGAATATGTTGCTGATACTGTGTTTGTTTGTCGGGCGTACGCAATGGAAGCCGAGCTGGAGCATGAGGGCGGCTATGGAGGCAGAAGCAGTGGCGTCGGAGTCGTGCTCCGGCCATGGCAGGGCCTACTTGGACGGCTTACTTGTGGATGGAAAGCCAGTCTGTGAATGCAATACTTGCTTTGGCGGACCTGATTGCTCTCAGTTTTCACCCGATTGTCCTGCAGACGTCGACAGGTTCTCTCTCTCTCTAGGGGAAAGAGTTGTAATTTATGAGCATCTCCCCAGCCGACCCAAGAGTTTTTAGCGCTCAATGCCTAAGAAAAAAAATGTCTTGAGTTAATACTTAATAATTTTTACGGCAACAATTACATTACGAAAAAAAATATTACTTGAATATTACTCGTGTTGCATTTCTCTAGAAGCAAAAGTATTAATTAAATTTGTATAATCCATCTCTTTCACCAAGTCATTTCCAATTGAACATTTTATTTTATTAGGCTTAAAAAAATCATACTCAAACCCAAGTAGTAAAAATATTAGAGTACTTCTAAAATTTAGGATTTTTGGGATGCCCAAGGCCCAAGCGTCTTGGGCCTTGTGTTTGGGCCGGCAGTGAGCATCTCAAAGCACATGATGCAAAAATTGAATTAGGACTCTAGTTCTCTTCTCTTATGATATCTTCCGGTTTTGATTTAGGACATGGTTTTACAGCATACTCTCACCGTTTCATATTGAGAGTCTCATTCTCTCTCTCTCTCTCTCTCTCTCTCTCTCTTGCCATTTTTCAAATCAAAAAAATAAACTACTTCCATATATAATTTTTTTGCACCATATTAAAGATCTCGATTAGTACTTTCATTTGATATGAAAAAAATTCAAAAAAATTTACACGGAATTAAGTAGTTGATTTTTTGGTTTGAAAAATGACACGACTTTTCGTAGTGGACTCTCAATATGCAACGGATGGAATAATTTCCAAGGCTTTTTTCTCAGTCTCGCGGGGAAAGAGTTGTTTTTCCATCGCGTATTCTGTTTCTCGTTAAATTTAGTACGGTTGATTCATCTGTAGTCTATCCTTGGGATAATCCAATATTTTGCTTCAGTGATAGGATATTGAACGTATAGCTTATATATACTTGATTGTATAACAGGAACCGAATTAAGTATAATAAACTCAGCAGAGTTGGAGTGGGGATTTGTATATGAGTTGTGGTAGGTGGAAATCCTAGTTGGTTTTCGAACTTGGACCGGTGATCATCGCTCCACAGAGTTGGTTCTGACTTTTCGGAGGCTTAAAGCGAAAATTAAAAATAGGACCTCTTTTGTCAGACTATAATAAGAGATAGTAAAAGACTAGGAGGGCCCTCACAATTCAGAATTTTTTTGAGGCCTAAAGCGACCGCAACACTTATTTTAGCTCAGGGCTGACTTTGGACGCTCTGATCGCTTGATTTTCATCTTTTATTATACTAGTCTTTCGCCAGAATGACGTGACGATAACATTCTTCTAATGGTGGAAAACCACCTATTTGTAGGATCCTCGGTTGGGCACTCAACTCGAACAAATCATAACGTCTAAAATTAAGTAGCATTACTTGCAAAAAGGCATGCATGCATATGTTGTGAGTTTGTTTTACGAGTTTATACCTCGTAAGCATATACTTGATCCTGATGACAGAAGGAGCATATAACTAGTGGCGGAGTCAGGATTTTAATTGGGCATCCAAATACATATAATTAGTGTCAAAATAATTACATGGCGTTCTAAGGCTAATTATTCATAATACTGAAAAAAAACATGCATTTTCATGGGATAATCATCCATTAACAGACTAAATCTCCGGGGGGAAAATACACGTGTTCTAACGTTAACTATCAATAATATCCAAAAAAGTACACATTTTTTAAGGTTTGCCCATCAACATACCTACCACCCCAAAAATATACGTGCTCTGTAGAATAATATTGTTTTTATCGAACCTAAGGGGTGGCCGGTGCCACTCTCCCCACTCATTGCATCTGCCCCTACGGACAACACTTGTCATAATTCTCCTGTAAAAATAAAAATAGGTGTTTGAGACCAGACCAACATGGTAGCACATAAATATGAACAATTTTGGAGTTAATTACATTCTATTAATTCCCACCATAACCCTATCACCATGTTGCTAAATATTTCATTATTTCTCAATTTGTGACATTTAGATCCTCTATCACCTCACATTTTGGTCCGTTTTGAAATGTAAATTTCCTGTTTCGCCCCTCTGGATTTTAAAAATTCTCTTGAATTGTTATCCTGTTTTTGTTTGCATGCAGTGGGAATCCTCTGTTTTTAGAGCCTTTTTGGATGCAAAATGCAGCTAGCGGCGCGCTACTAGTTTCAGGGTGGAATAGAATGAGCTACTCGTACGACGATCACTCCAATATCTCAGAAGAGCTTGTAAAACTTATCCGAAAACTGCATTCAATCGTTGGGAATGCTGTTACGGAAGGAAGATTCATCGTCTTTGGCACCGGCTCAACCCAACTCCTCAATGCAGCAGTTCATTCTCTTGCCCTCGCCAACTCGTCCTCGAGGGCAGGGGTCGTGACCACAAGGCCTTTTTATCCGGTTAATCCAGCACCTAATATCCGAGTTTTTTTTTTTTTTTTTAATTCGGTTACCCTGATTGCTATAATGGTTGAAAATTTGATACAAGATGCTAAAAGGACGCAAATTGGATATGAAGTTAGCGAGTTAGAGTCAATTAGTTCTCTCACGAAACAATACGATAACATGGCAAATACACAGGTCGGGTTAGTGTAGGTTAGTCTCGTACCCGCGTAGTTTGAATTTGGCACATATTAACTCGTACCTGCCTTCTTGGTTTATGCTCTTGGTTTTCACTCGTATCATGTGTTTTTTGGGTCGACTGCGGCTTGCCGTTTGGGAGGTGTTTCACGTAGCTTAGTTGTAGTTTTACTTGTTTCTGTTGTATTTTGGGTATTTGCGGCACAGTGCTTTTCTTCTTAGGTCCTTGTTGGCTTTTGCTCATCGCAGCGCTTTTTGTATCTTACGGCAATAGCACTGTTGCTCTTTCTCTTGTATTATCTATCTTTATATCAACGAAGTTCTTTTTTGATACCCAAAAGGAAAAAAATATGGAGTAGCTATGACACAATATAACACCATGCCCACCTCTATAATTCCTTGAACAATATTTTTTTTTTATAACCAGGTGTTTGGACCATCTTACACGTCTCAACTAATCCTGAGAAAATCTTATACGATTCTGTAAGAACATGACACAGTATGACACCACGCCCACTCTATGAATCCTTGTACAAGAATTTGATCAAGATGATGGAATTTCCCAGGCATATAAATCACAGACCGATTTCTTTCGATCACTGGACTATAAATTTGTTGGGGATACATCTCAGTTTAAGAATGCTACAGATGGGAATGCAAATATCATCGAATTCGTAACTTCACCGAACAATCCAGATGGTCTGTTGAAAAAGGCAGTGCTTGAAGGCCCCCATGCCAAAGCCATCAATGATCATGCCTATTTCTGGCCTCATTTTACAGCAATTCCAGCTCCAGCAGATGAAGATGTCATGATTTTTACTCTTTCTAAGCTCACTGGCCATGCTGGCTCGAGATTTGGGTAACAACCATTCATAACCCTGCTTATTCATTATTGTAAACCGGGCATTCGAGCCCAGTCCAGAAATGCGAACAAATTTTTTAAGCGTCGGTAAGATGTCGAACATGATACCTAACTTGATTTTGTTCTTTGTTCTGCAGGTGGGCATTGATAAAGGATGAGGCTGTGTATCAAGAAATGTCAGCCTATGCCAGTCAAATTTCCTTTGGTGTTTCTCATGATACCCAGTTGGTAGCCTTGAACCTACTAAAATTTGTTACTCAGGGAAAAGGAGAAATTTTCGACTTTGGATTCGAAACAATGAAGAATCGCTGGGAGATTTTGGGCAAGACTCTGGCAGTCTCCAGCCGCTTCTCCATCCAAGAAATTGAGCCTCAGTATTGCTCCTTCTACCAAAAAGTCAGAGAGCCTTCTCCAGGTGATTCTCATTTTAAAGATTCACTCACTTGTAAATTCTGCATGTGGGAGGAATAATAGGGGATGATACTTGATAACAAGGTAATATTCTTTCTTGAGTTTGTTGAATGGAATCAGAGCGCAGGTTGTGCGAGGTTTTGAGTTCAAGTCTCTCTGTCTACATTACGCTTCTCCCCTCCATTTTCTCTTTCGCTCTGTATAGATATCTGCATAATCATTTGCATGACGGAGTTGCGCTTGAGGGAGGGTATAGAATAGTTCGATATACGTTTTTGGGCTCATTTCTTAACAAGTTAGGTAGTCTGAACAATGAGTAACTTCACATAAGACGATTGAATCTAGTTGCAACATGTCAATGCCGTTTGATTTAGGATACTCAAATTTCATAAGATTGTAAATTTTTTTACGCAAAACCGAATTCCATACCCTCTCTCTTCTTCTTTTTTTCCTTTCATTTTCTGACTTCTTTTCATTGCAGCTTATGCATGGTTCAAATGTGAGAGAGAAGAAGATGAAGATTGCTACGCAGTGCTGAGAGCAGCCGGTATAATTTCCCGTCAAGGCACCATATTTGGTGCGGATAGCCGATACGTGCGCCTCAGCCTTATCAAAACACAAGACGATTTCGATTTATTAATCCGGAAATTAACCATATTGGTGTCTGAGGAAGATGGAGCCAAAATTATTTGAAGAACGTATATGAATCAACTTGTCGTTGATGAAATTCAATTCTTGTTGATTTCATTGTTTCGCGGTAAATAACTAGCCATAGTGTTGTGATCAGTTGATGTATTGTTTGTACAATTGAAATGTTGCACATCATGTAGCATGGGATGATTGATAGACCGTACCATTCATGCGTAAATGCGCCTCGAGAAGCTGTTTTGCCCGTCTTGATCGGTTATTTAGTTTGGTTTGGTCCTTGTCTTTCTGTTTTTTTCGCTCGTCCGTATTCTTATTGTTGTGGGTTTTTTGGGTTTATCGTAGATATTATTAAAAATATTTGGGTGAAAATCATAATTTTTTATTTTTCAGATTCGTCTGGACGAAACGGATCAATAATTCACAAAAATTAGGTGCAAAACTGACAAATGCAAAAAAAATAATTAATTAATTAAATAAAGACGAAAGAAGAAAAAGCCCAAAAAAACCCTTACCAGAACTTAGTCAGAATAGTGGTCTAGGAGCACTACATAACTTAATTTGCCACATAAGGGCCCGTTTGGATGCGGGAAAAAAATTGGGAGTATTAGTTAATAGGGGGATAATATAGTAGGGGGTATTAGTTAATAAGGAAAGACCCACATTAATGTGATGTTTATGGAGGGGGAATTAAATAGTAGGTTGTTTTGATGAGGTATTAGAGAAGAGAGATTAAATAAGACTTGGTTTGGATGGAGGATTAATAAGGGGTATAAGGAAGGGTGGATGATATAAAAAGCTATCAAATGACCCTTTTGCCCTTGTGCAGTCCCTAAATTAATTATGTTTTATGTTTTATATATAATTGCAAATTTAATTATGCTTTCACAATTTAAGACTTAATATTTATTTCTACTAGTAACAAATTAACGAATTTAGTATTATTATTAAACAATTTTTTTATAAAATTTGGTTTTTAAAAAAAATTAACAAATTTTATAAAAAAAAATTAAGTGTTCCAAATTTCAATCCGATTGAACCGGTGAAAAGATGTTAATTTTCTGATCATTTTATCCTAGATGATCATAATTAAATTTTGACTCTAAAGCTCTCGTTGATTAGCTCTATGAAAGTCGTAGAATTATCTCTTAAGGCTAATCAACGAGATCCATACAGTCAAAATTTAATTATGAGCATTTAGGATAAAATGATCAAAAACTAAGATCTTCACACCGGTTCAAAGAGATTGAAAATTGGAACACTTATTTTTTTACACCGTTTATATATTAAAATATATATTTAAAAATTAAGTGTTTCAATTTTCAATCTATTTGAACCGGTACGAAGATCTTATTTTTCTGATCATTTTATCTCAAATGGTCATAATGGATTTTTGGCTGTCTTTCAATAAGCACCTTAAGAGAGTCCTGAAACTAAATAAGGAGTATTAGGATAGGTTTGAATGGGAAATATGATTTTGGATAGAATGGAGAGTAGAAGTTGGTTGAATAATGGATGGGAAAAGGGGATAACGAGGGGTATTTTTATCCACAAAACACCCCTCCAAATCCGGATTATTTTTGGAGATCTCAAGAGGAGTCCAAAAATAAGACCGGACAATCCCTACAACTGAGAAGAAATAATAAGGAAACAAATTGAAATGCCAAACGGGGTAAAAGGGCTGGACCCCTCTCCATATACCCTTCTTATTTTTCCCCCTCCTTTTTCCTTCATCCAAGCAGGGCTAGTGGGGAAGAAAAAGTGAAGCGAAAGGCTCTTGGGTGGTGAAATGTCGTATCGGCCACCTTATATTGATATGACCTCATTCATAGAGGACACCAACCACCAATAATACTACCGGGATCGACTAGTCTCAAATCCGGTACGAATTTGTTTGTTCATATAGATATAGATATTCGATCGAACTAATTTTTTACTTGAGCGGCATAATCGTTGAGCTTTATAAAGGGACGATTTCTATCATTATTGTGGATCTGGAAGGAGCCCACAAAAGTCCAAAACTGGACGGACCAAAGAAAAACTAGAAGGGAGACTGGCCATGCTATTGGGCAAAGGCTTTGTCTTGTCTTGGAGTTTAGAAGTATAAACCACCAAATTTCTCTCAAACAAAAATGATTTGGAATCAGGACTAATCATGGCAAGAAAGTTTCAAAGCTCCAAGTTCTATGGTGTGTGTCTCTTGCTTTCTGTGGCTCTTAATCTCTACTTTTTCATTAACCTCCATTTGATTAGGGGGAAGTGGAATAATTATAATCAGCTGAGTTGGAGCCAAAAGGCTGCAGCAGAGGCTGAAGCAGTGGCAGCGGTTTCATGCTCAGGCCATGGTAGAGCCTACTTGGATGGCTTGTTTATTGATGGAAAGCCCACTTGTGAGTGCAACTCTTGCTTTGGAGGCCCTGATTGCTCTCAATTCTCTCCTGATTGTGTTGCAGATGCAGACGGGTTAGTCCTCTCCCTCTCTAAATTGGGCTCACCTGAATCAGCTTACCGGTCTAATTTCGAGGACTGAAGTTGACGACTGAATCAACCTCTGGTGCTACCATTTTTTTTTTTTTTTGCTAACAGTGAGAGTCGAACCTTTGAGTGCTTGCTGCCATGTTCCTATCAAGTCAAAACTTTTAGTACCCCCCCCACCCCCCCCTCTCTCTCTCTCTCTCTCTGACATTTCATGCATTTGAATTTGCGAGATACGGTATCCATAGACAGAGGTCTGAGTCGATGGGGAGAAACATGTTGAGAGACTTATGCCTCTTCTGCCACTCCTACCCTTTGTTTATTCCAAGAAAGGAAGAAGAATATCTATTTGGAAAGAAAATGGCCTTGGATCCCTCTAAATCATTTTCTTTTTGCCAGTATTATTCCTATTCATCGTTTTCGTATTCATAAATCAAGAACTTTGAGTACGATAACCGTTTGCTATATGGTCAGTTTTTTAAACAACAAAAACGAAGCTTGCAAGCGTTAGACTTAATGTCGTTTTGTTCCTCATTTGTTTCCACCGTAGTTCTACTAATTTTCCAAGAGAACGCGAATCAATATTTTCTCAAGACAAACGAGTCACGCATCAATGAATTAAAATGTCCAGGAATGACGTTTTTCAGTAGTTGATTTTGCAGTGGGGATCCTCTATTCTTGGAGCCCTTCTGGAAGCAACATGCAGCAAACAGTGCACTGGTGGTGGCAGGGTGGCATAGAATGAGCTATGTGTTCGAGAATAACTCTTATATTTCCCTTGAGCTTGAGAAGCACATCAGAAGAGTGCATTCCATTGCCAAAAATGCAGCAACTTCTGGAAAATACGTTGTTTTCGGGGCTGGATCGACCCAACTCCTTAATGCCGCAGTTTATGCCCTTTCCCCTCAAAATTCATCCTCCCCTGCAAAAGTTGTGGCTTCCATCCCTTATTACCCTGTACGTTTTTCCTTTCTTGGTTCGGTTGTTTACGGCTGTTGCTTTGATTGTTTCGGAATAAAGCATTTTATTGAGAGAGATGTTTGTGTTGGAAATATTTTCCCAAAAAACGACTTCCCTGGAAATTGTTAGATTTGGGCATAAAAACTGAATTCCATTCTTGTCCAAACAGATTTATGAAACTCAAACAGGCTTCTTCAACTCGGTCAATTTTGAGTTTGAAGGAGATGCATCATTGTGGAAGAACAGTACTTCAGATAGCTCCATAAACTTGATCGAGTTTGTAACTGCACCAAACAACCCTGATGGCAAACTGAACAAACCAACTCTTCAAGGCCCGTCTGTTAAGACAATTCACGATCTTGCCTATTTTTGGCCCCACTTTACGGCAATTCCAACTCCGGCAGACGAAGATCTCATGATTTTTACCATTTCTAAGCTCACTGGTCATGCTGGCTCCAGATTTGGGTAAATATTTAATATCTTCACTACCACTCTTTTGCACTGGAGACTCTTTTCTACATATATAAACTACAATACACACGTATGTGGCTGGGCCCACATATACTCGCAGTGCGTGGTTGAGGATGAGTGGATCCCGCACCTACATGTACAGAATACATGATCCAAACACAGCCTAAAGGCAAACTCCAAGGATGTCCATCAACCCTGTGGTTGAATTACCGTTCAAAGCCATTTGGATTGTACGGATTCTCACCGGTCCACTTCTGGTCCATATCCAAACTAAAACAGCCACGACCGTGACCCATGTTCACCAAATGCCACGGTCCCATCATTCCAGATGGATTTAACAAGCAGTTTCGAAGTAATCACCTTGCCTTTTCTCTGGTTCTGCAGGTGGGCAGTGGTGAAGGATGAAGCCGTGTACCAAAGAATGGTGTGGTACATGACCCTATCTGAGATGGGGGTCTCTAGAGACGCTCAGTTAAGAGCTCTGAAGCTTCTGAAAGTAGTTTTAGAAGAAGGGGATGGAAAGGAAATATTTGAATTTGCATACCAAACAATGAGAAAGCGCTGGGAAAGACTGAGTCGGGTTATATCTATGTCAAACCGTTTTTCCATCCAGGAAATTCCTCCTCAGTTCTGCACCTTCTTCCAGAAAGTCAGGGGACCTTCTCCAGGTGATTCTCGTGTCAATTTCCGAGTCCATTGTTATAATGTGATACTCTATTGTCAAGTCGAAATGAGTATTACTGTACTTTTGAAAGAGTAGGAAAAAGGTACAGGCAACAGTATTAGGAATAGGAACACAAAAGAAGTTACACAAACAATGATGTGTCTAGAAGGAAATTCTCTTTTTAACATGTCTTGCGGAGGAGGAGGAGCTCTCTAACCGGACCTGATGAACGGTTCAGTTTCTCCCCTTTGAGCATCATTAGAGTAGCGAAAACAGAGAGAACTGCATGAACTTTGATTGATATTTTCGTACTGTCCTAAATAATATACCCTTCAACCTTAGTTTAGAGATTTTTAAAAGTCAAAAAAAGAGATAGTATAGTGTGTGCGCATACTGATAGAGAGAAGACGGAGGAAATGAAGGAAGACTGCACACTAACATCCGTATTTATCATGTGGTTCCAAATGTTCTAAGAACCAAAGAGATGTCCATGACCCGACCGACTACAGGAGGTGTGTTGAGTCCAAAGTCGGAAGTTTGTGTCGAGGTTGGGAATATAGTAGTAGCTTTGAACTCAAGTGGCATCCCTTGGCTAGAAGCTAGATATTGTCAGTGAGTTCTCGTAGTCTTTGCAATCTCTAACTCCCAAAACCGAACAGTAAATGTTGTAATGTAATGCAATGTGGACTGTGGAGGTAACCCTAGATGGGTGAACCACGTAAATCGTGTATTTCTTGTGTGATTGTTCTGTCTTATCTTTTTGCATTCGTATTCTCAGAGATCCCAGTAAGGATTCTACATATTTCTAAGCAATTACATCTACGGAATGCAGCTTATGCATGGTTGAAGTGTGAGTGGGAAGAAGATAAGGACTGTAGTGCAGTACTCAGGGGAGCTAATATCCTTAGTCGCAATGGAAGCATGTTTGCTGCCGGAAACCGCTATGTACGTCTCAGTCTAATCAGGACCGACGACGACTTTGAGTTTCTTCTACACCGGATGAACAATCTAGTCTCTGATGAAGACGGTAGCAAAACAATGTGAATACCACAATCAACGTCTGTTGATTTTATGTTCAACGCACACTCCTTTTGTACTATATTCACTGTGCAGACCCCTAAGAAAAGGTCATGTCTATTGACCTTTCTAGGAGCAAACAAGTATTTCAGTATCATGCCAATTTTCTCTGCTAGGGATCTTTATGGCAACTAAATCCTAGGGCAAGTACGGTTATGAACTACAGCATTATCAGAAAGTCTTATTCGAAAGGGTTGAAATGATAACTACCCACAATAGTCCTTATCCTATTTGCCTGAGCCATCTGCTTAAGCCCTTAATGATTCCATCATGCACTGTTTTAGGGTAGTTCATCTTAAACTGATCAGTAAGTTCTGGAGTCAGAGATAGTATGCTCAATTTAGGCTAACTTACAACACTAAGCATCTGTTCCCACCTAAATTTTGAAAAAACATTAAAAAACTGGAAGCTTCTTCCTTGTTAGTCTGAAACCTCTTGACAAGTTTCCAACCAAAATACCCTTATAATACAATTTTAGATGTAATATATTTCATTGACTAGTAACATTGGGGAGAAAAAAGGTTGATTTCTTTATAGAAGGGGTGAATTAGGTATCTATAGAGAAAACTGCTTCTGATAGAGGCAAAATAAGTACTAGTTGTCTGTGGAGTCAGACAATACCGCATTTTCCTATGGCTTCATTGACTGGGTTGACTCTTATCATCAAGTGAACAAACTCTTGTGGTAAGTACAACAAATTGAACAACCTCCAATGGCCGATATTTTTTCCTATGGCTCCATTTATTATGAAATATCTGAAGTAGTTCAATGAAGATGTTTACGGAAAAGTATTAACGTTAAATCCAATGAAAGGGGCACTCCAAACCAGAATTGCACTCTGTGGATTATATGGGAAAAGATATACAATTGCACTCTGTGGATTATACGCTAAATCCACGTCTGTTTTTTGGGAAGGATTAGATGCATGCAGGCTGCTGCAGCCTTACCCTATCTTCAACTAATGCAAACAGTAGAATTCTTATAGCAAGGAAGCAGGCGATAAATGGAGACGAAATGATGCATACTCTTTGTTTAAAAATTTTGTAATTGTCCTTTGTAAGGTGTTCATACAGAACAAGTCAAACCTCAACATTAGACCATTTTGGCCCTACTGCCTCCCTATGTTTCAAATAATTAAGTATTGCTCTCCTCCTCAATAAAAAGCAAAGAAACACTAAAATCACAACTACTAAAGTAAGTGAGATTTCCAAGTGGAGCCGTGGAAAATATTCTTCCAGTTGGAGCCTGCTTTTATTGTCCCAGCTGAAGTCGCATCCGCTTCGCAGTAGACTTCCCATGGGAGTGATCACCGGGTCGAGGATAAAATCTACAGTCATGGCTTCTTCTGCCAACAAGATAGACGTGCTTTTTGACTTGTAACCAGGCATTTTGGCCACCACTACAAGTCAAGATCAGCAGATCCCCGTTAGAGTTAGAAAATAACATTTTTCATAAATTAAATTAAACAAATAATAGCAAGAAACAGTCAGAAATTCTAAAGAAAAAAGGTGTAAATAGAAGAATCCATAGCTTAGAAACAAAGAGGTATGTGTAAATTGACGAATCCGTATTTTAGAAATGAAAAGGTTGGGACTCAAGGTAAAATCAATTACCGTCATATCTCTCTCCTGGTGCAAGCAACCGATGGTAATCAGCAAATGCTTCAGTAGCTTTAATCTGTTGAAAAGGAGTTCAGGAGATACAGGCAACTATTAGCTGACAGAAGCAATTGGATTAAGAGGCATAAATGTGAGCATATATGTGTATGCCCGCATGTGTTGACAGCAATTTTATTTCTATGTATGTGTAGCAAATTTGTTGCAGGTAGGAAAACACTGTACAAAAAACTAGCACAGAAGAAACAAGGGAAGACATCCGAACCCACAAAACCTTCCAGTGAGCGCGAGTGAATTCCATAGCACCATTTGTAATTTTCAAGGCAAGCCATGTTAAAATTCTCCACAAAAAAATAAGACTAGAATGTGTGTGTGTGTGTGAGAGAGAGAGAGAGAGAGAGATTATTTTTGTGAACATACTGTGTAATTTATTCTCTCGACTGCAATAGAGGCAGGCAATGGTCTTCCACAGTCTGATGAAAAGATTCGTCCATGTACTCCTGTCTGTGAAAATAAATTCAAAAAAGGAAAACGAATGTTCTTAAACCCCATGTCAAATCCTAATAGCTTACTTGAGATTTATGCAGTTGGTATCATAATGGGACCACAGAATAAGAACGTAGGTTAGAGTAGCAATGATTGTTCTTATTACTCGAACATAATTTTCCATGCACAACAACCTTTGGTAATTTCTAAACAAGCATTTCAAATTTATCGTTTCTCAGATCTTCATTCCTTCCCCATCAAACCCTTAAATTGCTACACATATGACATATCTAGCCGTAAATGTTACAAATTCTGAGAAAAACTAATCCGATCACTATCATGAGGAAGTTGGACACCAAAGTTCGAGTCATCTGAAGCAGAATCGTTAATCTCAACTCTGTGAGTCTTCTGAATGGGGCGAAGGCAGATACGCCTTCCAAATCCACAAAACTGACTCGGAAGTATCAAGTATCCTAAACTGATTGTAGCGGTTGATTGCTACTGAACGGGGAGCCCTCCTGAATATTTTCAGATTCAGTAAGGGCTAGTGCTGAATGCATCAAGGTTTGTTTTCTTAAAAGACTCAATTTACTCAAAAAAGTGTCAAAGTAGCATAGTTTCATTTCTCAAAACTCACTGAAAAGTAGATTCCTCAAAGTTAAGCTTTTCCAGAGCAGACATACATTCGAAACCCATATGCCAAACTAGCAAAACAGTATAAGTCCATAAGTCTTCTCAAATTAAGTTTTATTTATACATGAAGCAGACAGAGATAATTCAGTACCATCAGGATATTGTGGCTCGAATGGCCTCCCAAATCATCCAGTTCGGAACTTGAATTATATTTTCCTAATGTGTAATATGGAGGTCAATTTTTTACTTAAGGAAGGAAGAACCATCCTAATCTGTAGTTTCAATGTTCTGATTTCTTCTGCTCTGGGTAGAAACTTGAAGCTTGAACGAGCAAAGAAAACCATCTCTACAACAAAAAAGAAATTGAAAGAAGAAATTTCTTAACCTAGTCAATAAATTCTAAACAAAAGACACACAGAAAAGCAATCCACCAATTACCTTCACAAGAACTGCAACAAGATTTAGCATACTCATTTTATTGAGTTCCCAGAGAGTAGGAAGCTGCATGTTCAAATACAGACATCATAAAAGGAGGGGGAAAACATGAAAACATATCCTTGAAATAACAGAACAAAGAAGTAACTGACAACAAGTATGTTTAAGTAATTCTCTGCAAATTTCCAACTAATGTATGAAAACTCAGTACCCTCCAACTTTCAATCCAGTATATAGGACTGACTATTAAAGCAAAGAGCCCAAACTGAGATCTTACCTCATTGGCAGCAGGCCATTTGTTATCACTGATCTCCAAAGTCAATTCAAAGCAGCCACCATGTATATAATTCCAATCTTGCATGCCACCATATATAGGGTACCTGAAGCAGCAGAGAATATGTGACTAGAACGATAAAAGAGACCACTACATTTTAGTTTTGTCCTGGCGTTTGTACGTGCAGAAGACGAAAGGGAAAATTTCAAAAAGCCCCTGAACTTTCAAGAACTTTATAAAAAAATACCTGGAGTTTAACCAATGACAAAAATACACCTGAACTTACCATTCCGTTAACAAAAAAGCCCCTGCCGTCCAGTTCCATCAATTTGTAATGGATGGAGTTAACGGAAGGCGTAAACCTCCCCTTTTTTTTACTTTTTACTTTCAAAAATTACTTTTAACTCTTTCCTTTTTTAGTAGTAAATAAATAGGCAATAAAGTTCTTTTTTTTCTTATTATTTATCTAAAATTACTTTAACCTTATCTTTTACTATTTACTAAAATAACTTTAACCCTCTCTTTCTCTCTCTCCCTCTTTGTTTTTTTTAAAAAAAAATTCAACCCCACAACCAACCGCAAAAGCCCTATCCAAAATTTCGTAAATAGTTAAAAAACGGTGGTGAAAGTAATTTTTAAAACATAGTAAGAAAAAAACTTTATTGCATATTTATTCATTACTAAAAAAGAAAGAGTTAAAAGTAATTTTTAAAAGTAAAAAATAAAATAAAGGTTAAAAAAAAGGGGAGTGATTTTCACACTCTCCTTTTTGATAGCCACACTCTTTTTTTTTTGTTTTTTAGTATTCAAAGTGTATGAATTTTTTGCTAAAAAAAAAAAAGAGTGTGGTTATCAAAAAAGAGAGTGTGAAAATCATCTCCCTAAAAAAAAGTAATTTTGAAATTGGGGCTAGGGCTTTGGGGACTAATTGTGGGGTTGATTGGTGATGTAGGGTCGAATTTCTGGAAAAAAAAAAAAAAGGGAGAGGGGGGAGGTAAAATTTGAAAGTAAAAAAAAGGGTTATTTTTGTAAATAGTAAAAAATAGGGTTAAAATAATTTTTGATAAATAGTAAGGAAATAAAGAATTTTATTGTATATTTATTTATTACCAAACCAAACCGAGCCTTATGTCCCAATCACTTGGGCTTAAAAAAAGTTAAAAGTAATTTTTTGAAGTAAAAAGTTTTAAAAAAAAAAAGGAGGAAGGTTAACGCTTTCCGTTACTCCATCTGTTACAAATTGACGGAATTGGACGGTGGGGGCTTTTTTGTTAACGGAATGGTAAGTTCAGGTGTCTTTTTGTCATTAGTTAAAGTCTAGGTGTTTTTTGTAAAGTTCTTGAATGTTCAGGGGCTTTTTTGAAATTTTCCCAAAAAGAAAACCTGACAACTTTTGCATAAAAACCATCTCTTCTGCATATGAATTCAAGGATTTACATTTTACACTGCCATACCAAGAAGCTCCATTAGTAATTCCTCCTTGAAATTCCTCACTTAGAGACATGTTATGGTGAGAGCGACTGTATACACTTGCCAAGAACTTGAATGTTTTGTCATCAGGACAGGCGTAATAATATTTCCTGAAGTTGATCCAGATTGAATGAGAATTATGAGTAGAAAATAAGTATGAACCGGAAACATACTTCAGTGACCCATCAAAAAGTAATAGCAACAAGCTCGGAAGATGTCAAGCATAACCTTACGGGTTCATAAAGCAAAGAGATACAGCCAGTAATTCACTAATTCCTACAATCAACTAGAAGACATCTGAATTGCTTATGTCCTGCTTACAATGGAGAAGCATATTGTGTCGTATCCAATATTACCTTAGCAGTGACAGGGCATGCAAAAACAAAAACACCCAATATTAGTTTATATTTAGCGAAATCTAATCCTGCGTGCCATCTCTTGGAAAATCAAACCAACCAAAATTGAAGCAAACTTTTTGGCTTGAAGACCGCCCTTTTAACACTACAGATGGATTGCTCAGATCATATTAAAACAATCAGACTAATTAGTTGAGGACAACCTAAAGCTTTCACGAAAGCAAGGCCTAGAGATTGGTAACGAAATGGTTAATTTAACATTCTCTTACCCTCACTATTTAAGAATATAACAGGAAACGAGTAAAACTAACACCAAACTCAGAGGACTGAGCATCAAGTTGATACACTGTAGTATCTCATTCTCTAAGATGAATCACAAAACGAAATATTACCTTCTATCCTGAGTTCCATCCCATGGATAATTAGCAACAAGTGCTCCCTGTGAATAAGCACATACATTAATTTATCGCCCTCAGCTTACTTATCAGAGTATTGACTAAATCCGAAGCCATATTCTTATTGAACTTCCTATAAGACATAATTAGAATTCACAAGAGAGTTTATTGTCAGGGTCAAAAATACATTTTAGAGCAGTTGGCCAGTCACTAATTTAAAGAAAAGAATAAGCAGATGCAGAAGGAAGAACTCATTCATTCAAAAAAAATACTTGAAGTTCCAGTAACTAGTCCAAGAATCATGACATTTTTCCATCTTAAAAGAAAGGTAATGAAATTTGTCAAGCAGCAAGTGTAAGGCGTTTTGACATTAAGAGTTAATTAACAATATGACACAACTCCTCTTTATCCTTCCATCAACTTAACGTCTTCTTTATTCTTCACCTTCAATGAAACTTCCTCCTCTTTCATACTCTTGAGTGTTATTATTTCCTAGTTGTCCGAGGGAAAATCTTGTTATTAGTAGAAGTTTATCCATGACAACTACAAAATGCAAGTTTCCAAAGTGGTGCATAGCATTTTCGATACCATACCCAAAAAACCTTGATACTTCTTCTTCTGAATAGAAGTACTTATCCCTTAGAGGATTACGCCGAAAAGCAAAAACATAGAAATATATCGATAAAGGATCTTAAACATGAGAGTTTGAAGCATAGTCTTTAACATATAGATACCGCTTATGGACTGGTAGAGTCAGAGATGGATACGAAATTCAACGAGAAAAAGAATCGGAGAACATGTGAGGTATAACCCATAAGAAAAGGTATGACCACATGAAGATGTTTTAAGTAAATGTTAAAAGCTTAAGAAAACCTCTGAGTTGAAGGCCTAACGAAAACGCTGAGAAGCACGACAAGGACACACAGATACGAAATGGGTAATGACTCAGTATGTGATGATAGAACATATCATTTGTAGGAAAAAGTTATGGGGTTTGAAATAGATAAAAGAGGCTTCAAATCAGTCTAAGAACATGTTCTCCAAAGAGGCAATATTTCATGTGATACCATATTCTTTTAGAGATAAAAACATCCATGTTGGTGCATTACTGATGCTTGGATTTTGATTGAAGGAAGC
Organism: Rhododendron molle; assembly: GCA_025413875.1. Taxonomy (NCBI): domain Eukaryota; kingdom Viridiplantae; phylum Streptophyta; class Magnoliopsida; order Ericales; family Ericaceae; genus Rhododendron; species Rhododendron molle. Next base: position 37,867,759 of record CM046398.1, on the reverse strand, counting down.
AAGGTAATGAGCGCAAAAAATGAATCGTGTCTCTAGGCTTGCTTTTAACTCCTTCCGGTTTTGATTTTGGGGCATGGTTCCATAGCATAAAGTCCCTTTAGTTCTTTTAATTTTGGAGGTACAGGGCAGCTATTTCAATGGTAAAACTTTTTGTGAACAGCCACTTCGTGCATATATTGCAAAAGGTTAGGTATGTCTACAGTCCTCCCGCCTCTACCCCATCGACTGGGGATTACTTGGGTACTGTTATTGGTGTTGTATATAGACATCCATATTAGGAAAGAACTCATAGGGTTATTATGTTGTATATAGACATCCATATTAGGAAAGAACTTATAGGTGGAATAACTCCAAATGTTGACATATGGCATAAGTAAAATACAGTGGAAGAGAAATATTACCCCATGTAGACTGGCGGAAGCTGTGAAATGTATCCCTTTCAACCAACTCATAATTGCTTTTGTCTCTGGTTGTCGTGCACCCACATCATCATTGATAGAAAAGAACTATCCCGTTTCATGCCAGTCAAAGAGTCTTACCATCAATTCCAATCCAAGCAGGAAAACGAAAAATCAAAATAGAATCTCATCCAAAGAGGGGGAAATAAGCAACAAATCTAGAAAAGAACAGCAATATTCAAGAATATTTTCCCAGGTCTAATGAAGTTAAAATTGTCACTTCGAAACTAAACTAAACTTTTCCGGTGTCACTTGTCAGTAATCAGTAGGCAAAACCAGACAAAGAAAAGTGTAGCAACTTCAAGAAACCTGTGGGTATCTCAATCTCTTCTAAATTTCTGTGTTTGCATGTGAAGTAGATATTGGCCTTATGATGACAAGAGTGGAAAACAGAAAATCTTTGGATAACATACTCATCCTAGTGTAGGTTTTTTGGATTTTATTCTTCAACGACGTTCCGGTGAATTCAATGCATCCTCCAAATTCAAAAGGTAAATTCTTTCGAGTACAAAAGAACTACCAAATTAGAAAGAAAAAAAATGATTCCCAAAATCTCCTCTCTCAGTGGATTGAACTAAGTAACCATGTTCACATAAGAAACCAATCCCAAAAATAAAATACCTGGTCAGGAAAATCGCGGTTTAGATCGATGTTGTTTGCATTACCACGCTGCCTCAACAAAAACCCATCAGGATTCATTGATGGAAGTATATGTAGGTGAACGTTATTAACTATCAGTGTTGCCTGTAATGGCAGATTCCCATATCAGTGTAAGTTAAAAGGTCAAGTGACGGCGTATAATGGATGACAGAGTTATATTAGTAGTCATCCACCCAAGCTGGAGAATATGAGACAAAGGTTGGCCCATGACTACACTCAATCTAAAAGAAGAATCCATTGGGTAAAAATGATAAGTAAATTGCGTAGATCATGCAAGAAATTGTTGGTAAGACAATAGTAAAATAACATGATGAATAGATGATCAAATGAAAAAAAAAACATGAATCATCTACACACGTCCTTGAAAGATCTGAACTCTGAAATGTTGAGGAACAACCACAAAGTAGTAGTAGTAGTAGTAGTAGTAGAGGCAAAGTGTGTATCAATGCGGATCAAAAAAGAAAAAAAATGTGTATCATTTATCTAGACATAAGACACCAAAAATCAGCACCTGAAGAAAATGAAAAGTTTTAGTTAACTTGCTCAAGATATGCACATGTGAATGAGTCAATGCCTCAACTTTGTAGCTTTTGAAGATGCTATAGATGCAAACAACATGGTAAAGAAACAAACAAATGAATACTGTTTGGCACAGACGAAGACAAAAAAAGCTAGAAAAATGAATTATGGACAAAGAAAAGTGAAGAAACCTACCAAGGGATCCTTCCCATAATTATCGCATAACCAGTTAGCTAGAAGCAACAGAAGCTCACGACCTACAGGTTCATCCCCATGCACATTTCCAATAAACTGCATAACCCATGTTATCCAGCAAATCATTCACAGGAGAATAATCATACCATGTATGCTTCCCTCAAAAGACAATTGTTCACAATAGCAGCATTTACACAAGACACTAGTAAAAGCCACTAGTCCTTTTCAAGTGGTGGTACTTGCAGAAAGACACCCCGCAATCTCAGTGACATGCCTGTTCCACTTCGGGCAATCAATGGACGACAGATACAAATGCCCACTTGGTATTTGTATCTTCAGCAATCTCAAACATTTTTCAAATACCGAATGCAAAGATCATCTACCTTGAAAGCAGGTTCAGCCTCTTCCTTGCCAGGATTGTCGGAAATTTCCATCACCCACTATTATCAAGAAAACAAAAAGCCCATTGAGCAGCGTGAGGCAATATATTACAAATAAAGAAGCAAAGATAAAGGTTACACTAAGTAATGAACAGGCTTTAGAGAAAATATTACCAATGGAACTCCTTTGACACTCTTTCCAATACTGAATGCAGAATCCAAAAATCCCTCAAAGAGAGAAACAAAAAACAAGTCAGACAGATGCATTCAGAATTTAGTCAAAACTGTAACCGAGGACTAAGATACATAAATGATCCAACAAGACTAGCAGTTCTGAGTACTCTGGCCTAGTTCACCACTCACACACCTGCATCGAAAAAATTCTTTGACCGAAATATGTCAATCACCTGTATATCCTGGATATGCTAGGACATCTATTACCAAATGCCTTGATGGCATTCTCGAGATCAGAATTAGTCATATACCCATGAGCTAAATTATCTCTGCACCAACACAAAATCGACTGCATTGTTCAGAACTAAATTTCAATTTAAAAATCAACAAAAGGCGTGAAGCAATTGACTATGAGTGAATGTGGAAAAGTTCAAAGATTACAGTTTCTGAAAGTGGTTTTCCTGAAACAAGTGCCTCCCTCGAATCGCATTATTATCAACCATGAAACCTATAATACACAAGGCAATTGAGACAAACAAAGTTAACCAAATCAACAGGCGAAAGTACAGAGGGAACTGATTTCACTATCAAGGAGAGTAGCTCAAATGCATATTTTACAAGGGACTTCAAATTGAGTTTGAGAGCTGTATCAAGAAGGGTTTTTCTTCGTCTTTTGTACTAGATACATTTCAAATAACTACTTAGTAAGAGTCATTTGGAATTCTTAATGTTAAGGATTGTAGTTATAAAAGGTTAAGGGTTGCAGTTATACAAAAATTAAATTTTTCCCTCTTGTTCGTCTCTAGTTTGGCAAGCCTTTTAAATTAAAAAGTTAACATCAAAATGCCTTTAACTGCAATTCGCATCCCTCCAAACGGAGCCTAAAGTACAATTCCGGCATCAAACGAAAAAAAAAAAAGTCAACCCGATCTTCAGAAAACCAGGTCCAGATTCATTAATTCTTTTATTTTCCGAGGAAATATACACCAACAATTCAAAAAATATATATATTGTTCTTAATATCGCTATCTTGGTTTTTTGAACCGATATCGCTATCTTAGTTGACTAAAAACAGAATCCTTCACTTCATTGAGCTAATTCCACTGTTTGGCTTAGCTACCCTCAATGCCCTCATTATCAAGACAACAATATTTTTAAAAAAAAAAAATGCAGAAATTCACAAATTTTCTGAGCTGCAAGTTGAAATTTAACCATTGCGTGACCAACCAAAACAAGAGAGAGGAAGAAACATGAAGGACCAGAAGAGGACCTGAGATGCTGGGCGTCCGTTCGCCGCCTCTGGCCGCGGCAGGGTGGAAGAAGTAGGTGAATCTTAGAGAGAGAAATAGGAGAGAGAGTATGAGTTTCATTTTGTTGTTCTTTTTTGTTTACTCTGCTTCAGATCGTTAAACGTTGAACGATGCGGAGAGAGAGAGAGAGAGAGTGGTGATTGGCGTGAAGAAGAGAGAAGGTGAAATGACGGAAATGACCTCTGAGCATTTGCTGCATAGCCTGCAATGGCATTCGACAGTAAGAGGCCCAAATTGCCCATGTCAAGCACCAAAACCGCGGAGGCCCGATAATCTCAGTCCAAGACCAAGTCCAGCCCAATCAAATATCAATAATACACAACTTTTTACCACACCCACCCGCAACTGCTAACTCAGGAATAAGGAAAACAATAACGAAAAGTCTACGCCCACCACTCACTTTTTACTGATCCCTCCACCTCTCTCATCTCACCATCCAAAAGTGTTTTGGATGGTCTGAATTTTAGAAAACCCTGTAACGATTTATTTTTTAAAATCCGAACCATTGACGGTGAGACCAGGCGGTGGACGTAGCACCGCCGAAACAATAATGCCAACTTTCTTTTAGGTGTGCTAAGTCAACAGTTGCGGCTGATTGTGCATGTATCATTATTCCTCAAAAGTCAAATCTAGTTGTCTTGGTTTTAGCCCGAGAAGTTTAGAAAACGGTCTAGCTGCATAACTTGAGGTTCAACCAAATAAATTGCTCAAATGATCCCCAATAATTCCAACAATGATTTTTCAGATGGGGCAATTGGGAAAATACAGCGCCAGTGTCTTTGGATACTTGGGTTCTTTATACCCAACTACCATTTTACAATAGGAGACAATAATGTGTTTGCTATTTGTTGATATTGAAGCAAGTCCTACGAAAATCGCAACCTAATCTTACCTCCGATCAATTGCTTACGGAATGTGCTCCCATTTCTAGAACCCAAAGGTACGAACACTCGTTAAGTGCTCGTTCGGTATGCTATCTTATTAAGCAAATAAGCTAATAAAACGGTATTATACCAAGCAAAGGCCTAAGTAATCGTGAAATTATACAATAATAATCTGGGGGTCGACCCCTTAAACTCGTAAGTAAACGACTTCGGCCCACGAAATTAGTCTTCTAGAAAACATAAATGGGCCCTTCAATAGTACTCCTAAAAAGCCCATAACCCAGTCAACCGGCTGTCAAAGTGGAAGTCGAGTCAGACGCTGCACGTTGTTTATCCTCTTCGCCGTCCAAAAGCTTGTCAAACCTCTGTGATTGGCTCTCATGGGCCCTTCCACGTCAGTATGTCCATTTTCCATGGCCCACACAACTAGCCGAATGGCTCTCACCGTTCCCCACTCAAACATGATCGCAAGCGTTTGGCAACCCAATAATGCTAGGCACACTGCACACAACTGCTATCCGCCACACCCCAACCACACCCGGTCTTACGCGGGCACTGCATGATTGTTAATGAGAGAAAAAAATATTTTCAAATTATTTTACAACCACCAATAATGTCGTGCCACGTAAGTAGTTGTGGCCACTAATTGTATTCCTAGCGTTTTTGTTATTGGTTGGTTGCTGAGAAAAGTTAAAAGTAAAATCCGCCAATTATATTTATTGAGTACTCTCGAAATATTATCTGACATTATAATGTGATACTCCCCACAAATAAAAGGTCATCGTCACAATGTAGATTACTTCTTATTTCACCACCAAATAAAAGTAACTGATAGATATATCTGTCACATAATTTATTGTTACGTAAATATTAGGCATACCACGTGATAGTGTTCCAGTTAACCGTTGAGAGTGTGTTTCAGTTAACCCCTTTAAAAAATAAGTACTTATTTGTAATTTTTAAATTTAAAAATACTAGACTTACTACAACGATCTACGCCAGCTGACCTCCTAACTATTCGCCTAACCACATGGCTCAAAAGATTAATCTCAAATTATACATTCGCTAGTCTTGTATACTATTTCAACTTTCCTTTGTTCCCCGATGTGGGACTTCTCAACATGGGGTATCACACTTACTGAAATTAAAAAAAGAAATATGCAAAATGAATCTTATTTGATCGAGATCTATCAAACTCTGTAAAAAAAAAAAATTAAATTTATTTTGAAAAATCTATTATTTTTAAGCTTTAAATTAAATCTTTTTTTTTGTTTAACTGCTTATTTGAGAGAGCGGAACGGACCTGAATTTACTACTCACATGCTCACAGCGTAATCAGAATCGATCGGTTGCAAAATGATGCAGTACATAACAAAAGTTCAGTGCATTCCGCTGTTGGCAGTTGGAAGCGACGCGTGGCTTATCGTTGATTGTTATATTTTAATTTTTTAATGCGAGTGCTACGCCGACCACCACATCATTTTATTCTGACTTTTTTGTCCATTGTTTATTCCAGATTGTTCTATTTGGGATCTTTTCTTAAGTTCCAATGACACAATTATGTTATCATAATTTAATTCTCTACCATCCGCAAGTCATTCTAGATTGTTCCATTTCGAATCTCTCCTTCTTCTTTTTTTCATTTTTATATTTATGTAGACTAATATTTCCTGTGTCTCGATTTACTGTCTTCGTTCTATTTTAACCGGCTAAAAAATGGGTTATACGGAGTATTTTTAAATCCGTAATGAATTTTTTATATCCGTAGTTATATTTTTAAAGGTGGATGACTTCAACTCTCGGTGAATTCAAACCTTTATTCTTCATCCACTCCTAATACTTAGAAATACAACATGCAACTTCATTTTTTTTTAGCTTGTCAATCTATATTTGTGCTAAGGTAAGTTTTTTTGAACATAAATTTTTGTCTATTCTTAATATAGTTTTTATCTATTGTTTAGGTAACGAATGCCCACTACGTAGTAATTTAAGGATTCAAGTGCAAAAAAAATATAAATATTTTTTTCTTTGTTATAAGTCGTAGTGTTCATACCGACTTACAAGTACTGCGACTAATCTCTGGGCCATCAATCATATCGTTCTCTTTGGAGTTCTCAATGGAATTTGGAGCGAAGCTCATGGCTCCATAAGAGTTAGCACTAGGGAGATTTTGAGCCCAAGAATTAGAAAGTACTAGGCCTAAGTCTTAGGCTTTGACAACTAGATCAATCCAAAGGGATGGAAAATTATGGAGTTAATGTTATGCACTCGTGTTCGCGGAAATGATTTTCCTACGCCCTTTTATTATTTCTATTTCACTTTTCACACATGAAAGCCAAGTTTAATAATTCTATGTAATAGAAATTTGTTATAATAATGTCTAGCTTAATGGTCAATTGGTCATACAGATGATATAGCACATGCATATGAATTACATAACAAAAGTAGTTGCGTGTCCACATAAATGAATTTCGTACACCCTTTTTTTTTTTATATTTCCATTTCACTTTTCACACAAGAAATAAACTTTAATAATTCTACATTGTTGCGGACAAAAGAAATTTGTTACTCTCTCCGTTCCTCATTAAAAGTCCATTTTTCACTTTTCTGTTATTTTTATCTTGTTTATGTCTTTTAATTTATAAGTTTTTTTTTTATGATTTTAAAAATTTTGACTGATAAAACCAATTGAGATCATCAAATAATATTCATATTTAATATTTTTAACATTATAAATTAAAAAATATAAATAAACTTTTAATATATCCGAAATAGTAACATGGAGTCCCATCTAGCAACAGGGGGAATATAATCATTTTCCAATAGTAGGAGTACTATTTTGTTTGTCGAAAGTTAAGATTAACATGTAGGTTTAGCCCCATGCATGCAGCCATGCGCATGTCTAGCCTAATGGTCATACAGATGATATATTAGCACATGCATATGAATTAGTGGGGGCCCACAAAGGGCATGCTGCAAGTGGGTAGTAGTATTTTAGAAAGATCAATGACACTAAGCAGAAGATATATTCCTAGCACGAGGTTGAGCCACGTCGCCTTTTGCCAAAGATCGAGACGAGATGCATATGGTGTGCAATTTACACTGGGCACCCCGCCATAATACTGAAATTCCTACAAATCCGCCGCTTTATCAACAGACATTACACTCGCACCCCTATCGTGGTTTTCTTGGTGAAATTTTGATATGCTACCCTGACCCGGAGGGTTAGTCAGCGTGGTCGGTGGGTGCGCGCCCCTTGCCCGATTAGTCGATGTGTGCGTAAACGGTCTGGACTTTAGTCACATAATCCTTTAAAATACATTGCGCGTCTTCAATCCTCGCACTACGTCTGTGTTCTCAGTCTTCGCTCTCGTGATTTAAGTAGTTTGGAACGTGTTTCGAAGACACTTTCACACTCGCGCTTGAGCCCCCGTTTGCTCATACAAATTATGTAATTTGGGTCCATGCATCCAAACTGTTTTACCCAATAAAAAAATGATATTACTACTACCCTAGTTACACGTATATTGATGACCCTGTGTTCTCTCCCTCACACCCACACGCATATATCTGCAACCCATTCCTCTCTTTTTATTTACTATCTCATTTTTTATCCATCTATTTGTTATTTTTTATGTATAAAAATTCATGATAGTTCTATTAAAGGTATTACAAAACCACGAGTCCCTTGCCTTCCCATACATACAACATTCAAACTCAGTTCTACACTGAGAATCACCTCTTTCATTCCATCCTCCCACATTTCCTTCATTTATCCTCACTGCCTCAAACTAGATTGCTACCTAAGTCCATTATATCAAATATAATTGATTTGTGATAAATAACTACTCTCAACTAGATATTCATTTTTTTTCAATTATGATCTTTAATTTTATTCCCTGCATTTCACCCAATAGACTATAGTTTTATATTTACGTACGGACGTGTTCCTATAGTCGATGAGATAATGGTGCGTGGTTGAGTGCTTAAACCGAAAACCTTGCATTTGATAAGGTTGAAACCCCAAGCGTAGGACTAGATCGTCGATAGCATAATTTTTAGAAGTCCGGAATCGTACCCATTGAGAATCGAATATAGTTTAATCGGATTGTAGGTTTTATATAATAGATTGTGGCGTTTAAGACGACCAACTTGGTTTTGCTTTAAACGGTGGAAACACTAAGTAAAAGACTAGAAATAAGCTTTATGAACTAAAAGAGGCAAGTCTAGGGATCGTCCTTCCCTTGACAAAGGCTGTTACCGGTTCTCGATTATAACTTAAACGAGAGTTACGACCGCGTGCTTACGCTCAGAAGATTTAGCTTTAATGACTACGTTTATCGAAAGATGTGATTAAACGGAGGTGAACTAACTCGTTTAACAAATTAATCAAACACATAGGAGGCCACAAGCCCTCGGTATGCCGCTTGCCAAGACCGCTTGACTAAACACCATATCAAGGAGTTAACACCCCTAATTTAGTCCAAAAATGCAAGTTAAACTCTATTCCGAAAACTATGCTTTTAAGCCCAAAGGTTTGAGAATCACATAACCACCTAAGTCATTGGAAAAGAGTAGCCTAAGACTTAGCCAAAAAACTACTCACTCATAGCTAAAACTCTAGAAAGCTTGCTAGAAATCACAAACATGTTTAACCGACGAAAATGGAAATAAACTTGATATTAAGGAAAATTTAGTCCGTAGTTACAAAATTAATACACGATAAATTAAACGAAACCAAATACTTACTTGAGTTCTTAAGAAAAATGCAAAAGAGAAAGCTTGGAGAAGACAACAATGAAACTTAAAGCAAAAGACTAACCTCGACTAACTACTTTTTTTACAAGTGAGAGAGAGGGAGGAGTATTTACACAAGAGACCTTCTCTCTCCACACAAAATATCCCAAAAGGTACCTACTAATGGAAAGTTTCCACTATGGAAAGTTGAAAACTCTCAAAAGTCTCCCGTATCGATACAAGAACTTCTGTATCGATACTGAGCAATTTTGGCTGCAATCCAAAGTTCTCCGTAGCGAACCCATATCGATACACAAGTTCCCGTATCGATACGCTGAAGCCTGACTTTCTCTCTGTTTCGTTCTAGTATCGATACAACTATTTTTGTATCGATACCCAGCAGCTTCCTCAGCATCCTGCATCATGGCCTCAGCTTTAGCAGGCAGCTTCTAGCAGCTTCACAGCTCCTTAGCATCTTATTTTCATTCATTAACTTAAGTAAAGACTACATTTTAAACCTTTCTTTTACATTTTCTTTACTTTAATTTATTTAATGAAAATAATAAAGTACCCCCCCCCATTTGGAAACAATGGCATTACTAGAATTTTAAAATTCTAATTAAATCAAAATGTCAACCCCTCACTTTTAGTGTAAAATGGAAAACTGTACGTTTTTCACAATAGAAAATGGCTCAAAACATGACCTTACTCTTCAAAAAAAAACCTCAAAACTTTGTAGCTACTCTTAGAAAAATTCAAGAATCAATTACTGTCATTTTTAATCTCGAAAATTGATACTTTTTCAGAAAGTCATTTTTTCATACTTAGACAGATTTTAAGGGCCGACAGGGTCTTCGGGTACTTATAAGCACTTGGGCTATCCGTGGCGTTGAAAAGCGCATTATTTGCATATTTTACCTGAAAACACTAAAAACATACCTTACGTGCAATATTGCTATAAAAGCTAAATAAACGCAAGATAAAACAATATAAAACGGAACTAGTCGCACTAAATATCTACAATATTGGATGCTCATCATTGAGTCATTCTGTAAAATCGTTTTGAGGTGCGTAAAAGAGGAGGTCGAGTAAAAGAGATAATAGTATGGTGTTTTCTTCACATGGTGTGGATGGACAAATGATGTAAAGTTTGGGGTGGCGATGGATTGTAGTGGTTACAGTGATATTGTGGAGGCTAGCTAGGAAAACAAGTTCTGTTTCCTTATTTCTATTTGGTGAAATTTTGAAGGTGAAAAAGATGAAGATTGATCCAAATTGGGGTGAGAATAACAGTAGTAGAAGACTTCTAATTGTGGAAATTAAAGCATGGCCCACGGTCCACTCCTGAATGAATCTTTTTAGTGTCCCTGTAGTTTTAGGAGTGAGAAGAATTAGAACGCAACAGCATAGAATGGAAATATGGGGGGCCATGGTGCGAAAGAAAAAGTTGTAAGATGGGGTTAAATAATTACTAGTTATTAGGCATAGTAGTAGTTCCGTTGCATTATCAATAGCTGAACGGCTATTGGAGAAAGGTCACTGTCCATCGTTGAAGAGGAAAAATATAGAGATGTACCCGGAATTCTAACATAATCGCGTGTTTATCCAATGATTCACAGTCATACGATTAGGGCCGTAAACGGATCGAGCAGTTCGCGAGCTCGGCTCGGTTCAGCTTGTTAAGGCTCGGCTTGATTCGGCTCCTTTAGTTAACGAGCCGAGCTCGAGCTCGAGTTTTCGGCTCGTTCAACAAAAGTTCGGCTCGTTAAAGAAGGCTCATTTAGTAAATAACTAAGCTCGGCTCGTTAAGGCTCGCGCTCGCCGAAGCTTGGTTCGGCTCGGCTCGTTTACACCCCTAATTAGGTTTTGTTCACACGTTTAATTTTTTCTCCACTTTACGCTATTGTATCTCTACCTATATATCTCGTACTTTAAAAAAAAAAAATGATGATATATCTCAATTTATTACTCAAAAAAAACCCCTTAAAACCTTTACCACACAGTCCTCTTTTTTTTTTTTAATCCTTACCACACAATCCTTTTTGGTTCACATATTTTTTACTTGCAAAGGGCATGGCTCTTTTTTTTTTTTTTTTTTTTCTCTTTGAAAGGGAAGGGATCGCTTGTCTTTTTTTTTTTTTTTGGGTAAAGGGAAAGGGGAAGGGATAGCTCATAGCTTGTCTACGTTCGCACAAAACCCGGACGACTATAAGCTCTACTCGAGGATTGTCTTTTGCTTGTAACAAGATAAGAGTTTGATTTCTCAAGCTCACTTTTTTGTTTCAGGAAGCCGACGAGGACCCCCCCCCCAAAAGTTGTCCTGTAGTTATTAAATACAAATCTAGGCGAACAAATTCATTCATTCAGATGAACATCACAAATAAGAGAAAATTGATATAATTCGAGCGTAATGCGTGTGTATATATATATATATATCGGGGCGGTTCCGAAAACAACTAATTAGACACTTAAAAAAGCACATCATAGTTCTCCGATCAAATTTTAATGATCCGAGTCGCTCAATGTGATCAGAACGTGATTGTAAAGTTACTCGAAAGAAATCAACCAAAAAAAGACAGGGAAGGACTTGATCTGAGCAGTTTTTAGCTTAGATTTGATGAACGATTCAATTTAAAATTACTCAAAACAAGCACTTCCCGGTCATATTTTTAGCTAATTTTATGCGAGCACCCTTAAAATCACATTCTGCACACATTGAACGGTTCGGATCATACAAAATTTGATCGGGAACTATGAGATTGAGATTTGGGGTGTTTTTTTTTAAGGTGTTTAATTAGTTATCCGCGGAACCGCCCCGTTTTGGTACTGAAAATGCAAGCAGAGTGATCTTTAATTGTCCTCAATGCTTACAATTTTACATAATTTAAGAATGTTATCTCGTTTGAATACTAATGAATAATATTGCTTTGCGAAAATTGACTTTTCTTTTTTAATTAATAATTATTTTACCGGTGAAATGTGTGCAGCTCCATCCTAACCGACCCTAGCTATCATCAAGTTCGTGATTAATCAAAAGTAGCAAAGCGGTGTTTTCCCCCCCCCACCACTGAAAAAGTGACTTCATTTCCTTTGTCTTTGTGGGATGAAGAAGTGGCTTAGCACTAAAATTATAGTCAACCAATAATCAATAAATTTATGTGCATAATTTAGCATATCCATAAAAATAGTAGAGTCCACTGCATCAAGCGGGACGCACATATTCAAAAAAAAAAAAAAAATTTAATCAATCGCAATCTTAGAAGAACGCGCAGGATCTATATATAAGGAAGACGGACGAAATTAAATTCACAATTGTAAGTTTTCCGGAGGGTCGGTAAAGATCGAACTCACGAGTCGCAATCGTAAGTTGATTTTTCTCCCTCTGTCAACCCCCACTATGAAAGGTTCCGAGCACTACCGCGCATTTTTTTTACTAATGTGTTTTGGAAGTCCTCCATGATTAATCTTCGAGAGTAAATTCTATCCACCATAGGTCCAAACCCCATGGTTTCCACCACCGCTTGTGGGTTCTATAGAATTTTTTTTTTGTTAAAATCTGAACCGTTCATTTTATAGGGTACGTAGGGTAGTATATCCATGGAAAAAATCAGCTTGATTGAATATTGATAAGTATGTCAAAACTTGTATTTTGGTTTACAGAATGGATGGTTATAGATTTTGAAGTTAAATTGTCCATGACTGTCCATTTTCTAAACCAAAAATTCGATTTTTAATATATCTTTTGACGTCCGATCAACCTCATTTCTTGCGTGAATATATTACCATGCGGGCCCTACAAAATGAACGGTTCAGATTATAATAAAAAAATGTTTGGTGAGACCCGCAGCAGACAGTGGTGGAAAGAATTTTTTCTCTTTAATCTTCTTGGGAACTTCCTTTTCTGATCTGAGTATAAAACAGGCTTCTAGTGCATCACTGGCCTTCATTACCCTATTTATAACGAATAATAAAACATTCCACTTGGGCGGCGCTTCATTGAAATCGTTTCCTTTTTGACTGATGACGATACGTAGGAGTAGTATTAATCTGGTCGGCCAGTCAAGCCGATGTCAATCCGAAGCTAGAAAACAACTTTCAGAGATGCGTTTGTGTTTGAATTCGGGATTCAAAGTCGTGTTTGGTCGAAGGTTTTGATCCCCTCAATTTGTCAATAGGATATACTACTATTTCGTGGTCGTTTATATGATGACTACAAAGAGCACAAGAGCATATCCAAGGACGGAACTAGGAATCTAATCTGCCTTGGGCTAATCTAAAATATATATGAACCAAAAAGAGCTCTATAATTAATGTCTGACAAACTTGTATATTATTACGACAATGTTCAAAAATAAACAAAGAAAAAGTACAAAAAACGTACACTATTGAAGTTGTACTCTATTGAGTTGTGTCCTACATTATTTCAGAAAGTATAAATCATTTAGTATTATCGAATTTGAGTTGATATCTTCAACAACTTCTCTTTCAAGGTAGATGATCATAGGATGAGGCGGGCTAAAATTTAATGAGCTAAAACTTTACACATAAATTTTACTCCTTTTTTTAAGTCCACAAGGGCTATAGCCCACCCTAGTCTCCATTTAGTTCCGCCCTTGAGCATATCTATCCAAGCGCTCTATATAAGTACTACTATAACTTAAAGAATTAATGAACCGCTCAAATCATACTTTATTTTGATCTATTTTAGAAATTATATTTCGAGTCTCCAAATTAATATCGAGGCTTCTTCGAAAAAATATATACAAATAATTCAGTTAAGCCAACTTATTTGCTTGCCCCCTAAATTTGAGCATATCTGTATTTTATTTACAATATTTGAACTCCCAAAATTGACGATTACCTCATCTTTTTATGGAGTTAAGTCACGCTATTTAATATCCAAAAAATTTTCATTAGTGATCATTTTAATTTTACAAACTGTTAGGTTGACAATAGAAAACATCTCATTGTGTTGAAAGAATAAACCCAGGATCGATACAGCTATTCATAATATAATTATCATTTACTCATTCTCCCGTTAAGTATTAACACCCGTGTATCCTCCCGTACTATAGGGTTTCGTGTCCCCACCTTCAATATATTCATGATTCGTTTTCGTTTACGTTCGCCAATAAAAAATGGATTCCAAAAATTTTGCACACGCATCGAGTGACAGTAAGCAAATTATAAGTTGACGAACCAATAATCAGCTATTCCTTTGTCGATTAATTGGTTGATGTTACGTGACAAAACAAAAAATAAGGCCAACATTAGTTAGGTGAGTGTGAGATGACGCCTAACGGGTTTCAATGGAAGTATACTATATTTACCTAAAACCCCATGTGCACATACTCGTCAGCAGCTCCCCACCAAAACTCTGGCCAAAATATCTAGGACAAGTCAGATAGCACCGGGGCCATACAGTCGAGGTTAAAGTTGGAAATTCACCTGCTTTGGGTGCCTCTCCTTTTCCCCCCCGTGATTCGACACATTAAATTACTATAAAGGGTAAATTTCACCGACACCCCTAAAGTTTTCCATAGTGACAAAAATTCATTTCACGTATGAGAAAATACAAATAAATCTTTTGTAGTTTCAATGTTTATCTCACTGACATCCGTATTCAACCAAGCTCATGATGAAATCAGCCAAAAGTTGCTTACATTAACAAACTAAAGCTTTTCAATAACAAAATAAATACTAACAAAAAGCTCTCAATTCTTTTCCTTTTTTTTATTATTTATATCTAAACTAATGAATTTATTGTTTTTGATCAAAATGGTTATGTCAAGGAGTAAAAGTTAGGATAACTATTAGGGTAAATAACTAAAACTATATTTGAGGTTTCTAAAAATTACAAAATTTTCTTCACTGTTGAGAAATTACAAAATATCCCTTTATCACATAATAGATTACTCATTTATCCTGATGTAGCCGCATGGAAGCTTGACGAAATCTTGCTGAAATCTTCAAATTCTAATTACAAAACCAAACAGTATTTTTTAGCCTATAAAAGGCTTTTCCGTCTCTGCAGCGTTTCACAAGCTATGAGGGACAACGCGGTCCATTGTAGTTAAAACTTGATGATGCTAGACAGATTTTTCAAAATTTTTAGCTGTTACATCACAACAAGGGAGTAATTTGTTATTCGATATGGGATAAGTTAAAATTTTTCAAAAGTGAGGGGGCAATCTATAATTTTCCGAAGCCAGGGTGATTTTGGTAATTTAACCCATTTTGATAGAAATTGCTTTTTCAATGATAAAATATAGTCATTTCAATTCATAATATGTGGTAGTTTGATAGTTTTTTTTTTTATTAGTAAAAAAATAATGAATTTGTTAATAAAAGCCACTTTTGGCTGATTCTGTCACGTGTTTGGTCAAACGATTGTTCATTAGGGTACCGAACAAATGAAAATTGAAATCATAAGGAGATTTATAGTCATTTTTCATACACAATAGATATCTCTGTCATTAAAAAAAACCCTCAGGGGTGTCATTGAAATTCACCCCTTAATTTAAAATCCTTTTCTAAACATAATGGCCTTCACATGCCATGGTATGCATGCATGTATGTATGAAATCATAATCATGTATATGGTGATGATGATAATGGATCAGCCTCTAAGGGCTATAAGGGCGAGAGGAAAATATCATTGCCACGTACGCAGCGTATCCCAAGCTTTGGAATACTGAGAGTGCAGCTAAAGATCTCTTTCTCTCTCTATTCTCTCTCTCTCTAGACCATCTCCACCCAAAATCTGCCCTCTGCAAGGAAAACAAAGATAAAGATCTCAAAACCGCAAGCTCTCGTGATCATCTCCTGAGACAAGTGAATCAGGTACTCGATTTTGCTGTGTCTTAGTAAAGTTCGATTCTTGTTTTGGTTGCTGTTGAAAATGAGGAAAAAGAAGAGAAATCGAGAATTCTAGTGGTTGAATTCTTTAGTTGAGGTGCGCGTAAGCCGGAGACACCCGAGTATGTTCTGAAAAAAACTGTGCTGAGCTGTTTTTATTTTGTGGATAGAGTTTTGTTGTTTTCAATTTTCCAGAAACAGAAATAGAATTAGGTTGCTTTGTTGTTGTGATTTTGTTATATTCAGAGGATCCAGCGAATTTCTTTAATATCGGAATTTTATCGCGGGTTGCGGCGAAGGAAATAGGTAGGTGTTTGTTTTTTGTGTAATTTGAGCGAATTATTTAAGGATTTTGAATTCACTAATTTCCTTCCTCTCTTTTTTTTTTCCTCCCCTATCTTGATGAGTTTGTGTGAATACCTAAAAACTCATTCGAAATTCTGAATTCACTAATTTTTTTTCCTTTTTTGTTTTGATTTTATGTTTTTCTGATTCAACTTTGGGGCTTTTTTGATTTCTATCTATTCCCTTTGTTGATTTTCGATCTACCGAAATAATGATTAGTTACTTTGATTTCTTTATTTCCTTTGTTAAAAGGTTGGTTAATGGTTTATGTTATTGGCAGAAGAAACCAGCAATTCTCTTTAACCAAACAGTCATTTCGTGATGTAGAATTGGGGCTTGGTTATAACTTTGGTTTAATTATGTCCTTCTGTTGTTTGGAAAATGCTAATCATAGTCCACTGGGCGGTGGTGAAGATGTAGATACCGCTTTGGAATATGTGAGAATTGTATAAAGATATCGACAAATGACAAGTGTATTATTGGTGGGAAATATGTATTGAATTTCCAACTGTTTGAGTGTTATTTGCACATTAGCAATGGGTGATGGTTATTTGTTGGCATGACCCTCGTCTTATTTATTCCATTTTATTCGCAGGAAGGATATTCCCTAATCATTTCTCAGAGATACAGGGCTCTATTTTGAGCCCAATAAGTTCAGAACGCTTGCAGATATCTGGAATTGCAGTTTTTTAGTTTTCATCAGGTGGATAATTTTGACAGCTTATTGCTTAATTGATTAATTGAGAAACTGCGGTTGGTGTGCTGTTGGCCCGAGAAATGTTGAATTACAATCTTCTGATCCTTGATTGGTAGTGGTTGTAGCGGGATTTCTTAGCATCTCTATTCCTATATAGAAGGCAGGCATATTATGGCTAGTTTATATGAAAGGTGGATTGATGGCCTTCAATACTCCTCGCTGTTCTGGCCTCCACCGCAAGATCAACAACAACGGAAGGTGTGCTTAGTTTCTTAAACAAGCATTTGAATGAAACAAAATTCATTTCTCTAGTGTTGATTTGTCGCAAGTTTGTTTACTTCAACTCCTCTCTTAAGGGTTGTATGGTAGTATCTGAAATTCCTAATAGCTTCGTACGTTTCCAGTTGATATCCTTTCTGGTCTATTTTTCTCTACCTTCATTTAGTTCTTAATGCTATCGATAAATAAGTTTCTTTCATTTTTATCTTATTTCTAGGCTCAAATTACTGCCTATGTTGAATACTTTGGTCAGTTCACATCAGAACAATTTCCCGAGGATATAGCTGAGGTACAGTTTCTTTCTTTCTATTATCTCCTGCTGGGGTTTTCCTTTGATGATAGCTCAATTTATTGCCCCATTATTTTGAAAGTGGCTTTTATTAGGAGCTTAAGATATAAAATGCTTGACCAATTCTGCCTTCAATGGTTATTTTGACTGATTAAACTCATAACTGATTTTGCCCACTGATACCTTTCTTCTTTTCTTTGGACAGTTGATTCGTAACCGTTATCCATCAAAGGAAAGACGCCTTTTTGATGATGTTTTAGGTATCAGTTTTCGCCCATGTTATTCTGTACAACTACTGATGGTAAAATTACTGGTCCTCGGATGTTTTGGCAGCAGACTAACTATTTTATTTACTTGTTCAAATTCCAGCAATATTTGTCCTCCATCATCCAGAGCATGGGCATGCTGTCATTCTTCCTATCATTTCATGTATCATTGATGGTACCTTGGAGTATGATCGAAGTAGTCCTCCATTTGCTTCTTTCATTTCCTTAGTCTGCCCAAGTAGTGAGGTATGGAAATGCCCGCAAAAGTTTCTGTTTGGGCCATTATTGACTTTATTAACATTTAGTGGTGAATGTTTTGTCTTTATCTAAAGTTCGTTTAAAGGGATTTCATGCCGACTTTCCTGTAACTAGCATATCTATAATATACATTTCAACTTTCAATAAACCCTGCAATGTGCTTTATGAGTTGATCTAGAGAGTTGATGCTACATGGTTAATTTCCAGAATGAGTACTCCGAACAGTGGGCTCTGGCATGTGGAGAGATTTTAAGAATTTTGACTCACTACAATCGACCGATTTACAAGGTTGAGCATAAGCTCAGTGACTCAGACAGAACTGACAGTGGCAGTCTTGCTACAACAAGTAACTCTCCGAAAAAAAGTAAATCTTCGGGAAAAAGTAACTCCCCAAGCAGGGATGGAACGCAGGAGAGGAAGACGTTAAGGCCTTTGTCTCCATGGATTACTGATATATTGCTGGCGGCGCCTCTGGGTATTAGAAGTGACTACTTCCGTTGGTAAGTGACTGTGGTTCTCTTGTTGCTTGAAATCTTCATTCAGCTCAGTCTACCATACCATTCTCAGTCTACCATACTATTCTTTAATCTTTCTAAGCTTAATTAGAAACTTTTCTTGCTATGCCTGAATATCCTGGACTGTTATGCCTTAACAGGTGTGGTGGAGTGATGGGAAAGTATGCAGCTGGAGAACTCAAACCTCCTTCAACTAGTAAGTGGTCTCTTCTTTTGGAATCCGTTGACTATGATTTGCACATCATGTGGTTCTATGTGTGCGTTCTAACATTTGATCTGCATATTTTGTTCTCTGTTTAGTTTCAAGTGATAGTTGGCAAAATCTTCATCAACAAGACAACTACATTGTAGGATGCATAAGCTGCAGTTTCAACTCAACTAATGAATATCCAAAGAGAAAAGCAATATTAAGTCACCAATTGTCACAAAATCTTTCTATTTTGGGTCAATTAGGTGATCTAACATGGTATCTGAGTTCTGGCTCTTGGATCAAGTCTCCTTATCTATTACCCCATCTTATCATGTCATTGGGCACTCTATACAGTGTGTTACTGTGTGCTCGTTTACTGTTGTTTGGTTGCCGTTGCATTGGTGAGGCACGTTTTCTTGTGGGAAGTGTTAGCTTGATATGAAGTTTCAGGCCAATGGTTAATAATTAATTCCATCTCGGTCCTCTTCATTGGTTTTCGTTTTTTCACGGGGAGGGGGATTGTTGAATGGAAAGTTGCTGACCAGTGGTAAGAATTGGACCGGGGCATGAGCCTAGTAAGAGGAGCATGTCCAACGGTCATCTTCACTGGCTACTAAAAGCAAGCAGACAGGGACCAACACTTATTAAAGTTTTATTTACGGATCTATTTCGATTTCTATTCAATATACCCAGCTCATTTGATTCTCCGTGGCCCCACCTGAATCTCAAGACTTCATGTGAATGCAATATAAAGATGAGTCTAGTTTTATGTTCTTGTTTGTGACATAAGTATTTCCCTTTGATATGCTATTGATTGGTTTCTTGCTCAATCTCTCTTTTCCAAGCTTCCCGTGGATCAGGGAAGCATCCCCAACTCATGCCATCAACTCCAAGGTGGGCCGTTGCCAACGGCGCTGGTGTTATTCTTAGTGTGTGTGATGAGGAAGTTGCTCGCTATGAGACTGCTACTTTAACTGCAGCTGCTGTCCCTGCACTTCTGCTTCCTCCTCCAACAACAGCTATGGATGAGCACCTTGTTGCTGGCCTACCGGCTCTTGAGCCATATGCACGTTTATTTCATCGGTAAGTATTTTGGACCTCTCACTGCAGTCTGAAGAAATTATTTGATAGTAGTACTGACAGTTTTGTCTTTTCTTCTGCCTTAGTTATTATGCAATTGCTAGTCCAAGTGCCACCCAAAGACTTCTCCTTGGTCTTCTAGAAGCGCCACCATCCTGGGCTCCTGATGCGCTTGATGCTGCTGTACAACTAGTGGAACTGCTTAGAGCAGCTGAAGATTATGCATCAGGGATGAGAGTGAGTGAATCATTTTCATGTCTACTTTTTAAATACACTGTAATGCCATGCTGGGATGGATGTCACTAACAAGTATCCATATTCTTCATGTACTATGAATTGCATCATTTCCGGTACCTGTGTGAATCAAAGGCTGAGACCACTTCAGAGTACCCCATTGAACTGAATATTGGTCATGTCTATTATAAAGGCTAGCTTGGGAGTTCACTTATTAAAGGAAATTTCGGTATAGTTAATTTGCTTGCATGCCTCTTAGTGCAATCCCATGGTGGGGAGCTTTTGATTAGGGCACCAGTTTGGACGTTAAATTTACATGAAGCTACAACTTTTAGATATAATCGACTATGCTCGCCATTGTTAGGAGAAAAAGCACCAAAATAGCAGAAACAAGAACTGTTCCTGACAAGATTATAATTCATCAGCCTTCATCAATTCTCATGAAAAAAGGTGAAGAGGTGTACAGTTTACTCATAAGTATTGCATAAAAAATGACACATGGTGTAGAACAGATGTGTATGAAACATGCAGTACATGATGGAACTGTTTGCACAGCATACATACAATGCTTGACAGCTTGAGCACTAATTTGATGTCATCTCATCAGTGCATTAGATTTGAGATTGACTAAGGCATCGATCAACTTTTCTTAAGGGAGGGTATTGACTGCTATGTGAATTTATTTTCTGCCACATGCATGACTCAACCATGTATTTTTTATGTAGCTTCCGAGAAACTGGATGCATTTGCATTTCTTGCGTGCAATTGGGACTGCGATGTCAATGAGAGCTGGCATTGCTGCAGATGCTGCCGCAGCGTTGCTTTTTCGCATACTTTCGCAGCCTGCATTGCTTTTTCCTCCACAAAGGCAAGTCGAAGGAGTTGAAGTTCAAAATGAACCTGTGGATGGCTATAATTCACGGTACAGGAAACAGGTACTAGGCAGCAATTTTTATTGTTCTTCGCGATCAATTGCTTACAGTTGCTAAAGAGCAGTTTTTCTGGTGATGCCCTCAAATTCAGTTCCTTTTATAAGAAGGTTTACTCACTGAACTTGTACTGCTTTCTGTGCTTAATTTTGACCAGATAGAAGCGCCTGCAGCTGAAGCAACGATAGAAGCCACTGCCCAAGGGATTGCATCAATGCTTTGTGCCCATGGGCCTGAGGTTGAATGGAGAATATGTACCATATGGGAAGCTGCCTATGGTCTGATTCCATTAAGTTCCTCCGCCGTTGACCTTCCGGAGATCATAGTTGCAACCCCCTTGCAACCTCCCATTCTCTCATGGAACTTGTACATACCTCTTCTTAAAGTCCTTGAGTATCTTCCTCGTGGAAGCCCATCCGAAGCATGTCTCATGAAAATATTTGTTGCCACTGTTGAAGCGATTCTTCAAAGAACATTTCCACCGGAATCCTCCAGAGAAGAAATCAGGAAAACAAGATATATTTTTGGTGTGGGGTCGGCTTCCAAAAATCTTGCTGTTGCTGAGCTTCGCACAATGGTTCACTCCTTATTTCTGGAATCGTGCGCCACTGTGGAGCTCTCTTCGCGTTTGCTTTTTGTTGTGTTAACTGTTTGCGTCAGTCATGAAGCTCAGCCCTATGGGATCAAAAGGCATAGAGGTGATGATAGTTATCTTCCTGATAAAATGAATGAGGAAGTGCAACAGGCATCTAACAACCAGAGAGAAATAAGAATGAGGAAAACGAAAAGACAGGGCCCTATTGCTGCGTTTGATTCGTATGTTCTAGCTGCTGTTTGTGCTCTTGCTTGTGAACTTCAGTTGTTCCCTTTGATTTCAAACGGGCGTAATCATCAAGTTTGCAAAGATGTGCAGGATATAGCAAAGCCTGCAAAGACAAATGGATCTTGTAATGAGATCGGGAACAGTGTTGACTCTGCAGTTCGTCATACTCACAGGATATTGGCTATATTGGAAGCGCTTTTTTCTCTGAAACCATCTTCAGTTGGTACATCGTGGAGTTACAGTTCAAATGAGATAGTTGCTGCAGCTATGGTTGCAGCTCATGTCTCTGAACTATTCAGACGGTCAAAGGCTTGTATGCATGCTCTCTCTGTGTTGATGCGGTGCAAATGGGATAGTGAAATTCACTCTAGGGCTTCTTCACTGTACAACCTGATTGATATTCACAGCAAAGCTGTTGCATCAATAGTTAACAAGGCAGAACCCCTGGAAGCACACTTGATGAATGGAATTGTTTGGAAAGATATTCCGGCATGTCTTGATGGCAGAACGCAAAAGAAATCTGGAAACTCAAACACTATTT
The DNA here is from genome assembly GCA_025413875.1 of Rhododendron molle. Taxonomy (NCBI): domain Eukaryota; kingdom Viridiplantae; phylum Streptophyta; class Magnoliopsida; order Ericales; family Ericaceae; genus Rhododendron; species Rhododendron molle. Next base: position 37,845,138 of record CM046398.1, on the reverse strand, counting down.
GTACTGCATCAGTGCAACCATTTTCATCGCAATTTGGTAATTCAGAAGATTCTGGAACTGAAGTTAAGGGTGAGAAAGCCTTGAGTTCGAATGAAGGGTCTGGAAATGTTTCGGAGAAAGGGATAACAAGTTTCCCATCGGAAGCTTCGGATTTGGCCAACTTACTCACAATGGATAGGCATATAGGGTTTAATTGCAGTGCAAAAGTGCTTCTGAGGTCCGTGTTGGCAGAGAAGCAAGAGTTATGTTTCTCAGTTGTTTCATTGCTCTGGTACAAATTGATTGCGTCCCCTGAAACACAACCTAGTGCAGAAAGTACTTCTGCCCAGCAAGGATGGAGACAGGTAATATGAGATTTTTGACTAATCATGAAATATCTTATTTGTTAGCTGTTTTAGAGCATTCCATTCTTTGGATCTATTTATGCTACTGTACATAAAAATGTGTTCGTTGACTATGTATTTTTGACATACAGGTGGTTGATGCCCTATGCAACGTCGTGTCAGCATCACCAGCGAAAGCTGCGACAGCTGTTGTTCTTCAGGTCCAGATTTTGTTCAACTTGTAATTCAAAATCCTTGTTTAATTGTTTTTTTGACCATGGTGGGCTACAGAAGACCTTAAGTAGTTGGAAACTAACTATTTTGAAGAATAGTTGTTAGTAAAACCATCTGCCTTTTCTTTGCATGATTTTGGCAGAGGTGCCACCTGGCAAGTGCTCCATTGGAGCCTCAGCATCTGTATACTTGGACTTTTTTTGTTTTAACTATAATATTTTTTAGTCACTTTCTCCTACCTCGGTTTCCCTGTCAGGCGGAGAGGGAATTGCAACCTTGGATTGCTAAGGATGATGATCAAGGTCAAAAGATGTGGAGAATCAACCAGCGAATTGTTAAGCTGATTGTGGAGCTAATGAGAAATCATGACACCCCAGAATCATTTGTAATTTTGGCTAGTGCTTCAGATTTACTTCTGCGTGCCACAGATGGGATGCTCGTTGATGGAGAAGCTTGCACTTTACCACAGCTGGAGGTATAACTCAATTTTTTTACCCGTTGTATGTGACATTAATATATTATTAAGTTCTATGATACCCATATTCTGGAAATGGTACATGGGATATGAATTGATAAAATGCTTGTCTTCATACTCTATCTAACTGAACGAAGTAATAATGTTTGATGTAAATTGATAAACCTGCAGCTCCTGGAAGCAACAGCTAGATCAATTCAACCAGTTCTTGAGTGGGGGGAATCAGGATCCGCAGTTACGGATGGCCTTTCAAACCTGTTAAAGGTAATTAAGGAAGTTACGCCCCGATTACTCAGGGGATATATATTTATAGGCTGGTAGTTCTATAGGATCAATAGTGAGGAGATTACTAATACAACCTCTCCCAAGGTATTGTTTATCCCCGTTTTGTTGGATATCATACCCGACAGATAATTTAATCCTAATTCCTAGCAACAAAAGTTCCAACCAAATGGCCCCTTGGATCGCAGTCCAACCCAATGCATTACACCAGACAAACACAATGGAAAACTATACGGAAACCAAGGCTGATTAAATTTGGCATATCATTGGGTTTACGAATCGGCCTCTGACAAAGTAGCCTCGCATTGTGTGGAAAACTATACGGAAACCAAAGAGACAAATTTATCTTCTCCACTTCTATGATCTTCTCATGCATATTCGATTCAAACACAGCCTGGAGTACTTTGATTCTGTTGATATTTGTATTCACATGCCTTCCAACAGAAAGATGGTTGGCTAAGAACTAATTTTCTGACATCTCATTTCTTTTTAAATGTATGTGGAACTATTAGTGATGTGATTTACCTTCATGAATGCATGCAGTGTCGTCTGCCAGCGACAACACGATGCCTTTCTCATCCAAGTGCTCACGTCCGTGCTCTTAGCACGTCAGTTCTTCGTGATATTTTGCATATTCGTTCAATAAACTCTAGCACTAAACCAGTGGACAAAAACGGCATTGATGCCCCTTATAAGTACCTTGGTGTAGGCACTATTGATTGGCGAGCAGATATCGAAAAGTGTCTAACGTGGGAAGCTCAGAGCAGACTTGCAACTGGAATGCCTAATCAATTTCTGGAAATTGCTGCCAAGGAGTTGGGATGTAATTTGTAACGTACTAATTTGACCTTTTTAGTTTCACATGCATATATACATTGCAAGCAATGATTCGCGAAGATGAGAAAAACCATTTCTTGAAGGATACAGGTAGGTCAGAAGTTTTTCTTCCGTGAAAAAGTCATTGATCCTTCAGGATAGTTTGTACAAGATTGTAGACGAGCCATGAATATGTATAATGTCGTGTTGTTTAGATTCATTCGGCTCGTGTAACATGGTGCTTAGGTCAGTTGATTAATCATGTATTTCTTCTGGCACAAGTATGGTAAATAGCAGGCAGCCTCGTCTTTTTGAATTCTATAGCTTAGACAATTCTCAGTAAAATTACCCTAGTTTTTTCTCCAATTTCATTGCTATAATCAGTCAGCCAATGAAATTACGAAGTCTGGCAGCAAAAGTCTTATTCCGTTATTCGATGGTTAACGACCGAAGAAGTGATTTGCCTGCCCTAGACTATCTTTCGATCTTGGATTTCTCAAGTAGCAATCCTGGAAATGAGAAGTCACTTCAATATCTACTCCAATTTGACAATAAAAAAGATACATTTCTGTTTTTCTGACAGTTGGCAATTGTACTTTTGTTGATTTTCCTAACACAACCAAAAATGAAAGAGGAATGTAGTTTCTCCCAATTCATTCCTTGGAATCTATTCCTTTTTCCTCCTGAAATACAAAAGTAAAAGAATTTGATAGTTTTGTCACAATATGGAATGTGCCAATTGGAAACCTGGACTCTTTTTTTCCTTGATGGGTGTTTTAAGTTAGAAGACACTCATTTTCGGTTCATGTTATCTAGAGGAGTGTCAAACCAAACCCTTGACTTAACGGAAAACCAATCGCTATATAAATTATAGTCACGGGACAAAGACTTTCTCACGGTATCTAAATCCTCCTAAAGTACCCATTCCTTTTGGAGGGATTTAATCTCAAAAAACAGAAAATATAAGAATTACAAAATCAGAAAGAATCTGACGATAACTGGGTCCAGGTTGGATCTAGCATCTGATGGTGCCAAAAAAGATGTATAAACTACCCTTGTAATGCTAAACTCAAAGTCTGGAAGTGATTTAGACCTTGTCGTCAACTTCTGACGATTCTGATAAACTGTTGTGTTTCTGTTGTCTGTTGCTAGACATTGAATGGCTCCGCCTCTCTTTACCGCCAGGTTTGGATGATGCATTTCCATACCATACCATTCCAACTACAGCTATCACCATCCCTACGACCACATGTAGATTCAGACCCTCCTTTCCGAAGAATATAAATCCTAGTATCAAAACAAGGATCGTTTTCATGTGGCCAAGTACTTGGAAGGACACAGCTGTGAATCTGCCAATGCATATGAACTGGCTGAGGTTGGTACCTACTGCAATGGAGCATGAGAGGATTAGAAACACCTGTAGAGAAGAAGACGAGGATGGAAGTGAGTGTGGCCATTTTCCCAAATGGCCAGCAATAATAGCCAGCAAATTGTAGTCATACAAGTAATCCAAAATAAATGCATGTTCTCAAAATTCTCTTTTGGGTGATAAAAGCTTCTATTTCCTTACCAGGAGATCAACTATTTCAGACCTAGACCATAAAACCATTTGGTCCATTTCACATTCTTTCATGACAAAGAATCTCATTTTCATTTCTTTCAAATCCATATTGGAAAAGAAGAGGGCTACTGGAACAGATGTTTGGTAGAATCAGCTTCCAACTATAACGGCTGTAAAACTCTACCAAATAATCGTGGAAGTCATAGACTGTCCTATGACCAAATTGGCTTTGTTTGAATTGAAGGCTGAAGCTGCCTCCACCACGCTTCTATTTAAGAGAAAGGTACATTCAAGGTCATAACCAGTGCACGAGGCTCCACTTACAATAAGGTCTTGGAATATTAAAAGTAAAAGAAACGCAAGCGAGTTAGCCATGCTTTCAGAAAATATGCACACCCCAGAAGCTCGGGCCATGATGACAATGATTATGGAACAGAAATGGTAAAATTTTAAATCCCTGTCTATCTGACAATTACGACTAGAGAATTACACTAACTTTTTTGATGAGCAACTATAGATTGTAGTAATACTTACAAGAGATGCTAAATTGAATTCAAAGGCATCAACTCTCTTGTTTGTCAACCAATAATCCAGAAAGGGGCCCACCACCAGCAGAGTTGCAGCCTGAGCCGGTGCAGTATGTCCCAAAAGATTGAAAGAGCCAAGCGAGTACTTCCGTTGAAGATAATGTACATACTGCACATACAGAGACAGAGTCAATGGCCAAGACCAATTTCGTTTCAACATTATCACGGCCGAAATTGGCGTCGAATGCAAACCAGATCCACGCATTTTCCAAATTAAAAGACGATAACACACTGAAAAGGATTGCGCTTTCCAAATCGAGACGCAATTACGCTGACGCGGATCGGATCCCTAGGTCAAACCTGATCGCAATTGGATCCCCGGAAAGATCCCGAATTTTCGCATCAATCAACGATCCTAGCAGATCTATTCCATCTATACGTACACAGTATAGCTATACAATGCACACACACACACACACACACACACAAAAAAAACAGCTTGGAGGTGATTGATTAGCTGGTAATACGTACCTCCGGAAGACAACGAGCAGAAAGCGACTTAAATAGTCTGAGTTTGCTCAGATGTCTCACTCTGAGTTCTCGCAGATACGTACAAAGATATATATATCTAGAGAGAGAGAGAGAGAGAAGGAATGTGGAAATGGGAAATGGGTTGGGAGTTTGTGCAGTTAATAAAGATGGAATCTGGGAGTTTAATTTTTGTTTTTGTTGGTTACGGAACGGAGTTGCTTTTCTGAGAGTTTGTGTCCTCGAGGTCTGGAGAGAGAGAGAGAGAGAGAGACCAGTTGGATTTTGGTGCAGTTTTGGCCCTTTGTGGAGTAGGGCCGGCCTGAGAGATAATGCGACCAAAACCGATTCAAAAAGCAAACATGTGATTCTTGATTGATGATGATATAATTAAATTAAACTAGTGATAATCTGTGCCTACGACATTACGCATCTTGGTTTGAAAGGGATGGCAGTTGTGTAATTTAAGTGAAAACCATGGGCACTTAACTGGGAAGTGGGAGAATGCATTACAGCCTTTGGATCAAATAAATCTAAGCCGTTCCAACAACTTGTCCCCACACCCTTCTGTTTTATAATAGAGATTGAGGAATTGCATCATCTAGAGAACTCTACCGCCGTATCGCGTCTAGAAAGTTTGGACTACCAGACAGCAAACAATTAAAGTAAAATAAAATAGACGATTCATCAGCACTGTGCTACAAGATATGTGTTTCCTTGTGCTGGGTGTATGTGTCTCTGCAAGGCAACTCTAGTAAAATAAAACAGACGATTCAAACATCAAAAAAGAAAAGAAAAAAGAAAAAGAAAAAGATCTGAAGTAGAGAAACTATTAACTTACATATTGTTGCATAGCAGTACTCCAAACAGCAATAAAGGCAGCAATGAAACCTTTCGTATTGACACTGACATCAGTAACAGTGCAGACAGCAACGCCCACCAGAACAACTGCAATGCTGAGCTTGGTGTCTCTTGAATATCGAATCTTATCAAGAACAACTTCCAGTAAGCAGGATACAGGGATCATACTCAACTTTGCGATCTGGCAGTAAGGTTGACAAGACTGTTACAACTGAAATTATGCTACATAATGAAAGCTCAAACCCAGAGCAGATTAAAATCTACCTGATAGAATCCCACTGAATTCCACATTAGACTAACATTCATACCAACAATAGAGAAGTTCGCAAAGATAACAAATTTCAGAAGCTCTGGAAAGGGTAAATGAGAAGCTTGAATATACCCCAGCCACCTAAGAACAGCCGTCATCAAGGTTGTGGTAACAAAATGCAAGCCAGTTAACGTTGTAGCTGCAAGAACCGTAGCAGTTAAAATCTAAAACAATCTGATGCCAATGCAATTCATAGATGGTAAGATGAATGTAAAAAAACATCCTAGAATGTTCTACTTAGTGAAAGAAGTTCATTATTGTGGTCATTGATGCCATCAACAACACGCTTATCGCCTAAAAGCCACATCTTGACTATGCTGCACACTCCGTCACATGAACTTGCGTACAACTACCACGCTTCGGTGCAAGTCCAAGCGCAAGACCTTCCTCTTAGAATATTGGGAAATGTGTCTAAAAGTACGGGATGGATATGAGAACAAATTTCCAAAAGTTATTTGTATTTTATATTTGTGCTTTCCGATGCTATGGACTATGAATGATGGAAACATGGTAATGTGCACAGAAATTGATGTGGGTCTCTAGGCCTGCCCTCCCTAATGCCTTTCGGCTTTGATTTGGGGGTATGGTTCAGCAGCAAAACGTCTTTTTAGCTCCTTGGTTCTTGGAGGTTTGGGGGGCCACTATTTCAGTGGTATTCTGAGAGCACCCATTTTGTGCATATATTACCAAAGGTTAGGCCAGTCTCCAATCCTCCCCCGCCCATACCCCTAATGATTGTGGACTAGATGAGTTCTGTTATTGTCGTTGATGTTTTATTGTACAATATTAGTTGTTGATGTGTTGTAAACTATTTGAAAATGCACTTGAAATCAAATGGGAACGTGAATTTCTCTCTCCCATTCCTTTGAAATGGCTAGAATGTTCCTTTTCTAGTACCGTTAGCTTCTTCTCCCTCAAAATCATAAAATTTTGAGGATCCCAAGTGTCTAAAAGGATATACTATGTGTCAGACACAGGTCTTTTTGGGGACAAAAAGAAGAGTCCATGTTACAATGTCTGCGTGAACATCATCGCTATCAAATCTCCTTTATGTGAATAACAAGCACTGAAATTTCTTTCTTTCTAAATTCAAACCAAGTTATTTAAGTGTATAGGCTTGTATAACAAAATACCCTAACAATTATCATCCAACACCATCGTCGTAGAATTTCCTGCCGAACATCACATGATTTCATACAAAGTTATTGTTCTTTGCACAATGTTTTCTCCAACTCTCCGCTGAATATCCATTTCCATTGTGTCATCTGCTGCTATATGCAGTGTTCTAAAACAAGGAATTAAACAGCAATTAATCGCTGGTGGGACCTATCCGATTATGTGTGACTAACGATTAATTGCCGATTACTAATTAATATGCACAGATTAATAGCTCGAAGGTGGCCGACCGCCCGGCTAGAGCCTAGCAACTTTTAGAACATTGGCTATATGTTGCCCAGTGGCTTTTACGATCATTAAAATGTTCTACAATTTTGTCTTATCATTTTTGTGAGCCTTAATCACACAGCATTGCAAATTCATGTACATACTTAAGGCATCAACACTAGGATTGTTTCCAGGACGTTAAGCCGCCAAGTGTGTTTTCTTTGCAACGAAACCACTACAAGCGGTCAAAAAAATTATCTTGACTTTGACTTTATCAGTCTCAATATAGTCTAGAAGGTTGTTTTATTAGGATTTAATACGAAGAAAAACCCTTCAACAAGATGAAACATCTTGGTACTCTGCAAATCCTCAACTATCACATGTTTAGCAGCAACAGCATGATAAAAAGGAAAAACCATGTTTTAAGCTAATATGGATACCTATTACTAGGAATCAATATATTTTCATGGGGCAAGAAAGAATTAAGAGACATTGACAAGAAAAGGTACCAAATGTGAAGCCATATGTAGCCATCAAGGCTTTGTTGACAATAATAATCCCAACAGAAGTTACTACATTGAACATCCACGCAGCAGCATCAACTGTTGCCTTCTTATCAGCCTTGCTTGCTGGAGCCATTTTCAGTTATTTCTTACCAACAATAGCAGACGGATCCTTTATCCCTTCCACTCCATGAGAGAAACTCTACACTTCAGAATGAAGGTCCAAAAGCTTTCATCTGCTTCAGAACCCAAATTTCCTGAAAAATACACGAAATCTCATATGGACTCCATCCAATCAAAATTAAAGAAGGTGCATCTACCGTAAGCGTAACTAGCAGTCAGCAGAGATTGACACAATAGCAGCTGTAGTATTCCATAAATCCTTGAATAGTACACAGTACAACCCATCTAACAAGCTCAAAGAACTTAATATATATATATTAAAAAAAAACCCTCGAAAACTACAATGAACCTGTAGGGCCAGTACACAAACCAAGCTATTTGAGCTTGACTTGTGCTCAGCCCATTAAAAGCTTGTTTGAAATTAGCCTGCACGTAATAAACCATATGCTTGAACACATTTGAACCTGATTAATTTTACGAAGCTTGAAAAACCCACTGGTTGGCACAATTAATGCTTATTTGAGATGGCTCGACAGTTAAAAGTTTCAAACCCAACATGAACAACCATTAGCAATCCTACATAATGGAAGACTTACAGACAAATCATAACACTTCTGAATTACGAGTACAGTGAGCCCAAATATTCCAGTCACATGTCGTAATCGTAATTGATTTGCAAAGGGCTATAAAATAAAATCAAACAAATCATGGATTCAACTCACACCACTCGTAAATTAGAGAGAGTTCCCAACGAGAGAAGTTCGTTTCAACATTATCACGGCCGAAATTGGCGTCGAATGCAAACCAGATCCACGCATTTTCCAAATTAAAAGACGATAACACACTGAAAAGGATTGCGCTTTCCAAATCGAGACGCAATTACGCTGACGCGGATCGGATCCCTAGGTCAAACCTGATCGCAATTGGATCCCCGGAAAGATCCCGAATTTTCGCATCAATCAACGATCCTAGCAGATCTATTCCATCTATACGTACACAGTATAGCTATACAATGCACACACACACACACACACACACAAAAAAAAAAAAAACAGCTTGGAGGTGATTGATTAGCTGGTAATACGTACCTCCGGAAGACAACGAGCAGAAAGCGACTTAAATAGTCTGAGTTTGCTCAGATGTCTCACTCTGAGTTCTCGCAGATACGTACAAAGATATATATATATCTAGAGAGAGAGAGAGAGAGAAGGAATGTGGAAATGGGAAATGGGTTGGGAGTTTGTGCAGTTAATAAAGATGGAATCTGGGAGTTTAATTTTTGTTTTTGTTGGTTACGGAACGGAGTTGTTTTTCTGAGAGTTTGTGTCCTCGAGGTCTGGAGAGAGAGAGAGAGAGAGAGACCAGTTGGATTTTGGTGCAGTTTTGGCCCTTTGTGGAGTAGGGCCGGCCTGAGAGATAATGCGACCAAAACCGATTCAAAAAGCAAACATGTGATTCTTGATTGATGATGATATAATTAAATTAAACTAGTGATAATCTGTGCCTACGACATTACGCATCTTGGTTTGAAAGGGATGGCAGTTGTGTAATTTAAGTGAAAACCATGGGCACTTAACTGGGAAGTGGGAGAATGCATTACAGCCTTTGGATCAAATAAATCTAAGCCGTTCCAACAACTTGTCCCCACACCCTTCTGTTTTATAATAGAGATTGAACCAGGATTTTAATAATATTCACTCTGAAAACGTTTAATTCAAAAACAAAATTCGAACTTGTTAAGTTGGAATAAAATTAGGGACACCGGATAATAATAATAATACAATAATACGATTAACCAAATAATTATTATAAGGTGATTCGAACATAAAAACTTAATGAAAACAAATATAGTACTCATTATGTGTGTTGTCTCGTGCTTCCAGAAAAATTGTAAAGGCCAATTTATTTATTTATTTATTTATTTATTTTTTGGAGGGGGAGGGGGTTGTTTGGGATCATTTTCAAAAATACTTATGTAAAAGTCAAATTTTATTATTATTTTTTATTCTTTTCTTTGAGACAAATCAATAAATCATAAAAATTTGACGCAAAATTAACAAATACGAATTTTTTTAAATAAGGACAAAACCTAAAAATTGTACTGCTCCTTTTAACTTTTGATTAGCGGAAACGCCCACTAATGCTCCATTTCTGAGATTTGCCCGGAAACTTCACATCCTCCAAAATAGATCTTAACCTCCCATAGTAACTTGCAGTCAGATTGAAAGATTACCTTAGGAAAATCCAAATGCATAACAATCAAAAAAAAAAAAAAATTCAAAAGTTGGAGAGAATAAAAAAAGCATTTGCCTAGACGTGTCTGAAAGATGGAAACCACCTCACCCGCGTAAGTGTGCAAAACGGTTGTAGAATGAGCTGAAAGGATTAATTTAAGGTGTGCGCAAACTGACCCAGAGCACCCTGCATTACCAAAAAAGAAAAAAAAAATCGTCATGTAGATTGGAAATCAACTTGAACAAATATACTTATGTACGTGAATAAAATAACATTCGTGAAAGAAGGGAAAAAAAGGGGGCAAAATATGATTTTATCAAGTACGCTTTTATACTCTCTTTTTTTCCCCATAGTTTATTCATCAGTGCGGTTAGGGATTAAGGGATTAGTAAGTTAGTTCACTGGAGATCTAAGAGTTGTCCATAACCCCGAACCGCTCCTATGCCCCTCGCGGGGTTTGAACTCTCGCCATCACTGATGAAGGCTTGGGATCACGCCAACTGAGCCAAGGTTCATTGGCTTATACTCTGTCAAACGCAAGTTTTTAGATGATCACAAGTTTAGAGTGAGAAGTTAGCCAACTTTATTTCCAACTTTCCAAGGATATAAATAGAGAAAATCAATCCCTATATCTAGTTAAATATCTGAATAAAATGTTGTCATGATAAATAATAAAAAATACAAAGGGAAAAACTATGCACCTTTACGTCATCGGTACAACGTATATTATTGCCACCATTTATGCATAATCTGTAGAATATTGTGCCATTGTAACGACCCGAATTTTGGGCCTTTTTTTTTTTCAAATTAAACATTTTATTGAATTATTTTTTTGTAACTATAATTATTTTTGTTAATAGATAAACCTAAACCTAGACTTTCTAGAAAATCCTAACCAAATCTTCTTTTCTTCTTCTCCAAGACCTTAAATCTAGAAAAAGATATGGAGAGTACATTTGGCATTGAATCCTAAACCTAGGACTTTACTTAAGATTTTTATGGGATTTGCTATGATCTTTTGTGTGTTGTGGCCGAGAGAAACCTATGGATTGGGGAGCAAGAAAAACCTAGCTAGGTGCATGTGTGTGTTGTGGCCGAGAGAGATGGGAGAGGTAGATTTTGTTCGTTCAAATTAAATCTTGTACTCTTTGATACATACATACATATATATATATATATATATATATATATATATACACACACACACACTCCCCACCCTAAGGTCCTGTTCGGATAAAAAAACCATCCTGGCTTTCCCGCCAATTGCTGGCTTATTGGTAGCCAAGGAGTCTCTTCTGACACATACAATGCACCACTGTGGCTTTTTGGAAGAGCCTCTTCTGACACACACAGTGCACCAACTGTGATTTTTTGGCTTAATTGTGGCGGGAGAGCCAGCTTATTTAATTGTCCGAATAGCCCCTAGAACTCAATGAACATCCACCACCACCCATCAAAATTCCCATCACCCACCCTAAAATCCAAGAGTAACTAGAGAGATAGGAGTGTACTTGAAAGATTTTCCCAAAAATCTTGTACCTTTGATGGATTACACCTCCATCATTTACCCATGTGCACACCATTACTCTTCACCATTTAATGCCTAAACCTAGCAATAAAATTCTAGATTTTTGTGGGGAGTGATTTTGCCACTTTCCTTTTTGTTAATGTCACTCTCCTTTATGTCTTGATTAGATGTTTTGTTTTGTAAGAGAAGGAGAGTGACATTATTAACAAAAAAAAGGAGTGGCAAAATCAAATCCCTTTATTAATTTGTACTTTGAAATCCCATAAAATGAAAATGGACGTGCAAGTGTGCTGTGTGTGAGTCAGCTGAGAGTGGGAGGGAGGAGAGATGAGATCTCCACCCATTCATTTTGAGATTTTGGATTTGAATTTATAGGTAATGAGTGTAGGGAGGAATAGATTAATGATTGAAAATAAGGGTAAGATTGAGAAATAGAGAGAAAAATGAGAGTAATAATTGGAAAGAAATAAGATAATGATTAGAATATCCAAAATCCAAATTGATCTTATCAAAATAAGAGTGGCTTTTTGGGTTAAAAGGGAGATGCAATTTTACAATCAATTCTGTTGAAGGCTTAGAAGCCATTTGGATGACATTAGAAAGCATAAAATCTGAGTCCATTTATAATTCTCTTTTTGTTTTTTTCCCAACTCTTGGTTGGTCTTTTATTCTTCTCTTTTTGGATTGTTGGCTAGCATATAATTGGATTGGTTTTCCTTTCAATGATGCTTATCCTATCCTTCTCGATGTACTCATTATCAAGTTTCTAATATAATGTCTTTGCCTATAAAAAAAAAAAAAAACCAAAATCCAAAACCCTTATCTTTGAGGGTAGACCCATGTGCCTAGGTGCATGAGAGAGACGGAGCCGAGAGGGAGAGGGAGAGGGAGAGAGATGGAAGAGGTGATGGGATTTTACTCCATAGAATCTTGTACCTCAAGATTTTATATATAATAATCCTAGTAGAAGTTGTTCGGATTCGTGGTATTCTTTTTTTTATCAATTTGAAGCCGACACAATATTACTCTGTCCGCATTTTCATCCGATGCTTCGTAGTTTTGGCTACCGCCAAGAAAACGGTAGAAACTTTCTATTTACTTACTTAAGTATAATGTGCCTATATTATTAAATATTGAAATTAGAATTTTTATGTATCGCATGTTACGATTAATATATTGATTTTAGAAATTAAATGATGAATACCCTTATAGGGAGAAACTATGGTACACAAGGTATACCGTATGTTTAAATTATGACAATTTGTGATTTTTATTATGCCGATTTTTGATTTTGTAATGCATATTTATGACTTCAATTACGACTTTTACTTTAAAATTTACCTGTTGAACAGGTCACTAGCAGGTTACCCACATTAAAAAATATTGTTATGATATAACCATAATTATTCGTACCGGAATCCATAATACTTGTACTCTAATCAGATATATGCGTAAAATATCAAAAATTAAATAATGCTACCCACAAATGTTATAACAACACCATAAATTGTCATTATCTTACCACAATGAGTCGTACCAAAAATTCTTTGACTCGTATGATATTTCGTAACAAAATCAAAATATGTTGTATCAGAATCATCAATTGTTATACCCAAGCCAAAAATATTTGTAAAATGCCACAAATTTTATAAAATAACCACAATTGTTATGACAATACCTAAAATTGTCGTTTTCTTAACATAATGTGTCGTATCAAAAGAAAACATATTAAAAAATGACAAATTATATAACAAACCACAATTGTTATGACAATATCATAAATTAAAGTTTTCTTACCACAATGTGCCGTACCAAAGGAAATTAATTAAAATATTTTGTAATAACACATGTCTAAAATACCACAAATTCAGTAATATAACCAAATTTGTTATGACAATACCATAAATTGACGTTTTCATACCCATAACGTGTCGTATAAAAAATTTCAATCAGAAAGTTCAATCCGCGATAGTTATAATCAGCAAAATATCATACCACAAATTGAGTAATATAACCAAATTTGTTATGACAATACCATAAATTGACGTTTTCATATCCACATCGTGTCGTATAAAAAAAATTCAATTGGAATGTTCAGTAAACGATAGTTATAATCAGCAAAATACCATTTCACAAATTCAGTAATATAACCAAATTTGTTATAACAACATCATAAATTGACGTTTTATACCAACAACGTGTCATATAAAAAAATTCAATTCAAATGCTCAGTTAACGATAGTTATAATTAACAAAATACCATACCACAAATTCAGTATTATAACCAAATTTGTTATGACAATACCATAAATTGACGTTTTCATACCCACAACGTGACGTTTTCATACCCACAACGTGTCGTTTTCATACCCACAACGTGTCGTATAAAAACAATTCAATCGGAATGTTCAGTAAACGATAGTTATAATTAGCAAAATACCATACCACTAATTATTTTCAATTCCCGCCACATTTTTTTCCCAAATTTTAAAATTTTCACCATATTATCTTAATTTTCAATTCCCTGCACACTATTTTTTCAAATTCCTATTTGTCCCTACACAATACCTCAATAATTTAAACTAAAAATGAAGTTCTCGCTCGAAATTTTCATCCAAAAAATTCACCAAAAAGTAAGTACTATACCCAAATTTTTTAATACAACTACAATTTTCTCTCAAAATACTAGTCTAAATTATGTTCTTTCTCTACAAAATTTAATTCAAAAAATCAAAATTCCTTCAAATTTTCGTGGAAAAATGAGAGGTCACTAAAACAAATAATTATCCAACTGTCTCAAGATACGGATATTCAAGGCGGTGCACTTAACAATTGGCACTATATATTTGACAGGCGGATTGATACTAAATCTTCACCCTATGCATACAAATCCAAATTTAATGGTGGTCCTTGGAACTAGGTCGTGGAAGTACAATCAAAATAATTTTGTAAATTTATTGTCATTGTATTTTCTTTTTTAAAAAATTATTATAGTAGACGTACTGATTTACACCAATGACATAAGCCATGATATGATCTACAAGTGCATGCCCAACACTGGGGCGGAGGCATTTGAGGCCACTGTTTTCTCAAATTTTCTGCCGGAAATAGGACCCCTACGTACAAGAAAGTATTTTATAATTAATAGCCTTCAAAGTTTCAAATTCTCAATTGTGTACCACAATAATCAGCAAAATACCATATCATAACTAAATGTCGTTAGCGAGTATATTTTTAAAATGATCGATCATAACTGTTAGAATATCAAGTCATACGATATTCAGCATTGTCACCAAAATTAGATATCATCAGATATCGACAACTCCGTAATCGAAAAAAATTTAATGTATCCAGATACATTAAAGTCTAATAATGCACCACCCGAACCCCATCTAATGCTTTTTTTTTTTTTTTTTATCGGAACCGTCTATCTTTTACATAATATGAATAGATCACATGTATCAAGAATGAAGTTGATTGTTTATCATTAGACCCTTAATCAGACAAAAAAAATCTCTTACTATTAAATTCGGGTGTCAATGAAAGGGCTTCCTAAACGCTATTGAGCCAAAAAATTATGTGAATTAGTTAATCTACAAATATAACGAAATCATTGGTTTTGATCATCATTATTGTGTCGTGATTGCAAGTCAACCGTACATTTAGTTACAATAGAGAAATTGGTTTCATATCAAGTATATTGAAATATACAATTTTAAATATTCCTTTGGTACGACACATTGTGGTAAAGAAATACCAATTTTTTGTGTTGTCATAACAATAATGGTCATATTATATAATTTGCAGTATTTTACTAATGAGGGAGGGGGAGAGAGAGTCAAGAAGGAGAGAACAACCTATTACCTGCTAAGCCATTTTTTTATTTTATTAATTGATTTAATAAATTGGTGGTCCGGATTATTCACTTTCAAATCCAATGATTTAAAATCATGGTACGTACGGTACACCCCCTAACAAGGGGTGTGTACCATAGGACTACCCACCGTTATAATTGATCGCAACGTAGAAACCTTCCATTTACATACCTAAATATATTGTCGTCGTAATTTTTCTTTAAAATGCCGAAAGGTAGCTGCTACGTTAATTGCGTAAGGGGAAGAAAAAAAAAATGGTACAAGTTTACCTTCTGAAAGCTGGAAAAGATAAATTATTGTCGGTGAAAAGAGTTAAATGTTGGAAATATGCAAAAGATTGCATCACTATAGATGTTCTTGTTAGTAATGAGACGCCATCATAATTTCTGTTGAAAATTTGGAATACTAGAAATGCATGGAAATGGCATGTTATTATTATTGCATGATTTTAGCGATATTTGAAAGAATAATGTGAACGCGATAAAATAATGCATGCATACGAGACAGTACCAGTAACGAGAAATGAGTTACAAAAAAAAAAAGAGAGGAAAAGAAATGAGAAAAGAGTTAATGGGTGAGCATGAGAGCCCCGTAGTTCACGAAAGAAGGTCGGCGGAATCATGGCTCAAGCGTGCGTGTGTAAAACCTGGGAGCCCGGACCAGCGGAACTAGTGTTTGTGTGTGTGAAAAGCTTGGTTGACCGTCATTCTGAAAGAGGGAGTAAACGGAACCAGTGCTTTAGGTCTATCATTCTAAAAGAGGGAGCAAACGGAACCTTGGGTGGCAAATCTAAAATTCGCCTGGCGGCCTCTAGGTTCTAAAAGATGAACAGCGGACGAGTGCATTGCCAACTAAATTATAAATTATGACACAGTTAAGAATTCTTAACCTTTAATCGACACTGACACTTTAAGATCTATGTCGTGAATTTTTTATGATAACCTGTTATATGCTATTTTTATTAGCGTATGGGATATCGGGGTAAGAGTTAGCTACTAAACTTTCAAGCTCATGGTGCTACATTTATGGCTCTGACATTTTATGCCAGACCCAAGTGATGAACAGGGACAATTCTTCCAGCGGGAGGAATATGGTGCTGATCAAAGACTTGCCGAGGAAGAAGAATGGCATGAGGATTCGATTTACCCTAGTGCCCTTCCTATCATATTTATTAAAGTGTAATTTAAATGTAAGTGGACTCAGAGGGGAGTATTTGTTTTTCCTACGTACGTGCTCCTCTTCATAGTGCTGTTTTGGGCCTTTTGGCTCTTCAGTGGTACAAAGGGCAATGAAAAGCCGTTCCCATCAAGAGTATGTTTTTCTACTTCGGTTCGCCTACTCTTATTCCATTTTGAGTGATCTAAGCCCGTTTCATTTATTTATCAAAAATATACTTGTAGAAGGGCGACATTAACAAAAAAGAAAGTGACAAAATCAATAGTCTTATTTAATTGCATATATATATATATATATATATATATATGAGTATTGAATTAGACCTCAAGAAATTAATTTTTAGTTTGACCCTTACTTGCATGCTAGTAGTATCAATTGATGTATTGGGTCATTTTATTCGTTGTTATTTTATGCTGACTTTAATTGAACTGGAAGTTAGGATTGGTTCTTCCATAATTGGTGGGCCGGTGGATTATAAAAAAAATGTGAGTGTCGAATTGGATCATGGGTATATTTTAGAGGCCACGTATTCATTTTCCCATCAATTCTTTTTATGTGTTGGGATCAAATTTTCATTGCACACATAATCACAAAACAGACTCTGAGAGAGAATATAAAGGGTGAAATGCTGCAATTCATAGCGACAATACCTCCACCAGAACATAGCTAAAATGGTTCAATTTGTTTTACTAGACTCATATTTGTAACCTATTTTGCAATTATCGTGAGGAAATAATCGGGTGAAATTCGACGGAGACCCCATTTTCTATGCCAATTTTCCACGGAGACTCTTTAATGTTTAAAAAACTGTCCAAATATACCAGATAATCATAATGCAAATATATATGTTCGGTACCATCCGATGCGTGTAACTTCCACACGAATCTTGTGGGATCCATGGGTCCACAACATTGTTATTGGGGTGGCAATGGGGCAGGGTAGAATGGGATTTCTAATCCTCCTCCTTGCCTCGTTCCATATTGAGGCAGAGTCGGAGTGGGGGGAGTCGAAGAGATGTTTTGATACGGAAATAATCGGGTACGTTCTTATTCACCGTTATAATCGGGTGGTAGTAATTAAGATTGAGCGAAGGAAATAGCCAAATGCCATCCCGTCCCATTTGTTTCCCAGATTGGGGAATACCTGCTCGAATCAAGACAGGGAGGTAGGAGGCGGAGGAAATAGCCAAATATCACTCTTACAAAAAAGTTGATTTTTCCATCATGTTTTGTCCTTTCTGTGCAACTGAACCGGGTCCAAGCTTTGAACCGGGGTCTGGGCTTTGAAGAAATCAAACTCGCCCTAAAGGTGTTTATCAAATACGGTGCACGTCCAGAATAGCTACCATGCACCTTCCTCTCTAAAATCCTATTTTCCTCCATTGAAACTATAAAAACCCCCCAACAAACCATTTCCGCCTCCTCCAGACGTTTCCTCAGTTTCTCACGATTAATCTCTCAACTCAACCTCCACCTGAAATCTCGCCCGAAATCAGATTGACCTAGAAAAATCCTCATCACATGATTTGACCGAGATCTAATCGGAGAGAGAGAGGAGAGAGGGAGAGAGAGAGAGATGGGGAAGAAGAGGAAGTCGGTGGCGACGAGCCTGGACGAGGTGGATCGGACGATGTACTCGACGTTCTGCGGCGCGGCCAACTCGCTGTCCCAGCTCTACACGCAGGCCATGAACCAACAGAAGCTCACGCTTCAAGCTGGCGAGCGCCACGGGCTGGTATACTCAATTTTATTTTTTTGATTTTATTATTATTATTATTTTTAACATCTGATGAACGTGTGTAGGTTTATGCATGTATTTATTCACTGAGTATATATTTATAGACATATTTGGGCCCCGCTAGTTGATGGACGGTGGGATTGGTTCCAAGATTAGTCGGGGTGCGTATAAGCTGCCCGAACACATGAGTTATCAGAAAAAAAATATTTATAGAAGTACATGTGCGAAGTGTATGTATAGGTGTATGCATGTATTTATTCACTCAGCGTTTATTTATAGACATGTTTGGGCCCTGCTAGTGGATGGGGGGTGGAATTGGTTTCTAGGATTAGTTGAGGTGCGGATAAGTTGGCCCGGATGCGTGAGTTATTAAGAAAAATTATTTATAGACGTACATGTGTGAAGTGTTTGGTGTTTTATTTTTCATGTTTGAGGGAAAGGATTGAACTTGACAGATAATAGTGGGAATTAGCAGTTTACAATGAAGAATAATTGAATAATTAGGAAATGTAAGCCTAAGATGATGAGAAATGTGCAATTCGTGAGTGTGTGTTTTGTAGGGAATTTATTTTGCTTCATTAGTCTGCAAATTCGGTTTCTTAGGGCCATCAACTGTGTATGAATCTTTTGAACTTGAGTTTGATTGCCTTTTGGTTTGTTTGTTTTTAGGTTGAGATGAGGACGAGGTGGATGTGTAGTAAAAATATAATAAGAGATTGAGTTAGAGATAGGAAGATTTGTGATGGTGGGTGTAGCACCAACTGAAGATGAGTTCAGAGAAAATAAGGTACGGTGGTTTCAGCAAATACAACTGAGACCTGTAGGTGCAGCAATATTGGTGCAAGAAGATTACACTACGGAAATTCTAGGGGAAGGAAGGCCTAAATGTACATAGATGTTGTGGTTAAGAGAAGGAAAGATAAAACTTTATCCCTTATAAGGCTTTTGACATAGCATATGGGTGAAAAAGGATCCATGTAGCCAACTCTATTTGATTGGGGCACAAGTCTTAGTTTTGCTTTGATAGGTTGCTAATTCAATTCCTCAAGGACATCACTTATGTTTTGATTTTAACTTGGTTAGGTTTGTTGGCTTTTAGCTTATAGCTTGTTAGTTGATCCCAGTCCCTCGTCAATGTAATGTATTTTAATGGTGGGGATGCTTATTATAGTGAGTTACACGCTGCTTTATAAATTTTAACTTAATTTACTATTTTGGTTGTTGGGAATAAAATCAACTGATTATTACATTCCAATTGTTTTACTCTATGGGGCCTGGGGAGTGATCCAGAAGTTCACAATAGAAGGTCTTATTGTGTTCTGACTTCGATATAAGGGTAACCGAGTACCATCTCTCTGTTGTATGACAAAGTTGGACAAACTTTTCCATTTTGTGCTAGAATATTTGTGGATTTGGACAAGTATGAAAAATCCGTAGCTTAAGAATCTAAGGCACATTCTTTTGTTTGTTATTTGAAGATCCGTTGTCAAGTAGAAAATGTTTTCAGTGTATCTGCCCTCGTTATGGTCTCGTCCAGTTTTCAGTTGCCTACATAATCCACTATTTTCCTGCAAAAATGTAGTAAATCAATGTTTGTTGTTTTGGGTGTCAATGAGCTTTATTTTGCATCTCTTGTTGAGTTTGAAAAGATAATAAACTCAATAGAGGGAATATAATACGCTGCTCAGTATTACATTGTCATTATGGTGTTAAGAATGTGCTTCAATAATGAGAAAGTTTTAATTGTGCGGTAGGATACAAATAATTGCTCTCTACAGTGGTACGATGTCTTTCGAGAGTGTTTCCACACTTGGGTCTACTAATTGGTTCCATGGTAAAAGCTTGAACTATTGAATCTGAGGTTGGCAGGGTGTGCAAATAAAGCTTGTGTTCAGGGCCACAATCCACTCCTTGTAGCACTCTTAGTCGAGAATTTTTTTTACTTTGTAATGGTTTATTTATATAGCAGAAAGGCGGATCAATCAGTGTCAATCGAAAAGGAAAACAATGACTTACAACCTAGATGGATCCCTGTTTTTTTTTTAATCTCTACCCACGTTGATACAGATTTACCTATATATATGGGAAGAGATCTACACATGAGGTAATGTGGAGATTGTAGATAAAGTATACTAGTATTGGATCTATATATATCAGTAAAGCATTAAAAATATATAGCGACAAACTACTCAATTTTCCTGAATTGGTCTTCAGTCCAATTTTAAAGAAGGGTTTGCAGGCATCATTCGGTAGTTTCATCTAGTTAACGTATTACTTGTGCTTTCTAGTTTCTGCTCCTTCACCTTTGCCCGCCTGAATAATTGCAGCCATGCTTAGCAAATGAAGTTGTCGTCGATTTTGAAAATATTTCAAATCATGTGAAATTTGGAAGAATGCCAACAGAAATTTGAATACGAGTTAGAACTTTTAGCCTTCTGCGTGTTTTGTTGGGTTACTAGATCCAATGCATGGGCAAATACCATTTTACCTTCCCTCATTGTTTATGACTGAAATTAGATGCTTTTCCTACTGACTTTTGCGCTCCATAGGAATGAATACCAGTCCAGTGCATGGTGGGTGTTCTATTCCAACCATTTTAAGGTGCTATGGGTTGTTTGAACTCTCAGTCTCTTATGTTAGGATTAGTTAGGAAGGCCTGCAGTTATCATTGTAGCAACTGGTTGATCTGATATGGTGTGTTCTTTTATGATGTGCTGTAAGACTGAATCACTATTAAATTATGTCAATACATCCACAAGAATTGTAATGCATGATGACATTTTTGTTTTTCCTGGTGGAATTGTTCGAATTACTAATGCTTAGCTTTCAATTCCCCTATGACCATCACATGAAATGTGATGTGATCAACACTTCAGTGTCTTTGAAACTAGCGTTCTAAAACAAGGAATTAATCGGCGATTAATCACCGATTAATAGCTAGCAGGGCCAATCCGATTAGATCCGATTAACGATTAATCGCTCGAAGGTGGCCGACCGCCCGACTAGCGCTGAGCGACTTGTAGAACATTGAATTGAAACTGCAGTAGCTTATAGTTGTGTCAGGGTGTGAAGCAATTTTTGTTTTCTTTATATTATTACATCTGCACAAAGTTTTCAAAGGCAAAACTGCAAGGAGAGGCGGTTGACCTCTTATGAGGTGAGGCGTAAGCCTTTGGAGTTTTTATTTGTAAAAAGTAAGATTTGTTGAAAATACCATAAAAGAGGGAATGTGTATGCGCCATAATTTATTTTTTTTGAACGGCTAGTGTATGCGCCATATAAAGGCACCTTAATACAATTAAGAATATAGTAAATAGAATTCACATAAAGAATGTTAAGGCATAAACCATAGTGCATGTAAAGTCAGTAAGTTTGTACGAGGAAGTTGAACAACTGAACTTAGTCACTTGTTTACTCTTTATTTTGCTGTTGAGGTTTATTCTGCAAAGGTACTTGAATTGGATCCATGATCAATCTCTAGCTATGGCATAAACAATGCCTAACTAGTTTCTCACTCGAGGCTATCCTTATTGAGTGTTGGTTCTTGTCTTTTAATGGGATAAAGCGTTGGACACTCAAAGAAATTACTCTATTTATATTTCTAGAACCTTCCAAATAGAGAAGCTTGTTTATAGTTGTAATCTCCGTATTTGGAAAGAAAGGTTAGTACGGTTATGTTATCAGTTGTCCCGGAAGCTTAAGCTGTTTGGAAATGGGCCCAACAATGTATACCCACCTATTCAACACCCTTTCACATGCAACCCCGTCTTGCGCATGAAGATGCAAATGTCCTTGGATAAGGCTAAACAAAATACGCAAGAGAGAACTCAGAGAAGAAGGATGCAAACGGGAAGGCAAATGGATAGACTTGAAGAAATGGACGCTATAATGTATAATTGTATATCAAGCGATTCAAGCTATTAATACCCTCATCAACAATGTATATTAACTACCATGTCATTCAACAATAATAACGTTGGCCTTGATATCTCTATTTTTGTTGTACTTATACCATAGTTGTGGTTTTGCTCCATCATATTTTTTACATTATGCAAATAGAATCTCAGTGCTCTACGTTATGCAAACTGAAGCTCGAGCTTCATTGCTATCGATTAAACACATCTTCCTCATTAGTAAATACATTTACTTTGTTCCTACTGCAGAGTGAAAAAGTACGTGTCGGACCTCAGTATACTATCACTTGCTATACATTATTGGTTGGATAGTACACTAAGGTCCAACACGTACTTTTTCACCCTGCAGTGAAAATGAAGTAATATGGCTTTGTTTGGTTGTCATTTTAGTTTAGTTTAGTTTTGGTAGTGCGTAGAGAGAGAAATATGGTAATGATTGGAAATAGGGGTAATGATTGGAGAGAGATAGAGAGGGATGACAAAGTAATAATTGGAGAAATAGGGTAATGATTGAAAAACAAAACTAAAACTAAAATAAAATTGCAACCAAACAAAGCCTATGTATTTACAAGTGAGAAAGATGTGTGTATGTGATCGATGGCAATGGAGCTCGAGCTTCAGTTCGCATAATGTAGGGGGCTAGGATTCTGTTGAAGGTATAAATAATAAAATTGCCCCTCTCTCTAACAGCTTAAGCTTTTAGATGAGTTGGTGGTTAACAATCTAATATGGTATCAAAACAGGCAATAGATCCTGTGTTCAAATCCCACCGCCTACCTAATGTTTAAAAATTTACACGTGTTTAGCCTGCTCATGGAGGAGAGCCTTGCTACACTTGAGGGGGCGTGTTGAAGGTATAAATAATAAAATTGCCCCTCTCTCTAACAGCTTAAGCTTTTAGATGAGTTGGTGGTTAACAATCTAATAGATTCAATTTGCATAATGTAGGAAATATGATGAAGCAACACCACAACTCTGTTACAAGTACAACTAAAATAGAGATATGAGAACCACCGTTGTTATTGTTGAATGGCTTGATAGTTGATATCCATTGTTGAGGAGGGTATTAATAACTTGAACAGCTTGATATACATTATGATGTGCCATAATCCCACCATCAGAAGCTCGAGCTCCATTGCTATCTGTTGCTCTTGTACCTAAAGAATTACATCTTGAAAAATCTCTTTTTGTGTACCGAGTAATCGGTCAGGCAATTTACCTTGACGTTATGTTAACAATCTACAGTGCAGAACCTTTTATTTGATAGTTATAAGATATTTTGCTGTCGTAATTTGACCTTTTGTTTTGCAGGAAAAACTTTACCAGTGGATTTTGAGACAGCAAGAGGGAGGATCAAGAGTAAATACTAATGACATACTCAACTACTTGCAGGTTTTAGCTTTCTCCTGGACTCTTCCCTTTTCATATAGGGTGGCTGTTCTCTCTCTTCTTTTGGAAAGACTACGAGAATATGTATAACACATTTGAAATGATGTTGGGATTTGTTTTAAACTACGTACGGTGTACCAGTCAACAGCTTGACTGAGTTTTGTGAAATCACATTAAGTACCAATAAGCAGCCTTGTGTCAATCATTCTTGGGAACTGTAGTCTGCTTTTAGAGAGGTCTAGATAAATATCGCTTTCTACAGCCATAGATAATATTTGATCAAATTGCATGTCTTGATGGCATCTCTCCTCTGTGTGGTACTGTGCTCAGAGTTGTCTTTGAGAATGAAATACTTGACTAGATGTTGGATTCGAGTATTCATTTGATGACATCTTAAATTAGCTCTTCTTAGGTTTATTTGAATGCTCCCATTCATTTCATTGGGAATATGTTTCATAGGTACCTGAAAAAGAAAGGGGAATAATGTCTTGTACTAGCTTCTGCAGATTTTGGCACCAATAGAAAGATTTTGTGTAATTATTTGGTTATCTATGACTATGATTGCCAAAAAACTGCTGAATGTTTTGCGTAAACACGAGGACAGTTACTGGCAAGCTGTCGGACACCATATGAACGTTAATATGTAGAGGATAAGCTTGAAAACAAATATGATTGAGTTCTGGCTGTCATGTTACATGAGAGACCTTAATCATGTTTGAACTTACCCATATTGAAAATGTGAGATATACTGTCTTCTTTGGCGATGCATGTTCCTTATTTTTTAAGTGCCAACCCGTTTTCTCCTTGACCTTGTAATTTTCTCATTCTCTTAGAATAGCTTATTGTTTTTTTTTTCTTTTCATTTTTTGGTTTATTTTAGTATCTTGTAACTTCAACTATTATTAATTTATTTGAACTATTCAAGAATTTCTCTTTTTGAAAAAAACACTACATGTGCAGTCCTTGTTTTTGTTGAATTTTTCCCTGGACAGTCGAACTCTTCATACTTTCACAGTCGTGTTATGCTGTTTTCTATTTGGTTACAGTTTTCAGAATCGAATAGTTGACCCTTTTTTGTAACTTTGGCTTTGGATTTTTTATTTATGAAAAACCCTTTTTCGAGAGAAGCATAAAAAAGATGGTCCGAAACCATCTCCTGTTGAAAATGAATGTGATATGTAAATGATAAGTGTCCATATTTTAAAAAATAATTACTGGAATTATTCTGCAAAATTGATTCTGGAAACTACAAACTAACGGAGCTAAATCGTCCGTTACGTTGGCGCGGGAGTCCTTTAATTTATTTAGTTTCCTATTCTGTCGCTTTTTCAGTTTTGCTCAAAATGGGAACTTATTTAGCAATTTCTATGCAGACTGAGCTGGACTATTCTGGAGAGGAGCCGTCAATGTCACCTAGATTACCACACCAAAATCATCATTTGCAGTCCACGATGCATGGTTTCCCATTCTCTTCAGGCCCTTCTGGTGCATCAAATCCCGGATCAGGTTTCCAGACCGAGCACTCTGATCCGCAGCCCAAGAATTATGTTTTCTCTAATGCTCTGTCTAGCCCTATCCGTCAGAGTCTTCAAAATTATCATATTTCACAAGGCGATTACCATCCCACCAGTGTTCAATCCTCTGTGAATGGATTCACGAACAATGAACCCAACTCTGTGCAACACCTGAATGGGGATTCAAATTCTTTCAACTCCAATGATTCGTCCATGGATATGCGCCCTGATAGTCCGAACCAATGAGCCTTCTTACTAAAAATTCCTAAGGTTGTGTTTGGATTATGGACATGTGGAGGGAGAGGAAAATATAAGAAAGAGAATGAAGTGAAAGAGCTACATTTATTGCTTTTGTTACCCTTTCATCTACCCTTCCATTAGTAAGTCTCTCTACAAATTCATGATCCAAACGCTAAGTAGTTGTGTCACAAGCTTGCTCAGAATGCGTTGGTGATGCGTGTTAAAGCTTTCGCGTCTGTTGATGGTGTGCTTAGGGCAGGTTGTTATAGGAAAGAAGACACAACATGGGAATGGTTTCTTCATACAAGAATAAACAAATGATGGTGGTGACTTGTAGAAGCGCGTCGAGGAAAGTAGGCTGTAGATTGGTGTTCGTTTCTTGTGGGATGCGATATTATTAGCACTAAACCTGTCGAAG
The DNA here is from genome assembly GCA_025413875.1 of Rhododendron molle. Lineage (NCBI taxonomy): Eukaryota > Viridiplantae > Streptophyta > Magnoliopsida > Ericales > Ericaceae > Rhododendron > Rhododendron molle. Next base: position 37,819,186 of record CM046398.1, on the reverse strand, counting down.
GGATTTGTTTTCTGTTATCAGTCTGTCCATTTGGGGCTTCTATGTTTCATGTAAAGTGTTCCTTTCACTGTGGTTCTGGAAATTCTATTTGAACTGGTATTGTTAATTGTGTCTTTATTGAGTGTTGTTTTCTCAGTGAAACTTGCTTTCCCTAGCAGTTTCTTGTTTGTAGCGTTTTAGATAACCGATGGATACGAATTTTTGGCACATTTTCGGTCACCCAGCAGAACTGTTAAATCTGTAGTCCTTGCTCCTTTTCATGCCCTTGGCAACCAAATGGAGATTATGCTTTTGTGACCGTGATATAGAGCATTTTGAGAAGTGAGTTCTGGTGGAGTACATCTTGTGATGTGAGGTGATAGAGGAATTGTAAACATAAATTTTGAACCGTAGAATATACCCACAATTCGAAATCTATATCTTAAATATCCACTGTTCAAGCGAACAGTGTTGATTATTTATATGCAGGCTCCTATTTCCGATTTGGATTTCAAATCGTTAATTACATACTATAAAAGTAAAACCTCCGATTAATGAAGAATAAAGAACAAAAAATAGACTATAATAATTTAATTTCATTGATGATTGGGGTTTAAAACCCTTGTTTACATCAAAACAGAGAATATTACATTTAGAGGGATTGGAACCCTTTACCTATCACTTTGTATGCTTACTCTTACTGATCTTCGAATATTTGCTGAAGATTGCAGGTGGTAGTGAGCGAATAGGTTGCTTGGTAGTTGTAGGTTTGTAGTGGTTTTGCTTGGATGGAGTATATCTTCTCTCTTTGTATATTTTCTACGTTAAGAGAGAAGAGGTGTGTATGGCTTCTGTATTTTGGCGGAGAATACGATGGTGAAAAGTTGAGAGATGAGGTTTGAGATCTGAGATCTTGAGAGATTTTTTTAGGTCTGAGGTGATCGATAGATGAGATATAGATGAGTGATAGATGAGAGTCCGATCAGAGATAGATGTCGAGAGCCCTTTCTTTTGATGATGAACCTCATATTTATAGGGCTTCCTTCATCAGACGCTTGGCCGCCAAATAATTCATTTGAATTTTGAATAGTTGTTGCCAGAGGATAGGATGATATCATATCTTCTCCGTCTCTTTGAATTTCGAATATTGGTTGCATCAGATGACATCCATCTTTAAATATTCTTCTGCTTCCACAGAAGTATTTCTTGGGCTCTACGTACCAATTTGAGACTACGTGAACCCGCATTTGATTTGTAGGGCTTGCGGGCCTACATGGTTCAACTGAATATTTGATTTGTAGGCCCTGCGAGATATGGGCTCACATGGTTCAACTGATTTGTAGTCCTGCTACTTCTTCCGCAGGCTCATATACTCGCTAGGCTTGTCGGGCCAACATGCATTCTTCCGCAGGCTCATAGACTTGTTAGGCTTGTCGGGCCAACATGAATTTGTTGATTCGCGGGCTTGCTGGGTCAACATGCTTTTAAGCTCTTATATGCCTTTTAGTTCGTAAGCCCAACATATGATGCATTAATAATATTCACCAATCCTTGGTTGAAATTTACGTGCCAACAAATGCCCCTCGTGAGTCGTGCAAGCAAGTTTTTACTTGCACGAGTCACGATCTCTTGGCACTTCTTCATATCTTGAATGGGCTTCGTTTTTTGCGAGTTTTTGTTTACTTGAACTCGAGCTTTTGGTGGCCTGATCTTTTGACTTCGCAAGGCTTGCACCCCCTTTCTTTTTTTGGCAATAGCCATTTTTCGAGCACTTTTTTTTTTTTTTTTTTTGTGCTGACCCTTTTTATTTTTATTTTTTCCATCATAGGCTTTCTATATGGCCTTTATTTTTTTTGGGTTTCGCATGGGCTACCATTTTCCATGTAATACTTCCATATATCATAGATAGTGTAGATATTTTTTTGTAAGCCTTTTTCGTAGGCCTTTTCTTTTTGTGTGATTTCTTCTTTGAGGGCTTTGTATCTCCAGGCCACCCCTTTTTTTTTCTTTTTTTTTTTCGTTTTGGGTGTAGACCAGGCCCAATATTTCACTCCAGCTGACAGTCTCTTTCTTGTGTGTGTATGTATTTTGCTAAGAGTCCAAGTCTGGATAGGATTTCTTTTTGACTGATGACTCAGGTTCCCTTCTTTGTAAACATAGCTGAAGTAGGACTTTATCATCCAGCAATTTTCTTCTTTCTGCTTGTCTTTTCGTGTATAAATCCATAAGATTCCAAGTCTGCACACACTTGTTTATTCTTGGACTCTTGCCTTGGCCTATCAGAATGAAAGCTCCAATGACTCCAATAAAAGCTGTGGATTTTCTTTTAAAGGAGTCTCTGACAAAGAGGATTAAATACTTCTTTAGAGACCTAGCACTTTTTTTAGGTATGTACTGGCCTATCAGATTTTACTCCTTCTAGAGTCTTGGACAACAACCCCTCTTTACCCAATCAATAAATCGTATTGGCTTCTTAATATAAAGAGCTTCTCCTGCTGTAAAAGTTCTGCATATCTTCAGATTTCTTCTTGTGGTAAGTCATCTTTCCTCCAGCAACTCCTTTTCCTTGCTGCAAATCTCTCTCTCTCTCTCTCTTTTAATCCGAAGGCTTCAGCAACTCTGACTCTTGGTAGGAGTTATCTCTTCTTTTGGATAAAAGCTGTGAAGTTTTCCTTTACAGGAGTCCTTAAAAAGAGTTTGGAAAGAACTCTTTCATTAATGCTTCCAAAAGATACGTACTGGCTACCCAGATTTCACTCCATGTAGAGTTGTTTTGACAACAACTTCTCTTTACCCAATAAATCGTATTGGCCTCTTATATATAGAGCTGCCTCTGCTGTAAAAATTCTGCACATCTGCAGACTTCCTCTTTTACGGTAAGGAACTTTTCTTCTTTCCTCAAACTTTAGTTTCTTTTCTTTTCACAGCACTTTCTTTTCTGCTGATGCTTTTTCCTTTTCCTTTTTTTTTTAAAGATTGCTCTTTCCAATCTCATAAGCCCAGGTTTCTTCTTCAGGTAAGTTTTCTCTTTTGAAGCTCTATTTAGGCTTTTTCCTTCTTTTTTTTTCATTGCAACAGTTCCTTTGTATTTGCTGCAAATTTTTCTTTTCGGTAAGTCTCCTTTTTTTTTTTTTTGACTTTGTAGCTGTGCAAGCTCCCCTTTTTTAGTTATGAAGAAAGCTGCTTTTCTAGATTCACACCTTTCTTTCTTTGGTCAACACCAAAACCACCTTTCTTTCAAGGCTTTATCAGATTCCTCCTTTTTTTTTTTTTAGTGTCAGAACATTGACCCTTATTTCTTGTTCCCAGCACAGCTTTATCCATCACTAGAAACCAACCCCTTTTTTATGCAATATGCTGATGTCCAGCACTTTCTTGGGATCCCTCATCCCTACAGAATATCACTTCCTCTTTTTTTTTAGAAGTTTCAACTTTATGTTTGTAAAATTGGAGAGAGAAAACACTGCAGGAGATGGTATTTCAAAAGAATTGAGCCTATTGTCCTCTTGCACTTTCACCAAAGATCAAGCTGATCTTTCTTTTTTTCATATCAAGCGTTTTCTTTTTTTTTTTTTTTTTTTTTTGGACCCATTTGAGCTCCCCTTTTTTTTTATCCAAACACCATTCTTTCTAAGCTCCAGCAAGTCACCTCTTTTTTAGTGCCAGAATTTTATTTTCTCTTGTTTGACTAATAGTTTCCCACAGCTTGCATGATGTATGGTACTGGAACATACTTTCTCCAGCCGAGCTAAAAGAAATGGCCGAGTCTTTCACAGCTTTTTCACTACCATAGGACTCTTTTTAACGCCCTTATTTTTTCTTCTCGTCTTGATTTTCAGGACCTTATTTGTGCAGTTCTATCTACCGCCGCTTGTAAGGTAACAAATTTGTTGTTACTCGGTTCAATTTATGTATTTATGCTCCTTATCTGGCTCTAATTCCTTTCGGGGAATTTTTGTCACTTTTGGCTTTAGTCTCTTGTAAGAGGCTTTTGTCGAGTTCATCGCCAAACCCATTTGGACTCTTCTCTGATCCCCTTGTTGTTGAGGATTTTGTCAACTAGTCTTTGAATTTTCTAACAGATTTTCCTCTCATTCGTCTTTGTTGAGGCCTTTGAGAGGTTTGATCATGTTATTGAATCTGAGGATTCTGCTGGCTTGTTCTCCTTCAAAGGTTTTGTAGAAGGTTCTTGTGAAAGGGTTCAACATCTTTCTTGGAGAAAGCTTTGCTGAAAGGGAACTTTTTATTTGTCTCTCTTAGACTTTTGAGATTTTTCTTAATGGCTTTATCTTTGCATTGCCAAGATTCTGTCGGAGAGAATCTTCATTTGTCTTTAGAGACTCTCAAAGGAGCTTCTTTTCGGCTTTGGCTTCCAAAGGCTTGTGTTGATCCCTTTTCTATGGGTTTGATGCTGTACTTGACATCTGCGCTTCCTCACATGGGCTTTTGTCGTTTAGGGCTTTTGAGGGTTTTCATCCTCTATTGTCCCCCTTGCTGAAAGTCTTTTGAGGATATTCATCTTTATTTGTCTTTCGCTCCACATTGATCATGCAAATTGAATTGATTCTCCTTTCTCGCTTTTTTTTTTTTTTTTCAGTATCATGGATTTTACTTCGAAAACAATCGAATACCTTCGTCGTGATCCGGAAGACGTTCTAGACAAATCTGGCCCCAAAATTGCCAGACATCAGTCTATTTATGATAGTTTGACCTTAACACAAAGATCTCCATATATTCCTCCTGACAACGTTGACGACTTAGTCTATCATGGGGTACGAAAATGTTCTGAGATAGATGAAAGAGGATTTTCCAAAGATCGAGGCTCATCTCATATTTCTTTGCTCCGTCCATTTTCTAGGAGTGAAGTAGATGATTCAATTCCCGGTTCTAATTTTAATCTTCTCATCAAGAAGATGAAGAATGAAGGTGTTGGGTGGGATTCTTCTTTTAACATCCGTGGCACCTCCTCGCATCTTCAAGAGCCCATGTGGCTTTTCTGGCTGAGCGACGTACTTTCTTCCTTTGCTCCTATCTTGGAAAAGGCTGGCATTTATTCCGCCGTTTATATTTCCCAATTTTCGTACACAAGAAATATAAATGTGTTCAAGGCCTTTCTCGAGCGCTGGTCACCGGATACCAACACTTTTCATGCAACATATGGGGAGGTTGGCTTTTCTTTATGGGATCTTCATCGTGTTAGTGGCCTACCCATTTTAGGGGGCTTTATGAAGAGTATACTCCAACCAATGATATCCTTTATTCTGATCGGGCTCGTCCTACATGCTGTGCTTTATTTGATATATATGCCAACCAGGAAAAATCCAAAATTTTAAGTCTTTGGTCCTCCTACTTCGTAGAGCCTCACGCCAATTCCTTTCAGCGAAGGCAAAATATTTCTGACGAAGTGTATCTTGCTGGTTTTCTTGCCAGTTGGCTTAGCGGTTTTGTGCTTCCGCATTCTTCCAACGAAGTGCGTTCTTCTACTTTTGTGATGGCAAGCAAAATGGCAAGGGGGTTGTTACTTAGCTTGGCTATACCCGTCCTTGCATACCTTTATCATTGTTTAAATAGAGTGGCTAACTCTTCTATTCCAGGAAAGAAAGCTGTCTATGGGCCCTTTCAATATCTCTTTGGATGGATGTCCATTTACTTTCCAAAGACATATTCTCGTGGCAATCCTTCAAACGGTGAGCTCATTGACAAGCTCATTCCATATCTTGGGTTTATCGGCATGCAGGCTACTGGTGACTTCCATTTAACTAAGGAGCCCTATGCGCAACGACTTTTAGTTTCCCAGCATAACTATTTTCCCAGGGCTCTCACTCATGATGACGAGCCTAAGGGAAGGATTCACGATGATAAAAACCTTTCTCCGTTCCTCTTTAGCTATCTAGTATGTCTCCGTTCGGGAATCCTGACATTCAAGGTAGGCTCTTCTCTACTTAGTGAGCCTTATGCCCCAAGTCGATATGCCCGTCAGTTTGGATTTTCTCAAGCTTGCCCGGGAAGTTTAGATACATCTTGCCGCAGACAATCTGATCCTGCCACATTTTTCTATTATTGGTACGCAATGTTGCGTAAAGGTACGGATGTTATTATTGAGCTTCCGTCAACTCGACATCTCGCGTTTGTAACAGAGCCTTATGCTCGTTGGTGGATAGCTTCTTCCTTTGTCGTTCTTCAGTTTTCCACAGAATTGAAACGAAAACAAAGTAACCAGCCTAAGCCTAAGACTCCAAGGAAAACAACGAAGAATACGACTGCCCCAATTATTCTTGATACTCCTACCTCGTCTCGACCAGATGTTTCAACTTCGAGACGTTCTTCTTTTGGTAGATCCTCGATGTTACTTGGTCCTGATAAAGCAGCGAGACCTTCTCCAAGAAGATATCCTCAAGGATATCTTCTTAATATTTTGCAGTCCAAGTGTCGCAATTTCTGTGGTAAACCCGTTCATTTTGAGTTTGAGAATCCTGAGGCTGTGATTTGCCCATTGGAGATGATGTTTCCTGAGACCCTTGATCATTCCACACAAGAGTTTGTCTCTTCTTTGGATCAATTTAGAGCTTACATTGATTCTCTTTTTGAGGGCAAAGATTCCATTATAGAAGGAAAAGATGTGCAGGCTATCTTAAACAAATTTGAGAAAGGACGTGAATTGCTTGTCTTGGGGCGAGTTAAAGCAAGCATAGAGGCCTCTAGCCTTTCTTTATCTTCTAGATATTCAGCTTCAACATCTAATCATTCGCGAGGGGAATCAAAGCACGGCTCGCAAGAGGAAACGAATGATGAAGATGATGAGAGTGAGGATGAAACTGACCCGCTCTATAATTATACCCCGTTGTCAGATTGTTCTCCTAAGAGTGCTCTTGAGGGTATTACATCTTGCTTATATACAGAATCAAAATTTTTATTAATACGGGCTGCTCATCTCTGTTTTACTTCTCTTTTCAGGTCATCCTTCCAGCCATTCCACAATATCAATAGCTCCTAGCGGATCTCCCAAACCCACTGGTATAACCCCCGTTTTACCCTTTTTTATTGCCCCATTTTTTAGGCTTTATTCGTATCCTTCATTTTCAGGATTTTTACCCTTTTTCAGGATTTTCCCCCTCAAAGTCTGCCACATCTCCTGTTGCTATGGCTACCTTCAAAGGTATATAATTCTTGCGAAGCAAAGAAAATTTTTATGCATCTCTTTTGTATAAAGGTCTTCCCTTTTGTTTATCTTAGATCATGTCTCTTCAAAGAACTCGTGGCAGGCTACCTCTTCGAATTTATTGCCTTCATCAATCCCACAAGTCCAAAGTACTGGTAAGTTATTCACCAATTTATTTACCTTGTAAATGTTTGACCTTTCCCTATTATATATATTTTTTTAATAGGAGAAGCTTCTTTCGATGACTTGATGGATCCTGTTGAACTTGAAGAGTTGATTGCTAGGATCGAGAAACCTCCTGTTCAGTCCAACCCTCTTTCCTCTAATCTGGGTGCTGTCCACATCCAGAAAGGCTTTTTTATCTCGCTCCAGTCATCCACAGGAGCATCCACCATAAATATTGAGGACATTATTACTCAATCCAATGCAATTATCTCCATATTGAAGAGTTTTAATGTGGACCTTAGTTCCCTCTACGAGAAGGTGAAAGCTTTGGTTAAATATTCTGTCTTATGGACCAAAGTATCAGGTTCCTTTTCTGATAAGGATGTTTCTCTTGGAGAACTTGAGGCACAATATGAGGTCAAAAGGGCTAATTTTGAAGAGATGGCCTCTTCTTATGAAGAGATGGCTTCTTCCGTCTCCAATCTTTCAGAGCGCGTCACCAGTCTTGAAGAGGAGATTACTCGTACGAAGGAGTTACTCAAAAAACTTGAGTCCGACTTGTCCTCTTGCAAGGCCAAGCATTCTTCTTCCCAGAGTAATTTTACCAAGTATTCCATTACCATTTCTAAATCTGAGAAGGATCTTCAAGTTGCCTTGGATCGTGTTGAGCAGTGCAAGAAGAAAAGTGCGCATTATGATGCTGTGAAAGAAGCACTTGATGCTGTTAGAGCTTCTTTGAAGGATTGAGCTTCCTTCAGTAATATAGTTTTTTTTTTTTTTTTGAATGATGTCACTTTGATTTATTTGAACTCTGGATGTTTGTTTATTTGAATTATGGATTTTTAGACTTTATTTTAGCCGTACACAGTTTAAGCTCTTGCGGGCCAAGAGGATTTATTGAAGTTGTTTTGCCGTTCACAGTTTAGACTCTTGCGGGCCAGGAGTATGGTTTGTTGGGGTTGTTTTGCCGTTCACAGTTTAGACTCTTGCGGGCCAGGAGTATCCTTAGATTTATCACCTTGGATTTCAGTGAGGTGTTTTAGCAGTTTAGCCACATACTGCACCATTGGTGGTTTGTTTATTTTTTTTATGAAGGATCTAAGATTAATTGCATCATTACTAAAGATGTATATCCCAACTAGGTTGGCACATACACCCCAGCCAATCATGTGCATTCTTAGAACCACCCATTTTATTTTGTTTGCCCTAATTTTTGCCTAAGTCGGGTTTTTGACCTAGCGGGACTTTTTATTTTTTATTATGCCCTAACTTTTGCCTAGGCCGCCCTTGCGGGTTTTCAACCTAGCAGGCCCCCTTTTTTTTATTTTATATTATGCCCTAACTTTTGCCTAGGCCGCCCTTGCGGGTTTTCAGCCTAGCAGGCCCCTTTTTTTTTTTTTTTTTTTTTTTTTAAATGCCCTAAATTTTGCCTAGGCCGCCCTTGCGGGTTTTCAGCCTAGCGGGCTTTTACTTAAGGAAAATACCTTTTCAAAAACCTTGCATTGGTGGGAGGGATGATCCGCTCGCCATCCATTGTGATCAACAAATAAGCCCCATTAGAATTTTTAAATGCCCTAACTTTTGCCTAGGCCGCCCTTGCGGGTTTTTAGCCTAGCGGGCTTTTACTTAAGGAAAATACCTTTTCAAAAATCTTGCATTGGTGGGAGGGATGATCCGCTCGCCATCCATTGTGATCAACAAATAAGCCCCATTAGAATAAACCTTCTCAATGACATAGGGCCCATCCCACTTAGGCTCAAGCTTTCCTTTAGTCCTTCGAGATATGACTATTGGTCTTCTAACCATCAACACCAAATCCCCTTTCTTAAAAGAACGAAGCCGGACTCGCTTATTGAAAGCGTTGGCCATTCTTTGTTGATATATCTCCAAGTTTTGTTGAGCACAGAGTCTCCTTTCATCCATGGCTTCAAGCTCGACCATCCGTATTTGTGCACTTTCCTCTTCCGTTATGGATTCCTGTATTGCAACCCTTAAAGAAGGTATTTGTACTTCTAGTGGCAATACGGCTTCCCCCCCAAACACCAAGGAATAGGGTGTCGCTTGAGTTGGAGTTCTATACGAAGTTCGATAGGCCCATAATGCTTCTTGTAATTTCTCATGCCAAGTTCTTTTGTTTCGCTCAACCATCTTTTTGATAATTTTGCATAGAGTCTTATTGAAAGCTTCTGCTAAGCCATTAGCAGGCGCATGGTATCGCGAAGAATGGTTGATTTTTATGCTATACTTGGAATATAACTTGTATAATGGATCACTTCTGAAGGGTTGCCCATTATCAGTTATGATACTATCTGGGATCCCAAACCTATAGATGATATGGGTTCGGATGAAATCTGAGACATTCCCACTCTTCATTTCTTTCAAAGCAATTGCTTCGGCCCATTTTGAGAAATAATCGGTGGCAGCTATGATGTATTTATCACCTGCAGAGGATGATGGCTTGATAGGCCCAATAACATCAATGCCCCATGCGGCAAATGGCCAAGAGCATGTTGTCACATGTAAAGGCTCTGGAGGCTGATGAATAAAATTTCCATGATATTGGCAAACTTGGCATCTTTTTGCATAATTAATGCAATCATAAATCATGGTTGGCCAATAGTATCCAAGGCGTTTCAATTGCATATGTAACTTTGGACCACTTTGGTGTGCTCCACATACACCACTATGAACTTCCGCCATAACTTCATGAGTCTGTTCATTGGCTATGCAACGCATATACATTCCATCCAAGGATCTTTTGTATAATGCATCCTTCCACATGATGAATTTTGTTGCTCGACGCCTTACCTCTGCCCTTTTTGCTTTATCATCTGGGAGCCTGCCATGTTGGAGGTAATTTATAAAGGGCTCACGCCAATCTTCATTACCTTCTTTTGTTGTGGCTGCAAAAACTGGTAGTATTTCTGAGATTTCAGTTAAGGGCTGTAGAACTCTTCTTTCTCCAACTGTAACAGTTATTGTCTCCCTATCAGGCAGGGAGAGCGAGGCGGCCAAACTTGCCAAGGAGTCTGCTTGAGCATTTATCCTTCTTTTAACATGAAAAATGTTCACTTTCTTGAATTGCGAAAGCAACTGGCTAGCCCTTTCATGGTATGGGGCCAAGCTTGCTTTTTTAACAATATATTCTCCACGCAACTGTTTTATCACCAACTCAGAATCTCCATAGACTAAGAGCTCTTCGATCGGTATTTGCAATGCCAATTCCAATCCAGCAATTACAGCTTCATATTCTACCTCATTATTTGAACATCCTTCTGTTAAGGCAAAGGAATGAGGGATTATGGCATTATTCGGTGTGACGAACACAACACCGATTCCAGATTTGTTATTCTTTAGATCTTCTTGCTTTTGGCCATTCGGACTCCTTGTTGCCCCATCGAAGTACATCTCCCATGCTTTTTGAACTTCAATTTGCATGACCTCTTCATCTGGTAGATCAGTGGCTAGAGGTGAATCATCAGGGATAGGGTGCGCTGCTAAAAAATCTGCCAAGGCTTGACCTTTTATTGCTTTTTGGGAAACATAATCAATTGCAAATTGTTGGAGGATTACAGCCCACTTTGCAATTTTCCCAGAGAGTATTGGCCTTGACAGTATATACTTCAAAGGGTCAGCCTTCGATATCAATTTGACTTCGTGCTCCAAGACGTAATGTCTTAACTTTTGCAAGGCGAACACCAAAGCAAGACATGTTTTCTCAATCGGAGAGTAGTTGAGTTCTGCACCAACCAAAGTACGACTTAGATAATACAAGGCCTGTTCTTTCCCTTGTTCGTTATGTTGGGCCAAAAGGGCTCCCAATGAGCAGTCAAGAGCAGCAATGTAAAGTAACAATGGTTTTCCCTTGGTTGGGCTCATCAGTACTGGGGGTTTCATGAGATATGCCTTGATATTGTCGAATGCATTTTGGCATGATTGATCCCATTCGAAGGGTACGCCCTTTTTCATTAGCCTTGAGAATGGCAAGCATCGCCCTGCTAAGTTAGAGATGAACCTTCTTATATAGGCTAATCTTCCTTGTAATCCTTTCAATTCCTTCAAATTTTTGGGGGGAGGCATTTCGAGGATAGCCTTGATTTTCGCAGGATCAATTTCGATTCCTCTGCTTCGAACTACAAACCCAAGGAATTTACCCGAACAAACCCCAAAAGCACATTTTAACGGGTTCATCTTGAGCTTGTACCGCCTTAAGCGTTCAAAAATTTGCCTCAGGTCATCCAAATGATCTTCCTTATTTCTAGTCTTAGCGACAAGATCATCAACATAGCACTCAACAATGTTATGCAACATATCACCAAATATCACCGTCATTGCTCTTTGGTATGTTGCCCCTGCATTTTTTAGACCAAAAGGCATCACCGTGTAGCAAAAGATCCCTTTTGGAGATCTAAAAGCTGTCAATTCTTCATCTTCGGGGGCCATTCGGATTTGATTATAACCCGAATATCCGTCCATGAATGACAAGGTTTCATAACCTGTGGTTGCATCAACCAGGAGTTCAGTGATGGGTAAAGGAAAATCGTCTTTAGGACAAGCTTCATTGAGATCGCGAAAATCAATGCAAATCCGCATTTTCCCATTCTTTTTCGGGACTGGGACTATGTTTGCCAACCACGTCGGGTATTTAACCTCTCTGATGAATCCAGCTGTCAGGAGTTTATCTACTTCAGTCTCGATTTGGGACGTCAATTCTGGCCGTGTCCTTCTTGGTGCTTGTTTAACAGGCCGTTTCGCAGGATGGATTGCGAGCCTATGAACTGCAACTCCAGCATCAAGTCCAGGCATCTCGTTGTAGGTCCATGCAAAAACATCGCGATGTTCTTTCAGAAAGGAGATGTACCTTTGAGCCTCTTCCTCTGCCAAGTTTGCACTTACGAAAGTTGGCTTATTCTCTCCTTCATCACCGAGATTGACTTCGCGAAGCTCGTCAATTGTAGCTTGACCTCTTTCTTCAGATTGTGTTGGTATGGGATATGTCTCATCTTCAATCCCATCATCCGATGCCCCTTCTACTGTAATCATATTTACAGAGAGCTTTTCTTCTGCAGCTTGATAGCCCAATCCTTCCCTTGTGACCACAATAGGACTTCCTTGTTGAAGGGATTCGGCTTGTGCATGAGTTAGCACAGAGTCAAAAGGTGCTACTGTTTGTGTGGATACTTTTTCAGGATCAAGACCAGCTTTCACTAACATTTTTGTAATGTTTGTAGCATAACTTGGTCTTATTGGACTCAATATCTCCACAGTTTTGAGATTATCATCCTGAACTTTCTTTTCCATGTCACCAAGTGCATGGAACACTATAGGCTTCATGTCTTTTGCTTTCGCAGGGACTACGAATTTACGATAGTTCTCCACGTACGTGCATTCTGCCTTCTGTAATGGCAAGACAAATGCATCTTTTAACTCCAAAGTTGGGTCTATGGGAGCTAAAGCGCTTGCCCCCGGCTTCCTTTGAGACTTCAGAACATAGCGAAATGCCTTCTTTGTCTGAGCCATGAGTGCTGTAGAAAGCTCATGTCGAAAATTGTTGAGACACATGCGAATGAGTTCCAATTGCGTGAACTTTTGTGGGCATGCAAACGTCAAAGCTCGCCATCTTGCAATGAAGTCGGTGACTGGTTCGTTATCTCGTTGCTTAGTCTCAATGAGTTCAGGTACCCCAACACGTCTTTGGGTATTGCAAAACTGTTTGAGAAATTCTTTAACCATGAAATCCCAACTTTGGATTGATCCTTCAGGGAGATTCGAATACCAGGAAAATGCAGAACCTTCAAGAGATTGCACGAAAAGTTGTAAACACAACGCTTCATTCTGTGCTACTGGCCCACATCGTGAGAGGAAATGGGCAATATGTTGTCTAGGATCTCCCGTTCCTCCAAACATTTTGAAATCAGGCTGGGAGAAGCCATGTGGGAATGGAACGGTATCCACCCATGCTGGATAGGGCTTTGTGATCATCCGAAAGCCCTCGTCATCCTTTTCTTTAGCCTTCTTTACTTGCTTCTTCACCATGTCATCAATCATGGCCATGAGCATCGGGTTTGCATTACTACCCATTGGGTCAACGAAAAAATGTCCGTTGCCCCCAGTAAACTTTGTTTTCGGGACTTCGAATGATTCCTCCTCAAAGGCAGATTTTTTCTGTTTCTCCCCTGTTACTTGGGCTTGCAAACTTTTGATCTGCTCTATCAGGTGAGACATTTCTTGATCCCTTTTCGCTAGTTGTTCTTGCAGCGAAGCTACCTTTTCTTCTAACAACTGAGGGTTTGAACTTTCTTCATCACCCACTTCCGTCACCATCACTGAAACGGCTTTTGTAACACTTCTGGGTTTCTTACCCATGGAGGAAGATGAATTACTGCTCGCAGGGGATGACGAGTACACAGAGTCATCTCGTTCGCTTATAGTTAATCCCTTTGGTTGTTCTTGCTTGGCCATAGACCTTGTTACTGTCCTTGGTGTAGGCATCGAGGAAGCAGTTCTCTTTGCTTGTTCAACCAACTTAGCAAATTGTTCCTCCGTGGTGGAAACAGAATCCCTCCCATCTTCGGAAGAGTTCAATGAATCACTTGATTCTGTGGAATACTCAAGGTCGTCATTATAACTACCAAGAGCCTTTTCAATTGCTCCCATAACATTGGCTGCTACAGACTCCTGTTCTCCCTTTTTGAGGGTTTTGTTCCTTCTCTGCCTCTGTCTCTTTGGGTTTGAGGCTTTAATGGGAGTTTTTGGCCGAACCCCTACAGGCATGGAGGAGAGAACTTCTATCTCTTGGATTTTTATGATTGACGCAGCGTTTCTCACGATTGGACTCATGAGTCGACGACTCGGCATGGATGAATTATGCAAAGCCGTCGAATTGTTGGTCTTTCGTTGAGCCAACGAATCCACCACTTTCGATTGGGCTAACGAATGGTTGGTCATTCGTTGAGCCAACGAATCCACCACTTTCGATTGTGCTAACGAATCAGCGTGATTTCGAGTTTGGCTAATCATCTCCTTGCCAATGTTCTTGATGATGGAACAGTTTTCCACAGATGCCCTCTTTTGAGCTTTCTCTGCAATCATAATGGAGTGCTCCGCCTGTGTAATCAAAAGACCGAGTGTACTTTGAGTTGTGCGGGCCTTGGCCAGGGTAACAGCGACTGCTATTGCTTCCTTAGCATCCTTCGCTTTTCCAAGGAAGTCCCATGAGCACCTTGTTGCTCTTACTGCCATATATTGTTTGGCAGCTTTTAATAGGTCTTCGGCCACTCTTTTGAGGCTTTCAGCCTTTTGGAGTAGCGAAGTGCTATTGTTTGTTTGAGCTTGCGGTAAGACAGCCGAGAGCCTTCGCTCTGGAGCCTCCCGATGAGCAGGCACTTCTGGCGAGACAGCCAAGAGCTTGCGCTCTGGAGCCTTCCAGTAAGCAGGAACTTCTGGTGAGACAGCCAAGAGCTTGCGCTCTGGAGCCTTCCAGTAAGTAGGTGCCGGAGAGACTAACACATCCCTCCAAGATTTTTGAATCCCCATCGTAGGATTCATCGGTGTCTTCACAGTAAGTCCGTTGTTGGCCTTCATGATTGCAACTTCCATATTCGAATCTGTTGAAGCAAGGGACACTGTTAGAATAATGAGTTTTATAGTTTGTTTTATTCCTCAAAAGATGGGAGGAGAAATAGGTCCCACTGGGCGTGCCAGAAATTTGTAGACATAAATTTTGAACCGTAGAATATACCCACAATTCGAAATCTATATCTTAAATATCCACTGTTCAAGCGAACAGTGTTGATTATTTATATGCAGGCTCCTATTTCCGATTTGGATTTCAAATCGTTAATTACATACTATAAAAGTAAAACCTCCGATTAATGAAGAATAAAGAACAAAAAATAGACTATAATAATTTAATTTCATTGATGATTGGGGTTTAAAACCCTTGTTTACATCAAAACAGAGAATATTACATTTAGAGGGATTGGAACCCTTTACCTATCACTTGGTATGCTTACTCTTACTGATCTTTGAAGTTTGCTGAAGACTGCAGGTGGTAGTGAGCGTGTAGGTTGCTTAGTAGTTGTAGGTTTGTAGTGGTTTTGCTTGGATGGAGTATATCTTCTCTCTCTGTATATTTTCTACGTTAAGAGAGAAGAGGTGTGTATGGCTTCTGTATTTTGGCGGAGAATACGATGGTGAAAAGTTGAGGGATGAGGTTTGAGGTCTGGGATCTTGAGAGATTTTTTTAGGTCTGAGGTGATCGATAGATGAGATATAGATGAGTGATAGATGAGAGTCCGATCAGAGATAGATGTCGAGAGCCCTTTCTTTTGATGATGAACCTCATATTTATAGGGCTTCCTTCATCAGACGCTTGGCCGCCAAATAATTCATTTGAATTTTGAATAGTTGTTGCCAGAGGATAGGATGATATCATATCTTCTCCGTCTCTTTGAATTTCGAATATTGGTTGCATCAGATGACATCCATCTTTAAATATTCTTCTGCTTCCACAGAAGTATTTCTTGGGCTCTACGTACCAATTTGAGACTACGTGAACCCGCATTTGATTTGTAGGGCTTGCGGGCCTACATGGTTCAACTGAATATTTAATTTGTAGGCCCTGCGAGATATGGGCTCACATGGTTCAACTGATTTGTAGTCCTGCTACTTCTTCCGCAGGCTCATATACTCGCTAGGCTTGTCGGGCCAACATGCATTCTTCCGCAGGCTCATAGACTTGTTAGGCTTGTCGGGCCAACATGAATTTGTTGATTCGCGGGCTTGCTGGGTCAACATGCTTTTAAGCTCTTATATGCCTTTTAGTTCGTAAGCCCAACATATGATGCATTAATAATATTCACCAATCCTTGGTTGAAATTTACGTGCCAACAGGAATCTGGAGCATTGTTTCTTATCGGAAACTTCAAAACTGCAGAAGTCTGGAGGCCTAGCTGTGGGGTGTATTCACTACATAAGAGGGTTCAAGTATGTGCTCCACATGGTTTTTACTAGGTGGAGGTTGACAAAGACTGAGGTTGCGACGAAGCTAATACTGCATTCTGTCTCTGAGGTTGCCAAAATTGAAATTGAGAGATCTATCGATGTACCAAAAAACCAAATATGTTAGTGGTGACGGATCTGTTATTTTGTATTCACTATTTTCTCCTTTCTGGAAATTTCTCTCTTGATTGTAGTTTCGGTTATCAGTCACATTTCAGTTTGCTTTTCGAAATTCAGTTCACAAGGCTCTCGCTTAAAGCATGCAGGGGAGTGAGGACAAACCAAATGCATTTTCTAGTGAAAATTTTGGGTGCCGAGCGGGTACCCGTCGCCGATTCCAGCTGTTCAAATTTATTCCCTCTCTCTCCTCTCACCCGACCACTCCCTCTCCTCTTTTTTTCTCTCTAAAATCAGGACCGTCTAAAATACGTTTGGACAACTGGGATTGTTGATGGGTTCCACGTGTGTCGTACACAAACGATGTGTCTTCGAAACACAAGATGATACATCCAGTACAGACAATGGGGGCCAATCCTTCTTCACTCTCATATGAATTTTGTCTGTTTTTCAGAGGCTTGAAATGAAAATGCAGCTTACCTACCTATAATGTACCAGTTCCTACACTAGGGAATCCCATGCAATTTGTTAGCCCTTTATGGGGCTTAGGAAAAATGATTTTAACTCCTAGGTTTAATTGCTACAATTCCTAGGGTTTCCTTTCCAGTTGACAATGAAATTGAAGCTTTTCATGACCCCACTTAACCCTTTCTTTTCCCAAAATTAGCAAAGTTCACTTAAAAGTTGACCGACAAAAATAAAATCAAACAGATAATTAAGTGTATAAAGTTCAGTGGAGAGTGGTAGTAATATCCTTTTTTGACCTTCAATCATTCTTTTTTTTTTATAATCACCTTCAATCATTCATTCAACAATTTTTCACATGTGTTTTTTAAAAGATACTTATCAAGGAAAGAACATTCTCATGCAATTTCATTCTGCATTTTTCGTACCGTTTTCTGTATTTTTCTAAATTGAAATTATCGTGATAATATATTCATGTTGCATCAGTCTAGTTATGCGAAACATATAAAGATATGTTTGTCACTTCCCATGATTTTAATCCTTGGTAAGTTCGTAACACTAATCTAGATTCCACACCAAATCAATAGGCAACTGAACAATGCTCAAGTTCGAGTTTCCACCACCGTGGTGTTTTGGTGTAGTTAGGTTTAGGGTTAGGTTTTGTTTCTTGGGCTGAGCTTGGCCGTTCGGGTTTTGCCACTTGTTTTCCGGCTTTGTCCCATGTGGCGTTTTTTATTTTCCATCCAACGTGGATTCCTCTCCCTTATCCCTAATTTGATGTACCCTTTGTTAAGTTTTCTTTTAAAAAAAATGTTACTCTTGCCTATAAAAAAAAAAATGATAGAGAAAAGAAGTCCAAACATTAATCCAAGAAATTAAACTAAACCAATGAACCAGAAATGGGTATCCACTTATGGATTCCTATCGACCAAAAAGTTGGTCGATAACTTTGGGCACTAAGGAAAAGGGGTCATCACCATGTTGGATTTCCTTTTCCTTCAGAAATTTTTCGCAACACATTATGTGGACCAAAGAGTGTTCAGAATCTTATTCTTATTTGTTTTTTTTTTTCTTCCCAATATTGTATACATTAGCGGGGATTAGTGGAGGGTGTCATCCATAGCCCTGATCTCTAAAGCCCCGCCTCTCGTAGGATTCGAACCTTGGTCACCACCGGAGAGAGAAAGAAATGAGTTACCAACTCCATTAGAAGTGGTTCTCGTTATTCTTATTTGTTGGCCAAGGAAATAAAGAGGGTACTAAGGCCCCGTTCCAGAAACCTTCTTAAAAAATAAGCAGCTTATTTCACATTTTCAAACTAAAAAATAATGCACACGACAAATAATTTTTTAATTTTTTTTGCACCGTATTAAAGATGTTGATGAGATCTATCAAACAAGATCCATAGTGGTAGGCAAATTATTTGCATAAACACATTATTTTTGAGCTTGAAATTGCCTTCTTAAAAAATAAACAGCTTATTTCGTTTGAGGAACGGAGCCTAAGGGTAACAAGGGTGTGGCGATTCTCATGGGATGCAATCATGTAATTGAAAGAGTCCCTACCTCACCTGCTAGAAAGCCGGTCAAGAGGGGCGCAGAGCCCAACACTATTGGCCACGGTTTGTGGTGGAGCCAGGATTTGGAAAAGGGGTGGCGTTGTTCAATTGAAGTCCGCTACTATTTGTGGGATTTTGTTCGTTAAAATATGAGAAGAAAAGTTTAAGGGCAAAATTAGACTTGGTCTTGGGGTTTGTTTTGTTGTTAAGCAAGAATAAAGTCTTGCTTCAACTATTGTTTTTATTAGCTGTTTATTCTTTACATCGCTGTTTTTTCATCGGTTCCGTAAAAAATTAGAGTTATTGAGATACTTGTAATTAAGTACCTAATCGATCTCCCTTAGAGCATCCGTAATGGGTTTGTTAATTAGTGTGTTAAGACTTAACAAACAAAATTGTATTTTTTGGTGCCACAATCCATGTGTGTTAGAGTGTGCTAAATCTAGTAGTGTGTTAGCATGGTTATTAAGTTTGGCTACCAAGCTGACAAACAATAAGTGGGCCCTATCTCTATAAATCCAAACTTCAACCATAAAACATAAATGTCCACACTACTTTTATTTTATTTTATTATAGCCATTGTTTTGACATTATTTTAAAGAGTTAGCATACTCCTATCAAACCCATTGAGGTACTCATATATTTACTAACACACTTCTAAGTTAACATACACTTATGGGACTCATTTTTTTTATCCTAACACATACCTTAACAAATATTTTGATACACAAATATAACAAACTCATTGCGGATGCCCTTCGTATCACATAATTTCTTTTTTCGGAACTGGGGTTGGCATGTGCTACTCCCCCTCTTAGGGATAATGCTAGGGTATCCCCCTCTTGTCGGTGGATACCGTATCACCCCTATAACATAATTATTAGAAGACATAACATCAAACTATTCAAAAGCACAACATTTTTTCCACAAATGGTATAACACTTTTATTATTATTATATTAGGCATAATATTTTCAAAATGACATAACATAACCACTCGAAAGCATAGCACTCTTCAAAAAATTTTGCATAACATTTTTATTATTATGGTGTCCTCCAAAATGGCGTAATATAACCACTCGAAGGCATAACATTAACCATTCGGAAGCATAATGTGAGAACATCGTAAGATGGGGATACCTTAGGTGTTCCCCCCTCCGCCCTTGTCCACGGACACGGAGTAAACACAAAATGGGGTTCTGTAGGTGGAGGAGTTTTTCAGTGCCGAGCGGGTATTGCCGATGTGGCATCCGATCGGCGCATTTGAGCCGTCTGATTCACTTTTGGACAACTCGGATTGGAATCCTCTCTCTCCTCACCCCAACACTTTCTCTCTTCTTTTTCTCTCTCTAAATCTGAGCCGTTCAAACACGAAATGGACGGCTCGGATACACGAGCAGGCACCACGTGGTATCCGCTCGGCACTGAATTTCTTTCCCTGCAGGTGCTCTCTCAAGACAGATTAAAACAGAGCTTAACCCTAGGTGAGTACATAGTACTGACAAGAAGCTGGTGACTTTTAGATTAATGAACATGAGTGTCCCTTGCTCACAGACTCAAAACTTTATCACATTCAAGAAGGAATTTCCTCCTAAGATGGGCCTCTAGGTTTCCTAGGAAACTCATTGATAGCCAGATATCCTGCACAACTACAACCCCTGCATCTTCCCATATTTAAGGAAAACTCCAAAAATCATACTCAAGTTGCACAAAATACTTGCGCAGTTGCACGGATATCTTTTTGGGATCCACACTCGGAGCGAGATTGAAAAGTCTAATGCGCAACAGCAGATACGTATTCTCTGCCAAAAAAAAAAAAATTGACACCATGTGGAAAGAACTTCACTTATGCATTTGGGTGGCTGAGGGCTCCCGAACCAATCAAAAATCTGTTCAATGCCCCTGGAGCACCGGACGTGATGCTCTGAACTTATTTTTCCCCGCACATGGTGGTAGGGCTCGAGACCAAGTGTATCGATCCCGCCAGAATGGGCGGTGGAAAGGATGCCTGGCGGCGACACTGAATAGTCAGTACTCCATCCCATCAAGCTTTGGACAGAGTCATCTCAAATCAACAGATCAGCATTCCTTGTTTTGTTGGGATAAATTCAATGTACTCCACAGCCATCCATTACCACACAACTTATTGCATGTTTTCTTCACCCAATTATTTTACAACCACACATATATACACAAATATCTTACACACACACTCACATCTTTTTGATGGGACGCATACACACTGATGTGAATGTGAGTGAGTTTGTGTGAATATTTGTGTAAGTGTTTGTGGTTGTAGAATGATTCTTCTTTACCTCTGTTCTGGTACATTTTCGAGTTATTGAAGGACAATTGAATGGACTACACCATGGTAGACACTGCTGCAGGGATGGGAGGGCAGAGGAAAATTGTTATCAAAGCCAATTGGACCCCACCTAATCGTATAGGAAAACTCACATAGTAGTAGTTGGTTGAACTTCTTAGGTCAGCTCCATCTGTTTCAACGTAAAATATTTTTCATGAACAACAATTTTGTCAAAAAGAAAATTTCGGTTTATGTTTTGGGGGTTGTGGTTGATAGTGGAAAAGAATTTTTTGGAAGAATGTAGCATCGCTCAAAATCATCAAAATAGTAGTTTTATAGTATGTGAAGTTACAGTGCTTGGACATTGCAAGCATATTGGGAACAGAAAGGTTGGGGCTTTGGCGGAAGAGACGAGACTATGAATGAAAAGGATGATCGAGCGCGTGGAATGAATTGAAAACCAAAAATGACTTACACCCTTTTCGAGAGGAAAACATTTTCATCATATGACCAAACATATTTTACCTGGTAAAGTAATTACTGTCTTTTCCCTAACCGAACACCGAAAAATAGATAAAACATTTTATTGAAAAACATTTTACGTCAAAACAAACGGGACCTTAGTGTTTTTGTTTTCCTTGTTAAGTAGTAACTTGTTTGGCTCAGTTTCAGTTTATGTTTAGGTTTATAGAGCAAAACATAGCTTTAAATAAGTTGCATACTCATAAGCCAAAAGCTCCATTTTAGAATTTCGACTTCAGCCATTAGTGTAGAATCTAACCAATGCATAATCATAGTTACATCACCGTGTGACTTGTAAAATTGTGGTGTAAATAAGTTACCGATACGGAGGCTCTCCGTCGTACAACATTGAGCGCTTATTCTCATAGTAGCACTCTGTTAGCAAGACTCTCCCGTAAACAATATCCTGCCGCTAGCATTAGAAAATAGACATTCTCGTTGATTTCCTGCAAATGAGGTCGGGTTGAATGGAATTCTTTTCCAACTAAGCAATATAACAAAATCTCCAAACTAGTTAAATTTGGAAAAATAGACGTCACAGGGATCCGAATACAACAATTAATGGTCTGACTTTCCAAGCCAAATCGGACAAGCATTTCTCGACTGAAAGTGAAATAAAGAGAAGGAAAACCGTTGGTTAGTTAAAAGAAAATTGGTGTGCATGGTTGAAGACGTGAATGCCAATTACACATTGATAATGACACAACTTTGATGATGGACCGACCACAAGAATGACCATTTCAACCTCAGTAGAGTTATTTTTTATTGCCCCTAATTTTCCTTGGGTGTCCTTGTTGGGAAAATTTGGGCATATGCACAGAATCCAGTGAACAATCTCCATTGATAATGAAAAATTACATAATCGAAATACAAGAACAAATATGAAACAGATATACAAACTGAATTCCTCCTGAATATCGAAACCGAGTCCTGTGTCGAGTCACAGTCTCCTTAAGAAAGATTCGTCCCTACCGTGGGTGTCGTAGGTTGCGTCGGCGACTTTCTCCCAGGGTTAGCTCGGTTGAACCGCTAGTCGTCGGAACACCGCCGATGACCGCCTTGGCGAACTGACTGCCGCCTGCCTCTCTCTCTCTCAAAAACGAATGCTGGAATGAACTAGAAGGCTGTGAATTTGCTGGTGCCTTCTCCAAAACGTGATGCACCTATTTATAGGGTGAAGGTGGCTGAAGGGTGTAATGCAGCCATTAATCTGCCAATGAATTCAGACATTGAAGAGGGAGGTTACGGGAGTAATTCACCCACAATCAATACGTCTATTGATTGTGGTGTGGTGCGTCCAGATTCAACGAACCCAAACATGACTACCCTGATTTTCATTCATCTGAAATTTGAAAATTTCCAACAGTTCCTAGTAGCATTTGACATCATTTGGCCATCCCCATCACCTCATTAGCAAATGTAAAGTTGGCCCACATGGTCATATGTTATTTTATTTTATCTTTTTGTAATTTCAGGTGTCCCATCAGTTTTATCCAAATGATCACACTTACACATACCCATTGTTGTTTCTAGACTAGATGATAGGACATTAAAGCAGGTCCCCTCTTTTTGCCAAGTTTATATCTCCAAATTCTTTTATTTTGGGATATGACAGTACAGTCATGCGATTTGCTAAATCCCTTTTTTTTTTATATATATAAAAGAAAATCCATACGACGTACTAAAATAAAGATTCAAAAACATTTGAGGACATCTCTAGTTGTGCATTAGATATTTTTTTAGAAGGAAGATAAGTTGGTTGAGAGATTCAAAATCCGGAATCAATACCATACATTGAGTACGACGTACATAATCATAAACAAAAGACGAAGATGACGGCTCATTGGACGATCGATAAATAAAATATGTACAGAAATTTATGAGTCTATTTTTTTAATTTTTTTTTCCTCCGGTTTCGGAATATATTGGTAGGTTTGAAAAGTACTATACTTAAATTTTAAACTTTTCTCTTTACTTTTTTTTTTTTGGGATGTGGAAGATTGGAAACATTTTTTCCCGGCAAAAATCATTATTGTTAGTTGAAGGTAGTAGGTTTGAACTTAAGTCAAATGCACGAGACTACGAGAGTAACGATGCCTACCACTTGACTACCTTTTATTTGCCTCGGAACATTATCCTTTTATCTTAACCACCTGACTACCTTCCATTTACCTCGAAACATTATCTTTTATCTTAACCACCGCCAAAAGACATGTTGTTGACATGATCAAGATTTCTCAAGTGATGAATAGTTGTAGTGGAGTTTAAAGCACCATTTGGTCAATCAAGAAAACAAAGATGTTAGTTTTCCCCTTTTAATTTTTTTATTAATCAACCCTCTAATCACTCTACTAAAAAGGTAGTTAAGAGATGAGATAGAAAACCAAAGAACAGTTAAAACGGGGGCCACACAGCCATCATGCTCCACATTAGAGTCACTTTCCCTATCCCTACAAAAAGCAGTATTACTGTTAATATAGTACAAACAAAAACACCACACACAGCCCAAATTAGGTCACACAGATCAAATTAGGTTAAGTTCTGTTAAGATTTTTGGCTTTTTATTTTTTATTTTGTTCTCAATTCACTCTTCTTCTTCTTCTTCATTTTTTTTTTTTTCGTTTGTTAGTTTTGCATTTAACTTTTGTGGTTATTGATACGTCTCGTCAATACTAATTGGAAAAATAAAGAATTATGATTTTTATCCAAATATTTTTTTGAAATATCCAAGATAAAACAAGAAAAAACTTAAAAATTCTTTTTTTTGCGTTTGTTAGGTTTGCATTAACTTTTGTGGTTATTGACTCGTCTTGTCAATACTAATTGGAAAAGTAAAGAATTATGACTTTTACCCAAATATTTTTTGAAATATCCAAGATAAAACGAGGAAAAACTTAAAAAGTCCTTAGCGGAACTTAGCCTTAGTCCGGTTGTTTGGTAAATTTACTCTTCACCACAATTAATTACGGTTTGATTCTTGGGATTAGGTCTTTTTTTTTTGAACGGCGGGATTAGGTCATTAGAAAGTAATTTCTAATGAATCACTTAGTCGAGATGACATGCCTTTGACTGGATAGGGAAAGATATTAGTCGAGATGCGGATGAGCTAGCCCCTCAAGATCGGGAAGAAACAAATTCTAGACACATACGTTTGTGAACAAATTCATATACAGATGTGTTCCGAACGTTCTAACATGTGTGGGCTCCACATTTATGGTGTGAGACCCACATGCAGAACAAATTCATATACAGATATGTTCCGAACGTTCTAACATGTATCGTTCTAACATATGTGAGCTCCACATTTTTGGTGTCAGACCCACATGTATCTAATGGTTGGGAGAAATTTTTCAGTGCCGAGCGGGTTTGCCTATGTGGCACCCGTTCGATGCATCCGAGCTATTCGATTCATTTTCGGATGGCTCGGATTAAAACACTCTTTCTCCTTCCACCTAAACACTTTCTCTCTCCTTTTCCCTCTTCAAATCTTAGCCGTTCAAATACAAAATAGTCGGCTCTACGTAGTACCCGCTCGGCACTGAAAATTTTTCCAACGGTTGGGGACAATACAGTAATTCAGTAACTCATTCGCACTATAAAGTGCCTTTCGATTTTCGACGCCTCTCCGTTCCGAATCCGTTTATTTGTCCCCCCGGCGACGGAGCTGCTGGTTTGTCAAGGTGTCGCCGGAGATCTCTCCTTTCTTGCTCAGATCAGCGAGTCTCTCTCTGGAAAGGTGAGTTTTTTTAGCTGTTGCAGGTCGCAATTTGTGTGTGTGTGTGTGTATGTGTGTGTGTGTGTGTGAGAGAGAGAGAGAGAGAGATCCAGTGCGGTTAGAGTTGGTGAAATCTGACAATTAGGGTTTTGTGGATTTGAATTTGATTATTCCAGCTCCTGTTAAGGGAAATCTCTTGACTTTCTTATTCTTTCTGTGTGATTTACTTGCCTTGAATTTGTTGTGTGCTCACTTTTGTTTTTCTGTTTTAAAGGAAACAGTTTTTGATGAGCTTTACCATTTTGCAAATTTTTTGTTTTTTCTGTATCTATGTAAGTGTGCGTACATATTAGAAAGTGAGACCATCTCCAGCCTTATTAGCTTCAATTTCCTATCAAATCTAGACAAGAATTTGAGTGAAAGCTTCATTAAGGACATAATTGTAAATGTAGAAGACGCAAAATAAGCTTAAAAGATTGAGTAAAGCTCAATTCGATGTAGATTTGAGTTGAGGAGTGGAGGGTTTTCAGATTTTTTCCCCTAAAGTTCGAGGTCGAGTGGAGATTTGCATTGGGGCTCGAGATGCTATTAGCAAGTAGTCGCTTTTCCTGTTTTCGTCTATCCCCTTTTATGATCCTACTAACACAATTTTTTTTGCCAATTTGTGGTGACCATATTAGTTATTTCTTGTTATCATTATTGGTTATGTTCAATTGACTTTTTTTTATTAGCGAAAGTCAGTATTGTTAGAATAGTTAGATTGGCACCTTGGAAGATGATTGATGTTCGATTGACTTAAAGTCACTTATGGTCAAAAAACTGAGGCGTAAATTAAGGAAGTTGTTTACTATACATTCTTTTATGATTGATATTTGATCCTAGATGTCAAAGCACTGCTGAATGTAATTTCTCTCTTTCAACTTTTTATTGCACAGTTTTCTTTGTAAATGTTGTAAGTAATGCAATTGTTTGTATCGGGTTGAGATTTTATTCCATATATGGTTGTTAGATTAAATCTTCAACAGAATTTTTTTTTGGCTTCCTGATTTTTTTTTGGAAATGGTGGTGGTGTGGGAAAGGATCATTTGTAGAAGTTCACGAACAAACATTTTCCTTTCCTTCCCTGCTACTTTTATGGTGCGTTTGGTTGAATGGAATGGAATGTGAATATGAATGGAATTAAGAAAGGAATGGAATTGGAGGAATTGAGAATGGAATAATCATTCCCATTCTCATGTTTGGCTGTGCTTAGGTATAGTCATTCTCATCTCCAATGGAATAGTGTGGCAATAGTAATTTTTGGAGTGGCAATAGTAATTTTTGGTGTGGCAATAGTGAATGTTGGAGTGACACTAGTAATTTTGGTGTGACAAAAAAATGGAATAAGAATTCGTTAGTTTTTTGGATGGAATGACAATTCATTACTAAGGTGAATAGTGATTCCATTTGGAATCATCATTCCATTATTCAATGGTGAACCAAACATTGGAATAAAAGTCATTGGAATGACTATTCCATTCTAACCTTGATTCCATCCAACCAAACATACCCTTAGGCTGCATTTGTAACATAGATTTGTTGAGGGTTTAATCAAGAGGAACTAAACCTTGGGAAAATGTAACTTGTTTACTTAACTACGAAGTGGCCTCATTGAAAGTCTGAGAAATTGGAGAACTGTATTACTGTCATAAGGTGGGACATTGCAAATATTTCACTATACTTTCTCTGCTCTGTTAGCTTTGGAAGCAATTGTTTGATGGCCCCATCTGAATGGGAGTTCTATACAGGGACAGTGCAGGTGGATCCTATTGTTTGGTGGCAAAGGAATCAGTAAAGAAACTATATGGGTCCCAGATGAGCAAACCTGATGTTATTGGCAGTGGAAGGAGGAGGGTTTTTCTCTTCTTCAGCTTCTGGTTATAGCACAGGCCTGACCCTTCTTCTCTTTGGTCAGAAGAGTGAAGAAAAACCCATGAGAGTTTCTCCTTGGAATCAATACCAGTTGGTGGACGAAGAATCTAACCCTGATCTCCAGCTGGCGTCTAGGAAAGACCGGCTTGTCCGCGGTTGCTCCTCTTTTGTCTGCTTTGGTTGCACCGCTACAGGACTTGAGGGCCCATTTCCTCTAAAAGTAGGCCCTACAAAGCAGCCTGGGCCTCATGTTTCTGATGAGAGCCATGATCACAGCCGTCCCACTGATCCTGTGGATGGTGACAGCGACAAAAAGAAGCTGGGTATTAGAAGTAGCTTGAAGAAGGTTACAAGTCCTGTTCCAGTTTCCAGTGGGGTTGTTAATGAACCTGAGGCATCATGTGTAAAGGGAAGCCATGACCCTGGTCTTTTGGAGAGGAGGAAAGTGAAGTGGACGGATATTTCCGGTGGAGAGCTTGCGGAAATCCGGGAATTTGAGTTCAGGTATGGGATCTCTGGATGTACAATGCTAATATTTCAAGGATTTCATAAATTTGACTTGGTTTCTTTAGCGGTGGTGCATGGGTTTTGGTACAATATTCCAATTGTTATATGCTTTTGCATGCTATCAAATGGTTCTTTGATTTATTGTTATCAATTGCAGATTTTCTTGAATATCTGTACGAACTTCCTATACATTTCTTTGTATCTAATGCATGTCTAAGGAAATCTCAAATGACATCTCAAATCCCTTCCCGCCTAGATAAACATGTCAAGCATAGATTTACTCGTGATAATGTGAAGGTACCTTAACCTTGACAATCTGTATCACCAGTGTTCTAAATTGCGCTCGGCGCTACTCAGGCGGCGACCTGCCGCCAAGCGCCTAGGCCACCTAGGTGCCGCCGTTTTTTTCGAAAATATTTTTTTTAGATATTTTTAAGGCAATCAAGCTCTACCAAGCCTCGCCAAGACGGCCACCTAGCTCCACTAAATCTCCCTTAGCCGCCTAGCCGCCAAGCTCTGCCAAGTCGGCCGCCAAGTTCTGCCAAATCTCACTTTCCACCGAATGAGCCGCCGAGGGTGAAATCATGGTGCCGAGATGCCGCCGAGCGCCTAGGCGGCCGCCGAGTCCACCATTTAGAACACTCTGTATCAGTAGGACATCTGTGGTTTGGATACCAGACAGATTCATGGTATCCATTATCTAACCTTCATGGTGAGATAAGTTTTATTTAGCATTTGACCATTATCCCAAAGGACTATGGTAAACTGGCGAACCATTTTAATTAGCATGTACTACTCTCGTAGTCATATAATCTGCCCATACTAGTCTCCATTGTATGTGACCAAATCACTATAGGCTATTTTCTCTCAACGTAGCTTTAATTGGTGCTACCTCTACAGAATCACAAATTTTAACTTCTCTAATTGTATGTTTTGTAGTCTTACCACACGTCGACCTTAGCATCCTCACTTCAGTTATATTCATGTCTCTTTGCTGCCCCAGCTTTTTGTATCTACTTGTGGACATACTTGACTTGAGCTTGAGAAGGATTCTTCTTCACAAAGTTTATTTAGGCCTTTTATCTTTAATTCGAATTCTTTGTAAGGGATTGGATGAATAACTAACAAACAAGTGTTCTGTGGTCAGCTTTAATTTGGATTCTTATGGATATTGCACTGCTATAAGTAATTTTGTTTAAATTTTGTTATGTATACAATGTGTGAACTTACTGCCTGTTGTGTTTTGTAATTCTGTGCTATGGCAGTGATACAGGTGGATCAGATGATGAATTTGACAATGGGAATGGACGGAGCTGTTCGTGCAAAATTATGTAATTTTGGTTTTCACAAGACCAGGTTCTACTACCACTAGAGGGCCATCAGTGTGGTAATATGGTTGAGTTTTCATTTAGGAGATTGCTTCATTTCTCCATGTTTTGCTGACATTTGGATGAGTGAAAGGAGGGATTTCCGAGTTCATAAGCTATGCGACAGCAAGATTTCCATGGACCATGATAAGATTTCTACTATGGGCTGGCTTTATTCAGAATGACCAGCTATCTCTATACTCCATCTCCAGAGATTTTCAATTTTGCCAATCTGCTCTTTCCTTGTTTTTCTTTCCTTGTCTCTGTTGTTACACAATGACTATGATTGGCCTGTGTTTGATCGTAACAAACGTGCTACTACTATTTTTTAGTTTGATTGTTTTGTACATGGGTTTTAACGAATCATTTGGTGCTTGTAAGGAGCCGTAGGTGTTGGTTATGTACATTTTCGGAGGTATTCAAAGCTGATGACCATGTTGCACATTACTACCTGATCACCCTATAGAATTTCAGAAGTACTTGCTTTGTTGTTGTTTTCATCAGATTGCGAGTTTAATATTTTCAGCTTTGCTGCTGCTTCTTTTCTTCTCTGTTTTGGTAATCCAGAACCATACAGCTAACCCAGGGCATGCGAGTGCACCCGCAAGACTCGCAAAGCAGGTGATAGGGTGTGAGATCGGATGTTGCGAGCAGTAGCAGTGTCCAAGACAAGATGGATGCTTTAGTGTATTTTTCTGGGTGATGAATGTACTATGGCTAATAAGGTGAAAGGGAGAGTTGTTGAACTCTAAACGAAAAGGAATTTGGAATAACCTACCCACTTAGGCAGATTGCAAGTTGGAGAGGCTCTACTTTTATGCCTTTTCATTTTGTGATCAAATTTAGTTTTCTAATGTAGTTCTTTTTCATGGTATTGAAGGCCGGGCTCAGCCTTCTGGCTTTTGGTCCAATTTTATCCTCGTCCCGCTAAGGAAAATAAGTATTTATTCTTTGAATTAAAGGTGATGTATTGTGAGAAAATGATCTGTCTCATAAAATAGAAAATAAGTACTCCTACTTAAAAAATAAGAATCTTAGCGGAACGGATCTTAATCGGGTATGAACAACTTTATCAAGAGAATAATAAAAAAAGAAACATGGCCGGTGTGAAGAAGGGGCTCCTCCATTTTTTCTTCATAAATATGGCATGCAAAGATTGATGGCGAGATTGCATGTATCCTAAGTAAGATCCACCATAATCTTTAGCCAGGTTTTCTGAACCCTCCGCTCTCATTTTTCAAAATACCGTCGAAGAGAAGCTCTGGCAAACGAGTCAAACGAGCTCAGTAGTAAATTGTTTGAATGTACAGTTGAAGTTTTACGAGTCAAAGGAATTGAATTCTCTCCGGTGTTGTTTATATACTTGCGGGATTGAATGACCCAATTCATGTAGTTTTTGGGCCCTTTTCATGCCCACCTCAAAAACCGAGAGTATTTATTTTTTAAATTTGTCAAGAACATTAATCAAGAGTATTCATTTTTTAAAACTCGTCAAGAACATTAATCACATCAAAAATCACATCGATATATTACTTTTCATATAATTGTGTAACACACTATTATATCTCCAGATAAATGACGTAAACCAGTTTTAATCTAGCGTTGGATACATAATTTTCAAAATCAAATGTCATTGGATACATAATTTTGATGTGATTATCATTCTCAACGAGTTGAACTCTTAAATGTGAACGGTCATAATACGTTAAGTTGAACTTGAGAGAAGGGCCAAAAATTACTCAAACTCAACCCTCCAATTTAATGAAAATGGAGAACGGGGTGCACTACAAACTTTATTGCCAGCAATACTATTCTCGCCGTTCAATATTTCACTGTCCGTCTTAACAAAACAACTGATGGTTCGAAAGTTTTATACGAAAATCCGGATAGACGGTAAAATTGAGAACCTTGAGATAGATGAATATTAAGCGGTAGAGGTAGACTTTCTGCTCGAGTAGCCTGGCTGGTGGTAGTTCAGCCGCACGTAGCAGCCATCAAATTCACTGAATCTAGACCACGTCGCCTTATCCACACCCACACAACTACTACTCCCATCTCTAAACGACAAATTCCAATTCAGATAACACAGTGACAACCCACTACCATCAAATCTTCATTCTTCTCTCTCCTCCCCAAACCAAGAAACCAAGAAAATGCACTAGTTCTAGTGAGAGAAAGTACCTACATACATACACAGAGAAACAGAGAGAGAAAACAAACATGTCAGTAGCTTCATCTCCATTCCCAAACATCCGTATCTCAACCTCCTCTTCCTCCTCCTCATCATCTTCTAGCTTCAGATTCTCTGCACCGAAACCCGCCACACTTACCGTGCGCTGCTCCCAATCCGACGGCCCTATCAGAAGACCCGTTGCCCCTACTCCACCCACCACTCTAAAACCCGTTCCTCCGTCGCCGCCGCCGCCTCTTGTAAAGCCGTCGCCGCCTTCGTCGGCGGCTGCCCCGCCGCTTGCGCCGCCTAAGCCTGCGGCGGTGGTGGAGGGTAAGGGTGTAGTTACGTTGGAGTTTCAGAGGCAAAAGGCTAAGGAGCTTCAGGAGTATTTTAAGCAGAAGAAGATTGAGGAAGCTAATCAAGGACCTTTCTTTGGGTTCATTCCCAAGAATGAAATTGGCAATGGAAGGTAAAATCAGTGATTTACCCTAATTGATTGTTTTGTTAATTATGCAATTGATTTTCCTTTTGGTGTTGTTTAAGATTTTTAAATTTTGCAAATGGGTGTTTGGAATTCAATTGTGAAATTGGAAAATGTTAGCTGTTGCCCATTTTGCCCCTTTGTTATGCTGTTGAGATAATTCAGGAAATGAAAAAGGAGAATATACCATGTGCTACACCCATAAATGAAAATGCAAAAAACTGTCCATTAATAAGACAAGAAAATGACAAAAGAAATACAAATTTCTATATGTTAAGTGCTTTGAAAAGTGTTAAAAAGGGCATCGAAAAGTGTATTTTTTTTTGGTATTTTTCTTGATTGATTGACAACCAGTAGCATAACTGTATGATAAAACAAACTTTACAAACAGTTCCTTTTTGGTGATCCATAATTCTATTGAAGAACCGAAACAAGAGACAAGGAAGGCATACCTTCCGGATTACCAAAGATAATCATCTACTACTATGAGGTACAGGATGATGTAAACTTAAGAGGTATTTGCCGAGAATGGGAGTACAATGCAAGATTGAGAGGGGAGGCCCTAATATAAGAGAATTGCCAACCCTTTACCCTAACTGCCTAACATCAAACCCAATCACTCAAGTAATATGCTAAGTTTGGGGATTTTGTCAGTTTCTGTGGCATTACTACTGTTGAATATGGCTAGTAACTTGGATTGGGCACTATTGGTGTGGAAAATTTATTCATTTTGGTGTCCAAGTAGTGATCAATCGGAACTTCAAGGCTCCCAAGACATTAAAAATCAAAACTTCAAGATTTTCTTATAGTCTGAATGGTGCCTTGGTCTATATGCTAGTGGCCAAAGCAATATAACTTACAGTTCTAATTTGCAATTTCGTGGTCAATTCTGTCTTTGGTTTAGATGGCGTTATGGTGGCGAAATACCTGCCTAAAGCGAGAGTTGTAGTGTTTAATGTTGTTTACACTATGTAGTACCAAGGTAGCGGTGGTTTGAACTTCACTAATCAACAAATGTAGCATAGTTCCCTGGCAGAAAAAAATTACAACTTTTTCAATCACAGACCATTAGTTTTTTTACTTGCATTCGTTTCTGTGGAAACAAATCAATCTGGGAAAGGTAAGCATTGTCAAGTAGAAATAAACAAGGTCTTACAGCACGACTCTTTCATTGGTCTGCAAAATGTTTACTTTAGATTGAAGTGAAACAGGAAACAGTTAGCTATGATATGCCACCGCAGACAAAATTTAA
This sequence comes from Rhododendron molle, assembly GCA_025413875.1. Lineage (NCBI taxonomy): Eukaryota > Viridiplantae > Streptophyta > Magnoliopsida > Ericales > Ericaceae > Rhododendron > Rhododendron molle. Next base: position 37,786,508 of record CM046398.1, on the reverse strand, counting down.
GTACAAGAAATAATTAAATGAGTTAGATAGTAACCAAGAAATTTGAAGTTCATCAACAATAGCCTATGAAATCAACAAGCACTTTCTTGGCTTCCAATATGAAGTGACCCTGTGGAGTAAGGTAGATGACAGAAACTACTGAGAACCCAGAAATGTTAAGCTGTGAATATCTAAAGAAAATTAGTAGGCTTGGAATTATTCGACTTCTGGATCATGTTTTTGTAGTTGCTTTCCTTTATTGTATTCATAATAGCTTTTTAAGTAACATGGGCCGCTTGTGCTCTCTGAATTTCTGTTTCTCTTTCATGGTTTGGCTTTTTTATGCTTGAGGATTCAATATACTGAACTGAAGTACTTTCTTAGCATGTTGTGAGACATTCCTGTCAACTCTCGCTGAATTCGTAACTTTGTTGTTGTGTCCTTAGTGTTTGGGGGTTCAAGAAAACTGCCATGTTTTGATTACCTACACTTCGGTCATTGTTTCTTTTTTGAATCATTACAAAGAATCGTGATCTGAGTAATTTCAAACCATCATTTGAATAATTCCAGTTGTGGATGGATATTCACAGAGCATGTTTAGTTTGGTTTTGCCGTGGAAAGTTCTAAAGTTCTATTGCTGATTTCCTCCGCCAAAAATTCTTCAAATAAATTTTTTCATATTCGAGTTTAGTCACTCAAATTCCTGATAAATGACTTTTGCATCTAAACAAGAATTTAGTTACTAATACTCTGAGCGTCCGCTCATTTTCTTGATCTGATTTTGGTTTTGTTTTTTGTTATGAGCAGATGGGCAATGTTTGGTTTTGCTGTTGGGATGCTGACAGAGTACGCAACAGGCTCGGACTTTGTTGATCAAGTGAAGATCCTTCTCTCGAATTTTGGGATTCTAGACCTCGAATGAGTTCTCATCTGTTTGGCCCCCCCCAATTGCTCTGTGTCTGATGTAATTTGCTGTACTTAAATCCAATGTCTCACCTGCCACTTTTTTGAGTACATCCTGTTCCATCTTCTTTTGCCTGTATCCTCATCTCACTTATATAAAAGAATTTGAAGAGATATCGATCTTTTGGTGCACTTTGGTCAAACCTCTTGATGTCACCAGTTTCATAGATACAACTAAGCTTCGTTAGAGTTGTCAAATTTTGTTAGTGTGTTACGGGACCAAAAAAGTGATAGTCGGATCCAATTTTGTCTGTTAAGAGTTTGTTAATTTGAAGAACAAAACGAGTACTCCATGTATGTGTTACAGTGTGGTAAGTCTATACAATATTGAAGGCAATTATGTATAGATGGATGTGGTGGATCTTATTTGTTCCTCTTTGAGGGCTCTCGCGAGGGACACGATGAGATGAATGGCACAGAAGAACCTGAGAATCGCAGTTGAATATGGATCGTGGAAAAGCAGAACTTTATTGTAATCTGTCAATACAAGAAACAAATGTAGTTGGCCTCAAACCCCCTCCAATATGTATACGACTCTCCAAAGAACAATACCATATTGCACAGTAACAATATGCAAATCAGTTTCCTGCTGTTAAACCCAACGGTGAACGGTGTGTGCTCGTGCAGGGAAATATTTGTTTTGGAGTTACAATTGATCGATCTCTCCTTATTTTTGAAAATCCTATTCCTGACTCAAACGGCCGACTTTGCGGCCATGTGATTGTACATTGCGGCGATGTGGTAAAAAGTTGCGGCCATCGCTATTTTGTTTGAGGCCATGACTCCTAAGTTTGCGGCTGAAATTTATTACTTTTTTTAACATTGCGGTCCCGTTTACCACTATTTTTCATTTCAGGAAAACTAAGTAAAATTTCCCTTTCATTTTCCTCTCAATTTTGTCCCATCTTGTTTGAAACTTGAGGAAAATGGGGAAAAAGGAAAGAAAAGAAAATGGCATCGTAACACCACACCCCTCCATTCTTGTATTTTGCAAACTAGTAAAAGAAACAACACCCATTTTTCCTTCAGGATTTCACCAGAAAGAAAAAAAACAACTTGGGTTCAGGAAACATCAAGAATTTCGTAAAGCTAGCAAGAACTCATCTTCTTCAGACATTTTATATAAATGAGATAAATATCACTACACTGCTTTTCAGGTCCGGTATTCCGGATTTTGGTTAAAATCCGGACTTCCCCCACAACCTTTTGGATTGTGTTTTCAAAGGCCGTTGGATTGTGTTTTCAACCATTGAAAGCACAATCCAACGTACGGCTAGTCATAGAGGCCAAACAATAAATGAAAAGTAGAATATATATATACACACACATAAACACACTTATAAATTCGAGTATATATAGCCGCAAATTTTTGCATCATCGTTAAATTTTGCATCGTGGCTGTGAACTTTTGCATCATAGCCACAAAATTTTGCGTCGTGACTGCAAAATTTTAGCATAATAGCCGCAGACTTTAGCGTTCTGGCCGCAACATTTTAGATCATAGCCGCGTACTTGAATATGCTGGCAGCAAGGTCGTGTCCTAAGGCCGCAGGTTTTGTTTATAAAGACCCAAGGGAAGACCCAAGTAAACCAACAGCTCTTGTTCGTTTCTCATAAAACTTGGTTTACTTTGGGGCTTCTTCCTCCCCTCTCTCTCTCCCTCATGCAGTTAGGGATCCTCTCTTTCTTTCTCGCACGAAGTTAGGGCTCGATCAGCTGCACTCCCTTTCGATTAGGGCACCAATCTGGTACTCTCTCTCTCTCTCTCTCTCTTCTCTCTCCATTCTTGTATACGGGTATACACATGTTTATATCTATCGTTTCAGTGCAATGAATGGGCACTTGCCGCACTTCAAACCAGGATGAATGGTCCAATTTTTGATCAAATTTTTGTATCCGTCTTCGAAATTAAATTAAATGAAATCAGGCTACTTAGATGGTACAAAAGCAGTTTTTTTCCGAAATCATGAGGACCCTGTTTGTAACTCTTGAAGCATTTGCAAGTTACCTTCCCGTGACTCCTATTATGCAATAGCTGTTTGCAAGATTTTCAAGCTGAATATGTTTATGATCATGGCATATGTGCACCATTATAATTAGTAGTTGAAGTTTTGAACTTAAGAACTCTTAACACACTATTTTAGTGTGTAGCCGAGTCCAATTGATTGGGATGTAAGACTCGGTTTGGTTGGGGTTTGGGTTACTCTTTTAGCATGTTTTTTTGAATTTACATCTGTAACTTTGGAATGTAAAAACTGGTATATTTCAACTCCGACTCCCAATATACAACTGTAACTGTTAGTTGTGAGAATGGTGATCAACAAAGGTGTTTCTTTACATGTCACTTCTACAGGCCACATGTTTACCAATAGTAAGAGACAAGAGGAGCGAACCGGAAAATATGGAACTCCAAGGCTTCAATATCTTCAGGTGAACTCCTTGGCTCTTCCGATATTTTTGTATTGTATTGAGTTATCTCCTCTCATGATTTCTCTCTTTATTGTTGTTAAACACTGCTGGATCATCATTCGTTGAGTGCTCTGTTAGCTTTTCTTATTGAAACTTTGTGTTGATGAATCAAAACAATGGAATGTATTTTTATTGCTAATGTTGTTATGGTATTAATAGATGAGCATACATCCCGTATACAGCGATTAAGTCTGCTTCTTGAATTGAACTAATTATTTTGAACTAAGAGTCTAATATGAGTACGTTTCATGCGAGATACATGATGTAGGACGATGCTAGTGTTCTACAATTAGTAGGTCTTGATATTTTTCACCAACTTCATTTTCTACATCCTATTCCAGGAGTTGGTGACTCAGTTTCAGAGTTCAACTAGCGAAGGTATGCTACATCAATTTGTGATTTGGTATTTTTTCATGTGTATCATCTTTGTTGTATCTATAACTTTAAACCATCTTGAATTGACTTCAATTTTCTAAAGGATAAGGGTTGACATCTTGCAATTTACAAACTGTGGGTTTGGCATAGGCTTGGCCGCTTAAGGCACTCTTGACTAAAGAAATTGAAGCCCCTTTTGATTCTAGTATAGTAGTATTGTAGGAGAATAATTTGGTTTTTGATTGCCAATTGCAATCGTCTGATTGTGAATGAAGTCTTCTGTGTGGTGAGTGGACCCGTAAACTTTTTTATCCGATCTTGCTTGTCAAACTTTCAACTCTTACCATCTAATGTAAGTAATTGTTGCTTGTGTTCACAGAATCGAAAGAGAAGATAGTTGCTAATTTGGCAAACTTTGCATACGATCCTTACAATTATTCCTTCCTACGCCAGGTTCAGAATCTGTGAATGAATGGTGAACAATTTGTGATTTAACACCCGATATCTGCCACATTATAAACAACTGTTTGCTATTTTAAACAGCTCAATGTTTTGGAACTTTTCTTAGACTGCATAACCGAACCAAACGAGAAGCTTGTGGAATTCGGCATTGGAGGGATCTGCAATTCTTGTGTTGGTAGGCCAAAGATCAAAACTCTTTTCTGGATGCTACATTGTTACTGTTAGGCCATGTTTGGTAACCAGTGTGGGTGGGGGGATTGGACAACAAATCCTGTGGCCTGATCTGGTGTTTGATTGCATTTTTGGAGAGCCGAACTAGTAGTCTGGCAGGACTCCCAAATTCCAGGGGGGGGGGGGGTGTTGTGTGGGGGCACAAACCAAACACCGGATCACAGTCCCCTCCCCCGATTAATCCCCTAACTCCTCAACCAAAACAAACTTGGCTATGACAATTCATATACAATCCTACCTCCAAATAACCAACTTCACTAGAAATCCCTCTTCACTACTAATTTCCTCCTCACTGTCAATCCCTTCCAACCTATAACATGCATCAAATGAGGCCTTAATATACAATTTTTCTCAGGGATTCTTATCTACTTTCATATTGAGTGCTTAGTTCTTGTTGCTTGTGCCTCCATGTTTCTAAACTACTGCATTTTCTCTGCAGACCCAGAAAATGGAGCAATTATCAGTCAATGTGGTGGGATTCCTCTTATCATTCAATGTTTATCAAGTCCGGTCAGAAACAGTGTAAGAAGACTATTTCTTTTCACCTTTTACCTCAACACATTCGATTGTCGCTTGCAGATCATGCTGTCACTCAAATTTGTATCCAATGGTTCCCTTATCTTTCATTGTTGACGACTAGCAATAGTATCAAAATTTGGAGGGTAAAATAAGAGGGAAAGGTGGGTTGGTGGTGGTGGGGCCGGGGGGTGGGGGTGTTTAACAGAGTACTTGATTCCAACATGAATCAGTAACTCAATGAAGGTGGATAGCTTGGTCTAATAAGAAATAAACTTCCTCTTTAGTTAGTCTATTCAAAATCATTAGCAAGTTCGTCAGGTATATTTTTGTCAAATTAGATGGTAGCTCTCATTGTATATCTACGTTGATGGAGTAACGTATTCAGTTTGCATAGAAATTATCTTCATTTTTTTTGTTTATGTCGGTTAAATTTTAGGTGAATTATGCTCTTGGGGCTCTGTACTATCTCTGTAATGAGTCAAACAAGGAAGAGATATTGGTGCCCGAGGTGGTGGATGTCATCAAAAGGTATGCTGCAGCTGGTGCAGTTAGTGTAAGCTTTTGTAATCTAGCTCAGGCATTTCTTGATAAGCACTTCTGCTGAACGCAATTGACTGATGAAGCCTTCTTTTTCTGTCACCCTATGCCATCGTTCATATGCAAGATCGCCTTTTATTATTTTATTGAATCATTGATCAAGAATCTTTTGTTGTTGCTTCCGCATTCATATCATCTTAAACATGTGTAGTTGCTTTGCCATACTCTTTTTTTTTTTTTTCTTTCTGTCATAGAACTTACTTTTGTTTTTGTAACAGTTTTAGCCTCCACAGTGGTATTTGATGAAATTGACTAACATAGCCACGCTTTGTTATTACTCTTTTCTTGGTGGTGGTGCTGAGCCTAGCTTTCTCGGAGGCTGCTGTAAGCAAGACCCTTGTGGATGGTCTTTTTCTCCCCCTGAATACTAGACTAAGGAAGATAATAGAGAGTTCTCAACTTCAGGGGCGATCAACAAATTAGTTTTTGATGTAGTTACTTCGACAACCTTGACAGACAAGATAAGATATCAAGGGACGTCGTTAGTTTAAGTTGGATGAGTAATATAAACTTGAGAAATTTGTCAAGTGCTAAGTACATAGTTAAGAAAGAATACATCTCACTAAATAAAAATAGAATAGGGGATTATTAGGTCTATTTGTTCCATGTAAATTATTTGACATCCCTGTGGAGTTCTTGTGGTTGTGGGTGGTTTCGAAATGCCATCACCAACTAATCTGGTGCCTGTGGTTTGCCAACCATAAAGATGGAAGAGTGTATATAAGCTAGCCAACGACAGTAATCTTTTACCTTCTGCTTGTTTGGTAGGTTTTGACATAACATGGCATGTCTGATTGGACTCAAAACTGGTGAAAGTTGAACGAATTTAACTTAACCAGTTGCATAGTGTCACGCGTGGTGAGGGTAGTGAAACCCGGCCACACTTCTGTGCACGCATGCTCCTACTCTAGTGCACATGCTCTAAATAGCACTTGACTTCGAAGTCTCAAAATTCTTTGAGGAGTACCAAGGACATGTCGGTGATTCTGTTGATTGAAAGTGCCTGGCTATATATAATGTGCTAACCTAGCTGCTTCTGTGTTATCCTTTCTGATGTCTGTTTGTTACTTAAACAACTCAAGCTTTAACATTTTGTTGAGGCTCGTCAAGCTTTGAAACCAAGTTCGAACAAGTTATTGGCCCTATTTGTTAGCACTTATAAGTTAGCTTTTTAGCTTGTACAACTATTTGTTATTTTTAATAAGTTGTAAAAAAAAAAAGTTTAACCTGCTTGCTTTAATAAGCTGTCAAATAGTTTTTTTATAACCAAATGTGTAGATTGCCCTTAAAACTTAAGAGTATTTTATGTAATTGAAGGAAAAGGGCTGGCATTCTTTTGTCCATTTATGTTTTAAGTTTTAACAACTTTAATATGCTTAAAAAAAGCTTCAAATTGGCGGCTAAAATAATCTAGCTTGTTTGGGTCAAAGAAGCTAGAAAAGCTAAATAAGTGATTATTCAATAATTGTTAACAAACACCCTTCATTAGTATTTTTATAAGTTAGATTACAAATGATAGCAAACGGGACCATTATTTGGCTTTTCCGAGTTACGTAATCTAGAAAATTCAAGCCACTCAAGATGGGCTCGATTAAAATTCATTTAAGATAGACTATCGTTAGAAAACCTCTTGTTGAGGGCTTTGGGAAGACAACTCCAAAACAAGCACACTTGGAGAGCGCAGTACAATTGGGCTAAATTTCCTTCAGTCATTCCTATTAAATTGTTCCATTGGAGTTCGTACAATCTACTTCTTATGATCTCGTTGGAAACTCAAACCATTCAAACCTTTTGTGAATATATTTTAAAAACTCATTAAGTTTTCAAACCGAGCTTGAACAAATAGTTGCTCGGCTCGCTCATTAGCCCTACCTGTAGGGCCCTTGCACCTCAAAATTTTGTTCCTCTTATATATCTTATGTGAGAATTCTCTTGAAATCTGGCTTTGTTTCTTTAAAAGTGCTGGTAAATAGTTCCATCACATTTGGTTGTACGCAAAACACATCAATTACATTGCTAAAGGACACCATGTTACAGGCAGAAATTAAGAAACACTCAATCAATCAGTTGAACAGAACTCATATACAACATAACCAGCTACTTATTTTCAGAGTTCTTATTCAAAGCAGAAGTACGTAAACACATGAAGAAACAAACACACATAGAACACCGCCACCTTATAGTTCCGCATAGGTCTCGTAGTCCTCTTCCACCGGAGAAACCAATTTTGGGTTATTTGAATTAGATACGGAGCAATTCGCGCGAATCTCGCCTTCCTTGCCTGTCAACACGCTCAACTGCCCCATCTTTATCATCGCATGCACAAACTTCTTGAAAAACAGTTCCTGATCCTCAGCAAAGCTCTCAACAATTCCCCTAGTCCTTTTATCCGTGTACAAATCCTGGTCCGATGTAAATAGGCCTTCTCTGTTCACCAGATCAACATAGTACTTGTTATCAAATGTGTTTGGAGTCCTAATATCATTCATGGCGGTGTTTGTGGAATTTTTTTCTGGGCAGATTTCTTTGAGGTCATCAGCAAAGATTGGGTCCATGGTTGGGTCTTGAGTCGGGAAAAGCCGACCAAAAAAGGAGCCACAGTGGCCGCGTCCGATGGTGTGGGCGCCGTTGAGGGCCACCACGTCGGTGGCATCAAATTTCTTGGTGGCAAGAGAGGTGAGGAGGAAACTGGCATTGGAGTTCGGTCCGGGGATGTTGGCTAGGACTTCTGCCTGTGTTGCGAAGGTGAGTCTATCCCTTCTTCCCAGGGGGACATTGAATTCAGGCCCACCTGACTGCAGTTGCAAGAAATGAAATGATCATCAGGACAAGGAGATTGACTTGAATTTGGTGCGCAAACACAAACAAAATATGATGCACAGTGACGGAGATGTAAGAAGCACAGATACGGTGTACATAACTTAATTCACACGCAAAGACGCCTTCCTTATTTTTTTTAAAAAAATTAGGACACGGAACATAATGGGGACACATTGAATGTAAAATTCGCGGCAGGTATACTGTATAAAGATCAGAAACACTATTTTGATCAACTTAGGATAAAATACAGGTAATAAGCATTCATGGATTTTCGATTCTGACCAAGTTTTAAGTATTGCAATCTCACGTCTTAATGTGTCCTTAACGTGTCCTACTGAATAACAAATACAATAAGAAAACACATTAAAGGCTTGTTTCACTGGTGTCCAAAGCATTTTGTGTTGTGTGCATATCTCACGTGTGTTGAAAATAGATACGTGAGACCTATAGACAAGGTGAGAGATTTTAGATCCAGGATCCTAGGGGAGGGGAGGAGAGCAGGACAGAATCTGCCCCCAGGACATCAACTGTCGGGAAATGATGAGCCCAATAATATGTATAGAGCTTGCATAGGCAAAGCTGGAACTCATGTTCGATTTTGTGCAAGAATTAGTGAGAAAAGAGAGTGAACTTGGCTCATTTACCAGGTAAACAGCTTCGCGTGCAGCAAGAACGGTAATATCAGCGCAGGAGACAACCCTACCGCACTGCTTGTGAATGAGTTCACGGAGGTCGTTGATGATCTCGAATGTCTCCGGCCTCAGGCTCACGTTTGGCACGGCTTGCTGCTCACTCGGGTCGCTAGTTGTTCCTTCAAGTAGCACTGAACCATCGCATCCTACCATCATATACGGGAAAAATAGTCAAATACTTAGACAATCATACCCTTTTGGCACCCTCCGGCTTGAGTTCTTTACTTTTGGTATCACTATCAGTATTGTCACAGAACTAGATTTAGCCCGAATACAAGTTAAGTTTGGATAGATTGGTTTGTGACCAAACTAGTTTTGTGTGAAGCATGAAAAATAACCATTATCCGAGCAGGTGACAACATTTTTAACCTCCCAGGGTTCCCCAAGCTGGGGGCTTCAGGAAGCTTTCATTCGACTTTTGTGTTGTCCAAAGTCCATACAAGACTTTGCCCATATTTTTATTGGGCTCTCCGCTTGTGAGTAGTGGAATTGGTCCTCATATTACTACTATTGAACTAGTTTAAAAAAAAAAAATTGCGAATCAAACACAGAATCACTAATATAGCACAAGGTAAGCACCTCTATTAACACTGTGATAGCACAACGTGAGATTTTAAGAATCAGCAAATAAATATTGCATAGTTCTGATTACCCACAGATTGGGATCTATTGGGCTCTGTTTAGTTGTCGGAAATATTTTGTGGGAAATTAATTCCCAAGAAAAGTGAAGTGAGGTGAAATAAAGAAATTTTTTTTTTTTTTTTTATGTGTTCTCTTGACAAAATTTTTTGTAGGAAAACAAGAATTCCTTTCTTTTTGCAAGAAAATGTTTTCCAGTGGGAAAGTTGAAGCTGTGAGTCCTACAACTTTTCCGGTAACTGAACACAGAAAGTTGCAAGAAAGTTGATTTTTCTATCCTTTCTCAGCCTTTCCATGCAATTGAACGGGGCTTCGGTTTCACCAGATGGGGCCATGGGAAATAAATATTAAACAACAATCAATTGAAAACAGGACAAAAGGGAATGAAAATTTTATGCTTAAAAAATAGGCTTAGAATAAAGATACTTGTGAGCTTTTGAGAGTTTCGCTGAACGAAACAGATAAGGAAACGACTGTTTTTGCCCCAACAACATCAGGGGTGCATTTAAGTGCTAGGAAAAAAGGAGGTCGGGAGTTTAACTATTCTAACAATACTGACTTTCACTGATAGAAAAAAACCCCGTAGAATTAGCTATGAGACATTAAAAGGTTAGTATTCACCAGAACAAAGCAGTCATGGAACTGAATGCGAAGCAAGCCAGCAGCTTGGCCTATGTCCTCTTTGAACACTTTCTTGAGGTGTTTTCTGACAATGTATTCCACATCAGGACACTCATATTCATAGAAATTCAATGAGAGTCCTTTCACTATGTGTTCAGAGGAAGGCACATATGAATTGTAATGAGCGTCCGAAACAGCCAGTAGAGAGGCCAGCAGAAGTGTAGAGATTGCCAAAAGGAGAGAGGCCAAAGAAATAACCTTAGCAAAAGCCATGGGTAAGCTTTGGTTTGTCATCCAAGGCAATCAAGGCACATGATATTTTATAGGGGAGATTGCTTGGTGCTCCTCATTGACTCAATTTTTAAATTTTGAAAAGACTATGTGGTTTGGAAAAAATTATTGGGCGGGTGGTCTGAGGGCACCGCCACGTGAGAAAACACCCTTATGGCCTTCTTGATTACACGGAGTCTACCAATAAGTGTATGGACACTAGTGTGGTGAAAAATGGTGTTGGGGCACTGCCACGACTACTGAATAATAGTGAATGATACTGTAGTTTTTTGTTTGGGCCGTGGAATTTCTACTTTTGAGTTAACAAGAAGGGATCGAAATCCTATTTCACCATTGTTTTATTGATTTTTATCGCCTCGTACTTTATCTCTGGTGTACCCTTCATTCGATTCGGATATGTTATTTGTCTCACTCTTGTGCAATCGGTCTTTATTCAAACAGTCGTATATCTTGTGCACAATGGGTTATCAAGTAGTTTACGTGCCACTCGCAATACTAAATCCAGTTATTTTATGGGTTGCAATTAATTATAGACTTGTTTTTCTAGAGTTAAGGACAAAGAAAACTTACCCTAAAAGTGTCCCGAAAAAAATAACTAGTGGTTGACATTCACTTTGATGTGTGTGAGACCCAATCATCAAAGTAAATCTCAACCACTAGTTGCTCTTTTCGGAACACTTTTGATGTATGAGTTCCTCCGGTGTTTGGTAACCCCAATTGTCCTTTTTTTCTACCCCAATTTTTCAATTGGTAACCCCAATTGTTTACCATTTGTTACCTAGTACTGCCGTGTTGGTATAACCCCAAGTGCCCTTTTTCCCTACCCCAATTGTTTACCATTTGTTACCTAGCAGTACTACAGGAGGGGGTCGAGCTGCTTGCAAGGGACCGAGCTCCCGTTTAGTCTTTCTTTCCTCTAGTCCGGTCTAGTTAGGTGATTTGTGAGCCTTTCTCAATCTCACAAAAAAGATCGGAACCGTTTACTTTTTAAAAGCTCGCCAAGAACAGTGTCTACGTTAAGAAGGTCGGATACCGTTTGATAAGATTTTTACATGTATTAAGTTTCATATAAATGTGTTAAGATTTATGCATTTCAAATCTATATTCAACGGTATTCAATCAACGTGATTTTTTACGCGACCAATGTTCTCGATGAGTTCTAAAAGTGAACGGTTCTCATTATCGTTGTAAACTCGAAAAAAGCCCACAAATAGTCCAAACTGGATCGAATTGGATGGGAGGAAGACTAAACAGGAGCTCACTCCGCTTGCAAGTGTCGCTCTTATTATAGAGATATAGTAAGAGATACGCTGCGGTGCAAAATAAGACCCATTATGCGACTATGAGTAGCCACATTGGCAAAAGAGAAATTAGGATTTCAATTCGAGGAGTTAAGACTAGAGAGAAAATTTGTTGTAAGGTAATTTTAAGAAGTTTTAATGTCAATTCAATGAGTTGTATTCAGTCATTTTTTAAAGTTTTGTTGACTAATCTCAAAATATTATTAATATCGCGTCATAGAAAACGCGTGGTGTCATATATTCCAAAACACGTGGCATCAACAAATATTCAAAAGCTGGTTACCAAAAAGAAAATATTTAAAAGTTTCGTCAAAAAAATAAATATTCAAAAGGAATAGGCTTCTCAGCAGTCCCCTTTTTGGAGGTTGCAATGTACAATTTGGGCTTCTCGGGTATGAGCAATGTTTATTTTGATGATCGAAATTATTCGTTTTGTAGAGCTCATCGAGAACATTAATCGTGTCAAAAATCATAAAAAGCAGGTGCCTATTAATACCTGTTTGAAATGAATTTACCTCCTGTATAAATTTATTTGAGAGACTTGACTCAGTGTGGCGGAACCACTTTTATACACATAAATGCATTTCCGAACTGGTATTAACCGACATCTGATTTTTATGATATTCGACAGGGTTAATTTCCTCGATGAGATTTGCAACATGAACAGTTTCGATTATTAATATAAACGCTAATAGTGCCTGCAAAATCCAAACTGTACAGTGCAATCTCCTAGGCGGGACTGCCGAGAAACCTCTTCCTATTCAAAAGCACGTGGGATCATTGCTTTGTTATTTCATAGAAATGTGGCGTTCAGCCAAATAATCAATTTGGTTTTTCCGTCAAATTTTTTTTTTCTTATTTAAATTTTTTTCGTATTACTTGGCTTATCATCATTTTTTTGGGGATTATTGACAAGAGGAATCTAAAAAGTAAAAAATTTTGGTCGAAATCCAATTTTTTTTGAATAGAGAAGAAATAAGTGGCTTTCCTGCCAATTTTCGTCGAAATTCAAAAAAAATTGGATTTCGACCAAAATTTTTTACTTTTTAGATTCCTCTTGTCATGAGGATGCAATAATCTTCAAAAAAATGATGATAAGCCACGTGATACGAAAAAATTTTGAATAAGAACAATTTTTTTGACGAAAAAGCCAATTGGCTCAAATAGCCGAACACCCCCTAAATGTTGCCCGCAAAATCCATATCTGTCGTCTATTTCGATAATTGATGGTTCAAATTTGTTAGAGTATCTTACGGCCGGATAACGTACTATTGGCAAAGTAGACTATTAAAAATACTTTGCGACGGTTGCGATTAATTAAACTGCCCCTCAACCAACCGTGGAACATAGACTAGCCATATTCTATAGAGCAAACTCCATTAGTCGTTTTGTATTAGTTCACTTAGTCGTTTTACAATATTACTTCACGTAACCTACAAGTGGATATGTATAAATGAAAATAGGGCATTGGCTAGCTAGTTGTAGTTAGGGGTGTAAACGAGCCGAGCCGAGCCGAGTTTCGGCGAGCTCGAGCTCGGCTCGTTAACTTAACGAGCCCAAAACTCGAGCTCGAGCTCGGCTCGAGCCTTAACGAGCCGAGCCCTTAACGAGCCGAGCTTAGTAATTTACTTAACGAGCCTCTCTTTATCGAGCCGAGCCTCCCTTGACGAGCCGAGCTTTTGTCTAACGAGCCGAGCCGAGCTCGGCTCGTTTACTAAACGAGCCGGATACTCGAGCTCGAGCTCGGCTCGTTTACTAAACGAGCCGAGTCGAGCCGAGCCTTAGCGAGTCGAGCCGAGCCGAGCTCGCGAGTAGCTCGGCTCACTTACAGCCCTAGTTGTAGTTCTAAAAATTGGTAAACAATTACAATTAGCAAAAGTGTGAAGAGAATAACTTATTCACGGAATCAACGAGAATAAGTTATTTACGGAGGTGCGCAATTTCATCCGTCCGTTTCGGCAATTAATGGTTGAGATGTATTTTTAAACTTCGACCGATAATAAATATCTCTGACCAATAATAGTTTGTTTTTAATTCAAATAGTCCAAAACACTCTTAGACACTTGAAATTGAGCTCTGTAAAACTTATTCACATTCACGACTCATCCATAAATAAGTTAATCTCGAGTGTGAAAGGACCTTAGCTGCAGATAAGTCTCTGTTTAAAAATTATCCCTGACACCACTGACCAAAAGCTTGTGATCGTTTTTTACTAGTTAAACTTTCTTATCATCCGGTTCGATTAATTTACTATGGTATCGAGCCATGGTTTGGTGGTCTTGACTTGAGATTTAGGGAGGTTTGCTTCTTTCCAGGTTCGATTTCTTTTGCCAGCATTTTTCGGGGTATGCACAAGTGTGTTAGAAGGCCGTGGGAGGGGTTGTTGTCTGAACGAGATGTGCATAAGCTAGTTCAAGACATCTTGCATTGACAAAAAAAAATTTAAAAAATAAAAATTTATGGTATCTGAACAGGGCATGCATACACTATCTTCAACGAAATGAAAAATAAAAATACAGAACTTGAATTGTGCCGGCATGGATATTAGAAAATGATATATCAAGTTCTTGTGATCACATGTTAATTATAGTTTGATTAGTACATTTGAAAGTGATGCTTGAAGCTCATATTCCATCACATATTATCTCCCTCCCGAAAACATCGTCCCGTCTGCAAAATTAAAACTTAAAAGAAATAGGATAGTTAAAAAAAAAAAAAATTGAATTTTTTTTCTGCAATTAACTAAATGTGGATAAATTAGTTTAATTCATGAAAAAGTGAGAATTTTTTTGACCAAAATACATTATTTTTACTAAGTTCTGATTTTGCAGACCGAATAATCTTTTTCAGACGGAGCAGATATTTCATCACCATATAGTTGTTTGTGAATTTCTCTCTTGACCTCTGAAGTCTAGAATGAACTCATCTTTTTAAGCAAAAAGAATTAAAAAATACTTTTATCTTTCAAATTCCCCGAATTACCACAAATTGGGAACCCTGTAGCGCTTCCTGTAGTGCACAATCCGAGCTGTTCATCTCGACAATTAATGGTTCCGATATGTTTGTTAACTTTTACCGGTAAAAGTATACTCTGACTAGTAGAAGTAAACAACAAATCTGAACCATCGATTGGAGAAACAGATGGTCCGGATGATCACTACACCCTTATAGTGACTTGCTTATTGCAGGGTCCCCGGTATCCAAGTAAAATAGAGTAGTATGGTATGAGCGTCCTTAATTAAAAACAATCATGTATTTTTTGGAGGGTACTTAGAGTCTTTACCGCCCCACGATGCTTTACCAAGACTTGAATTCACATGATTTCTTTAATTTTCTCTACGCTAAGGAGGTGTTTCCAGTATTGAAAAATTTGTAGATTTTTGTTTGTGGTTAAAAATTGTTAGGTGTTTCCGATAGTGAATAAGTTGTTGAGAAATATCAAGTTATTTTCGATAGTGAATTAGTTGTTGATGGGTTTGTAAGTAAAGTTAGCAAAAAAAAAAAAGAAGTTATTGTTGACAAATTTTTTATTTGTGAAAACGAGATGGTAAAATGCTGAAACTCTTTTTGTTAGTGGAAATACGATGGTAAAATGCGTAAAATTTTTTAGTATTTCTATTAGTGGAAACACCCCCTAAGTATATATTATTAGGCAACTCAATACTTGCTAATTAATTAAGTATTCGTCTTTGAACCGATCTTGCAACGTACGTAGACATATACTATATACTTTAAGGCTATAATTTTTTTATTTTTGAATGACTGACGAGGTAATTGACTTTTCACATGAATAAACCTTAGTTCATTCATTCCAGTTCCCAAAAAAAAAAAAAAAAAAAACTTTAATTTGCTTATATTCATGTGCCAGTTCCTTTCAAAAAGTTTTATTCACTTTTATTCATTTCAAATGGGATCATTCTTTGGGGAATATTAAAAGCAACAATGCATAGAACTTGGTGGAAACGGGATTCTATGACGTTGGTGCATCTTCTCAAACACAAAAAGTTGGGTACCTATGAGTTAAGTAACATTTTTTTTTTACTGACGGCAAGGTTTTGCTGGACCGGCTTAAAGCAGAAGTTTGTCATGTGTTTCGGGAGGCCAATCGAAATGCGAATGCAATTGCAAAAATTAATCTTAATAGTAGTGATGATAGCCTTCTATATTTTTATTCAGTTGATTCCGAACTGTACGATCAGGTTATCCTAGACGATGCAAGGGGAGTTAAACTTTCCAGGACTGTGTTTTAATTTTCTGTTTATCCATGCCGGTTTAATTATAATAATAATAATAAAACAAGGCAATGCAATGCAATGACCTCATCAATGGAGCTCGAATCCTGTCCAGCTGACTCCAAACCAGTTTGTGGACAAGATCCAACCAACGTACCTTCCCCAAAAATCAAGGGCTGGAATCATCTCAAATCACACCCAACCCTTCTTCCCCCAAAATCAAAGCCCTCTCTCCCTCGATGTCCGCCGCCACCATCATTAAGATCTCATACAAATGATTTAAATCATTCATTAAATTTAGACTAATTATTGGAGTTTTTTTTTTTAAAATTTTTTATTTCCTTCTTTTCTTGTTGAACCGGTATGATTCAATGAACAACAAAGGTTCATGTCAAAATCCATGACCTCGTACCTTCCTCTCCTCTTTGAGGGGCATGGCAAGCCATCGTGGGTCATTAAATTACACTAATATAGTAGTAATATACTTGTATCTTAGCCCTGAATATGACTAAGATATAAAACATCTCTACGTTGCAATATCTTTAATAGTCCATTACCTCGTAAGACGTACCTTCTCCCCTCGTGGTGTGAAGTGGCTTTTGTTTACTTCACACAAAGCCTTCAATTGGTGTTCCACGTAACTTTTACAGCAGTGCTACGGTTCCCGACCGGGAATGGATACCGGCCGGATCGCAATGGCGTGCCGGGCTCACTCTGGCCATCGGACTGCTGATCCGAACCGTCCAAAAATTCTATAAAAAAACATGGACGGGCCTAGGGGAGAATCAAAGGCATCCGATGTGTGTAGGTGCTCGATCCAAACACTCCATTTTTTTTTTGTATATATATACATATATATACAAAAAAAAAATGGAGTGTTTGGATCGAGTATCTACACATATCAAATGTCATTGATTCTTGCGTAAGCCCACTCGTTTCTTTCTTTTTAGAATTTTTGAACGGAATCAGCCGGAATGGGCCCGGCACACCGTCTGAATCTGGTCGGTATCCCTTCGGTCGGGAACCTTAGCTTTTTTGTAACTCTTACGAGTTTAAACTCTACACAGGCCCGCCGTGTAGATTGGTTTGTCAGGCAAAAGAATTTGTAGATGACACGTCACATAATGGCCAATTTCAACTTAAAACAACAGTTTTTCCTCGTTTATAAAATTTCCATCATAGGACCATGTAGAGCAGAAATTTAATTATAAGAGCTTTAGAGACAAAAATAAATTATGACTCATTAGGATAAAATGATAAAAAAATAATAATAATAAGATCTTCGCACAGGTTCAAACGGATTAAAAATTGGAGCATAAAATTTTGTTACCGTAATTTTTAATATATAAAGAACTATAGGTATGAAATGAAAATGTTTCTAAGTGTTCTAATTTTCAATCCGTTTAAATCGGTGTGAAGATCTTATTTTTTTAATCATTTTATACTAAAGGGTCATAAAATGTTTTTGTCGCTAGGGCTCTCTTAATTAACTTTCTGTTATTTATTTGGGACTCTGTATAGCAGAAACTTAATTATGAGGGCCCTAGGGACAAAAATAAAATGAATAAAATAATTTAAAAAAATAAGATTTTCGCACCGGTTCAAAGGATTGAAAATTGGAGCACTTAAATTTTTACTGTAATTTTTAATATATAATCAATCCAAAAAAATTAAGTGTTCCAGTTTTTAATCCGTTTGAATCAGTACGAAAATCTTATTTTCTGATCATTTTATCCTGGAGGGTCATAATTTATTTTTGTTTCTACAGCCCTCATAATTAAGTTTATGTTCTTTATTTGGGACCCTATAGGGCAAAAACTTAATTATGAAAGACCTACGGACAAAAATAAATTATGATATTTTAGGTTAAAATGATCAGTACAATAAAATTTTCCCACCGGTTCAAACGGATTGAAAATTAGAATATTTAATTTTTTTGAACTATTCATATATTAAATATATATATATATATATATATATATATATATATATATATATATATATATATATATATATATATATATATATATATATATATATATATATATATATATATACGTTTGAACCGGTGCGAAGATCTTATTTTTCTGATCATTCTATCACAATGGATCAAATTTTATTTTTGTCTCTAAAACTCTCATAATTAAATTTCTGCTTTACAGGGTCATCCTAAGACGAAGAGGATATGAACGAAGAAAAACTGTTGTTTTAAATTGGCCATTAGGTGACGTGTCATCTACGAATTCATTTGGCTCACAACCATTCTAAATTAAGAAAACCGAAACAACGACAGGGCATATGTTTACTTTACACAAAGCCCTAAATAAATTAGTAAGAAAACCAAAACGTCGAGGACAAGTAAAGCCCGATGACCCGTCGGGCAAATCCAGACAACCTAACCCATCAGAAGCATTCAAATTTTAGTCACCCGCACACCATGAACTCTTTCATCTAATTAGGGATGGCAATGGGGCGGATCGGAGTCGCATTTAGTGTCCCCCAAATCCGCTCCGTTCTATATCGGATCGGAGTCGGAGCAGGAGAAATCGGAGAGGTGTCGGGGTCGGGGGAAAATTGGGTTCCTATTCATCATAATAATTTGATTAATTTTGTTCTTTTTCGAGTTTTTTGAAAGAAAAAAAACAAGACATTGATGATTGATAAGAAATAAAAAAAACAAAGACATAAATTAGTGTTTTATTAATTGGTATATTGCTCTTATTCTATCAAAACATTGAAATTTATTTAGACATACACATACAAAAATATAAATATCTATAATCGGGTTCGGATCGGATTAAAACGGGGCAGATGAAGCAAATACCATACCCGCCCCATTTGCCAATCGGATCGGGGAATACCCGCTCAGAACGGGGCGGGAAGGTCGGAGGTGGGAACGGATCGGAAGTAATTGCCATCCATTCTCTTCGAGTTTATCTTTTTGAAACCAGTGTTAAAGTAGAGGTGCAATACACGCCAGGATGGAGTTAGGGGTAACTAATAATTACCGGCGGTCGCCATTGCAACGATTCTTAAAACTGTTACAACTGTGCCAGAATTTTATTTTATTTTTTACTTTTACTACTAAACTCTATAATTACGCTATACTTGGTTGTTTTCATGTATTCAGTGTGCATATATACTTCCTCCGTCCCAAATTCTTTGTCCAATCTGCAAGACGGAGTGTTAAAAATAATGCAATTTTTTCAAAAAAAATATTCAAACTTTTTTCATAAATTAAAAATACTCATTGATATCTAGTAAGTTGTTGAAAAACTTTTGATTTTTTCTTACAAAAATTGTATTATTTTTAACACTCCGTTTTGCGGACCTAACAAAGAATTTGGGACGGAGGGAGTAGAAATTATGTTAAATATTGTTTTTATGTCAATTAAATTGTAGGTGAATTATGCTCTAGCTTCTAGCCTCTGTACTACTCCTATCTCTGTAATACACGTGGCGTGTCTCCCGTCGTGTCCGTATCCTTATTTTTTTTAGAATTATTGTGTCCGTGTCCGTGTCCGTATCCGTGCTACATAACCGAATGTCATCCATTCCTCAAAAATAGACAGGTGCACACTATAAACTAAACTTTTTCCTTCTGCTTTTTGGCAGGTTTTGACATAGCATGGCTCCTCTTATTGCAATTCAAACTCTACACCTAAACCTTAGACAATCGTTAATCGCGAAAGCGAAATGAATTTGGCTTCATCTCTTGGATATGGTCATGCGCGGTGAGGTCGGTTATCACCTACCGCGGATTTTTGAACAGATGCTCCTACTCTTCTGCCCACATCCAGTCCCACAATTCTTCAACGAGTGCTATGGATACATCGGTAATGTACTAATGTTGTCGATTGTAAGTGTTTTCCGTATAGAGTGTCTCTAACCCTAGCGAAATGTGCAATCCTTATCCCTCTTTCCAAAACGCAGCAGAAGCAGGTGTGAACAACGTAAACTTATATATTGTACAAGGTTGTGAATACCGTTCCGTACCGGCCGGTACCGATTTGATAGAAAAACGGTACTGTAACCCTCTAATACCATTCTGGCTCCAATACCGGGCCTTGCCGAACAATACTGAAAATACCAGATGATAGCGGCCGACATGATGTTACTGGCGATTTTGACCGGTATTTTGCAAAACAAGACCATTTCGCACCTGGCAATGGAGAAATAGAAGGAGAAAAAGAAAAAAGAAAAGATGAGATCGGAAAAAAAAAAATTGGCTCCTCGTGGTCTTCTCCAGCTTATCCTAGGATCGACCGTGGCTAGAAGTGATTACTTACATAGATCTTCCCATTGGAATTTGTCTCAACAATACAGAATACAACCCGCTTAGAGAATAGTAGGGAAGGGTGATGAAATTAGATCTTCCCACTGGTTAAGGAAAATGGAGTGGTGTAAGTAAGAGAGAGAAGAGAGAGAGGGAGAGAGGTGGGTTCATCTGGGTTTTTCGTCTGTGAAAATTGAGGGTCCAACATGTATTTTGATAATTACTACCCGCTAAGGACAAATAAAGAATATTTTTTAATGCTAAAAATGCTCTTTACGGATATTAATTATCAAAATACGTACTGAACCGTTATTTATTAATGCTAAAAATATTCTTAGCAGATATTAATTATTAAAATATTGCCTCACTTTCCCTTCATTTGTCAAAGAGAGAGAGAGTGTTGGATTGGGGAAAGTTACATAGCCAGAAGATTTTTCTCTTATGCTTACAAAACCAGTGGTTTTAGAGCACACGGTTTGGGGATGGAAGTGGAGTAATTTTCGATTAATAAAAAAAAGAAGAGAAGAAATGGGTTTGTTGAAAAGAGGAAAAACCAATTATGTGAATCTTATTGTCTTACGAATATTTATTATAGAATGAAGGGGAGTGATTTTGCCACTCATTTTTTTTGTTTGTTAATGTTACTCCCTTTTGTGTCTTTATTATTAGATACTGTAATTTATTTTTTTAGAGAAGAAGAGTGATATTAACAAATAGAGGAGTGCCAAAATTAATTCCCTAGAACGAATTGCTTAATATGAGAAATTTTTTTGAGATATAATCATATATAATTGTAGTTGCGGTAAATTCGAAACGGTACCCGGTATTTGACCAGTATCGATACGTACCGTACCAATAGAAAAACCGGTACCTGACCGAAACGGTATTCAGAATCTTGGTGTTGTGCTTTTTCTCCCCTGTTGTTTGCTCCATTCGTCTTCGTGCCATACTAGGTGTTTGTTTGTTGGCCCGGCAAAAGGGATATTTTTTTCCAGCTACAACACTAGTTCAACTCCCCTAGAGCATATCAACGTTTCTGAGCTCGGCCCTGTGTCGAAAACAAAATAATCCTACGCCATTATTGAACCGAGGAACTTGATCGAAAGGAATACGAAAACTTGGCGCTTATCATTCGCCATTTTTATGTGTCAAGCTAGTAGTCAAGTGTGCTGATAAATAGTTCCATCACATTTGGTGGTGTGCAAAACCATCAAATTACATAGCTGAAGGGACCGATTATATATATCAAAGGTGGAAAGAAACACAGAGTCATTCAGTTACAAGACTCCTATATTGTCGGAGCTTCTTATACAAAACAGAATCACACAAAACACATGAACAAACAAACAAACAAGACATCAAAACAGTACCACCGCCCGCCTTATAACTCTGCGGCGGTCTCCAAGTCCTCTTCAACCACCGACACCAAATGCACATTGTCCGAATTCCTCACAGAGCAATTCGCGCGAATCTCTCCTTTCCGGCCTGTCAACACGCTCAGCTGCCCCATCTTGATCATCGAATGCACAAACTTCTCGAAGAACAGCTCCTGATCCTCGGCAAAGCTCTCGACAATGCCCTTGGTCCTTTCGTCGGTATACAAATCCTGGTCCGACGTGAATAGGCCTTGCCTGTTCACCAAGTCAACATAGTACTTGTTGTCAAACTTGTTTGGAGTCCTAACATCCAGCATGGTGGTGTTTGTGGATTCTGTAGTGGGGCAGACTTCTTTGAGGTCATCGGCGAAGGTTGGGTCCATGGTTGGGTCCTGAGTCGGGTAAAGCCTCTCGGTGAAGGAACCGCAGTGGCCGCGTCCGATGGTGTGGCCACCGGAGAGGGCCACCAAATCGGTGGCATCCAAGTTCTTGGTGGCGAGGAAGGTGAGGAGGATGCTGGTGTTGGAGGTCGGTGCAGGGAGGTTGGCTAGGGTTGCTTCCCTTGTTGCGAAGTTGAGTCCATCCCTTCTTCCCAAGGGGACATTGTATTCAGGCCCGCCTGACTGCAGTTTGCAAGAAATGAAACGGTCGTCAGGACAAACAGATCAACTTGAATAAGGCGCACGAACACAAACAGAATATGGTGCACGATGGCTGAGACCTAAGAAGCACGAGTACGATAATGAATACCACATGCCACATACACGTTTTCTCCAAAAATTAGGACACGGACACCATCAAGACATGTTGAATGCAATATTAATTGTACGGGAGGTGTAACGTATAAAGATCAAGAGCGCTGTTTCTATCAACTTAGGATGAATGACACTGAATAAATCAATGTTAGTATTCAACAACCATTACCTAACATTTGATGAAATAAGCATTCATGCCATTTTCAACAGTGACCAAGTTTTAGGTATCCTTGACATATCCTAGTGTGTCCTTAATTTATCCCACCGGAAAAATTATTATAAGAAAGATGCATATTTAGACATGTTTGATCCGTGTCCAAGCGTTCTGTGCCGTGTCCATATCTGACACAACGTGAAAACAGATATTTGAGTCCTGTAGACGTTTTTGTGCTTCTGATGTGGAGATAGCAAGGCGAAAGAGAGCTCTGTTAGGACACAATTTGTCCCAAAAACAAAATATACTGTTAGCTCAACAATATATATCAAGCCAAAACTCGAGCTCAACTTTGTGCAGGAATTAGTTGTAAAATCAAGTGAACTGGGCTAATTTACCAGGTAAACAGATTCGCGGGCAGCAAGAGCGGTAATATCAGCGCAGGAGACAACCCTTCCGCACTGCTGGTGAACGAGTTCACGGAGGTCGTTGATGATCTCGAATGCCTCCGACCTCAGGGTCAGGTTCGGTGGTGCGTCCTGCTCGCTCGGCCCACTAGCTGATCCGTCAAGTAGCACTGAACCATCACATCCCTGCCAACATCATATCCATGAAATATAATTCAAATACTATTACCCTCCTGCTAGTCTGTGCTAGAGTTTTTTCATTTCTAGTCAACATCAGTAAACAAAACTAGATTTACCAAACAGAGATGCAAATAAATACAAGTCGAGTTTGGAGAGATCGGTTTGTTTTACACACTACAAACGAGTTTTGTGTGCAGATGTGGCTATTTTAACAGCGAAAAATAACGAAAACAAGCGCACACACAACCCTCGACCACAACTCCGGACACAACTGCGTCCCCACCCGTTCGATGCACATGGGTTCACATGCATCGAACGGATCTGGCGCAATTGTGGTCGAGAGTTGCGTATGTAGCCTTGGTAATATGATTGCAGACATAATAGACTAATTTAGCAATTTTGTGAACAAAATACAGAAGCACAATACAGCACAAGGTAAAGCACCTTTACTAAAACACAGTGAAACCAGAACAACCGAGATTTAATTAAGATCATAAATAAATATATAAAACTGATTACCCACTATTTTGCAGTTTTGGGATGTAGTGAATTTCACCACATGGGGTCATGGAAAATACTAGTAACAGATTAAACCAGAAAAAAAATTATTAAAACAGGACAAAAGGGCATGAAAAAATGATTACAAAAATAGTCCTTACAATACAAGGAGCCATCAGACAAGAAAAGGTTTGTGCTGACCTGAACAAAGCAGTCATGGAAGTGAAGGCGGAGCAAGCCACCGGCTTGGCCTATGTCCTCTTTGAACACCTTCTTGAGGTGTTTTCTGACTACGGATTCCAAATCAGGACACTTGGATTCGTAGAAACTCAGTGAGAGTCCTTTCACTACGTGTGCAGAGGAATGGGAATGAGCCTTTGAAACAGTGCCCAACAGAGAGGGCAGCAGAAGGAGTGAAGAAGAGATTGCCAGAAGGAGGATGGAGGGTAAAGAAACAGCCTTGGAGGAAGCCATGGGTTTGGTTTGATGTTGTGGTTTATCTTCTGAATGCAATAAAAGCAGCACATGATATTTATAGGAGCGATCGTTTGGTGAAGACTTTGAAAAGTCTTTGTGGGGTATTGGCCTAGGAATTTCGTGGCGGCCACATGGTGGCAAATTTCACCATTCTTAATTGCTGGATAAGATATAGTATGATATTACTATTATGTTTTGTTTTGTTTGTGTTTTGAATTTTTTTTTGAAAAATAAGAGGAATAATAAGTGGAGAAAGATAGAGGGAGAATGTTAGAAGTAGAGAGAATCTACGGGGAATTTTTTGAAAAATTCTTTTTAAAAATGAAGGAAAACAAGACATAAACATTCGAAACCTTGTAACTTTAAGAGGGTTGGGAATTTCGTGGAGGCCTAGGAATTTTTTGGCAGCCACATGGTGGCAAATTCCACCATTCTTGCTGGGTAAGATATTTGATATTTGTCTTCCGCGAGGTCGCATGCTCAAATTTTACGGAGGCTAAACATTTAAAATCTTGTGGCTTTAAGAGGGTTTGTCATTGTAATTGGTCAAGATGCATGAAAGTTGGGCCAAACGTCGGGACATCTAATCATGTAAACAGAATCAGGAAAGTGAAATGCGGTAAAAGTCGCGGTCTGCTTAGACCCCTTTCGTTTAAGGGTTTTAGATTTTGGATTCTAATCATAATCCTATTTTTTTCAATCATTACTTTATTTCTTTCTACACTTATTACCTACAAATCCAAAATCTCAAAACGAACAGGGTCCTTAGAGAAAATCTTGTTCCATACGTTTTATTGATTTCAATGCGGATGAAACACTCCGATCCGTCCTTTTTCCCAATATGTGGCGAAGCTACAGAGAAAAAAGGTTAGAGATGTGCTTTCCTCTAGTTGATGCCATAGACATTTTGAAACGAACAAATTCGGAGTGATATATGGCAACCTCCCGGCAATAGTCATTACAGAGTTTTGCAACTTTGGTTTGGGCTCCTCGAAATTTGTCGAGCTATGCGTAAACTGACCCGAATATATAAAAAAACCCTTCCATGGTCGTCTTGCGAAACTTACAATGCATTTTGCATTATCTACAAGTAGTAAAATATGAATGAAATACGGTAATGACTAGTTCTAACTTGGTACGTACGTACACAACTACAACACTGTCTCTTGGCAAAAGTTTGAAAGGACCTTAGCTGCAGATTCTTTGTTGAAAAAATTAAGACACTGATTTTGACACTCTAAAAATATACGCAAAGTGGAGCGTCTACGTACAAAAATAGAGCACGAAAATCAATTTTCATAAATTATTCCAAACATGCCTTTGAGCAAAAGCTTATGAATTATGATTTGTTTTTGAGGCAAATTTTCTTACCATCGACACTGCGATAAAATACTTACTTCTGTTTTTTTTTTTTTTTTAAACTGTTCAAAAAGACAGAAAATACTTTTGCGATATCTGTTGAACTATATTCTACAGATTGGAAAAAAAAAAAAAAAAAGAAACCCTAGTTGTGCTGGCAGGGGGTGGGATATCTCATGTTATAATTGATTAGACAAAATATTTGAAAGTGATGAAGCTTACATTCCGTCATATGATATCATCTACACTTCTATACTAAAAGAATGTAGCTAGTTTTTTTTTTTTCCCCAGTAAACCTAAATGAATGTAGTTACCCAAAATAAAATAATATTCTCTTATTAACTTCAAATTTTAATCTTCTTATCCATTATTCTGCACTTTTTACGGAATGTAAAATGTAAAAATGAACCCAAGTTCAATCAATAACATAACAAATGTATACTTTATTAATATCTTCTTTCTATTTTTGTTTTTTAATTGTTGTGGAATTCTCCTGATTGTTTCGCGAGAATGTATACACGTATATAAATATATGCGTGCGCAAGAAAACCAATTCTTTCAAAAAGGGGAGTAAATAGAAAATAAAGTAAATTTCAAGAGCCGTACATGCCGAGCTACTGATGCATGGGACAATAAGAAAAAAGGTCTCACTGTTTTTTTTTTTTTCCCCAACCTCGGCCATCTGACGGGCATAACGCTAGTTACCATTTAATAGTTTGTGTCCCCGTCTGTCATGATTAAAGTATATCTTTGTCATTTCCGATATGAATTTCTACAATAAGATAATAAGATAAACGAATATATGAAATAACGATCGACAATCACCTAACAAAAAAGGGAGAAGGTACCAGGAAAGGGACTCCATGACATGAAACGTCCTTTTATTCATTCATGTGTCACTTCTTCATTTCAAAAGTTTATTCACTAATCGTAATTATTATTATTCCTAAACCTGTGTAAACCATTTCAAAAATGGAATCATTCCCCATTTTGCTTTCTCTCAAAATCTTCTTTTTTTAAAAAAAGATAATTTCAAACTCAAATATAACAAAAATCAAAAAATAATTTTTCAATTTATTTTGCACTGTTTAAAAAATTTCTATGAGATCTATCAAATAAGATCCGTATTAATAAAAAAATTATTTATATAAATACATAATTTTTTATCTTAAAATTATCTTTTTTTCAAAAAAACCCACCTTCTCCAAAAGGTGAAACGGGGCTGCATCATCAAAACTAAAAAAGCAAGAATCCAGTGACCCATCAATGTACTACTCCAGCTAGCTAGTGGCCCGATAAAAGTAAGCATCTAGGAACCTAACACGTTTTACCCCATCAAACAATTCAAATTCCGAATGTAGCCTTATATGATATCCAAAAATCCCAAGGAAACCGACGAGAAGCACACCGACGGGAATGGGGTCCATTCCCGATTTTTTTACAGATGATCCGAGTCGTCTAATAATTTTTTTTAAAAATTGAGTGGGCCCCGCGTGAATTAGCTCAATACGATTTGTGTAGATGCTCGATCCAATTTTCAAATTTTTCACTCCGATAAAAAAATGAAATATTGGATTTGAGCTAATTCTCGTGGGGCACACTCAATTTTTATTTTTAAAAAAATTATTAAAACGGCTAGAATCTTCTGTGCGGGATCCGAAGTGAATCTTGCCTTCCCATCGGTATGGTTCTCGTCGGTACGTGTATAATGGGGTTTTATGATATCGATCATGGGTTGTGTTAAGAGTCCTAATTTGGATGATTAAAATTTGGAGGTGGCATTGTTTGATTGTAGTCCCACTTGTATCTTTACATCCTCTTGGTAATAACACGGAAAGAAAGGTTAAGTTAAAGTCAAACTTTGTCCTAAACTTTATTTTTAGTTAAAACAATAGGTGCATGTTTGATTCAACTATCTTGTATTTTCCTTCAATAAAAGCCATTAAGATACTATTTTTAATAAATTGTTATTTTCCATCAATTGTGTGAAAATTCAAAATTTTCAGATATCGATCAGTGTCAATGGACTTTCATCCTTGTAATGATTCGTAGTAATGCTAGTACCTTCATAATAAGCAATATTTAGGCTACGTTCTTATGAACTTAACTAAAATCTAAAAATTTTGTCCTTATTTGAATTTTTTTCGCATTTGTTAATTTTGCGCCAGAATTTTGATTGCTCTTGATTCATCTCAACGAGAGGAATCATAAAAGTAAATTTTTTTTTTTATTTTTACCCAAATATTTTGAGAAATAACCACCTTTTAAAGCAAAAAGTGACTTTTCACACAAATAGCTCAGTATTAATTTGAATCCTATGTACATAAATCTAACAGCCCAAATTTATCCCTCATAAATCCTAGGGCTGAAAAGAGTCATAGAGCTGAAAAATCCTATCTTCAATCTCCACTAACATTTCCTATTCCAAATATCTTTTGTTACGGAAAGATAGGAAGCAATAAAATTTCATTACCAAAAAAAAGAGCCGAATTTTGAAATAAGAAAGGGAAGTAATTTCTGAAACCTTAATACTCTCTCCCTCCGAAGCAAGGCAAAATCTTCTCTAATTTTTCCTATCCCAACTCTCTTTTGTTATGGGAAGATAGAAAGTAATAAAATTTCATGTATAAAATGTAATAACACGAAAATTTAAATAATAAAATATTCAAAAGAATTATTTATTTATGATAATATTATTTTCCTTATTTATTAATTAGTAGATAATTACAAAAAAATAAGTATTTTACCTAATTACCTCTTAAAAATTATTTTGTCATTATATACATACATATAAATGCATGCATGCAGCTATATTCTCCCTCACTCTCTCCTACTCAATCTCTACCTCCTCCTTGACCCAAAATTAGTCGTAATTGATGCAAAAACCCGATACCGTTAGGACTCGTTTTAATTCGAAACTCATCCAATTCTCATATATATATACACTACACCGACCCTAGGGCACGCACATCACCCCACCACGTTCCACGGAGCCAGAGAGAGAAGAAAAACCAGAGAGAAACCAATTACAATTCGTAGATTTTTAGAGAGACAAAGAAGAAGAAGGAAAAGTGGGTTTCGTGGTTCCGTGCCCCCGAGACTCAAATTGATCGGTTGAATTACTTCACACGACTCCTAGCATCCCCGAAGATCAACCAATTCGAGCCCAAGGTCCCTTGATCGAAGGAATTAAAGTCGTCTTCCCCAAAATCACGTTTTTGATCGAAAACGAAATTAATCCGAACCAAGGTACTATAATTCAATCCGAGCCCTCCTCTACGTATAAATATGTTTATTAGATATAACCCAACGTCCCCCATGGTCCCATGCATCAAAAACCATCACGAAAACGAAAAAAAAACAAGGCAGCGTGCAACCTTGCGGCCGCAAGGTGCGGGCCGCAAGAACCAGTCGCAAGGTTGCGGCAGAAGGTCCAGCCGCAAGGTTGACTCGGTCAGACCTTGCGACGGCTGTTGTGATGCTTCGAATCGACCTTTCATCATCCCGGACTTCGATTTTGACACCCGAACTATTTTTCCTAGGTTACCCACACTCTAAAGATCATACCTTGTTAGTTTCATATTTTTTTAATTTAATCTGATATTTATTAAATTTTTATTCGTTATCTTGTAAAAATTTACAAACTAAAATTCGTTACGACCTTTTAAATTACTCTATAAATCCCCAAACTATTTTTCTTAGATTCCTAACTTATTAAAGATCATAAGTTGTTGATTTCATAACTTTTTAATGTTATGTGCTATTTATTTTATTTTTAATTAAAGATATAAACGAAAATTAATAACAACCTTATAAAAAATATTTTTAACATCGAAAATATTTTTCCTAGACTCCTGACAGTTCAAAGGTGATATTTTATAAAAATAAAATTTTATTTATTTGATTTACTATTTATTATTCTTTAAGCATTGTTTCTTAATAATAATATCGTAAAATATTATACGGAAGGTTTAAAAATCCGAATAATTTTATTTAGACTATTTACAGCCCTAGAATGATATTCTGTAAATATAAATATATTTCCAACTCTTTAATTATTTATCGTCTATTTATTCTTGTTTCGTCTATTAATTTAATCCGTTTATTTAAAATAATTCCGTGAGCATCCAAACCCAACTTTTAGCACTTGAACTTATTATAGGGGACTGTTAGGACCTTTATTAAGGTTACGATATTTATTTTAATATTTTTACCTAATTAATGTATTTAATTAGTATTTAATTAGCTTAATTACTTATAATTAATTAATAAAAGTTTAGAAAATTATTATTTAAGCTTAATTAAATAAATCTTACATTCTTAATTACTTTGTGATCATACGAGATTAAGGGCAACGGCCCAGTCATAAAAGTTACGTGATTGCATTGCTTAATAACTGTTAAAAAAAATCACATTTGTTCGTTTTAATTATTATTAAGATTGATATTGTGTTGATGCTTGATTGATCTATTAGATTGAACCCTAGAGACATGGGGTGGTATGCGAATTAGAAATCACGAGACGATGTTAAGTAATGGATAAATTGTGAGGTTTATTTTCTGTTTAGAGGTTGCCCTGCAGGCGTGATGTTATGATATGATGAGATTGTGATGAGAATTTGATCTTGGCGGGTGTTGATGATGAATTGATAGTGGCCGGGTGTCCAAGGATGATTGTGAAAAAGAATTGCGATGTGGTTTATAAGATGGCGAACCCCAGTTGTAATCTGGCGTGATAAAACTTACTGCATTGTTGTAGTTATTGAGTGCCTTGGCACTCGATGCATAACTTAGGTGTTCTGCGACAACAAAGGGAAGTGATCTCATGGGATCGAGCATGGCTAGTGGTTGGGGAGGAAAGATCTCGTGGATGAGATCTTAGATTTCAGATTAAGTAAATGGATAGTAATGAATCAAGTTGTATGGATTATCTCTGTTTTACTTTTCCGCACCATATATATCTGTTTGCCTGCTAATTGTATTGTATGAGGGTATTTGGGTTGGATTATAGTTAGGTGAACTCTTTCACTGTGCACGGATTTTCCGGCATTCGTGTCGATTTTGCAGAAAAATTAGGAAACACGGAGATCATGGGCGAGCTTTTATCTTTGAGAGAATCAGGAAGTGGGAGTTGAGCGAGAATCGCTTGGGACCCGTATCAGACTTAGAAGATGGCTCTAATATCTGTTTAGCATATCCCTTTAAAGACTATTTTCAATATTTTCACAATGGTTTGTAATAGATAAATCATTAGGATGAAATATCCGTTTTGGATTTCGAATTTGATTTAATAAATTTTTCAAGAATTAGTATTTAATACCTCCGATTTTACCTTCGAAAATCGGGGCGTTACATAAAATTAGTGCAAGGCAAATCGTAAACTAAACAAAAGGATAAGAAATATTTTTATTTATCTGTTGATCAATTTCAATTTATTTGGGGGGGTGTTTTTTTTTATGTAAACTAAATAAAAGGGCAAAAAAAAAATCTGTTTGATCCTAGTTTAAGAAAAAATCTTCTTGTATAAATCAGTTTTGTTGGCGGGGATGGTCAATAGTTTCGCAATTCATTTTAATTGTGTTCAAAACACGTAGCGTTGTGCCTTCAGGCACGGACAAACTCTAGTTAACACATGATGCATGTCAACAGAAGGGAACTTAAAAGAAAAGAAAGCGTTGAATAGTTGGCGGTAGCCGGTGGCTATGGTGGACCCAGGAATTTGACATAATGGAGGCATCAATTTTCTTTATAACTGTAATATATGAGTTACCGTTTACAACATTCACACCAAAATAATTTTAGCATTTATGATAAAGTAACAATTATAAAGTATATATGTGTTTTAATAACCAGTTACTTTGGCAAACTTGCGCACTTCAATTATATGTGTTAAACCAAAATTATCATATGTTCATCATCTATTTTCTTATTATTAAACTCTACGAATACAAGTTTCGGGGATCAAAAGTATACAAATACAATGTGCGAGTCGATATTGAGTATCACACAAATGATCGGAGACGTTGGGAGAGTAGGGAGAAACCTTTGATCTTGCTATGAGAGGATGGATTTCTGTTTTTTTGATTTTTCAAGGTGCGCACTATTTTCTAGTACCAGATTTTGAAATAAAAAATAAAACTTAGAAAAATGGGGGGACTCGAACACGCCCACACTTGTAAACAAAATCAACACTTCACCATTGCACCAAACATTGCTTAATTGTACATATTCGACATATATAATATATACAAAAAATCAAAAGGAAAAAAAAAATTAAAAGGGCGTGGGGGCACGTGCCCCAAGGCGGGTCCACCCCTAGCCGGTGGGATTCGTTCTCCAAAATTAGTCGAGCTACACGTAATCAGCCCGACACCGAAATTATTTTATTTTTAAAAAAAGAAGGGGGAAAACGTAGAACAGGCCCGATAACCCGTACGGTAAATCCATCCAAATGACCTAGCACCCATCGGAACAAACCATTCAATTTAAGCCACCCATGTGTTCAATGTGGCAGTGGCGCCATCTGACTTTCCAAATGGCAGAAGATTGACCAGTTGGTGGGACTACTGTGGAACCCGTAATTATCTTTTTATCTTCTTCTTTTCTTTTTCTTTTTTTTTGGGTACTTCGGAAAATTGGAACCAGTAATTATCACCCAATACACACCATGGAATCTCTCATCTAATTTTGGATTTTGAAAAGGATAATGTTTACCAAAGTAAAGGAATAGGGAAAATGTAAGTCGAACAGTAGAAGGAGCAGCATTTTCTGAACGATTCCGGTCTGTAAGGAAAATTAGGACCAACAAGTGGGTTTTAGTGGATAAGAGAGTAGTTGGAATTCCTTGCTCAAATGTTTGGGTTCATGTTTCGATAATTATTTAGTAGGTTAACACATACTTTTTCCGCGATCATGACACGAAATTAGACCTTCGGTCTTGACATAGAGGTGCAACGATACCCACAACAGATGGTTATATGGTGTTTAAGAGCAATACTTTTCCGATAAATATGTGAAGTAGATTATCTGCATGTCCAACAAAATTAAGAGAAATTAGAAGAAAAACATAGATATATTTGTCATGTACAACGTGAATAATTTGTCAACACAACTAATAATATCTCGCACTCAACCACCACCACCACCACCCCAAAAACAAATAAAAATAAAAATAAAGATCAACCGATATTTATTGAACAATTGACTTCTACAGAAATTAAGTACCTGCTGCAACTACTTTTCGTTCCTCCTTACAGAATTAGAAAAAATCAAATGGAGCATTAGGATTTAGAGAAGAGTTTGAAAATGGTATCAGGCCAATTTGAAATATTGATCGAAGGAAAAATGGCGGTTAATGACGTGTTTTGATAATTAAAATATCCGTCAAGGACATTTTCAGCATTAACAAATGTTTTTAGCTTGTCCTTGGCGGGTATTAATTATCAAAACACGTCCTGAGCCGTCAATTTCCCTATATTTGAATTCTACCTATATATGGGCTTGGCCCATTTTTCTTATGGGCTTTTGTCCCTTTATGTGTTTTGGGCTTATCCCTTCAAGTGTTTTCGGCTTTGTTCCCATCGGGTGTTTCTCTCCAACTTTTGATTGGATTCCCCTCCATTATACCCTTATCAAGTTTCTTTAATAAAATTCTGTTGCCGATAAAAAATAATTCTAATAATCTACTTATATATGTGAATCTTTGATTGTACAAATGTGAGTGGGACGCATGCTTTTCTTTTTAACCATAGTCCCAAACCTTTGACCATCGGATTCATCGAGATTTTTAAAATAGGTAGAAAAACGTAATAGTATATAGCATAATAAAGTTAGATCAGACTGAGCTGTCTATCATCACCCAAAAAAGTTCCCAACACTACAAATATCTAAAAACACAGTACAAAATCACCTGTACGTGACTCCCACATTTAACTACCCTAAGGCTCCGTTCTAAAAATCTTCTTAAAAAATAAACAGCTTATTTTATATTTTCAAACTAAAAGATAATGCAAACGAAAAATAATTTTTTAATTTTTTTTGCACCGTATTAAAGATCTTGATAAGATCTATCAAATAAGATCCATTGTGGTAGGCAAATTATTTGCGTAAACACATTATTTTTGAGTTTAAAATTGCCTTTTTAAAAAATAAGCAGCTTATTTCGTTTGCGGAACGGAGCCTACGTAGAACTGTAGGAATTCAAGGGAATCCCTACAACTTTTTCAAGGGACATGATTTCATAACATCATCCGTGTCGGAATCTACTGTTTGGTTGTGGGTTGGGCTGGGTTGGGTCTATTTTTAATAGATGGGTTTGGGTTTCTTAATGGGTCTGGATTCAATTTGTCACCTCCTAGTTTTGAGTAGTGTTTTTGAATAAAGGTAGAGAGAGAAATGAGAGTAATGATTGTGGAGAGAGGTAAAAAGTGGGGAGAGACAGAGTAAGAAACGAGAGTAATGATTGAAAAGTTAGAGAGAGAAAAAGTACAAAAGTTACTTTTTTCCAAAATTTTGGTTTTTGAATTCCAAACCGAACAAGGAAAAAAGCCTAACGCTCGATAACATTTGAAGCGACAACAAAATTTTTTTTTTGCTCCCTCTATTTGAGATTATCAACGATCTACGAAACAGATTCCATTATTTTCGAACTTCAATTTTATCTTTGTCCAAAACGAAATGATTTTATTATGCAACCAAACGACCTAAATTGTTTCGATGTGGCTCCGGCCCAGCCCCCGTTCACTTAGTAACCCCGGAAAATGGGCCTTCCATTGGAGAAACGCCCATAAAATAGCTTCCGCACTAAATTGTTGTTTTGTAATTCCTCACGAGTGAAAGTATAATTATTCAATAATCCCGGTGTATACTCTCTCTCCTCAAATAACATGTAGGGCCTCTTGTGGGTCCCGGGTGAGCCCACATGTTATGCGAGTGAAGGAAGTATACACCGGGAGTATTGAATAATTTTCCCGAGTGAAAATGTGATACTATTTCAAAACAATGCTTTTTTATGACATTGAAAACCTTGTATAATTGATCAAATTTAGATCCATCAAAACGTATTCATTTGCGTATCAACGTAGTTACAAATTAACAATATAGATAATTTTCCAAGAAATACAAAGAATCTGGCTTGTCTGCAGTTTGGATTACAGAGGTGTGGTCCAACTGATGGCAACTATTAGATAGTGTTTTCAATGGTTCAGATTTGTTTTCAAACTTCCATCGATAATAAAAGACTTTTACCGATAAGAGATTCAATAAATTTGAACCATTGATTATCAGTATGAACGATTCAAATTGAACCACATATTCTTCTCTACAGTACAGCTGACTGCAGAGAAGAGGGATTAGCGAATCAAAAAAAAAAAAAAAAGAGAAAGAAAGAAGGGGGATTCAATACAAAATGCTAATGGAAGTGGAAAAACTAATGGAGACGGCAGGACTCAGGAGTATTAGGTGAACTTATTTAATGGGAAAATTTTAGAAATGGTCCCCCTAATTTGCACGAAATCTCATTTTCGTCCCTCTAGTATCAATTGTATTATTTTTAGCCCTATAGTTTGCATTCTGCCCCAATTTGGTCCCTCTCGCTTACGGCGTTAATGAAACTAACGGAATTGGAGGACAAAATTGTCATTTCACCTCACAGAGGGACTAAATTGAGATTTCATGCAAACTAGAGGGACTATTTCTACAAATTTTTTTTACTTTTGTTTTTGTACACAAATTATTTTACATGGAAAAATTACTTGATCCAAAAGATTTCAATTACTTTTTTTTTTTCCTTTGCTAGTTTTGCGTCAAATTTTTGTGATTTATTGATTCGTCTCAGCGAGCGAAATCTTAAAAGTAAAAAAGATTGATCGAAACGCATAAATACTTTTTTGAGAGATTCAAATTTTGTGGTTGGCGACAAATATATTATAGTACTTTTTTTGATTGAGAAGTGTACTATAATTTTGGCACAAACAAAAATAATATTGGCATTAGCAACACATTTGATTTGGTTGAAAGTAGTAGTTTTTTACTTCCAAATATTTTTTATGATGAATTCCATGATAGGACAATAATTAAAGAGAAATGATTTTAACACTTTCCTTTTGTCCATTGATACTCCCTTTTATTTTTATTCACGTGAAAGTATCAAATTGCCTTTTATGTAAAATGAGTTACTTAAGAGGTTAGGATAATTTATAATTTCAAGCAATAAAATATACTACTAAAAAAAAAAAAAAGGCCTTGTTCGTTTGGAAATTTTGAGTGTGGTTTTTAATAAGAGTAATGAATGGAAATAGATAGATAGAGAAAGTTTATTGGAGACCGTATCCAAAAAATTTGAATCCCTCAAACGAAAAAGGTTGAAGGGTGGGTTTGATTACAAAGTCTAAGTGAATTTTTTTTTTGTCTCTATTCAAATTTTTTTTGCATTTGTTTGTTTTGTGTCAAATTTTTGTGACTTATTGATTCGTCCAAGTGAGAGGAATCGGAAAAGTAAAAAAAGTATGATCGAAACTCATAATTTTTTTGAATAAAGAGAAAAAAAAGTAAAATGACGACTTTTTTGACTTTTTAAAAAAATTTATGAGTTTCGATCAATCTTTTTTACTTTTCCGATTTCACTCGCCGAGACGAATCAATAAATCACAAAAATTTGACGCAAAACTAGCAAATGAAAAAAAAAAGTAATTGAAATCTTTTGGATCAAGTAGTTTTTTCATGTAAAATAATTTTGTGTACAAAAACAAAAGTAAAAAATAAAATTGTAGAAATAGTCCCTCTAGTTTGCATGAAATCTCAATTTAGTCCCTCTGTGAGGTAAAATGACAATTTTGTCCTCCAATTCCGTTAGTTTCATTAACGCCGTAAGCGAGAGGGACCAAATTGGGGCAGAATGCAAACTATAGGGCTAAAAGTAACACAATTGATACTAGAGGGACGAAAATGAGATTTCGTGCAAATTAAGGGGACCATTTCTAAAATTTTCTCTTATTTAATTGATGAAAGTTTGCTTAACATGAGAGGCATAAAACAAGTCACATAATGTTTGTACACATGTGTGAACCGAAACGAAAACATGAAAAAATCTTGAACTGTCGAAATTTACGAGAATAGTGATTGAAAGCGCAAGTACAACGCGAAGACAAGAAGGAAGGGTTTTTGAAGGACTGTTTTGCTAAAGAGTAATTATTCATAGTGTTGGACTACCGTCACGTTATATTCTAATACCCTAATGCACATTTGACCCTGAGTTTAAGAAAATATGCGGAGGATAATGGCATTAACCATATAAATAACGCAATTCAAAGTCAACTCACTAAAGGTGACGGAAGAGAGGGAGAAATGCAGATGGAGAGCGGCAGAGGGAGGGAGTTTATTCCTCTGTATCCGTGTGTACTGGCCTTCCCGACAAATTCCCCATAAAAAACCCACCTACTATAGTAAATTAAGAATTCCAAAAACCCGCCACATCTCTCTCTCTCTCAGATCGCAACAGCGACGACCCAAAAAAACAAAAAGCGCCTCACTAGATCCTCGAAATCCCACACTGCATCTCTGTATTTTGACCAACTGAGGCCGACCCCCCAACCGGCCCAATTCCTTCTTTTGCGATGAAGAGCTGCAACAAGTAGAAGAGTGAAAGAAAGAGCACCCCTTGTGGTGTCTTCACATGGCTAAGCGCCTCTACCAAGTTTGGAAAGGAAGTAATGTAAGATCTCCTTCTCAAAATTGGACCACCTATCAGTGCTTTTCGTTGGCTTTTACAATCTGGGCATGCTTATATTCACTGTTTTTTTCTTGATTTGTAGTGGGGTTTTGGTAGTGTTTGGTTTTTAAAAATTGAAATATCTTTGTTGGGTTTTTTTTTTTTTGGCTGGATTTTACCGTCTGGGTATGCTTCATATTACTGATTCTGCCTTATAATAAGTGGGTTTTTCAATTTTTGGTTGATTGAGTTTGCAGGGCTGAGTACTCCATGTGAAACTTCAATCTCTTTGGTTGGTGTTTTTTTTTTGCTGGATTTTACCATCTGGGCATGCTTCACATTACTGATTCTGCCTTATAATAAGTGGGTTTTTCAATTTTTGGTGGATTGAGTTGTTTACATGTTTGCACTCTGTTAGTGGTATGACTAGGGCTTTGATGGACTGTGAATCTCATTTAGCTCATTAATCTTCTTAATTGTGGGTAACTGTAATAGGCTGTACTTGTTTCTGTGGAAAGAATGTTGTTGTGGTTGAATGGGGCACTAAAAAGTTGATAGTTTAGTTTTGGATTTGGTGTGGATTTCCTGGTTTGTGAGATCTTTGTAGCCACAGTTTCTAGGCTATTGAGTGGCTTTGAAGTACAAGTTGGCTTGGTATAGAACCAACTGTGGGTAATTGGCAGGTAGATTGCTGTTCAATTTCCAAGTAATCCGGAGCTTCCATTTGCTAAGGTCCTTTTTTGTGTCTTAGTTGAAGTCTGTGTTCAACTGCAACTTCAGCTTTCTTTCTGGAGTTAGCTTGTTGAACTGTTTTGAGTTGGGTGATGGGCATAGGGGGTGGTGGCCGATTTGCAGACATAGTTTTTACAGTATGTACCACATTTCTGGATAAAAAATGTGCTTTAAATGGATAAGTGCATTGTTGTGGTCCATATGCATTTCTTAAGACGGTATCGGTATGCATCTATAGACAGTCTTCTTTACTTTTCGCAATGGAACCTCACATCTAATACTTATAAGACAAAGTACAATGATGACCAGTGACCATGACTCGAGGTTTGAGATATGAATTCGGAACAAGTGCAGTAGTAGATTCGGGAAAAAAGTAGAAGAAGGAATTGAATAAGGTGGCAATTATGGCTTGATACCTATAGTTACTTTGTTGACAGGCCAGTACACCTTCCTGTGTCAACTGTCAATGTGTCAAGGCAAAGGTGACGGATAGCATCCTAGTAGGCTTATTTAAGACATATCATAGGCTATTAGCCGTACACTCGTAATTGTAAGTTGTGACCAATAAGCATTGAAGGGTGTTCATATTATACATCTAGGGTTGCTTATAAGTGCAGAGATGTGTTATAGGTATTGTAATGTTGTAGATTCTGAAGAGAATGCCTTCAGGACATGTAGCATGGATCAAGTTGAGAGCTTTGAAGTGTGATGAAATTGTGTAGATTTGGCGAATCTGAAGAGTTGAGAAACATATACAAGCCCAAATGGAAGGGGAGGTTTGGGAGGGTCATATTGTCGGTATATCGGGGCAAGGGCAATAGGAGGGGAGGTTTGTCGAGGTGTAGGTTAATTCAAATGGAGTTTACATGTCCAAATAGGTATATCTTTGGGGTTGAAGTGGCCTTCCAAAAAAATTTTTTAGTTTGCTCAGTCTGAGAAGTGCATTGTGTCCAAGGATATGATATTGTTCTTGCCACGTTGATGTAGCAAAACTACTGATAGGGTAGTCAAGATATGATATTGGCAAGTGGAGGATGTATGGTATGCCCTTTCATGGTAGACTGGTCGAAGTCCAGATCATTCGGTAAAGATGTTTGGTTGGCCATTTCAGAGCTCATTTTGCACTGCTGGAGAAGGAGAAGATTTAGGCTTGGTTCAACAAGAGTTGGGTCTCCAGTCTTTTATGGGTCCAGTTAAAGAGTGGAGGGAGTTTCCTGTATTTTTTGTTTCTTTCTTTTCAGGGCTGTTGCAGCAAAGGTGTTGACTTCGAGAGACTGGTGTTCTTTGACCAATGATCCTCCGCCAGTTGTTCACACCATAGAAATGGATCCTATGCGTTCTTTGAAATGTGACTAGGCTTAGGATTGTGGGTGATATCTGTTGAGTCTTGAGGCTTTATAGCACATTTCTGATGGGCTTTGATGCTGGTCAGGGGAGTTGACATAAAATGCCAGTTGCAAGGTTGATTGAGGTAGGTGATGCCGTGATGGGGTATGAGTTGTAGATATGGGTTGTCTCATGGCTGAAATAGTGCTATTCAAATTCAATGGAGTTATATGACCATTAGGTTAGTTGGAAAACCTGGCATGTGGTGGGGCCGTTTAGGTGCATGAAAAGGGAGCAACAATGTTTTTTTTCTTCTCTTTTTGAGGAGAGGAGCACTTGGTGTGTGGAGGGTAGGGCTGTAAATGAGCTGAGCAGCTCGGGAGTTCGGCTCGCTAAGGGCTCGGTTTGAAGGATAAACGAGCCGAGCTCGAGCTCGATTTTGCAGCTCGTTTGATAAACGAGCCGAGCTCGAACCTAGCAGGGCTCGGCTCGAATAGGTTCGCGAACATGTTCGTCTCGGCTCGGCTCGAACATGCCAATATATAGGTTTGCGAACAGGTTCGTCTCTGCTCAAAATATATAGGTTCGGCTCGAACATGCCAATATTCAGTTCGACTCGGCTCGTTTAGCCATTTTTTCAATATTAAGGCCGAAAAGTTGATGAATTGGAGCTCGAATTCGAGCCGAGCCGGCTCATTTATTCTAGACCGAATACTAACGAGCCGAGCCGAGCTTTGTACATGCTTATCGAGCTGAGCTCGAGCCGAACTTTTCCGGCTCGATTCGAACTCGAGCCACACGAATTCTGATTGAGCCGAGCTCGAACACGCCAATATTCGGTTCGGCTCAGCTCGTTTACACCCCTAGTGGAGGGATGGCTTAGGGTAGAGCTATTGGAGTGGTTGAAGCAGGCCATGTGGGGGAGGACCGGTCACTGAGGCTTTTTTTAGACTGGTCTATATGGCTGCAAGGGTGGGCTAAGAATGGGAAGTGGATCACTGAAGCTTCAAATAGGATGACATGAATGTTGGGATAAAATTTAGCATAACCTTGACTTGTAGTGGCACAGCTGACACTGAGTACTCCATCTGAATTTAGTGCAAGCTAATGAGATAAAATATGGGCCAGGTGCTTATGGACATCACATGAGGAATTTATGGAGAAAAGGAGGCTTTATTAGGACTGATTGTGTTGTACCAGTACCCGTATTCGTACCTGAACACGCGCCTCTTATTCTGAGGTGTGGCGTAAGGTAGTTGAGGAGGAGGAGGGGTGGGAACTTGTTTACTACGGGAGTTTCATTTATGGATGGTAGCTAAATATGGTTACCATGGACCTATGGTTGCTGAATAGGACATAATTGATCTGTTTGTGGAGGCAAGATTATGGTCGGTGAGAGCATATGAAGATTCTTGGTCCTTTTTCTTTTCTTGATGTTCCATTCAACAGCTTTGAAAGTAGAATACTAGATAGGATAGGTAATGGAAGCTGTTAGAAGTAATTTATTTATTTTTGCATCTAATTTGCTGGGGATTAGTGTATTGTTCTATGCAAGCCATTTGGCAAAGTCGGAGATCCCCAGTTTGTGGAAAGGTGTAGAAAGAAGGGGAATTGGGTGGTGTGGGGACAAAGGAGAGGGAGTTGTATAAATGCTCAAGGAGGAAGAACAATGTTTCGTTTGGGGAGGTTTCAGATTTGATGTCAAATTTCGAGATGCAATTCGTGACGTTCTGTTCATTGAAGTCCAAACAGTGAGGGATAAGGGTAAGGGACTAGCTGTAGTTTCTGTATGAAGCTTCACTCTGTGACAAGGTTGTAAGTCCTTGTCTTGGAACACGAAAGCTGATCGTGAAATCATGAATTGAAGGCAAACTCCATGTCTAATTTTAAAGCACCTTATGAAGTGAGTTGTCCAGTTACTTGCCACTGGCAATTTGGTGGGGGGGGGGAGGTGGAGTGCATTTTGGACTAGTAGATTTTGTAGAATCTTCGAACAACTTTTCGCTTTCCATTGAAATTTGATTCAGGGCAAGAGAATTACCTTCATCTAGTCCATTACCCTGCTGGAAATAAATCTACGGTTTTGTCAACCCAAAAGATGAAAAAAGTCCTCCCAAACTATCATGACACTCTTCCACAGTCCCATTCCTGAAGGTCCTTTAGTAAAGTAGTCCTCTCACCTAGCATAACACTATGCTTCCCACTATTACTCTCCTTCAAAGTCTCTTTTCAGGGTCAAT
Organism: Rhododendron molle; assembly: GCA_025413875.1. NCBI lineage: Eukaryota > Viridiplantae > Streptophyta > Magnoliopsida > Ericales > Ericaceae > Rhododendron > Rhododendron molle. The sequence goes on along the minus strand of CM046398.1, from coordinate 37,744,831 downwards.
CCCCACAGCCACTTGCCTAGCATTGTTGCGGTAAACAAATCTAGCTTTAATGGACTGAAACACCTACTTCCTGTGTGGTTATACATGACCTGAATCTTGCAACAGGAAAAGAATGTGTTGCTGTATTGTGCCATCTTTGTATTTCTTGGCTTCTCTGTTGTCCCGACAATACTTGATCTGTAGGCTTAGAAGTATGCAGGGAAGAGGAGAATTTGCAACATTCAAGTTCCTAATAGTAGTTGATACTTCTTTGGTTTGGAGCTCTGTAAGACTGTATAAGTGGGTGGAGAGCTTGGTGTAGCACAAGTTTCTTAAAAACACTTAATCATAAGAATGTCAAAAGCCTGAAATACTGAAACAGGGTTATCCTTTCAGGATTTCATTTCCTCAAATTGCTGCAGTTATGCAAGTAATGTCGACACAATGCTTGAATATCACTCTCATGGTATTACTTTGCGGGATCTGTACTTTTTTCTTATATGACGGTGTCTGATATGGTGATCTTGTGACCTTTCTTGTCACTGGGAATGAACATGAACTGGTTGTCTTGAGCCTTTAACCCTTGAATTATGAATAGAATCCATCCTTGCAATTTTGTCTCTTCCTCCTTAATTTACCCTCTCAAGGCTACTTTTGAGCAACAAGAAAGGTTACTTTGTGTAAGGCTGGTGTAGTGCACTTCAGAGGGGCCAAGGACCTCTTCTTTATCTAATACTTCCTACAGTAGAGTACAAGCTCTGCAAAATTTCAGTTTAGCACTGAGTAGGAAAATGGTGTAATTGGTCCGGCAACTACAATGCTTCTTTATTTAGCGTTTACATTGACGTAGAGTTCTCCAAAGGGCTGTATGAGAAGATGTTCACTCATGCTGGTACGCTGATAAGGAGAACAATATCAAATCAGGATTATGGTCTATGAAGCAACGATTCAGATACGCCAATATGAAAAATCAAAAAAAGTTTTATATGTGCAATAAGGATACCAAATATATGCATGCATCATCTTCTATAACGATATGGCCAAGATACATTGGTATTTCGTATGCATGCATTTCATAGCCACAATGAAGCGGATTTAATGCTTAGTGAGAAACTTTGAAATTGAATACATTTTTGTGTTCTTTTCTTAGCAATTCTTGATACACATATTTAACGTTTTAGGAAGTAGGTATTATCTGAAGAGCCACTATCCAATCTGTTAGAGTATGGATGCACACAGCCACTATTGTCATCTTCTTAGACATACAGAAAGTAATAGAAAAATAAAATTTGTTAATTCAACAAGAATTTGTTAATTCAAAATATTCTGACTATTATGTTAACTGCACTGTTGTCATCTTCTTAGACGTAAAGAAAGTAATAGGAAGATAAAATTCTCCTCTCCAAACGCGTACAAAATCTATTCTTGGGCACTTTGTCATGAAATGTTACCAAGCTATGCCATGCAGACTATATGTACCCCAACCTTATCTCCGCTTGGAGATTTGTGCTGTGTTTGGTTTGTGTTTTGAATTTTTTTTTGAAAAATAGGGGTAATAAGTGGAGAGAGATAGAGAGAGAAATGTTAGAAGTAGGGGGAATCTAGGGAGAATTTTTAAAAAAATGCTTTTTGAAAAGCAAAGAGAACAATGCATTGATTTTCCAAAACTATTGTTATCAATTACACTTATTAATTGACATTACAAGTAATGTTTTCTTAATGTGATCAGGGAAAAACAGTGGATATTAGAATTCAAGATGTTATGGTGCAAATTGCAAAGAGTTGGAATAAGTAGATGTATAATGTGGAACCATTTCCTAATGGCTTAAGCTTCGGGACAATAATACTATTCTTTTGCGCAAAATATGCTACATATACTCATAATGTTTTGGATAATTCCAAAAATATCATATACTCCTTTAATCAATGAAAATTACTTTCAAGTTATGGAAACTTTTAGGTTGAGTAGGCAAGTGGAGTGGTCGGGAAGTGGTGGGCACCATGTACTCCTATGTGTTTTGTTGTTTAGGAAGGAAAAGTGTGTAGGGTATTGTGTTAACTAACCCTAACACAATCAACTCTTATTTATATAATGGAAAATCATAACAAAAGACTACATTAACCAATGTGGGACTAATAGCAATACTATATTCTAACACTCCCCTCAAGCTGGAGATTCTCCAGCTTGTTACATATCAACCAACGAAACAATTACCTCAACTGCTAACATCAATAACGAAAAACAACCAACTTGTTAAAAATAATGGAACAACTTTCAATAACAACGACCAACGAACGACTTCAACGAACGAAATGACTTCAATGACCAACCAACTTCAACGACTTCAACTTCAACGATTTCAACGACCTACGAATCAACGAACGAATTCAACGACCAACGAATTCAAAGACCAACAAATCAACGAACGAATTCAATGACTAACGAACGAATTCAATGACCAATGAATCAACGAACGAATTCAACGAAATAATTTCAACAACCAACAAAATTAATTTCAACTACCAACTTCAACGACCAATAATAACCAATTTCAATTACCAACCACCAACTTCAACAATATAGACGACAAAACAAGATATATTATCACGCTCACCAAAAGCATGGCCAAAAATCCGACTAGGAAACCCAGAATTATGACCATGTCCACGATTGAATGAAGAACCAACAGCAACAGAGACAGCGGAAGCAGAATCAGATTTCATTGCAAATGTATCACCGGACAAGAAACCAGCAATCGACCAACAGATCAACCCAACATCATCAATAACCAAGACTCAGAACCTCAGAGTGGCAGATTACCACTTTAAACCAACAATATAATTGAATAAAGCCGTCTACAAACTGAAATAGCAGGAGTCGCTGATGAACAGTAACCCGTGAACAGCATGCGATGAACAGTAATTGGTGAACCGTGATTATGACGATAGATTTCAATGGAAGGGATTAGGGTTAGAACAAAGGCTAAGATTATGGTTGTGGTGGTTTGGGATTATTGACAATAGATTTAGGGTTTCGTGGTGAGACGATGGTGGTGGAGGTTGGCGGCTAGGGTTTTGTATATCTAAGGTGGATGGTGAATCCGCTCTGATACCATGTTTTTTAGGAAGGAATAGTGTGTAGGGTATTGTGTTAACTAACCTTAACACAATCAACTCTTATTTATATAATGGGAAATCATAACAAAAGACTACATTAACCATGTGGGACTAATAGCAATACTATATTCTAACACGTTTGATAGAAGTTCAAACCTCACTAACTTAAACTAACAATGTTGAGTGTTGACTTTTGCCGAAAAACCCTTGTAACGGTTGAGTATCCGAGGAGCATCGCTGAATCTGTAATATGGATATGACTCCCTTCTAGAAGTATATGTGCGTCATACCTGAGCTGCAACTGTCCACTAGCATGGTTGCTTCATTACCATGGCCTCCCTAATTGTCTCTGGTTTGGGTGAATGATATCTACTCTTTTGTTTCCCATTCTTCAGCTGGTGGAGCTTCACATCTAATTTTCCCCCTTACATCCAATCTATGTACAACATGTAAAACTATATAACTTTTTTTAAAAAGAAAAAGAAAAAGATCTGCTTAGGGAACTTTGTTTCTGTTTTTTTTCTTCTTAAATTTTCATTTGATTCTGTCCTTTCTTGTTGGTTTTTATCTTTTTGTTGTGTGAGGATTTATAATGAAATCACGTCAGAAACAAAATTCTATGGTTACTAGTACTGACTTAACTTATTGTTTTTGTCTTGCAGAAATTCCTCCTTGGTGGGAGATTGATATTTGGGCCAGATGCCCGGTCAATGATTTTCACGCTCTTGCTGATAATTGCTCCAATTATTGTCTTTTGTGTATGTGTTGCGTGGCATCTTCGGCATCAGTTTTCACCGCATAATTCAGGATATGCAGTTTTGGTGGCACCAATCATCTTCACTATCCTTGTTAGTCCTCTTCTCTTGACATTGAATATCAATCATCTCTTGGAGTTTGTCCAAAAATGAGCTGATTATTGGGTACTTGGTTCTAAATCATTACCTGACTCCTGAGTCTTGAGACCAGAGTCACCAGACTATAGGTTCTAAATTATTTTTAAGAATCTACTAAATTATGCGCGTGTTTCACTGGACTTGTTCTCTTCAATTCGTCGGTTTATTTTGCAGTGTTTGGTTTGGAAAATATATCCAGCTCGATCTCTTGAAGAAATTCGCCTTCTAGTATAGAATTGGGCTGTTAGTGCATTAACTAATAATGTAGGCAATATTATGGAGTAAATAATGTGTTGGTCTACCAGATTTATCCCAAATTCTAACATACTCATAGCTCTAGGTTTCCTGTTTCACATACTTTTGCTCGCGTTAATGCATATTTTTTGTTGTTTAATGTCATTTGAATGATTTCTTTCGTTTTGTATGTACCGTTCATGTATATTTCTTTCTTTCTGTCGGTAGGTGTTGGGGCTTCTTTTTCTTACTTCAGTCCGGGATCCAGGCATTGTTCCTCGTAATTCACATCCACCAGAGGAAGAGTTCACTGCGCAATCGATTGAGGTTGGAGGAAGACGAACGCCTAGCCTACAGTTTCCCAGGACAAAAGAAGTAATGGTTAATGGCATTACCGTGAGAGTCAAATATTGTGACACCTGCATGCTATATCGCCCTCCGCGTTGCTCACATTGTTCCATTTGCAACAATTGTGTGGAGCGATTTGATCACCATTGTCCTTGGGTGGGCCAATGCGTCGGATTGGTACCTTGACATCTACTCAACTTCTCTTTTCTTTATTTTTTAACCCTGTTGTTTTTTGGGCAATTTACCTCTAGGTCCAGAAAATAGAAAGTAATTCCCACCAAGTCTCCTCTAATTAACGAAACACTAAAACCCTATGAATGTGCCTAAAACCCCAAATACTGAAAGTGCCTAACTCCTAGGGCACCTTATGAAAGTGCCTAAACCTCAGGGTACCCTATAAAAGTGCCTAAACCTCAGGGTACCCTATAAAAGTGCCTAAAACTCTGTGGTACCCAATAAAAGTGCCTAAATCGCTAAAACCCTATAATAGGAAAGTGCACCCTAAAACTCCTATGAAAGTGCCTAAATTTAAACCATAGGGCTCTATGAAAGCACCTAAACCTAAACTCTAGGGTACCTTAAACCCTAGGGTATCCTAAAATCTAAAATCTTAAGGTACCCTAAAACCCTAAAATCCTAGGGTACCCTAAGATTTTAGGGTATCCAAGGGTACTAGGGTACCCATTAGGATACCATAAAACCCTAGCATACCCTAAAACCCTAGGAGGACACTTCTATTAATGGTAAATGTATTTTTGTAAAAGTGTACTTAGTGGTAATTAAGTATTTTATCTCTCCTTAATGGGAATTAAGTGTCACTTTTATGTACTTAGAGGTAATTTTCTCTTGTTTTTTACCTGTACTTTTTTCTCTTTCATAATTGATGTTCTGAGTTGACATTTTACTTCTCTGTGCTGTATGATCTTGAATCTAACCATTTCTGATTATGTGCAGCGCAACTACCGTTTCTTCTTTTGTTTCGTGTCGTCCTCAACGCTCCTTTGCATCTATGTGTTCTCCATGTCAGCTTTCTACATCAAGGTTTTGATGGATGATGATCACGGCACTGTGTGGGAGGCAATGAAGAAATCTCCTGCATCGGTGATACTAATGGCTTATTGCTTCATCTCTCTATGGTTTGTAGGTGGACTGACGAGCTTTCATTTGTACCTTATTAGCACAAACCAGGTCAGTTAACTACTACTTTGCATCTCTGGCCAACAAGACACGATGGACATTTCATAAATGTCCAGTAAGCGTGTTATTTATTCAAAGAAATTATAGGTTCGTCGAATACGAGTTATGTTGAAATATGTAATGTAGATTTCGAATTCTTGTTGAATGGACTGGTCTTGGGTTCCATACACATCCACCCTAAGATCTACGTTACGTTACATCTTCTACTTAGTCCTTTTATTTTCTTTTATAACAATGTGTTCAAGGTACATTGAGACATTTTATGCATAATCTGAGAGCTTTAGGCATAGATATAAAAATATGATTGTTGGTGGATGTTTAACCGCTCTTGTTGGAACATCTGATCACTTATCCAATCGTGTAACACAGCTTTACATTTAGAAGAGTACGTATAATGTAGCCTGAGATCTGCTAAACATAATTAGCAACTACAGATGTACGAAAAATAGATGGACTCAGGGGCAGGCTTTCTCTTGACACATATTTGTATCATGCGCGTGATTTTTTCTATCTACCTTTTTTTGCAGACTACCTATGAAAATTTCCGATATAGATCCGATAATAGAATCAATGTTTACGACCGGGGTTGTTTAAGCAATTTTCTAGAAGTATTTTGCACGGCAATAAAGCCATCAAGAAACAATTTCCGATCCTTTGTGCGGGAGGAGATACAAAGACCTCATTTGCCCTCCATCAGGGGAGCAGAATCGGAGGATTTTGGGGATGATCGGCGTACCAAGGTGGAAGATGACCAAGACATCGGCGGAGATCTATTAAAGATCTCACAGCGTCATAGTATTGAAGATATTGAAGCTGATATACGCAGCAGAGGAAGCGATGTGCCTCGCCATGATTCATCGGATATCGATTCCGTTTTGGGTTCAGATCGTCGACCCCCTACTGTCCAATCTCAGTCGGACACATGGCGGTCCAGTTTGGGAAGGAGAAGCGGGAGCTGGGAAATTGGTCCGGAGGTCCTCGGCCGACCTGATCGAGAGTAGAAGCTATATGGTGTTCCGAAGGAAGCACACACCTGTCGATGGACCGAAAATACTAATAGTTGGATTAGAATTCGGCATTGAGACATCGGATTGGGAGGTATGTTGTTTTGATTTGAAATTTACCTCATGCTGCAGGGCGTCATTTTTATTCCTCCCCTCGAATATAATACCCGTTTTTTTTTTTTCCTTTCGTTCTTTCGTTTTCGCCAATTTTATTTCCTTGCTTGTGGGATATATAGACTCTTTTCTTCGAGAAAGCAATCGATAGGAATGTGTGTAATTGTTTCGGAATGGAAATAGGGTGTGAGAATTGGTTCATCAAATACAGTTTTCCAATGCTGGGTTTTGTTGGTTGTGTAAAGATCTCCACCAAAACAGTCTGGGAATTTTGGGACGCAATCATCTTTGGAGATGTATCGAACAGTAGAAATTGTTTATTGAGATCGTTTTACTGCATTGCTCGATCTAATTCTACATTCTGAGATCTTATTTTCTAGAGAAAGAGATCGCACATCGGACAAGTTAAAAATATTTAAGTAGTTTAAAAGCGTGAACCTAAAATAAGCTTCTATTGCCCAGGCTTGGTGGTGCAAGCCCGTAACCCGAGCCGCAGACTCTTTTACACACCGTCGGGGGGCACGGACGGGCCGAATCTGTTGTGCGAGTCGAAGGCACGACTCAAAACCATAAAAATGGTCACGCAGGCCCTGGTGGGTTCTCGGTTGGCTGCCTATGAAAAAGCCTTATCATTGAGATTTATAGCCCCCCATTATGCTAGGGAACCCACGTGACCTCGGTCATAAATTTCAATAATTGAGTCCTTGAGAGGCCCTGCTTCTGCAATTAATTCTGGCTCGGTGTCCGGCCCAATTTTTTTGCCCGCCCCATCCTTTCCTGTCTTTTTTTTTTTTTTTTTTTTTTTTTTTTTTGGGGGGGGGGGGGGGAGGTTATTTACTTGGGAAATTGACGGCCAAGAACGTGTTTTGATAATAATTAATACCCGTCGAAGACATTTTCAGTATTAACAAATGTTCTTAGCTCGTTCTTGACGGGTATTAATTATCAGAACACGTCATGGGCCGTCATTTTCCCTATTTACTTCACCAGTGAATTGTTCGTGGCTGCGACACTACCCACCCTAATTAGGATTACTTTTTCAATCTGGTACGGTGGATCTCAACCCGTGGAGTAAAAGACTGATGGCGTTTGTGTAATTAACTAAGAAAGTATGGGCACTTTCGTAAGAGTAGGATTGAAGAGATCTCCACCATTGGTCTGATGGAATTAATTTGAGCCCTTCCAACAACTTATGTAGGGTCCACACCTTTCTGTTTTGTACTATAGATTTGCAATTTTGTGGTAATGTTTGCTTAATTCTATAATAAATTCAACAATGTTCTACAGCAAGGTATTTTCCCCAATGAATCTCAAGTGCGTTTTAATTGAACTGAGTTTTAGTTTAGTATTTGTCCAAAAACATTAGAGCATTCACTATGGTTGAGTTAACTGTCAATGGGCTGGATCTGATCCGGATCCGACAAATCCGAATCTGATAAGACTTGAATCCGATAGTGGTAATCTGAATTCAAAAAATTCGGATCCGATCTGAAAACTTTTTTGCTTCAAAAATTTTAGCAAAAATTTTGTTCCCCAAAAAATAAAATAAAAAAACTTCTTAAACATTTTTTTCAAAATAAAAAAATTTACAATTTTCTTCAAAAAAAAATTTAAAAATAAAGTTCAAATCAGATTGATAACGGATTTAATCCGATCCATATTTGGATTATCGGATTCGGATTATCGATCAATGTTATCGGATTTTTCGGATTGGATCTGGGTCTGGATCGAATTCGGTCAATTGACAGGTCTACTAGTAATTAAGTTAGGGATAAAAGAGTAGGGTATATTTAATTTTTAGCTAGTAGGTGGACATTTAGTATGCAATGGATATGTATAGGTGTTAAATCTAGCAAGTGATAAAGTGTTTTCGCCAACCTTGTACTCATCACAAGAATGGACCATTAATTCCAACAAATTAACGCATTAATTTAATTTTTAACATCTGAAAAAATTGAATTCAACAGCCGTACGTCCACTTGATCTATTTATAATAATCACTTCCAAATACTCCTATCACTTTTTTTTAATCACATTGCCGTTTAAAAAAAAGAAAAGAAAGGGAACTTTATCACAATTGCATAATATCACTTGCAATTAAATAAAAGAAGTCCCAAATTCAAAAATAAAGAGTTGTTGCATGGAACAAACTTGAGCCGATGGGGGAGAAACATGTTTTTTGGGGGTTTAGAGAGAGAGAGAGAGAGAGAGAGAGAGAGAGAGAGAGAGAGAGAGAGAGAGAGAGAGAGAGAGAGAGAGAGAGAGAGAGAGAGAGAGAGAGGCTATCTCTAAAACGGACAGCCTTGCTATGTGGAATTGATACCAAGGCGGTAAAGAAAGAGGGAGGTGGAGGAGGAGGAGGAGAAGGAGAAGGGGAGGGCTAGGCCGTTAGCTGGAAGCTCACTTGTGAATTTTTTTTGACAAAAACGCCCTTTGCTATATACATCTTCTTCCCCACTAAGGTCCCTCTCTCTCTCCTCCTTGGCCTCCCCTCTCTCTCTCTCTCTCTTGCCCACATGTTCAGTGAATAATAAAATTCCCACGAAAAACCCACATGGAAATAGAGCTCCCAAAAACCCAACTTCACACAAATCAAATCAGCCATGAAATAACAGGAAAATGTCAAAATAGGAAACCCAATTCGGGAAAAATAGTATCTGAAAATGTCAACATAGTATCTGATTTTTGCTGAATGTTGAAGGCTATTCTGTATACACACAACATTGAAACACAGCCCTGGCTCCGATCCCCCGCCGTCCAACACCCACAGCCACACCACAGCTCCACCCACCATCACCGGCTCCGTTCCCCCGCCGTCCATGACCCACAGCCACACCCACCACCAACAGCAGCCACCCAGCAATCCACCGACGTCGACTGTGTTCCCCCGACGGCCAGCCGCTGCCCAGAAACTTAATGAACTCGGAAGGGCTCGGGTCGGAAATGAGGTCCGACAGCCGGCAGTGGGACCGGGCCTCGGTGTAGGGAACCCCGGCTGCTGCTCGCGACTCGTCCCTCCCCCTCCCGCAACGATCTCCTTCCAAACCTCGTCCACCGTCTTGCTCGAAACGCCGCCGTTCTGGGCGGCGGCGGAGGAGAGAGGTTCGTCTGGAAATGGGGCGTCGTCGTCGGCGAGGGAGAGGGAATGTATAGAGGACGAGGACGAGGACGGATGTTGGCGCGGCAGATCTAGATTGGACGGTGACGTGGTAGAGGCCAGAGGGAGAGAGCGTGGGTTTAGGGGAGAGGTTGAGTATGAAGAGAGAGAGAGAGAGAGAGAGAGAGAGAGAGAAACAGAGGGAAGCAAAGAGAGAGAGGTGGTGTCGTGAAGTTCAGTTTTCTACCGTATATACTAAAAGGGTATCATAGTCATTTCATTCGTTCCGTTAACGGAGTTTGCGTTTTTTTCTTTTCAGTAGTTGAGGGGGTCTCCTTGGGCGTTTTTAAAGGTTAGGGGGTCTCTGTGGGAAAACATGGAAGTTGAGGGGGTGTTTATGTACTTTTGCCTACATTTTAATTGGAGGTAGTTATTTTAACTAATGAACTTTTTAACCTGTCCATAATACATATCATGAGTTCATTACCTAAACTAACTTAAAATGAACTACTATAAATTTAGCCGTAAGAGCACTTTAACATGCAAAAATTTAACTTATGCGTAGTGGAAGCTCTTAGCTTGCCGAGTTGAGTAGTGATCGTTCAAACTTGGTCATAAAACTCTACGACTTTTAAGAATGTATCTTTTGCGTAACGAGACAAGTTTGAACAAGTGTCTTACATGTTGAAAAAAATCGAATTACATCATTATGGTTCATTTAAACGGTCTTGCATATGACTGTGCATGGCAATTGCCGTATTTGACTCTCTCTCTCTCTCTCTCTCTCTGAGTTTGGTGAGCAGAGTAGCTAGGAGAGAGAGAGAGAGAGAGAGAGAGAGAGAGAGAGAGAGAGAGAGATCCTGTTCACCAAAGTCGGGTCTAAATCCAATCTGGACCCACTATCTAACATGGCAAATTAAGCTTCTGACCTCAAATCTGTTTTGGGTCATTATTCGCATCAGACCATTGTGAAAAAGAATTGAAGCCACAGGGAAAAAGGTGACCAAACCACTGAAAATCTACGATCCAAACGCTGTCTTCTTCTTCTTCTTCTTAAGTCTAAGTTCAGTGTACCGTCCAGTGTTGAGCTGGTAAAATTGGGCCTCGGTACACTTCACTCCCTCCAAAAACCAAACATGGCTATAACCCACTCACTCAATTGCTGTACCATTTTCGGGATAATTAATTAACCAAACACCAAACTCCAGTCCACTGATTAGTCTAAGTGCTTAATTAATTAATTGCTTCCAAATGAACCCCACAGATTAGTTGCATGCATTCATGTACCGGGAATATTACTACTTTTTACTAGTAAATTAAAAACTTAATAATCAAGTACTAGTACTTAATTAATTATATGTTGAGTAAGGAACATTAGCCAAAAGACACTGATGAATTTTTCTCTAGCTCGTTCAGATGCATGGGAGCTAGGTCCCTCCCTCCACTGATTATAAGTCCTTTGTATCTCCTGCACACATAGCGGCCAGCTTTTGGGAGACGTCAAGACAGCCTAAACTTTTAAGTTTCTGATGACATGTACAGCCTCTTTCTCTCTTTTTTTTTTATTCTCCATCTATTTAACTAAGTTCTAGAAATGACAACCCCAAGGATAGATTAAAGGTGGTGTTCCAAATCAACAGTAAAACATAGTTTTTGAAAAAGAAGGTTTTTTAAGGTAAAAAATTATGTGTTTACGCAAATAATTTTCTTATCAATATGGATCTTGTTTGATAAATCTCATTACGATCTTTTAAACAGTGCAAAAAAAATTGAAAAAATATTTTTCATTTTCATTATATTTGAGTTTGAAATTACCTTTGTTTGAAAAAAAGTACTTTTTGGGAAAGTGGAACACCACCTAAGTGGACATGAGAAAACAATATTAAGTGATTGACCATGAGGCATATTCGAATCCCGCGGAAGCCAACCATCCCGAACTTTGGAGTCACTATGGGTTATACCTGGTCGTTACCTTTAGGGCCCCAGAATTAGACGAGGTGCACGTAAACTGACCCAGACATCCGTTTAAAAAAAAGACCAACCATAACCCGAAATGGGAATATTAGGTAAACAACAAATCACCCTAAGGCCACCACTTCCCACTTCACCCAACTTTATTAAAGGAATGGATTAAAAATATTAATCAGCACGTGCCCAAAATAAACACCATTATAGTAAAATAAATTTCCTTTTATTTCAAGAAAGAAATTGGTATTTTAAAAAAATAAAAACATTGTACAAAATCAGTGTAATTCTAAATCTACTTTTTTTTAGAGTGCCAATATCATTTGCCTTTCTTTTATTTCAAGAAAGAAATTGGTACTATTATTTTATATAAGTCAGTCTCCCACGAGAGGATCCTCATTTTAGTTAAAATGCGGACCTTCTCATTTCTCCCATTTTTCGATCGAATTTCGATGATCTAAGCCGCTCAATGTGTTCAGAACGTGATTTTAAGGGTATCTGCGAGAAATCAGCAAAAAAAAAAGAAGACCGGGAAGAGCTTCATCCAAGCAATTTTTATTTGAACCGTTCGATAAAAAATAAACAAAAACTGCTCGGATGAAGCCCTTTCCGGTCATTGTTTTTGCTGATTTCACGTGGATACCCTTAAAATCACGTTCTGAATACATTGAGCGGCTTGGATCATTGCAAATCGATTGGGAAATGGGAGGTCCGAACGGTATGGACCGTAAGAGATGTGAACTTGGAACATTTGTGTGTGTGTACGTGTATATATAGACTCCCTTTTCCCGATTGAATTGCGACGACCCAAGCCGATCAATGTGTTCAGAACGTGATTTTAAGGGTACATGTGAGACATCGCCCAAAAAATGACCGGAAAGAGCTTAATCCGAGCAGTTTTTCATAAAAACACTATAAATACATTTTATGCAAAACTGTATGGATCAAGCCTTTCTCGATCATTTTTTTGGGCTATTTCTTGCGGGTACCCTTAAAATCACATTCTGAACACATTGAACGGCTCGAATCGTCGCAATTTGATCGGGAAAGGGGAATCACTTATGATAAAGTCGTAAGAAATCTCTCATAGGATCCTGAGTGTATGTACATATATATATATATATACTGTATATCCTTCGGTCACGAATTTGTACACGTCTACATTTCGACCCCCTACGACGTGGGACCCATTTGTGATCTGTTTGGGCGCACGTGAGATTATTCGTACGGAACAGGCCACACGTGGGGGTTGTGAACTCAGTCACGTGTTCGTCCACGTGGGTGATAGCGTCATAAGTAGTACTAGTATAAAAATACCTTAAAAATACACGGAAGAACCTTTCCTGTAGAGGGAAGGGGTTACGTTACCTGTCTGTAGAGAGAGGGCGAGAAGACAAATCTTCCAGAGCAAGTAAGTGGATGACCGGATCCTCTTTGACCCGTAAACTTCAATCGTTGCTCCTTCAATCGTAAGCGACTCTATTTTTTTCTCATAAAATATTATTACTCCTACTCAGAGCTATGTTGAGCACACAAAATTATAAGTGTACGAATCAGATACAGATACAGATAAATCCGAAATCGTTTTAATGCACGTGAGTTTCGTAAGAAAAATGAAGTCTGTATTTTTCGGTGAACGAATTTGGTGCAATTCAACGGGTCTCCCAAGACAACCGAAAGTCCCTCCTTGCTTTGTCAAATCTGGTCATTGAGCCAATAATAGTGCAGCTGGTTATATAATAATACCCCATGATATGAGATTCATTGCAACTAGAGTTAATTCCACCTAGCGGCGCTTCATGTAGTAATTTCGGCTGTGCAACTCAGAGGTCACCACGCCTCGACTAGGTCGAAGTTTATTTTTATTTTTTTCCCCGGATTCCATACAGTCATATTCTGAATATTCGTTCTTGGAGTGAGAGAGCTAGGCAGACAAAAGTTCAGTTCACCAAGGTACGTATAGGTTCCATTGGTGTTCCGTGGGCTACAGTTCTAGTCATTTTTGTCCTAGAGATAGACGTCACTGCTACCTTCAACATCCTTAGAGAGGAGGTGAATCTTTTTTAAAGAGATTGCGTCAATCATAAGCCGAGTGCATTTCGTTTTACGTACCCAACACTATTATGGTGCACATATTTGGTGGCCATATATATGATAGGTCGCAACTACTAATAAAGTAAAATGTGTTTCATTACATGACAAAAATGTGACACATTCTAGCGTTATATCAGTGACACATCACATGGTATTCAAGATGTTTGGTGACACACTACATGGTATCCAAGATATGGTCTGGTCACCGAATGTTGTGACAAAATATAATTTACTACGTTTTCCCACACATTTTAAGTTTGAATCTGTCCATTTTGATCTCTTTTCGTAACATTTTTTTTCTATTACTTGTACAAATGGATATGTATTACTAGATACGTCTCAATATTTAATAACTGTTCAAACTAATGAGAATAGACCTGATCCACTTTCTCTCTCTTACCTACTTCATCAACTACGTAACACTGATTTTTTTTAATTTCGCCGAATGCCTCAGATGTGTACTTATCAAGGTGGGTCTACGTTCAACAATCCAAGGTGAATAAATCTAAGGTCCACGGGGATACTAATTATATAAAAGCTGTACCAAAAGAACCAAACATTGTATGGGTTTCTCCCATGTTTTAAAGCATTGTTAGTTACATACATAGGACAGGTTTTTGTTTTAAACAAACAATTCTCCTGTACAGACTAGACAAAAAAAAAAAAAAAATGTTTAAAAACACAAACAACTTTGAGAAGATTAACCCCGAGGGGTGGACGAAGCAATCTTGGTTTGAAACTTAGGTGTTTAATTCGTCATAAGGTCTCATGTTTGATTGTCCTTACCAACAATTCTTGGGGTCACCTCACCCTCACACGTGAACATGTGAAACAACTGTGGGAGAGGTTGTATGAATTAATCCGAGATACGCGCAAGTTGGCCCGGAACGCCTTGTATTAACAAACAAACAAAAAAAAAAACTTTGAGAAGATTGGAAGGAAACCTAATTGTAATTCATCACGTATCAGACAGAAATTCCTCGATGATAATATTGTATAATGACAATTATAGTCTAGTTCACGTGGGAGACTTGTCATGTATAGTGCAAAGAGTACCTGGATACAACTAAACATGCATAATTGCATACTATAATACTCTGTATTTGCACCCACCTTAATTAATTGTCACGCAATAATATAGGTAAATATGGGTTGCAACGTTGCAGACGAATAAAAAATTCGCGACATGACGTAATGGCAAAGAGTCTCTTTCATAAGTCGTTTGACGAACTCAAACCATTAAGAATCAAATCCTGCTCAAAGGAAGTACACAGTAAAATATATTGCAAGTTAAGGATCATACAATGAGTATGACCTTTCAAACCTAAAATAGAAGTACATAAAACTTATTATGATACTGGCTGTTTTCTTATAGCTTAGGCAAGCCAAATTCTCTACGCTTCATTGGCCCCCCGATTGGATGCTGCATTAGGTAGGGGTCTAAGTTCAATCGCCCGGGTGAGGGAGTGGTGGGACATTTTTTGCTTGGTTTGGCATGCCAATATTTCACACCCAGGGAGGGAAATAGGGCCACCTAAGATATTCTGTCCTCATCAATAATTAATTAAGGAGTGGTAAACATCAAATCTTCAATATGAAACAAATGTGCCTATTACCTAATCGATCACTGCTTTGTCCTTAACTTCAACAAGAACTTTGGTGTCGCTTAGCAAACCAAAAAAAAAAAAACAATAAATCCAGTACATGCAGGGTACATCAAAACCATCAAACGAGAAGGAAGGAAAAGTTCCCAACTACTACATTTTATTTACTATAAAGAATAATGTGAAAGTGAAAATCAAGTAGCCAAAATCACGTACAATGCAGAGTATATCAAAAAATAGAGCAGAAACAAAGAAAACAAAAAAAACTTATGCGCGTGTTCTCCTATTAAAAAAATAATGACGACGTATGTGAAAATCAAAATCAACTAGGTAAGTTAGTTCGGACACTTTTAATTATAAAAAAAAAATATAGTATTGAAAATCAACTGGAAGAAGGAGGAGGGTACAGGCTGGACCCGGTCCACGGCGGCGCCTGGAAATCAGACCCGACGCCCTGATCCTGATTTCCGGGCGGCCGGAAATACCCCATTTGTTGACCGGGAAAAAGCAGGGGAAACGAAGAACTCGAGGAAGAAACGGAGGAAGAAGCAAATTGCGGCGAAGAAGAAGAAGGCAACAAATGGGAATGTAAACCAGCTAACGAAGAAGCGTAATACATTTGCTGTAACAAACTATTGGGTTGAAAATCGCCGCTGCTCTGCAGCAACTGGGAGTACTCCCAGTAGTCCGGCTGCGCTTGGAAGAACGCCGCCTGCTGCGGCGGCGGAGGCCGCGGCGGAGGGGCGGCCGTCAAGAGGGTCGCCGGAGAATTGGAAATGGAGAAATGGGTTGGTGCTGGATTCTGTGGCGGTGGGACTTGTCTGACGTTTTCGGGGAAATTGAGTTTCGCTCTGTTTCCTCGGAACCTGAGGGCCGCTTCGTCGTAGGCTCTGGCCGCGGCCTCGGCCGTGTCGAATGTGCCTAGCCAGACCCTCGCGGCCTTGTGTGGGTCGCGTATTTCGGCTGCCCATTTTCCCCACGGTCTTTGCCGGACGCCTCTGTATCTTCTTCTCCTCTCTCCTGTTTCTTCGTATGAGGTGGTTTCTGTTGACGGAGTTGGCGGCGTGGTGGCGGTGGCCGCGGCGGCGGTGGGCGAGATTTGTGTGGATTGTTCTGGCGCTGTAAATGGAAAATAGAATTTGGATAATACTTGTCCAAACGTACAAAGTGCGATAATCAAACAGAGAGAAATGCTTGAATATCATTCTGAAAAGAAAAAGAAAAAGAAGACATTAAACCTTTTTTCATCTTTATTCACAAAATTTATTCAATTTTTTTTGGATAATCTCTTTAGAAAGTAATATCCAAAAATTGGCAGCTTATGTATCTTTAGATATTATTATCTAATATCATTTTAAAAATGTCTTTCTTTTAGAATAATATTAAAAATTGATTTATTGGCTTACCATTCTAAAAAAAAAAGGCATTAAACTTTGTTTTTCTAGAACACCAATATTGAGAGTTCACTACTTACGATATACGGGGAAAATACAATAGCCAACACATGCAATATTAGACGATTATCGTTCAGTCATGGACAAAAATGTCTGGTGTATTAGATTCCTATTAGAAAAAGAAAAAGAAAAAGAAAAAGAAAATATTATTAGATTAATTATCAGAAAATATAAGGTCTATTAGGTTTCTTGGCTAGTAGATGAATCGAACTCTATTTAAGAAACTCAAACAACGGATACTAAAAATGATTACAGTACATACTCCAGAAAACAAAATTTTGAGGGGAAGAAATCTCAAAGTAATATATGTAAAAACTAGATTTTCAACTTGAGAAGGATCTAGAAGAATAAGGCCAACCTCTATAGAAATCCATGGTTAACAAAAACCTATTGGATATTCCCCAAGGTTAGCAAAAACCTATCATGGGCAAGCACTAGTTCCGGAATTTAAACTCTCGTTTGAGCAAATGAGTTCGGAAGTGATGGTGGTAGAAGGAATCGAAACTTCTTTTGTACGTAAATTCATTAAATCCAATAGTGTTGCTTATGGAAAACACTATTCATGGGCAACCCATGCAATATTACGTACGTATTCTTCGAAAATAAAAGAACATGCGCAAAAAAAAAAAAAAAAAAAAACAGAAAGAAAGTTGGATGATCAGTAGTGATTTGTGTGGAGTATTTGAGAAAATTAAGTTTGTTTTATCATGAACACTGGTGATGAATTGGTGCAAGAAAAAACAAGGAAGAAGAAAAACAACTCTCAAGCAATAGAAATGAATTATCAACGAAGAAAAAGTTGGCTTTAATATCAACCCATGCCAAAATCTTATTTCTCTTCATTGAATCGACAAAAACCTTACTTTTATTGATCTATCATTGACAAGCGTTATACCTTGTGTTCGCTTGGCTGTTTTTGAAACATTGAGAAACTTTTTTCATAGTGACATGGATTATTTTCGTCTTCAATGATTTTATTTTTTTGGTTTTGGTCAATAAAAAATCATAATTCGGTTTCTTGAGAGAGAAATCAGAAAAGTAAAAAATACTATCCTTTGAGAAGCCGAAAATTGGATTATTTTTGGCTAATGGATTGGTGCAAAAAAAAAAAAAAGAAGAAGAAGGAAGAAGAAAAACAACTCTCAAGCAATAAAAATGAAATATCAACTACGAAAAAGTCAGTAAAATGGAGAATAATTAGAAGAAAAAATGGAGAGAATTAAAGAAAACTCTGGAAAAAGTTGAGAGTATTCAGTTAAAATGGGGAATAATTAGAAGAAAAAATTGGAGAGAATTAAAGAAAACTCTGGAAAAATTAACGACTGCAGAAATGGAGGCTAAATAATTTATTAACAAGAAATAAAAATAAAAATAAAATCACTAACCGGTTGAAACAGAGGATGACTCTCCCCTGTAATCACCAAACCCTGTATAAACCCTCTGAAACGGCTGCTCAAAATACTGGCTCCCGCTCTCTTCTTCCCTCTCTCTCTTCTGCCCAACCCACGACCCCGAGCTCGACGACGAATAAACCGACGACGGCGGAGGGGGCGAGTTCCTGAACGACGTCATCGTCTCGCCCCTGTCCTGCCTCTGTCCAGACACAACATGCGTCAGCGCCGTCACCATCGCGGTCATCTCCTTCGACCGACTATACCCCGCGAACACCGCCGCCTCCTCCCCCACCGCCGCCGCCGTCACCTGCAGAGGAGCCTGCTGCGAGCTAGCTCCTCCCTCGTCATCATCCTCCGTGGCCGGAAACCCGTAGCCTCGTGGATTCGCCACTTTTTTTTTTGGATAGCTCAGGTGTTCGTCTTGCACGCGCCTCGACAAGCACGTGAAACCCACCTCAGAGCCGCCGTGAATCGTCGAACGGAGACCGACCCAGATGATCTTATACCGAATTCTGAAGACCCTGTCTGGGGATTTGCTTCAAATTGTCCACGGGGCTATATAAGCAGATTGACAAATCCAACTTGGCCAGCCGTCAATCGAACAGTAGCACAAGTCTCTGGTAATATTATACCACCTTTTGGGTAACTATTACACGTACTTCTATTTAGCGGCAGTACTTTGGAAGAAAACGCAAAGTTCATTTTCGTTTCGTTTCCGTTTTTATTTTAATGTTATAACCGACTCTATTTTTTTGACTTGATGATGTGTATGGAGGAGATGTTATGTGTACCTAAATGTCGGGTAACCCTTCGTGCTATCTAAGGAAGGTCGGTAATAAGTGGGTGAGTTGGAGAGCGAAAGAGAGAATTCGGAGAATAAAAATTCTAGAACCAGGAGTCCAAAATGTAAGTGAACGTTCGTGTATTATGCGTGGTTGTAGACTTGTTTGTTTTGAGAATTCGGGTTTAAATCGAGTTTCTCATTGACCGACGTCAATGTAAGTGAACGTTCGTGTATTATGGTTGTGGTTGTAGACTTGTTGTTTTGAGAATTCAGGTTTAAATTGAGTTTTTTGGTGACCGACGTCTCTTAATAATATTTAAGTTCTGGGGCTTATAAAGTGTTGGTTTTGGTTTGGGCTTAAGGTTTAATTAAATGGAGTGATTGACCAATGTGAAATGAAATGAAATGGGCTTTTTGTGGGGGGGAGGTAAAAGTAGAAGCTTGGGCTAGAAGTTTATAAAGTGGGCTCCCGGTTAAATTTTGCCTTAATTTGAGCACTTTAGTATCATCCAGGTACATCTTCTCTTATTTTCATTTTTCAATGTCCGGATCAATATGCGCACACGCGACTACTCTGAGGAGTCAAATGATTTGATATCCTGGTACGTCCTTGTGTTTTTCATACTATGAATATTATTTTACATCTCTATGCCCTGTAAATCAAAATGAGGATGAAATTTCTTTCATTCTTTCTTTACCTAACACTTCTATTTGCAGCGTCCGTGTTTCGTAAGGAAAATACAAGTCAAGAGTCAACGAGCTGTTCAAATGTAGTTATACAATGTACCACCATGCATGAACCCCAATTAAACACCTCATCCAAAACTGGTCATTATGTATTTTAGTCTATGGTGGTCAATACACGTCTCTCTCCTCCTCCTGCCATTTAATTCTGCCTCAAAGGATGAGTCAAACAATGACAGATCATGACGTGACTCCAATCCGGACTCTTACCTCAGTCACATAATTTTTTGATCAGTCACATAATTCGTGAGCTGTGAATGGAGAATGTAAGCGACAAAACGTATGTGAAACACGTACATCTCAAATTACTAAGTCCGCAAGAGTGAGAATTGAGGGCGTGGGTGTAGTACGAGAATTTTTTCGATCGGCGTGTAGTACGAGAATTGATAGCGATCGCGCATGGAATTCCAAAGGATTATGTGGTTAAGGTCTGACCGCTACCTATCAAAATTCTCATTTGGATCTTAATTACTCTCTCCATTCCAAAATGACTGTCTTGTTCGGTCTCCAATGCAAATTTTAAATTGTAATATCTTAATTACTCTCTCCATTCCAGAACAAGACAGTTATTCTGATTTTATTTTTTTTTAAAGAAGAAGAAGAAGAACGACAACACTTAAAAATAAAAAATAAAAATTGTGTGCATGAATAGGAGTGCGAGCGTGAAAACGTCTGTGAAATATGTAGTGGGCCGAAATATCCCTCAGTTCATAAAATCCAAAAGGGGTACCATCATATCTCGGAAGAACCATAAGGTGTTGTGTCATTACAGCAAAACGATTTCAACAAGTATTATCCCACAAGTATTGCCGAACGTTTGTCTTATTATCGCTCGGCAGTTCTTTATATTAGTCGGCAATTCTTATTATTACTTGGCTCTTCTTCGGCAAATCTTATTATCGTTCGGCAGTTCTTAATATCGTTCGGCAGTTCTTCATGTTGCTCGGATTACTTCACCTACTCGGCAAACATCTTTATTGTTTATCGTTCGTTAAAATATATGGACACTCGTTATTGCTCGGAATGTCTTGCTATTGCTCGGTACGCGGACTCGACAAGTCATGACCTTCTAGAATCTTCTAGAAGCTTCCTTTACTTGCAACCTAACCTTCCATTTATGGTAACCTGCTATTAATAGTCATTTCTTCCATTTATAGTAACTTTCTATTAATAGCCGAGACTTAACCATTAAGTCTCACATTTTCTCTATAAATACAAGGCTCCCCCCCTCACCTAAGGTACACCTCTCTTCTCTCCTCTCTTACATAAACAGCTTACATTATCTGCTTTACGTTTCGTTTTACCTTCCTCGGGTACTAACTAGCTCGTCGGAGGCTCTACCCGGAGGAACCCCCTTCGGTTTGCAGGTGTCAAGCTCGGCAGCAACCTCCTCACGCTCGGCAGGAATCTTTCCAGACTTGGCGAGCCACACACCGTTCAAAAGGAGTAAAGTGGAATTCACCCCCCCCCCCCCCAACAAAATACATCTCAAACTAATAAATTCGCAAGAGAGAGGATTGAGCGCGGGAGCGTAGTACGAGTATTGAGAGCGATCATGCATGAAATTTCAAAGGATCGTGTGGCTAAGGTTTGACCACTACCTATCAAAATTCGCCGTGGGATCTTATATCCGTAGTTTGCCTAGCTAAATCATACTATATGGGGCCAAAATATCCATGGTTCGGATGGTCCAAAGGGTTCTTTCGTACCTAGAACCAATAGGGTGGGTCTCTCAGTTCGTCTGTAATGTCACTACATGTCGTGGGAAGGCATTTCGTTGTTCTGCCGAGCGTGTGTTGACACCCAAAGGCTCTCCCGAGCGTATTCTCTTCTTGGCATGTTTTAACACAAGATCGCTCGATAAGACCTTAGCATGTTTGGCGGGTATAAAGCTTTCGTTCGGAAGGTACATTATCATTCGGGAAAATATCTCAGGAATAGTGCTTACAAATGGGAATCAAAGAGTCATCTAGAAGCTTTTTACTTAAGGCCTAATCTTGAAGCTTTCTACTCATGGCCGAAAGTGACATCACCTAGAAGCTTTCTACTTATAGCCAAAAGTGACATCATTTACTTGTCCAACACAAAACCTTGCCTATACATAAGGTGTGATACCACAAGGTAAAGAATCGAATGTCTCTCATTCTTACGAACTT
Source organism: Rhododendron molle (assembly GCA_025413875.1). NCBI lineage: Eukaryota > Viridiplantae > Streptophyta > Magnoliopsida > Ericales > Ericaceae > Rhododendron > Rhododendron molle. Next base: position 37,722,653 of record CM046398.1, on the reverse strand, counting down.
CACAAAATCATATTTTTCTCTACCTCTAGGACTCTTACTAACTTACTCGTCGGAACGTCTTCTCGGAGATACACCCCCTTCGATTTTTAGGTACCCAGTTTACCATTCTATCATTTTATCGTACAACCGCAAGAAGGAAGAGGTTCAAAGATTTTTTCTAGGGGTGTCGTATTAGTAAGATTTTGTGCAAGTACCGTAATTAACTTGTTTAATCAAACTAGACAATTAATAAATTAGTTTTGTGGTGGTGGCCAAATCAATGAATCCTTCTATACTTTATTTAACCCGAACATTAGAGGAGGTTCGGGATTTATGGGATTCGGTGCAAGTTGTCCTTTTCGGGGGTAAGTTCATGTGGGAATCGGATAAAACGTTTTGGATTTGGGGTAAAGTAGTAATTTAAAAAGAAAGACAAAAGGCATTAGCTCAAAACGATAAGGACAAGATTCGGGACATGAACATGTCAACATCTGCCTTTCGTCAACCTTTTTCTTTTCTTTTCTTTTCTTTTTTTTTTAAATCACACGTGGATTGATCTCAAGTACAAGCTTGGTTTTGTGGTATTCTATTCTATGGCTATGGTAGTTTAGAGAACCGACCCATGGAACCGACCATGGCAACTGACGGGCACGTGGAATTCACTTTATGCCCCGTATAGACGATTCGAATTGTTTAATAAATTTTATTTTACTAAGCAAAAAGAATTTGTTAATCTTTATAAAGAATTATAAAGATTAAAAGGATCAATGGTAAATCGGCAAAAAGCTACTCGAGTTCTAAAGATGACAAGACGCCAACTGAACACCATAACAAAACCACACAACCTCAACCTACAAAACCACACAACCTCAACCTAGAACATCCAATAAAACCCAAAACGATCCTACATACCCTATGCAAAACCCCTATCCTCAATCACCCAAAAAGCCAAGTAGACACAAAAACAAATCCACCGAGACCTTCGCAAAGGACTATTTTTCCTATTATTGATCAATTTCCATGACCAAAAGAACCAACCTAAACCGAAACACCAGCGAGCAAAATTAGAAAAATCAAAACACCTCATACCCGCTTAACCTCGAAATCAAAACGCCAAAGAGAGAGAAGCATCATCCTTGAAATCAGCATCGTCCTCTGAGATATCCTCTTCTTCAAAATCATCTAAAGCATGGATTCTTTCTTTTAATTCTTCCTCTTGCATTTGAATAAATTTCTTTAAATTATAGTTCCTCCCTCCTTTAACTTCAATACCCAAAATAGTGTTGGTGTGAGTGTCGATCAAGGGACAAACTCAGTGGGATAGCAACAAATCAGTGAGATAGAAATAGCCATAACGGTAAAGGTCATCCATAATTATAGCCATAAAATCTGTATAGCCAAGATTAGGATTGTTACTCCCTATATAAATGGGGACAATATCTCTATAAATTATTCATTGAGAAAGAAATAAAATTGACATGGTATCAGAGCAACATGATCTCTGGTTCTCTGTTCACGTCAATCCCTACCCATAGCCTACTTCTGCCACTACCATCCCATATGGGAGACACTGAAACTTCGATGAAGTCTGGTGACTCTCTTACTGACCCTAATATACTACTCTCTGAATTATTCACCACCAAGATGGCCGAAGTTCTGTCCAAAACCCAGACCCCGACCGTGATCCCTGAACCTGCTGTTGTTCCGATTGGCATCAAGTTAGATGGTTCTAACTATGCTTTATGGTCCCAAGTTGTCGAGATGTACATCTCCGACAAAGACAAGTTGGGCTACATCAATAGCGAGTTACCCCCGCCATCTCCGACTGACCCATCATTCCGCAAATAGCGCACTGACAACGCCATTGTCAAAGGCTGGTTGATCAACTCCACGGATCCGGCGTTGATTGGCAACTTTATTCGATTTTCCACGGCCAAACTGGTCTGGCATTATGTGGCTACCACCTACTTTAATGGTGGTGATACTTCTCAAGTCTACAATCTCCGGCACTGTGTCTCCCGTCTCCGCCAAACGGGTGGCTCTCTTGGAAAATACTACATCGACTTGCAAGGCCTCTGGCGCGAGATTGATTTTTGACTCCCCAATCCGATGCAATGCCCTGCTGATATTCAACACTATAATAACCTCATCTAAGAAGAACAGGTGTACGAATTCTTGGATGGTCTTAACGACAAGCTGGACAATATTCGCAGCAATGTGTTACAAATGCACCCATTTCCCACCGTGGAGCAAGCGTATGCCCATGTCTGCAGGGAGGCCCTTCTCCGGGCCATGATGAACACCGGTGACCATGAGTCTCCTCCTGGGGCAGTACTTGCTTCACGAGGCCTCAAACTTGGACCGTCGGGTTCCTCTGGATTGGTCTCTCAGCATATTGGGAAATCTACTGCCAAGACCCGTACCCCATCCGATGGTCTCAAATGCTCTCATTGCCACAATACGAAGCACACACGTGAAAACTGCTTCCAGTTGTGTGGGTATCCCGATTGGTGGCATGAACTCCAAGCTCGGAAAAAACGAGACGCAATGGTACAGTTGAAGGCACGGGAAAGGTTGTTGTGGTGGCAGTCGAACCTCATCTCTCTCTCATCCCGCCCTCTTTTATGGATCTAGGTAACCTCTGTCATGCCTTACTTAGTCACTGTCAAGATATGGACAGGAGCGATTGGCTTCTGGACTTTGGGGCCACGGATCTTATGACCTTTGATCCTGCGGATTTCTCTTGTCGCTCATCTCCAAGGTGTACCAGTATTGCTAATGCTGATGGTGTGGTCTCACCTGTCACAAGGGCAGGATTTGTGACTCTATCACCCTTTCTTTATTTATCCAATACTCTACTTGTTCCCTCGTTATCCCACAAGTTATTATCTGTTAGCCATATTACTACCGATCTAAATTGTGTGGTGCTAATGTTTTCCAAATTTTGTCATATTTAGGATATTCTCACCAAGGAGATAATTGGGTGTGGTACTAAGAGGGAGGGATTATACTAAATGGAAGATTTCAGTTCTGGTCATGCGCATCATGCGTCTTCTTCACTTGGTTTCAAAACTCAACAGATTTGGTTGTGGCATCGTTGCTTGGGACATCCGTCTTTTGAGTACTTATGATATGTGTTTCCAGATTTATTTTCCAACGTAAAGGCTTCTGAATTTCACTGTGACATTTGTAGTTTAGCCAAAAGCCATCGTGTTCCTTATCCATTAAGCATGAATAAAAGTGATACACCTTTTGCTTTAATTCATTCTGATGTATGGGGACCCTTTCCTTTATCTATTGTTTCTGGTATACGTTGGTTTGTGCTATTTGTTGATGACTACACCCGAATGACCTGACTACATTTGTTGAAACATAAGGACGAAGTGTTTAGTGTCTTTCAGTCATTTCATGCTATGGTTAAGACCCAGTTCTCCCCTCAGATCCGAATTCTCCACTCAGTCAATGGTGGTGAATATGTTAATCACCATTTTCATTCCTATTTCCAACAACAAGGTCTTCTCCACCAGATTACATGTTCCTGGACCCCTCAGTAAAATGGAGTCGCTGAACGGAAGAATCGGCATATCCTTGAGACTGCCTGGGCCCTCCTTCTAGGCACTCATGCCCCCACATGCCATTGGCTTGATGCGGTAACTACTGTCGTACATTTAATCAACTGCCTTCCATCAAAAGTCTTAAATCTTAAGACTCCACTACATGCTTATTAGCCTCGGTCTATCTACCTTCGGTCTTCATGCTCCCTCCTCGCATATTTGGGTGTGTGGCATATGTGCACCTTCCTAAAAAGCAACGCACCAAACTCGATCCATGTGCTCTACGGTGCCTCTTCTTGGGATATGCTACACTTCAAAAAGGCTACCTGTGCTATGATTCTGCTACCAGGCATACCTATGTGACTATGGATGTCACCTTTCTAGAGTCCCAACTATTCCATCCATCTTTAGCACCCATTTCTTCTCTCTAGGGGAGACAATAGATGAATAGTTGAATTGGCTTGAAAATCAGAATGACACACTGATAATTGGCGAGGAATCAATGGATACATATTCAGGGCCAGACATACCCTCTGAATCTAGAGGGCCCTCGGTAACTGAGACCACACCATCAGGAGAAGAACCAGAATCCCCCCATCTTTCAGTACCTACAAACCCATCTCCTGAGAATATTCCTGAGGTAAGCAATTTCACCACCACCTCCTCTATGAATAATATGGATACTCCTACTAGATATCTTTCAGGCATAATGGTGGCAAACCACTAAATAGATACTCTCCGGTCATTGAGGAAAGAAGGTCGAGGTATCCAATTGCCAATTATGTTTCCACCGAAAAGCTCTCTGAACCTCTCAAAACATTTGCACGTGAGCTCTCTGCATGTCATATTCCCACTACAGTCCAGGAAGCATTAGTGGATCCCAAATGGACTCAGGCAATAGAGGAAGAAATGGAGGCACTGCTAAAGAATCAAACATGGATCTTGGTTCCACTACACATAAGGAAGAGAACAGTCGGATGCAAATGGGTCTTCTCGGTTAAACACAAGGCAGATGGAACTATAGAACGATACAAAGCAAGGCTAGTCGCAAAGGGATACACTCAAACGTATGGCGTAGATTATCAAGAAACTTTTTCACCAGTGGCTAAGTTAAATACAGTTAGGGTCCTGTTATCTCTCGCAGCAAACTTGGACTGGCCGTTACATCAGTTTGATGTGAAGAACGCATTTCTCCATGGCGACCTTGAAGAAGAAGTCTACATGGATACTCCTCCAGGCTACACCACTTCCTCAGGAACTGAAGTTGTATGCAAATTGCAAAAAGCACTGTATGGACTGAAACAATCACCTCAAGCATGGTTTGGGCGGTTTAGTCTGGCAATGAAAAAGTATGGCTTCCGCCAAAGTAATTCAGATCATACATTATTTCTGAAGCATCAACATGGCAAGGTAACAGCTTTGATTGTGTATGTTGATGACATGATCATCACAGGGGATGATACAAAGAAGATTACTAAACTTCAGAAGCAATTGGCGACCGAATTTGAGATGAAGAATCTAGGAGGGCTGAAATATTTCCTGGGAATAGAGGTTGCTAGATCACGGTGAGGTATATTTCTTTCCAAGCAAAAATATATATTGGATTTGCTATGTGAAGTTAGAATGCTGGATTGTAAGCCAGCAGACACTCCAATCATTCCGAACCATAAACTCAGAGAATATCAAAACCAAATACCAACAAACAAGGGAAGGTACCTGGTTGGTAAACTGATTTACCTATCACATACCCGTCTGGATATTGCTTATGCAATGAGTGTAGTAAGTCAATTCATGCACCAACCCAGTAAGGACCATATGGAAGCAATGATCTGGATTTTACGGTATCTAAAATCTTCTCTTGGGAAAGGGCTTATGTTATCAAAAAATAATCATCTCAGAATTAATGGTTATACGGATGCAGATTGGACAGGGATTGCAAGAGACAGAAGATCCACCTCAGGGTACTTCACGTTTGTCGAAGGGAATCTTGTTACATAGAGAAGTAAGAAGCAAAAGGTGGTTGCATTATCAAGTGCTGAAGCAGAGTTCCGTGGAATGGCCAAGGGACTTTGTGAACTCTTGTGGCTCAAAAGGCTTCTAACCAAGATTGGGATTTCTCATACTTCCGATATAGACCTCTTTTGCAATAAGGCAGCTATCGCAATTGCTCAAAATCCTACTCAGCATGACCATACTATACATGTGGAGTTTGACAGACACTTTATCAAAGAAAATCTCGAAGCTAAGGTAATTCGGTTTCCATTCGTGAAATCAGAAGACCAACTGGCGGATAATCTTACAAAGGCAGTGTCAAGCAAAGATTTCTACAACTCACTTGACAAGTTGCGCATTGAAGATTTGGATGCTTCCACTTGAGGGGGAGTGTTGGCGTGAGTGTTAATCAAGGGACAAAATCAGTGGGATAGCAACAAATCAGTGAGATTATAGAAATAACCATAACTGTAAAGGTCATCCATGATTATAGCCATAAAATCTGTATAGCCAAGATTAGGATTGTTACTCCCTATATATATGGGGACAATATCTCTATAAATTATTCATTGAGAAAGAAATAAAATTGACAAATAGGAGCCATATCCAACATCTTACGAGCTTTCTTAAAGAATATTGAGGAATAAGGGCCCTTCAAGTTCAATAATTTTAAAATAAAAAATCAAATGAGCCCGTGAAAAATTAGCTTAATTCGATATGTGCAGGTCCTTGATTCAATCTTCCATTTTTTCAATGATCCGAAATCTGAATGAAAAAATAAAAGATTGGATCGAGCACCTACACATATCGGATTGAGCTGATTTTCCACAAGCCCAATCAATTTTTTATGTTAAAATTATAGAACGGCACCCCGCATGCCCGTTGGTTTCCATGGTCGGTACCATGGGTTGATTTCCTTAGCTTTCTCGCGGCCGGCTCAGGAGCAAGTCCAACAAGTTTTTCGGCTTGACAACTCTGGGGATAAGGCAACAAAAAAAAAATCCCCATGTTAATAAATTACTCCCTTTGTTCCACAATTTCACTATAAATGTTCCCATGTTTCCTACGGGAATTCGTACATTTTTAAACCCCAAAAACACATCGAGTATTTTAATTTTGTGTAAAAAATAAACAAAATAATACATAGAAAAAACATCTGAGTACTTTAATTTGGTATTAAAAAATAAACAAAATAATACATAGAAATATATTTCCTTGGGGGATTTCCTTATAAGACATTTAAGTAGGACGGAGGTGAGTATATATTTATATTTTGAGGAAGATGAAGTAGGGAAGGGAATTTGGAAATCCTCCCATGTATCCTGCACTGCAAGGACTGTAGAGTGGCCAATCTGGTTGTCCATTTTGACGTCGTTGGCTCGAATTTAATCCGAGCTCCTATTGATCTGAGCAATCAATGGCCGAAATGGATGGTCAGATCAACTGCCCTATAATACTCGTGCTCACCATTGAAAATTTCTTTTTCTACCACCTTTTTTATGTTGTCACCAAAACTATAGTGACACTTTTAAGTTTATCACTTACGATAAGCATAAGCATTAGTGACACATTCGTAAAAGTGTATCTTTAGTTACACTATGTTAATGACATACAACAATTTTCTCAGTAATATACTTTAGTGACAATTTTTGTATGTTAATATAGGTCAATTTTCTTGTGGTACAATTTGAAAATTTAGCTTAAAAAAACGCAATGAGAATGTGTTTTAATCGGATCGTGCTAATTATAAAGCACTAAAACTGGAATCATATTTTGATTTTGATTTTGTTTTCTTTGACTTCTATGTCTCTATGTCTTTTTTATGACCTAATAGATAATAGTAAGCAGGCAAACAAGCTTGAGGCTGGGTTTAGACAACCCAAATATCGAAGTCGCTGGTTGTTAGGGAACCCAGAGTGAGTGCTATTCCTCCTCTTGATCCTTCCAAGGAATGGATAAGTTCAACTAGCTCATTCCTTATGCAAGTTAATCCGAAAAGATGTTGACCCATAGTGTGAATTTGGACTTGGGGGAACCATTAAAATACAAAATCCGCTCCACTAATAACAAATTAAACACAATTATACAAGTCTCCCTCCCTCTGCCATTTCTAAATTACTGGGATTAAGCTATCTAAAGATCACATGTTCTAATAATTGGGGTGATTCTTTTAAACTTAACCTATTTGTTCGTTTTGTGTGTTTTATTCACATTTTTTTGAATTTTTGTTAGATTTGCGTGCTATTTTTTGAATTAATCATCTGTCTCGACGAGAGCAGTCTAAAAAGTATCTGTACATATTTTTATACTTTTCCGATTCGTCTCGTTGAGACAAATGATTAACCCTAAAAATTACGAAGAAAAGCTAAATAAAAAGTTTTGAAAAGTAAAAAATACCGAATAAAGTTTCAGACTTGCAAATTTATAATAACGCATTCGTAGAAAAGTAGTCGCGTAAAAATACCAATCACATGTACTTCACATGCAAATTGTCAATATTTCTGATTTTTCTTGATTTCTCTATCAACCATGCACATCTTCTTTGAACATCAGACAATTTTTCCACTTTCTAATGAATTCTTTAGAATTGACTTGTATGTTGTTGCTTTATGGCATTGAGTGATGGCCAAGCCGGTAGACATCGCTACTTTCTTGTATTTGATAAGGGTTCGAACCTCACTAATAATAATTAACGATGCTGACCTTTTGCCGAGGGGAAAAAAAGAGAGGTGTAGCTCATGCATGATTGGGACAGCATCTCCCTTTTCACCATTGATTTACTCCATCAAACCGACTTTGATTCTACAAAGGTTTAGGATTTAGGATAAGGAGGTGCATTGTAAATGTGTTTCTTAGGATGATGATAACGAAAGGATTTGCCTGGAAAAAGATGAAAAGCTTGTCTATTCTCGCCCAACTACCACAAACTTAAACGCAATCTAATTACTTCAACCGTCCGGATTTAATAGTGTCTCGTACAATTCTAACTGGATAAAAAATGAGTTATATTTTTAAATTGGTAATGAATTTTATATCCAATATGGATCTTATTTGATAGATTTCAATTAGTTCTATAAGATAATATTTTCAAAATTACATAAAACATTATAAATTAGTACAAGATATAATCGATTGAAAAATGACACGAACTCTCAAAAAGGACTATTAAATCCGGACGGAAGGAGTACTTAAATAATAAGATTCAAAAGACACACTGAAATCACGCCATGAGCTGATTATAAGCACGAGATAAACCAAGATGACGAACCATGCCTAGCTGCCAAGCAAGACTGGTTAGTAGCTTGGATTATAACTTAACTCCCCATAATTTACAGATTGTCAGTATATGTAAATTCAATGCTTTAAGAGTTTGTCACGTGTGATTTTTTAAATTGCTTAGCTAGGGAATAGTTCTTTAGAATGACATTAAAATTTAAAGTTGATCTAGCAAAAAACCTTTTTCAATGTTTCAAAAAAGAATCAGTACTTATTTGAAACTTATTTTTTAAACTAAAGGTGATATACTATGAGAGAATGAGCTGTCTCGTAAAATGAGAAATAAATACTTAAAAAAATAAGAATCTTAGTAGAATATGGCCAAAGTAAGGAAAAATAGTAGTTCTTATTAACCTAGTAAGAATGAGAATAAATAGACAAATTTATGCATTTATCCACACACGTGTGTGTGCGCGTGAGCGCATATATATATATATATGTTTGGTGCTGGTCAATGCCATAAGAGGTCAGATAATTCATAGTTTTGATCATCTCACCAAGAGCATTAAAGAAAAGAAAAGGGGTCAAAATAATGATTTTTGAGGTTTGTTCAAAGTCCGCAAACCATATATATTAATTAAAAGGAAAAGCATGCAAACTTGGTTTGGACTGGACGAGACAGTCCATTTATCGACCATCCATTCCATTGAAGAGTTTTTGAACAAATACAAACAATTGATTATACTAATGGACGGTCGACACATGGACTGCAGGTTTGAACTGGAGAGGATCCATTTCCTTCTAGATCCTCTCCAGTCCAAAGGTGAAAGAGTTTTTAAACAAATCTCAACCATTTATTGCAGCAAATAAGCGGTCTTGACTGTCTCGTTTTGGACCGGAGAGGATCCAAATCTTTTTTTTTTCCTTATTGTTCAAAAAGTATTGCTCACTTTAAATGTCACATGTTTTAAATTTTACTATCTTGGAATTTCAGCAAAAAGATTGGCTAGTATAGATATCCAACATATGCTTTTAACTAGTAGCGAAGTGAGTTAAGCTTTGCAAATCATGACAAAAGGGTATCCCAAAAAATACCCATTACGATTAGTTGATTAAGTACGGCAAAATCTCAATCTTCATTTTTCTTCAAACCAATACTACACCGAACAACTTTTCTTTTCGCATATGGTGTTCGGTTGACCATCTTCGGTCTCATATAGAAGAGTCCGTGCCGGCTCTGAAATTTTAGAGGTCTAAGACGATCTTCAAAAGTGAGGCCTTTAATAATTATAAACGAAAATAATAATAAAAAGTCAATCACACTGAATAATTTTGATTTGGATATAGTATTTGTTGCAATGAGAAGTACCGGAGTAGTAGTGTTTAAGGGGGAAACAAAATGCATCCATACACCCACCACACTAAATAATTTTGAAGGGCCCCAGACATTTTTTGCGAATCCGTGACCTTTTTATCCTCCGTTTTGATTTTTTTTTTCTTTTGTTTTTTCCTACATTCCGTGTTCTATTTTTCTGGGTCATTGGGACTTAAGTATAAAATGTCTTCTAAGGTAAAAATTAGGCCCCAAAACAACACATATATACTAAGTCCTAAAAATATGTGGGGGACCTATTTTTTGACATTTTTGGGAGACTTAGGCCTCGTTCCACTTTTGCAAAAAGTAACTTTTGCAAAACCCAAAAAGAATGCTTCTTCCACTTTCTCTCTCTCTCTCTCTCTCTCTCTCTTCCGTTTTGACACTGTTTTGACACTGTTCATTCCCGAAAAGGTAATTTTCAAAAAGGAAAGAAAACTGGAACAGGTTCTTAAGGCCCACGCCTCTTGAGCCTTAACCCAGAGCCGGCGGTGTCTGTACTACTGCTACATATTCTGTGAAAAATTAACTGTACGAAGCCTAGGACACCCTCGATAATCAGTGTGCGTTCTAGAATATTGAGGATCGTGATGAATTAGCTTTCCTTGGTGGATGAAAACGATATGTTGAAACAAAACAAAAGCTGAGGATCAAAACAAAAAAATAAACAAAACAAAAGCCTACTCATGAGTTTTGGTGATTTGCTTTTGTGAAAGTAAAAGAGGCATTGCATGCGTTGTGAACATAGTTTTGCAGAAAGCAATGTAAAAACAGGAAGCAAAAAGGGCAAGATGCCCTTCCCAAAAAGAAGGGTCGTAAGTGACATAAATGGATATTGGCCCGCCCCATGAATACTTTCCAAAGAAAATCAAATTTAAGGGCTAGCTGCAGAAACGAACACGTGTGCATGCTTTTACTTTTGTTCCTTTGAGGATTTCCTTCGGAGAATCCTTTTGGTTTGTCCTCAATATTTTCCATGTGATTAATTCGATAGAGAATAATTTGGGATGTACTATTATTGTTATCATATTATTTTTCAATCGAGAGGAAGGGATAGGGGAAGAGGTGTGTTTTAATTTACAGCGACAAGACTCAAACCCAGATATTTTACCTGATAAGGGAGGGATACGACCACTAGGCCAATCCTGAGAAATTAGCCATTAATAACAAAGCACAGACCTACATACAAAGTGGAAACGTTAACTTGGAATTAATCCAAGAAAGTGATAGATTTGTGAGATTTGTTGACTGGATTCATTCTGGGTGGGGTCTATATACCAAATTAATTTGAACTTAAAATTATCGTAAGGCTTACTTTTTTTCAACCTTTTTTGAAGTGGAAAAAATCTAAGAACGTACATAGGGCCGAAACTTAAAAGTACTTAGAGATTGAGTTCTCCTTTTTTCTATTAAAAGTTAATTATGAGTGATCAATCGCCTAGTAAATACCCGCAGGTGTCTGATTAAAACTATACTATATGGGAACATTCTCCGTCCTCTAGAAATGGGTATATATGTAAAGTCTTTTTTCTACTATAGTAATTCAACTCAACTGAACGAGAGCAAATTAACAGTCGTGTTCGCGCCATTATTACTAGGATGGATAAAAATCATGACAATCTCAAGTCCATTTCCAAGAATTGAAAGGGTACGTTCAAAGTAGATAAGCTATGGTCAAGGCGTGGCCTAGCTAGTTTCACATCACATAGACACAGACTAGAAGATCGCCGGTGGGCCTGTGCAAGCTTGGAAAGGGCAAAAGATACCAAGATTCAACAACTGAGAGATCGATCAGTCTTCATCATCACGGTGGGCTCGATCGTTCTGCGAAACTACTGAGTCTTGGGATTTGTCCTGATCTCTCGAATCTATTGACTATTACATAAGTGCCCAGTCAGTGTTCTTATCATACAAAAACACCACCAAATAGCCTTCGCATTTAATAGTTTGAACAGTTCTGCACCGGAAAAACCAAGGAAATTTGTACGTAATTCACAATAAAGACAAAGTATGAGATTGTTCAGCAGGGGAGTGGAACCAATCTTTTTTTTCTTTTAAAAAATTTCATGTAGGCACATGACCTTTTACACAAATCACACATAAACACCTGACATTTCTTAAATTTCATATTAACACCTGAGTTTTCTAAAAACTCATCAATTCAACACCTGTCATCACCCCTCCGTCTAAAACCAAACGAAATGGCTGAGGTGCTTCAAGCAAAAAAGTTAAGTGCTCCAATTTTTAATTTGTTTGAATTAGTGCGAAAATCTTATTTTTCTAATTATTTTATCCTAAAAAATCATAATTAATTTTTTACTCTAAAGTTCTCGCTAGTCAGCTCTAAGAAAGTCGTAAAATCAAATATCTCTTAGGGCTAGCTAATGATAGCTTTAGAGTTAAAAATTAATGATGACCCTTTAGAATAAAATGGTCAGATAAATAAGATTTTCGCACCTGTTTAAACGGATTAAAAATTGGAGCACTTATTTTTTAACCATACTTTTTAATATATAAACGGTCTACACATCGTTGAAAAATTAATTGCTCCAATTTTCAATTCGTTTGAATTGTTGTGAAGATCTTATTTCTCTGATCATTTTATTCTAAAAGGTCATAATTAATTTTTGACACTAAAGCTATCGTTAGTTAGTCCTAAGATATATTTGATTCTACGACTTTGGTTTAAACAGATTGAAAATTGAAGCACTTAAAATTTTTTAACCATATTTTTTAATATATAAACCGTCTATACATGGTTGAAAAATTAATTGCTCCAATTTTCAATTCGTTTGAACCGATATGAAAATTTTATTTTTTTGATCATTTTATTCTAAAGGGTTATAATTAATTTTTGACTCTAAGGCTATTTTTAGTTAGCCCTAAGAGATATTTCATTCTACAACTTTCTTACGGCTAACTAACACGCTTTAGAGTAAAAAATTAATTATGATTCTTTAGGATAAAATGATCAGAAAAAATAAGATCTTCGCACTGGTTCAAACAAATTAAAAATTGGAGCACTTAACTTTTTTTAGCTTGGAGCATCTCAGCCATTCCGTTTGGTTTTAGACAGAGGAGTGACGACAGGTGTTGAATTGATGGATTTTTAGAAAGCTTAGATGTTTATATGAAATTTAAGAAATGTCAGGTGCTGAATTGATGAGTTTTTAAAAAGTTCAGGTGTTTATATGAAATTTAAAAAAGGTCAGATATTTATGTGTGATTTGTGTGAAAGGTCAGGTGGCTGTGTGAAATTTTCCCTTTTTCTTTTTTCTTTCTTTTTTTTTGTGGTTGTAGAAAAATTTAGGCTTTACCCTAACCCCAACCCGACTAACCACGTACACAAGGGGTATCACATCATCTCCGTAGAATTTGAATCCACAACCTCGATGTTTGCAACATAACCGCCACTAGCCAAATAAAATGGATGGACTTAGGGGGTGTTTGGATACCTCTTTTTCACATTTTCATTATCTCATTTTTCAGTTTTGGTTGTTTGGCTCTTCATTCCAAAAAACACATTCACCGATTTTGCGTTTAGAGGCGATAAGTGAAAAACAGCCCAAGAGGTCCTTTTTGCATTTTGGACTTTTCTCATTTTTTGTTCAATTACCAAAATACCCTGCCTGAAATTTGGTAGTCACATGCAATCCTCCTCTATTCCAGATCTGTTCTTCCCACCACACACGACGGTAGGAAAAGAGAGAGAGAAGACGAAAGCTGAAGAAGAGAGAAGCTGATCTAACCTCATGGGAAATCCTCACCCATCTTTAACCTCGTCGAACACCCATTGTAGTAACTGTGAGTTTGATTTCAAAAAAAATTAATGGGTTTCTCTCAAATTTGAGTTACAAAAAACTACCTCCAGAGATTTGTGGTTTCGTCTTCTCTCTCATCAGTGGTATACTATTAGAGCTTTCTTGGCCAATCAAGAGAACTACTCTGTTTCTTGACGAACATGTCGGTTCATTGGTACCTCTGCTGCATTGGTAAAGATGATGGGGTGATCCAACGCTCTACGTGCTGCGTACATAAAAATAATAATATCAAAGGTCTACGGTTCTCGTTAATTATCAAACAAACCAAAAAATTGACTAAACAATTATTTATACACATTCCCATAAAAAATAATCAAGGGCAATGTGGTAAAAAATCAACTCATAATTTATTTTCATCACATATCTTCCAAACACTACTCCTATTGCAAAATGCATTCTGCATTTATCATCCAAACACTCTATCAAATACAAAATACATTTTGACCATAATCCAAAAGGTCAAAAACTTGAAAATAAAAAGCCAAAAAGTAGGCTCCCAGACACCCTCTTAGATAAACAATTCCTAAACCAAGAACATTTGTTCGTTTGGGGGTTTTGAGGGAGGTTTTTGAAATTGTTAGACTTAATCCCATATCGCTCATCTAAGCCACCCAAGCTTAGTTAATATATTCTAGAGGTTACTCCACCTATAGCCAATTGGTTTTAGGTTGGAGCTCTCCAAGAAATTTAACATTGTATCAGAGATAGGTGTTAGGTGGCCTCACCTTGCGTGGTCAAGTCTCTGTCGTCCGAGTTACTCATCTCATCAAATCATACCTCTACGTGCATCCGGGCTGCACGTGAGGGGTCACCCGAGTCAAATCTCCTGGTTTTCCTCAATTCGTACCTCCACGTGCATCCGGACTGCACGTGAGGGGGAGTATTAGATTTAATCCCACATCGTTCATCTAAGCCACCCAAACTTAGTTAATATATTATAGAGGTTACTCCACCTATAGCCAATTGGTTTTAGGTTGGAACCCTCCAAGAAATTTAACAGAAAGTAATGAGTGAAGAGAGATAAATTGAGAAAGTTTATTGAAAACTATGCTCAGAAAATTTGAGTCTCCCAAATGAACAAGGTTGGTGATTAATTAGTGTGCTAAAAGATGGATTATCGATCCACTGGGACAAACAGCTAGCCCAAGAAATACACTAGAACTCATAAACTCATCAGTTATAATATGACCCTAGGAAATTGAAGGCCCTTAATTAATTCCGCCGTTATTCACCAAAGCGGCTTGATTAATGTCCCATCCTTTGGATTGTCATTACACACTGTGATTCTGCTTAAGTCACATCATCGATCTATCTTATGAAATGAATAAGTGAATATGAGAAGATAGATAATTAAGACTTCAAATCAGAATCATGCTCCAGTTACCATTAGCCGCAAATCCTGCCGACTTTTGGGGATTTTTTTATTTATACTTGGGTTCTTCTACGGCGGACGGTAAGAAACTACTTTCTCGTCAAACAAGATGAAATTGGCATCTCCAATTTACTTTTTCAAGATACCTATTTTACCCTTCTCACTTTTACTGTGCACCAAAATTTTTTACAACTCAATGCGTCAGATCCTCCCTGGGAGAAAATGCTTAGATCAAATTCATCCCCAGAAAATTACATGTGGGTCTAGAAAATCTAGACTTAATTTCCACTAAGAATGAACTCAATTTTTATTTACCTCTAAAGATAACCTCATATGAAGATTACCCTTTTACCCTTCATTAAATACAACCACCCCCTCCCACCTCCATTGCACAACCCACCTTCGGCCGGCGACCACCGCCGGCCGGCAACCCACCTCTAGCCGACAACTTTTCCGGCGACCATCTCCGATCGGCGACTTTTTCCGGTGACTACAAATTCGCAGTGCTTTTTCCGGCAAGTTTCACAAATTCAAAGTGTTTTTTTCGGCGACTTTCATAAATTTTTACAGTGTTTTTTTGGAAATTCACAGTGCTTTTCACAAATTTCACAGTGTGAAATTCTCAATTTGACACTGTGAAAATGATCTATCTATGATTGTTTTTCACAAATTTCACAATGTGAAATTCTCAGTCTCATACAATTTCACACAATTCTCATTTTCACAGTGTGAAATTCTCAATTTCACACTGTGAAAATGACCTATCTATGAGTGCTTTTCACAAATTTCACAGTGTGAAATTCTCAGTCTCACACAATTTCATACAATTCTCAATTTCACACAATTTCACACTGTGAAATTCTCAATTGAATTTAAAACTCCTAGACTATGTAAGTAATTCTCAATTTCACACAATTTCACAGCGTGAAATTCTCATTTTCACACAATTTCACACTGTGAAATTCTCAATTCAATTTAAAACTCCTAGACTATGTAAGTAATTCTGAAAATTGTGACATGAATATTGTGAATTGATTTCCTTCCTGTGAACTCTAAAGATGCACTAAAAAAAATATTCCGAACAGTGTGAAATTTGTAGTGAAATGCCACGACCATTTTAGCAAAGATACCAATTTCACCATATTTCAGTCTAACACCACCACAACCAACCACCTGTTGACCCATTCATGACCTCCTTCTGCCGCCGCAACGCCCGAATCGGCCAAGAGAATCATACTCTGCTAGGACTCAATGGCGTCGGAGGAGGCCAGGGACCGCTTGATCTTCGACGGCGAGCCCGCGGATTGACACCTACTTGATGGTTGTCGACGAGATCCAGCGCTCAATGGAGTCGACCGCACTGGTCGACGACCAGAGCAAGGCCAGCTCCACGATACAGATCACCATGGCCCACCTCAAGGACGAGTTCCGGAACCTCCTGATTTCCCACATCGGTCCGATTGAGCCAGATTCCTGCGTCTTCGATCCCAGCAGCGCCTCCTCCTCCCGCCGATCCTTCGCCCCCAGCATCGACAGCTCTCACTACTACAGCGAGGACGATGTCAGCAGGGAATTCGATGTTGTTCAGCGCTGTCGCCGATGATGAAGCACTAGCGTAGGTCAGCAGCCGCGGGCAAAATAGCGATGCTCTGGGGGTCATCGATGAACGTCAGAGTATCAAACCTGTCTTCGTACGAAACCGGGCATCTGTGCTCCGGCGCATGACGGTTGTTCACGAAGGCAACGACGGCGGGTACTTTCTTGGAAAATTGACTGCAGAGGGGGTCGAATGCAAAGGAATTGGGTGTGAGAGGTAGAGGGAGGAGATGCCTCCAACGGAGGTTGTTTTCTCTCAAGAGGGTGTTTTGGGCATACAAGTTTGTAAAATCCTTAGAGCATCTCCAATGGGAGATGTCAAACATGACGTGGACGGTGCATCGGCTACTTTTGGCATTAACTCACCTTCCAACCCATCTGTCTTCACCCATGTCAAAGTTGATGTGGCATTGGCATGAATCTCCTGCATGCCAACTTTGACAACCACCCTCCTCCATGCCAAATTTCAAAAAATGACCGTTTGGATTGACATTAAGGGTTAGAGAGGGATAATTTGATGTCAAATAAATAGAGAATTTGGTATAAGGGTTGAAAAGAAAGTCTTTGATGTCAAATTAGAGATGTCAAAATGCCACGTTAGCCTTCAAAAAAAAATTGACATCTTCGATTGGAAATGCTCTTAGGGGTGCATTTTGAGATTGAGTTGGAGTTCGAGGGAATATGGGCCCATTTTTTGGACCAGTCGGGAAATTGCCCATTCATCTCTGGGCTTAAACACTACCCCTCCTCAGGTTGGATCCTGTCCATTTTTCCTAGATCAGTTCGGTTCATTTGATGCATCCGAGCCGTCCAAAAGTATTTTCCACTTTTGGACGGTTCAGATTTAAATGGGTGTTTTTAGAAATAAAAATAAAAAACACTTACTTTAAATCTCGACCGTCCAAAACACTTTGGACGGCTCGGATGCATCTAAATGGACAGAACTGATCTGGGGGAAATAGACAGGATCCGAGTCCCCTCCTAACAGCCAACCAGTTTCTTTGCCTTCGACCAGACACAGCAAGATCACCTCACCATTACTCCATCTCTGTAGAGACCCAATAATTTTAACTCTTGAAATGTTTATTAAATGCCTATTTGAGAAAATATAGATTAATTGGTGAATATTTGAATCGAGGACCAAAGTGAAGAAATTGAGAATTGAGGGGTTAATGTGCAGTTAAAAGACATATGGGTATATAAGGGGTGAGTGTGTGGTAGGGGATTATATTTCATCCCAAATTATCTTGCTCATCCGTTCCTCTCTCTCTCTACCGTCCCACTCTTTCTCTCTTCTCCTCTCATTCAAAACCCCACTCCATCTTTCAAAATCTTTAAGAATCAACCTCATTCAAGCCCTCCATTCGCGTTCTTGAGCTCGAAGATCCATGGGTCAAGTTTGAATCGAAGTTTCGGAGTTTGAAAGGCTAGGGCTCATTCAAAAACGCTTGAATCTCAGCCATTGTTGCGAGGTAGGTTCTTCTTTACCTCTTCTATGTGTTTATATGTTGATTTAGTGTAGAATCGTGCCTTGGGTTGTTGGATTCTGGTTGTTGGTCATGCCTTGAAATTCTGCTGAAATCGCTACTCGAAGCCCCATTGTATCGATACAGATTTTGTGGCGTATCGATGCAGTAAGTGTATCTTTTTGGACAGTTGATGGAGTATCGATACGGATTTTGGGTGTATCGATACAGCAAGTTTAACTCCAGTTTTGCTCCTGTTGCTTTTCCGTCGATTGTTTTGACCCCCAATCACTTCTAAATTCTCTTGGACACCTCCTAACCTATCTTAAGCTTGTCTATTTGACTTCCTTTGACCACTCGATGCTATCCTCATTCCGTTGGTCTTCTGTTAGCAAGAACCGAATAAGAAATGACTTGTTTAAAAAGTTGTTAAAATGTAGTCTATATGTTTTTGGTGCTTGTGATTGTTCATGGTGCGTTTGTGATGACGTTGGCATAGTGTATGATGTGTGTAAAGACTCGTCGATTCACTTAAATTTCGAAAAATCGTTTATCGCATAAAAGAGTCGTACTATTATTTAAGTTATGCGAATGTTAATGGGGGTGTACGGATATACGTATTCGGATGTGTATCGGACCCTAGGAAAGTGGTAAAATGTTAGTTTTAATGTTGTGTTGATGTGTGGAAGTGTTGGTATCAAGTTGGGTTCGTTCCGAAGTCCGTTGAAAATTTTCACTTTTCTGCCTAACTGGTACCGGTACTGGCCGTTTCCTAGTACCGGTACCTACTGTCCAGTGCATGTTCAAATTGACACTTTGAAGGCTTTGGTACCAGTACCCCCTTTTTCCCAGTACCGGTACTTGCTGCGTTTTTTTGCAAATTGCAGCACGCATTTCGGACTTTTATAAATACCCTACTTTACCAATTTTCACACCTTTGGGCCACGAAAACAGATCTGAAAAACCCCTCTCACCTACACAACTCCAATCTCACTCAAATCCCTCAATCTCTACCTCAAATCTTCGAGATCTAAGGGATTTCTCCCTCCAAATCACTTGAATCTCATGTTTGGTGAACAAATGGTAAGTTTTGTGTTATTGTTCTCATGCCTTGGCTCTCAATCACGTTTTTCTCTCTCTCCTCTTGATTTGTTGTTGATCTTTGCTTGTTTATCATGTTTTTGGGTTGTATTTGTTCTAGATCTTGTATCCAAGTTTGGGTGGAGCTTATTTTCGGAGGATTCAAGCATTTAGCTTACGGTAGACTTAGGGTTTTGCTCAAAACCCATTGTGGTAGGGATTTCTTACTCTAGTTCTATGTTTATGTGATGTTTGTGTACGTAGATCATGCTTTGTTTCGTGTTTGAGGTTGGGTTTTGCGTTTCGGTCAAATTCGGAAACTTCTACCCGTTTTTTGAGTATCAGCCAACTTTAAATGGCCATAACTTCTTCGTGCGAAGTCCGTTTCATGAAAATTTTATGTCGATTCGAAGGTCTTGAAGTCAACTTTCATTTGCCGCTAGAATCGCCTGAAAACTCTCAGTAAATAGAAAGTTATGAATATTTGAGTAGAGGTGTGTCGAGTTGTCAATATCAGTTGGCTATTTCTAAGAGTGTTTCGTTCTGTGTTATGATTCCTTATATGATTAAAACATGCTTAAGTCACTCTCGAGTATGGTTGCTTGTGTCTTAATGACTCGTTGTTCGATGTTGTCTCTTGACCCTCGTTAGAGTATGATGTCGATATTGTTGGTTGGAGACTGTACCGTAAGGTGGATCGGAGTAATGTGTGCAGTTAGGGGTTAAGTGGTGAATATTACGATTAGACATGAGTTTGTTTAGTGATTCGATGGGTAGTATTGTTACATGTGTCCTCGTTCTATATGAATCCTGTTTAGAACCTAGTGGATGGTGTATCGTAGAGTCATTGTTGGTTCAATACGTGGCGTAGGGCGTTGTAATAGACTTAGAGGAATAACGTGGGCTTAAGTGTTTATCAATGTACAATGGGGCATGCTTATGAGTTGTAATACATTGTTGATGATGTATGAAAGAACGTGAACTTGGAAAATGTTGTCTTCTTGTAATTGGGATTGATTATACGTGGTCTTAGTTGATAATTTTTAAATTGAGGGTCTTGCTACGCAAGGGGTGGTAGTGCGGAGACTCTAGAGGGCCCGTAACGCAAGGTGTGGAAGTACGGAAACCCAGGTGGAGAGAATTCACTATATTGTACGCAAGGGGTGGTGATATAGTTGAATGTCTCGCAGGAGAGAATTCACTATATTGTACGCAAGGGGTGGTGATATAGTTGAATGTCTCGCCGGAGAGAATTCATTGTATCGTTCGCAAGGGGTGGTGATACAGTTGAATGTCTCACATGATGAAGAGAATTTTGATTGACCTTAGAGGTCTATGTCGACGTTTGGATTGAAGGTTGCTAGGGATTGTGATTGTATGAAAAAGAGAATGAAAGGTTGATTCTATCAAAGTTTTATTAAAGAAAGCAATTTGAGTTAAAAACGCTCCAGTATTCTTGAGCGAATCAACGGAGCGTGACCCGTGGTGGTTTGTGTTTTCTTGAAATTGTCTTGGAAATTCAAATGGGAAAGTTTTATAAATGAGGCTCTATGGTAGATGATATGAAATGAGTAGGTGTCTGTGGCATTCGTTCGAAAAGTAATTAAACGGTTGAACTATTACTGTTGTTTGTTCGATTGATATGAGATTTAATGCTGCTTCTAGTTGATATATGGATGGTTAAGGTTATCGCTAAGGTGTCTGAAATCCCGAAGTCTAAATTCGTCAGTTCATGGTGGTAACCCCTATCGTATCTCATATTCGTTTGTTGAGTCTCATTCGCGTTTGGTGCATAATTCATCATATTTTCGTATAGCTTTAGTATAGAATTCTCTACTAGGCTAGTGTAGCTCAACCTATCATTTTCAGGTAAAGAGCAAAGAAGCTGGCATGGCGTGCATCTCTTGTTTGTTGATCTTGTGTCTCGGAGGTATAAAGGAGGAGTTGATTTGCTTTTTTTTTGAAAGTGGTATTCTAAAGATTGATTAATGAAAACTGTAATCTTAATTTGGTATTTGTATAACTCGGGGCTTCGAGCCAGGATTTTAAATTTTAGATTTAATTCTGAGAACTCAGGAAAATAAGTCATTTGGGTATTATCGTTACTTCAATATTGATTGTATTTATTGAAAAGGATCATTATTTATGTTTAAAATTGAGGGCGTGACAATGTGTTAACTATTAACATGATCATGGGGGAGCCTTAGCTTGCATTTCATACGAGATAATAGTTGTTTGGGTCGGAAGTAGGTTTAGGGGGTCCCGTAACGCAAGGGGTGGTAATACGGAGACTTAGAGGGGTTTTGTAACGCAAGGGGTGGTAATACGGTAACCCGAGTCGTTAGGGATCACCGTGACGCAAGGGGTAGTAACACGGTAATCCTTGTGGTGTTGTATGGTAACGCAAGAGGTGGAAATACCGATGGTGGGAGACTGGTTTAGCGAGTCAAGTTGGGATTGTTGAGTGATTTGTGTCATATGAGTTATGTATTCGATTTAGTTTGAAGCTCATTTATATGTTGATTGACCTCCATCTATCGAGCTATATGTCCTTATTCCCTATCGTTTGCACTTTTCAACATATTTTCATGTAGTATTGGTAAAGATTTTCCGACTGGGCTAGTGTATCTCAACAAAATTCTTCTTTTCCGGTTCGAATGCCGGGCAGTAGGTTGCATGCAATGGTGTGCTTGGACATGAAGATATTTTTGGAAATTAACTTCATTTAGTTACTTAAACATCTTGTAATAGACTGACTTTTGGTTAAAGATGGGTATGTACCTAATTATTCTTAAATTCCGTTTGACTAGAAAGTTTGTATTGCTTGAAACTGGTTATACTTGTAATGAAGTTAATTCGCGGCGTAGTGCCAAGATTGTATAATTTAAAACATGGGGATTTGATTTGTGAATTGAACAGGTGGGAACTTCTTTCGGATAATATACCTATGTTATGCAAGATTTTTTTATTGAAATCTATTATTTAATTATGTTAAAAATCGAGGGCGTGACAATCTCTGTTCCATATCCATTGTCCTTCTCACATCTCTCTTTTTTTTGTTTACACCCTAAATCGGGCAAGTCTGTAAGTAGTCACGAAAAATTCATGAATCCGTTAGCGATAATAGCAGAATTTTTTTCTCCTTTTTTGTTTTTTCTGTTGAATCTCACAAGGTAATACCCTTGGTCCTTGTATTTGACTTTACTAGTCTGATAAAGTACTTCCTCGTTTCATATTGAGAATCCACCATAAAAAGTCGTGCTATTTTTCAAATAAAAAAATTAAATATTTTTGTGTATAATTTTTTGAATTTTTTCGCACCAAATTAAAGTACTAATTGAGATCTTTAATACGGTGCAAAAAAATTTGAAAAATTATGCACGGAAATAGTTAATTTTTTAATTTAAAAAGAGGTAAGAGAGAGAAGTGAGACTGTCATTGTGGAACGGAGATAGTACAAAAATTTTAAGACGCTGAAAATTTGAATCAAAAGTCTTACTAGTTTAGGCGAGTACCCAAAGATTGGTTGCAGAATCGCTAGGAAAGAAAGACAACAACGAGCACTCACAGATCGATGCCCAGCAGAAAGACCGAACAGAAGGAAGATGGCATCGAGGAATAAAAATGATGAGAGAATTGAACAAAGAAAATGAACGAGGAAAATACTATCGGACGCGCGTGAGCGTGGAGTGACCACTAGTAGTTGAAACGGCCCGGGGAGAGGTAAGTTTACAATATAGAGAGAGAGAGATATGGAAGGATAAGCTTGGAGGAGGATGAGGACTTGTTTTGGTATTCGGAAAAGCTATTAGGGACAATATTGTCAATTAGAATCTCTTTAAACCTGCTATTGCCTTCATCCACATACAAAAAGCGATATACGTAAGAAGATATGTGTATGACCTTTCCTCTCCCTTCTCTCTCTAAAAACTAGTTCTTAGGGTTTCGACTGAGGGAGGGGCGGCGCCTCCCCCCCCCGGTCCTGTGTTGTCTCCCCCAGCGGTGGATTTGGGCAGTGCAACCGGCGAAAGGGTCACGCCCAGTGGTTATTTTGGCCCGTTTTTGGTTTGGTTTCCTCCAAGTCCTCTTTGATCTGGAAGGTAGCGGCTATCTGTGGTGCTTTGGGCCAATAATGCTGTGGGTGAATTGGGATTTTTGTTTTAGTTTTGTCTCTGGTTTGTTCCGGTTCGGGGGGCTGGTTTCCTAGTCCGGCTCTGTTTCCAATCTGGTTTTCCCAAGATCTGGAGCGTGTGGTGGTGAATAAGCCTAGGTTAGTTCTTTTGTTTTTTGCTCTGGTTTTCTTCATTTCCGGAGTTTCGCTATTCGTCTTCACCGGTGAAATGGGTTGCGCCGGCGTGGTGCGGTCTCTAGCAGTGGTGCGGTCGGCGGTGGTTCTGGTTTTGGAGTAGATTTCAGCTGTGGTTAAGGCTATGGTTTGAGCTGGGCGTCCCTTTGAGCTCTACAACTAAAATTGGAGACGGGTTCATTGCCCTGCATTTATGTATGGTCTGCCTTTGACAGAATGTGCTTAGAAGCCTCCTAGTGAATGTGCTTCGTGTCTAGGTTTTAGTAGTTTTGGTTATTTCCTGTATTTTATAATGAAATCATTGTAGCCTTTGGACTTTTACCTTCGGATATTTGTGAAATGAATTGACTGATTAAAAAAAAACGTACAAAAAGTAATGACGTAAAGCTTACGGGTCCCTCCTTTGTGAACGCGTGCTCCACACTACCGTCAACCGTCAGCCCACTGGACGGAAATTAGATTTTGCCTTTATACTTTTCCTTAAAAAAAATTGGGTAAAATTCATAATTTTGTACTTTTTTTATTTATTTCGTCGAAACGAGTCAATAATACATAAAAATTTGGTGCAAAATTAACAAATATGATTTTTTTGGATAAGGACAAAATAGAAAAGTCCACAACTTTTAGATTAGTGAAAACGTTACCTTAATCTCAGGTTCGAAACCTTTTAGGTGCAATCAATTTCTTTGGGGTTGGTTAATACTTTATAACCTCCGACTTTAATTGGGATCTTGATAAGTGGACGGTGAGACTGGTCCCCAGTATCAATCGAGGCGCTCGTAAGGTGACTCGGACGTTTGAATTGTAAAAAATATCTTAGGCACCAAAACTGACACATTTTAATCAAACGTAGATAAATAAAGGCCACAAGTAAAGTTGTACTACTTGTCATTGATCAAATAGTGGAAATCAGTCTCCGACACCATTTCAAATTTCGTACTATTCAATTGGCAACCATTCGTCCAAATACCTTCAAAAATAAATAACCACGTGTTCCTATGATGAATTTAATAATGACTTCATGAAATTAAATGGTCCTACTTGAATAATAATATTCTCGTACTTTTCACACATGACTAATCAAATATCAAATCATACTCCATTAGACCATCTACAAACCATCAAAGGAGATAGGTCAAGAAATGAATTCTTATCTTATTATAGGGATAATTTGAAGAGTTATTGTTCCATGATTTGCGAGTGCTCTGCCGTGTGACATTTTTGTCATTTTCTACTCTCAGTTAACTACGTAGCGACAAATTTTACGAGAATAATATTTACGTGCCCATATTTCTGTTGAATCGTTGATAACCAACGTAATATACGATTCTCATAATGAGTTTCGCTGGGCGGAAGTATCGCGTAGCGATGCTACATGGTGTTCCGAGTGTAACCAATAATATTTAGTCTTAGGACTGTGCTACAACCATCGACTAGGGGGCCCCGATTTTGCACCGAACGCCGTGTGAGGTCCCCCACTTTGAATTTCACACGAATAACACGAGCCGTTCAATAATTTAAAAATAAAAAATCAAACGGGCTTGTGAAAAATCGACTCAAAACTACTCAAAAAGAGAAAGCCAAAAATGTAGTACAAAGCAAGTTGCTAATGGGATAACCCATCAAGAAGTTCAAGTTGCTGAAAAGACACAGCCCATATAACGACAAAAAAGAAAACAGATAAAACGATATCTCAGAACTCTAAAAGGTCTTAAAAGTCTTACTAGTAACTAGTAAATTAGATGCTTATCAAAAAAACTAGTAAATTAGATTATGAATTGACTTCTACCCACAGAAAAAGAAGGCGATGATTTTATTGACATGCCCACCCACCAAAACAAGATCACCCACCATCGATCACGATTATCACTGCCCACCTCCTAAAGCAAATCCAAGACCGACCCACCTAAAATCGAAGTAAAGAAATCTTGTGGGGCCACAAATAGAGGTTGCAAGTCGCTGTTTTGAATCGTCCATTTGTAGGAAGTTTGGGTTTTTTGGGTCCGGGCTTGACCGAATAGGTGTTGGGCTTGGCCCATTAGGTGTTGCCTTTGATTGGCTTCTTTCCGAACTTGGTCTCTCGTGGGTTTTGGATTGACATAGGATTGTTCTTGTTTAGGGATATGATGTCCTTAAATCTTTACTCTCGTTAGTCTTTATAGCAATTTCAAAATTTTAAAAAGAAAACATTGTCTTAGTCACGTCTGTGCGTTAATGAGTGTGAATTCACGAAAGAGTGAAAGTTTCTTTTGAAAACATTAGGAAATATTTGATTCTTAAAAGTGGAAGTGATGTTGTGAGAGGGAGTGAAATTCGTACTTGGGAATTTTTTCCACCCCTTGGCTTTACTCCTCCCTTCAAGAGGATAAGGGCCCCCAAACTGATGTATTGATCGATTTCTTGATAATAATATGATCCTAATCTTTGACAAAAAAAAAAAAAGTGGAAGTGAAGAACGAAAGCATTGAGCGTGAATCGAGAATGAGAACCCGGAAAAGATTATGGGGAGTGGTTTTTAGAGTAGCGCCATGTGGTGTCCCACCACCCCTCAACATCCGGCATTAATGTTACTGTGGAAGTCATAAATCAACCGATACCGAAAATAATGTGAATTGGCTGTGTGGATGGATAATACTCCGTACCACTGGTATGATATCTATTGTCAGCTCAAAAGTCACGTGCGTGAGTGAGTGTGAATCGATGGAAGTGTGAAATTGACTTGTAAATCTAATTTTCAAATGTGGATAATATAGATCTCCTTGAATGTTCTTTTTTTAATTTTTGTCGTCGCCCAAAAATCCTTAAGGACAAGTGATTGACAGACAGAGACAGAAGCGTAATAAGGTTTCTCACGTGGTGTTCCGGTTTCCTTTCTTTTTTGAAAAATTTTTTTTCTTTAATTTTTAAACTCAAATATAATTAAAATAAAAAATAATTTTTTAATTGTTTTGCACCGTATAAAAGATCTTAATGAGATCTATCAAACAAGATCTATATTGATAAGAAAATTATTTGCGTAAACACATAATTTTTGAGTTTGAAATTACCTTCTTTTTCTAAAAGTTACTTTTTATAGAAACCGGAACACCCTCTCATTGCCTTTGGAATTTAATTTGGATGTTTCTCAAGTTTTCCCATGAATGGCTATTCTTGTACTAAATCCATCTTCATCTTCATTCCAAATTTCAAATCAAAATCAGAATTGACAATTTCTAAAAGCATATAGCTATCATCTTACTGTTCACTCTTACTCCAACCACATTTCGCTATCTCTCTATGTTCATTTTCCACAACACATACTCAAAACTGAATCATCCCTCATTCTCTCTCCAAAATATGATATATCAAATTTTTAAAATTTATTGAATAAACCTATGATTTCGTATCTGGTCAAAATATTGGCTAATTGATCGAAGTGGGTAGCTTCAGGTTTGGATACGCCCCCCATCTGGATATTTCTCTAAAGTTGTGGTACATGTTTTAAAGCCTCGCCATGCTATTCTTGTGTCTCTTTTCGGATATTCATAATGAAACTCACACTTCGCAATTGGTAATTGCTTCTCAAGGCAAAGAGAAGAGCTTTTATTCAAGAATTGTCTTATTTTCGCTATCAGGCTCTGCCATGAGTTTTACTGTCAAACTAGGCCTGGCTTTTGGCTTGGACCAAGCGCATCAAGTTTGTCTGAATCTTGCACTACGTCCAATTTCAAGAACTCGTGACCGCGTCTTCAAAACGACACGACCAGGGTTGAGCCTGGGGTTTGGGGCCGACTTTAGGCCTGCGCTTTAGAGAAAGTGTAAGGAAGAATTTACTGTGCTTGATTCTTTATTGTGTTAATTTCTTTCCTATTTCTTCTTGAACCAAACGAGCGAAAAATAGTTTTCCCTTCCCCTTAGTACTTCATCGGACTACACTTTCGGTTTTGGTTATATATCGCGACGAGTCTACCTTAATCATATCTAATACAGAACTATTTTTAGAGGCGAATGATGGACAATGGCTCCCTCAAAAGCAACTATTGTAACGCCCCGTTATTTTCTAAAAATAAACTCCAAAATACATAGTATTTCAAACACTTCTAGGCCCCATTCTCTCCATAAATAAATTACATCACCAAAATAAATTAAGCCGCCAGCTAAATAATCTTCTAGATCCTCCAAAATTATCAACTCTTCTAAGACCTCTCCAAATTAATCCTTATGTGCTCTAATTCAATTTCCACTAATCCGGCTCCACACCTGAAAAAGAAATTATCCGGAAAGTATACGATACAACAGAATAACAAAACTCATAAGTGGAATCAATAAACGATAATCGACCACCTAATTGAAGCAATAATCACAAAGGATCTCATACCATGTCCTTCTCAGTACATGACCAGTGACCCTCCCCCAATACCTTCCCCGCCGAGTCATCCTCGACCCATCCTGGCTATTGGTGAGTTTACTCGATCCCTGTACTAAACAGTTTTATGGTACTCAGCCAACAATATCATACTTGATACCAATTATTCTACTTTTCAACAATATCCACAAGATTGAACAAATATCACAAAATAATCAAAAAGAGTACAAAAATGAGAGTGAAGAAAGGATTCCGAAAGTGAAAAGTATATCGTATACTCCTCGGATTACCTCAAATATGGCCGGCTGTCATCTAAGAATCAATGCCTTAAAATATTACACCACTAGCCCACGAATATCTACCATTCAAAACATCATTAACTATTTATAAAATAAACTTTCAAGGTTTTTCCCTCTTCTCTTTCTCCTCTTCTATTCTCTCTTTCCTTTCTCCATTTTACTTGGTGATGTGTTGTAGGTGGAGAGGAGATCTATTTATAGGAGGCTCACAAAATCTTAGTGTATCTTGATCATATCTAAAGAAATATACCATTATCTAAATCAAATCTTATATAATTTAAGAAAATTCAATTATATCTAATAATATCTAATCAAATCTTATATAATCTAACAAAATTTATATAATATCTAATAAAATCAAATCCAATCTTAACAATGTTGTGCAAAATAAGGTTTATAATGCTATAATCAAATTTAGCAACCAGCTTAAAAATAATCAAATTTTGAGATTTGAATAATCAAAACTAGAAACATTTTTTCAAGAACCAAAATGTGTGGATCCCATGCCACATCAATTATATTGTATCTCACGCGCCTTCTCAATCTTTTCTTCAATCTGATGTTAACACAAGCAACTTCTACTTCTTTCCCTCTGTTTCTTTTCCTCCAACCATGAAGCTCATACATCTCGATCAACAACAATTCAACCCATCGTCGCCAAATTAAGGTTATTCACTCTTCTTTTCCGTTTCTATTTTATTCATTTTCCTCTCCATGTGGTTGAGTACATGAAGAACGTTGAACTTTTTCCCAAATTCAAGTACTCATCTGATTTTTCTTGAAAGATTAAGAGCGTGGTGGATTTGTGATACTTTGGTAAGATAGGTTTCAGGAATACGGGGAAAAAAAATTAGTGTCCGTTTAGATAAAAAAAAACGCTAGGAAGAACATCATATGTTTGATAAAATGCGTAAACTAGAAAAATGCCTGAATTAGCCATTCTTGACTCAGCTGTGTCCTTCCAAATGCTTGGCCACAAGAAATTGCATTTGACTCCTTATTTTGGTTATGGACCAGAAGAACCATTGTAGATCTCAATATTGTTAAACTTGACAATCTCTTAAATGGATAACCAAAAGCTAATATGTCAACTTTTGATTATCCATTTTTTATTATAGCATTGTGGACACTCTTATAATTGATACTCCTTCCGTCCCTTTTTATGTGTCCTACTTCGTAATTTTAACTTATTAAAAAAATATCATCATTACACCTTCACATCAACTTTAACCTCCATTTCCTCTCCTTACCCTTTAGGGAAACATCATTATTACACTTTTACACACTAACTTTTCAAAATGGAATATACTTTTAGAGGCAAAATGAAAAATTCACCAACTTTACAAAATGGACACTTATTAAGAGATAACTCAAAATAAAATACTGGACTCTAAAAAAGGGACGGAGGGAGTATATAAGTAACACTCCCTTCTTTAATATGTCTGAAATGTATTCCTCTCGGATTCCTTATGTTTTCCTGGAAAAAAGACCCCTAGGAGCACCAAAAATATGGGCTCAACATGCTGTCGCAGCCCAAACTAAATGAGTGGACCTTACACTATAATTAAGCCCGAGAGTATTTTCGCCCAATAAAGCTATTCTAGGCTTTCTAGCCCAACTCCATTTGTTTTTTCATTCTTTTTCTAGTTTTTTCCCCCCAATATTGTATACATTTTCCAGGATTAGTGGGGTGTTAGAGTTAGGAGATCCAGAAACTATCCATAGCCTTAACTTCCCAAGCTCGGCCCTCATAGGGCTCAAACCGAGGCTTCCATGGAGGGAGGAAATGAGACAACCAACTATATTAGCAGCGGGTGATCTCCTTTTCCTTGCAAATTTTTTTCTGTGGAATAGACCAAATTTTATGGAAGTACTGGGAAGCGATTTTCGCACCCTCTAAATTGTTAATCGAATTAGGAGTGAGAAAATCGGCTTTGTTCGGTTCTCATTTTAGTGTTGTTTTTCAATCATTACCCTATATCTCCAATTATTAATTTCATTTCTCTCTTTATCTCTCTCCCAATCATTACCCATCTCTCCAATCATTATCATATTTATCTCCCCACCCACTATCAAAATTAAACTAAACTAAACTATCAACCAAACACAAATCCCAATTCTTAACTACTACTCCATTTTTCAATTTTCCGCCCATTAGAGAAAAAACAAACAGCCCCTAAACAACGGAAACCGACAATTAACCGAACAGTCAATGGTGGGGAGCAAGGAAGGAAGCACAGTAGGCTTCGAAGTGTAGAGTCCAACTCTCTCAAACTCTCTCCCTCTCTCTCTCTCTCCTGCGTGTGTGTGAATTTTGAGAAGTGGGAGATCGAAGATTTGAAATGACAGAAGACAAGGAGTCAACGTCGAGTAGTGCAGTCGGGGTTCAAGATGAGCATCAAGTCAACGACGATCCCGAAGATCCGGCCAAGTCTCCTCCTCATTCCCCTAGTTCTTCCACTCGAAAGGTCAATCCTCTCTCTCTCTCTCTGTCTCTCACTGTATATACATGTCCATCTATACATACGCATCTATACAGATCTACATATAACATATGTATGTATACAGGTCCGATAATTTTTAACACAGGAATGTTCTTTTAACTTTACGTTGTTCTGCTAAGGTTAAGTATTCATTTCCCCTATACGAGACAGGTCATTCTCTCGAATTCAAAAAATAATTACTTAATTAAAAGATAAGTACTACTTATTTTGGTTATTGAAACACAATAATCAAAAAAAACAAGTACTTATTGTAGTTAGTGGTATCAATAATATATAGTATACACACAAAATTTCATATGCAAGTATGAATAGTGTGGTAAAATATAAACATAGACAAACATAAAATTTTACAAGCGGATACCATGCTGTCTAGAGACGTTCGATGCATGTGAGCCATGGGACACAGTTGTGTTCTTAGACTCCTTGATTTTATGTTTGTCCTCAATTAGACTTTATA
Organism: Rhododendron molle; assembly: GCA_025413875.1. Lineage (NCBI taxonomy): Eukaryota > Viridiplantae > Streptophyta > Magnoliopsida > Ericales > Ericaceae > Rhododendron > Rhododendron molle. The sequence continues at coordinate 37,691,291 of CM046398.1, read as the reverse complement.
TTTTGACCAAAGTAGGTCTAATGCGGCGCATTAGCTCACTAATATTTTTTTAAGAGAAAATTGCGGCGAATAGGTTGACACGGATCTTTTTTTACATTTTCTTCTTTTCAGTGATATGGAGTTTGATCGTCATTTAGAGAGAATCCAGAGCATGATAGTAACTCTAAATGCAGAGCATGATAGTGAGTTGTTCGATCATCTTCTTGTTCGTGTTTCAAATTGAATGAAAGATCTGTTAGTTATTTGTTTCTTGTATTCATTTCTGTAATTTCCAGATGGTATTAAAGTGGGGCCCATTCCTCCCCACATTTTAAAAATTCACACTCCACACCCCAAGATGATAGACCAGCAAAAAGGTTACACGATGATAGACCCAAAAAGATGTTACATGTGACAGACCTCAAACATGGCTACACGTGAGGGGATGTTACGGAAATATAGTCCCGCATTGATTGGGAATGAAATGGGTGATCACTTATTAATCTAAGTTGGGACTGCTCCACTAATTGCCAGTTGGCTTTGAATACAAGAAACAAAGAACTAATCGACCTTTCATTCAATTTGAAACATGAACGAAGAAGATGATCGAACAACTCAATGAACTCATTGCTCTGTATAATTCTAACTCATGGCTCTGTATAATTCTTAGAATTTTCTCTTACTGAAGGAAAATACTCTTTCCCCTTATATATGGAGTTCACTGACCTAAGTCATGACAGCTAAACAAAACTAGTTCCACTAACTAGAGCCAGCTGTTGGAACAAACTAATGACAGTTGTACAAGAGATTAAGCAATTCTGTTATTTAAGCTACTAAGGCCACTCAACTAACTAATTGTGTTTAACATATTCTGTTAAGACAAAATTGTGGGGAATAGGTTAACTCGGATCTTTTAGATAGATTCTCTTCTTTTTGGTGATATGGAGTTGATCGTCATTTAGGGAGAATGCAGAGCGATACCAAGCGATACCAATAGTGATACCAATTGATCCTTCTGTCTCTCTAATTTTAAAATTTTTCCATTCTGAGTATGGACTTTGTTTGGAGTATTGTATTTGGTGTTCAATTATGAACTACCTCATCTGATGGGTATTCATCATTTATTGTGCTGACTGTTGAAACAGAGCCTAAAATAAAAATTACTAATAGTAAGATGAATAAGCAAAAAACAGTTTAGGGTGTGTAGCTGCCACCGTAAAAATATGACGTGTTGTGACCAGAATCCATTGATATCTTTGCATTCTAGCGATGAGCGAACACACAATCTGTTTGCAAATCTTTCTTAGGAATAACTCGTGCATAAAACCCAACAATATTGAGGATCACAAAATTCAGATGGTTTAAACGACAACATAACACTGACCCATGGCGTTAGCCCTTGTGTTATGTTGTAAAACTATGAGTGAACGAAGAGGTTGGTATTTGACAACATGACACTGATAGTAAGAGGTTTCAGGTTTGAGTCGATGAAGCAATATTGGCTTGCTGTTGGAATTTTTTTTGGGTAAATGCTGTTGGAAATTACTAATTAGTAATTACTATGGAAAAAAACCCCTTCAACAATAAGTCACTGTACAAAATCCTAAAATCCACCAGACATGACAGAATTTGGCGATCCATCAACCCTCAACAACAGTCAAAGCTGCAGAGCAAAAAAACAAACAGTCAAAGTTGTGGTTGAAGTGCCCCATAATTCAAAACTACCAGTGAACCAAGAGGTTGGGATTTGACTTTATGACAATTTATGTTGTTAAATGATTTTGTGACTGGACGTTATCTAGAGTCTTGTGACATAATTTTTTGCAGAGATGATGGGAGCCTCGAAACTGACATTCATCTACTTCTGAAAAGAACTCATGGTTAAAAATTTGGTGCACTTGCGAGGTCAACTGCTGATTAATCATGGACCATTAAACACTGACTATGCAAATTCCTCTTTGATTGTTGTCACTATCTGGATTGAAAACATAAAACAAAAAATGGTATCGAAGGAAGAAGAAAATTACAATGCTTACCACAATAAATTTAGTGCCCCCAAAGTATATCAAAGGAAGAAGAGACTGCCATGTCTTTAGTATCTCGATATGGTAAGAGTGAGAGCACTAAGGAGGGTGAGCTGTGAGTGAGAGCATATTGGGAAAATTTGGAGATGTGACAGTTTTTTGTCCTTTGATATCATTTTCCTCTTGGCAGTTAAAAGGGCAGTTGGTTTGAGGAAAAACACATGTAGCAATGGAAATACTATAAGTAAGAGTTAAAGGAGTAGTTTGGTTATGGTGTAAACGCGAGTCTGCCTCAAAGTTATGTTCACACCAAATGGGGTGTTCCCTTTATAATAGTAACAATAACTACAAATATATATACACACACACACAAACACGTATACATACATATTATGGAGGTTGGTGATCAAAAGAGAGCTCCTCGTCAAGTCCTCTAGTTAACCTTCTGCTCGACCTAACTCCGTCCACCTTAGCCTGCACAGGTAGCACACCATTAGGGCCAAACCGGTCGGAGGCTAACCGGAAAGGCACTCCAACGGTCTTGTAAGTATGTGCTCAAGAAAGATAAAGACAGGACTAGGGTTTGTGAGCCAAGTAGAACGTACCTCTCTAGGGTTTATCCTTGTACCTTACACAGACTCCCGTGACTTGCTCTCCAAGTTGGCACGTGCCTGGCACACACAGTAACCACCTTTGGCCTACATCACAAGTGACGTATAAGATAAGGTTGTAACCGTTCACGTGCATGAGAGCTGTCATCACATGGCCTCGTGCCCAGCTCATGCGGTAACCACTTCGGCTGACGTCCGCTATGACGTATTGAGCAAGATGGTTAGATGCATGAGGGTAAGCTGGCACCAGTCAGTTGGCCGAACAAACATGCTGTGCCAATATGTTGCTTCATAGAAGATCAAGTTGTGCCCCAAATGGGCATGAGCCACGGTGTTCGAGCCTTAGGACACGGATGACCGAGCGTTGAGAACATCAATTGTCGGGCTTGTCTCCTTGGCGAACGACCTCCCGTGTCCAGACTCCGATATTTCGGCCTGCTACACATACATGGTTATAAACACACAACATGCCACACATGCATGCATACATAAATACATGTGCGACTAACTTGCATGCCTATCCTGAAGTGGAAATGTCACTTGCCCTTTCCCCACTATAACTTCGTCAACATTTTACAATCCCCAATGTTCATGGATCTGCTTGTTTTGAATTTCTGATTATGTACAGTTTGAAATACTATTCAATCGATCGAGAACTATTATCTTTGGAAATGTATATCCAATTGTTTAGTGATGTGGGCTTTATTCTTTTCCTATGTTAATTTTCACAGTAACTATGCTAATTGCTCATGTATCCAATGGTTAATTGTGGAAGCATATTGTCGTAGCATGAGGTAAATTTCTACCAAATTTTGCAAGTTGGTCAAAATATGGTATGTATCTGGATGGTGTTATGTTGATCCATGTGACCTTTCATGAACTCATTGTGGTCGTATGGCATTTCAAATAAGCCAAGCTTTTTTGGCTTATTGGCTTAAAGTGTGAAATCATCCATGTTGCTACCTTTAGGGTTGACCACTACCATGGACACGTGTCAGATTTGAGGCCCTCCAAAACCAAGCCAAGTTTAAGCCAAAGCACTTGGCTTATTTAAAATGCCAAACGACCCCATAGTGGTGGAGCCAAATAAGAGAGTCAGGAGGGGCAAAATTGGTTTGAAACAGCATTAAACCTAAATTAGCACAATCCCTTATTACTTATGACTCTGAGGATATGACAAAATGCTTTGACTTAAGCACACATCAAGTAGAATTTATGATAGGTATAATGTGCATGACCACAAAGAACGATGGATCTGCATGTGTGACCATAATGATGGTTAAATGGGGAGTAGAGAAAGAGAACAGTTGATGGGCCAGAGAGAGAGAGAGAGAGAGAGAGCGCTTCATTGATCAACTTCATTGCCACTCTCTCAAAACTGTTCAAAGATGGGCCTTAGATTGCCCCAGTCATATTGGAAAATGATTTTATAAATATTTGAAATGGAGTTGAATGTTATCATGAGATCCATGTGTATCTTCTATGACACTGCGACTAGAAGGCTGTCAAATGTATTTCATCTTGGTAGCAGAAAGTTCTTGCTTTTGCAACCTGAGATTTTGTCATGGAGGGTATAGTAACTGCAACTTGGGGAGTTTGATCATCAGCTTTATGGGGCCTGTTATATAACTTCTGTCAGGACCACTCCAAGGCCTCGTAACCTCTGCGCATTTCGTGACATGATGAGTGCAATTGGAAAGCTCCTTGTGAACATTTTCAATTCTTCTTGAACTCCCTATACTCATATTGGGTTTATAAACATCATTAGCAACAATCACCCTTCCATTGCTATATTTTCTCTATAAGCTATTTCTTTGCTGCACTGCTACATTTCCGGCAAATTATTATTAAGGGCTTAACTGAAGAACAACATCCTGAAGACTTTAGCATTACTTGTATGCCTGGATGAATAGTAAAGAACGACGTCCTAAACAAAATGTTTTTGTGCATGTCATATGGGGTTGACGGTCGTGTTTGATCAGGCTTGCTATGCTGTTCTCCAAAGCTGGGTTTCAAAGAAGTTCATGACTGGATGGTAATTGGCTCACAAGTGATTGACTATTTGTTATTGGAAATTTCATTTTCTTTCTTATTGTAACTTTGGTTTAAATTGTGAAATGGCAGTGTGGTTCTCTTTCCTGTAGCTGTTACATTTTTTGTCACATGGTGGTTTATTCAGCTTGTTGATGGTTTCTTCAGTCCCATTTATGAAAGGCTTGGTATCGATGTATTTGGTAAGCCATCAAAACCATGTTTGATGTTCTTCCTTTGTGATGTTTAGGGGATTCTACTTCATGTGTTCTCAGCTTTGAATATTGGGTCCCATCACAATGGCCTACATATGTCATGGACTGTTTCAATGTACCACTGTACCAGTGCCGAAGAAAATCTATGGTGCACAAATTTATTGTGGTTTTACTTTTTAGTAGATTTGGGTTGCGAAATTTAACTCAACGAACTATGAGGGAATGGGTAGCAAGACGATACAATAGGGGTTAGACAAGGAACATGAAAATGCAGAGTTAAGCTTGCGTTACTGCCTAAATTGAGTGAACTTGTAATTGATTTATCTGCATTATCATTTGAGGAGCTTGGTTGAAAGTTTACATGTGCAAATGACAAAGCATATTCTAACTCAAAAATATCCTTTTTGAACTTGAGAACCATAATTTCCATCAATGTATATTTAGTCAGTTTGAAGGTTTTGATCATTTGAAGGCACATCATGTTGTGTCTAGTGAATGCATTTCCCCTAAACTGATGGTATTTTAAAGTTAAATATGGATACTCTTGGTTTGTCTTATTGATTCTTGTAGTCTTGCTATTCCTGGTACAGGCCTTGGATTTGTAACATCTCTAGCTTTCATATTCTTTGTTGGTATGTTTGCCTCATCATGGGTGGGTGGTACTGTTTTCTGGCTCGGAGAATGGTTTATAAAGAGAATGCCCTTTGTGAAACACATATACTCAGCCTCTAAGCAAATTACTGCTGCTATTTCTCCAGGTAATATCTGATGTTTTTGTTTTGCAATCCTGTTATCTCTCATTGCTAAATTGACTTGTAAGATTTACGAGAGCCACATGTTGCATTCACTGGTTCCCTTCCCATAGTAAGGATGTACCTCTGTAAAATGCTGTCGCTGGAGAAATAGTTGGAGTTGGAGTGAATCTCTGGTATAATCGTACCAACAATGTTATTTAATCAACATCCTCATCTTGGATGTATTTATTTAAGATTTGTTCTAAACTTCTAGTTCATTATTGATTTAAATGTTTATGTTTAGAAGTTGTTTTCAATTAGTAAGTGCCTGGTCAGCCTAGAATCTTGGAGTGATCAGATGATACATATACCATATGGCATATGTGGACAAGTTTGTGGAACTTGGCAGTCTTATTGTTTTATGTTGTCTGTTTGTCTTCTCCAGTGACTTGGTACGTTTATGATGGGGTCCAAAGATTCAGGAAATACATAAGATAAATACAAGGTTCACATTTTTATTATTGTGTATGTTTGCATTTTTTTAATTCATGATTTCGAGACAAAATAGAATTTTGAACGCATAATTTTCTTGTTCCTAGTTTTTGAGCATACCCATGGACTCGTCCAAATGTTAAGTCTCCATATCGGACAATCACCACTTGGATAAAAGGTATGGCCTTTGGGGTATGTGTCTTACATGAGTAGTTGGACATTTACCAGGAAAATATTTTTCTTTTGTCCAGTAGGTCTTATAAATAAGTATGAAACCCCATGTTATGAATTTTTTGTTGCCGTGCCATATTATGGATGAAACTCTCTTTAACACCACTATTTTCCCCTACAAAATCAAGGGACTATATAAGAAAATAAAATAGAACTAGTTGAATCCAACAAAGAGAAACATAGCTGCTCCGGTGCCTGACTCTAGGATTCACTTGCTGTTGTACACGTTTCAAAAGTTTTTGGATATAGTTGATGAAGTATTGAGTGACATCTTTTTTTCCAGACCAAAATACCACTGCTTTCAAAGAGGTTGCAATCATCCGTCATCCTCGCATCGGCGAATACGCATTTGGTTTTATCACATCATCTGTTGTTCTTCAGGTAACTGAAACTTCTACACATGTGATAATTTACGTTTACTCTCTCTCTCTCTCTCTCTCTCTCTCTGCGTGTGTGTGTGTGTGTGTTCTGTTTAATGTCTCTGTATGTTTGGGAGTGGAGACTCTGGAGTAGGTACTAGAGTGTACCAAAAAATGGCTAGATACTGTTATGGCCTGCCTCTTTTCTTATGTTGCTTAGGAAATTAAAAGGTCCTTTAAAGCATCTGATCTACGAATGTAAGCAGTTGAGTGCTCTCTGTTGTTTAGCAGGGAGACTATGAGACCATTCTTTGCTTCTCAGTCCTGAAGATTTTTTTGGATACTTTGGGGGCTCAAGTTTTCTTACCTTCTCTTCATCAAAAAAAAAAGTACTTTGCTTTGGTGTACATTGCATGGATTCTGTGATTTCTTGCCTCATTTTGGCAGTCTTGATTGGATTATGTTCTTGGCAACTTGACGTAGAATCCCATGACAAGGTAATAAAGCAAAATTACAGTATTTCGGATAAGGTTTTGTGCATGGCAAAAAAGAACAAATAACGAGCGCACGCATGTTTCTCTGTACTGCTGACCCTGCATATTTTCTTGTGCAATGCTAATGCATCCCTATCTCAATAAATGAGCATGTTGCTATCCTGCTCTTATAGCCCTGCCTCTACTGACTTTGGTTCATTGAGACCTATCAAGAAGATTACCGAGATAGCATAAAAAACAATAAACAAAAACAAGATAACCTTTAGCGAAAATATCTCCTCCACTAAGGTTGTCTCTTCATGGAGGTTATATCTATCGAAAATTAGAATTTGGCATTGTTATGCTTTTTGATGTGATTGTTGATTTCTCTGCCCATAATTAGCATTTGGCATTTTTCTTTTGTTGCCTTTTTATGTATTGTTGATTTCTTAATTGCAGAGAGATAATGGGGATGAGGAATTATGCAGTGTTTACGTCCCAACGAATCACTTATATATTGGAGACATATTTCTTGTTAATTCTAAGGAGATCATACGGCCAAATATGTCTATTGGAGAAGGCATAGGTGAGTTGCTCCTTTGCCTTTCGGAGGATACTAAGCTTCCTAGTTGAGTATAGTTCTGTTGGTTGTATAAATTTATTACTTATAAAAAAAATATTTCTGTTGGTTGTGTGACCTCCTAAGAAGATTTGATTTTAAGGCTGTCCTTCACATTGCAAATGCTACTACTATTTCTTTGTCCACTAGTAGTCCATCTGCCATTAGGAATGATAAGAATTAAGGAGAATGAGAATCTCTCGCAATCGTATAAGTGGAGAGATCTATATCTCGTGTTGTGATTACAGATCTGTGAGAATTTCCACGAAAGGGTGAGAAATGAAGACAAAGAAAACTCTCTTATTTGACCATCTCTCATGCTATGCTTTCTCATGATACTTAGAAAACCTAATTCTTCTCGTTTATCCAGTCTCCCGTACACTAGAGACTACCATCCCTTTTATTTTCTTACCCCCTACACCAAAAGGATTGGAAATCAACTGGTTTTACTCCGGTGTTATGACCCCAAAACTTTTGAGCTTGGGCTGAGAATGAAGTGTGCTGCCTCTATATTTCGCAGAGAAATCACATGGTAGTGGTACATCAAATTATTGGCATAATTTTTATTGCCCTATTATATTATTTGTTTGACCTTTTGTTTGTCTATTTCTTTTCGTTCTTGCAAAGCAGAGATCATCGTTTCCGTGGGTATGACAATGCCTCAGGTGATTGCTCCAATTGAAAGGATTTCTCGTCAAGATGATATGCTCCCTCTTAATAGAATGGTGTAAAATGGAACGGTGATTTCACATCCAACTGATCCACAATCTTGTACATTTCTCTCCAAGGAATTGTTGTGTAGCTTTATATTTCTGGAACTTGGGGGGGGGGGGGGGGGGAAGGGATTGTGTGGTGGCATGCACTCCTAACACTTGAGGGGTTGTTTTTGGCAAATTTACTGTATCATGTCACCTGGAACGATGTAATATTAATAAACTATTCTGCAATTCTCTCTCTCTCTCTCTCTCTGAGGCCATATCGTCCAGGTCTTTTGGGTACGCATATTATTTTGTTCTGCAGTATACTCATGCAAATTTTTAGCTACTAATGTATATTTTTTGCATCCACGGACCCTCTGGTCTAGATTGACACTTTTAGTTGCTCAGTATTGTCCTACGTTCAAGTTTGTGGACAATTCTTTCCGGATGCATTTTGAATTCATGTACAGATGATGAGGATTCGGCACTAATAGTTCAAGTAGAATTCGAGATTTAAGTTGAAAGCTTTGGACTTGTGGTTTTCAAATTCTAGTGTAAAACATTGGGATGCAACGACTCTTTTTTTATCTATGAAGTTTTTTATTGTCAAAAAAAAAATGTGTGTAAAGAAGGTAGTAATTTGAAGTCATTTTGCTGTGTTAGATCAATGTTTGTTAGGTGTTGCACTCCTGATCAATGTTTGGGGCGTCATTTGTGGTGGAGGATAATGAAATAGATGAATAGTTCGTTTAAATTATTTTGTTTTCCGAACCATGCCAGAGCAGCTGGAGTAGCTCAGATGGTTAGAGCGTGTGGCTGTTAACCACAAGGTCGAAGGTTCAAGCCCTTCCTCTAGCGTAATATGAGGTTTTTTTTTTTTTAAATCGGTAAACCGCAACAAACAATCAATTGCTGTGTAGTCTCTAAATACAGAATACTCCATATCAATACTATGTTCATTTTGTTTTACATAAAAATTCAGTTCAAGAATCTCATATTCGAATTTTCGAACACAAAAGACTGGGCAAGTGGATTGAACATCCATGGGATGACATACAACAAAGCAGATAAGGAGTCAAAGGTACGACGTTCAGCAGGGACTGCCATCAGACCTGAACCTCCGCCTGAAGTTATACCCATTAAATTTTTTTTGATTGAAATTAAGTATCCTTGATGTTTTAGGACAGGGTAGAACCAATTACTAATCAAGGAACTAAACCCAAAATCATTAAGAGATACTACACCGCGCCGGGAAGATAAGAACTGGGGTTGTATTTTTGATGTGGTAACAGGGTTCAACTGCCATCTGGAACCATTCTTCATAAGCATCAATGAGAATCCAGTAACAGCGAAGTTGAACTACAACCACCAAACATGAGAGAGAGAGAGAGAGAGAGAGAGAGAGAGAATTGGGTTATGACAAGAACGCAAGGAATTGTGACCACTTAACAAATTCATTGATAGCACAAGCTAGTCTTGGATTACAAAGAGGAAAAAAATTGTTTATCCGACCCTACAAGATACAAACAATGATAAGCAATTCTCACAAGGATGAGAAAACACTCCGTCCCCCTTCAAAATGCAATAATAAAAAGATGCCGCATTTGCAAATGACAGCTTTGCCTGACATTAAGGTAGGTCTAACTGGTACATGCACAAAGAAGAGAACAAGAGTTGAAAGTACAAAAACAAAGAGCATTCCACCAAGACGGAAAAGTAATAAACCACAGTTACAAGAAAAGTGAGATTAAAAAAACGTCACCACAGGCACATAAACATCTTTTGATCAACCCTGCGCTACTCATTACCCAATTAGCTGAGCTGCGTCCTAAATGGTCTGCAATTGGGAAAAGGAGATCCGGATGATAGCATCTCCAAGGGAGGTAGCATGCTTGCAAACAAGGGCTTCAGTGGCCTGCTCCTCATTTTCAAACAGGACAAGGGCCTGCTTCTTACCGTTCATCTCAAAGAGCTTGGTGTTGACGATGGGGCCATGTTCCTCTAGGTGGGACACAATCTCCTCCTCAGTGACGTCCTGGGGGAGAGTGGACAGGTGGATCATTTTGGTTGGTGAGCAGCAGTAACGATAATTCTTTGCTGCATTGCGGTTGAAGCGGTTAAGATTTGAGTTGGAATACTCGTGTGTATCTGCACCAGTCGTGATGGTTGCATGCTTTGAAAAGTTCACCTCCAAACGTTTCCCAAACAGCATAGCACCCTAGCAAAAAAAATTATTTAGTTTTTCCGGGAAGGAAAGTTCCGCAACAATATAGTTCTATAAAAGTTCGAAATTGAAAATAAAGAGTTTATTCAATGGCAATAAGTTTGTGTAGTATCTATTTGCCCCCTGCTATGTGAGCCTTCTTGGATGTTATTCAACAATACTCTCAGCTGCATGTTCACACTTGTTTTGACCAGGATTTTTACCAAATGACATAATGAAATCAATTACACCTAAACCATGAGAACTCAGAAATTAGGGCCGAAGCCTATGAAGCACCGACACTCCTAGAGGTCGGCGTGTCCACGTGTCCGACACTGAAAAATACGTATGGGACACGCCACATGGCATGTCAAATAAATTTAATTATTTTTCTAGGGGGACATGGCGGGGACACAACGGAGACATGCAGGGGACACACATGGGGATGCAATTTTTAAAAATTTCTGGAGGTAATTGTGTATTACTTCACATATTTTGGGTTAAAGGTGTATAATATGATGTATACATGATGCTTGTTTATATACATTGAAGCTTCAAGCATATACATCTAACTATATTTTCACTGATATAAAATAAATACTTATTTATTTTGTCGTGTCCCATGCCGTGTTTGTGTCTCCATTTTTTAAGAAATCATGTATCTGTGTCCGTGTGCGTATCTGAGTCCGTGCTACCTAGACCTAAGTATAAAAACTGGTGCCAGTTTGAAGTTATGTTTTTCCAACAACTAGATGTTTATTTTTGCAGTGCTTTCTATTTACTCGTTGCCTATTAATTTTAGTACCTCCAATTTTGTATAGGATCTATCCCCTAGCATTTCAATTCGACTCGCCAATAGATAGAGATATGATATAGGTACTTCTACTCTCTCCTTTCCGTTTTCCTTCTTTGTTTCTTTTTTACCACTAATCATAGTGTTCAAACCCGTTATCCTTAAAATGCTTAATTATGTCTGGTGAGTGTGTAACATTTGTGTTATGTTGAATCAGCCATTGCAGTTAAGTCTAAAATAAATTTCTACTCCTTACAACCTCTCAAAAATTTCAGTAATGAGAACGAAACACATAACTGTTGGAGTTTCTCGTCATAAAAGAACCAATGGTTTTGTTTCTTGGATTGGTCAATAAGGTTGTGTGGTTGCTCGTGTTTTATGTTGAATCAGCTATTGTAGGAAGTATTAATTGCCTGTGATTGTCACCCCATATAACCTTTAGCGAAATCAAAATGTTACAATTAGAATTGTTGGCTACAAAACCAAAACCAAAACCAAAACCAAAACGAAAATTGAAATTCGAACAAAACATATATTTCGAAGCAAAACACCTTACTTCGTAGTTTATACATACTGCTCCCTAGTTATAGTAAAGATGATGGCCCCAATTTCCAAAGGCTATGAAACCAAGGAATAGCTACTGAGCACACTAGATCTCAGAAAACATTTGATCAAGAAATAGCACAGCCAACCAAAAGTCAACTCTCGTTATCTCAGACACTGACTAACACCATGAAAAAGGACTGTCCCAAATCCCAATCACAGGACACAAGGTAGAAATATTCTCACATGCCAAACATCAAAGTCCAGCAAGAAATTTAATTTAATCCCACAAAATAGAGAAACATGAATGATATAACAAACTAATGAAAAGAAAAGCAATGAATATCAGAAAAATCAAACCTTTAAGAAGTGCACTGCTAATTCAGCCTGGAAGCCATCACCCATCTGAACTAGTGCATGATCTGGTTTATTGCGGAGAAGTTTGATTCTCACAATGTTTCCATAGATGGAGAACAAGTTGAAAAGTTTATCCTCGTCTACTCTCTGGGATGAATGTAAAATGATAAAATAAGACATGGCCAATATGAAGGTTGGGTGAGTACCAAACCGTTGGGTCAAAAGAAAAGGTTGTATCCCTCCCTTGAACCCAAAAACGAAATGAAAGAGGCTAAGTCTTCACAGTTAGAGAGACTAAGAGAGAATGAGTGAGAACTCACATCCGGATTTAGGTTAGATACAAGCACAGTGCATCTGTCATTTGTTCCACTTATTCCAGGCGGCAAACCTCCTCCAAAAGCAGCTGCAATGGCTGCTGGATCGCCCATCTGAACCAAGAACCAAATAAATTCAATTTACATTATCGTCTTGCAGACTTCCATGCACAACGGATTGCCATGGAACAAGAAGACAATACTTTGCAGATACGAAGCCCCTTAAGGAGAAAATTGTTCCAAGAAGCAAGAAAGATGAAGAAAACCCAAACCAAAGCCAACCAATAACCATCCAACAAGCCGCAAGATCTAGAAATCTCCCAGTCAAAAATCTCAAACTCCCCATTTCCCTAGAGTGCATCACGGTTAGAGCAGGTGCATACCAAACGTGAATACATGGAGCCAAATCCACACAGGAAGCAAATCTTTCAAGGGCTCTGGTCTAAATATCCCATGTGGATGTTTCTCCAGGCACAAGGCACCATATGTCCCTCAAAACCGTAAGCAATATGGCTATATGCATCCAGAAAGTGGATATGGCACGGTTGATGAACCAAAAGCGTTTTAATTGGGTCAACAACATGAATCCTTTACCACGAATCAACGCATTAAATTTGCTTTCCGCACGAGATGTCGCTATTATTTGGGGATGTAATCTAATAAAATAGATTTCGGAAAGATAAAACAAAGTGTTCTTATTTCCAACCATGTAAGGCTAGAAATATATCTATTTCTATCGCATAAAAGACCCCTAAAAATTTCAAGGACACAAGTGTCCATCGGGTAGCAGTATTGGACACATAGCCCACTCCATTACCCTTGCCACATCGTTGGACAAGGTCCTGCAGATTACACTGAGGGAATTGAGTAGTTCATCTAACACTTGTTTGAGTATGAGAATGGTTTTGCCACCAATCAAGAAATCGTAGAATATGCTACTTCTTTGGATGCATGGTTTGTAAGAAGAGAAGCCATCCTGTAGATGTCCAAACAATGTCTCAAGATGCAAGCCAATGCCCCATCTCCGAAGAAACATCTCAGAAGGGACCAACACTGATGAGCAATACAAACCTGTGGAAATCCAACTGAAACACAGAAAATCAAATGTAAGTCAGAATTTTTTTTAAGCATCAAAAAAAGAATTATCGAAAGAGAACAAGCAAGCAATGACAATTTCCAAAGTCAGTACCTGCTCTGTTCCCTGAAGCTTGAAGGGCATACATGCTTCCTGCATCTCCATACCCACCCTGGTCCTCCATGCAACATACACAGATTTAATATCATTCAGCAACGGGGAGGATGAGACATGCTACATCAACACAATGGAAGAAAAATAACTGAGATACTGGAACATACTTGTGAGGATCTTCCCTTCTGCTCTGAAGGCAATGATGGATTGGTAAAATCCCTATACAGAAAAAAGATAACTATTTCATTAGCAATGGGATGATGCCATGAGAAGAAATGACTTCAAGCAAAATCCAAAGGAAGGAGACCGAAAATTAATGTAGCTAGTAACGGGTAACCAACCTTGAGCGATCGTTGTTGTAGTTCACTTGTAGCTCATCAAGGCTGGACCACAAGGGTCAGAAAGTGAGTGATATAATAACATAAGGAAAATCAAGAGAGTAGACCCTCAAGCACAAACATACAACAAAACAGAAAAATAGCAGGAAGGTCTAGAACCTACTTCGAGAACTGAACATCCAACTGACAGCAACCATCATAAATATTACGCCCCTGCAAAGTTTCTCAAATTGTAAACTTTCAGACGACACCAAAGGAACAAACGTACCTGAAACATTCTTCTCACATCCAAAAAAAGTGGAAAACAGTATACAAGACAGACCTGAAGAGAGCTCCTTGCTGAAATAGCATTTTGCCGTGATTGATACTGTATAAGGGCTTGAAAACCTGCAGAATGTGCACAATATCGGATCAAATATAGTTGACAATGTAAAAGTGAAAGGCTTCGCGAAAATCTTTTGGTAGTGAATAGTATCTTGTGGTACTTTAAGGTTATGATCAAATTTACAGAATTCACAAATTTCACGAAGTATGAGTTCCATTAAAACGGTAACTAACCAGAACCATTACACATGCAGAACAAGACAACATGCAATATAGTAATCAAGTTTCAAGACAAACAAATCATACTAACTTACATCCTAATGGTATAAAATGAGACGTCAAATTAACAAAAAAAAGAAGCAAGAGAAAGAAAGAGAGAGAAAGAAAACTTGAAGATGCTGACCAGCTGACTTCTGGAATGTGACGATCTTCTCCACAATCCCATGAGGAGAAAACACTTGATGCAGCACTTCCACGGTTATAGGGTATAGCATGTGATGAATTGTAACTAAGAGAATTCGATTAGGCTGGGAATCCAGAGTGTGCACCACAGCAGACCAGCATAGAGACAAGAGAGAGAGAGAGAAGATAATGAATAGAGAAGAATAGATTGAGAAAAGGAGAATGAATTACTGCCGTATTTAATATAACTCCCCACAACCAAAAGTAGAATTAAAACAAATTATAGATGCAGAGGGAAAGAAAAAGAAAGCGTCACAAAGTCAAGGGAAAGAAAGAAAGCAAAATTTATTTGGTCGACAATTGGTAATGTGCATAAGGGCTTGTCATGTGCGGTGTAACTACATTATTCTTGTGAACATATGAATATCTAACATCTACCAATGCACAAACATGAAGATAAGGTATTTACTGAATATGTACAAGAGGCCAGTGTGATAGCCAATAGGTGCACCAATCTAACAAATAGCAAACCTCCAAGGAAAATATTGTGCACATATTGAGCAGAAGTGTATATACTCACTCATTTACACACCCATCAGAGTATATGAATGATAAACTCAGTCAAAGGAATCATAGTTTTAGTTCGTTGTTAGAAAAAGTTCAGAAAAACTAGGATCAGAAGGCGAAAATAGTTCAGATGAAAGGTCATTTGGTCATGTAAAAATCTGCACAGCTAGCCGGAAAAGGTCAAGCACAACTTTTTCCAAAAAGGACGGCTCCTTCTAGACCAATTTTTTTCACATGTTATGTGATAAGTATACCATTTCTTTTCACATCTGCCATCAATTCCCAACGTCACAACACATCGTACAGATAACTAACCTCATCCGCTCGGCCCTGAGAATTCTGCTCCATAGTTGTAAGTTCCTGATGCGATGAGAACTGGACATAAACATTCCTTCCCCTGTATGTCACCATAAGATATTTGAACCGCTTGAAATTGAATCAAAACAAAGTGAACGATTCCTGTCTCAAAAACTACACAGAAGCACAAGGTGTTCCCAAGAAGGTGGAATATACTTACTACAGAGCCCAAACCAGAAACATTTTTTTGATACCTTATGCTAGGCTGAACATTAGAGTAGAATTGCATTGCAGAAACAGCTGAAGGAATATCTTGCATTTGGAGGAGTGCCTGCAGACATAGCAGTTATCATTACATGTAAATCCTTTGATTTGCTTAAGTTTGGACATACAAAGCTTTCTCTAGTCTTTACCATATAGAACCGGGAAGAGAAGAAAAAAAAAGACCTGATTTTTTGCACGAAGCATCACGAGCTTGGTGACAACCCCAAATGGCTGGAATATCTGAAGCAAGTCGTTCTAGTAAAACAGAGTGAGCTGCGTCAGCGTAAATAAAAACGAAAAGGGAAATCACCAAAACATAGGGCGCACGCACACTCGAACAAATATAGTGAACCAACATGCCATAAACAACCACTCATTAGAAAACACTAATAAATAGGACAGCAGCAAAACACCGATGAGAATAACTCTTTGGTCTTTCTAGCAATCTTTTGTGTAATTGGAATCAAAAGATGACCCCAAATTCCTTACCTAAGCAGGTAATTCTCCAAATTTTTTTACCAGATCTCTAATATCCAAAGAAGTTTATGCAATTTCCAACACTATCACTTTAACGTATTTATTTGGAGTCACCGACCAATATTGCAGGTGAATAACAAAAATAACAGTCTCGTGTTGAGATCCTCGTGTTCAGATGATTTCAATACCTGTCATCTTCTACAGTTGTCAATTAGAGAAAAAAAAAAACAGTGAGGAAAATCTTCGTATTTTAGAATTCTAGCTTTCCTCCCCACACCCCCTCCCTCGGCGTTTCAGGTAATAGGTAGGCACGTTAACTTCTTCGTATAAATTCTTATTGGTCTCTTTCATTGTTCTAAAACAGATTCCATGCAGAAGAAACATGTACTAGCAAAGGCCTGAGCCTCTGTTGTATGTACCATGCCGCAGCATCTGCAAAAATGTCTTGCAAGGTTGAGAAGCGTGTTTGAGTTTGAAGGTGCCCACTTAGTGCAAATAATGTTGCACACTTTAAATGCGAAAAGTCCGCATTAAAGCACATTGACTAACCAGAACTAGCTCTTGGCAACGACCATTACGTTATATTTAGTCAAAACAACATGGAACAACTAATTGGTCATGCATGTGTGTGTATATTTGGACAAACGTTGGCATGTATTTGAAATCAAAGAGGAGTCATTTGAAATCGTAGAGGAGTCATTTCCCTGCAGCTAACAAATGTCATTTGTTAAGAATGCATGTTCTGGAAACGCCTAGAGGTCCTAGTACACTAGACTCCTAGACACATTGAATGTGCCACAAACCCTCACCGATCATACATATCAATGTCATGCAGCACCAGACTGAGAATCTGAGATATACATCACGGTTTTGTTCACAACGTGAAAAGAGGTAGACATGCGCGTGCACAAAAATTCATATACAAGGTCAGACTTATGTGTATTTCTGTTTTCACATGAATGCCAATATCTATGGTCTTCATTCTTTAGAAACTAATGGAATCATGTTCAAACCTCTTGTCCTCTAATCATCAGGCTTCATTTATACTTTCAATATGACAAAATCTCATCATTGAAGTTCAAAGGTAAAAAAGAAATTTCCAAACTTTCGAAAAGAACTTAGAAAATTTTGTGACTTCACAATTTTTTTTGTTCTACTTTCTCCTGCTTTCCTCGCATCCTTGGGCCCTCCCAAACTGTTGTATCATTTATCTACTTAAGGTTTCGAAACTCTAAGGCTTTGTCAATCCATGAACCCAAGAGGCAACTGGGGTAACTGCCACCCTAACTTAAAAAAAGCCCACTAATTACAGTAGAACTAGTTGCGTAAATTTTGAATATTTTAAGTTCGATTTTCCAACGAATTAGTTTTGACCAATTTTATCCTCACCGCCTCATGACATTTTATTTTCCAACTATACAGGTTATATCCGCATTCGCCACCCCAACTTAAAATACCACGTCCATCCTTAAGGAGGCTCCCACTACAGGTTCTGTAGAGGGTAAGATACACACAACATTTATGGAGAGATTGTTTCCATGATTCGACCACAAGCCACCAGAGACGCTAACGGAAAGCGTTACCTTTCGCCCACATCACCTTTTAGACAGACAGGATCATAGTTGTCAAATCGTGAATCGAATCGAGAATCGAAATTGTCATTTTTCGAATTGTGAATTGAATCGAATTGTGAATCGCTCAGATTCGGTCATGACTTCTATAATGCATAGAAACCTATGCTTATTGATTAGGGTAGCAACAATGTATACTACAAATGAAAGATTTAGGCCTAAATTAATAAAACTTTCTTCTAAATGATGATTTGATAATAACGTGGAGTATTAGGTAAGTTGCTTCTATTGCAACTACCACGAGATGATGATTCGTAAAGCCTACTTATGGTTCTTTTTGTACGAAAGCATGATAAGTACAAAACAAACCCTTAGAAGGTCTATAGGGTTGTTATATTCCATTTATCTTCCTCATTTTCGATTCACCCTCGTAATAAATCTCTTTTTCTTATTATCTATCCATATAACATAGACAAAAAAAAACATATAACAATACTAGACCTTAAAAAAATATTTGAACCGTTTTCAAACAACAAAAGAAGCAAAACAAGAGTAAAAAATGAATTTCGAAAATTTTAAGTGAATCGAACGGTTCACTGATTCACTTACAATTCTCAGCTATTTCCGCTTCGGCAGCCTATTCGTATCAATTACCCACCGAATCGTATCGAATCGTACGATACGAATTGTAGATCACTGATTCACTTACGATTCTCAGCTATTTCCGATTCGGTAGCCTATTCGTATTGATTATCCACCGAATTGTACGATACGAATAGTGAATCGTACGATTCTGACAACTATGGACAGGATAACTAATTAACAACGCATATGAATTAATTCCTAAATCTAGTAATCTATCCAGAGGCTAAAATGAAAACATTTGTTTCCTGTAACATTCTTTAAAATCCAATTCATGATCTTCCATTCCTGACAAGTGACAACAAAACACACTGCCAAGGGTTTTAGGACTTTTCTGTTGTTTCTGTAACATTGTTCCAACTTCCAACTACTTGGAAGTTTTCTTTGCTTAAAAAGGATCGATACGAAACAAAATTAATTGTGGACTAAATGCAGAAGGCTAATGGATACACTCAGGTTTCTTTTTCCCTAATTTGTAGATAAAAATAAAGTGCAGGGCTAGAGGAGCTGTTACTTTCCTCCAAGGTGGAATTACAACTTACCATATCAGATTTAGTCATCTTGGTTAATATTAGACTAACATGTTAATGAACATTCGCGGGTGTAACACAAAAGCAAGGTATAAGTTCCCAACTGCTAAAACAAAGAACTCAACAAATGCTCTACTTACATACAACCACAAAGGGAAAAAAGACATCATACCTCAGAAATTTCATGTCCCACATTGCGCACATGAATGACTTTGGATGGCTCTGTCATTTTACACGAAACCTGAAACGAACAGCAACGAAAATAATAACGTCCTCACGAGAAACAAATGCTAATCACCGTCTACTAGGCTGTTGGTTAAGATTACAAAAGCGTGTCGAAAAACATAACAAGTGTTTAGAAATAAGGTGTATAGCACCTTAACTACCTCCTTGTGAGTGGTTGCTAGTATAACCGCATAGAACTACCCACATCCATTACCATTATCTTATAAAGGGAACACCTCATAAAGGGTGCGAAGAAGGAAGGGGGGAAAACAACCAGCCCAAATTTCTTTCCCTCCTCTTTTCTATCTTCACGGCACGATTTGCACGCGCATCGCCTGAGTGACCGGGCGTCAAGTAAAGTACAAGAGAGCAAAAGGAATGGACAATATATGTCAATTGGGGAGCGAATAGGGACGGAATAAAACAACGCCGCAAAAGTATTTCATTTTTTTTTTATTTGAAAACGCTGAAAAGATCTCTCAGAAACAAATAAAAATGATGTCTTTTTTTTTTTCCGTTTGCTAGTTCAAATCACAGCAGGCGTTACAGCATGACACAATCCACCAATTAGGCGCGCCAAATAAATAGAATCGAAACCTAAATCCACGGCAAGTGCTCGAGAAAACGAACGCAGCGGGTGTCAGTGAAGCTCGAAACCCTAGATTCGAGTGAGTGGACAGTGAAGCGTCAATCATGGAACTAGAGAGAACAGGAAGATCCGAAGAACCTACCTGAGTGACGGGATGATACGGAGAGAGAGAGAGAGAGAGAGAGTTTAACGAGCTAGCCTAGCCTCCACTGTTTGAGTTATCGATTTGACCTGTTTAAAAGGAAGGGGTAATTAGCATATTGACCCCTTTACTTTGATTGATAATGAGTTTGAATCTTCGACTTTGATATGTGACACTTATGTCCGCTTTATCTCGGATTGAAATGAAAATAATGGTAGTGGGTGAGTTGGGGTGATTGTGGCTATACATAACAAATTCAACACAATTTGCTCTGATAAAATCAAAACAACTTGCTTTACAAATGATTCTCCAATTTCGAAAGAATAAGAACATATTACAAAGTGACTATTACAAACTACATCGAACTAAGTAGAAGTCCTAAATTACTGCCTAAGAACAAACCAAACATAACATAGCCATTGCTGTTTGTTGATGATTTGTTTGGGGGTTTTTCCTTCTACAACCTTATTTATAGGCAAGCTCTTGGATCTCTTCAACTACTTCCAATCTCCCGCCCAAACTGTCTTCGAAGTCACCTTTACTTTTGAATTCAAAATTTTCCCTCCAAAGTTCTTCAATGTTTGTTTAAACCCGTTTAGTAGTGGAACAGTTTCTCCATGATCTCCACTCTCTTTGATCACATCATGGTTAAGTTGGGCAGTTTTCATGCCCCCATTCCAAGTTCTTTGATCGTTCCCATAAAGCTTAACTGCCCCACTCACGTATTTAAAGTAGTTGAAACGACAACGTTTATTTCCCCTCGCTTCGAACTGGGTAGTTACTCCTTTCCTTCATTTTCTAAGCGACATCTGGCAATAACTGTCATTCCCTTCAACTGTCCACCAAAACAACACTTGATTAGTTTAGAACGACACGGTCCTTTTAAACATGTGATTCAGTGCATTCACTCCTTACGTACTTCATTCAATGCAATGCAAATGGTCATTTGTCACTTTCTAATTGGGCCAATAATTTTCTCATACAAACAGGGGGCACAAATCACGTGAGTAGTGTAAGTGTGTGGGGGGGGGTTACAAAACATGTGAGTGGGTGTGTATTTGGATGTATAAGTTGGGTGTGGTTGTAGCATGGTTGTTATGTGCAATAATGTTACGGGTGCATCTCCTGCATGTATAGCTGAGGTGGGAAAAAATGGGGCCCACTACTCCGTTTTAAATTGTAGCCTTAATTTTGATTGAAAATTTTGAGGGAAAATTTCACTCAAATTGAATTCCTCTCTCCCCAACTATCATTCTCTCTCTTTCATACCAGCTCTCTCTCTTTCTCTCTCGCTCTCTGTTTTTGTTGTCTATATTTATTGATTATCCTTCTCATGTATGGTTTCCAAACACATATATTGCCCTCATGTTAGCAATACAAAGCTATAACTAAAGTTACATATTATAGAGACATACATTTTACTCCAATAATCATATTAATATTAAGATATCAAAAAGCTAATGAATAAAACCACGGCAAAAGGTGATTGCCAATTTTCAACCGTGGCTTCTGCTTCAAGATTTTGACTTTTTTAAGTTTGTACCAATGTCATCCGAGTTTCTTCTAATATCATTCCAGCGAGAACAATCCACGAGAGAGAGAGAGAGAGAGAGAGAGAGGAGGAGGAGGAGGAGGAGGAGGAGGATAATCAGGGAGAAAGGATCTTGATTCAGGTGGAAAATTTGGGTTCAACAATTTGGGGGAAATTCCCTAAAAATAGTCGGTTAAAATTTAGGATCTAAATTAAAATGAAGGTGGTTCTTTTTCCAACCCCTGCTGTATATATAGGATCCGTACATGTTATGTACACGGAATTTGTACCATTATCATTATTACCAAAAAATCTATTGACTCCTGATTCTACACAATTTTCACAAATCAATGTGAGGGTAATGTTCACCCTCTTTAAAGCAGGATGAACAAAATTATTCTCCTAAAGGATCTATAGCTTTATAGCATATAGTCTCATCTATAAGTGATAATGAGTGTTACTCGTTCACTACTAAACATATTATGGCGGTTGGAAGCCCCTCCCGAGGGTGTTACAACTCTAATTTTCCCTTTCCAACCATTATATTAAGCAAAAAAAAAAAAAAAACCAAACTCATAAAATGTAATTATTTTTTAAAATACCATTTTTAATCGCGTTTTTTGTAACACTCCGTCCCACATCGAAAGTCTACATGGATTATCTTGGGTATATATATCGCGTTTCTTGTAACACTCCATCACACATCGAAAGTTTACATGGATTATCTTGGGTATATAACATATCTTGTGAGCTATTACTAGTATCTTGAGAATAATCATTTTGGATCAGGTGTGATTTGTGAATCAAAATCAGGTACTGGAAGTGATCTGCTTGGGGCATTACATTTTTCTTCTCAACCCCCTCTTTTAGAGGAAAGATGAATTGTCCATCTTGTTTTAACAAATATGTCCTTAACTTGGTTATTTTTTCTTGTCTATATCTTCAAATAATTTGAGTGCTATAAATTCTCTGCAAATCTATCCATATCGAAGATAGTTGAAAGTGAGGTTCAAGGGGAAAAATAGTATCTCTCCATTGCTACTGTATATATAAATAAGCCAAAGTGCCAAAGAAGTGATTAGAAAAGAAAAGACTTCAATTTATTTGCCAATTTTTGGCCTGTAGTGTAGCTTTGCAACAGTGATCCTACTACATTCTCACTAAATGATAAAATTATCCTTTCCTTTTTGGTAGTTCTTTTGGAAATTTTGTGCATTTAAAACGTTTGGAAATATTCTTTTTTGTTTTGTTTTGTTTGTTTGTTGTATTTTGTTTTTAGTTTGTTGTTTTTCTGTAATTTCGGACCGATGGGGTTCTGGTCCTTTGTATTTTGATTATATATATAAATCGAGTTTATTTCTCTGATAAAAAAAAGAAGAAGTTTGATACGATATTGATACCCAATTTCTCGTTGGTAACCTGATGTATAAATCAACCTCGTACTTGGAAAGTTTCTCTTAGGTAACTTGATGTATGAATCATGATCAGCCTTATAGTTGGAAGGTATATACCTAATTGGAATACATATATATTTTGTAAAAATTGAGCTGGGCACATTTGATTGAACCCATTTTCTACACGCACTACAATTAAACAACTAGATTGCTCATTACAATTAGAATGGTTAAAAATTTATCCGATGATCATCCTCGAATAAAGCAACATAAAACATGAAAGGAGAAAAATACGTAGATCGGGCAATATCTTTTGAAATGTAGAAAGATAGGTAGGCCGGGAAAATTTAAAAAGAGTTCAACACAAATAAGATCTGTGTTGTTAATAATTGGAAATTTTAAGAGAGATTGTCAAGAATAAAAAAAGAATCTTTAAAGATCAGTTGGCACATAATTATTGTTTTCGTAATTAAGTATATATCTCTATAAACACATTTATACAGTATAATTTTTATTTTCTGCCTTACCCACCGCCATAAAATGTTTTCCATGGGAGTGTTATTGTCATATTTGTATTGGAGAGGTATTACTTAAAACCAAACAACCATCACAAACTATCCCTTCAAAACAACCCATCACAATTCACAAATAATAATAATTATGAAAAGTTGTACGTAGAAGCTTATTCAGGAGGTTATTTTTCATTTCAATAAAGCTATGAGTACATATGAGAATGTACATATCATGTACATATGAGTTTTGTGGAGCCCATCTCGGGTCCCACAAGAATGATACGAACCGCCCATTATTTTTAAAACATTTTCTTATGGAGCCCTGTAAAAAATCAGCTCAATCTGATATCGGTAAGGATTTTTTCTGAATTTGTAAGGACAAAACCACTTAACTGCTCAATTTTGTCCTTATGCATTTCGGAAAAATCCTTACCAATGTCAGATTGAGCTAATTTTTTTACAGGGCTTCATATAAAAAAAGTATTCTAAAAATAATGGGCGGTTCGGATCATTTTTGTAGAACCTCTGGTGAACCCCACAAGATCCATATGTACATAGTATGTACAATAAATATGTACCTATAGCAATACAAACTCTGTTCAAGTGATGGTACGAATAATTTTTTTCGGGTAAGTAATGGTACAAATTTTTATAATGCCATAACAAATAAATAAGTCTCCAAATATTTCAATCGATGGACCCTACTTCCTCAATAGATTATTTGTTTGTTTACAAAGTATAAACGGCCTAAAAAAATAAATAATAAATCCTCCAAAAATTTGGGCATTACACTTTTTACGACGTAGTTATGTTAGATGTTTAATTTTTTTTGTTGAGTTTTTTTCTAGAGGATAATCCGTAAGATGACATTTACTCCATATGTCCCAAAATCTTGGTCCTTTTTGGGAGTGTGTATCATTTTTTAATTGAATATAGGTTACAATCTATAATCTTTTAGGTGGTTTTAAAAACTTTGTATAAAAAACAAAATCCATATTTGATATAAAAAATATTATAAATTAGAAGAGATAACTAATCTTTTTAAACTCCAAAAAAGGAAAGAGAACCAAGAATTTGAGGGGTTCGGCTCACCTCCAGTATTGTATAGTCCAGTATGCTCCAGTGTATGGCTGAGATTAAATCAGCCCATCCACATTGATATCTACGGCTATACTTTTGCCACGTGGACCAGCTTTTTTGCCACACAAAAAGCCCTCTGTTTTAACCCCTCTGTGGTGACCCCTTTTGCTCCCCGCCAGTCTAATCCTGCCAAAACACACTTTCATTCCCACCAAATGGTACCTGCACATACACACTTTAATTTCCTCCAAAAAGCTACACCACCTTTTCCGTCTTCCAATTAGATTGTTATGGAAAAACCAGAGCAAAGCAAGAAGTCCTTTTGACACTAATGTATTTCAACAAATTCAAGAAGAATCTCAGGTATGCGTAGAAATAATTCTTGGTGTCATAGAAATAATTTTGTGTTTTGTTAACCTTTTTTATATACAACACGAGATT
This sequence comes from Rhododendron molle, assembly GCA_025413875.1. NCBI lineage: Eukaryota > Viridiplantae > Streptophyta > Magnoliopsida > Ericales > Ericaceae > Rhododendron > Rhododendron molle. The sequence goes on along the minus strand of CM046398.1, from coordinate 37,666,100 downwards.
TAGATGTGCATCTGTTTTCAATTTACCCCAAACAATTATCCTCCTACGCTTGTTATTAAAGAATCATACTTGCAGATTTATTCATTGCCATAATGAAGGACATGTCGAGTTTTGATGTTGAATTTGAATCAGAAGCTTCTGCGTATGAATGGTATAATAGCAAACAAGGACCATGTGTGGGGAAACCTCAAAAAGAAACGAGGACTGGTTGTAATGCAAGAATGACTATTTCTTTGCAAGATGATGGAAAATATCGGATAATTGATTTTGAAGCTATTCATAATCATCCATTGGTAGATCCGTCGTTGTCTTATATATATTGCCATCGCACCAGCAAATAAATGAGGCCCAAACAGTTAAAATTGATCTAGCTGATGATTCTAGTCGACGCATTGGAGGACGACCAAATCTTGGTTATCTTCAACTAGATCATAAAAATTACCTCCGAACCAAGAGAAAGGATAACTTAAAAGCATGGGGAAGCAGGGAGCCTCCTGACTTAAAGAATGACTTAAATCCCTCTTTTTTCTTTAAGTTGCAAACGGATGAAGATGATCAAATCACTACTAGTAATATCTTTTGGGCTGATGCTAAATTGGTGGTGGACCCAGAAAGTATTGAGTTTTTGTTGTTTTCTTTCATTTGTGTTTTGCTCTGTTTTTTTCCATAACAATCTAATTGGAGGGAGAGAAACTTATTTACTGCGGAGCCGTGAACAAGTTTTTCGCAGATTCGTGTAATAACAACCGTTCGTTTCCGCAATCAATGGTTGATATTGCTTTTTAATTTTGACTGGTCAAAATTGATTTTTAATCAGGATTGTCTAAAAACACTTTGGATGCACGCAATTGGGTTATGTAAATCCATTTTCACAGTATTCTCCGTAAAAAGAAATTCTCAATTGGAAGACGGTAAGGTAGCGTAGCTTTTTGCAGGAAATGAAAGTGTGTACATGCATGTACCATTTTGGTGGGAATGAAAGTGTGTTTGGCGGGATTAAACTGGCGGGGCACAAAGGGCTCAGGTGCCGTTCTAGTTTTGTAGAAAAGGAACTTTTAAAAAGAGAAGGTAATTTCAAGCTCAAAAATCATGTGTTTATGTAAATAATTTTCCTACAAATATAGATCTTGTTTGATAGATCTCATTGAGATCTTTTAAACGGTGCAAAAAAAATTAAAAAATTATTTTTTCATTTTTATTATATTTGAGTTTGAAATTATCTTATTTTGAAAAAAAAGGAACTTTTTTTTAAAGTAGAACACCCCTCAAAACAGAGGGCTTTTTGGGTGGCAAAAAAGCTAGTCCACGTGGCAAAATAGATATCAATGTGGATGGGCTGATTTAATATCAGCCATACATTGGAGCATACTAGACTATACAATACTGGAGGTGAGCCCAGGAGGGAGTACAATATTCACCTTCAAAGATGAATTAGAAGATTTCTCTTAATGAAAAGGATGAATTAAAAAGAATAAGCTTTTTTGAGAAAACGAAAAATAATATAAAAAGAATAAGTTCGAGCATAGAGTAATATCGGACAGTAAAAAATTGTGCGTATGTAAAGTAATCTTATATTATATTGATAGTCGTCTATATATATGAAAATTGTAAATTTGGCAGAACAAATCCATTAGTGGGTGTCAAAACAACTTTGCCAAAATTAATTCTGACTAGTGGTTGTTTCGGATTCTTAAAAAAGTATTTTTTGAAAAAGAAGATAATTTCAAACTCAAAAATTATGTATTTACACAAATATTTTTTCTAGCAATATGGATCTTATTTGATAGATCTCATTTGAGATATTTTATACGGTAAAAAAAAATCCAAAAATTATTTTTCATTTTCATTGTATTTAAATTTAAAAATTGAAAAAAAGAACTTTTAAAATAAGAAGGCTTCTTCGAATGGAAAACTTTTAGATATACCAGGGATACCAAGCCCCATGGTATTCCTCCGGTCCGTTTCTCATTTTTCGGCCATTTTTCGATCACGTTTGAATGATCGATTTCGTTTATTTTGTAGAGTTCGGCGAGAACTTTAATCATGCCAAAAATTGTGATTTTCAGACTTTATTTGATACATAATCGGCATACGTGAAAATTGCAAAAAAAACAAAACTGGATTTTGATTTAGTGTGTTTTTCTCTTGGAACACCCCTTACTGTGTTGTCAAAAGTTAGAAAATAAGAGTATTGTTGCACCGATTTGGTGCCATTCCACAATCTCAAATCATAACTATCAAATTAAATTCAGGTTCCGTTTCGTTATTTTTTTTATTTTTTAAGTACTTATTTTCTTCTCTACTAGACAAGAATTGATAATAGCCTTTGTTGTCAAATTACTTTACTGGTAAAAAATGAATTTAAACATTTTAGAATATTACAACTTATCAACAATATTGGCAGACTAACCAGACAATAATTATTGGGAATTGATTTTACTACTTTTTTTTTCTTTAACGGCACTCTTCATCTTTCACATTATAAATCATCAGACTCAAAATGGTCTTTTTCTTTAACGGCACTCTTCTTCTTTCACATTATAAATCATCAGACTCAAAATGGTCTTTTTCTTTAACGGCACTCTTCTTCTTTCACATTATAAATCATACTTGCCCTTGTTCGGTTGTGAGTTTTGAGTTGTGTTTTTGAATAAAGGTAGAGAGAGAAATGTGAGTAATGATTGTGGAAAGAGGTAAAAAGTAGAGAGAGATAGAGTGAAAAATGAGAGTAATAATTGAAAAATTAGAGAGAGAAAAGTAGAAAAATTGCTTTTTCTAAAATTTTGGATTTGGAGTTCCAAACCGAACAAAGCCGCCGTTAGAGAAAATGAGAGAGGAAAAGAAGTAACTAATTTTTCCGGGAAACAAAACATAACTAAAGAAGTGGCAACTGAACAAATCACCATCATGCGTCGTCCAAGTACTACAACCTTAGATCAGCTAAATCAGGCGGTCTCCGTGGCGATACCCCCGCCATCGTAAGCCCCCCTTCCCTCTCTCTTTCTATCTCTACAATCCATTCATGTATATATAATGGATCAGAGAAGCAATGCAACGGCAGCCTCTTTGAGCGGAAACTGGAAAAGAACAAGTAAAACTTACTTAGCCCCAACAAAGCGGGCACAGAGCCTGAGCGGGTTTTCAGACCTTCCACATATCTTTCTCTATCCCAACTTGCTCAACCACTCACCACGGTAACTTCGTCTTAATTCAATTGGGTTTTGTTTCTTTTTAATGCTCTTGGTTTTGTTTCTTGTCAGTTCTTCTGGGTTTTGTTTCTTTTTGGGTTGGGCTCTGTTGCTTCTGATCTGATTTTGTGAGGACCACATATAGTAGGTGGGTTTTGAATTTTTAGCATGAAAAGTGTGTTTGTTGTTTGGATAATTCTACTTGCACATATCTCAAATACACCTCTCCAAATAGGGTGAGTTTCACTACACATTTTGACGATTGAAATTGTTCATTTTGTAGGTCTTGTAGGTCTTGGCACGAACATTATCCGTGCCCATAATCAGGTCGATCGGACGTTCGTAGCAATCTTAGTATTTTACATTTTCCTTAAGAAAAAAGGATCGTTAAAGTTCTTCATGTTATTATTCAATTGGTTTGAATCAACACTTACCGATATCCAATCAATATGACTTTTTGCATGAATGATTTAAGCGTCTAGAGCTACAAAAATGAATGGCTCAGATTGTCAAAATAGGTTGTGGGACCTCATATTATTGGTGATGTGTTTGGAAGGTGTGTACGTAGCAAAGCTCATGTTGTTTTGTTTGTTTTATTCTTTTGGAGAGATGAATGTGTTCTTTTGGGGTTTAGGACTTCGACATAAGCGTGTTTGTGTTGGGTGTGTATGTTTGGAGTAAAATGTTTGTTTGTGATGTGGGTTTTTGATTTTTTGGAGAAAAAAGTCCGTTTGTGATTTGGGTTTTTGATTGTTTTGGAGAAGTATGTGATTTTGGGCTGTTGTGTGTTCTTATTTATAGATGGATCGGTATCAGAGGGTAGAGAAGCCGAGGGCAGAGATGCCAATTAACGAGAATGAGATTCGTATAACCACTCAGGGAAGGATGAGGAACTACATTACTTATGCTACCACTTTGCTCCAGGTCTCTCTCTCTCCATATTTATAAACGAATTGTGTGCATGGGTTGATTTGTGTTTCTTGAGAGCTTCTGTATTTTGTGCTGTTTTTGATGGTTTATATCTACACATGGTCACATGTTTAACTATTTCTTATGACAGTTCCTACATATTCTGTCCTCGTGCAAGCACAGGCCTTTTGATTGGTTGAACATGATTAACGAGAACAAATATCAGCTTTTCTTCTGTTTGATTAGGAAGAGAATGATGAAAATTCCAATCCAAGATATAAGTGTGCGAGCAACCTTTACGTTTAAAGTTGTCTTTCTTTTTCCTGTAAAAAACACAAGAAAACACAAGAAACTTAAACTCATGAGATAGTTATCTATGAGTTGAACTTCACATTTATCCCAGTTTCTCAATGACTTACTTCTAAGCAAGTTATTAGGTGTGAAATATGTAGGTTTATTTAGGTAGATTAAAACAACTTTTTCTTGAGGCTTTTAAAAATAAAGAATGTAAAAATGTTCCTCCAAATGTTTAATCCCAATCACACATGCGCAATAATAAAGATCCTTTTGGAAGAGAGAAGAAGGTAAAATCTCTTAAAGATTTCAGTTGCCAATCAGTGAATGTATGGGCACAGGGGGTGATTTTTGGTGTGATAAATATTTTGATTGTATGATTAGGAATGATCACAGCTTGGTAATTACTTCTTGGACAGGAGTTGTATCTGATCAATTGGATCTAGATAAGGTAGTTGCTAATTGTGACTTAGAGGTAGACTGTTAGTACCTAAGTTACGTAAAAGAATGTAGTTGATTTCTGGTGAGGCACTAGTTTTCTTCACCTTTCTAGAAGAGGTGGTTCGTTGTTTTGTGTTGGGACGTGCATCTGATCGAGCTTTTGGATCTCTATACTTATGGAGCTGCTAGCATTTCACTTAATGCTATTTATGCTTCTTTTTATATGCACTTGAAAACAGCACTTCAATTAACTTTTTGACATTTTCAACATTTACCCTTTCGTACATCACAAACACTTGTCCAGAAAAAGAAGATATTTTGCATGTACCACGAACCAGGAAGGTTAATAGTTGGTCTCTCAGCCTTGATGTCGCAAACTCAATTCCCTTGCGTTGCTTAGTCAAAAAGCAAGCAGAGTGGGGTGGAAGGTGGGGTTTGGGATCTTGCTACAAATTAGGATATACTATGCCCTTGTGTCCGATTCATGTAGTCTTTCAAATCTTAATCATTATCTATCTTACCTGCTTTCTGTTTTCGTAGGAGAAAGGATCTAATGAAATTGCTCTAAAGGCCATGGGCAGAGCTATCAACAAAACTGTGATGATTGCTGAACTGATTAAGGTGCTGAAATCATCAGTGCCAATTCATGTGTCCTTTTAAATTTGCAATATTCCAGTCCAACTTCCCAAAATTTTTTGTTGCATTCTTCTGCTTATATATGCTCTTAAGATTCAGTTTCTGTATCAGATAAGGATTGCTGATCTCCATCAGAATACATCAATCGGTTCAACGGATATAACTGATATGTGGGAACCGCTAGAAGAAGGCCTCCTCCCGTAAGAAGCGAAACATCTTCTTGTTCTCTTGAACTAATTCATTGCACATTTCGAGGTTATCAAACTGATGGACTCTTACTTTGTAGCCTGGAAACTACTCGCCATGTGTCCGTGATAACAATTACGTTGGCAAAGAAGGAGCTGGATACGTCTTCTGCAGGGTAAATTTTACTCAGATTCCTTTTGTAAATTGGTTGCTTCATGTGGTTGTTCTTGAGAATTCTATGAGATAAGTATGTATGCTGTTGACTCGAGGCTTAAGAAAACCTGCCTTTTCGCATTTGGCTAAATCAGCCAAAAAGAAAAATAAAGAGCCCACTAGGTTCGGTTCATGTGGTAATGGCATTTATGGTGGTTTTGTTTGCCAAAATAGTAAGCTTTGGTAATTCGGTAAGGCATATCATCTCGAGCCAAATTGCCTATTTTGCCTTTGTGCTTAAAAAGGCGATAGCCCCAGCTCTAAGCCTCTGACAAAATGCAGCTAATGTTATTCAGGTTTGTGATAGAAAATTATTAGTTTTAACTACTGGGAGCTGTTAGTGTGGGCTTGCATAGTAGGTTGGGGATATATGTGTATGGCCGTGGAAGGTTTGGGATATATGTGTATATATGTATATGGCCGGTTCCATGGACACAACGAATAACATAACATTTGACAAAAGTTTTGCATGGGTTCCATTTTGGAGCCCCACGCAAACGATCAAAACCGTTCAATTTGTTTAGAACACATTTTTAAGAGTTCCCGTAAAAAATCAACTCATTCGGTTATCGGCAAGTGCTTGATCGGTATTTGCCCCTAAATTTGACACGATAGAAACTGAATGAATTGATCAAGCCAATCAAGCCCTTGCCAATATCTGAATGAGTTGGACTTTTAGAAAAAAAAGGGAACACTTGAAAATATGTTTTAAACAAATTGAATGGCTCCGATTATTTGTGTGGGACTCCAATTATTCTTGTGATGTTGTGTTATTCGTTGTGTCCATGGAACCGGCCCCTATGTATGTGTGTGTGTGTGTGTATATATATATATATGGGTATATTTGTTTGTCTGTGCGTGTGTACGTATACCTTTATCTTCTTGTTACAACTCTTTGTGGCAAGCTGCTTTAGTTTGCTTTTGCTTGCCCACGAATGGAGCAATGGACATGTTAACTCACTTTACCATTCCACATTAATTGTTGTAAATGAATCAGAGACTGTTCGAATGGGATTAATGAGGTCCTAAGGAATGTGTTTTTCAGTAGATCATCCTATCTTCAAGACCAAGCCCAACTTGAGGTGTACAGAAGCTTGCCCAAGCCATTGGAGGCCAACTTCTGGTTCGGGGTGTTTCAGGCCTCCCTCGGCACCATTTTCGTTTTGTAACTGCCACTAACTGGGATTATGCTCGGTTTGCCTGGAAAGACTTAACGATTTCTTGTCCTGAAAAAACAAAAGAAGAATGAAATAAACGAAAAATACGTTTTTGTTTTTCCTCTTTTTAGCGTTTCGAGTTTGCATATCTCCAACTGGAGAGCTTAGCTGATACAAAGCTACATCATAGCACTCAATTTTAGAATTAGTGGTTCGATCTATGATTTATCATTCATGGGTGTTGATAATATCCCTTCCATTTAGCAGCACCTTACGATGACATAGCCTTAAAATGAAGGGCAAGGTTCAAACGAGGAAAGGCTTAGAGAGGATACCTAGGCACCCAGAGACAAGGAAGGCCGTACTAAGTGATGAAATGCTTCGGAGAGCTGAAAAGCAGCATAGATTCGGAGATTCACTCTTGTTTTCCCTTTTTCTGAGTAGAGTAGGAAGAAGAAGATCAACTTCCAATTCAAGGCCTCCATGCCCAACACAAGCACTTTGAACACTGCTCTTAGCTTTGATTTGCTAATGGTATATTATCTTCTAACTAAAATGCAGGTATCAACCACCTATTCCAGCTGATCAAGTAAAACCATGGAATGAATACGATTATGAAGGAGGTAAAGCAGTGTTATATAATTGCTTATATTTTATTTCATTCAGGTACTTTTATGATTAATTTGCTTTGGTGTGGAATCAGAGGGCTCGCCTAATATCCGTGGGAGAGGACGTGGTGGTAGGGGAAGGGGAAGAGGTAGAGGTAGAGGTATGTAACTCTGCTTTGTGTTCCTTATTTTGTGTCCTTGTTGTATTCCTTGTGTTCTGCTTTGGTGTCTTAAGCAATTCTGTTCATTATTCACTTCTATCTGTGCCAGGCTGCCAGCTTTTCCATACGCTACAGTTGAAAGATGAAAAGTACTATGAAATATTTTTATTTGGGATTATTAAATCTTATAAAGCTTTGAATCAATTGATTTAATGTGCGCATCGCTTTTTCCTTTGTCCTTCCCCCTATTTTTACCCTCTCAGTGGTGGTTATTCCCAACACAAAGCACCCCTTTTCCATTCATAGAGAAATCCAATCGTGAATTTATTTTTGATGAAATAAATGTTGAACAAACAATAGTCCAATCTGATTCTTTGAAAGAAAGATCACGAGGTTATAATCAACTCGATAAACTTTTGGTCATCCTACTCGAGGTTCAAAAAATTGTTCATTTTCAACATTTAGCTGTATATAGGGTGGGGTTTAACTAATGTTTCTTTCATTGATATAGACCATAACGTTTTGGAAGTTATAGGTACTCTAGGAGAATAAAAACTCTCAACAACAATTTAAGTGAAAGAATTTTAAGAGATTGTATGGTGGTAGAATTTAATGAGGTAATTACTGGCTGGTGGGTTAGTTTATATTGTTAGGTAGACTATTGTATGAGACTGAACAGACTCTTTATGTTGGAGACTTGGAGTACCAATCTTGCATCAGGATTAACTTTCATTCATCTCGGGATGGCGTCGACAGCTGTTTTGAAGCATTAACTACATGAAAGTTTAGTTTGAAGGGTTAGAGTAACGCCCAATCACCATAATTTTTGCTTTCCGCAAAACTAAAGGAAGTTCAACTTCAACATTATTTGAGGCTATCGAGTATCAGTGTTCAGATTATTTCAGACCTTTTTCCTTTTCTTTCTTCCATTTTGCCCCAAGATATTCACTTGGTGAAATTGATTCAAATCTTCATCGAGCTAGAATTTTATTTTTCAGTAGATGCAACTCTAGGTAAAACTTCATATGAGTTCAATGACCGGCACTGCACTTAATGGAGTACAGGTGGTAGGCTTGTTATGTGAACATTACAGGCAGGAAGATAGTCACATGAGTGCGCCATAGTACCATAAAAGATGAGGAAATATTATAAACAAGAGCAACTAGCTTTTTGTTGTCAACCTGTGGCATTAAAAAATAGGTAAAGGCCCATAAGATATTTGTACAATTGTACCATACCTCCCATTTTACTTTCTTGAAGTTGAATAAGTTATCCCCCTTTCTCTTTGATGCCAGCAAGATTGCTGAATACTTGAAGTTGTTCAAGCTAGAATGCAAATTCAAAATTGGCTATTCAAACTAGTTCATTGGTTAAAACTCTGGTCACTTACCTTGAATTAGCGGGTTTGAACTTGAGGGCAACCATGTTGAGCTAACAATGCCTCCCAATCCTTCTTTCCTTTTTTTGGCTAAGCCTATACTTCTCTCCTTGACCCCCTTTGGGGGGGAACTAATTTGGATGAATATGTTGACTTAAAAAAAATTTCGCTAAAGATTGGAGAATGTTTGTTTCAAAAGCATTTCTGTTTGTTAATCTTCAGTACCCTTTACCAGGCTATATTTCTGCTTTGTGGTTAATATTTCCTTTTCTCGCCGAAATACTTCGACTCTTATTATAGTGTAACTGTTAGGATCTTTCTTCCATAGGTAGTATGAACAATGGGGTGGTAGAGTACAATGGAGATGGTGGGTGGGACGGTGGACGTGGATACGGTGGACGAGGTCGGGGTCAGAGTCATGGGAGAGGTCGTGGTTACCGTGGTCGTGGAAGAGGATATGGTGGTGGGGACATGCAACAAGACTTTGGTGGTTACAACGGCTATGGTGGATCAGGGGCACTGCCTGCTCAAACCCGGTGTAAGTAAATATACACCTACATTATTGTTTATCCCAGTGGTATATTTTCCTATTTGGTTGAAAAACTTGAGGCATAATTAAGCAAAAAAATCTCTGAAAATAGATGTGGGAATCCTGTTATGGGTGGTCTTCCACAAATTCCATCATTCTTGACTTTAGAATAGATTAGATGAAAGTGAACATGCTTCCTGCACCGATTATAACCGTTAGAGCATCGAGATGCTTCAAATGTCAAAAAGTTGACGGTTTTGTTAGGTAATAAGTACCCCAACACTCTTTGAACACCAAACCACCTATCAAGTTCAGTCTCTCTCTCTCTCTCTCTCTTCAAATTTAACATATTCGTAATATACTTCCAATACGAAATCATACAACAAAGAGTAAGTTGGTATTCGAACAGAAAACTCTATTGGAGTAAACTATAAAGGTAGCAAAAGACGTTCTAATAGAACAACAAAGCTCGAGGAGTCTGTTGTATTGCCCATTAAATCTCTTCAAAATGTAAAGTAAGGTGGCAAAGTACACTTTTTGATTCTACATTATGAACTATGTACTGGAGATGCTCCTACAAACCTTTTACTAGTTTTGAGGAAGAAGTTTGATACCTTGAGTAAATATTGAAATTGGATACGTGTCTTAGTTACCCTCTTGGGTCGGTTATATTTTTGTTTTGTTTGTATGCTATATTAGCCTGCAAGAGGGCTGAATTCTCACTTTTCTGGTTATTTTCATTGTTCCTTGAAAAAATGTCATATCTCGAACTTGCTAATGTTAGGATACCTGGATTTTTGCAGGGCGTGGGCGGGGCCGTGGACTTGGTTGGGGCAGGGGCCGTGGACGTGGTCGTGGTCGGGAGTTCAGATCAGATGGTCCAGTTCCGGCAGCTGCTTGAGTGGCTGTGAGGTACAGATTTTGGCTTATATCTATGGTTCTGGATGCCTGCTCTGCTGATTATGTCTTGTTCTGAAGATAAAGAGAGGGGAAAATGGAGAAAAATGTGTATTTCTTTGATTGTAGCGTAGGGACTTTGGTTATAGCGTACTGCTGCGGTTGGTATGTGGCAGCCATGCTTTTGTAGCTTCAAGGTAGGGTAGTTTTCCTTTTAAGGCTGACAAAAACGAAGTTGTATAATTTCCTCTGATTTTGGTCGAAATAATAGAGCAGTACATTCTTCTATTCTTGTTTCTAATCTCACAGTTTCGCTTTTTGGAATCAGTAGTTTCACAAAACTGCTCGTGTTACGGTTGCTTGAATTCCGTCTGAATTTCTTTTCAATCTTGAGATTTCTCTGCGGAAAAGGAGACCAAAATGTTTTAGTTGTGCGTTGGGAACGCCGTGGAATTTTATACGTCGCTATCTTCATTTTTTTCCCCTGCTCTTGAGATTTCTCTGCGGAAAAGGAGACCAAAATGTTTTAGTTGCGCGGTTGGGAACGCCGTGGAATTTTATACGTCACTATCTTCATTTTTTTTTCCTGCTGAAAACATAAGCTAAATTGTTTCATGTCTCTGAAGCTCAACTCTGAACTGTATCACTGGTGTTTACTCATTGTTTCTCTTTTGTGCTTGACCCCTAAACTTTTTCAATGAGCAGGTGATAGATCTCTCGATACAATAAAGGGCTCAACTATGAGCCACAATTATGTAAAATCTTAATGGTGAAGAAACTCAAAAGGTATGAAAAGCGAGACTCTGCAAAATCAAAAGGTAAGCAAAGTTATGGGGGAGCTTTTTCTTTTCTGGTGGGTAAGTAATGAAGGACTGCCAAACTTTGAAATTCACTGGAGGCATGTATGAACCTAAAAATCAACAAGCTTCATTGGTTCATTTTGTGATCGCTACACCAATCCAGATTAAAACCTGCTAAAATTCTTTTATTTCTTTTGCACTGACCATATTATCATAACATCAAGTTGATGAAAGAGCGCCTCAACCTCCGAATTCAACGTCGGTAAATTAAGACTAGCTTAGGTAAAATGCGTGAGATCGAGAGGATTTGGGTGAAGAATGTTGTAGAATTCTTCATATTACATGCTCAATTTCTAAGTAATATTTCGCACAGATAAAGGGCCACTGCCCCGCCAACAAATCAGAAAGGTCCCTGAAGTCGAGTTTGTGTTCTTATTATGAATGAGAAACCTAAGAATTTTTTTAATTTTTTTTTTTATAACCGAGGAACAACCCTTCAGCCGAGCCACTATTGGACCTTGCTGCACAATTCAAATCTCGGGGAAGACTAGCACAACAATCCACCACTATGGCCCCCCACTTAAATCATGGTTTGTCTCCCGGGGGAATTGAACCCTACTATGTTACAAGCACAAGTTCGCTCTTACCATGTTGACAACCCATGTGTGGGTAGAAACCTAAGATTTTTGAAACTGATTTCCCCACTAAGTGATGTTCTGAGGAAGGAGTAATGTTCAAAAGACCATGATTAAAAGTTGCTCATTAAAAAATAAGGGTAAATTTCATTGACCTCCCCTGAGTTTGTGACAATGACAAGAACCTCCCCTTAGGTTTCAAAAATGACAATAACCTCCCCTGAGATTTGTATTTGGGTTACAGATTCCACAAAACGTTAGCCTACCGTTACTAAGTGTGAGGTAACTAAATGAGGTCAACCAAAAAGAGTGATGAGTTGTCTATTTTTCCGTCGCCATCTATTTTAATCTTGTCGTTCCATTTCAAAGTCAGTAGTCTATGCAATCAAGGGTTGATTTGGCCTGACAGTTTAACTTGAATTAATTTTTTTCTTTATATATATTATGATCATTTAGAAATCAAAAGAACCATATTTTTTTAATATATATAAACGGTCTCAAAAAAGATTAAGTGCTCCAATTTTTAATCTGCTTGAATCAGTGCGAAGATGTTATTTTGCCGACCATATTATTCTAAAAGGTCATAATTAAATTTTGTCTCTAGGGCTCTCATGCAATGTGGAGGCATGATTGAAGGAAAACACGAAAAAAAAAAAAACCCTTTAGACTGTGCTTGGGTTGAAGATTTGTGGATAGATTTGTCGAAGGAAAAGAAAATGCTATGGATTTGCATCATGATCAAAAAAATTCAAGGTGCATTCCACACACAGAGCCTAAAGGAACTGTTGTTTTTACATGGAAGTGTATGGGCAAACTCCCAAGTCAAGTCTTTGCATCAGATTATTACTGCCATGGTACTACCAGAGGACAACGATGACGCACGGGAGTAATCCAATGACGGAGCTGTGTGCAAGGGTGTGGTGCCAGACTGCTAGTTGCCATGGTACCAGGTAGCTTGAAGTTTTCAACGGCCACGGCTAGAGCCGGTCCTAACTTTTTAAGAGCCTAAAACGAAAATTAAAGATTGGGGCTTTTTGACAAACCATTATAAAAGGTACAAAATAAGGAGGAGTTCCTAAAATTTTACAAAAAAAAATTGGAGCCTAAAGTGGCCGCCTCTTTGGCTTTAGCACAAGCCCGGCTCTGGCCATGGCACCAGGTAGCTTTCATATAACATGACCCATACTTGTATATTTCACACATAGACTAGTCTACCTTGTGATAGGACCCACAAACGGCATCTTTGATGTGATTTTTCCTGTGGGTAGCAACTAGTAGTATTTCCATGATTTAGAGCAGTATTGTGAAAGTGCGCGCAACAGTCTAGCACTCAGTCAAGTTAGATTTATTAGATTGACTGGTAAAGTCAAGTCTGTATCACAGAATACCCTTGAAGAAATGGTAAGACTTGTATTTCTCTTCCTGAATCATGAGTGTTGAAAGCAAGTGAACTGCATGCTCATGTTCATTTCCAGTTCAAACAATAAGGGACCACAACAGTACCACTAATACGCGGTAACATTATTGAACAGTAGTGATTGAAGGACCCGATAGTTCTCAGTCTATGGGTGGCATTTAGTTACGGTTTTCCTTCTCCTCAATGCGCGGCATAGTATTTATGTTCGATCTGAAATTGCTGAAGGAAAACAAGAACCTAGAAAACAAGCACAAAAGATACAAATGCGTGCACACGCGCTAGGGCTCTTTCGGCAAAGACGAGGCCGGCCAAGTATAATCAAAGAAGTGACTCTTTCCGCACCGCAGTTTTTAATTGAACAGTGTCAACATGTCACCAACTGTCGCATTCTAAACTCTGGCGAAACCGGGTACCCTCCTCTGCATCAACATACCTCTTAGCTTGGCTTGTAGATGAAGAACATTATAACCCCTGTTGAGTTTCTGTTAATCGTAAATATTTTTACGCAGGACCTGAAAGTCTAGTCTATGGGAAGGCAATGAGTGGCAAAATGATTCGAAAATTTAGAGGCGCCGAAACTGTTTAGAAACTTTTTTCAGTTTCAAAATTTGAAAGAGATTATTTTTATTACAGAGACCTGTCTTTTAATTGAAGTGACGCAGGTCGAAACCCGCGACGTTCAGGATAGTCCTGGGATGCCACTCACCGGGGGCAACGGATGTCACTCGACATTGCTATTCGCGGAAGCCACTCGCTTGATTGTAGGAGGAATCACTCACTCCAAGCAAGACGCACTTGGACAATATATTCATAAACTCAAAACTCTCCTTCTCATTTCATTAGATCAACTATATGTAGGGATTACGAATACGAGACTCTTCAAGACTCTTACTAAATACTCGACAATTTCCAACACAAACATTTCAAATACCTAAACCACTATTAAACCAAAGGCACAACTTACTAGATAGTTAAGACACATAATAAATACTTGGACAAAAAACTAAAAGACAATGACTAGAAATCAAAAGACACTTTGAAGTAATTAAGATAACCCGCGTCATCGGCATGGCTGCCAAGGCTAATCTCCTGCATCATGAAGGGTGTGACAGTGTGACTTCCTAATTTCGAATGAAATTAAGACTATTTCTAATCAAATGACATGAATCTCGTGAGAAGGTACTCATCCCCCAACAATTCTAATAAAGTCCTTTCGGTCTGCTGTTTTGGGCAATCCAATCGAGACTTCCATGTGGAAATAACAAACCGTGAAATCTATGAATTGTATTTTGAAGTCGTATTTAGGCCCCGTTCCGGAAACCTTCTTAAAAAATAAGTACTTATTTCTCAAACTTCTTATTCCACCTTCTTATTTTTCCTAAACAAAAAGTTTTTTTCACATTTTCAAACTCAAATATAACATAAATGAAAAAAAAAAATTTTTTTTTTTTTGCACCGTATTAAAGATCTCAATGAGATCTATCAAACAAGATCCATAATGATAGAAAAATTATTTGCGTAAACACATGATTTTTTAGCTTGAAGTTGGAGTACAAAAAAATAAGACTGGAACGGAGGTAATTGAGGCCGACGGACGAAAATCGTACCGGCGGCCGGCTGGGACATCACCGGCCACCGGACAGCCGATCCGAGCCGTCCAAAAATTTAAAAAAAAAAAAAACCATGGGGGCCTACGCGGGAATCAACGGCATCCGAGGTGTGTAGGATGCTTGATCGGAGCACCCCTTTTCCGTGTACTTATCAAATATCATACGTACACGGAAAAGGGGTGCTCGGATCAAGCACCCTACACACCTCGGATGCCGTTGATTCCCGCGAGGGCCCCCTTGGTTTTTTTTTTTAGAATTTTTGGACGGTTCGGATCGGCCGTCCGGTGGCCAGAGACCGCCCGGCGCGGCCGCCGATATGATTTCCCTTCCCGGCGCCAATTGGAACCTATAAATTTCTTGGGGAAATAAGTGGAAACTTCTTATTTTTGTGGAACAAGTCTTCTTATTGAACAAAAAAGAAGAGCTTGTTTCGGTTCTGGAACACACACTTAGCCATTACAACTTGCATGAAGTCAAAGTAATATGGCTTTAGGACAGCGAATACCCTGTCTAAATTCAGATACAGCAAAGAAAAAGGAAGGCCAAACGTAGACAGATTGCATCACTTTTGTTCAGGGTCTTTGTAATCATGGTAGTGCTGATATTAGTATACAGGATGCTTTTCCGGACTTTTGTTCCCTTTGCTCTTATTTCAATGCTTTAGGTTAGAATCATTTCAATGTACAAATGTAATGTATTTGAAAGCAAAAACTTTATGAAATAATAAGTATATATTCCGATAAAAAAATATATGTCTATTAAGCCCGGCCCCCTCGGGTCAAAATCCTGGCTCCGTTGGGATTTGCATATTTGAGATGTATTTCAGTACAAACCTTTTCATTCCCCTCCCAGGACAAATCATAGCACAAATTCTCGGTCACAGTGGCGGTTGCAATAACTCAAAATTAGGCTGAACATAATTTTCACCGAGTATGAACACTGGATTTTTTGGTTTTATGGTGGCTCTAGTAATACATATTTCTGGCTATGCCACTGCTTAGTCAAGACAAAGCCTTAAAAAAAAAAGCCCGTTGCTCTCAAAAGTCAAGTCTTGGCATCAGGCAAGACTTATGTGGCATCAGGCAAGACTTATGTGGCAACAGGTCATTTGTAATGGACACAAAATGTTTGATTTAAATTCCTTCCCCCTTATACATAGAAAAGCGATTTATGTGGCTCAGAGTGGCTACATTTCTTAGAACGTGCAAATTGTTCTCAATGGAATTTTGATGTGTCAATTAATCCAACAGAACTTCTACATCATAGAGAGGATGCATGATCTTGCAAGTATTAACTGCCCCTATAAATACTTCTCCATTCACTCAGAAGCTCTTCATTCCCACAACCCACAACTGCCTTTCATAGCTTCTTAGTACCGAACCAAGAATGACACCCTCAGCAGCAAAGACACTACTTCCCCACCTGTTTGTTTCATTCCAACGTTCTGTTGTCTTCATCGTCATCCTTGCTTTGGTCTTTCCTTTTGATTCCACTGCTTCTTCTTCTTCTTCGACGACTAGGAATGAAGTTGGAGAAGAAGGAATGGAAGCAGCGTGTTACGCCCCGCGGAATTTTCTAGAGAAATCTTCAAGCTTCCGGGATATTCTAGATTTGTCTAGAAAATTCTTGTATACTCTTGTACATTGTAGAATACTCTAGAAAGAAAGTGTATATTCTAGAGAAAGTCTTGTAAGTGTTGGAGGATTCAAGAACCCTCCACACACATTCTAGAAAGACCCAATTGAGGAGGTGGGAAGTTTCTAGAGTTTGTTCTAGAACTCTCCCTTGGTGCCTATAAAAGGGGTAAGGCCTCATTTGGCCAAGGCACCTAGAAATCACACTTGTATTCTCTCTTTGTGCAATACACTCTCCATTCTCCCAAACTCAAGTGTTACTTGTCTGACTCTTCTTGCACACAAAGGCTTACTTAGCATCACAAGATCGGGTCAAGATCGAGCGTGAGTGTCTAAGTGCCGCACGGATTGCTTGAAACAAGTTAAGTCCGTGACACGTGGTATCAGAGCGGGTTTCAGAAGAGAAAAGACATCATGTCTTCTGGCGTGGAAGATCTAGCGAGTGGGGAAGCCCACGGCAAGGATCCCAACCCAAGGGGAAGGAAGGATAAATCCCGGGATGCTGTAGCAGCCATGGATACTCGGCTAGCGAAGGTGGAGCTAGTCATGGCCGATTCGGGGGAACGGCTTGATGTGTTGGAGCAAAGCCTAGATCACGAGGTGGAAAATCTCAAGGGGGAGATCAAGGACCTCAAGGAAGGCATGCTCGTCACAATCAACTCCGTGGTGCATGACGTGCAGCAGGGCAATGACTCCTTCCAAGCCAAGGTGATGGAGATGCTTTCAAGCTTCGAAGCTCGGCTAGAGGAGATGCGCAAGGATTGGGCATTATGCAAGACGGCTATAGCCGGGGGTGCTGTGGCGACACTCGGTTCTCCAAAGGTGGAGGTACCAAAGCCCAAGCCTTATGACGGAAAGCGGGAGGCCAAGGAAGTAGACAACTACTTGTGGCACATGGAGAGGTACTTCGAGGGGATGGCAGTCACGGAGGAAAGTACCAAGGTACGGACAACAACCTTATACCTCACCGATACTGCAACACTATGGTGGCGTAGGAGACACGCTGAAATTGAGAAAGGTACGTGCACCATAGATACTTGGGATGAATTTAAGAAAGAACTCAAAAAGCAGTTCTACCCTGAGGATGTGGCCTATCAAGCTAGAAAGAACATGAAGAAATTAAAACATACATCGTCTATTCGGGATTATGTGAAAGAATTCTCTACTCTTATGCTTGAAATCCCGAATATGACTGATGAAGAGTTACTCTTTAACTTCGTGGATAACCTACAACCATGGGCGGAGCAGGAGTTACGGCGCCGTGGCGTACAAGACCTTGCAACAGCTATGGCTGTAGCGGAGTCCCTTATCGAGTACAAGAAGAGTGACAAGGCCAATACATCCAAGGGAAATTCCAGTAAAGGTGGGGGAGAAAAGTACAAGGGGCCGTCCGGCAAACCCCCAACAGGCAAAGAGGGCAAAGGCAAAGAGCATAACAATGATAAACGGGACAAATTCAAGCCCAAAACTAATTGCTTCCTATGTAACGGTCCACATTGGGCTAGGGAGTGTCCCAAGAGGCAAGCCCTCAGTGCCTTGATCCAGGAAAAAGAAGCAGAAGAGGCCCATGTTGGTTCCCTTCAACTTCTTAATGCCATCAAGTCAAAGCCTACCGTCAAGACCCACGGTGATCAGGGTCTTATGTTTGTTGAGGTTTGTCTTAACGGGAAACCCACCCGTGCTATGGTGGACACGGGGGCGACACACAACTTTGTCTCAGTAGAGGAGGCAAAGAGATTGGGTTTGAAGCCTACCAAGGAGGCAGGTTGGCTTAAAGCTGTCAATTCGGAGGCAAAACCATTACAAGGCGTGGCACGCGACGTAGACATTCGTATTGGATCGTGGGATGGAAAGATTGATCTCACGGTAGCACCAATGGATGATTTCCAAGTGGTGATTGGCATAGAGTTTCTAAGCAAGGTTAAGGCTGTCCCACTACCATATCTACGCTCCGTGGCAATTTTAGAGGAGAAAACTCCTTGCGTGGTGAAGGCAACGTCAAGTGTTGGGTTTAAGACACCACTACTTTCAGCCATGCAAGTGGGAAAGGGTTTCAAGAGAGGCGAGGTAACTTATTTAGCTTCCCTTGTAAGCCCAAAAGAAGATGTCAATATAGGAAACTTGCCCAAGGAAATTGAAGGAGTTCTGGGCAAGTTCGATGATGTTATGCCACCCGAGCTACCAAAGAGGTTACCACCAAGAAGGGAGGTGGATCATAAGATCGACTTGGAGCCTGGGGCTACACCACCTGCCAAAGCCCCTTATAGGATGGCACCACCCGAACTGGAGGAGTTGAAGCGGCAGTTGAAGGACTTGCTGGATGCTGGCTACATTCAACCTTCCAAAGCTCCTTATGGTGCTCCGGTGCTATTCCAAAAGAAGAAGGATGGATCACTTCGCCTTTGCATCGACTATCGAGCTCTTAACAAGGTAACAGTTAAGAACAAGTACCCTATTCCGTTAATTGCCGATTTATTTGATCAACTTGGTAGAGCTCGCTATTTCACAAAGCTCGATCTAAGGTCGGGATACTATCAAGTGAGAATAGCAGCTGGGGATGAACCTAAAACAGCATGTGTGACTCGTTACGGGTCATTCGAATTCCTTGTGATGCCATTCGGCCTCACTAATGCCCCAGCTACTTTCTGCACTCTAATGAACAAGATATTTCACCCCTACTTGGATCAATTCGTAGTGGTCTACTTGGATGACATTGTGGTGTATAGCAATACACTAGAAGACCATGTGGATCACTTGCAAAAGGTGCTTCAAGTATTAAGGGAGAATGAGCTCTACGTCAAGAAGGAGAAATGCTCCTTTGCCACAAAAGAGGTGACTTTCCTGGGGCACAAGATCAAAAACGGCAAGCTTATGATGGAGCAAGACAAGGTGAAGGCCATCCAAGAGTGGGAATCTCCTACAAAGGTAACTGAACTAAGGTCTTTCCTTGGTTTGGTTAACTACTATCGGCGGTTCATAAAAGGGTATTCAGCTCGGGCAGCTCCCTTAACGGATCTACTAAAGAAAAACAAGGCATGGGAGTGGTCTGAGAGGTGTCAAAAAGCTTTTGAAGACTTGAAGAAAGCCGTAACCGAGGAACCGGTCCTTGGCTTACCAGACCATACTAAGCCATACGAGGTACACACGGATGCTTCTGACTTTGCTATTGGAGGTGTGCTAATGCAAGAAGGGCATCCAATTGCCTACGAAAGTCGCAAGCTCAACGACACCGAACGGAGGTACACGGTGCAAGAGAAAGAAATGACGGCGATCATTCATTGCCTGCGTACTTGGAGGCATTACCTATTGGGATCTAAGTTCGTTGTGAAAACGGACAATGTGGCTACAAGTTATTTCCAGTCCCAGAAGAAACTAAGTCCAAAGCAAGCCAGGTGGCAGGACTTCTTAGCCGAGTTTGATTATGTGCTGGAGTATAAACCGGGGAGGGTGAGCTTGGTGGCCGATGCATTAAGTCGAAAAGCAGAGTTGGCATCAATGAGCAGTCGACCCCAAGGAGAACTCATAGATCTTATAAAGGAAGGCTTGCCACACGACGCTCTTGCCAAGAGCTTAATAAGTCTAGCTAATGATGGCAAAACCAAACGCTTCTGGGTACAGGAGGGATTACTCTTTACAAAGGGGAATCGTCTCTATGTTCCAAAGTGGGGCAACCTACGGAGGAACCTTATCAAAGAATGCCATGATACTAAGTGGGCTGGTCATCCAGGGCAAAAGTGGACACGAGCACTACTAGAGTCGGCTTATTACTGGCCCAGGATAAGGGACGATGTGGAAGCATACGTGAAGACTTGTCTTGTGTGTCAACAAGACAAGGTTGAACAACAACCACCGGGAGGATTGTTGGAGCCTTTACCTATTGCAGAGAGACCATGGGATAGCGTTACCATGGACTTCATCTCAGCACTTCCTAAGTCAGAGGAATGCGGCTCTATCATGGTGGTGGTGGACAGGTTTTCTAAGTATGCTACCTTTATTGCTGCCCCAACCGATTGTACAGCAGAAGAAGCAGCTCGGTTATTTATGAAGAATGTGGTGAAGTACTGGGGAGTACCACGGTCGATCATCAGTGACCGTGATCCACGCTTCACTGGGCGGTTTTGGACCGAGCTATTCAAGCTAATGGGGTCGGATTTACACTTCTCTACTAGCTTTCACCCACAAACTAATGGGCAAACCGAGAGGGTGAACGCGCTACTAGAGTTGTACTTGAGACACTTTGTGAGTGCCAATCAGCGAGATTGGGCAAAGCTTTTCGACGTGGCCCAATTCTCCTACAACTTGCAGAAAAGCGAGTCGACAAATCATAGCCCGTTCGAGCTGGCTACAGGGCAACAACCTTCAACACCTCACACAGTGGCAACAGGCTACGCGGGAAGGAGCCCTGCAGCATTCAAATTTGCTAAGGGATGGCATGAGCAAGCAGACGTAGCTCGTTCCTACTTGGACAAAGCATCCAAGAAAATGAAGAAATGGGCTGACAAGAAGAGGAGGAATGTGGAGTATCAAGTAGGAGACTTGGTCCTCGTGAAGCTCCTTCCCCAGCAATTCAAGTCCTTAAGGAAGGTACACAAGGGCTTGGTGAGAAAATATGAAGGACCATTTCCGGTCGTAAAGAAGGTGGGGAAAGTATCATACCGGGTACAACTACCCCCAAAGCTTAAGATTCATCCAGTCTTTCATGCAAGTTACTTAAAGCCATATCAAGGCGATGCGGATGATCCAAGCCGAGGAGAATCATCAAGAGCCCCAACCGCAGTCATAACCTCTTATGATAAAGAGGTGGAGTACATCTTAGCCGACAGAATCATCCGTCGACGAGGAGTACCGCCAAGTACTGAATACTTGGTAAAATGGAAGGGATTACCAGAAAGCGAAGCAAGCTGGGAAGCTGAGGACGCCTTATGGCAGTTTCCAAAACATATTCAGAGGTTCAAGGAAGGAGATGCGACGAGGACGTCGCCAGATTAGGTGGGGGAGAGTGTTACGCCCCGCGGAATTTTCTAGAGAAATCTTCAAGCTTCCGGGATATTCTAGATTTGTCTAGAGAATTCTTGTATACTCTTGTACATTGTAGAATACTCTAGAAAGAAAGTGTATATTCTAGAGAAAGTCTTGTAAGTGTTGGAGGATTCAAGAACCCTCCACACACATTCTAGAAAGACCCAATTGAGGAGGTGGGAAGTTTCTAGAGTTTGTTCTAGAACTCTCCCTTGGTGCCTATAAAAGGGGTAAGGCCTCATTTGGCCAAGGCACCTAGAAATCACACTTGTATTCTCTCTTTGTGCAATACACTCTCCATTCTCCCAAACTCAAGTGTTACTTGTCTGACTCTTCTTGCACACAAAGGCTTACTTAGCATCACAAGATCGGGAATCGAGCGTGAGTGTCTAAGTGCCGCACGGATTGCTTGAAACAAGTTAAGTCCGTGACAAGCGGCTCTTTTGGCGTGGAAAGCTAGCCTTGACAACAAAAGCCAATCTCTCCTGTCATCGTGGGTTGTCAGAAGGAACCACTGCAATTGGATTGGACTTGGTTGCAACAAGGCTGACAGAGTCATCACTCATATTCACCTTGAGAGTTATGGTTTGAGAGGTACACTTTCGAATCTAAATTTCTCATCCCTCCCTCATCTTCTCAGCTTTGATCTTACAAACAACTCACTTTATGGGACCATCCCCTCCTCCATTCATAGCCTATGGAGACTTACCTATCTTAGCTTGTCCGCCAACCGTCTCTCTGGCTCAATTTCACCTGAAATAGGCCAATTGACTAATCTGAAGACCTTGGAGCTGCACCAAAATCAAATAAGTGGCTCCATCCCCCATGAAATAGGATCTCTCATTTCTCTTATTAAGCTCATTTTGAATTCGAACAATCTCACCGGTTCAATCCCCGCTTCGATAGGGAAATTGGTAAACATAACAACTCTTTACCTTGACAACAACTATTTTTCCGGATCAATCCCGGAGGAAGTTGGGATGTTGAAGTGCCTCGTTGATCTCCAACTTCATAACAACAATCTCACAGGTACAATCCCTACTTCTATAGGGAACTTGGTCAACTTAACAACTCTTCACCTTCACCACAATTATCTTTCCGAATCCATCCCTGAAGAAGTTGGGATGTTGAGGTGCCTCATTGATCTCAAACTCCATGTGAACAATCTCACGGGTACAATCCCTACTTCCATAGGGAATCTGAAATTTCTTGTGTTTTTAATGATGTGTGATAACCACCTTACTGGCTCTATTCCCCTACAACTGAACAATCTTACACGTTTGAGAAATTTGGGAGTTGGTGAGAACATGTTAACTGGTCATTTACCAGAAAACCTATGCTTGAGTGGATCACTTGAAAACTTCACCGCCTGGAACAACAATTTCATTGGACTCATCCCCAAAAGCTTGAAAAATTGTAGCAGCTTATACAGGGTAAGGCTTGAGGGAAACCAACTTTCGGGAAACATATCAGAAGATTTTGGAATATACCCGAATTTGGATTATATATCGATTTGAGTGACAACAATTTCTATGGCGAACTCTCACCAAGATGGGGAAAGTGTAACAATCTAAAAACTCTCAGAATGTCCAACAATAATATTTCTGGAGGGATACCCCCCACATTGGTAGAGGCAACTCAACTTTCTAGACTTGATCTCTCTTCAAATCATTTAGTTGGAGAGATCCCAAGGAAATTCGGTAGTTTGGTTTCGTTGTTTGACCTTAAGTTGAATGACAACCAACTATCAGGTAATATTCCTCCAGAACTCGGCCTCCTTGCAAACTTAGTGACTCTAAATTTGGCTGCTAATAGATTAAGTGGCTCAATCCCTCAAGAGCTAGGGGATTGTATGAGGCTATTGAACTTGAGTTTGAGCAATAATAGACTTGGGGAAAACATTCCTTTGGAACTAGGTCAACTCAATGGCCTTGAAAGTCTTGATTTGGCTGGGAACTTGTTGTCAGGTAAAATACCCGAGCAGTTTGGAGCACTGCAAAGGTTAGAAATGCTAAATCTCTCCCACAATGAGCTCTCTGGATCCATACCATCTTCTTTCGATGATCTGATAAGTCTTACATCAGTTGATGTATCCTACAATAAACTAGAGGGTCCTCTTCCTCATATTAAAGCCTTCTGAGAGGCTCCATTTGAGGTACTTAGAGGTAATGAAGGTTTATGCGGTATTGCTGCTGGTTTGAAGGCCTGCCAGCTTGATGGGGTTCCTAGAAAGAAGGAAAAGAAGTTGCCAATCCTAATTGTACTTCCTATTTTTGGATTTCTAGTTCTTTCCCTCATTGTTCTGGAATTTTTCTTACTATCTTATTGTAAGAAATTGAAGAGCACAACAAATGAGCAAGTAAATAATGCAAATTTGTTTTCAATATGGAGTTATGATGGAAAAATGGTGTATGAAAACATCATTGAAGCGACAGAGAACTTCAGTGACAAATATTGCGTTGGGGAAGGAGGATGTGGTACTGTTTATAGAGCTGCCCTGCCAAATGGTCAAGTACTTGCTGTGAAGAAACTTCACGCATCATCTGATGGTGACTCGGTTAATCAAAAGGCCTTTACGAGTGAAATCAGTACATTAACAGAGATAAGGCACCACAACATCATAAAGCTTTATGGGTTTTGTTCACATCCAAAACACTCATTTTTGGTTTACGAGTTCTTGCATGGTGGAAGCTTGCGAAAGGTACTAGCCTCGAATGAAGAAGCAGTAGAGTTTGATTGGAACAAAAGACTCAATGTTGTTAAAGGTTTGGCAGATGCTTTGTCTTATATGCACCACGATTGTTCGCCTCCAATCATCCATCGCGACATATCAAGCAAAAATGTTTTGTTCGATTCTGAGTACATGGCTCACATCTCTGATTTCGGGACATCTAGATTTATGAAACCTGACTCTTCCAATTGGACTTCATTTGCAGGAACCTTTGGATACACTGCTCCTGGTATGTATAATTGCAAGTTTTTCTTCTCCCCTTTTTATTATCTTCAACTCAACCTTTACATGGCCGTTTTATTTTAGTTTTTAAAGAATCAAGAATATAGCAAGTTTTTGAGCTGCTTATATATTGCTCTACGTACAGAAACACTGAATTTACAAAATGTATATAGGCTTCAAGTCTCTTGAATTATGAACATTCATGAGGAGGCTTTACTCGTTTTCTCGTATAGGAGTGAGCAAGGTACTAATTTGATAACTGGAACTGACTGGACTCCTATTTTCCTGATTTATCCCACTCTCACATACTTAGTCTTGTTAGTGCGTAATTGGAAACATGTACCTCCTTTATGACTTTCTTAATCCCAATCAGGTTTCTATCTTGTAAAGTTTTGCCAATGGCATTCATGTGGCGTATGTTATTTCCTCCTTCATGAACTCTACACAAAACTACAAGTGATTGTCTGCGTTAATTTGAAACTTAACCAATGCTTTAAATAGCAAGAGCATGGTTCTTTCTTCCTCCCATCGAGCCCCTTTTTTGATCAATTATTTTCTTCTCTTGGGCATTTTTTTGGGGGCAGAACTTGCTTATACAATGGAAGTGAATGAGAAGTGCGATGTTTACAGTTTTGGGGTCCTGACACTGGAAGTGATTATGGGGGAGCATCCAGGTGATATTATCTCGTCTCTATCATCATCTTCGTTGTCCTCATCCTCATTATCAATTGGAAATAGGATTTTATTGAAGGATGTGTTACACCAACGCCTCCCGCCTCCTACAAATGGAGTGGCAGAACAAGTAGTGGTTGCTGCAAAAGTAGCATTTGAGTGTCTGAATTCTAGACCACTGTGTCGACCAACCATGCAACAAGTTGCTAGGAAGCTGTCAAATCCGAGGCCATCTCTGCAAAATCAGTTACACTTGATTACATTGGGAGAACCCGTTGACACCAACTGTTCACTTCTTGAGTTTCCCTGACTTAGCTCTTCTGGGTTTTTTAAACCCCCCAGATTTTACTGTGATTTTTCAATTTCATCCTTCTTTCGTCTGCTTTCTGTGATCTTTTGTGTTTTTGTTGATGTTGAACATAATGATATATGATGTCACATAGACTTTCATTCGAATGCAACTTCTATGCGCTTCAGTTATCTACTGTTATGGTCAAACAGCCAAATCTTTTGGGGTGCTAATTCAAATGAAACAAAAGAAAGGGTGATTTGTTCCCAGCACTATACAACAGACTGATATACCAAAAAATACATTGTAAGATTTTGAACCCAAAAAGTCCCTTACCATCCGTGTAATCCCATATTACCCTTCCATTTCCTATTGACTTTCACGGAAGCACTAAACGACCTCCCAAAATAAGCGGAGTTCTCCACAATACAGGGATAATTCATTCTCTCGATTTGTTCTTACATCAGTTGATGTACTCTACAATCAACTGGAGGGTCCTCTTCCTCACATCAAAGCTTTCCGAGAGGCTCCATTTGAGTCACTCAGAGGTCACATAGGCAATGCTGCTTGTTTGAAGTCTTTCCAATCTGCTGGGGTTCCAAGAAGGAAGGGCGAAAAATTGGTAGTACTAGTTGTACTTCTTGTTTTGGGATTTCTGCATATTTCACTCTTTTCGGATATGGAGCTATGATGGGAACATGGTGTCTAAAAGCATCATTGAAGTGACTGAAAACTTCAGTGCCAAACTAAGGCTTGGTCTGTGTTTTCGAGTCAAGACTTTCTTCTCCTCCATGCCCGTCATTATCAAGTCTTACATGAGGAGGACACATTACTTTTTGCTACGAAAATTAAAGCCCCTGGTTTTTTGACTAGTTACAATATCTTCAACTATGTGGATCCGTTAGTAGTCATCCTGTTTCTGGTAGATTACCTCCTTACTTCAGATATAGTGACTTCTGTGTGTGGCCCGTGGTCTCTGGTTCGAGTCCTTCCTCTGGTTCACGGTTGATCAAGCTCTCTCCACCTAGCCTGCACCACGAAGCACGACTAAAGACCACACCGGAGGAGCCCCGGAATGGCCCTCCGGCGCGAGGATGAGTAGAGTGCAGAGAAAGAGAGAAAGAGCAAGGGTTTCAAGTATTGAGAGTGTGTGTACCTTTAGGGCTGTGAACCTTCTGTTATTTATAGAACCTTCCTAGCTTGCTCTCCAAGTACTATCACGTGCTCTGCACGGGCTGGGTGACGTCGTTGTGATGTCACTAGATTAGATATTTGTAACCGTTTGAGCGTGAGCTGTCCTTTCCCATGTGCTTCCATCATTATCTCCGTAACCGTTTCAGCACGTGGGAGACAGATGTGCCTCCGTGGGTGGCTGGGCTTGCCTGAGGCTGAGCCCAGCAAGAGTCCGAGCCCGCTATGGGCCGAGCCCAGCATAGACCATATGCAAACACCATTTGTTGAGAACCGTCGGCAATGTCCACCGTGCGTGAGCATCGTCGGCTAGGGCAGCCACTGATATAGCTGTGTGGGCTCGTCGACCTTCGGCTAGTAGCCGAGCGTTCTGTGTTTGGCCTACTACAATAGCCCCTCGATCTCTGCCGACGCCGAGCGCAAGGTAGGGATTGATACCAAACTTCTGGCCGAACGTGGAAAATGCCGAGGATAGATTATTGATGATGGAAATGGGATCAAGCTGGACTTAACCCGTCTTTTCATCTGCACAGGGTAACCGTCAGGGGCGGCCCCCAGTGCGAGAACGCCAAGTGTCACTGTGCAGTTGGGTACGGCTGGCGAGAGGACGGTTGGCGTGGGGGAAAGTTTCTGCAGGCTGTCACTTCCACGCCACTTGTCACACGTTGAATGGACGGCCGTTCGGTGGTGTAATAACGGGCGGGAAACTCAAAAACCCTAGCCCTAGCTCTATAAAAAGGGGCGACGTGAGGAGAGAGAAGCCATCGTTGCTTTCTCTCTCTAGACCTCCATTGCCAGAGCTCCTTCCTGCGCCCGTTCATCCTCCACTTCTGATTTACAGCAGTTTTGGCACCAGATCTTGCTAAAAATCACAGGTACGAGTTCGATTTTCACTTCTCTATGCGTTTTTATAGTTTTCACATGCTTTTCCTGTCATTTCCCTGGGTTTTTGGTGTTTTTTTGTTCTGTGTGAACAGTACGAAGCCTGGAGATGAACGAACTGTTCATCGTCGCCTTCAACCTGTTCTTCCGAGCACAGGTCCTCTCAATGATCTTGTGCTTGGCTGATGTTTTAGGTTGGCCGTGCCCCATGTAGGTAATAGAGGGTTTGGCCGACGGTAGGCTTGGCCGAGCCCCACTTTTTAGTTGTTTAGGCCGATCCCCGGCTGAGTCCCAGGGTTTCCCGAGCTCGAGTCTTCATAGGATAGGAATGGTGGGCCAGTAGGTAGCCGAGCGTAGAGATCCTTGCCTTCTGGCCGACGACGAGGTTTCTCATTGTTTTCTTTTATTTTTGTTAGGTCTGGCTCACCAAGTCATTGTCATCTCTTCTGACTCTGAGAGCTCCGGAGACGGCTCTACTGAATTATTTATCCGAGATTATCTGGAGAGGCGACGAAGCCGACGACAGTCTTCCTCAATTGCGTCCAACATGTCGGATGCTAGTGACTCCAACGCCGAGCGCGTCCATGAGTACGACGACGGGTTCAACACCGAACCCGAGATATCCTTTTCTTCATCTACTCATTCAGATGCGGAGCACGAGTTAGGCCCTGAGGCCGAGTCCAGGTTTCTCTCAAGAGCCGAGGCTCAAGCCTCCTCTCGTTCCATGCCAAGTGAAACGCCTTCCGTAGATAGGGAGGTAGCCGGCCTCTATGACAAAGGTCAAGTGTGTCCTCACGCTCACTTCTTCAGCGGGCAACCCGAGGAATACGAGGATTTCTGCCGTACCTACAACATTCCCGACGACGTTGTTGTCAGCCGCGTCGTCAGCAACCGTATTAGGGACAAATTAGCGGACCGTCCCGAGCATATCACAATCCCTCTTATGGCCATCTGCGAGGTCGGGCTCCGTTTCCCTCTTCACCCGTTCTTGAGAGAACTGCTTTCTAGGTTTAACCTGGTACCCCACTACTTTGCCATCAATAGTTATAGGATAGTGATGACGGTAATTAAGTTGAAGGAACTTCATGGCTTGGATTTTACGATCTCCGACCTCTTCTATACGTACATCATGTCTAGGTATGGCGCCACCGAGCGTCGCTACCTATCTACGCGAAGTGGAAAGGAGCCGCTTGTGGACGGCCTTCAGGACACAGACAAATGGGCAAATTTTTACGTTGAAGTGAGCGGAAATTATGAGTTCGGCGACCAAACGTCTAGGTTGTACCATGTGCCGAAGATAAAAGATTTCCGAGGTTTTTTTTTTTCCCTTTATCCTGCCGAGCACGATATTTATCATTAGTCACCCTTGACTCTTCTTTTAACTTGTTAATTTTCTACTGTAGATCACCGAGCAATCACGAAGCGGGAGCAATCGTTGGCTGTCGAGAAGCACGTAGAAAATCTCCTTGCACTTATCTGTCGAGACGCACCGATGATTCTCGGATACGAGCCTTCTTACAAGGGTAAGCTGAAGAGAAGGGAGAAAAAGACTGGCCTGAGCACGAAAAAGAAGGGAAAGAAGGCTGCCGAAGTTCAGGGAGAGGACAAGGACCCTAAGCCGAGCAAGGCAACAAAGGGCAAGCGTGTCAAGTTCCCGACTTTGAAGAAGTCAGCTGACTTCTGGTTCCAGCAGAGTCAGCCTTCTGGATTTGAAGGTATTGATCTCGAACCCATTCGTACCCTTATCCCCCAGTTTGCCGACGTCATGGGCCGAAGAAACGTGGTGAAGATGAACATCAGGGACGGTGCCCTGGATAGACAAAAAGCAGCCGCCGAAGCCGAGCGTGCTGCCAAGAAGCAGAAAACAACGCACGACTTCTTCCCAGCCAAGCCCCCAACGCCGCTTGCGAAGGACAAAGATCAGACGGGGTCTTCGGCTGCGGGTGCCTCTAAGGCTCCAGAAAAGGCGTCAGGCTCGGGTGGCCAAATGGTTGTTCAGGAGTTTGCTCCTTCCTTCGCCATGGCCGAAGGTAGAGTTATTTCTGTTAATGACAGCGTGAAGCTGGAGCCTGGGCTGGTCCTTACGATGCTCCAAGGTTTGGCGTTGCCAAACGACATGATGAAAGTCCCCGAGGAGCTCCAGCCGAGCCTGGTTCATGCCAGTGCTTATATCGTTCAGGTATGGATCGAATCTCGATTCCTTTCCCAGTCCTTCATATGTGTTACTGATGTTGTTGCCTTTGTTATCATGCAGGCCGGACAGGCCATACTTCGGGCATACAACCAAGCCACCCTCCTTACTGCCGAGCGCAAACGCTACCACGCCGATCTGAAGGCCGAGCGTGAGAAATCAAGGAGCTACAAGGGGAGCCTGCAGACGGCGAAGACCCAGATTGCAGAGCTCGAGAGGGAGAAGGAGGAGATGGCAGAGAAGCTGAAGAAGGCCGAGCGCGAGCTCGGTCAAGTGGTTAGGAGGGAGAAGAGGAAGATGAAGGAGGTTGATCAGAAGGCGTACCAAGCAGGTTATGACCGTGCCGGCCAAGAATATAGGAGGGACGCTCGGTCAATGGTGAATGACCATCTCCAGGAAAAATTACCCATTGCTTACAAAGCGGGATACAAGGCCGGTGTTGCGGCCATCGGCGAAGGAATGCAGCTGGAGCTTGACCTGAGCCGAATCCCAGCGCCAACTGTTCCCGAGCTTGAACTCCCTTATACTGAGGAGGAGTGTGCTCCGTTGCCGGACGAGGAATTTCCTGAGAGTGAGGAGGATCTCGAGGACCTCACTGTTGTTGATTTATCCGAAGATGATGCTGGCAAGAAAAAGGGCAATGGCGATGAACTTGCTGCCGATGCCAGTATGGACGTTGAGAAGGAAAAAGAGAAGGAGGCGGATGCTGGGGATGCTGACAATGCTGTTGTCGAGCACGCTGCTGATACGACTGCGGATGCCACTGCTCAAGTTTGATCATTATGAGTTTTAGTTTGAATTTTTGAACTATTTTGGACTGGACGGCGCCGAACACCGGTGTTTGCCGTTCCAGATGTAATAGTTGTTGGGGGTCGGCATCGAACGATTTACCACGCCGTACCTTCTGTTAGGAGTTTCTGCTACACTTTTCTTTGAATGAATGAATGTGTGCTTTCCTTTGTTTCAATGAACTTCGTTTTTCCGTGCCTGATCAATCTGTGTTTTGGCCTTGTGAAAATTTGTTTTGTAGCCTTGCATGCTTGGATTGGTAGATATCCGTAGCCCCCACTTTGGTCTGGGTTTGGTGTGATAGTGTTTGCTTGATGTAGGGTGGTTGCAGCCGAGCCTTGACCAAAGTAGGATGTTTTAGTTACTTTAGGATACAACTGTTTAGTGGGTGGTTTGCTCACCACAGTGTGAGTGTAACCTGACTGTGGCCGACCTTACTGTCTTGCCAAGTCAAACCGAAGCCCACATTCCAGTCGTAATGTGTGTTATGGGCTCGGTGGACCATATGTCCCTATGCTTCTTTGGGCAGCAAGTATGGCCGAAGCTGACCCTGAGGGCCGTTTGTGGGTGTGACCGAGGTCATCGTTTGTGGGAGGCAGAGTTTGCCGACAGTAAAAATGTAAGCGAGATGTTTGAAAAAATACTAAGTTACATAAATGGAGATAAATGATTGCCGAACAAAAAGTAATATTCCCATTAAGTTACTGAGACGAAAAGACAAGCAGTCAGCAGCCTAGGCCATTCTTGGAAGTTAAAAAGACTTAATAGAATCTGACGAGTAAATGATAAAGGAGCATTTTTTAAAACATAGTTTGTGAAAACAGGTAGTTTGGCCGAGCATGGATTTGAGGATCACATGTATGCCTTCTTGAGGTTCTGGGCGTTCCAAGGGTTGGTGAGCACCTTCCCATTCATGTCCTCCAGTATGTATGCGCCTTCGCCAGCAATCTTGACAACGCGGAAGGGTCCTTCCCAGTTCGGCATGAATTTCTTCTTCTTAGTCGTGTGGACCACTTTTCGCCAAACTAAGTCGTCGGGCTTGAACTTCTTGAGGCGCACACTGCGGTTATAGCCCTTGGCTACTTGCTGTTGATAGTCGGCAAGCTTCAGCCGAGCGTCGTCACGCTTTTCTTCGGCGAGAATGAGCTCCTGGGCGACAGCCTCATCATTGGTAATGGGATTGAAAGTCTCAGTTTGGAGGGTGGGGAACTTAGATTCCAAAGGTATGACGGCCTCCATGCCGAACGCCATGGAGAAGGGAGTTTGTCCTGTGGAACGGCGAGGCGTAGAGCGATAGGCCCAAAGAACCCTCGGCAGCTCCTCTGCCCACTTTCCTCGTTTTGAAGTCAAGCGACGTTTAATCCCGGCACAGACTGTCTTGTTTGAGGCCTCGGCCTGGCCGTTCCCTTGAGGGTACACTGGAGTAGAATTAAAGAAACGGATGCCGAACTCTGCTAGGAGACTCGAGAGGCCGTTCCCAACAAACTGCGTGCCATTGTCGGACACTATTGCGTACGGCACGCCGAACCTGGTAATGATGTTTCTCCAAACAAATCGGCGAACGTCAGCCTCGGTTGTTGTTACCAACGGTTCGGCTTCTACCCATTTGGAGAAGTAATCCGTTCCTGTGATGAAGAACTTGAAGCCGCCAGGGGCGGTTGGAAGCTTCCCGATGATGTCGAGCCCCCATTGGGCAAATGGCCAAGGGCTGGTGATGGGGGAGAGATGCTGTGCAGGCTGCTTCGGTATTGGAGAAAACAACTGGCAGGGTCGACATTTGCGGACCACTTCTTCGCAATCCTTCTTCATATTCTTCCAGAAATAGCCTTGACTGAGCGCTCTCTGGCATAAGGAACGTCCGCCAGAATGGCAGCCGCAGCTGCCTGAGTGAAGCTCGTTGAGGATCGTGGGTACCTGCGTAGGGTGGACGACGAGTAGGTACGGCCCAGAGATGGACTTTCGATAGAGTTGGCCGCTGTCGGATAACCAGTAGTATGCAGCCTTATTCCGGATTCGGTAAGCTTCCTTCTTGTCATCGGGTAGAGTGTTGGTCCTGAGGAAGTCCACGATCTCATCCATCCAGCTTGGGCCGAGCTCGATGTTCAGTACTTCGGGGGGAGCGTCAAAGCTTGGTTGACTGATGCAGCCGAAGTTGATAGTGCGGAATTCTGAGGCCTTGGAGGCCGACGCCAACCCAGCAAGAGCGTCGGGGTGGGCATTGTGTTCCTGGCTGATCTGCTCGATTTTGAAACTTTTGAACTTGGTGATAAGCTCTGCTGCCGTCGTCTGATACTTCATCATTCTTGGGTCCCTGGCCTCGTAGTCCCCTAACACCTGATTCACAATCAGTTGAGAGTCGCAGTAAACAACGAGGTCATCTGCTTGCATTGCTGAAGCTGAACGTAGACCTGCAAGGAGGGCTTCATACTCGGCCTCATTGTTAGTGGCGGGGAAGTCAATGCTGATGGAACTTTCATGCAACGTCCCACAAGGGGAAACCAAGACTACACCCGCGCCTACTCCATTGCTGTTGGAGGCGCCGTCGACGTGAAGCCTCCAGGTGTCGCCTTGAAAAAGTAGCCAAGGCCTGTCTTCTGCTGTTTTTGCCGTCGTAGCTGGTGAAGGAGAAGTTTTGTTGAGCTCGGCGCTGTCTTCAGGGGTAAGTTCGGCGATGAAGTCGGCGAGGACCTGGCCTTTGATTGCTGTCCGAGGTTCGAAGTGGATGTCGAAGTTGGCAAGTTCGACAGCCCACGTCGAGACTCGATTTGAGAGGTCGGCCTTTCGAAAGAGAGCTTTGAGGGGGTACTCTGTTAAGACCGTGATAGTGTGGGACTGGAAATAGGGAAGTAGCTTTCTTGCTGCCGAGACTAGAGCCAGAGCCAATTTCTCCAAAGGGAGATAGCGTGTTTGTGCGGGGAGAAGTGTCTTGCTGGTAAAGTAGATGGGCATGTCGTCGGCGCCCTGCCTTTGCTGAGAAGTGTCTTGCGTGTTTGAGCGGAGCTGACGGCATGGGCCGAGACTGCCAAATACAGATAGAGCATTTCGAATTCCGCTGGCTTCACTAATAGTGGTGCCGAACACAAGTAGCTCTGGAGCTCGGCCAACGCCTTGTCGCACTCCTCCGTCCATTCGAAGTTCCTTCTACTTTTCCCTTTCAAAGCATGAAAAAATGCGTGGCACTTGTCCGAAGACTTGCTGATGAAGCGGTTGAGAGCGGCGGCCATGCCGGTGAGCTTTTGAACCTCTTTGATCGTGCGTGATGGGCGCAAGTCTGCCACAGCTTTGATCTGGTTGGGATCGGCCTCAATGCCGCGTCGGTTGACGAGATGGCCAAGAAACTTACCGGCGCTCACACCGAAGGCACATTTCTCTGAGTTGAGGCGGAGCTTGTGGAGTTTGAGGACGTCGAACACCTCTTTCAGCTCGGCAAGGTGGTTACTCTCCTTCTGACTCTTGACGACAAGGTCGTCGATATATGCCTCCAGGATGTGGCCGATCTGGTCGTGAAGCATTTTGTAGATTGCCCGGTTGAAAGTGGCGCCTGAGTTTTTGAGACCAAATGGCATGACTCGATAGCAGAAAATGCCATGCGGAGTGATGAAGGCTGTCTTTTCCATGTCATCGGGGTCCATAGCTATCTGATGATAGCCACGATAGGCGTCGAGGAAACTGAACCGAGCATGACCTGCTGTGGTGTCAACTAACTGGTCGATTTTTGCTAGGGGGAACCAATCCTTGGGACAGGCATCGTTGAGGTTAGTGTAGTCGACGCAGACTCGCCACTTGCCATTTTTCTTTTTGACTACAACTGTGTTGGAGAGCCAGGTAGGATACTGTACCTCCTGGATTGCATTGGCCTCCAGCAAACGATTGACTTCTTCAATGACGGTGTCGGCATGCTCGGGAGCAGAGCGTCGAGCCTTTTGCACTACCGGTTTGGAGTCCTTCTTGATGTTGAGTGAGTGGCAGATGAAGTTAGGGTCGACGCCGGGCATCTCATGAGGCGTCCAAGCGAAGACGTCCATGTTGTCCTTCAGAAATTGAAACATCTCTTCACGCTCGGCGTCGCTCAGGGAAGAGCCGAGCAGAAAGTATCGAGATCCGTCGTCATTGATGGGCATCTGGATCAGCTCCTCTTCAGCTTTATCTTCTGCCTTATGGCCGACGTCCTCGATGACGGCCATGTCAGGGATTTCAACCCATTGGACTTGTTTTGCTTTAGAGGAGGTGTGGACGGCTGAGACGTAGCATTTTTTGGAGGCGACTTGGTCGCCTCGCAGGTCCTCCTGTCTGCCATTGGTACCAATGAAACGGACGACCTGGTGGTAAGTGGAGGCAATGGCCTGCATGCTGTGCAACCAGGTTCGGCCGAGGATGGCGTTGTATGGGCTTGGAGCGTTGACGACGATGAATTCGACGGAAACAGTCCTGGAGCCGACGACGACCGGAAGGTGGATTTTGCCAATCGGCCAGACAGGAGCTCCGTTAAATCCGATGAGAGGAACTTCTGTGTCTTGCAAGGCCGACTCTGGGAGATCTAGCTTCTTGAAAAGATCGTAATACATGACTTCAGCCGAGCTTCCTTGGTCGATGAGGACACGTTTGACGTCGTGGACGCCAATTTGAACAGTAACAACGAGTGCATCAGAGTGGGGAGTCTGCACGTGTTCAAGGTCGCGCTCGGTAAAGGTTATCGTCCATTTGGGAACCTCCTGTGGGTACGGGCGCTTGGATCCACACCCGACAGAGAGTACCTGTTTGGAGGATGAAGCTTGAGTGATGTCGGCTCGAAGGGTGCCTTCGAGTTCCTTGGTTACTGGACTGTGGATAACATGTATCAACGGCCTTGGTTCGTTGGGGTTGGGGTTGCCTGTTGGTTGTCGGGCGGGTGTCTTTGCTCGGTCAATGTATTGATCGAGGTGACCTTGGGCAACAAGTTTCTCCAGGAGAGCCTTGTAAGGTGCGCAGGCCGTGGTGTAGTGGCCAAGTTCGTTGTGGTAGGAGCATTTCTTCCGTGGATTCTGATCTGGTTGACCAGTGTCCGTGCCGAGCTTGCAAGTTGGCCATTCGAACCACGGTTGCCTCATGATCTCCTTCAGGAAAGACCAAATGGGTTCCTTGAAGTAAGTGGTCTCGGCGACATAGTCATGCACCTTCGGTTGACGTTTCTTGCCGTCCTTGATATTGTTCACATGTTTCTTCGATTGGGGTTGCTGGGTGATGATTGGTGCGGGCAGCTGTTGGGTGGCAGAGGGAATGGTCGTGATTGTGCTCGGCATGCCCTGCGCCGCCCTGTCAGCATAGAATTCTTCTAGTGCACAGAACCGCTCGACAACGCGCATCAGTTCTCCCATGCCGTGTGGCGGACGGATGGCAAGTTCATCGAGGATCTTGCTGCCTGTTTCCAAACCATTTTTAAAGGTACGCGCAGCCCAGTACTCGTCTATCCCAAGGATTTCGTTGAAGAGTTGCCAGTAGCGCTCGGCGTACTGTCTGAGGGTCTCGGCTGGGAGCTTCCTCATCTGGGACAGTGACTCTGGTTCCTTGGCAGTCTTGTTGCTGGTGATAAAGCGAGTGTTGAATGCACGTTCGAGGTCGGCGAGATTCCGAATGGATCCAGCGGGCAACTTGTTGAACCACTGGAGTCCAAGGGAGCCGAGGCTGGAGGGGAACGCCTTGCACTTGATTTCATCCTTCTGGGTGCAGAGCTCGATTGTTTGGCGGAAGTGGATGAGATGAGTGTAGGCTTCACAAGTGGAGGGGTCGAACTTGGTGAACTTGGGCAAGTGAAAGGTGGATTCAGGTGAAGTGTTGATGATGTGGGAGGTGAAGGGCGAAACGCCGAGGTCCTTCAACTGTCTCTCGAATCCAGGACGTGGGGGTTTGTCGAACTCGTCCGTCTTCGTCCTTTTGGAATCTCTCCCTTTGGGCTCCTTGGCAGTTGCCTTCTCACCGTCTCGGTGCCTGAGTTTGTCTCTCAGGTCGGTTGTCGTTCGGCGTGGGCCGTCAATGGACTTCTCTCTGTTACGACGGGCGTTGTGCTCGTCATGCACCTTTTCGTCGCCGACTTCTTTCCCGCGCCGTCGGCGGATCTCAGCATCCTGGTTCTCTGGTGGGATCTCGCCGAGGCATTCGGAGACGTGTCGCCTGGTTTGTACGGAATCTCGGCTTTGGTTTGAAATCGTGGTGCGAGAGAATTCCGCACGTCCAGTCGAGTACGTGCTTGTGAACGACTCAGTGTCTCGCGTCCTGGTGCGTTCTTGGTGGCTTCTGGAACGATGCGCTCCAGATGCGGTTGACTGTTTGTAGAGAATGATTTCTCGAGCGTCACCAGGCGCAGGGGTGAAGCCAAGCCTGTCCTTAACAGATCCGCCTTGGCCTACCTCTTGTTGGTGTGCCTGGGGTGGCGGAGGAGGTGGCGGTGGTGGTGTTTGCCTCCGTCGCCTCGCGCTTCCACCAGATCTAGAGGTGGCAGGGATCGCTGTTTGCTGAATGTGCTGCTTCATTTGGGCCACCTCCGCCCTCAACGCAGCCAGCTCGTTGTCTCGTTCGTCGTCTCTGCGTTGCAGCAGGCGGATGTAGCTCGCCGTGATTTCCTCCGTGGCTGGTGATAGCCCGGCGCTTGCTGGGAGTGAGATTGACATGTGCCTCTCCAGGGGTGGAAGGATGACGTTTCCACTGGCGTCTTTGGCCCCAGAGACGGTTACGTCTGTGAGATCTCCGCCCATTGTGGTTGGATTTGTGGTTGTTTGTGGAGGAAGGGAGGTTGGTTTTGAGAGAGGAATGAGCCGTTTGGATCAGAAGTAGGTTCACGTCGGGTTCACCAATTGTGTGGCCCGTGGTCTCTGGTTCGAGTCCTTCCTCTGGTTCACGGTTGATCAAGCTCTCTCCACCTAGCCTGCACCACGAAGCACGACTAAAGACCACACCGGAGGAGCCCCGGAATGGCCCTCCGGCGCGAGGATGAGTAGAGTGCAGAGAAAGAGAGAAAGAGCAAGGGTTTCAAGTATTGAGAGTGTGTGTACCTTTAGGGCTGTGAACCTTCTGTTATTTATAGAACCTTCCTAGCTTGCTCTCCAAGTACTATCACGTGCTCTGCACGGGTTGGGTGACGTCGTTGTGATGTCACTAGATTAGATATTTGTAACCGTTTGAGCGTGAGCTGTCCTTTCCCATGTGCTTCCATCATTATCTCCGTAACCGTTTCAGCACGTGGGAGACAGACGTGCCTCCGTGGGTGGCTGGGCTTGCCTGAGGCTGAGCCCAGCAAGAGTCCGAGCCCGCTATGGGCCGAGCCCAGCATAGACCATGTGCAGACACCATTTGTTGAGAACCGTCGGCAATGTCCGCCATGCGTGAGCATCGTCGGCTAGGGCAGCTACTGATATAGCTGTGTGGGCTCGTCGACCTTCGGCTAGTAGCCGAGCGTTCTGTGTTCGGCCTACTACATTCTGGCATGGCTTATGTGCATATTTTGAACAACGTACTTCAGTAGATATTTGACGGTGCGGACCTTTTAAATACCGAATGCCCACACTCGAAAGTCAAGTCTTTGCATTAAACACAAGTGTTCGGGTAACAGTCATAGTAACCTATGTGGTATGGTACACAAACAGGTCTACCTACAACAGTAGGACCTGTGCATCTATAACCCTACAGA
Source organism: Rhododendron molle (assembly GCA_025413875.1). NCBI lineage: Eukaryota > Viridiplantae > Streptophyta > Magnoliopsida > Ericales > Ericaceae > Rhododendron > Rhododendron molle. The sequence continues at coordinate 37,627,761 of CM046398.1, read as the reverse complement.
TATTTCATTCTTGTCATTACAGCAATTTATCACACTTTATGTTACCGGTCTTCACTGAAATCCCCAACTGCACCTTTTTCGCCCTATGCCAAGACTCTGTCGTAAGCATTACTTGAAGAGGTTTTTTTCCATCGCATTCAAAGTGAAAAAATGCCTTTTTTAAGATATCATTCTATTATAATATCATTTTCAGAAGAATACCATTTCAAATAGGGAAATGCTAAAAATGCCTAGAAAGATCAATGTTCCAATATTCTGTTCTACTAGAGGTTGGGCACACGCATCAGTTTTTACAATTACATCGATCTACATGCAATGCGCGAGCCAGAAAAATGGGCTAGTTCCAGGAGGAATCTCATTCGCAATTAAAAGGAAATTTTGCTCGGAAGGAGTTAAATTTGTTTGAGAGAGAGAGAGAGAGAGAGAGAGAGAGAGAGAGAGATTTACAGCGAAAGGTAATGCATTAGAACAAATCCTTATGCAGATGAAATGGGAACAAACAGAAGTGAACTTTTGAAGATGAAGAATTTGTGGTGGGTAGTGTGTAGATGTCGCGGGGAAGTTTCTTTCATGGTGGGGATAGAAATGAGCAAGCAGTTAGGAGTATCTTTTTTGAAGTTGGAATTTGTCTTTTTTGGCCTTACGGTTATGAAGTTATGATTAGTATTTTTAAAGCAACTAATGGAATTTGATTTGGGCAATTTTGGAATTGGAAAAATCAACACAATGACACAAAAAAGTGACATCATACTTGTGCTCCCCCTTTCTATATTAGAATAGAAAAATAGGTATCTGTGGTAAATGCTGGTGGGATGTCTCGACTCTCAATATAACTCACTACCCAGTGAGAGGGGGAAGGGCAACAAGGCATGTCCCACGTCGAGTCTTCGTATTCGGCAAGGCACTAGCAATACTATCTCTGTCCAGTACATATATAGAATCCTGTTATTACAGTGACCTCTAACACTAACAAAGATCGATAAACTTTTGTAGTGGATTTCGAGTTCCTCGGTAATTCTAAGGATAGAACTTTACACCTGAAAAGAACGTCGACATTAGTTTAAGAAAGTGGTGGTGGATTGCGCTGATGTTGCAAGCTGCTGAACAGTCTTTCAGGATGCTCCATTCTTGCCATAATGAGCAACGTAGAAGACTAATGTAGGAAGGGGTAAAGTTGGTCGCGATTTAGAACATGCTTGCCTTCTTTCCCTGCGCAAGAAAGGAATCAAGAATTCATGCAACGTGGAGGTGTGATTGAAGGAAAACAAGGAAAGGAAAAAAACTTTTAATCGTGCTTGGATTAAAGATTTGTCGAGGGAAAATAAAGTGCTATGGATTTGCCCTCTTGATTTGTTCAACTTACCTATACTGTGGTGCACTGATAACGATGACAGGAAGAATTGAAGGACAGAGCTGTGACCCAAGTCTTTGCCCTCTTGATTTGTGCAACTTACCAGTACTGTGGTGCACTGATAACAACTACGGGAAGAATCGAAGCACAGAGCTGTGTCCCAAGTCAAGTCTTTGCCCCTCTTGATTTGTGCAACTTACCAATACTGTGGTGCACTGATGACGACAATGAAAAGAATCGAAGGACAGAGCTGTGTGCAAGGGTGGGGTGCCAACGGCCATGGCACCAGGTAGCTTTCAGATAACATGACCCATACATGTATTTGATACATAGACTAATCTACCTTGTGATGGGACGCACAAACGACAGTTTGATGTGATCTTTTCATTGTGAAGAACTTAATATTTCCGTAATCAGAGCAATATTGTAAAAGTATGACACTTAGTACTACTTAGCCAGTAGCCAATAAGAAATTACTGTTAGTCAAGCTAGATTTATTAGATTGGAATTGGTTGTAAAAGGGCTGGCAGAGTCATCACTCATATTGACCTTCAGAGTTATGGTTTGAGAGGTACACTATCGAATCTAAATTTCTCATCTCTCCCTCATCTTCTCAGCTTTAATCTATACTACTTCTTTTAAATGTACGAAGATGTTTCCTTCTTTTTCTTTGCCACAAATGCCCCTTTCAATTGCAAGTAATCTCTACCCCACCCCACACCTCTTCCCAAACGTTACAATGCAACACCCCAACGATCTTACCAGACATAACCCCAAATGCCTCTCCTCACCCTTACAAGTAATCTCTCCCCCACCCCACACCTCTTCCCAACCATTACAATGCAAAACTCCAACGATTCCACCATACAAAACCACAATCCCCTCTCCTGGCCCCCCCCCCCCAAAAAAACACTACAGCCTCCCTTTGTCAGCCCATGTTCTCCACAACCGCCGCCGCCAGCCCACAACCACGGCTCCAACTACAACATATCGGAGAGAACTCAAGTGTATCCCACCAGAAGTCCAAGACAGGTAAGGCAAGCATTCAACTTTCCTCCTGCTTTCCTCGCTGCGTCACTTATGTCGACGACTCTGTAGACCACAATTTCGCCCACAAACTGTTTGACAAAATGTACCTTTGATTAATTTGCGAACACGTTCCCCCTTCCAATGACACCGTCCACCGATAACGACAACTCTATAGACCATAATTCCGCACACCAACTGTTTGCCAAAATGTGGCTTTTAAGTCTTTCGGTTGGAAGATGGTTTTATAAGGGCCAAATGAAGATGCCGAACGTGACAGGAGCAATTTAACAATAACAGTCAAAGTTGAGATGCTATAATAAAAGCAAGGTGAAAGGATACACCAAGACTTTATTTGAAAAATGGTGGAAAAATATTTTCGGAGAATGGCAAACCCAAAGACAACTTACACCACTTTGGAAAAAATACAGATTCCAGAAAAGCTTTTGGACCTTTTACATGTGAAATTGGTTACATCTCTCTACATCACAAACCACTAACAAAGTTTAGAAAACAAAACAATTATTTGATATACGAAAGTGTGACCTGTATTTGAGAAGAGAACTCATAGTCCCTGTGGTCCCGAGTAATAACTCCAGTTGTTCTCACTTCTCACTAGCATGTTTGCTACTTCCGTTGGCTTCTTCCTTGTCCATATATGAGTTACATGTGTACTACAAGTTTACAACTTGATTGAAACTGTTTGCTACACGGAATCGAAACGACAGAGGAAGAAGAACTATGCCAAAAATAGTATACAAAGAAGTTCTGACTTCGTAAGTGTAGATTTAAGATATGTCAAGCTTCATTCCAACTTCCAAAGCTGAAACTTTGTAAAAAATTACTGTTTTTTTCTTTCTTTTTGGGAAAAAATAATTACAGAAATGTTTGCACATGCATTGTTTTGACAATTATGTAATAGTTGGCTCGATCATATTGGTGGTGTGTTTGATTCCATAAGTGTATATTTGCAAATCTGCATTTATGACCTGCCGAAAGTGTACTTTCTTTTAAAAGCCGGAAGGTGTTTCCTATTTTATTACAATTACAATCCTACCGGAATACTAAAGGTCGTGTTCGTTATGCATAAACTGGTTAAGGAACTTTGATGTATTAGTTGTTTAATTGTTTTAATGACTTGTTCACGTTCCACTCTTTGTCCCCCAAACATGATGCATAAGCATCAAAACTGAGATCACTGAGGGGTGGATTGGTCCTTATTAATGTATATTATTGTTGTCTTCTTCAAAAGTTGAATTAACTAATTCCAAAACTTATAATCTTTTTAGCTTTGTTACGATTTTCCTTGTAATGATCATGTCAAGGTTCGAATGGAAGGACAACTGCACACAAACTCACTCATCGAAGAGCAGAAAACCAGCCACATCTACCAGTTCATAGATTTTCAACACAACGTCGTCTGGAAAAAAAAAACAACCAAATGGAGAGACGACGTCTGCCAGGTACTGTTTTTTCCTCCATTTCGTTTTCCCCCAGACTTTGTTTGGAAGTTTGGATTCCCCTAAATTACAAATCAAATGCTATGGACTCTGCAGCTACAACAAATGAGAAGCTATAGCTCAGGCCAATCCCCACTTCCCATCCATTTGGAAGGGGTACAATAAAACGGTCATGGTACCAAGAACAAAAGAAAAAACCTATGTTTACTCCCAAATAACAAACCAAATATAAAATCACTGTCCACATAGACAAAGGACAGGGGTAGGTTCCCTTGGTGACGTATTTAGTTGTTTATATTGAGACGGGAACATTCATTTTCTTTATCCTCTCTTCCTTGTGACCTCATAAAATATTTCTGAATTGCTATCTCTGAATTGCTACTTGGAGTCATTTCACGCTTAATGCAGTTGGAAGTTATTTTGCCAAGAAGTTTAGTTTTAAGGAGTTCCCTTATCTGCCACATTCCAAAATGGATCATGGGAAAAAGAAACAAAAACACCCTGAAACCAGTAAGGGTCCTTTTCAAGAGTCGTAGAAAATCCCATGGCTGGAATATGTCTTTTCATTCCCTATGATTGCCATGTCAATGAATTAACCACTCACCAACCACTCCTAAATTCTATCTTGGTGGGCTTTTCGTCACCAAACCACCCCTTCACTTAAAAATTATATCTTGGGTAAGGAACTCCACGTCAATGGTGCACTTGACCGATAAGGGCGCAAAAAAGTTGGTAAAGTGGCATTGTAACCCTTGGTAAATTTCAAATGTCATGTTTTTGCACACGTATTGGTCGGGTGTATTCCTAACATCCCTGAATTGAAAGTTCAGTAGTTATTACTTTACAGAAAGACGAAATTGGGACACGAAAAGCAAGTAGAAAGTGGACTGCGTTATTCATTTTCATTTTAAGTGTGACATTTTTGCTATGTAACCCATAACAACGTCTAAAAACTTGTGGTTCAAAATATTACAAAGAGTTTTATCTTTGGACCAAGCTTGTACACATGCTTCTAGAGCTACTCGAGTTTATCACTACTATCTGTGCGAGAAAATTGCACTGTTTTGCACTTCAAAGTTTAGATTTCAATTATCTGTATCATTACTTCGTGTGGCTAGCTTCCACGGTCTTGAACTCATGCATAGATTCTTTGGATGATGGGCAGATGTTAATGACCCAATTAGACCCATTGACAGAGCAGCAAGTCATGGGGATTTACAACTGATGAGTTAGCTGAGATGGAACAAGAACAATATAAGCCGTAGCCACAGATATCAAGGGGGCTATGTCTCTTTAGGAACTTTGTTACTATCAAACTTCTGAAACAGATTTGTTTCAAACAGTGGCAGCTTTTCTCTAAGAGTGTGGTGACTGAAAATTCTGAGTCAAACATCCCTTTCGCATAATATAAGCCATGTGTTGTTCGTCGACTGTATGACTTGTATGCTTTTTGATATGGTATGATTTTTATGGTTGATGAGTAGAAACAAAAGAATAGTGTTTAATTGCTAGGTAACCTTGGGTGGGCTGCTTCAATCTTACCTGGTGGACGTACAACTCATTCTAGATTTAAAATACCAATTGATGGAAATGATTCAAGTGTATGTAATATACTGAAGCAAAGCGGCACTGCTGAGTTGATACGTAGGGCTAAGTTAATAATATGGGATGAGGCACCTATGGCCAAGCGATGGGCTATTGAAGCATTAGATAGAAGCTTGAAAGATATTACCAAACCAAACCAAACCAATCCGAGCCTTATGTCCCAATCACTTGGGGTCGGCTACATGAATCCGTTTTCTCCATTGAGCTCTGTCGAGGGCCCCTTGTTCGCACAAACCTATTAGACTCAAATCTTTGTGCACCACAGCCTCTAATGTCAATTTAGGTCTACCCCTTCCCGTAGCAATGCTACCTAAAGCTATTATATCCGCTCTCTTTACTATTGCATCTCCTGGTCTACGGTAGACATGCCCAAACCACCTTAACCTATTCTCCCTCAACTTTTCTTCTATAGGTGCTACACCTACTATCTCACGAACCGTTTCATTTCTAACCCGGTCTCGCCTAGTCTTACCACACATCCACCTCAACATTCTCATTTCCACTACACTCATCTTGTTCACCTGTTGTTTCTTAATAGGCCAACACTCTATGAGTAATAAGCTTGAAAGATATTATGAGTAATAATTCTGTCCTTAGGGACAACTCCAAGACCAGCCCACCCAAGGTAACTTTTACATGGTTGGCTAATGTCATGACCTTCAATGCCAAACTCAGGGGCATATTTCTTGGGTTGCAGATTGAAAAGTGAACTTCATCAAGGGTGGACCTCCAGCAAATTCCCCTCATAAGGTGCTAGAGGACGAATGTAAAGAAACCATGGCAAGAAGGAATTGGACTGTTGGCTATATTCCACAGGAGGGAAAGATGGGCCTCTAGCAGGATACACTTGCTGGTGCTTTAATTCCAGGATCTTGCAAAAAAGTTGTTGAGTTTGATAATTCATCTTCCCATTTATTTGTTCAATTTCTGTACAGAGTATGGTTCAATTAGTTTTAGTTGTAGATACCCTTTGTAATTGAATTGAAGAAGCCCTTGATTTCCTTACTGCCTCTACTTAACTTAGAGTATGGTTCAATTAGTTTCAGTTGTAGCTCCGCTCAAAGCGTTTAAAAGTTGTGCCATTTAGTTTCTTTTCTTTTCCTAATGGTTCTCACCATTCACCAGAACTATTAAATGATCAATCTACTTCTTTTCTTTTCCTAATAGACTATCTATATTTGTAATAAAATATGCTTAAAAAAAACTTATTTGTTTATTCATGCAGGCAACTTCAACCCAATGTACAATCAATAAAGAAGAAGAGCAAGCAGATCAAAAAAGAGGAACCAGACTACAGTGGCATAAATGTGTTCAACTTTTGGACCAATTCTACACATTTGTTTTCGTATTTTTACTGTTTTTGAAGAACACCAATTCTACACATACGTTTGTAAGGCTACATCAAACCATGTACTTTGATTTCAGATGCTATTTTTTTTGGAATTCAGACATTTTCCTTTTTTTACCACCTTCTCCTAAATGACAAACACACCCATTTGTTTGTACTTCGACAATCATATATTTCGATTTTATCTTCTACTAACAATCCAATCGAAACAATGACAATTATATGGGGTTAAACCAAACCACGTGCAACGCACGTGCCCACTCACTAGTATATACAAAAATATAACAACATTATTTTAGTTTCGAGTGGGGAAACGTGCTCCATACAAATCCGTCGCTGAGAGTATATGTATGATTTCGTATTCCCAATCAGGTTTGTATGTTGTAAAGCTTTGGCAATGGCATTCATGTGGCTTCTATTATTTTCTCCTTCATGAACTCTTAAAAAAACTGGAAGCAAATGTACGCGTAAATGTGCAAACTTAACCATTGCCTAATAGGTAGCATGAGCATGCTTCTCCCCTTCCTCCTTGACTTTCAGAGACTTAAAGCAAAAATTAAAAATGAGGCCTTTTTGTTGGACTATTATAAGAGGTAAAAAAGTAAGAGGAGCTCCTGAAATTCAAAAAAAAATTGGAGGCCTTAAGCAACCGCAACACAAGCTTTAACGTAGGGCCGGCTTTGCCTCTAATCAAACCCTTTTATTGTTCAATTATTTTCTTAGCTCGTCTCTTTTTTGTTTTGTTCTTGGCAGAACTCGCATATACAATGGAAGTGAACAAGAAGTGCGACGTTTACAGTTTTGGGGTGATGACACTAGAAGTGATTATGGGCGAGCATCCCGGTGATCTCATCTCGTCTCTATCATCACCTTCGTCGTCGTCGTCATAAAAAACTGGACATGAGATTTTATTCGAGGATGTGTTGGACCAACGCCTGCCGCCTCCTACAAATCAAGTGGCAGAACAGGTAGTGGTTGCTGCAAAAGTAGCATTTGCATGTTTGAATGCTAGACCGCCTTCTCGGCCAACCATGCATCAAGTTGCTAGGACGATGTCAAATCCAAGGCCATCTCTGCAAAATCAGTTACACATGATTACATTAGGAGAACTCGTTGGTGCCAACTGCTTCACTTCTTGAGTTTCCTTGGACTTTGGCTCTTACGGGTTTTTGCTATGACTGTGCAATTTCACTTTTCTTTTGTATGCTTTCTGCGATCTTTTTTGCTTTGTTGATATTGAATAAACATGATGTGATGTAAAATAGACTCTGTTTGTTGAAAAAATAATTGTCATGGAGATGAAAAGAAATACAACTTCGATGTGGTTCAAGAATCAACTATTACGGTCAAATAGCCAATTATTTTGGGGAGAAGATTTAAATGAAATGAAATGAAGGGTGATTTTATATCCCAGTATATACGGTAAGATCAATATACCGAAGAAATGCAATGTCAGAGTTTGAAATCAAAACATCCGTTAGCATCCGCTTAACCCCAAAATAACCTTCCATTCCATTTCCTATTTGACTTTCACCCAGGCACTAAGATCCCTCCCAAACTAAGCAGTGTTCTCCTAAAATTATGGGATAATTCGATCTGTCAATACGATAAAGCCTTGCTTCCGTGGATGTATCCTACAATCAACTGGAGGGTCCTCCTCTTCCTCACATCAAAGCCTTCAGAAAGGCTCCGTTTGAGTCACTCAGAGGTAATAGAGGTTTATGTGGTTAAAAAGTGGTAACACTAGATTTTACTTTTTACTTCCTGTTTTGGGATATCTGCCTCTTTCAGTGGTTTTTTTCAGTTTTTTTGTTCTTGTGTGTGTAGCTTTATGTAAGAACAGTGATAACTTGTTTGCAATATGAAGCTATTGCGGAAAATAGTGTATGAAAACATCATTGAAGCAACTGGAAACATCAGTGTCAAACACTGTGTTGGGGAGGGGGAATAAGGTACTGTCTATAGAGTTGCCCTACATAATGGTCACATAGTTGCTGTGAAGAAACTTCATGCGTCATCGGAAGGAGACTTGGCTAATCTTTTAGGATTTGCTAGTGAGATCGGTACATTAACAAATATGCAACCTAAAAATATTATAAAGCTTTATGGATTTTGTTCACATGCGAGGCACTTGTTTTGAATGGAGGAAGCTTGGGACATATACTCAGCTCAGAGGAAGAAGCAGTAGAGATGTATTGGATCAAGAGAATGTATGGCAAATGTTGTCGTACATGCACCGCAATCGTTTTCCTCCAATCATTCTTCAGGACTTGTCAAGCAAGAATGGTTTGATAGATTCAAAGTACGTAGCTCACATCTCTGATTGTGGCACCGCGAAAGTCATGAAGAGTGACTCATCTAATTGGACTTCATTTGCAGGGACTTTTGGATATGCTGCTCCACGTAGGTACTTTTGTCGCCTTTTGAACTCCCTATCTCCTTCAATGTTAATCTCGACTAAACAATAATGCATATGTAAGCTTCAAATCTCTATATGGCATTGTATTTACAGGACCTTCACATTTCAACACAGTAATCTAAGATCTTATGAGAACCTTTAATAGACAAGGAAAAGAATTGACCGGTTGAACATTTCAGCTATGCAGACAATAGTGGATCGTATTATGGATCATAAACGCAACTCTACACAAATCTACATTCAAGTAAATGACCTAAACTCAGAAGATGGAATAGTATGAAGGACAAGTGTAGTAGATGAAAATTTATTAAAATCACCTAAAAGATAATAAAAATATCCAATTAGACGTGTTTGCAATCTATCAGTTATGGCTTGCATAAGCCACAAACAACTCCACACAAATCTGCATTCATGTAAACTCAGAAGATGGAATAGTATGAAGGACAAGTGTAGTGGATGAAAATTTATTAATATCACCGAAAAGATAATAAAAATATCCAATTAGACATGTTTGCAATCTACTATTAGTTATGCCCTGTACAAATCAACCCTTTCAGAAACAACAAGTGGTAAGGTAATGGCAACCAGAACAAGCGGTAAGCACAGTTCAAAGTGCAGCACTTGATGTTGGAGATTATTCACCAGGAACTCTTCTTCTTAGGATCATAATAACCAACATACCACTTAACGAACTTCTTCAATCCCGTCTCCAAATTAGTTGTAGGCTTATACCCAAGCTCCTTATAAGCCAAGCTTATATTCGCATGTGTAAACTGCACATCTCCATTCCTTGGCAGAGACACCACCTTTCGTTTAGCCTTCACCTTCAAAAGCTTCTCCAATATACTCAGAAGCTTGCTCACAGGCACCGGCTTAGTATTCCCCAGATTGAATATCCGCAATTGTGCTGCACCCTTCTTCTTCCCACCACTTCCTGTGCTCTTCTTTGCCGTATCCAACGACGCCAAACAACCCTTCACCACATCATCGATGTAGGTGAAATCTCTAGCAACAGTACCATGGTTCGGACCTTCAAATACACTAATCTCTTTCCCTTCCAGTATATCTTTTGTGAAGAAGAAATAGGCCATATCAGGCCTACCCCACGGGCCATACACAGTGAAAAACCTCAACCCAGTTATTGAAAGACCATGAATGTAGTTATAAGCATGAGCAATGGCTTCGTCCGCCTTCTTTGTTGCTGCATAGAGACTAGCAGGGTGATCCGTTCGGTCTTTTTCCGAGAAGGGTACTTTTGAATTGAGCCCATAAACAGAACTCGATGAAGCCCATACAATTGCCGGCTGTGGATTCACCGATTTACAGACCTCAAGTAGGCTCACAAACCCTGCAATGTTGCTGTGAATGTACGAATTTGGATTCTGCATTGCGTACCTGATGCAAGCGTAAATTTAAGATTTTCTAATTTTATTTGCATTTTTATTGGCATGATATTGATCTAATCCAGCAAAACTCCTCTGCCATAATGGCCACAACCTCATAAACCAACCTAATTATTGTCAGCCAAAATAGAGAAACCAAATCAACGCAAATCAATAAAACTAAACAATTCAAAGCTGCCTATTTTAGTCTCTCTCTTTTAGTCTCTCTCTGTTTTTTTAAAGATCGCATGATTTGTAGAAACATAATTTCAACTCCAAAATTACATACTTAAATAATCATGAAATTGTGAAATTAAGCCCAGCATCAGTACCTCACTCCCGCCTGCGCAGCGAGGTGCATCACGTGAGTGAAAGCCACAACATCAAACAGCTTCCGGAGCAAAACGCCGTCGTTAATGTCGCCCTCCACGACGAACACTCCGGTACGATCGAGTAGGCTCTTGCGCGACTCTTTGAGGGCAACGTCGTAGTAGGTGTTGAAATTGTCGAGCCCCAGAACGCCGTCGCCGCGCCGCTTCAACGCGATCGAGACGTGGGTCCCGACAAACCCCGCCGCGCCGGTGACCAGTACCGACAGGCCGGTCTTGGATCGGACGCGGGCCGAAGACCGGACCCGCCTCTCCCAGTCCGATCCGCCCCATGGAGTAGTGCTCTGGAGATTCTTCCGGCGAGGCGGTGGAGGCGACGGCGGGGATAGGAGGAAGAAGAAGAGGACGGCGACCAGGAAGAGGAAAGACCAGAGGGTCAGCTTTTGGAGGGAGGAGTTGAACCGGAGACGGTGAATGTAGGTCGAGGTCGAAGAGGAGGATTTGTCCGCTTTGAATTTCCCGGCGGCGGAGGACGGGATGCTGTCCAGGTGGGAATGGGAAAGTATCGGCTTCAATTGCGTCATTTTGCAGTCAACGGCCCTACTTTTCTTACAAGTTCTGTAATGGTGCCAATGTAGTAGAGTTTAGATAATAGGGTTTTGATTTGGAATGGATAAAGTTTTTGACCCAAAATTTTCACTAAGTTTGGTGTCCGCTAACACTCTTCCGATGCTTAAGTCTGTATTTTTTTTGAGATAAGTAAATGAAAATTAAATGATTTAATCAACATTTGAAGATACGTTCTCTCTTTTTGGGTAAGATAGGCCTATTTATAGGCATTTTTTGAGATAGAGTCCCTTATCAATCCGAAATGATTTACCGATTTACCCTGAATATCGAATCCGATATGGTTTACCGATTTACCGTGAATATTCTTATATCAGATAGGAATATCCACGGTAAATATAGGAATATCCACGGTAAACCATATCCCGGATATATATTTCCTTATCAAAGCGATATCCAAGATAAATCATATTGGATAGGAATATTAAGGAGAATTCTGACGGTTGTGGCGATCTATAGCTATGATCTTTATTGATCTAAGGATTCACCGAACTGGAAGCGAATTAATGTGTAGAAGTTTACATCTTAATCGGGATATGGAGCATGAGCATACCCTTTTCCCCCCTCCCTCCCATTCCACCCTCTCTTTGTTCAAATATTTTCTTCTCCTGGGCATGGGTATATGTTGTTTTGGCAGAGCTTTGCTTATACAATGGAAGTGAATGAGAAGTGCCACATTTATAGCTTTGGGGTGCTAATACTGGAAGTGATAGCAGCGAGGCCTCAATCATCTTCGTCATCCTTGTCGTGATCATCATCATCAACTGGGCATGAGATCTTATCGAAGTATGCGCTGGAACAAAAACCTCCCAAGATTTCGACAAGCAGAAAAAGAAAAAAAGAAAAAAGAAAAAAAAAACCCCAACTTCACTACATGGCTGACGAAGTAGCCATTGCTTCAAAACTGACACCAGAATGTTTGAACGCCAGCCCGCAGTCCCGGCCAACCATGCAACAAGTAGCTAGGAACCTTCCAAATCCAAGGCCATCTCTGCAAACTCAGTTACTCGGTTTCACGTGAATACATTAGAAGTTGGAGAACTACTTGATATCAACAGCACTTCTTGAGTCACCTTGGACCCTATAACATTGTCAATTTCCATTCGCTACTAACGCAGTCTCTTTCTTTTTTTTTTACTATAAAGAACTTCCTAGATAATAAAGAGTCATTCCATCCCAACATCCACAAAAGGTACGGAACTAATAAATACATCTAAGCATAAAAGGAAAGATATAAATCTCCAAAGCAAAAGATCCATAGAGAACTCATTCGTTGTCAAATGGATAAGATGAATCAATTTCTGCGTGAATTCTACAAGAAGCCACATATTCGTTGTCAAATGGGTAAGATGAATCAATTTCTGCGTGAATTCTACAAGAAGCCACATATGCTTGATGTATCCTGCTACGATCACAAAGGGATACACTGCAGAGATGAACTGACTGCACAAGGAAGCAAAAATCAAAAAACAAAGGAGCTGCTATAGCTGGATACTCCTTAATGCTTCTCAACTGATGAAGCAAAGAAATGATCATTCAGGCATCAAACCATTCCAACAAAATACATTTGGCAAATGTTTTTATGCATCTCTCTAGAGCTCTACATCAATTGAATCTGCTAAGAATTTCACATGGAATACGAACAAGATGCCAAATATTGGAGGAGACAAACTACGAGTCCCACAAATAACATACTCTGGCAAATCACACCAAAAACCTGAAAACACAGAACTGGACTAACAAAATCCAAAATGAAATTAAGAACCAAACCATGAATAACATACTGGCAAATCACACCAAAAACTTTTTATAACACAGAACTGGACTAACAAAATCCAAAATGACATTAAGAACCAAACCAAATAATGTGCCCAAAGATCTCTTGACAAAACAAAACTTCCAGTTTAAGCTGTTTAAGTCCTCAGCACTTCCGATAAATAAAACTAACATAAAAAAGGGTAACTCGAATGCAACAGTCCCGCAGAAGATTAGTGTTGTCACGCCTTCATGCGTCCATAGAACTTCTGTTTCTCTTCTTCATTCTGGAAACGTCCATGTCCGAACTTTGAGGATGTGTCGATGAACTTAATCTTAATGTCCTCAAGGGCCACTCGAGAGGTCTGTCCGACCAGAGTTCCGCGAAGCGTGACAACCCTCTTTTTTGGGCCGACGCAGCATCCTTTGATCATCAAATAGTCATCCTTTACCACACCATAGTGGGGAAAGCCACCCATAGGAGTTATATCTTTCTCAGTTCTGATGCAAATTCAAATTGGAGAAAATGGTTACTACATTTGCCAAGAATAAAACAGAACTGCACCTGGATTCCAAATTAACTGGATAACAAGCACAAACAAATGAATGACATACGTTTGCATCTACCAAATCTTATCACCTTGACATGAAATCAAGTAAGTACACTTGAATATTCCAAAGTACCCAAAAAAAAAAAAGTACACTTGAATGTATAAAGTCAGTGAACAGCTACTATCATGCACCCACAAAAACAGATGACAAAAGTTCTCTAATGATTGGTTCCAGTTTCCAGAATCATAGTTGCATAGAACTTTCGGGAAAAAGAATTTTGAAATGAAAGAAGGCATCATTCTTATCTGTCAATTCATTTTTTAGCCGAAGAATCCTTCTGGAGTATACTCAAAAAATAGGTACTTTTTAGAAATATTGAAATCATCAATCGGGCATGTTTTCCGTGTAGTTTGAAAAGGGAATGTAGAAACCAAATTCTAAAAACTGCAACCTCCAGAATTGATTTTCGCCTAATACTTTCAGAATTGCATTCGAAATCGAAGTAGTCGTCACTTTCATGATTCATTCTGTGTGAAATGGTGCCAAAAATGAAGAAAAGTTTCAAAACCATAAACCAATCAAGTTTCTGAAAATCTTTCTTAAGAACAAGTCACAAAACTCTAACTGATTCCCTACCAGAACAACTGACCTGTCAAACTCAGTGATGGCAGTGTGGGACTCCTGTCCAGACTTTCCAAGCTTGTAGATCTTCTTGTTCATTTCAGTTCTGTGATGATATCCATTCTGACCAGCTCTGGCAACAGTGAATGAAACTCTGGCAGGATGCCATGCTCCAATACAAGCCACTTTGCGCAGACCCCTGTGAGTCTTACGAGGAAGGCGGGTGACACCCCAACGAGTGACAACACCCTCATAACCTTTACCCTTTGTCACACCTATGATGTCAATCATCTCATCCTTCTGGAAAACAGCATCCACAGGAACTTGCTTCTCAAAGAAGTTATAAGCGTAATCAACTTTCTGAGCAACAGTCCCACCGTTGACCTGAATCTCCATCAGGTGTGCCTTCTTCTGCTTCAGTCCCTTCATTTTCCTAATCTGAAAACCACAATTACATTGAGCATATTGCAATCTAAGTGTCTCAGGTAATGCTAGAGCGAAAAGGAGCAACTGAAGCAATTTCAGACAGATGTCAAAGCAAGACATCAGAATGCCAATCAACACAAAACAAGAAGGTTTGAACCTAATATCTATTTCCTAACATTGCATGACTGAATTCAATTCAATTTGCCCTTTTTTTTGGAATAAGTTGGTTGCAGTCAACTCTTAATAGGGAATCATATCCTATCGCGCACAGGCATCAAGAGCTTAAGCCCAAAATTATGAGCGCTTGAGTGACGACAGTTAGATTAGACTGAAAGCTAATAAGTAGTAGTTTATAAGGCTAGAGAAAGCAAGAAGATAAAACAAGTTTACAGTAGTAAGCCGGGACGGTGTCAGCACAAGTTTGAATGTCACACATTAAGTACCTGGGTGTGAGCCAAAACCCGAATAACAGATGCATATTTTTTCATTTTCTCAAGCTGTGCTTGGATATCTTTCTTCCCTTCATCAGTCTCGTACTTCTTCGAATATTTTGTAAAAGCCTTCTTCTTGGACTTGCACCAGTTCTTGTAGAATCTCCTTTTCACCTCCTCGCTCAGATGCTGAGCCCATACAGTGTTCAGAGAACGGAGACCACGAGGTGTTTTCACATAACCAACCACCCCAACAATGACCATCGGAGGAGTCTCAATAATGGTCACAGCCTCGCATGTTTCCTTCTTGTGAAGCTCTAGGAAAACAAACACAATTAGGGTTGCACTAACTATAAGAAGACAAAAGCCTAGAAAAACCAAATAGCTATACTTCGGCCCGATAGGTAACCAACCAAAGAGTAAAAAGCAATTGCTACTTGACTTGAAATAATGGACGCAAGACATTCTAACTCAAAAGCAATGGACCAATACCGGAAAAATTACACCAAAATGCTCTCACTAAAGCGATGTAAAGAATTTACCGAACCTTGTAAGTGCCTCAGCCAAATGTTCCAAGTGCAACAATTAAAAGGTCATCAATTTTCACAGGGGATAAAATCAAGCACAACAAATTACTGTGTGAACGAAAACAGTAGAGCATTAACTCAACCCAAAGGCCAAAATCATAGTCATCTAACCCAAAGGGCAAAAAAAAAAAAAAGGGAGCAATTTCATGTGGCTATCTAGTTCTATTTCTTAATAGAGCATTGTTTGCTGTGGGTTTTCATTCAATTATAAACCATATGAAAAAAACAGTGTTCAAATTAATATGCTTAGTAAAGCAATGCAAGAAGTTGCTTACTTGAACCAGGTTTTTCGACCTCCCTAACAATATGGGTCATCCCAGCCTTGTAGCCAAGAAAAGCAGTAAGCTTGCAAGGCTTGGTTGGGTCATCCTTTGGGAAAGCCTTCACTGCACAAAACCAGGACAACAACAAACATATTAGGCTAACAATGTTTAGCGCATTAAAACAGAGGAATGTTCCCACAAGGACATGCTATCCACATTTCAACAAACTCATAAGAGCACTATTGAAATCAAATAATCCTTGCCAATCGAAATCATGAACAGTTGCACTATGGAGAAATGAGCAACTCGAAAACAAAAATTGACTTTGATAAATTGTCTAGTAGTACCTAAAATAACATATATTAAAAAAAAAAACTTGCGCAAAACCAAAACTAATATCAATTTTGCAGCATTTCTACAATTTGCCGCATACAACATCTTGCCCCACTCTTCAGTTGAAAATTGCACGACCCACCCATGACATGAGTCACTCAAATCTTGAAAGATGAGATCTAAATGGGAAACTTTCATGAATGAAACAAAACGTACACCTGTTGCCTTCAAAGTACAAATAAGGTAGTAGAAAAAACCAAACTCACCTTTTCCCCTGTGGCGAGCAGCACGCTTCCTCGGGAGAAATCCAAGGGATCCATGCCTGGGGTGCTCGAACTTCCTGTGAGACATCCTTCTCCTCCTTCACTCTGTAAAGGGCAAAGAACTGATCATTAAACAAATCATCAGGGAAACAATCCTACCTAAAACACTTCACAACTCAAGTACGAAAGCCCCAATTCGCCAGAAAATGAACAGTCAAATATGATTACAATCAAGTAAAAATCTGGATATTAAACTCCATGCAAATGCATCTTCAGAAGCATTGGTTATCAGGTTATCGGAAAGATCTCGAGAACAAACCGTGATAAAGTTTGACAAGTATGGATCATAACGACATGGCCACAAACACTATCGTCAATGAAACGATCTAATAGAAATGGAGAGAGAGAGAGAGAGAGAGAGAGAGAGAGAGAGAGAACCTGAGCTCCTCTTGCGGCGACTGACTCTATTCCGGTATCGTGCAAAAACCCTAGCTCGCATTTTATACCCTAGCCGAATTTGCAAAATACAGAATTGACCTGATATATTTTCGAAATTACAGAATCGGCTTCCAGTATTGTGCAAAAACCCTAGCTCGTTTTTTATACCCTAGCCGAATTTGCAAAATAAATAATTGACCTGATATATTTTCGAAATTACAGAATCGGCACATAATTAGTTTCGATTTCACGTATTCACCTTTGCCGAATTTTCTCTGTTTGCTATGTCCGGAAATGGCTCCGTGTCACTCGTAGTAAGTTAAATTTTCTAAATTAGGATTTTTTCTAATTAAATAATTCAAAAAATTTTTAAAATTATAGACATGTTTAGTACAATTTTTGTAAGTTTGAGTAATAATAATTGAAGTTGTTTGGTTTAGGATAAGTTGTAAAATACCTTAATAAAAACCTAATGTCTAGATTGACGGTAATAAGGAGTACTATAGAAGTAAATTGCGAGATGAATTAGATTATACTCCCTCCGTCCCTAAATAAGTGTCCGGCGCATAAATCTAGGCCTTTAAAAAAATGCATTTGCTTTGTTTAAAAAATTAATTTTTTTTCACAAATCAATAGATGGCAATGGGTTCTATTAGATTGTGGAAAAAAATTAGATTTTTTAACAAAAAACATGTATCTTTTGTAAGACCTAGTTTTGCATGCTGGACACTTATTTAGGGACGGAGTGAGTACTAAAGTGCTAGCAAACAGGTCCATTATCATTTTGTATAAGAAGTGTGAATTTTTACTCGTTGTCCAATAGAATAAACTCTAGGATGGGAAACTCTATTCGAAATTAAATTGATTTTCTATAGTTTGAATTTCTCCACAATCATAGTAACAATTAGTGTAATTCTAAGAGCATCTCCAATCCATCTCTATTTCTCCAAAATGGAAATTGAATGTGACATATATCGAGTAGGGATTTTATAATTTATTTTCGTTTTTCTTCAATTTTTTTGCATTTTTTTGGAGAATCTTAAAGCGACCCGGCGTTATTTTTAGATATTTGGTCTCCAAAATGAAAGCATAGTCTCCATTTCTGGAGGCCTAAAAATAAATGGGAAAATGACAACCAAAGACATGTTTTGATAATTAATACTCGTCAATGACATTTTCAGCATTAACAAATATTCTTAAATTGTCCTTGACAAGTATTAATTATCAAAACACGTCCTGAACCGCCAATTTCCCAAAATAAATTTAGAAACCAAATCTCTAAACAGCGCGATGGGTCGCTTCAAAAATCTTTCATAAAATAAAAAATTTGTTGGTAGAAGTGGGCCGGTGGAGAGCTCAACCCCACGAATGTAACAAATGTTTGTTGGCAAAAGTGGGCCGGGCTGGGCTTGACAAGAGATTTGGGCTTGAAGAGTTATATTAGGGCACCATCACAAATCACCGCATTCTCACGGCCAATCTATATTGACTATAAACCAACCCCGGCCGCGAGCACTCAGCTCCTTCACAGCAGCAGCGCAAGCTTCACTGAGTTTCATCCATGGTTTTTTTTTTTTTTTTAATTTACTTAGAAGTTTGAAAAGAGTTTTGCTTATACAAATAGTCCCATAGTTAACTATCTATGCATTTCTGTTTGTGTGTCGAGATGATTTGATTGTTGATTGAGAGAAAGAATGATGAAAATCGTAATCGAGAACGCAGCATCTTTCATTGGGTGCGATGAGCGGTTCTTTCCACACGAGATTTCTGACTCTCTCTCTCTCTCTCTCTCTCTCTCTCTCTCTCTCTCTCTAAATTTTCAGTTTTGCAAGTGCTTTTTGGACTAATCACTACCGGCTAATGTCTTTCATGTCGTCATGCTTCCTGTCAATTAGGCATTGGAAGAGCATCTCTATCAGAATCCTCAAACATCAAATATCAAGAAATTCAAAAAAAAAAATGCTGCAGCTTCTTCCCTCTCTCTTCCCCCTGGTGGTGAAAGTGTATTGAACTTAGAATGTGGCTCACATCCCTGGGTGGTGCGGCTGAGCCAGACTGGGCTCAGCAGTCGGCCTATTATCCTTCGAATAGCCTAGTGTGAAGTAGCAAAGCACATTTTTTTATGGAAATTTTGAGTCTAGAGATGCTCTAATGGAATTAAATCAATCTTATGTCGCCAAGTGATAAAAACTAGGAAACCTTTTTTCAATAATGACGCACTGCTTTCAAAAACACGTCTAAGTTTGCTTTCAAAAACACGTCTAAGGCTACTTAGAGGATTGTGGATTTGGTCTTATACATACACGAGGAAGGTAATCAAATCAAATTCGAAAAAAGATGAATTCCTTCTTTCTTTTTTCACTTAGGACGAGTTCATGGCACGTAGTTCTTGGCGTTTTGGGCTTTGTATCTTTGGGTTTTTATTTCATCCAATTTTTGGTTCAATTTCCCTCCCCCTCCTCCAAATTGATGTGTCATTTGACAAATTTTCTTTAATAAATTTTATTGCCAATAAAGAAAA
Organism: Rhododendron molle; assembly: GCA_025413875.1. Classification (NCBI taxonomy): domain Eukaryota; kingdom Viridiplantae; phylum Streptophyta; class Magnoliopsida; order Ericales; family Ericaceae; genus Rhododendron; species Rhododendron molle. The sequence goes on along the minus strand of CM046398.1, from coordinate 37,608,024 downwards.
GAAAGGTTCATGGCACAGGGGACACCTATGTCGTTCTTCAAACAGGAAAAATAGAAACAGAAAAACCATTCTTAAATGAGACTGGAGATGTGGTGGAAAACACATTTGAAGGCCTTTATGGAAGACAAAAAGAAAAAAAAGTAGAAAAAAACATTTCTAACAGAGAAACGTCCCTTGGTTCTCTCATCTCCTGTTTGCCAAAAAACCAAAAAAGCTCTGAAAAGGTTCATTGAAGAGCAGACCATGAAACACCATCCAAGTAAATAGAACCAAGTTATATTCAAGTGATTCTGCGACTCCGGCATCTGGGTTACTGGAACTCGGCTCCCTATCAGAACGATCCTAAAAGTTTGGCTCCGGCTCATTCATTTACAGAACACACTCGAGCTCGAACAAGTTTTGGAACACTGAACAAGTAGGACTGACTCATTGTGTAGACTAAAAACATGTCACACGATATAAGAATCGTGGTAATTACAAGAGGCATCTTATTAACATTACATAGAGAATGCATGAAATGTGAGCACTACATAATCAATGATAATGATATTTCCAAAAATGAGAACTTAAAATTTCTAACACATTACATCAAGACCCTTATTTAGGAGGGAACAAAATTGACAGAGAAAAGCAGCTTCTATGTTCTTCTGGGATTACAGAGAGATGATCGGAGTCAATCCCTTCCAAATCCACAAAAAAACAAAAAGAAGCAAACGTATCTAAAGAATTAATGGAAATGAATGTGTCCCTTCCTAGACCTGTTTTATCTACACACAACCCACCACAGAGTTCCTCTCCAACGCATCTATAATACCAATGATTCTCATCAACCATCGTGTAGTCTCCGAGGGAATAGGAAATCTTTTACCAGATATGCCGCCCTCCTCTGTAATTCTCACAGATGTGTACAAGCTTCTATTTGTGCATCCTTTTAGTTGCAATTCAACCCACAAACTTCCAATACAATGCCACCTTTTGATAAAAACGGGTTGATCCGGACCCATAAAAGCGAGAAAATAGAGGCCAAGAGAATCGACCACACCACAATGATTGTAGGAACTCCGGACTGTTTCCCCATGATACCTTTGAGGAAAGGGTAGAGATGTACAATCACCCAAAGAGCAAAGAACAACCTTCCAAACAGTGGTCCCCACGTCTCGTAACCGTTGTTGATGGCATCCGAAATCCCGACAATTATCCCGATTATGTTGATGACCAAAAGAGTCATTGGAGGTATCAACAAGGACGTCCACTTGAAAAGATAGAGCTCTCCGAAATCGCCATCATCTCCACCTTTGGATGTAACAGTGAAGTTTGTGTTGACACCTGCCAAGACCTTGAGAAGGCCTTGGAAGAGGGCAAATAAGTGGGAAGAAACGCCACCAATCACCCAGAACTGCTCGTTCCTCCACCAGTCATCTATGCTAACGCCTCCCCATTGCATCTCTAGAATACTCGTTGCAGCAATTGATAGGAAGAGGGCCATAAACACAATGCTGGCATAGTTGCTAATCTGTAGATAAGAAACAAAGAGATTGGTTGGCAAATCAGCTCTGGATGGGGTTTAGGTTTTGGTCTCGTTGAATTTCTAGAGAAATTGAGTGTGTGATCACACATGGCCTACGGGGTAAATTAAACTATCAAATTTCTACTAGACTACTACCACTAATTTCCACATTCCAAGATTGGAATTCCTAGGGTAATTGATTTTCACACTCTTTTTCTCATCTCATCACTTCTTTGTTTGTATGTATTCAAGTGAATTTACAACGTTGTAGGCATGAAAAAAAGATTCGGCACTTAAATGCTACATGCCATTCTGCAAATTCACTTGCACTTAAAAGCTACACCAAATTGCAATAAGCTATGGCCACAACAGATGGGTCGAAGACCACAGCAAAATTACCAAACTACAGCTTCCACTAGCTGTACCATTATCCAATTATGGTCCTCAAAAATGCCGTAGGTTCTGTTTTCTCCCAATAACAATATAGTAAGTTGGAGACAGTGGGGTTACCTCAGGGACAATGAACTTCCCAGTAAGAAGACAGACAGCCGGTAAGGTACAGTAAGCAATCAAGGGAATGGACGTCAAAGGATAAACAACGGAGTTGATATATGAAAATCGCTCCAACGGCTTCAGACCACACCCATAACCATACCAGATTGGACAGTGCCTGCTGAATAAAATCTCAACGGAACCCAAGGCCCACCTAAGTACCTGGTGCAGACGATCTGAAAGGTTGATGGGAGCTGATCCCTTAAATGCTGGCCTTTTTGGAATGCAATACACTGATCGCCAGCCATGGCAATGCATCTTGAATCCAGTCAAAATATCCTCGGTAACCGATCCATAAATCCACCCAACCTGGTTAATAATGAAAATTGCGAGAGAAATTCATCAAACTCAAATTAAATGAAAGGTGCACCCCCCATATTGTTCATTGTTTTCAGGAACAGTGTATTTTTTTTTATACTTATTTCGGGGGTAAACATGTTATTAATAAAAAAAATTGCATATATCTGTAACTGTAAAAAAAAAAATGTATACATCTCTATATATAAACTGTTGGTGCATACATTAATGATATATTTATATATATAGTAATTGGTTTACTTTTGCCGTGTCCCCCACCGAGTCCGTGTCCCTATATCTTTTAGAACGTGTCCGTGTCCATGCTACATAAGTAATTCTAAACAATTTCAAGAAATTGATTTTGAAACATAAACGACTTGTGTTTTGACTGTTTTCCCATTGTAATTTTTTCTTGGCAGAAATGGTTTTCGAGAATCTGATTCTCAACAGGATTCTTCTCAACAAAATTCCTTGAAAACAAGTAAAGAAATCAGTCAGCCAAAAGAATTATTTTCTTAAAATGGTACTGGCAAACAGATTCTTAAACAGCAACCAAAGTTACCAAACCAAAAAGCTCCAGAACTTTGTAGCTGTAATATACCTCTTTTCCCCACTCCGTTTTATCCTCGTAACCACAGCTAATAACATGAATGGCTTCTTTCAAGAGTGACGCAGAAGTTGTTCCACGTGGAACTCCCCCTTCCTCTAGAAGTGTCGAAGCAACGAAAACTGGCGACTGTCCAAACTTTTTCTCAAATTTTACCTGGGGCATGAGGGCAGATTTTTCATTTTCTATTCCTGCAATGAAGAAGTTGTTAGCAACAAACGAAGGACCTTTTTTATATAGACATCCATACAGAGCAGGAAAACAACACCCAAGCGAAAAATCCAGCTTTTCAGAAGAAATGCGGTACACCAAACCAATCATATTTGGATTCATGTCATGAAGCTCTGACGGGCTTTTTTAAGTGCTGGCAAGAAATGCGGTAAGTACCAAAATTATATACCAAGAAATGCCCAGGATCATTGTCCAAGTGCAGGAACAGTTAAGTCATTTTAGGGGGGAAGAAAAGAACTATCAAGTCACTGGAGAGGATTTCTTAGAGACAAGTTAGACAACCAAGTACATGTATGATATTGTAGGTGTTCTAAGGGATTTATGGAGGGAAAGGAAAAGATAGAGGATAAATTTAAGCGAAGCTTTATATTTCTTTGGTTTCCCTATCATTTACCATACCTTTGAGAAAATCCTACAAAATTACGGTATGAGAACAGCTGAACACAGCCTAAAGAATGGTCCACATCAAACAAGAATTTCTGCAATAAAAGGGAACTGCATCAAAAAGTTTGAACAGCCGTCAGGAACATCCCCAAAACCTGTTGCTTACCTTCAATTCCTTCCTCAATATTTTCAAGAGCATGTATTTGCGTCGATGCCTCCCGGCTCTTTGTCTTCTTCTTCTTCTCCTTTGATTTCACTTTCTTATTTTTCTTTCTAGATCCACAACAGCAGCAACACCATTTAGGTATACAATTGCAAGTCTTCCCTGGAGCCTTCTTCTTGACAGGAGCATCATAGCCGTAGAGAGATTGTCTCCTAAAGACACAACCAGTTCCAACGTAAATTGGTCCTTGGATCCCATCCAGTCCTTTCATATTGATCTGTTTCAATGAATAAAAAAAAAAAAAAAGCTCAGCTATATCCAAATAGAGTATTAACAGTACTATAAAGTACTGCTATGGTTTAACCATTCATATTTACCATCTATGTCCACTTTACCACCTTCTGTTTAATGGAACCCACATACACACCCTTAATATCCCAAGGTTGTGGAGTGTTACCGCATCAGATAACAAATGTAAATCATAAAGTTTGTAAGTGCAATCATGCATATGCGTTAACAATACCAATAAGGTGCTTTACGTACATCAAAGAAAACAACGTTCCGATTTGAGTATCTGTCGTGACGATCAATCCCATCAAACCTTTGAGGAAACTGCACATAACATATTTTCTTTCCTGAGATGGGGTCCATCATGAAGCACATAGCTTCGCGGAGTGCCTTGCTGTTATTTATGTAGTGATCACAATCGACATTCAGTAGGTAAGGAGCATTCGAGATGACTGCTGAGACTCGCACCTAGAAAATTTAACCAAAAACAGTTATACCAAAACAAAAAACTGGGCCAAATCCAAGTTAGAGAGGGAGATTTACCAGAGCATTCATCGCACCAGCTTTTTTGTGGTGATCAAATCCAGGCCTCTTCTCACGAGAAACATAAATGAGATGGGGCAACTCATTTCCTTCAACGTCATGGACACCATTGTGACCCAAGAACACCTGTGGAAAAGACATAATATGATATAAAATGAAAACTTTCACCTGGATCATTCCCAAAAAGATAAAAATAAAATTAAAAAAAAAAGAACAAAAAAACCAGATACATACTTGAATCATTCCTGGATGGTCCCGGACATTGTTCCCAGGCCATGGAGTCCCATCTTGCATTGTCCAACCATCCTCCGGAACCTTCTCTGCCATGGCTACCAACCCATTTATCCGAACTTTAAACTCTTCATATTCCCTCTGCAGTCACAAAGTAAAAGCAAAGGAAAAACCATTCATTACATTTGACAATAAAGTCAAACTCCAGTTAATATCGGGATTTATTTTACTAAATGACAAATCCTGAATACTTCACTGGCCACTACTTAAACTACGGGTGTCACATTGGGTCTGCTTGATAGGCCAGTTATAACTGAGATTTGATTTTATATATCCTTGGGAACGGCGTTTTAGCCATTTGAATTCAACAATTAGATGAAGGGAGTGCATAGTCGGTGGAAAAATCCCACAAAGATGTGAAATACAGTACTGGGCTTTTAAACATGGACTGAAACACAATCAGTCGAAATAATTAAAAATGGGCTTTAGATATGTATTTTGGTCCCAGGCAAATTTCCCATTTCCACGCAACAAATCCATTCACACGGTTCATTCAATTTGGGTTGGGGGGATTGACAAGTTGCAAACCTTCATTGCACGACGTTCCCTCACGAATGCAGGATGCACTTTGTCTCTTAGATAGTCGACCTTCTGAGCAAAATACCACTCCGGGGCACGAGGCTCGATATTGAACTTCTTGCAGAACGGGACCCACTTCCTAGCAAACTCAGAAGTCTCAGAGAGGGCTTCAAAAGTGAGCATGGCCGCACCATCGTCAGAGACATAGCAAGCAACCTTGTCGACTGGATAATCGACAGCAAGGATTGAAAGAACTGTGTTAGCAGTGATAAGTGGTGGCTCTTTCATCGGATCCACGGTACTCACGAATATGTCTATAGGAGCTAGCTCAGATGGCTTCCCCTCTTTCTCATACCTGAGATAATGTTTTTTCAAGCGCTACCTCAGAACACAGAAACAAACAAGCAGGCGGGCACACAGAGAGACAGAAAGAGAGAGCATATACCTCAGTGACAATCTATCTAGGTATGTTTCTCGCTCGACTGGGAAAAACTTTGGGAACTGATCGAATATCCATGACACAGCAAACCATATCTCACATATAATTGAGGTTAGCCACAATCCATAGGCATCAGGGACTGGATGGCGAATCCTATAGTCGAAAAAGAGTCCAAGAACCGCAAGTCGGAGAAAAATGATCATTCTGTATGGGTTTATCCTGCTCGAAGAAATCGGTAGTTTCCTTGAAAGTGGCTGCCTGCCTTCATCCATTCTAAACAAAAAAGAAGAGGAAAACATTAGTAACAAATTTCTGAAATCAGAACATAAAGGCAGTTCATAAATGTTAGAAAAAAAATCCATCAGGTCATTCAATTAAATGAAAACATTCTCGTATCTGACATAAGGTTAAGATAAATTCCAGCTAGTGAATATTCAATTCATATTCCAAGATCTTTAAACTCTATATTTGTTTTGTGTTTTTCCCTAGTCACTCTGAGATATGTAGAAGTAGAACTAATCCACATTTCTCCTTGAAAATCCCTGTACAATATCCTGTAAATACTTGCTTAAAATCAAATCAAATAGGTGAGGTCTAATGTTTATACAGCAACGGATTCATTAAAAGTTGAAGAAGACACTGAGATGAGCCAATTCAGTTTTGTACTTCATCATTTTACAGATAACTATTATTTTAGTCTAAAGATGGTATTTCATCAATTAAATAGCAGGAAATTAAGGTGTTCTTTTAGAAAATCACTTGTCTTTAAGAACCGAAAAATTCGATTAATCAAAAGGGACTCTAATGTAACCTATGAGGCTATGCCTACTCCAATAACCAATACAATAATCTTGAACAAGCAAGTTTTTTTTTGTTTCTTTTTTGGCAAAATTGCTGTATTAATTATACTTTTGCCATAACAATTCCGTTTAATATCAAGGTTCAGACTTCAGAGTTCAATTGATCTCCAAGACAGCTTCCATCCAACACCTAGCTAAATATAAATTATAAAGGTACAATTATTAGTAATCAAAAGACCACCTAATTTCCAAGACTCAGCAACAGACAATAACTCAAGAAAAGAACAAAATTCAATTAAAAAAAGAAAGAAATAACAAAAGGGACTTAATAAACCACCAGTAAATGTTAATGCTCTTAACAGTAAAAAACAAATGCACCTTAAGATCACACTTAATTTCAACCAACTTCAAGATAGAATAACTGCAAGTCAAAAACAAACAATATTTTTTAGTGCACCTACTTGGGTAAATCAGGATCATCAAAATCATCTCCACCATCTCCATCATGCTTAACCACTTGAAGTCTCTCATTCTGCCTTTTCTTCCACTCCTCCATTCTGTCTTTCCACGCAACTGTACCGTACCCATATACTGCCAAGTCTTTCTTAGGATCCATCGGTCGGCGTGGCACTGTAAAATCAACACCAACAAATACATTCAACCATAGGATCATTTTCATCCACAAGAACTACCCTCAATCAGAGCAAAAAAAACTTACAAGGCAAAGAATCAGGGAACGGCATCGGATGGACTCGCTTTCCGCGACCCATAAATGGAGGAATGATGAGCGCATGCTTATCCGAGGAAATCTCAGCATCCTTCATGAATATATGTTATTTGAGAATTAAAATTCACAACAAACAAATAAGGCAGCAGGAAAACAACATATTTAAAGCAACGTCAAACCAATTCACCTCTTGGTCATAGGTGAGGAGTGGGATATCTGGATTGAGGGGAGAGGACTCCATGTCATAGGGAGCAGTGACCCCAGAAGTATTGCGCTGGTGACCCCGGCCAGTACTAAGGCGAGAAGAGAGCGCCGCCTCCGCAAAGTGTTGATGATCATTGCTCCCGTATTCAAACTCATTATCCAAATCATCAAATTCTTCTTCTTCTTCATCACCATCAACTCGGGGACTCCCTAAAACATGAATAGAATGTCAACTTAATAGGTAACAGCCATATTGTTATGAAACTAAATGGCCATATTGTTATGAAACTAAAGACATATGAAGAAAATTCAAGAAAATGGTTCTTCACGAACTATCAAGGACTGACCCTCAGGATCATCTAATCATCATTCATCAATATATGAATATCCAATTATCCATGTATATTTTCAGCATTACAATACTCCAATACATAGGCCTCAATCCAGGACTGAACTAAAGACAAGTTACAACACCATTTTTTGTGCAAACCAAGAGGTGGGAAGTAAAGAGAAGGTAGAGATCTAAGGTATAGAGTTAATGTCAATGTGGTAGTTAGGAGTACTAAAATGATTACAATACATGATACGAAGTTAATTCAAAAAGATGTAGGATTGTTGGATATCACATAACATAATGTCTTCAACAGAAACAACAAATTATGTAGCCGACCGTAATTGATCGGGATAAAGGCTCGGATTGGTTTTGTTTGGAAATGACAATCAAATTATTACCTTTGAGGCGCTTGTACCGGGTTTTGCATTGAGGGCATGCTTGATTTCCCTCTCTTCTTTCATACTCATAGCAAGCTCTGCAAACGGGGAATGCACATTCATTGCAGGCAACAAATGGTTCCCCATCTGCAGTAACTTCAATCTCATCTCCACAAATCTGGCAAATCTGCCCACTTAGTTCTTTCACGGATGTAACCTGTTATACGCCAACAATTAACAATGTAAATCGGTATCAGATCTCAGAATTCTTGATGTCAATAACCCAACCGTGGACCCATAAACTTAAAACCTATTAGAGAGGCATTTGCTTGAATCTAGAAACTACGAGGCAATTATACAGCAAGTCAAAGAACTAGAAAGAAAGCGAAATGAGTAGAAATGTGTTTGTTTTAGAACTGAAGAAAAAAGGTTGAATGGTTGGAAATGCTGGGAAACAAAAAACAGAAACAGGAAATCTATACTAGAGAGCTAAATTTCAGAAATTGACTTCAGGCTTAATACTGATGTTATGCCACCTACTATAGATGGCAATTCCATTCTTGGCCAGGACTTGACAAGAGCTACAGCTGGAGTTGGGACACGCGGCAGCAGTTGCTCAATATGGGGAAAGGTCATTAATTCAGTTGGTTAGCAGGCAAGTAGCTTTGGTTGAGCTGGTGATAGGTGGCAGTTTAGGCGGTAAGCTTAGTTAGGCAGTCATTCCGTCTGTTAATCCATTTTCTATCGTAATTCTGTGTACAAAGAAAACGGTGAGGTGAGTGTAAGGTTATGTTGAATTCAGTGTAAACTCTGGGACGAAAGGCTCCCTGGATGCAACCAGTTCTTGCTTTCAATAGAACTACTCTCCACTCTCGTTCCAGTATTTTTCCCATTTCTATCACCCTTCTTATCAGTGGTAAAACAGCTATCTATCCTTGGATTCCACCATGGCTGAAACTATGGCTCAAGAACAAAAATGTAGAGAGGAAGCCATCCGTCAATTGAAAGAGAATGCAGATCAACAAGCTAACTCCATAACTGTACTCAAGGAAATGATTGCAGCCCTGAGTCTAAATTGCAATCAAATTGTTTCCTAATTTGATTCCAGAAGAAGACCGTGAAGAATCTTTCTATGCTCAAAAAAAATCTCCTTCTCTTTCTTCGAATTCCATTCAAACTCGTTATACAAAGATAGATTATCCCAGATCTGTGAATGTTTCTTTGAGTTCAATCAAATTGAAGAAAGCCTGAAAATCAAACTAGTGATGCATTTGGACAAGAAAAGCCATTAATTGCATCAGTGGTTCGAAAAGACTCATAAATCTCCTCAGTGAAAGGATTTCACAAATGGATTACAGATGAGATTTGGACTAATGTTTTTGAGGATGCAATTGAATTGACAAAACTAAGGCAGCACTCTGCAGTTAAAATGTATCAAGAAAAGTTTGAAGAATTGCCCAATCGAACAACTGGTTTGACTGAGCACTTCTTCACGAGTTGTTTTGTTAGTGGTTTGAGGGAACACATTAAATCTGGGGTTATCTCACAAGCAATTGGATTGGAAAGGCTACAAGAGGAAAGTGCAGAGGCCTTCGCCACAAACCAGATTTCCACCCCAGCCTACATTCAGTGGTGGGGCACCTTCAACAACCAGTTTGACTATTCCTAAGCCTATGCCATCAGTGGGGGTAAGATCTGAACCAAAATTTACTAATCCGGTCGCAGTTGAAACTAGATTTCCCAGTTAACAACTCCACTCAAATCCCCATTAAAAGAATAACTCCTAAAGAAATGGAAGTAAGAAGGGAAAAGGGCTTATGTTATAATTGTGATGAAAGATTTGTACGGGGCCATAAATGCCAACATAAACAGTTCGTGATGATGAGGAAGATGAGGAAACAATCCAGGAAAGCCAGGATTGGAAGAAACAATTGCAGTGGATGACATGCAAATTTCAATGCATGTCTTGTCCGGTTGCAACTCTTTCAAAACTATGAGGATAACTGGTACTCTAAGGGGCAAACCTATTACAATCCTAATAGATTCAGGGAGTACACATAATCAAAACAAATCGGGGGGGGTGGGCGGGCGGGGCGGGGAGGGAAAGGCGAACACAATTTCTAATTTCCTAGACCGTCAACGTCTTCTATTCCCAAAAATCAAGAAATGGAGCTGAAAACAAGTTCAAAGGCAAATTGAGAAATTCAAGAAAATATGAGATTTTGACGGCACTTAAAAAACAAAACCCTATTATTATGAAGGGAGAAAGTAATAAAAAAAAGGGGAAGGAGGGGGGGAGGGGGTTTTGCAAGTTTTAGAACATGTACATCTCCAATTGCTCAAAAAATCAACGGATGGAGTTGAAAACAAGTTCCAGGGCTAATTGAGATAAATCAAGAAACGAGATTTTAGGGCACTTGAAAAAACAAAAACCCATGACATGAACTGAAAAAGGAGAAATGGTGTCAAAACCCCAATCAAATCAGAGTAAAAAGAGGCAATTTTTAGAACATTTTCATCATCAATTTGTTCTGAAATGCACAAAGAACGTAGAGAGAGGAGATTGTGAGGGAGAGAGAGGAGGGCACTTACTCGTCCAATCTCATCTGCATTGATTAGGACAAACTCATTCCTGTTGTGTGAACCCGCAATGAGTCGCCCTTTGGTTTCCATCACAACACCCACATACACGCTAACTCCTCCCAATCTCCTTCAAAGCAGAGAGAGAGAGAGAGAAGGAACGCCTCACTGATAGAAAGCCCAATGCTTTTGTCCACCTTCTATTAGCATGTACACCAGTTACTAAAAGTACTACTACCAGTCAACAGTGCGGATTTTTTCTTTTGGAAAGAAATACCTATCTTGAATTTATGATTCTCTCTTCTTAATTCACTTGAATTTATTATTTTATCTTTTATTTAATATATTTTTTTACATATTTAAAGACAATATTGTAAATTTATATGGATACAGACGAAAAAAAGTATAAATTATAAAAAGTAGAGTGTGAAAATCATTTCTAAAAAAATACTAATGTGTATTTTTCACTTCAGCTATCCGTGTGTATTTCAAAACTACAAATATTGTAAGTCTGCAATTATATTTTCTATTTTATCTATTCTCTAAGAAAATACCCTTAAATATTGTTTTTTCTTTGGCTTTTTACTTTTTTTCCTTTTCTTCCCCACCAACACAATTTTCACATAATTGATAAAGGATCCCTAGTGAATTTCCATTTGACAAAAAAAAAATCCCTAGTGAATAGAGGCTAGGGAGATTTAGAGAGGCACTATTCACAAATGTATCATACCTATCTTGGTTTGTTGAGGCTGGTGCACCTGATTCTCTTGACTTCGGCTAGGTTAAATGGCTAAAATGCTAATTTACCAAGCCTTAATGCACTGCGCATGCTCTTGAACACTTGTCACAGGAAAACACCAACCCACATTAACGTGGTTTTTGAATGGAGGGATTTCATGAAAAAGAAAAAAAAAAAGATTATGATTTCTAGTCAAATTATCCGTTTAGATCAAGTATTTTGATGAGAAATGAAGAAAAATTTACAAAAATAAATTTTTTTTTATTGACTCTTCCCCTTTCTTATTTCACCCTTTCTCGCTGGGGAGTATAAAGAATGCCCGAAAACGTCACACAAACAGCACCCTATACGTGTATCTCCATATAACAACAAACATATTAATATTAATTATTCTCCTCTGAATGAGATTGTCGTTTACTTATCTTGTGGTGGGTCTTCAACAGTGGTTACCCTTTTGGCGGTGGAAGGAAAAGATCTTGATGTCGGTGGCGGAGTTGAGCTCCAGTCCAAGCTATTTTAGTGGTTAGCTTTTTGTTGAAGGTATAAATTAGTTCGGAAAGAGTTTTTAGTGCTCTTGTCGGTGGCAAAGCGCTCTAATTGTTTTGTTGAAAGACTCTTCTCGAAGAGAGTAGTTTCTTTTCGGGAAAAGCCTTTTTGAAATCAGGATACTTGACTTGTAAATTATAATAATAATGGTATGTTGTTTTAGCACGACGAAGCAAAATCCGAAACAAAATCATACTCCTCAGCTGAAGTCTTCATGTAATCATGTTTCCTTGTGTATTGGGAGAGCGTCTCTTAACTGACTCTTCAAAAATATATAGAATTTCAGAGGTTTTTTTGTAATGTTTAAAATGCTTCAGCAGACCCTTCAAACACTGAATCACACTCCAAATTCTTTTCCTCTCTTTTCAACATTGACATATGAGTAGCATCCCTCAAATACCAAATTTCTACTACAAAAGATAATTTGATAGTTTACTAAAAAAACAACTCTAAGCCTTCAAGCATAGGTATACAAACATATGCGTAGAGAGAGAAACGGTGAGAGGGAGAGAGAGATCGTACGAGAGGTGAGAGAGAGAGAGGATGAATGGAGTGCATGCGGAGGAGCTCGTTGTTGCAAGAGAAGTCGTAGAAAGGAGAGAGGGCGAAGTAGTCGAACACCACGTTTCAGTTGGGCGGGAACGTGTTGAGCCAAAGTTGATCCCTGAAGCATATTCTGGTCATGTCCGTTCCCGGAGGTGGTGGCGCCGCTGCTTGATTCCCCTCGAAGTTAGGGTTCCCAACCGCCATGTTCGGTGGCACCATCGGCATCGTCACCATCTCCGACCACTCCACCTCCACCTTCTACCAATACGGGGACTTTTAGAGAGGTTTCAGTAATTGGCCATGGTTGACCACATTCATGCAACATTCTGGATCCGCCACTGGTTGTAATGCGACATCTAATCTATCCCTCAATACCAAACTAGTTTGTATTCCTACGTTTGAAGGCTTAGCTTGACTATATGTTAGTGTACTACATGGAATGACCACGCTCCTTTTTTTTTTGTTACTGGAACCATGTTATATTTATCTCAACACATCCTGCTGCAGAAGTAATCGCTCCAGCATCTGGTCTTCCCGAGTCTACTTAGTCCGGGCCTGGGTTATTGAAACCCGGCTCCATATCGAAAGGATCCTAAAAGTTTGGCTCAAGCTCGTTCATTTATAAAACACGCTAAGAGTTGAACAAGTTTGGAACACTGAACAAGTAGGACTCAATTTGCACATAATTTTAGACTTGTTCTAGTAACAGGAGGCATCTTATTAACATTACATAGAGAATGCATGAAATTTGGGCACTAGTACAAAATCAATCTCAGTTCACAGAAAATAAAATAATAATGATATTTCTAAAAATGAGAACTTTAACACATTACATCAAGTCCCTTATTTAGGAAGGAACATAAATTATGGAGAAAAGCAGCTTTTATGTTCTTCTGGGATTTTACGGAGAGATCATCCCCCGAGTTCCATCCCTTTCGACTCCACAAAAAACAAAAGGAAGCAAATGTATCTAAAGAATCAATGGAAATTTTTGCAGAACAAATATGAATGTATCCGGTCCCAGACCTGTTTTATCTACACACAAACCCACCACAGAGTTCCTCTCCAACTCATGTATACTACCGATGATTCTCATCAATAATCGTGTCGTGTCTGAGGGAATAGGAAATATTTTACCCTGATGGAATAGGAAATATTTTACCCGATATGCAGCCCTTTTTTGTAATTCTCACAGATGTATACAAGCTTCTATTTCTGCATCCTTTTAGTTGCAATCCAACCCACAAACTTCCAATACAATGCCACCTTTTGATAAAAACGGGTTGATCCGGACCCATAAAAGCGAGAAAATAGAGGCCAAGAGAATCGACCACACCACAATGATTGTAGGAACTCCGGACTGTTTCCCCATGATACCTTTGAGGAAAGGGTAGAGATGTACAATCACCCAGAGAGCAAAGAACAACCTTCCAAATAGCGGTCCCCATGACTCGTAACCGTTGTTGATGGCATCCGAAACCCCGACTATGACCCCGATTATGTTGATGATCAAAAGAGTCATCGGAGGTATCAACAAGGACGTCCACTTGAAAAGATAGAGCTCTGCAAAATCGCCATCATCTCCACCTTTGGATGTAACAGTGAAGTTTGTGTTGACACCGGCTATGACCTTGAGAAGACCTTGGAAGAGGGCAAAGAAGTGGGAAGAGGCGGCACCAATCACCCAGAACTGCTCGTTCCTCCACCAGTCATCTATGCTAACGCCTCCCCATTGCATCTCAAGAACACTTGTAACAGCAATTGATAAGAAGAGGGCCATGAACACAATGCTGGCATAATTGCTAATCTGTAGATAAGAACAAAGAGATTGTTTGGGAAATCAGCTCTGGATGGGGTTTTGGTTTTGGTATTTTAAATTTCTAGAGAAAATGAAATTGAGTGTGTGATCCCGTGTGGCCTACGCGGAAAATTAAACCATCATATTTCTACCACCACTAGTGTCCACATTCCAAGATTGGAATTCTTAGGGTAAATGATTTTCACACTCCCTTTTTCTCATCACTTCTTTCTTGTTATTTATGCAAGTGAATTTACGACAATTGCATTTTTAGGCATGAAAAAAGATTTGACGCTAAAATGCTAAATGCCATTCTGTAAATTCACACGCATTTAAAAGCTACATGAGAATCAAAACTGCAAAAAGCTATGGCCACAGCAAAATTACTAAACTGCAGCTTCAACTACCTGGAACATTATCCAGTTTTGGTCCCCAAAATGATTAGGTACTGTTTTCTCCCAATAACAATATAATAACAATATAATTTACCCCAAAAAAAAGTTGGAGACAGTGGGGTTACCTCAGGGACGATGAACTTCCCAGTAATAAGACAGACAGCCGGTAAGGTACAGTAAGTAATCAAGGGAATGGATGTCAAGGGATAAACAACTGAGTTGATATATGAAAATCGCTCCAGCGGCTTCAGACCACACCCATAACCATACCAGATTGGACAGTGCCTGCTAAAGAAAATCTCAACAGAACCCAAGGCCCACCGAAGTACCTGGTGCAGACGATCTGAAAGGTTAATGGGAGCTGATCCCTTAAATGCCGGCCTTTTTGGAATGCAATACACTGATCGCCAGCCGTGGCAATGCATCTTGAATCCAGTTAAAATATCTTCAGTAACCGATCCATAAATCCACCCAACCTGGTCAATAAAGAAATTTGAGAGACTCTCAAAAACAACTGGCGAAATCTGTCGACCAAAAGAATGTTCTTAAAAGTGTAGTGGCGAACGGACTCTAAAACAGCAACCAAACCAAAAAGCTCAGAACTTTGTAGCTGTTACATACCTCTTTTCCCCACTCTGTTTTATCCTCGTAACCACAGCTAATAACATGAATGGCTTCTTTCAAGAGTGACGCAGAATTTGCTCCAGGTGGAACTCCCCCTTCCTCTAGCAGTGTCGAAGCAACGAAAACTGGCGACTGCCCAAACTTTTTCTCAAATTTTACCTGGGGCATGAGGGCAGATTTTTCATTTTCTATTCCTGCAATGAAGAAGTTGTCAGCAACAAACAAAGGACCTGTTTTATAGACATCTATAGAGAGCAGGAAAATAACACCCAAGCTAAAAAGGCTTTTAGAAGAAACTGGGTAAGTACCGTAAATATTTACACAAGAAATGCCCAGGATCATTGGTTTCCCTATCATTTACTCTACCCTTGTTTTGATAAATCCCTACAAAACTACATTATCCGACAACAGGCTAAATAATGGACCACATCAAACAAGAATTTCTGCACTACTAAGGAACATCCCCAAAACCTGTTGCTTACCTTCAATTCCTTCCTCAATATTTTCAAGAGCATGTATTTGCGTCGACGCCTCCCGGCTCTTTGTCTTCTTCTTATTCTCCTTTGCTTTCACTTTCTTATTTTTCTTTCTAGATCCACAACAGCAGCAAAGCCATTTAGGTAAACAATTGCAAGACTTCCCTGGAGCCTTCTTCTTGACAGGAGCATCATAGCCGTAGAGTGCTTGTCTCCTAAAGACACAACCAGTTCCAACGTAAATTGGTCCTTGGATCCCATCCAGTCCTTTCATATTGATCTGTTTCAATGGAAAAAAAGAAGAAGAAGAAGCTCAGCTATATCCAAATAGAGTAGTAACAGTACCGTAAAGTACTGCTATGGTTTAACCATTTATATTTAGTATATGTGTGCACTTTCACCACCTTCTGTTTAATGGAACCCACACAAACCCCCCTTAATATCCCGAGGTTGTGGAGTGTTACCACATCAGATGACAAATGTAAATCGTAAAAAATTATAAGTACAATCATGCAAATGCATGAACAACATGAATAAGGTGCTTTACGTACATCAAAGAAAACAACGTTCCGATTTGAGTATCTGTCGTGACGATCAATACCATCAAACCTTTGAGGAAACTGCACATAACATATTTTCTTTCCAGATATGGGGTCCATCATGAAGCACATAGCTTCGCGGAGTGCCTTGCTGTTATTTATGTAGTGATCACAATCGACATTCAGTAGGTAAGGAGCATTCGAGATGACTGCTGAGACTCGCACCTAGAAAATTTAACCAAAAACAGTTATACCAAAACAAAAAACTGGACTAAATCCAAGTTAGAGAGGGAGATTTACCAGGGCATTCATCGCACCAGCTTTTTTGTGGTGATCAAATCCAGGCCTCTTCTCACGAGAAACATAAATGAGATGGGGCAACTCATTTCCTTCAACGTCATGGACACCATCATGACCCAAGAACACCTGTTGAAAAGACATAGTTCGATATAAAATGAAAACTTTCACCTGGATCATTCCCAAAAGATAGAAACAGAAAAACAGATGCATACTTGAATCATTCCTGGATGGTCCCGGACATTGTTACCAGGCCATGGAGTCCCATCTTGCATTGTCCAACCATCCTCCGGAACCTTCTCTGCCATGGCGACCAACCCATTTATCCGAACTTTAAACTCTTCATATTCCCTCTGCAGTCACAAAGTAGAAGCAAAGGAAAAACCAGTCATTACAATTGACAAATAAACTCTAAACTTCCAGTTAATATCAGGATTTTTAAAGCTCCAAATATTTTACTAAATGCCAAATCCTGAATACTGGCCACCACTTATAGCACTGATGTCATTTTGGGTCTGATTGATTGGCCCAGTTATAACTAAGTTTCGATGTTATATGTCCTTGTGAACAGCATTTTAGCCATTTGAATTCAACAATAGACAATGGGATTGCATAGTCATTGGACAACTCCAACAAAGATGAGAAATACAATACTTGGGGATGCTGTGTTTGGCAATCCGACACTACTAGTCCAGTGTGGTACTGTGGTTACTCATACTAATGTACTGCACACCCTCCCACAATCAGTCCAAATAATCAAACATGGCCTTTAGATATGTATTTTGGTCCCAGTAATATTTCCATGCCACAAATCCATTCACTTCTTCCAATTGGGGGACCGGGGGGAGGGGAATGGAGAGTTGCAAACCTTCATTGCACGACGTTCCCTCACAAATGTAGGATGCACTTTGTCTCTAAGATAGTCGACCTTCAGAGCAAAATACCACTCCGGGGCACGAGGCTCAATATTGAACTTCTTGCAGAACGGGACCCACTTCCTAGCAAACTCGGATGTCTCAGAGAGGGCTTCAAAAGTGAGCATGGCTGCACCATCGTCAGAGACATAGCATGCAACCTTGTCGACTGGATAATCGACAGCAAGGATTGAAAGAACTGTGTTAGCAGTGATAAGTGGTGGCTCTTTCATCGGATCCACTGTACTCACGAATACGTCTATAGGAGCTAGTTCAGATGGCTTCCCCTCTTTCTCGTACCTGTATAGTTTTCCAAGCACTAACTCAGAACACAGAAACAAACAAACAGGCGGGCACGCACAGAGACAGAAAGAGAGAGCCTTTACCTCAGTGACAATCTATCTAGGTATGTTTCTCGCTCAATTGGGAAAAACTTTGGGAACTGATCGAATATCCATGATACGGCAAACCATAACTCACAAATAACTGAGGTTAGCCACAATCCACGAGCATCAGGGACTGGGTGGCGAATCCTATAGTCGAAAAAGAGTCCAAGAACAGCAAGTCGGAGTAAAATGACCATTCTGTATGGGTTTATCTTGCTCGAAGAAATCGGTAGTTTCCTTGAAAGTGGTTGCCTGCCTTCATCCATCCTAAACCAAAAAAAAAGAAGAGGGAAACATTAGTAACAAATTTCTGAAATCAGAACATAAAGGCAGTTCATAAACGTTAGATAAAAATCCATCAGGTCATTCCATTAAATGTAAACAATCTGGTTTAGCCGATAGTCAGTTTGCAAGGACTGCTTATGCTTTTTCGTATTCAAACTTCGTCCACTTATTTATCTCCTCCCATACTTCGGATTGACCACAGGTACAGCTGTATGTCAACTGAGCTCATTCCCCAATTGAACAAACCAAAAGTTAAATACTTAAAATCATTTCAAGCAATAAAAATCTTAGGTAATGTATCGCGTTTCCAATATAAGTTTAAAATAAATTCCACCTAGTGAATATTCAATCATATTCCATTGCTCTTTAAACTCGAGCTATGTATGTTTTGTGTTTTCCTTTAGTCACTCAGATATGTAGAACTAATCCACATTTCTACTTGAAAATCCCTGTACAATATCTTGTAAATACTCGCTTAAAATCAAGTCAATTAGTTTGGGTAAACAAATTCATTTAAAGTTGAAGACACTGAGATGAGCCAATTCAGTTTTGTACTTTGTCATTTACAGATAACTATAATTACAGTCAAAAGATGGTATTTCATCAATTAAATAGCAGGAATATAAGATGTTATTTAGGAAATCACATGTCTGAAAGCTCCTCCTAAAAACCCGAAAAAACTAAATTAATCAAAAGGGAATCTAATGTTACCTATGCCTACTATAATAACCAATCCAATAATCTTGACCGAGTGTTTTTATTATTATTTCGCGAAATTGCTGTATTTTTTATACTTTTTCCATAACAACTCCGTTTAATCTATCAAGGTTCGGAGTTCAATTGATCTCCAAGACAGCTGCCATCCAACACCTAGCTAAATATAAATTGTAAAGGTATAACTATTTGTAATCAAAAGACCACCTAATTTCCAAGACTCTGCAATAGACAGATCAGACACTAACCAACATAGCTTAGTCCGGGTCCTGAACAACAACTACCAATAAATATTTATTAGTACTCAAGAAAAGAACAAAATTCGTTCAAAGAGAGAGAGTGAGAGAACAAAAGGGACTTAAATAAACCACCAATAAATTTTCTTGCTCTTTTCTTTTTGAAACGAGATGTTCTTGCTTTTTAACAGTAAAAATAATATGCACCTTTAAATCACACTTAATTTCAACCAACTTCAAGATAGAATAAATACAAGTCAAATTCAAACCATCAAAAAATATTTTGAGTGCACCTACTTGGGTAAATCAGGATCATCAAAATCATCTCCACCATCTCCTTCATGCTTAACCACTTGAAGTCTCTCATTCTGCCTTTTCTTCCACTCCTCCATTCTGTCTTTCCACGCAACTGTACCGTACCCATATACTGCCAAGTCTTTCTTAGGATCCATCGGTCGAGGTGGCACTGTAAAATCAACACGAACAAATACATTCAGCCGCACGAATCATAGGATGATTTTAACTCACAAGAACTACCTGCAATCGGAGCAAAAAAAACTTACAAGACATGGAATCAGTATACGGCACCGGATGCACTCGCTTTCCGCGACCCATAAATGGAGGAATGATGAGCGCATGCTTATCCGAGGAAATCCCGGCATCCTTCATGAATATATTTAATTTGACCATTAAAATTCACAAGAGACAAAAAGTGCAACAGAAAAACAACATAAACCAATGTCAAACCAATTCACCTCTTGGTCATAGGTGAGGAGTGGGACATCTGGATTTAGGGGAGAGGACTCCATATCGTAGGGGACAGTGACCCCAGAAGCATTGCGTTGGTGACCGCGGCCAGTACTAAGGCGAGAAGAGAACGCTGCCTCTGCAAAGTGCTGATGATGATCATTGCTCCCGTATTCAAACTCATTATCCAAATCATCAAATTCTTCTTCTTCTTCATCACCATCAACTCGGGGACTCCCTAAAACATGAATAGGATGTCAACTTACTAGGCAATGGCCATATTGTTATGAAACTAAAGAAATATGTAGAAAATTCAAGAAATCGGTTTTTTAGGAACTATCAAGGACTGATCTTCAGGATCATTTTAGCATCATTCATCAGTACATCCATATATAATGTCAGTGTTACAAAACTCCAATATACAGGCCTCAATCCATGATTAAACTAAAGACAAGTGCAAACCAAGAGGTGCGGAGCAAAGAGAAGGTGGAGATCTAAGGTATAGAGAGTTAACGTCAATGTGATAGAGTGGTAGTTAGGAGGACTAAAAATCTAAAATGATTATGGTCCATGATAGGAGACAGTAATTCAAAAAGATCTAGGATTGTTGGATATCACGTAACGTGATGTCTTCGACAGAGCTCAACGGGAAAAGCAAATCATGTAGCCGACCCTGATCGATTGGGATAAATGCTTGGGTTGGTTTAGTTTGGTTAGGAAATGACAATCCAATGTTGGATATCACGTAACGTGATGTCTTCGACAGAGCTCAAAGGGAAAAGCAAATCATGAAGCCGACCCTGATCGATTAGGATAAATGCTTGGGTTGGTTTAGTTTGGTTAGGAAATGACAATCCAATTATTACCTTTGAGGCGCTTGTACCGGGTTTTGCACTGAGGGCATGCTTGATTTCCCTCTCTTCTTTCATACTCATAGCAAGCTCTGCAAACGGGGAATGCACATTCATTGCAGGCAACAAATGGCTCCCCATCAGCAGTAACCTCAATCTCATCTCCACAAATCTGGCAAATCTGCCCACTTAATTCCTTCACGGATGTCACCTGTTACACACCGAAAATTAACAACGTAAATCGGCATCAGATCTCTCAGAGTTCTTGATGTCAATGAACCCAAGTGAGGACTCAAGTTGCATATCATGGAAAAAAGGAGCATATTGTGGAAAAAGTGAGGCATTTGCTTGAATCTAGAAAGTATGAGGCATTTAAACATACAGCAAACAAAAGAACTATGCTTGAGAGCTAAATCTCAAATGAGTAGAGAAGGGTAAGCTTTAGACCTGAAGAAAAAAACTTGAATGGTAAGAAATGATGGGGAAAAACCCAGAAACAGGAAATCTATGCTTGAGAGCTAATAAGTCTTAGTCATTGACTTCAAACTTAATACTGGCCAATAGCAATGAAGGATTAACTTCTCAATACAGAAGCCATTGCCCAAGAATAGGTGCTACGGAGTAAATGGTGTCAAAATCAAAGCAAATCAGAGGGAGAAAAGCAGGGGGAAATGTAACACAATTTATTCAATTGCTAAAAATCAAGAAATGGAGCTGAAAAAAAGTTCAAGAGCAAATTGAGAAAATTAAGAAATATGAGATTTTGAGGGCACTCGGAAAGCAAAACCCTATTATTAGTATAAGAACTGAAAAGGGAGAAAATGGTGACAAAAACCAAATCAAGAAAGAAATTTAAGAAAGAGGCAATTTTTAGAACATATGCATGTTCAATTGCTCAAGAATCAACTAATGGAGCTGAAAACAAGTTCAAGGGCTAATTAAGAAAATCAAGAAACGAGATTTTGAGGACACTTTTAAAAAAACAAAACCCCATTATTACATTAACTGGAAAAAGAGAAATGGCGTCACGAACCAAATCAAATCAGAGGTTTTAGAAAAGTAAAAATATGCAATTTTAAAAACATTTTCATCTTCAATTTGCTCTAAAAATTCAACAAACGAGATTTTGAGGGCACTTAAAAAACAAAACCCCATTACATTAACTGGAAAAAGGAGAAATGGCATCACGAACCAAATCAAATCAGAGGTTTTAGAAAAGTAAAAAGATGCAATTTTTTAAAAACATTTTCCTCTTCAATTTGCTCCAAAATCAGTCAAGAGAAGGAAAATGCATTAAAAAAAACAAAGAAAGAGATGATTGTGAGAGAGAGGAGGGCACTTACTCGTCCAATCTCATCTGCATTGATTAGAACGAACTCATTCCTGTTGTGTGAACCCGCAATGAGTCGTCCTTTGGTTTCCATCACAGCACCCACATACACACAGACTCCTCCCAATCTCCTTCAAATCACAGAGAGATAGAGAGAGAGAGAGAAGGAAGAGAGAGAGAGAGAGAAGGAAGGAAGGAAGGCCTCACACAGATAGAAAGCACACAGCTTTTTTCCACCTTCTATTAAACACCCATCACAGGAAACACCAAACCCACATTAAAGAATGGCCCGAAAACGACACACAAACAACACATACACGGCCTTATACGTATATCTCCATATAATAACAATATATTGTTAGCTTGGAAGATGTTTGTATTAAGAATTTCTGGGTGATTCCTTCCTTGAGGGAGAAAAACCCAGTTGGAGGGTAAAGGTTATTATTTGACCTCACTGTCAAACTGGGTGTGGAGTGAAAAAAAGTAAGTTCAGTAGGGTCTAGAGAGAGAGAGAGAGAGAGAGAGAGAGAGAGAGAGAGAGAAAGGTGTTTACAGGTGTAGAGAGAGAAAGTTTAACGCGTAAAGGAGAAGGGGACAGAGAGATCTGGTTGGATGGATCTCTCCGTGGATTTTGATGATCAGACGAGGGGAGTGGGAATTTTGGGGGGGTTTTGTTTTGGGTTGTGGTGGGGACCAGTAGTTTGGGTGAGGAAGGATAACAAGTGTAATTTGGTAGTAGTAAGAGGGTTTTGGTTTTGTTTTATTATAGGAGTGGGAGTAAGTACCAAATTAACCTTATTTTGTTATGTTGGATGGTGTGAAAAGTTTTCCTGTTTATGGTAAATTAATAAGTCTTCTTTCATCGTTTAGTGTTGTGAGTTGGTCAAAGGAGAGAGGAACTACTAGTATACTGGAGTAGTATATACGAGTAATTATTCAGTGGTCTTGAGGTACTGTCATGTTGTGCTCCAACAGCATTTTCCACCTCATATTTTATGGGATTCATGTATTCTTTCCGTTCTCGTTCTTTTGTCTCTCGCCCCATCCCAACCAGAAAAAAACTAATTATAATTTTTAATTGATAATACTATTTATATGCAATATAGATCTTATTTGATAATTTCAATGAGATCTTTTAAACTTTGTTTTCAAAATTACCTAAAACATTAAAAATTGCAAGATATAATCAATTTAAAAGTGGCACGAACTCTTAAAAAAGACTAAATAATTAGGACGGAGTGAGTAATTAGTACTGTTTCTCATATGTGTTTAGTAAAAGGGATATTGGGCACCATGTGGTGGTGCCCAAGACCATCCAAAAAAATTTCATTGTATACATACCTACTATTAATATGCAAGAACTATCGGATTGACTGGTAATAAATTGCAAATTTAATTTTGTTTTCAACTAATAAGATAAGAAAGAGTGTAACGTTCACCGTTTTTTAAAGAGGGTGAACAAAATTGCACTTGTAAATTGCTTACTCCAAATTTATAAATGATTAAGATGCATATGGTTAGAGCCATGTGATCCACGCCCACTTAGAATTTTGTCTTCATATGAGCTCCGTTCCGCAACTCAAATTAAGTACTTATTTTTTAAGAAGGCAATTTCAAACTCAAAAATTATGTGTTTACGCAAATAATTTTCCTATCACTATAGATCTTGTTTGATAGATCTCATTGAGATCTTTAATACGTTGCAAAAAAAATTAAAAAAATATTTTTTATTTACATCATTTTTGAGTTTGAAAATGTGAAATAAACTGCTTATTTTTTAAGAAGGTTTCTGGAACGGGGCCGAAGTCATCTTGTGTGGGGTGGTAAATACTGTTATCCAGTAAAAAATCTTTATAGTCATGCCCAGATAAAAATTGCTATAGTCAATCACTCCCTCCTCCTCTAGTCAATTACGGGCAGCCGAACCCTATGAGTGAATGGTTTCTCAAGGGTTTGTTAAAGCATTTATCTCAAAATTAATTGATAATGAGAGGAGAGATTATCCAGACTCATATACTAATTTTTGAAGTAACAATTAATTGATGTGGGACAATTTCTAACACTCCTCTACACATGCGACCCCGACTCGCACGTGGATAGGTCAACAAAGAATTCGGAACACATGGATCACAACGAAACAAAGTGCAACTATGGCACAAACTAAGGGGAAAAGCCTCCGAAAAATCTAGCTCTGATACCATGTTAAAACATCCAACTCCAAATCAATTGGCAATGAGAGGAGAGGTCGCCCAGGCTCATGTACTAATTTTCGAGGTGATAATTAATCGATGCGGGACAATTTCCAATCAAGGGTTTGAAGTCCTTATATTGGTTCTCAAGAGAGATTGTTATAGCTGTTCCTCCCATCCTTCACCATTTTTTTTATTTAAGAGAAAAATATATAATGCTAGAGTTTTTTACACGCACAAAATATTAAGTAGTCCTATACTATGTCCAAAAAAAAGTGGTTACAAATTGGTAGAGAGACATGACATTTTTCGATCTTGTCTTCTTCTTTATAGCATTTTATATATGCAAATTCTGTTTGAGTTTATTTCGTGAAAGTTTTGAGGAAAGTTACGATAGATGGGGTTAAAATTGAAAGGAAAAATTTATTAGAAATCGCGACGAGAGTGACAGGTTCTGAGAACCCAAGTGAACAAAGCATAATTAATGTTATCTACTTAAGTGGTAAATACTAATTATCAGGGGATTATCCAGTAATCACATCGCGATGCAATGCGACTAGATTGCACATGGTAATGGAAGATTTACTGTCCCTAAATTACCTTTGATCAACTTGTCCATGTGGCCTAATTAATATTTGATCTTTGTCAGTATTACATTTAAACTATTTTTCCTCAGATAAGACTTGCAAAAAATGGTTTAAAAAATAAACGACGAAACACATTTTAATAAAGAATAATGACCACACAACATATTTAATTTTTTTTTATTGCAAATGTAGGTGGCGTTCCGCTAAACAATTTTTGGACTTTTTCTTATTTTATCTTTATTCAATTTTGTTTGCAATTGTTAGTTTAGCGCCTCACTTTTTTGGATTTTCAAGTAAAAAATCATAACTTTTACCAAAATATTTTTGAAATAATTCAAGATAAAACCCAAAAGCCCAAAACTAGCTTTATCTTGGACATTTCAAAAAAAAATTGTGTAAAATCATAATTTTTAAGTTTTTCGATTTGTACTGACGAGATGAACCGGAAAATCAAAAAAGTGAGGCTCAAAAGTAACAAACACAAGGAAATTTGAATACGGACAAAATAAGAAAAAGCCCAAAAAACTTGGCGATAGTCTGTCTTAATTTTTTTTATTAGTTTTTTGGTTATTTTTTCAGTTTTTAGAACTGTCTTGACAAGAAACTTCTTTAAAAATAAATAGTCCATAATTAAAAAAAATTGGTAAAAAAAAAACAAGTCAACATATAAAAAGTTCGAACTTTTTTTCTTTTTCTACCTTGAATTTTTTTTTCAAGTTCGGTCAATTGTCTTAAATTTATTTTCGTCGAGTAAAAGTGTATTGTACTACTACTATGTTGAAGGTAAAAATAAATAAATAAAGACCATAGAAACTAGTTATAAAATAAACAAAATTCCATGAGAAGAGGCGGAAGGGGGGGGCCGGGCCCGGGAACAAAGAGCAAAGTGAGCAAGACGCTAACCATCACGTGGTTGGGGTGGCAGACGGGAATAATTCAACTTCGTTTGGCCGCGTTTACCAGAATGCCCTCGGCTCTGTTCGCTTGAGTTAACCATCCGCGGGTACAAAATGCACCCATAGATGCACATCCATCCACATAATTTGGGGAGTCCACAGAACCCCAAGTAAATTGAGCTACTCACGAAAAATTTTATTAAAGTAAGGGCTTATTCGAGTTTGATTTGTTTATCAAATGGATTATATTTGAGCCTTAATTGAAAGAATCTTTCACAAAAGGGATAAATTCGAGTATGACAGTATTCGGCTCAATTATCCTTGCAAAAATAAATCAAGATGTAAATAATACTTTGGTGTAGATATCCATAGCTTTCTATGGATTATAAATATAAATAAATCATCTTTCCGCAGAGTATATATATTCAAGAGAAGTCTAGATAGGGAGTAACGTGACAGTGCCCCAAACTCATGTTCCAGGCATTTGGCCCCTTTCCAAACCCATGTTGATAACTACTAATGAGTCAAGATCCTCTAATGCGATTTCTCATGTGACACATAATATGATTCATCAAGGTTCTGTTTCCCAGTTTCACTATTTGCACTGTTCATTTAGTCAATCTTGATGTGTTTAACGCCCATGCAAAAATAAAGGTTATCGCAGATGGGTAAAAACTTGGTCCAATAAGAAATACAAGATTAGAGCTCGACTGTTGATTTCTTGCATGGATGTTGAAATACACTGAGACTTACAAAATGAACTGTTCATGGTTTATCATACTATTGTTATTAATTTATATTTGAATCTAATTATAAAATTAAAAAACAAGCCAACAAGAAAACGAGTCCTAATTTGATTAGGGCCCCTTTGCCAAACTTTTTTTTCCGGATCTTTTGACACGTCCTTTTTGGTTATTCTCTCTTTATTTTTACTAGATTTGTGTCAAATTACTAAAATTCATATTGTTCGTGTTGACGAGAACAATCGAGAAAATCTCGTTAGGCAGATCATTTTTTTTTTTTTTTGAAAAAAAAAATTCATATAAAACCACGAAAAAATTTTAAAAAGACAAAAGTCGAAAAGTCGGGGAAAAATTTTGGCCAGCAGCGATCCACCCTGTATTCCGAAGAGACAGCTTTTAGTATCCCTTTGGAAAAACAAGATTGAAAGCACACACAAAAATGTGGTTGGTTGGTTGGTTGGATGGAGCTAGCAGTGCACGTCTAGACTTGATGTAAAAAGTGAAAAAAAAAAAATGTGTGGAGGAAGACAACGATTGTTTCTAGCACCGACAGTTTGCTTGTTCCAAATAGTAGTACTATATAGTAAGATTTTTGTGGTGGTTGTGATGGTCAATCAATATACTACTACGTAGTATCATCATATGGGTACTACTTCTTAATCAAATGGAAAATGTTTGGCAAAACTTCTGCCGTGGGTGGACAAATGGTTCATAATTTAGGTGTTCGGACCAGTTTTTTTCTTCTTCTGTCAACGTGATAGGATGATTTCATTAATAGAAAAAGAATAACGGTACGTTAAAGACGAAGATTATTGTTCCGCAGAGGATTCAATAACTAATCAGGAGGTCCAGCTTCCTAAGTATGAATACCAGAACCTCGCAAACACGATGTTGCCAAAAGTGGGAGAAACTGCATTCACCGATCTACGAATAAAAAATAGAATCACAAATCTTAACTGATCAACTCCTCGACGAATATCTTCGATGACAACTTCGACTTCCATGGGGCAAGATTTTTTGCAACCCAAAATATGAATCGACGAGGAAGTCGATCCAACCGATCTGATTTGTCATCAAACCACCATCGCCGCCAATGGACCGTCACCACCACCATTGCCGAAACTCCAAGTGGCAACTTGATGACGAAGGAGAAGCCGAGATAAATGAAAAAGAAGGAATAATACAAAGAAACTTCAGATCTGAGATCGAGAGAGAAAATATCCTCATTGGACGGGAGAGATTATTGAAAGGGAGAAAAAGAGACTATCTTATGGGGAAGAAAAACACCCCTCAAGGGTAAAACCCTCCCCTCCCCCCGCCGCATTAGGGTGATGAAAAACCTATGGAGAGGGAGGGGAAGGAAGAGAGAAAACGAACTAATTTCTACCATCTTTTTTTTCCTTCGTAAATTCGACGAAAAGTTCAAGTGAATGAGCTAGTATTTTCCATTACACCTCGTTCATTCTTTTTTTCTTTTTTTTTTTTGTAGTATTTTCCATTATACCTCGTCCATTATTTTTTTATTTGTAATGCCAACAGCCGCAATCACTCCTTCGCCGCCGCCGATACAACCATTATATTGTTGTCTCTATTATGCCGTCGATTGCATTTGCCCCGAGT
This sequence comes from Rhododendron molle, assembly GCA_025413875.1. NCBI lineage: Eukaryota > Viridiplantae > Streptophyta > Magnoliopsida > Ericales > Ericaceae > Rhododendron > Rhododendron molle. The sequence goes on along the minus strand of CM046398.1, from coordinate 37,579,723 downwards.
GACCAAACATGGTAGTGGTGGGGAGGATGTAGAAGGCAGGATCCCTTATACCGATAACATCCATTATATACTCCGTCGCGTTGTCTCTATCATGCCGTCGGCGTTTGGCCCCAGTGACCAAACATGGTAGTGGTGGGGAGGATGAAGCAAGTTGTACGTGAAAGGCAATTTGGGGGATCAATTTTCTAATGGGTTGGACTTTTGACAATATGCTAATTGAACCAAAATTTCATTCCAATGGACTGTCGGCAGAATCTAGATCTCCTTTTCTTCTGCGATGATAGGAGAATCAATGTATAAAGATTGCAGCTAGCAAGAGCTTCATAAATGCAAATAACTTCTCAGTTACTATAACTTATTAATAAACTAAACTGAGAAGTAATCGTATCTATCGCAAATTACAACCGTAAGACCAATGCAAAAACATGCGCGTAAGTTGGATCGGGCACATGAGTTATCACTAATCTTGTACGTGACATCTTTAATTACTACTAGGAAAGATCTCATTATATTCGATGATCGAGCGTGCATAACGGACGATACTAACATTCTAACATATCATTTTCTTTGTTTAAAAATATATATTGCAAATTTGCATTTCATAGAATTATGGTAATGTTTTTAACGAACTAATTAAAATCTTCTCACAGCGCATGCGAAGCACGTGGAGTCAAAGTCCATGAAATCTTTCTGCATTTATTAATTTGGACAGTCCTAAATGAGGCAGAAATTTTACCCCGTTTCTCACTCTGTATATCTATGTACCCACACAAGACCATGTAATGTGGCCCAAATTTTTTAGTCCAAAAAAAAAAAGCACAATAACACCAGTAAACAAATTAAAATCAGTTTAAGAGAGAGAGAGAGAACGTCTCCAATCATGTCTAATACTGTATTAGGAATCCAAGAAAAATAAACTAGTACGTTAACAAATACTTGTCAACACCATGTGTGAGTACCGTAGATTTGGTCTAATGGTCTTGGCCTGTAAATTAGAGGTTTATTCATTTCTATGGTCTTACGTTCGATTTTTATTGTCAGAAACTCTTACGGACACGATCACCTCATCCACCCGTATACCTGGAAAGAACTGTAGAAATTAATTTGAGATACACGTAAGCTAACCCGAACAGTTTTCGTTAAACAACAAAAACACCTTGATACTGTGCGTAGAAATGCATCACTAATATATACTTTATATACTTATATGTTTTTTTTTTTTCCAGCAAGATATTATTGACAGCTAAGCAATAATGCTTTAAGTGGACCATCCCGATATACTGCTTCTCTACAGGTAGACTGTCCATTTACTTTGCATTTAATGTATTGCTGTCAGCATCCGAGGACTGTCACATTGCTAAAATAATTTGTTAAAGAATTGCTTGACAATATTCGTGGGGTTTCACCATTTTTCTTTTTTAAGGATTAAAAAAAAAACACTTTTCTTTTTTATTATTCTTACATATGTAAGCATGGCTCTGATGCAATCTATAAAAAAAAAAAAAAAAAAGGGTGGTGGGCAAGCAAAATTAAACGCAGTTCAATATTTATCTTGAAATTTATCAATTCTTCGAATTTAGTGGCACATTGGCCTATGTTGTGAAAGTAGGAGAGAAGAGGAAGGGCCATTAATTTGATTCGAAGTTTAGTAGAGCAATTCCTTAAAATGTGGGCATGATTTTAAGGTGGTACGAGTTTAAGTTATGAGATTAGATGCTCCAGTATTTTTCTACTTTATACATATGGGAGTATGACCAACTTTTTTATGATTTGTAATCTCTTACGATAGACGAGTTCATTGGTGTAGTTTTAGTCTTTAGAGTATCTCCAGTAGCATCACCTCTTCCTTCAAATGGATGTTTTGTTGAGCCAAATACCTCAAAATCCTAACCCAACGACCTCAACACCCATTGCTTAAGTGTTTGGTTTAGGAAATTTTAGGGTTTCGACGGGAACAGAGCAGTAGAGGGGGGCGGTGGTCGTGATCTAGTGTATATGGATCTGTATATACGTGTCATGTGTGTATGTGTAGTTTATTTTTGTTTTTTTTGGAATTAGATAAATGCCTAGGCTGTTAGGGGAGCATTTATTTGGTGGCTAGCCAAGTAGAAAACAACATTTATTCTAGGCAAAATGCCTAGCGATTGTTGGAGATTCTCTTTAGTAGTCACGTAATCATATCTCACTATTCATATATTTTGGGATGTAAGGATATCGCGTAATTTTTATATTCTAATACATTAAAGTGAGAAAAAAAAAAAAAAAATCTCGCCCCATAAATGAGAGCCTTGTACCCCCATCAAGTTTGCTAGACACTACACAGTCTACACACACTCGCATTGTTTTGTGTGTTCCTAGAATTTATCCTTGTGCACAAGATAGCAACCTTTTTGACTAAATAATTCCAGAGGATTATATTTCTGTCTTTATTCAAATATTTTTTTCCATGCGTTAGTTTCTCATCCGTTTGTTGTGAATTATTAGTAGTAGCCGTAATCGCAGTCTGGCCCTAGACACTAATGGAACACATGATTTAGGTTGGGTTGGCAATGGTAGGGGGGTACGAGCCGGGCTGACAATGATTTTGAGTAGGACCCAAGAAACAAAAGTAACAGAAGAGCACAAGACGGCATTCATTGTTGGAACACGGTCATAGTGCCTTTCAGGTGTAACTTCCCTGCACTTAGAGCCAACGAGTCTCGACGAGATGAATCTAAGATGTAAAAATTTATGTTCAGAACAAAAAAAATTTGAATAAAGACAAAAATAATCCAAAATTGAGTATGTTTTGGATTATTTTTGGCTTTATTAAAAAATATTCAGCTTTAAACGAACCAATATAACCCACAAAAAATTGATGCAAAATTAATCCACAAAAAATATTCAGATTTCTCTCATTTAGACAAACCAATATAACCCAAAAAAATTGATGCAAAATTAAAAAATTATAGAGACCTGTATTTAATTTACTTAATTTTAATGCTTATAATTGAGGAAAATGAGAAATGTGATTTGTTTATGTGATTTGGGGCTAAAGTGATAGAATTGATTGTAAAATGGTGTAAAGTGTGATTTGTGGATATATATATATAGGAGGGTGAGAGTAGAGGATCATTTTTTCTCCTCTCCCTCTCCCGACTCTTTCTCTCCTCTCGGCTCTCTCTCTCTTGCTCTCTCTCCAAATTTCACTCAAAACAACCTCCAATCTTTCGCACCTACGGGTATTAGCTCGTATCTCGTGGAATTGAGCTCGGTGAGGTGTATTTTGCTCTGTGTAGGCTTTTGAGGCTAGGACTCAAACTCTTTTTCTTGGAAATCATGCTTCGACCTCGAGGTTGGGATTCTACCTCTCAATATATGTAATGGAAGTGTTTTCTAGCCTTGAAATCTTGTCTATTGTTGTTGTTGTTGTAGTCGAATACTTGAAATTTTGCAGAAATTTTGCTTGAACTGGCATTGTATCGATACTGCTCTGGTTAGTATCGATACCAGCTTCTCTGGTGTGTTTCGAAGCCCAACTGTATTGATACTAGTTTTACTAGTATCGATACAAAGTGGCTTAGTGACAATTTTTGCTGCTTTGTTCCAAACTTCATTATTTTGACCTCCGATCATTTTTAACTTGTTCTAAATATCACCAAATCACTCCAAAACATGATTAACCTAACTCGTTGAGTTCATGGAGTATCTTTGCATCCCTTGCCCTTGTTTGGTAAAATTTGACGTTGATTACCATATGAACTTCGACTGAATTGAAATGACACGTTACGAGGACATGAGATTCATGGACACTCATTGACACAACGAGAACATCAGGACCTACCGATGGGTATGGTGCTTGGCAGGGGGCATCGGGATCCCTTAATTGGCCCGGCAGGAGCAAAAGCTCATATTGGTTACATTCAGGACCTACCGATGGGTATGGTGCCTGGCAGGGGGTATCAGGATCCCTTAATTGGTCCGGTAGGAGCTTCGGCTCATGACACATAACGCGAAGTGACATTGGACACATGGAGAGTTGAAACAGTTGAAGGTTGAGATGTATACCAAATTTCGTATTGAGTATGTTGGATTATTGAGCCTTGGTTATTGCCTATCATGTGGTTTACATCCTTTTCTTGTCTTGTAATCACTCATGCATTTCTCTTGCATATAATGTTTGAGTAGAATTTTCTACTGGGCTAGTGTAGCTCAAACCTCACATCATTTTCAGGTACTAACTCAGGGCAGTAGCATGCATGTTTGAAATGCTTAGATGTGGAAGTATTTTTGAAAGCTAACGTTGAGGAGTTACTTGGCCATCTTTGTAAATCTCTTTTGACGATGTATTTATAACTTCATTTTATAATTCCTTTGACTTAAGAATATTGTAAACTCTTAACTCTCTTTCGATACTTTGTACTTATGTTAATTTGGACCTCAGAGCCAAAGATGTAACCTTTTGGAAACTATTGGACGTTGATGTGCATTCATGGAAATGGAAATGTCTAACTCTTTTGGGGTATTGTACGGACTATTGTGAAGTTTTATTTATGAAAATCCCATATATTTATGTTAAAAATCAAGAGCATGACACAAATACAATCTTTTTTTGAATGAAGACAAAAAAAAAAAAATCTGGAGTATTAATTAGCCAAAACAAGCCAGGGCTTAAGACCATTGATTAACTGCAAGGGTGGCAACATTTGGTGGCAAGTGGGATCACTTGATCCAGCTCAATTAAGAAATATACCTAGATTTAATATAATTTGTATTGGTATTTTACAAATTCGAGCCCACAAATATTAGACAACTGGTCCAAAAGAGATCCTGAAATTTTTGTCCTTGCGCTTGGTGATTATAAACTCTGTATGGCTCGAGGTACTTTGATACCACTGTCAATAAATTCCGATTTCGCACCAGTATTGGTGTTAAAAAACGAAATACTATACATACAAGAGATTAGTCAAAACAAAATTTAACTCATCCTCGATCGTATGTGTATTTACAAATATAGATATAGAAATAACTAATAGTAATGAAAACATGTTCGAACCCCTCTATCCTACAATCATGCATCAATAAAAGCAACTAAATTTGGGTTGGAGAATAAAAATGGAGTTAATTTGTAGTGCTTATTCGTGTGCACTGAAACGTACATAAACTAAGGGATGAATAAACAAACTGGCTGAGGGGTGGGGGACCATGCTAGGGGAAGACTTCCTTCCTCATTCTAAGCTGACAGTTAGCTTTGGCACATCAATAGGAGATTAATATGTGCTAATTAATCACCAGCTACAAGGATTATCCATATTATAAGGAATTAAAAAGTCATTTACAAGAAGTGGAAGGTCGGCTAATTGATCACTTAACAAATCAATCAAAAGCCAATTGCGATTGTTAAGGCCACATGGTACATGTGAATAGCTTAGCAATGGCCACAGGGGCAGATGAAACAATTTTAACATCGGGTGGGCGAACATCTCCATATAAAAAGCTTGCAAAGCATGAAATAGAGAGTATCAATTATTGTCAATAGAAATTTTCAAAGTACCAACCCAAAAACTTTATCATAAGTATCTTTATCAATCTACTCAATTAGAACAAGTATGAATTAAATCGTATCCCTAAATATGACATTAATTTAAGTTTTTGACATCATTATGGGTTAAGATTTGATCTTGTAATTGTACGATTTACATTCAACATTAAAATTGATTTTGAAGATTGAAGAGAGAAGCCTAGAATAGAGAAAGATAAGGGGATAATGAGAGCGAGTAAGGGGAATCCATGTTTTTAAAAATAATAAAAAAAAAAGATAGGACCAAATGAAATCTCTTAAAATAAAATAAACTAGGACTAATTCTTAAGTAACACTAGAAAACATGACTATACAAAAAAGGATTCATTATATGTACCGATAGATGTATACAATCTTGTTCTTCTATACATGTCTATTTTGGAAAACAAAATCTAAAACTCGTGTTAGATTGATTATATAGATGCATACATACAATCAGGACTGTCCAAAAATGAAAGGAACGGTAAAAATTGAGCGATGAGCGTAGACTTTCTGTTTTACTTTTGCAATGGTTATTTTCTTGCTGCTTATTTTTAAATCATATATACATATTTGTTCTCTTCCTAACTCAAAAAGAATTTTTCAAAAAATTCCTCCTAGATTCCCTCTACTTTTAACATTTCTCTCTCTATCTCTCTCCACTTATTACCCCTACTATTTTTCAAAAAAATTTTCAAAAACCAAACCAAACACAGCATTAACCTTTTGGACGCACATCGCTTTCAATAAAAGTTAAAGGCAAAAGCAAAAGGGTAAGGATGTGGCTTTGCTAGTGCTAGTAGAACTCTTTCACAACCCTTTTGTAGACCCCACCTCACTCTCTCTTTTTCTTTTTTCTTTTTTCTTTTTTCATAATATAAAATGAAAGGGACCCTCACCCCTCAAGAGATAGTGCACTGCCATGATTCGCACATTTCTACTTATTCGGATGTTAGAAAAATAAAATTCAGTAGATAATATGTAAGTGGGCCAGTGGTTGGCAATGTTAATGTATTTGAAAGTCATTCCATTTAAGGAAATGTATTTATTTGATCCTATAATGAGTACAAATTATTAGGGGGCAAATTGCAAGGCTTGTCTAACATGATGCACCCAGCAAAACTACCATTTTTGTGTGCTGTCCCAAACTAATGATTCAGTTAATCAATGGTTCACTACATTGATTGTATGTGCGGGTCAGCTGCACACAACTCAACTAATTTCGGGGCTTAAAGTTAATAATCGGACAAATTCTTTAGTGATCACGTAATTTGGAATGCTTGGCTTCCGCGGGGTTTAAAACCGATTGGAGGACGAATACTTTAGCTTTCTCGTGCCCACTTGACGAAATCCCTTGAGTTAATAGTTCACTCAATGGTTAATATTTTATGGGTAGTTAAAGCAAATTTCATAATTGTTGGATCTAAAATCCTAAATAAACAATTGCTCGTCAACTGCCACAACTTCTAGCCTAATAAACAATTAGTACTAGCCTAATCATGAGCTTAGTAATCGGTTATATCTTAACTTATACTGGCCACATTCTAACGGCATGTTTGGATGGTGGATATGGCCCCGGACATGCGATGCGGCCGAAGATGAAATCCGGTATCTCCTCTTCTCCGGTCTTTGGAAAATGCACTCCGATTTGGGAACTTTGGAGTTGTAATCCACCCCACGATAGATTTGCAACAAAGGGGTACCCTTGTTGTTGGATATGCGGGGTTGGCAAATGATTGAACTGCCCTTGACTTTTCTCTCGTTATTGGGGACAAAACGAGACACACACACACACACAGATCTAGAGAGAGAGAGAGAGAGAGTTACCGGAGAAGAAGGAGGTCGCTGATCGTCGACGTCGGAGTAATCTGACCGGGAGTGGGCGAGGACGGTGTGGCGAATTAGGGTTTTGGTGAGTGGACGGTGGCGGAGGGGGTTTGGGGGAGAGAGGGAGGCGGTGGTGGAGGCTGGAGGCGATAGAAATGAGGATGGGGAAAAATATGGGATGGGGAAAAGGTAGCGGCATTGATGGGGAGTAACATTTAAGGAAAAAATAATTACATTTTTTTAAAGAAAAAATTTGGGGAAAAAACATGTTTCTGTTGAAATAATCTTTGTTCAAAAACATGTTTTTGTTCAAAATATAATTTCGTTTTGTTAATTAATCAAAATAGGGGCAACTAAGTCATTTAACAACTTATCTTCCCTTATCCACCTTCCATATTCTCATTCTCAAAGAATCATCCAAACATTGGATTACAAATTCACTTTCTTATGAGGTGGGCCCACCCTTCTTACGTATCATCTCTCATCCATATCCACCCTCCTTCTATATCCATCTAAAATCATATCCTCCATCCAAACAGACCGTAATGTCGTTACATTTATCACCGTTATTGAAGAAATTAAGCTTGTAAATTACGTAATAGACCCTGAGGATGATTTTTGTAATTAGAGCTAAATACTCTGTTGAGCTATCCTTAATGCGGTTCTATAACCACAGGAATTGCGAGGTACTTTTGCAAGTGATGAAGATCTCACGAGGGGAAAAAACATGTAGCATCGCATGACTACCTTTGGTGGGGAGGGGTGCTAATCAAGTCAAATAAGTCAAATACCGTCTTGTCGTCTTGTTCAGGCTTGGCTCAACTTCTTATTACACGTGTTCATCAAGTTTGATTCGAACTTGAGAATTATTTAAGACTAATTGTTCAAATTCGGCTCACATTTGAAATTTACTGATCCTAATAAGATTGAATCAGCTAGTGGAATGTGCAAGTCACCTGAGCTTAAGTTCGTGAAGTTCCAAAATGATAAAAGCTGGAGGAAAAAATTGTACCCCTGCACAAAATCGTTGATTGTTTAGCCACTTTTCGACAAAAAACAACAACAATTTTCATATCTCACCGAAGAAGGTTCTCAATCTTGTATGAAAGACTCTTGCATACAAGATTGAGGAAACATACTCAGCGGAAAAATGTAGAGAATGAAAGGCGAGGTCTCATATCAAGTTCATGGGCTTGCCGAGCCAAACACCTACATGCTAACTCAAGCGTGGCACGAATTTACAAACAAACAATCAAAAGTAATTGTCTTATATCGTTCTAGACGAGTTTGAACGTGTCAAGCTCGAGCAGTTTGTTTTGTTTAGCCGCCCTACATGTGATTTCTAATTAGAATTGAGGTTAAGCTCGATACTTATAATGTGATTTATAACCATCAGCATATAATTCGTTCTCAACAAAAAAAAAATGGCTATGGTTTTTTATTTTATTTTTATTTTTTTTATTTTTTTTATAGAATAGACAGTTAACTAAGGAAATTAATCACCCCTTCATGTTGTTCTGCACATATCAATAACGCATTTCGCTGGCAATAGCTCCTTGGCCGGAGGTTCCAGTACCGGTTGTCTTTGGCTTTGTTTTTCCCGATCGGTCACCCCGGTCCGGTGACTGTACCGGTCTGGTTTTTCAGATCCGGTGGGCGAATAAGTTTTCAGTCTATTTAGTTTGTTTTGTTCTGGTTTGGTGTTGATTTCATCCGTGCTTACGGCTATGGTTTGAGCTGGGTGTTCCTTCGAGCTCTACTTCTAAAATCGAAGATGGGTTCGTTGCCCTGCATTTAAGTTTGGTCTGCCTTCGGTAGGATGTGCTTAGAAAACTCCTAGTGGATGTGCTTCGTGTCTAGGTTTTAGTAGTTTTGGTTCATTCCTGTATTTTTTTGATGAAATCGTTGTAGCCTTCGGGCTTTTACCTTCGGGTATTGTGAAATGAATTGATTGACTTCTCAAAACAAAAAAATAATAAATAACGCATTGTGATTAAAAATAAAACTTATCGACTAACATGTAAACAATCCAAATTTTGTGGGGATCGTATAAATTTTTTCCCTTTTCAAAAAAAAAAAAAAAAAAGGAAGTCAAAATCAATTTCCATACATTTTTTTTAACAGCAAATTGCCAAATTCCATACATTGGTTCCATGCATAGCACAAGTTTTTATGGTGTATATTTTATTAATTGACAAAATCTCCTTATCTCCCTATACTTTTTGATATTAGTATGTGGGAAATAACCTGAAAGAGAAAACACGTGAGACCACTGAAATTAATTTATATTATGTAAAAATATTTCAAGGACCAGAAAAAGAAATAAATTACTGTTTGTTTTGGGTTTCAAAATCAATGAGCACGGTCACCAGTAAATTTTCTCTATTTGTCTCACTCCACTCATTACTCTCAAAAAACTCCCTCAAAACCTAAACCGAACAGGGCAGTCTCCTTGATTACTTCGTGTAGCCATGAAGGTGAGTTTTCTTTTTCGATGGTTAGGGGCGTCTGGGCCAACGTACGCACACCTCAACTATTTCCTTTTTCGGCCCAAACAAAGGCATACCATCCATGCCGGAATTGAAGAATTCTCAAGAAAATTATTTTTTTGCAACCTGATCTAAAAAATCGAAATCTAATCAAATTTTATTTTACTACGATTAAACCCACCATCCAACCAGACTAACCTTGCGCTGAAAGTGAGCTTTAGGTCATAGACTCATAGGAAAACTTTCTACATATTTTTGGGGAAATGGCCCACTTTGGGGACACAAAATTTCACATATATAGTGCTTCAAGTAGGTACTCCATTTACTTATTGTTTAGTGGATCATATCATTAATGGACTGCTAATACCAAGGAAGTCAGAAGCTTTTCAACCTCGCTTTCTCCTTCCCCCTTGGATGCTTCAACCCCAGGTCCAACTTTTACGGTTTAGTTACCCTCGTTGTCTAATTAAAATGTGTAACCCATGATTAAAGGTGATCTAATGGTGCACACGTGTTAGGATTCTTTCTGCTCGTTCTAAAAGGGATGTTAGGATTCTTTCTGCTCGTTCTAAAAGGGATTGAATGGTCATATTGAGTCATTAATTATCAAGATTGTTTATGTGTAAAAAGAGAAATGATATTGACACTCCAAAAATTGATGCAGGTACTCCAAAATCAGTGCAATTCCAAAGTCTTTTTTTTTTTTTTGGAGTGACTGCATCAATTTTTAGAGTGCCAATATCATTTTAAGTGTAAAAAATACAATTTTCGTTCACTTTTATCTCGGAAAAAATAGATAAATTTAGGGTGTATCCCGACAACGAGGATTTTTTGAATGGTTCACACTTCACAAGTCAGCATATTGAATCGACTCTTGTTAATCTCAAAACAATATTATGCTGGGACGATGCATTAATCGATCTTCGAACAACATAATATTTGACATAATTAATATTCTCTAAATTCAAAAGGAGTGATTCCAACTATCAAAATGGGCTAAACAAAAGTTTTAAAAAAAAAAAAACTCTCAAAAAATAAAGGACCAGGGAGAATTCTCTTTCTGAAAACTATCAAAATGGGCCAAAAAAAAAAAGTTTTAAAAAATTAACTCTCAAACATAAGGGGATCAGGGAGAATTCTCTTTCTTTCAGAAAATGGTCAATAATTCAACTCTCTTTCTCCCCCATCTTAAATAAATGGTAAACATTCTCCCCACAAATGTCAAATGGGCTTACGTAGAAAACTTATTCAATGTCCCTATAGCACTACGTGGCGATGCCTCAGAGCACTGGATACTCTCTCCCTAATGTAGAAGGCCGTTAGAACTCGGATGTGGTCCTCTGGCAAAAAAATTTTTTGGACCATTGTGAATTTTACTTCAATTAATTGAAAAGGTGGTTTTTTTGCATTCTCTTTTTATCCATTTTCCAATATTTTTCTTGTTTTTATTCATATAAAATGACAAAGATGCCATTCCTATGTGAAAGTGAGTTAATAAGTAGGAGCATATATCCCTCATGTGTCAAGCCACTATTAAAATTTTACTAAAATTTGAAAAACTGTTCCATTGGTATAAAAGCTTTTTTTTTTTTTTTACCTTGATCCATCACGACCCTTGGATAATTTAAATAATTTCATAGAGAGTTAAATTAAAAAGTGATGAACGCATAAATGCTAATGTGGCAAAACTGACCACAACCATTTTTAGGCTGCTGAATGTAGCCATTTGAGGAGTCAAAATTGACCTTCAAGCCAAAAATTCACTTTGGATGCAAAAATAGTCCGCTGGAGAAATTTTTCGGTGCCAGGTGGGTATATCCCACGTGTACCCGCTCGGCACATCCGGGCCATCCAATACACTTTTTTGGATGACTCGGATTGAAACCCTCTCGGTCCTCTCACCTCAAAACTTTCTCTCTCATTTTTTCTCTCTCCAAATCCGAGCCGTCCAAAAACATAATGGACGGTTCAGATGCACCGAGCGAGTACCACTGTTGGAGATGATTAAAGAATAGTTTGGTAATTTTGTGTGGATAACAAACACAAAAAGAATCAAAAATGAGAAAAGAAGAGTGCGAAATTCTTTTTCCTTGGGAATTTACATAACAGATCACTGGTGTTTTTGTCATTTTATTATTATATGAATAAAGACAAGGAAAAAGTCCAATCGGGGGTACGGAAGGGCACAAACACGGCATGCATGACACAGTTTTAGGTGTGCTCGTGGGCCAAGCCGGGTCGAGCACACCCTAAAATGGGTCGGCACTACACGATTAATAAATGGGTCGGGGTAGACACGATACGAAATATGTTTGGCAAGGAACTTAAGGGGTTGGACCGACAGAACACACCTAACTTCTAACCACAACATCAACCACACTAGTCCATGTGACACTGAATAATTGATGGTTGCAAAGTAATTTCAAAGTGATTATTCTTCAATTATCATGCAGTGCCATTCTGGCGGGTGTGATCGGGGTTGTAGGTAGCAGGGTATTTTGTCCCCAGCATTATTTTTTATTTCACGGGTCCCCAATATTATTAAAAAATATACAACTCCTACCATTTTGATCCAATAGTGAAATATTCAATATCATTAAAAAGGCATTTACAATATCTTCAAAGTAATACCGATGTTGAATAGATTTGGTTAATGTTTAAAAACCTAGTTTTTAAAATTTTTTTAACAAAAAATGAGAGATGTATGAGTGTTGAGTGTGTTATCATTTTCCTTTTTCGAAGATAAAAATAAAAATAGAGAATTATAGTTGGAGACTAAACTTGAAGTTTCAATGAGTGATGTCATTATCCATATCAAAACTTTATACTACTACGTAGTACTACTAAAAATACAATGTAGGTGTAATATTTTGATTCGTCGAAAATAAAGAGTGGGGTTGGGAGTCATTTCTCTAACTAAAACTGTGGTTGCTTGATTTGATTACGGAAGGACTGATTAAAAAGTTCATCCCTTGGGCCCGTCCGGTAAAGCCACGTGTATAGAAACAGGAACACGTAAGCAACTTAGGGACCCACAACGAAGAGAAAAGAATTGTGTCGTGTGGGCCGGCTATTACTTTTTGTTTTGTTTTTCCCCCCCCCCGACATACCAAGTGAGAGCTTGGCAGTCGCACTGTTTTCGTCGGTGGAAAGCGAAGCCCTCCATAAAAATACCGAAAAAAAACTCTTCTACTACCAATACAATTCCGAATTTCCCATTGTCGTGTCGCGTTCGGAACCGTTTGATGTATGAGCATGCTAATATAGGTGTATTCGAAACATTTGATTCACGTGGAATCATGTGTATTAAATAGGTCCGGATATAACTGTTTCCAGGCGCCCACCCTTGTTCTAATTTTTGGGGGGGCTTTTGATATTGTCTGTTCGGTTGTTTTCTTTTACTTACATATGCATTTAGATATAATTTTTAAATCAATTCGTTCGTCTTGGGAAAAAATTAAAAAGTACAAAAAAAATCCTATAAGATAATAAAAAGTCGTGTGCTCCCCCGCACTCAATCCTACCACTGCGTTCGCGCTATTAATTATCGTTCTCACGTATTTTATCACTCTGAGATGAAATTGACAGACGCTTTCACGCTTGCAAGATACGCAAGTTAATTATGCGACTCATATATAAGGCCATATCATAACATTCGTCATGAATTATCAAAAAAAAAAAAAAAAAAACATTCGTCATGAAAATACTCCTCGCAGAAGAGGCCAGGCCAGGCCAGGTCCCCTACCAAAGGTGAGTGGTGCTCAAAATAGAGTATACGGTATTGATTTTTCCTGTCCATTTACTCCTCCTGTGCGGAGGGGATGGGGAGGGGGGGGGGGGCGCATTGCACCCCGCCGACAGTTTTGGGTTATGATCGGGTGCGGGTACTGTTACACGTGTAAGGAAAGATCCATGCCATGCTAGTAATAGACAGCTAGTAGTTGATGGTCTGTCGCTATCAATTAGCTGTCACCCAACAACGACTGAGTTGTTTGGGAGCCAAGTAGAGAGAGAAAGAGAGAGAGAGAGAGAGAGACTCTCCTACTAATATGATTGACGTGACGTAAATATTTGTGTATTTTTGTGCTTTTTACTGTAGTGCCCTGTTTGGTCGGTGGGAATTTTTCTAAAGCAAAATTGTTTTGGTGAATTTATGAAATCTACGGCGGGAAAAGTTGGCGGCTTCTTTTACAAATGTAGTATTCGTTGGATCGGCCCATAAAATAAATGTATAGGTCATAGGTCGGAGGATACATCAATTCTGAAACAAGAGCAACTTACCCGTATCGAATTGGGTTAATTTTTTTTTTTCTTCCAAAAATCTATCGGATCAAACCTGAAACCTCTTCGAGGGACCTCAAGATCCTATCCATGCTGTTAGGGCCCGAAAGCCTCTGGGGATCTATAAAATGTTAATTGTTGGTTTCCTATCAAATTTTTTTTAGTTGTTTTTGAGTAGTTTTTTTTTTACTTTTTCTTATTCGACTTGATACTCGAAGATATTATTTTTATAGTGTTTATATTTTGTGAGTTTCTTTACATTTAATTTATTGTAAATTTATCAAAAGTATTTTTTGGAGACTAACCGACATAATCAAGAGACGACAAACGAAATTGTAGATGTAATTGGTAATTATAAATTATAATACATCTAGTAATCCTTATGTCTGCATCGAGATATCTCTATTTTGAAAGGGGCCAAATTATTAAGAGGAAAGTCCACTTTCACCCCCTGTGGTTATCGTCATGTGCGGATACACCCCATGTGGTTTAAAAGTGTGCACATAACCCCCTGTGGTTTTCAAATTGTGCGGATAGACCCCCTGCCGTCATATTTTTCATCCATTTTAACGGAGGTGTATCTCACACACCTCTAAAATGTAATCTGAGTCGTTCATAATGTATTAAACAAAGAATAGAGTATCTCTGTAAAAAATCATCTCGATCAGGCATCAATAACCCAGTGATCTAACTTGTAGTAAATTCAAATTTGAAATTTTAATTTCATAACAAAATCGATTTGACCATAAGCTTTTCATTTTTTGATTGACTTGAATTTTGGCATAGACACAGTACTCGTCAAAATTTATAATATCAACGGTTTGGATTCAATTTTTGGTATACGGGATGGTGTGGTTAGATTTAAACAAGAAGAAGAATCAAGGGACGTGATGAGGGGTATAACGGTCTTTTAATGTTGTTTCCGTTAAAATGGATGGAAAATATGACGGCAGGGGGTCTATCAGCACAATTTGAAAACTACAGGGGGTTATGTGCACACTTTTAAACCACAGGGGGTGTATCCACACATGGCGATAACCACAGAGGGTGAAAATGGACTTTTCTCATATTGAAATATGGACAACACGCGTTGCAAATCTATTATAATAATAAAGAGTTGTATCAATTATTGGTTGGTACGGTACTTGTCGCGCTCGGTAAAGGGGTTTCGTATTCTAACTAGTATTTTAGTTATGGTTTATTGACAGTGATAACCATTTAAAAAAAACTGATTAATTACCTTTTGGGGATTAATTAAGATTAGTTTAATAGTAGAAAAATAGATTACTATTCATAAACTGCACAGTTCAAATGTTGGTAGAAAAGTTGAGTTCAAGAATTAAGATAAATATAACAGGTTATAAGTAACTTTTAGATTCACAAACCGCAGTTTGAAAAGATCAATTAAAAATAATTACTTTTGAAGAGTTTATGAATAGATTAGTTGAACTGATTTAATCAAACTAAAAATTCAACTGAGCAAGGCATGATTTTGTAAAATTAAATCCAACACAATTAAATCAACGGAGTTAGTTAGCCTGTCGAAAAGATTGTGTATTCCTTTCGCATTACGCACCGCCTGGTAATTAATTAACCAGGTAAACGTGATGAAAGTTTTTTTATTTTTACCTCGGAGACATATTTCGTAAACAAGGGTAAAATGTTCATTTTAACAAAGGCAAAAGTATGTTTCAAAAATGAATTTTGGTAATTAAGAGAAAGGGGTTTCTAATGTCGAATTAATGAAGTTGAGATATTTTCGAGTTATATATAATAATTTGAAGTACCCTAAAAGGCTAAACAAAACATAGGCTTCACAATTGTGTAACCCATAATTTTCTCAAAACCATTGACTTAGAGCACATTTCAAATATTTTATTTTTGCTTTTATTTTGGCCACCGACGGCCGAGTGGTAGGAGGAGTGAAGTACAGGAATATTGTTTTCAAAAAAAAAATAAAAAAAGTACAGGAATATTACGAGACAATTTCCAATATCTCACGTTCTGTCGGTCGACCTAAGCTTTCATTATTTAATCAAACCTACAACACACGCAGCAGTCCCATTTTAAAAAAAGATCCAAAAATGTCTATTATAATTAAAGTTGATTGATTTGTACTCTCTCCGTCCCCGTTTAACAGTCTCTCGTTTCGTTCTAATCGAATAAACAGTGAGTTATGTGATATAGATCTTGTTTGATAGAGTTTAATTAGTTATACTAATAGACAACGTTTTCAAAAATTACATAAAATAATAAAAATTACGAGGTGTCGATAATTGAAAAGTGGTACAAACTCCAAAAAAAAGACTTTGTTAAAATGAGGATGGAAAGTCTGTATTGTTTCTTTCTCATGCCACGATGTGCAGGTGGTGGTTAACTATGACTCTCACCAGCTACTCCATTAATTTTTGTATTCAACTGATTAATACGGAAATTGTCTTAAGAATACTTTAAAATTTTTTTTTTATAGGCAAAGGGTACATCGATCGAGGAGAGACCAAATACAGACCTCGGAGAAGAGGTATTGTATAGGCCTGAAGAAAAGAAAAGAAAAATACATGTTGGGCTCTGATCGTGAACGGTTAAATTGGTCTCTCGAATTAGGCTCTAATTTGGGCGCCCAATTTTCCCATTATACTTTGTGCATTGCTACATTTTGCAGGTTTGGGAGCTGATTTTAAAATACATTCCGAAAAATGAGCTAGAAAATAGAAAAACTCGAAGATCACCCGGGAAGCATGTTTTTGGAATTGTGATGATACTTTCACTTTAAGAAAATCTTTACAAAATTGATTATGTACATATGATCCCCAAAATATTTCAGATTCTAATAACTATTAAAAAAAAATTATAATCTACCATACACAAATTTTAGAATGTATCAGCTGGCAATATGTCTACCCCCATTACTTTTGCGGGATGGGACGTTGTTCATTCAATGTGGAGGCACACATGTACGTACTCTTCCTCTCGGTCCCTCGTCCTTCAAGAGGAAAGCCGACTTCTGGACGAACAGCTAGCACACATTTAGACATCACGGTCATGGGCGGCCTTGGTCCGAGTTGGGCACGTCAAGACCGTGGGCGGACATATATCGTGGACATGATCGATAGTAATGATGGCTGTCTTACTGATTATGGGATGGTAACTCCAGTTAAGTGGCCAACTTAATCGTCGGTGGTCGTTTTTAGCTTTCAACATCGGTCAGGATATCAATAATTAGCGTTCTCCTGTTTACGAGTTCACTTTCGATTGGGAATTTTTCTACTTTAAGGGTTTAACTTTAACCACGGACTACATTATTCTAAAATGCATTATCATAGTATTTGATTTGAGCTGGATAATGGAGAATTCTTTTTCTGAAAGGCAATAATGGAGTGTTCAACACACCCAAATCAATCCAAGAAACCAATTTGTGGGGCTGCTGCCACTCGAGCCCATGTTTCCAGTACCAGAAGGTGGAAATCATGCAACAAAATTACATCCACAAATAGCTAGAGAGAATGGATTGGGTATAAAGGTCAGTGGCCCTATCCAAATCAGACCAATTTGAGCTAACCCTCTCCATATTAAGTAGAGGATGCTGCATTATCTTGTAAGTGAAAAATAAGCCAGGCCTCACATTAAGGGTATTTAAGTACATCTACAACAGAGTTGGTTGAGTGCAGATCGTTATCCAACTTTTCCATGCCCTACTCACTAGCTTCTTATCGGGTTTTCCATCGGTTTATATATACCCGACCCAACCCTAATGGTAAAAGGTTAAGTAGTTGCTAAACAACTCACCATTGACCCCTTAAATATTCTAATCTAATTGGAATGTACGTGTCTAAATGACCTTCACATGTACTTCTGGAAAATTCCTAGAATATAAGGTTAGAGCATGGTAATGTCCCTGCCTCCATGTGCATCTCACGTTAGGAATGATTAGGCCAAGGAAGAAAGTCCGCAAAAAGTTCTAGAGGGAATAGTTCAGGTCAAGAATCTATCTATAATTAAAATGATGATTAAGTATGAGATCAACTTTCATGATCACTCCCTAAGGGTTGAGGCTCTCCTGGTCCCTATATATATATATACACACACTCCATTGCCCTAGATTTACAACAATTGTTTTGTGGAAGTTAAGGGTGAGCTGCGAGAATGTTGTGATGATGAGTAAGGACTAAGAGATAGTAATGTGACAAAATTGACGATATTTCCTGATTTGCTTACATTCGAAGTTTTTTTTTTTTGGGCTCGGTGTGAAAGAGAGCGAAACAAAAAACGAAACCCAAGGCTAGACTGGAAGAAAGAATTAACTTCCCTCAGCGATCATGGGGAAAATTTTCGATACGACAGTTATTTGTAGTACTCTCTCATATGGAGTGGTTTATATATGCGTAGGTTCCACCGCATGTAGAAGGAGCGTTACAAATACCGGTTGAATCCGATTTTTCCTGAACAAAGCAGGTGGGCAACTCTGTTCCATCTCTATGAACATTTGAACCCCGCAAAGAGTAGGAGGGGGCGACCCAAGGAAGACATCATGCTGTCAGTTGAATCCTCTGGGCAAAAAGCACATGAACAACTTCATACGGCGTTTGGTGACTTTGCTCATCAAGTTGTCTGGAGACAGTTTGACACCACTTGAAAAATGATTTTGAACCGTCTAGCGTAAGAACTTCATTGACAGCAAGAAAAGTACAATCGTGCTATTGCCATCAAATAAAGAGCACCGGCGACGAGTGAAGACCAACAGAAGGCCCCTAGGGAACAAAGCACTGATCCGTTGAACACAAAATAAACAAAACTATGCTATCGCCAGCAGATAGGAGGGCGCCGACGACAAGCGAAGGCCAAAAAAAGGCCTAAGAAACAGAGTACAATGTGTGAAAGTATTTGCGGCAAAAACGGATAAATACAATGTAAACAGTAATAAACTGAAAAACGAAATTCATCTAAACAAGGAACCACGTCGGTAGGAAACGCAAACAGCAGCAAAGCCTAGAACTTCAGCCATGGATAGTGCGCAGAGGGCGACCTCTGGGCATGGGGGACCTCAGCCAGTACCTGCATCAAGTGAGCCAAAACAACTCCCAAAACATGAAAAAGACATGCATTTTCAGACCCGAGAAGAGGATAAACGGTCGGATCCGACGGGGATTGCTTAATTTGGTTGACTTTTTTGATTGCTTATTTACTGTTTAATTGCAATTGTAGAAACCGGAGTGACATGTGTCACTATTCCTCGTATTGATTGCTAGAGCTAGGGCACACATCAATGGTGTCACAAGTTCTATTTTGTGCAGATTTATTAAAAAATTGGCGATGGACAGGGACGAGTGCGAATGTACGAGGAATTGTACAATTTAAGTTTTTTTAAAAGCCACCACTAACACAAATTTCTGGATTCGCTATTAAAGATATATAATTTCGAGAAGATCCACACCTATAATATTCGGAGAAATTTTTCTGGGCTGTATCGTATCAAGGATTTGGGCAGGGAAAAAGATACAAGAAAACAATCTATGATCTTAAGTAAAATCTTAAAGAACAAATGGTAAACATCACGTTTAACTTTACTGTAGTAGGCACAAGGTAAAAGTGTAGCTATTAGAGCATCTCCAGGAGTGTAGCCATTTTCTCCGGCGAGGCAGATGCCCGAGCGAAACCTGCAAAATCAAGTTCCAAGCAGCCTCACCACGAACTCGCCAGTTGCGCCCTTCGCTCCAGCCCCTCGCTCGTCCGAACGAGTACGGAGGCTCGCTTCGCCTGGCAGATCGGAGACGGTCGTTTCGCTCCGTTTTCCGGCGACAATGACTTCAACGGAGACTTAATCCTAAAATCGTTTTGAGCCCAGAGGATTATAGATATCGTCGAGACGATTCCAACAACATCGATCCCGTCGGCAACTGAGGTCACCGGAGGTCTCACGCGCCGATCAAATGCCGTGCGTGAGGGAGAGTGAGATCTACTCTCGCGCGTGACCAACACGCGCCCGTCTGAACTTTTTTTTTTTTGTTGCTTTGTTGAGGTTTGTATTGAGGCTGTTGGGTGGTGGACTTGTTTTGTGGCTAGCCAAGAGGGAAATTCTATGGTAAATGGCTAGAATTAAGGCTACATTGCTGGAGATGCTCTTAGACCCATCACAAACGGCCCTTTTAATTCAAGAAATATAAGGGAGATTTGCACCTTACATTGTTCCAACCCGACTACGAATTCAAAATGCGGGGTACAGATTTTGTACCAATGAAATGTGTGGGACCCACTTTGGATCCCACGCGTACTATGGCGATAGTTAATTTCTTTAAAATGCTTTCTAAGTTCGGAATTCACGATATCAGTGAGTAGTTGATCGATTCATCTAATTTTTTTTTGGTAAGGATTCGCCATTGAGCTGATTTTTTTAATTTTTTTTTTATGAGAATCGCTTTGCGAGTTATTTTTTTTCGGAAATCAACAACTCTGATAATCTGTATGAGATCCGGAATGGGCCATCGCTACAACATTCATGCTGTCAATCAATCGGCGCCCGTAGAATCTTGGCATATTCTCCCTCCCAAACCTAGAAGCAGCATTAGGGTTACGTAGTGCGGTAGTGTTCATAGATACCAATGCATGTCTTGAATGTATTTGGGGTCCATTGTCCTTGTCCATAGCCCGAGAGAAGTGGTCAACCACAACTTAGTGCTTACATGTAGGCCATTGAGTCACATGAATCCTTGTACCTAGCACCAAACAATAAACAAAATTTAAGAAAGAAGTCAAAATACAGCAAACTTGGAGCGAGTGGTAGATTATATATATATATGCATGTGCAATTTCATGAACCCCAAGTTCAAGGAAAAAGATTATCTTATTGGTACTGGATAGAAATGAGGCGTGGTTTTGAGTAATCAATGAAATGTTATGGCAGATGATTCAACAACATAGCATTGAATACAGTGAAGCTGGAATTTTACTTCCTTTGGTTTAATTTCGCTGCACAGAAGCAGGTAAAAATTGCTAAAAGCAGTCACTCCGTTTTTCTCCTCGCTAATCAAACATCGACGTTAAGTCGGAAAAAGGCCAAGGGGTTTGGCCAAGTCGGCATGAGAAAATAGTAAGCGTTTGTCTCAGTCGTGAATTTAAGGGTTTTCCATTTAGATGAGGTCCGCGCAATCTGACCGGACATCCGATCTTTAAAAGAAGAGATCTCTAAAGCCTCATATATATAAATCACACTTTGACAAAGCCCAGGTTACAACTACGGTGTGGGGTGAGATTTTATCATGGTTGGACCTGCGAGGACAAAGATCTCCGCACTGATCGACTTGGGATCTCTTTCTCGATCCAGAAAAGCAGAGGTCTATTTGGGCTTTTTAAAAACTGTAAAATGCTGGCAACTCGTTCATGGGCCTCGTCGCACAATCAAACCAAGAAGAAAACTTGATGGTTCTGCTTGCAGCTCATTCATTGCCCAACGTGTGACCAAGAACTTGAAAAAATGGGCAAAATCAGCCCTAGAAACCAATGTGTTTCGGAACTGCTCGATAGACGTAAAACTTAGATAGGGGCGATCGGATTTTATACAATACGCACATATGAAATCCTCAAACATCTTCCTGAGACCATTTTCATTGGACGATTTCAAACACGAATGTGCGCGACTCAAAAATGATTGCAACTTTTAAGACTCGTTTTAGAGACCCGAGACTAGAGAGGTCTACCAGAACAAATGGCATAAAATCTGAGAAATGCTCATAAGTGAGCCATGGCTTTTGTTTTTGTTTATAATCCGCCCCCTCTCCAATTAACATAAAATGAAACCGCTCTGGTTTTGAACTTTTGGGGTCCATTTCGGGCTCATATGATGAAAAATCATTCATTTTGTAAGAAATTCTCTTGAAACTCAATCTCACGAAAAACCAACAATCAAGTTAATAGGATATTGATTAAAGCGATTAGTCAAAATGAACATCCTGCAACAAATTTATTAAATAAAAATGAACTAAAATACTCGACTAAAATTCAAAAATATAAATTTTTTTGAGTGTTTAGCTGCAAACCCATCTTTCTGTTTGTAGTCGCTACTGATTAAAGCAGACTCGCTACGAGCTCC
Source organism: Rhododendron molle (assembly GCA_025413875.1). Lineage (NCBI taxonomy): Eukaryota > Viridiplantae > Streptophyta > Magnoliopsida > Ericales > Ericaceae > Rhododendron > Rhododendron molle. Next base: position 37,557,504 of record CM046398.1, on the reverse strand, counting down.
AAAAATTCAGAGCTTGACTGGTTCAATTTCATTTCCCTTCAGCTAACTGGAGAGGAGCAAGTTATTTTTTGTAACCCCAAGGGTGGCTCCCGTTAAGATTTCAGGTTCAAACTTCTAGGATTCTATTAAATGAGCAAGTCCATACGAAACTTTGCTCCAAATTCAATTAGACCCTCGCTAAAGAATGGTGAGGACAAGCCTATTGGAACACCAGAGTATAAAAGAACGGAATATGCTTACTATTTATGTTAGTATGGTGAATAATGTGTAAAAAATGTACATCTCAAACCAATGAGGTCAAAAGTGAAGATGTCAAATCTTTTTCAAGGCTTGTGTGATAATTTGACATGGTAAAATTCGACATAAGTAGAATAGTCACTCCAACCAATATGCCAAATTTTCATATTTGGGTATGTTTTCAATTGAATTTAAGGTTTGGAGAGTAAAGTAATGGAAGAAAAATTTGACATCACATGATTCACATGTCAAATTTGACATGAAAAAGGAGATGTCAAATGATACCCAAGTAATTGACATATGGGTTGGAGTTGGTTCAAATGTTATTTCATCCACTTGGCATACCATGTCACATTTGACCTCATTGATTGGAGATGCCGTAAAATGTAATTTTTATATCAATGTGATACATAGTCCGGATCCCGTAAGGGGTCTCAAATTTTCACAAAACGCGGATCTCCCCTTTTCGATAAAATTTCAATGATCCGAACGGTCCAATATGTTCAGAACGTGATTTTAAGGGTCCCTTCAAAAAATCAGCCAAAAAAGACCCCGAAGTGCTTCATTTGAACAATTTTCATTAAACCATTTTAATGAAAAACTGCTCGAATGAAGCACTTTCTGGTCTTTTTATTTTGCCAATTTCACGCGGGGACACTTAAAATTATAATTTGAACACATTAAACGGTTTGAATCATCAAAATTTGATCAGAAAAGGGAGGTCCACATTTAATTAAAAATCCAAGATCCCTTGTGGGATTTGTGGTGATGCGATACATATTGAAGTTCTAACATACTGTATATATGTACTTATTTTTCGGAGGAGTACTTATTTTTGAATTAAAAATAATATATTGTGAGAAAATGACCTGTCTTGTAAAATGAGAAATAAGTACTTTTAGAAAATAAGAACCTTAGCAAAACGAGGCTTAGGGCTAATTTGGGTTTAAAAGTCAAACAATAACCTATTTTTTGTCTTTATTCAAAAAAAAATCTAATTTGTTAGTTTTGCGTCAAATTTTTGTGACTTTCTTGATTCGTCTCGGAGAAAGGAATCGGAAAAGTATAAAATTTTGATCGAAACTCATTAATTTTTTTAAAAAGACAAAAATAAGTAAAATAAGTTGTTTTATTGACTTATTTTTGTCTTCATTTAGGCTACGTTCTTTTAGCCTTAACTTAAACTTAACTTATTTTTTTAATTCAGTTCATTCTTCTATACTTAACTTACTTCTCATCCTTCCCAAACAAACCTCAATGCTATGTTAGTGTATAGCCTTTAGCAATGTTAGTGTATAGAACGTTTTCGTTAAATAAGATAGATATTTCTTTTCCTCCATAATAAGCCCTTATATATATATTCTATGTGTAAATAGCATGTAGCTATTTTAATATTACTTCAAACGGTGGGTTTACATTTATCATTAGTTCATTACCCCGTATCTTGAAAGTAAGAGAGAAAAAGATTTGATTATTGGAAGTGATGACAATTATCAAAACCACAAAAACATATCCTTAAATTGTCACGTGGGTCTACAAATTACATATTAAAGGTATAGAAATTTGAAGCATGAGCTTAAAAGTGAATTGCAGTGTCATTTATATATCCTCTATCTCAATTTTTTTTGCTTAAAAGTGGTCATTTCCCAAAATATTTGGGTAAAAATAAAAAAAAATACCTTTTCGATAATAATTCACAAAAGTTTAGCGTAAAACTAACAAACGAATCTATAATTTACACTTCTTTATCTTTCTCTCTTGTTCCTTATTCTTGTTTTGCAGGTTTCGTTGTTCGTGGGATAGACATCTTGTGTTATTTTCTTGGATTTTGTGGGGGTGTCTTTTTTGTCCTTGTTCGTTTGTTTTGTTTTGTCGGGTCTTTGTTTTGATTTGTTGGGTTATGTTGTGTTTGGTTGCTGTATAAGGTTGTTTGTGTGGTTTGTAATCGTCTAATTGTATTGTTTATTTGGTATCTATAACATATCCGGGATGATTTTTGTTTGTAAAAAAAAAAACAAAGGGTTGTAGGGAACGGTATTGAATTAGTAATTCTAGAGAATTTTTATAACCATGTTTGGCTTGGATTTGGAGGGGAGGATTACTGATTAGGAGTCCAGTATATGGAGTTAATGTGTGTGAAAGGTCTATTGTGCCCTTACATATTTTGCTACATTCCGTTATTGTTATGTTTCGATATTTTTGTTATTTACTGTTGGGTTACTTGTTTGGATTAATGTACTTATTTTATCTTTAGTAGTAATAAACTATTGCATGGAAAAACCCTAACATAATGTTAAATTATTCAATACGGGGAGCTTACCTTATTTTTTGCCCATGACATGGTACGTTTATGCTATATTTTATTATATATATATATATAAAAATATGCTTGTAGTTGAGCCAAGGGCAATTTTGGCATTGGGGCAAATATAACCCCACCACTATAACAACCGCCAATCCCAGTCTGAATCAAATCAAACAAGAGGGGGGTCATCAACATCTTCACAATCTACCATCAATCTCAATTCCACTCCTAATCCTACAAACTACAACCGACATGGCGACAACAAATGGGACCTTGAAGAATGAAGTTGAGATGTAGTATGACGTTATAAATTTTGTATTAGGGATGTGCGTAGGACATTTTAGGCGGGATAAAGGTGTACTATTTTGCAACCAACCCGTATTTAGCTGGTTAACAAATTTTTAACTTGTCGCCAACTCATCTTAGAATCAACGGATTAATTAATTATTTTTGCGGTTTTGCCTCACCGAGTTAAGCGGTTAACCGGCCGGGTTGAAAAATATTCTCTATTTGAGTAAACAGTGAAACCATTAACCTAAAACCATTAGCTAATATCCAACATAGATATAGTACTACCACATAATACTCTTAGTTCATTCAAAACCCAGGTTAGTTGCTGTTTACACCATTTATTAATACTAATTCAGATTATGACAAGTGTCATGATTAGTGGTTAATTTGGTTTTATTTCGAGATGTAGCCGTTTAGGGTGTGTTCCAGAAAACAAATAAGTACTTATTATTTGTCCAAAAAGAACCCCCGTTCCAGAACGCTTTGCCTTCTTATTTGTTAGACCAAGAATTTATATGGGTTAGTTAATGGCCGGGGAGAGAAATCGTACCGGCAGTCGCGCCGGGCCGTCTCCGGCCACTGGACGGCCGATCCGAGCTGTCCAAAAATTCTAAAAAAAAAAAAAAACAAGGGGGTCTACGCGAGAATCAACTGCATCTGAGGTGTGTAGGGTACTTGATCCGAGCAATCCTTATACGTGTATGTATCAAAACATATTGTTACTCATATATGCATGGAAAAAGATTGCTCAATCTGAGTATCTTACACACCTCGGATGCCATTGATGCCCGCGTATGCCCCCTTGTTTTTAATTTTTAGATTTTTTGGACGGCTCGGATCGGCCGTCCAGCGGCCGGAGACGGCCAGGCGCGGCTGCCGGTCGGTTTCCGTCCGCCGGCCCTCATTTAGTGTACCAACAGTCCACTGTTTGTATAGGGCAACTTCCAGGTAAAAAAAAATAGGGTTACGCAAAAAAATTTCCTACCACTATGGATCTTATTTGATAAATCTCATTGAGATCTTTAATACGGTGCAAAAAAAATTTTTTTTTTTTCATTTATGTTTTATTTGAGTTTGAAAATGTGAAAGAAACTTTTTGTTTGGAAAAAATAAGGGTGGATTATTTTGGAATGAAAAAATGTAAAATAAGTACTTATTTTCTAAGAAGCATTCTGGAACGTGCCGTAGCCTTCCTTCAAAGGAAGTTACAGATGAAATTAGAGAAAATTATCTCTAAGTATAGAAAAGTGACACTTAATTCCCATTAAGGAGAGATGAAATACTTAATTACCACTAAGTCCACTTTTACAAAAATACATTTACCATTAATAGAAATGTCACCCTAGGGTTTTAGGGTATGCTAGGGTTTTATGGCACTTAATGCACTAGTACTGGACTCTAAAATCTTAAGACCCTAGATTTTAGGATTTTAAGTACCCTAGAGTTTTAGGGTACCTTAAGATTTTAGATTTTAGGATACCCTAGGGTTTAAGGTACCCTAGAGTTTAGGTTTAGGTGATTTCATAGAGCCATAGGGTTTAGGTTTAGACACTTTCATAGGAGTTTTAGGGTGCACTTTCCTATTATAGGGTTTTAGCGATTTAGGCACTTTTATTGGGTACCCTAGAGTTTTAGGCACTTTTATAGGGTACCCTGAGGTTTAGGCACTTTCATAGGGTGCCCTAAGAGTTAAGCACTTTCAGTATTGGGGGTTTTAGGCACTTTCATAGGGTTTTAGTGTTTCGTTAATTAGAGGAAACTTGGTGGGAATTACTTTTTATTTTCTGGACCTAGAGGTAAATTGCCCTTGAAATTAATTAATTGGACTAGATTAACTAATCGAGTGCACGCTTAACTATTTTTTACACGTGGCAGTCGATTGTGAAGTACATTTCGATTACAAGAAGATGCAGAGCGAGAACTACCCAATCCAGGATTTAAAGAGGGGAACTGCCCAAATTTAAATCAAAGGAGGGAATTGCTCAAATTCAAAATTCAAGATGAGAAGACGGCCTATAAATAGAAGAATTGAAGAAGTTTACAAGGACACCCAATGGCCCAACGACTTATCTTTTTTATTTTTTTTCTAGGAGTAGTTATAACTTGTAATCGTTCACTCGACTGTCTTAGTCAATTGTATTTCTACTTTGAAGATTAATAAAGCCCATTTATTTTGGTCTCCCCGTACTAACTCTAACACCCTCACTAACCCCCGCTGATGTACATCGCCGTGGCAAAAAACAAAAAATCCATTTATTCTTCTTTTTTCATACTTCACCCACTTCAATGTTTGCTTTCAAAGAAATCCTGAAAACGGCAAGGAACCAAATTCCACCTTTCCACACCCACATTCTAGCACTCATTTTAATCATATATGTTGATTTCGACCAATCGACAAATGTGGTAAATAGCTGCACCTTATCATCGATAAGTAGATGGGTAAATAAAATTTTGGTAGGGTTAGCATTGATATAGTGGTATATTATTGTCTTCTATCTTACAAATGTAGATATAGCGAGTTGAGTCGGCTAAATGCAAAGAAGTTGAGCCCATAGTTGTTAAAAATCTACGATACACGATACGTATCCTACGATTTGTATTGTCATTTTCAAAGAACGATACGTATCCTATCATGTATCCTTTTTGTATAGAAATTCTACGATACGACCGCGTATCCTACGATTTATACGCGTATTCTAATTAGGTACGTATCCTACGATTACTTATTGAAAAAAAGTTGGACCTTATTTCTGGAAGTGAAACCCCAAATTCATTAATCTAAGTCATTTGATCTAATTATGGCATCTTTCAAACCATTTGATAAAATTCAACCTCAATGTAGAGCTTGTATAGAAGAAAGAACCGTACTTCAATTGTGTTTTGTTGCTTGACTTTTCTTTTTTTTTTGCTTGACTTTTGTTTCCCTAGCAAAGGGAACATCAAGTCTTAATGTAGTAGGCTCCAGTTAAGAGACTTGAATTTATGCTTCTTAAAAATGTTTTTTTAAAAAGTAAACATAGTTTGTTTGTATTATTTAGGTGTATCAACTTTTTAATCATATATTAATTATGATTAACGTTGTTATTAGGTGTATCAATTTTTTAATTGTATTTTAATATTAATTATGATTAACGTTGTTGAAGCATAACTAAATTTAGTATTTTGGCACAAGAAAGTTAAGTCCAAACAAGTTCAATTCGCAAAATCCAATGATAGAAGATATTATTGAAGAATATATAAATATCTAGTTTTTAGGAACACTAAATATCTATCTCTAAAAGCTCTAGAATATTTTGCATCCAAAGATAGAAGATATTATTAAAGAAGATATACATATCTTAGTTTTTAGGAATACTAAAATATCTATCTCTAAAAGCTCTAGAATATCCTTGCAAAATATCTAGAGTTTTTTTGGTGAGAATTAGTCACATGTGTAATTCTAGAATTACCTTAAAATTTATCTTGTATAAAAATATCTTTGAACTAGAGCCTTCTATGGAGTAGTAGAAATAGGGATGGGTCTAGCTATTTTCTGCTAAGCCAAAAAAAGTTCGACTTCCAGTGTAATACAAATAGTCTCATTTCCCACCCTTGTTGTCTTTAGTGTTCTGTTTTTTCAAAAATCTTGTCCAACTAAACAATAGAAATATATAAGATACGTATCCCGATTTGAAAATATTAGCTGAGCCTATGCAATCGAATCGAGCTTTAGAGCGTTGAGCTCGACTCGTTTACTACACGGGTTTAGAACTCAAGCTCGAGCTCAACTTGATTACGGAACAAGCTGAGTCGAGCCGAGCCTTGCCTTAATGAGTCAAGCCTTGAGCTCTTGTGAGTAGTTCGGTCGTTTGCAACCCTATCGTTTGGTTAAAGACTCGTGCTTTTTGGCGTGGGTTGGTTTTGGCGAATTTTTTGCGTACACCTATTTTGGATAGGCTCAATATTTTCTAAAAGTGCTAAAAGTACCAACGAAAAGAAGTACTACGGTGGAAGAGATATCAATAGAAATTATTGCTAGATAAAACACCTCATGTATATCTTTGAACGATTTAAGATATCAATAGAAATTATTGCTAGATAAAACATCTCATGTATGTCTTTGAACGAGTTAAGAGCATGTACATCAGCTTAGGGAAAATAGCAAAATAGGTTTTTTAGTTAAGCAAAACCCCAAAACGTATACTGCACCAGGTTAGCAATAACATTTTTTGAGGTTAGCTAAAGTAAATTTAGGTCCAGTGCTTACATAAATCTACCTAACAACTATTCCCCATTTATACATTTAATATTATTTTCTCTCTCTTCTAGCCTCTCTCCCCTCTCTCCGTCCCTCTCTCTTCCCGGTTTTTTTTTATATTAAAAATTGTACTTTATTGTTTTGTTTGAGAAAGAAAGAAGTATATTTTAATAGATGATAGGTTAAATAGATAGTGTTGGTGTAGTGTTGAGAGAAATATGAGTCGGTAAAATGAAAAAAATTCACTATTCACATGATATTTTACCTTTTTTTACCTTCTCATTAATGTACATGCTCTAAGGACTGGTAAAAGTGGCTTATCGGCCACAACGGAATCCACCCGCTGAAGGTTCGATCCTTCTTACTACCCTTTTTTCAAGTCCATAACGAAATTGTTTTGAACTATGTCATAGATTCATAATTTATTACTACTCCCATTAAAAATCTGTTTTGTGTTCCCTTTACTAATCGGCAAGAACAATATCACAACTTAGGACTGGGGGCTTGTGCTGTGCAGCTCCGTGCTGCACAGTGTGCTGCGCACCCATCGGAGATGCCTTGTCGGCATTGGTCCGACGATCGGAGACGTCCACCGCGTAAAGCTCGTCGAGTTCTACGTGTGTACTAAAAATCAGCTCGATCAAATATCATTAAGTGCCTCATCCGAACACATATAACTTGAAAAAAATTGAATACTAATGGATACAAAACACTGGATCAAAACTACTGAATCCATTTTTTTCAAGTTATATATGTTCGGATGAGGCACTTAACGATATTTGATGGAGCTGATTTTTGGTGCACATGAAGAACTCGACGAGCTTTACGCGGTGGATGTCTCCGATCGTCGGACCAATGCTGGCAAGGTGTTGCCGACGGGTGCGAGCACGCTGTGCAGCACAGAGCTGCACAGCACAAGCCCCCAGTCCCACAACTTAACCTAAAAATACTTGTAGCTTTTTTTTGCAATGAATCATTTTGCACAAAATTGAGTCGATTATGAATCCAATACCCCAACATAGGGCTTCAACACTTACTAAAAATACTTTCAGCTTGACGTTTTTAATGAATCACTTGACTACTTTAGGGTTTCGTTTTTTTCTCCAAGTTTTCGGTTCAAATAACCCTTTAATTCCTTTTTCTAATTTTGAGATTGGTAATAGAAATGCAGTAGAAAATTTAAATATGCTCTTTTTGTTACCACTTTCATAAAAGTAAATATTTCTTATGTCAAACCGCTAACATATCTACTAATAAATTGAAGCTGGAAAACATTATGCTTTTGTAAACCTTATAATAAAGTGTTTTTAACGTTTATCTTACAAATATTTGTGAATAAAATCATGTAAGGGTCCACTTTTATAACTTTGCCTAGGGGCCAAAAGCTGGCCTTGCAGCCTATTCATCTGTTTTTGGGTTTCAGGTGCCGTTACAGTTTTGGGAAAAAGAAAGTTTTAGAAAAAAAAGGTAATTTTAAGCTCAAAAATTATGTGTTTACGTATATAATTTTTCTACCAATATGGATCTTGTTTGATAGATCTCATTGAGATCTTTTAAACGGTGCAAAAAAAATTAAAAAATTATTTTTCATTTTTATTATATTTAAATTTGAAATTACATTTTTTTGAAAAAAAAAACTTTTTGTAAAAGTAGAACACCCCCTCGTACCGGTTAAAAAGAAAAAGATGTTTCAAGTCTCTTATTTTCTTTGGTTCTATGGGTACTTAGAGTTTGTTTATTTGAGGGTCTCAAAATCCTCGAATATGGTCTCTGATAAACGAATAATGTTGTAGTGTTTGCAAAAAAATCATACAAATGAAACGCGATTATCTTGGGAAATTTTTAGGGCATGTTTGATAACCCTCTTGGAGGGAGGGATTGGGATTGAGAAGGTGATAAGATTAGTAATACTTTGTTTGGTTGGCTTTTGAGGAGTGGGATTAGTTATCCCATGGGATTACCCATCCCCCCATTTGATGGGATTAGTCAACCCGGGGGGGGGGGGGGGGGGGATGTTACTACAAATCCCATTTCCATGGGATTGACCGAACCAAGTTAAAAAACCCACCTCAATCCCAATCCCAATCCTAATCCTAACCAAAACAAACATGTTATTTACAATCCCACCTCATTCTCAATCTCAATCCCAATCTTAATCCTATGCAAAACAAATATGAATAAATGATTCATCTTCTCATTAATAATCCCACCTCATTCTCAATCCCAATCCTAATCCCACCTCATTACGAATCCCTCCAAAACGAAATCTGCAATCAAACACGCCCTTAATCTTTAGTACAGTCCGGCAAAAGCTCCCAGGGTTTCATTCGTATCTCTCCTCCCTTATATATATCTTACCTTTAATAATAAGGAAATTGAATTCTACACTCTTTTTTTAACATCTAAACTCTTTTTTTTTAGATTTTAGTGTTGAAAGTGTATGTAATTTTTTTGCTAGAAGACGAAAAAAGAAGTGTAGATGTCAAAAAAATGAGTGTAGATTTCAATTTTTTCTTTTCTTTTCTTTCTTTCTTTTTTTTTTTTTTCTCTCCAGTAATAAGAAGGAGGTTTTGGCCCTTCTGGGTGTCCTCTTTTTTTTTGTTGGGGTTCAATAATAAGGAGGTTTTGGATGTCCAATTTTTTCAATTGAGTCCCCGGTGTCTTCCCGTCCGCGTGGTTCGTCTGTGGGTACTGTGGTAATTTCGCACGGACCTGTCCTTGTGCACACCTGGCGTCATCCGGCGCTCCCGCGGGATACGTGATGGGTTTTGGCCGTTGATTTGCCTTCGCTCCTTTATTGCGCTGGCGTACCATCGTCTTCCTCATTCCCTCTCTAACATTACTCCTCTATCTCGAGTTACTCTCTCATATTCAACCAGCAACCAAACCCACTTCCACAATCTCCTCTCCGTTGATCTTCCGATCAACCTCCAAGATCGAACCGCTCTCTCTCTCTCTCGCTCTCGCTCTCTCTCTCTCAGTCGACCGGTTGAGACCCTTAAACTTCCACACTCCAAAATCGACTACAGTCCAAAATCGACTACAGTCCGTCGTTCATTGTCTCATTTCTCGTTCTCGGAATGTTTCAAGTTTTTTGGTGACTTTCAGGTAATCCAGATTTCCGACTGGTTCAGTACAGAGTGCTTCTGGTTTAGGGTTTTTCCGATTTGGTTTTCAGCGTTCAGGGCGGTGTGGTTCGAAGTTTTCATTTTTGTTTTTTGACCTCCTCCTGTGCGTTTGGTGGGAAGATGCCTGCTGGCATCTGATTTTTGCCCCCCGCCTGGTGGGCTGGTTTTGGGGGCGTTTGGTTCTGGGTGTTGGGTAGATTTTCGTCGTTGTTTCCGGTTGCGCTGCGAGCTTGAGAGTCGGTTGGGTGGGTTTTCATTTCGGTTTGCGGATCTGCTACTTGCTTTGTCGTCGTTCTCGTGATGAGTTCTGAGTTGAGTCTGCACTATTTGTTGTATTTTACTTCGTTTGTTTGTTGTTTGATCAGCTTTTTCAGTATGCAAAGTGTTCTTTTAGAGTTATCTCTCTTAGTCACTGATAGTAATTGTTTGTGTGCTCATTTTTCTGTACGTGGAGATTATAAATCACCTCAATTATAAATCACCATGTATCATATCATTCTTAGACTATGTACAGTCACATTCCTTTTAACCAAGTATAGTTCATGGTGAGTTAGCTATCACTTAAGGAATTAGAAACCACCAAGTCTCACATCATTCTTAAACTATGTACAGGCACTTTCCAGAGCTGTGGCAACTACTCTGTCTATTTCTCAAATTACTGCAAACTTCTTCAAGACGTTAGATGCGCATGCCTCAAAATTGAGCGAAATCGTAGAAGAAGCACAAACAGTCAATGATGAGAAATTGTCTGAGCTAGAAAAGAAATTTAAGGTGAAGCATGCCGTTTGTCTGAAACATCTCTTTTGATTGACTCAGTTAAAAAATGACTTAGACTTTTCCGGTTTTGATCATGCTTTCCCCTCACTATAGGAATGTGCTACAAATGAAGAAAGGAAACTCTTAGAAAAGGTGGCAGAGTTGCTCGCAAGTTCAAATGTAACAAAAAAGAAACTGGTATTTGGTCTATCCTTCTATCAACATTGTACTCCCATATTGTTTCTGTTGATCTGCATCTGTTGCATGTAATTAATAATTATGGTTTACTCAAAAAGCTTTAACTAGGGCTAAGATGAAAATCTTTAGCTGCCTCTGAATGCTGTAATTTTGTCATAAAGGAATGTTCCAGCCCTATCCTAAAAGGTGTCCAGACAGATAAATGTGCAATTAGTCACTGCATTTTACTACAATTTTCTGCAACTTCATTTGTAGAGAGTCAAATTCCAGCAAATATGGTGTGTTAACACAAAGGGACAAGTATTTTGAGGTTGGTGCGTCTTTTGCAAGTCTGTCATATCTTTGATTCTTGCATATGCTGTGGAAGCTTGCCTATGGCTAAAACTGTGGAAGCTTGGAAGCTTGCCTATGGCTAAAACCAGTAAGTCTTGGATAAATTATGGAAAATTCTGGCAAAATGTAATGGCAGAAATAGAATTTATGTTGGTTAGCAAGCTCAAACAAGAATAGCAAACAACAGTGTATGAAACTGTTCTGAAAATATTCTGACTCACAAAATAAAGTTAATAATGTCAAACTATTATCATTTTCTCGCAATATTTAGACTATGATCAAATTTTTGTTTAGATTACTTGTTGCAAGCCTTTGCAAGCAATAATTGGCCTTTCATTAGAAAACAATACCTGTGCATCACTTCATTTTATTCTGTTAGTTTCACACATCTAGCTATAATTTTTCCCCTTGTCAAGGTGCTTCCGTTATTGTATATAGTGTTGCATCTTCATCAGGGTTGTCAGACGTTAAGAATGGTGGACCATCTAAACTTCTTTGGTTGTTATGCATTAGGTTCGAACAGCTGCTGTTCGTGGTCTTCGGGAAAGCGCAGCCAGCAGAACCAGTAGATTACAACAAGAGATGTCCACTACGCAAGATTCCAGTTCTGCTGTTAAAGCTGAATGGAAGGTTTACACGGAAAAAGCTGAAACTCACTATCTTGAGGATACTGCTGCAGTAGAAAGCGGAAAGAAAGACATGGAAGAAATCCTCCAGAGCTGGTATGAGCAGCTTGAGATCATGATTAGAGCCAAAAATTTTATTAATCGTTCTCATCTAAACTTGGTGTAGTTTGCTGTTTCTTCATCCTCTGCTACTAAATGTGACAAGAATGTATGTTTTCCAGTTTGCAAAAGGCAAGGATGGGTGCACAGCAATGGAGTAATGCTCAAGATTCATTGCGTGGTCTGGAGAAGAATAATGTTGCTTCTGTAGAGGATATTGTTAGGTAAAGTGACATCTTACAAACATTTATTCTAATCTCTCCGTCCCATTTTGTTTTGTTTTCTTTTTACTGGAAATTGGGCAGGTTAAACAGATGGACAAGTTATTTGTCTTTGGGCGTAATGGTTTTTCGAAGTAGGTTTTTACTGATCAAAAGATATCAAGAAGCCGAAGTTTCCAGAATCATCTCATGAAAGATTTATACTGAAAGTACAGACGATTCCTAGAGATATTAGGAATAGCAAGTAGTTTATTTGTTGCTGCACTTCATTTCATTTTATTTTTCATCTAAACATTTCTTCAATTTTTATCTTCATAGAGAGGGAATGGACACCAATCAAAACCTACGTGCCCAGTTTTCTTCTGCCATGCCTTCCACACTCGAAGATGCGGACTTTGCAAGCAAAAATCTCCTGTCCTCAGTCGATCGTGGTTTTTGATGTACGGAGATCCTACTTTATTTGACAGCCATAGGCCCTTCCAGGTGTAAAATTCATTCAACTGAGACAAATGCTTGTAGATTCATTGCAGCTACATCACGACAAATGTGGAAATCTAGAATCCATGATTGTTCCTTCTTGGGGGAACTGAAGGGTGGACACCTATGATGCACGGACACGGACACCGAAACCGACACCGGGACACGGGAATTCTAAAAAAATGGGGACACGGACACGGACACGGCGGGGGACACGACATGTGTGTATTTATTTATATATATAAATAAATAAATAATTATATTTTAACACCCAGGAATTTTTAAAAAATTATAATTTTGTCCCCAATTTTTTTTAAAATTACAATTTGACCCCCAATTTTTTCAAAAATTACAGTTTAGCCCCCAAAAATTTAAAAAATTGCAGTTCAGCCCCTGCCGTGTCCCCATCGGTGTCCCCGCCGTGTCCCCATCGGTGTCCCCGCCGTGTCCCCATTGGTGTCCCGCCGTGCCCCCCTCAAAATTTAATATTATATTATGGGACACGACACGTGGCATGTCCTGTACGTGTCCCCGAGGTATCCCGCCGTGTCCTGACGCTGCGATTCTTCGACCTCTAGAGGTGTCGGTGCTTCTTAGGTGGACACTACCATAAGATTGTGGGGATAACGGAAAATTCTGGAAAATGTCTTCTAAGTGAATATGCTGTAAGAATTTCCAAATATCATTTGAATATAGGTAAAAAGTTGCTGATATTGTTGCATACTTATTGGTTGTGGAGAGGCGGGAGTTACAACTGTTTGTATCCATTTCTCCTTGTCCTTTTGGGAGAAAAAAAATTAAAGAGATGAAAGACCTTTACCTCCAAAAACTCCTAAATCCCATTTTAGATAACTTATTATCATTTTTGACCAAATGATGTTGGTAAAAGAGTCCTCATTGTCACATCGGACAAGAACATATATGCTGTAAATTAACAATTGTGATTGCATTCAATTATAAATCACCTCAATTACTTGTCCTTTCTCCCGAAAGGACAAGGAATGTGACTGTACTTAGTCACGGCTTCGGCAATACTTTCTTCCTAATGCTCCAAGTACGTGGAGATTTTACTTAAACACGGACATAGGGCTTCACCAGTTGATTTTAGCAAGATTTTAGAAAATCTGCACACTTACTGTTTGCCTTTAGCCATTTCAGACCAGCAGAGTGTACTCAAATTTGGTCGTTTGTATCTTCCTGCTCTGCAGCTGCGCTCGGTATGTAGCTCTTTGGTTTTCATCATATTTATGGGTTTGCAACAGAAATTTATTGTGATTAATTATTGCATTAGTTAAAGTTATGTTTGCTTTTCTGTAGGAGTTTGAGCTTCGTCTCAATCAAACCTTTTGCATATTTGATCTTGAGGAAATGGTCATCAAAATGGCTCATTGTACTTGGAACGTGCTGGTAAATGACTTATGCCTTGATGTTGAAATATTTAATCAATTCTTGATTACTCTTGACCTAGATTCCTCGATTACCTCCTGATTGTCATGTTACCCAGCGTAGAATTCCGGGTGGTTGTTTTTCATGCAGATGAAGACATTGAGAAAATCTATGGTTGGTTTTGATTTTAGCGTGCTGTGTATGGGTTTTTGCTCTTGCATTGATAACAATGTCTTGATAGAAGCCACGAAGCTTTTTAACCCATGCAAGTTATGTAGAACTTTTATATGTTTACTCCTAGAATCGCTGCTTAGATATGAAATTGCAATTTTTTTTTGTTCATGTATGTATTTGTAATATATTAAAGCGACATGATGTATGTATGTGTGCTAGCCCATTCCACATGGTTCTCTATGATAGTGATGTTAGGACTTACAAGTTTTCTGTAATCTGTTCATATTAACTAGATTTGTCAATGTCTCTATTCAAATGTTCTCCCTCTTATTAACAACCAAAAACATGTGGAGGTTCCTTATAGCCTATGTACTGAACAAAAATTTAAAATTGTAAGACAAAAAGCCGGAAAATGAATGTCTTTTTTAAGGGGAAAAAAATGTTATTAGATATGGTACAGATTGCTGAGCTCTGCTAAATCCAGTTGTCACCATATTCTATTTGTTTGTTCAATGATTCAATGTAGGTAACTCCTGATTACAGCATGTTGTATAGGACCAAAAACTTAAAAATGCGCAGCCCCCCAAAAAAAGTACCAACAAGATGCACGTGTTTTGATTAAGATGATTAGATGCAAGTGTGCAATCTGGCTTGCTACAATATTTGCACCATAATGGAACTTACACAGGACTGACCTTGATGTTCTCTGTTTACTATCAGGAAGTCTATTTCTATGCTATAAACACCAATGCTCAGGCACTACTTCAGTCTGCTGCTAAGAAACCACTTCAAATTGGAGAGTTTTTGACACTTGGACTCGCTCTGGTACTCTCACTTTAATTTGAGTTCCTTAGATTTTATTCTAAAGCTTCCACTCTACCCTTTCTGAAGGGAACAGCCTATGCGATTGAATAACTATGGTGGTGAATGGTGATTAAGTAGCATCACAAAATCAATATATGCTTGCTTGTGTGGTGTTACTACTTATTTTGTTACACTGTTTTATTTAGCCCTCTGATTCAATCGCTTAATAGAGTGCTGGTAGTGGTGGGAATCCACTATTGGGAGAACAAGCTGCAGAGGGATCAAAGGAAGCAATTGCTGCTTCCCTTAAAGGCTCTTATCTTATGTTCATAACAGCAGGTATGGGTGGGGGTTCAAACTCTGGTGCTACCCAGTTGTGGCCCAGATTTCAAGAGAAGCAGGTTACTTGACTGTTGGTGTGATAACATACCCATTCAGCTTTGAAGGATGTAAAAGATACCTTGCAGACAAGTTCCAATTTGGTAATTCGTAGAAAAACTTAAATGAAATACTCACTTTGGTTTTTCCTATATACTAGCCCAATACCTTCTAACTCAGTCACACTAGCTCGATTGAGTGTTTCTTTGAGAACAGTTGGGATACTTAAATCAAAGCTGGGTTAGTTTTTAATTTTTGAATTTTTTATAAGGCAGGCGTGCGTGGCGGATGCATGTCCTTTGGGTCCATTCGAGACAGCAGTCTAGGTGTTTGCTGGCTGCTGCTATTTTGACGGATTCTTAAACAAATATTACTTGCCATGGAGATTTCAGACAAAGAGAAGGCCCTCAAGATTTTACACAAGGAGAAGGTTCTCAAGCACAGGATGATCGGGTAGGTACTCTCCATCTATCATATTCATTGATATACTTGAAGGATTTTGGATTGGGTTGAATAGCGATTTCTTGTTGGTGTTTGTCAAAACATTTAATGTGTAAAAACTCTTTCTTTAGAGCAGAATCAGAAGTTCGTGCTCCTTGTTTTGTATGTGCAATATAATTCGTAGATATTGATCGCGTTCAATGAAGATTCCTTGTTGTTTTGTCAAGATTTTAAACGGGTTAATCCTAATTTTGTAAAGTAGAAGCCGAATCTAGAAAGCATAGAAATGGTAGCATCTTAGAAAAAGTCTTACGCAGCTTTTTTTTCAAGAAACTTTTCGCCAAAGCCGAATCAAGTTGGCACATTTGGGAGGTGCCGGAATCCAAAACCTGGGAATTATGAGTGTTTTAGTAGTTGGACTTGTCATGGCTTCTGATTTCCCCAATAGTGGTTATATTTTGCTTGAATTTGGGTTTAACAGAGATCCTATGACTCCTTTGGATTTTTTGTGGTTTGGTTGGGCTTCTAATTTTCCATCTGGTATAATGGTTGATTCTGCTTGATTAGGGATTTAACAGAGAAAGCAAATCCTTTTGTCTCCATGCTATAAATTTTGTTTCTTTTCTTCATTTAACAGAGAAAGCTTTTTATGTTTGAATTTTGTGTTGCTTGATTCGTTGAGTTATATCTTTGATTGAGAGTAGGCGATATTAGTTTTGATAGTGCAAGAAAGTTCTACAGTATTGTCAATCAATGCCTTTATTCAAGAGCCTTTAGGCACGGGCTCATTTGCTATTGTTTGCTATTCTGCAACTTACCTAAAACTTGTATTTCTATACCACATTCTTTTGCTATTGTTTGCAATTCTGCAACTTACCTAAAACTTGTATTTCTATACCACATTCTTTATGCACTAATATATATAATTTACATATCAGTTAAATTCTATGCCGCCTTACTTAAGCAATGTAATATACCTTAATACCTTATTAATAACTGTTCTACTACCATTCCTGTATTTCCACCTTGACCATAAAAAACAGCATCAATCTCTGCCAAAAAACAAAATATGTCCTCTTCAACGGGCACGATTCTCGTGTCTTGCACGATGCAGGACCTAGTATAATAATAAGGGGTTTTTGGCCTGCCACATTTGGTCAATTTGGACCAATTTACCCCTCAATTACTGCCCATTCGGTTTTGCTTGGCTGCCCATGATTGTAATTTTGCCGTGAGGGCCACATGTGGACTACATGTTGCCACGTAGTCAGATTAGGTTTCCTATCTCTTCCTCACACGTCGTCACAACCCACGCGCACATACATATCGTCGACATGCTGCCACGTAGTCAGATTAGGTTTCCTATCTCTTCCTCTCACGTCGTCACAACCCACGCGCACATACATACGGCAGATTCGACGCGGAGGGAGAGAGAGAGGGGATTGCTGACCAGCACCGAGTAGCGCCCACCATCACCTCCGGCGCACCCCTTCGAGAAAATCAACTCCCCTAGTCGCAACCCTTTGCAACCACCGGCGCCAAACCCACCTACCGCCAAGGTCTCTCTCTGTATGCTCCTCCCCAACTTCAGTTTTCCGCAGCCCTTCAGTTTTCGTGATGGGTTCAGAGTTGGTTCTGCACTTTTCCGTTGTATTGTGCTTTATTTGTTTGTTATTTGAGTAGCTCTTTGAGTATGGAAAGTGGTTTTTAGGGTTCTCTCTCTTAATCACTGATAGTAATTGTTTGTGTAAACATTTTCTATACAATATATTAGGTTAGCTATGCAACTGTAGAAAATTTTAAGAGTTACTGTAATGTTATCTCAGTACTTATTGTTTGTTGCTTCTGCAGGGTCTCCTTCTACTGTGTGCTTCGCACCGAGTGGTAACTGTTCTCCCATCGCTTTGTTCTTCCTTTTTCGTTTTTTGTTGTGCGTGTGTTGTGCGTCCGCCTTTGGGTTGTTCGGTTTGCGAGTTTCTTAAGTTTCTGCTCCTTCTCTGGGTTTATGTGTTGTGTTATTTGTTTGGTTTCGTGCGCTATCTATTTGTCGTTTGCTCTATTTTGAGTATATATGGGTTTCTGTGCTTTGTTCTGGGTTCTCACATCAAAAAGAATAGCTCTCTTTCCTTTTCGTTACAATGTCCAACATCATGCATCTGTCTTTTGTTACAAGTGGCTTCTTGTTAGAATGTGAATGTCAATCTATTTTTGGTTCTATTCACTCTGATGGATCACGGATTGACTGATCATTTTGATCAATAACTCGCTCTCTTTCAATCTTTGACCCATGGACTACAAAGTCAAGTTCGCTGGCTAGACTTCGTGGTATGCCTAGAAACAATACAAATTTTGTCTATGCGTGTATAAAGTTGTATGATTCTGGGTAGTATATATCTTGTTTTGTACAGACTACAGAGCCCTATGTCTTTGGGACTTCTAATTTCTCTCCCTTATTATTTGTGTTTATGTATTTTGGCTACAGATACCTGGGTTTGAGCAGATAGGGTCTCTTGCGCTTTTGTTACTCCAAAATCTTGATGGAACGGAAACAAAATTGCTGCAACTAACGTATCTCTTAGTTGATCTATATTTCTCCAAATAGACTTATCCAAATTATCGTCACCTAAAAATTCAAAAGAATTTCAGTCAAGTAGTTACAAAAACTAACCTGCAACAAAGTCAACTAGTTAAGAGAATTAATAAATTACTAATATCCTGCAACAACGTCAACTTAGCCTTGCACGAACCATTAACTCCAACTATAATTGAATTCTCGGTAACCAAATTCTTACTTAAGCTATGTATTTGTCTCAAACCATCAATAAAATTCCTAGAGGAAATAAGAACATTAGAACAATACTTTAATTCCTCAAAAAATACAAAACAAGTAAAATAAAAAGTTTAACAAACCTGAAAATTGTCCTAAACCGAGGTTTAATAACTCAAACCAATTGCGTAGCTCTACTTTCGTTTCTTCAGAATTAAACTCTTTCTCAACAGCTTTCCCTTTAGTTTTCCCTTTCATTCTTCAGCCAAAACATCTTTTGGACTCATTCCTTTGTTGTGTCCCTTAAAGTCCGTAAATATTCCTTTTCTAGCCACCCCACAAAATGAAGGTCAATTCTTTCTACCTCCAAAACATCACTGTCAACGAACATTGGTCTTACAACTTTATCGCCTCCGCTCTATACATGTTCTTAATGCTTTAAAGTACTTCCATGCTTCAAACTTATCTTCACACTTCAAAAAGCTACTTTCAATGTCCTGATTCGCTCCTAGGTTAGTGACTCCCCGCCTAAAAGATTCAAAATTTAGTCCTATTAGCTTATATGTTATCACATTTACGATCACCTTTCTCAATCTCATGCTTTCTATTGTATCGTATCAACCTTTCCGAATACACATCCCCCATAATCAACAACCTGCAAGATTCCACACCCCCATAATCAATATAGGGTGTTGATTATGGGGGGGTGTGTATTCGGGAAGCTTGATACAATATAGTGGAAAGCACGACGTTAAGGAAGATGATCGTAAATGTGATATGACATATAAGCTAATAGGACTAAATTTTGAATCTGTTAGGGGGGGGGGGGGGGTCACTAGCCTAGGAGCAGATCTGGACATTGAAAGTAGCTTTTTAAAGTGTGAAGATAAGTTTGAGGCGTGGAAGTACTTTATAGCATTAAGAACATCTATAGGCGGAGACGATAAAGTTGTAAGACGAATGTTCGTTGACAGTGATGTTTTGGCGGTAGAAAGAATTAACCTCAGTTTTGTGGGATAGCTAGAAAAGGAATATTTACGGACTTTAATGGACACAACAAAGGAATGAGTTCAGAAGATTTGACTGAAGAATCGAAAGGGAATACTAAAGGTAAAACTGTTAATAAAGAGTTTAATTCTGAAGAAACCAAAGTGGAGCTACGCAATTGGTTTGAGAATATTAAATCTCGGTTTAGGACAATTTTCAGGTTTGTTCATCTTTTTATTTTACTTGTTATGTATTTTTTCGAAGAATTAAAGTATTGTTCTAATGTTCTCATTTCCTCTAGAGATTTTATTGATGGTTTGAGACAAATAATAGTTTAAAACATGTTAGCGAGAATTTGGTTACTAGAAATTCAATTATAGTTGGACTTGATGGTTCGTGCAAGGCTAAGTTGACGTTGTTGCAGGATATTGGTAATTTATTAATTCTCTTAACTAGTTGACTTTGTTGAAGGTTAGTTTTTGTAACTACTTGACTGAAAGTCTTTAGAATTTTTAGGTGACGCTGATTTGGACAAGTCTATTTGGAGAAATATAGATCAACTAAGAGATATGTTAGTTGCAGCGATTTCGTTTCTGTTCCATCAAGGTTTTGGAGTAACAAAAGTGCGAGAGAAGACACTTTTGAAGATGACATTTGTCCCTTATTATTTGGCTTGTTTCATTGGTCTTTTGGAAACACCAGATGCAAGGTAAGCATTTGATGATTTGAATTGTTACCAACTACAAAATTATCATACGGAAGGAAATATGAATGAGCAGATCTGTTTTTGAGAGGAAAAGCAATATAGGGTTTCAATTGCTAATGTTTCTCTAATCGTTCAATGTTTTAGTTAAAAACATCACTGATAGTATATGGAACTTGTGTTATGCTATGCACGTGTTATTTAAGAACAAAATCATAAAGCAAAATGATGATGATATATTGGCAGCACTGTTGTAAACTTGGTTTGTTACTATGTGGGATTTTGCATCATCTCTCTCTAGATCACGGTTTGTTTTGGAGTATCAAATCTTTTTGTGCCACTGTTCATGAAAAAGTTTGTGTGGTTTCATTTCTACTTAGTATATACATGATTATGATGAGTCAATGATTTTACGTGCCAAAATCAGAAATTATTCTGTTTAAGAGTATTTGATAAACAAAAATGGTAGTCAGTGGTAAAATTTTGAATTACTTGACTTGTTGATGCATACTCTTACAGTCTTACTCCATATCTACTGATTTTTCAAGCTTCATGATAGTATCATTAGAATTTGTAAGATATTGTAGAAATCATGTTTTTTATGCTAGAGATAAATCCATTGGGTGCACAAATAATAAATCATTAGTTTATGCTTTAGATATAGGACCAAATTATAAAGCTTTTGGAGTTAGTTTGAATTTTCCTTAGGCTTGTAAGTATAGTTTCAATAAACACAATTTTCAACGGTTTGGTTGAATGGATGTTTCTGTTATAAACCAAATAATTATTCCATCCGTTAGACAGTCATTTTTGGGATAATGGTCTTGGGTGACTCATTGATTCTGAACCGTTATAACAATTATCTGGTATAGCATTAAATTTTTTTCAATAAATTTGTTTGACCTTTTTTGCAACGGATGTGACCGTTGCCATTTGTTCTAGTTGTCATTGAGGTGGCATCCTAATTATTTTGTTTTTTGCTTACAGCTATTTTTGGTCCATACTGTTGTTGTTGAATAGTTTAGTTGTTGTGCATCAATCTTTTCCGGATGAGGTTTAGTAAAAACCAATATATGTTTTCTGTTCTCATTAAATCTATTCTATTTTCTTAGGTTCATAGATGATCAGTGGCTTTTGGATGAGTCTTCGTTCTGGACATTAGAAGAGAAATATTTATTTGTTAGGAAACTTTACGACATAATTGTAGTTATGGAGAAGTTCTGGGCTCATTCTAAAACGGAGACTTATATTAAGAATAAGCTGGAAGAGATGAACTTTGACTTGTCTAGTAAAGATTCCCGAGCGGTTGAGGTATTCCTTGGGAGGAAAGTAGATGAGGCTGAAAGAAGTATTGGACCTGATTGCTTTAACTTCAAGAAGATCATTGTATTTTTCAGAAATATGGATGAGCAGTATAATGATTCATGCCCGACTGAGGTAAGACATTACTTTTTGTTATTGTTTTTTTTTTTTTTTTGCCTTTGCGCTTTTCTGGTCTTTTTTAAGCTTCATTTAATATCTACATTAGTATATTTTAGTGAAAAATAAGAAGCTCAAGTTCTGTGTTAAAAATATGTCTGGGAAGATAGTTGCACCTGAAAGTACTTATTTGTATTTGATAAAGTGATTAGTTGAATGAATCATCCCCCCTCATTACCTCACTGGTTCGTGGTCAAATGTTATTGTGCTCTGTTTTCTTATGGTCATTGTGAAGCAAGCGCAAATGCTGGATTTTTTTTTAGCTCAAGTACTTTTGTGTTTTCCTGCTCAACCCGAACAGGCCCCAACCGTCATTTATCCTTAGCACCCTGAGCGGAAGATATGTTATGTGCGTAATTTTTTCCAATTTTATCTCCAATTTTTTATTTCAATTTTGGGTTTACTTTGTGAATTCCTGCAGGCAATGCATTTATTAACTCCTGTCTATTTAGTTCTTCATTTCTTTATCTTGTCATTGTAGGAATACGTGAGAAATGGTGACTGCACGTACAGGCAGGATTGCCGGGATCATCACCCCATGGATGTATGCACTATATGTTTTGTATTTGGTAAAAATAAAATTTAGTAGATATCCATGTATCCTGCATTCATAGGTTTGCTGGGTTTTTTAAGCTTCATTTGATATGTACATTAGTATATTTTAGTGAAAAATAAGAAGCTCAAGTTCTGTGTTAAAATATGTCTGGGAAGATGGTTGCACCTGAAATTTACTTATTTGTACAGTATTTGATAAGGTGATTAGTTCAATGAATCATCCCTCCTCATGCTATGTTATATTCATTGCCATGTCTATTACAAACCTCACGGGTTAGTACTCTTGCCGTATACCTTCTTAGTCAGCTTTCTGTTTGAGCTTCTCGGATAGTTGGTTTCCTGTTTGAGCTTTCTCTTGTTGGTTTTCCAAACTTTCTTGATGATTTACTTGACCATTGCAATTAACAGTACAATTAAGCTAATGGGCATTTTGCGATTCATTTCTACATTCAACAGCACTAGGAGAGACCTGCAATCACAAATAATATTGTTTATAACATGATTTCCAAGCTTGGCCATCATTAATCAATCACCATCTACTTCATTGCCAATCAGATTCACGTCGATCGCTATTTGAAAGTCAACTCGTAAAATCCAACATTCTGCCATCCCAATTGTGGATGGAAACGAGCCACCCAATTTTGAGCATCATTTCGAATGATCCAACGGAGCCAAAACGCACTACACACTTGAGGAAATAAAATGCGCCAGCTCACCCCAAATTGAGTAAATAGGCCTGTTCCAGAACCGAAAAAACTTCTTATTATTTGTCCAATAAGAAGGACTGTTCCACAACTCCAAGCTTCTTATTTTTCAACCAAGAGTTTGGATCAAGCACCCCACGGCCGGAAATCATCCGGCGGCATTGCCGGACCGTCTCCGGCCACCGGAAGGCCGATCCGAACCGTCCAAAAATTCTAAAAAAAAAAAACAAGGGGGCTTGCGCGAGAATCAATGGCATCCGAGGTGTGTAGAGTGCTTGATCCAAGCAATCTTTATTCGTGTATGTATCAAAACATATTGTTACTCATATATACATGGAAAAAGATTGCTCGATCTGAACACCTTACACACCTCGGATGCCATTGATTCTAAGCCCCTTTGTTTTTAATTTTTAGAATTTTGACGACTGGATCGCCGTCCGCTGGAGACACCCAGCCGTCACGGCTTGCGTCCGCCGGCCTTGATTTACTGCACCAACAGTCCAGTAAATGTGCAGTGCAACTTCCAGGTCCAAAAAAAAAGGGTTACGCAAAAAATTTTCCTACCACTATGGATCTTATTTGATAGATCTCATTGAGATCTTTAATACGGTGCAAAAATTTTTTTTTTTTTTATTTCATTTATGTTTTATTTGAGTTTGAAAATGTGAAAGAAACTTTTTGTTTGGGAAAAATAAGAAGGGTGGATTATTTTGGAATGAGAAGATGAAAAATAAGTACTTATTTTTTAAGAAGCGTTCTGGAACGGGGCCTAAATACTCCCTCTATCCTAATTCTTTTGTCCCTTTTAGGAGTCCGTGCCACTTTTCAATTGATTATATCTTACAATTTATAATATTTTAGGTGATTTTGAAAACACCGGTTAAAAGAGCTTATTGAGATCTATCAAATAAGATCCATATTGCATATAATTGGTATTTTTAATTAAAAGTTATAATTAGTTTTTTAACTGATTAGGATAGGACGAGGGACGATAGAATTGGGACGGAAGGAGTAAGTTTTAGATGAGCAGTCAGAGAAGAAAAGAGTGAGAAGACCCAATTGGTGAAATCCGGCGAGCAAATTTTAAGAAGACGAATTCCGACTCCCTCCCAGAATTCTTTAGCATGGGTAGCTTTTTGATTCGTACATCCGCAACCGAGCCGTATGAAAAGTTTTTGGGTGCAAATAGTGTATAAAACTAATTGAAATCTATCAAATAAGATCCATATGGAATATATATAATAAGTATTACAAATTAAAAGATATAGATAATTTTTTGAAAAGTTCCAAATAGTAAAAAGAGACAAACAATTTGAGACGGAGGGAGTACCTAAAAAACAATTGGCAATTATTCTTCTTCCAGCATGCACTGAGGCAGATAGAAGCTGGAAAGCCTTTCCGAGCTCAATTGCAAACCCCCTCGCTTATGGCGTGAGTTGTAATGCTCTCCTCTAGTTTTACTTCCTTTTATGTGATATTCTCCCGTCAACTTAACTTGATACAAGAGTAAATAATATACCTATACCTATGCTTCCTGTTACAAAACCTATGTCACGTCTGAATATATTGTTCCTTCCCAGTTCCCGACAACCATTGACTTCGATTCCACGCACGTATTATCATCTCTCATTGGGACCCACATTCGTACATGGCCTTAACCGAGCCCTCCCATCACCCTGACCCGGTTGCGAATCCGTTCGGCGGATCCCACATCCCCATCGTCCTCTGATGTCGCCTCTAGGATCGACTTCTTGACCTGGACCGACTTCGCTATCGACAAGTCGGTCCAAGAGTTGGAGTTGGAGTTGGACTTGAACAGCACATCTTTCCGGGCTTGCCTCAAGGCGCTTTCACACGTGCCCGTGAAGGACGGGCATGCCGAGTATATATTTCTGTTCCCACTGTCCCAACCTCGAGAGGTTGCGTTTGGTTGAGTAGCGTTCAGTACTTGAGGATACGTAACGAGTCCCTCGTGTCCTTGGAGCTTTCTCGGTGTTTTTCACTGAGGATGGCGAGGGTTTCGGCTGCTAAGCTTGTTTCGTTCACAGTCCCCTGCTCTCTGAGGTATCTTTCTGTGAGGCTTATTGCACTTCTTTAGTCAATCGGAAGTTCAAACAATTCGAGCGTATCCTGTCTCAGCTTCGAACTCTGAAGCTGACAATGAGTTTTCCTTGGATTACTGCATTGCTAAAAAATCTCGATGGACTGATTAATCTGAAAAACTTGGAGTTGAAATTGAAGGTGTGGGACTGTGACCACCCTTTGAGTACTCTTTGCACTTCGGTTATAAAGGCTCTGCCTTTCTTGCACAAGTTCGCATTGCATTTGTTCAAATCAGAGGATGAAGATTTTAAAAATGATGATGATGATGATGTTTGGACGAAGAAATGGGTTCCGATCGTTGAGGATGGGCGACACCATTGCCCGAGGGTGGTGGAATACCTGGGAGTTACTGGATGTTGGCTTGATTTTCAAATCATTCAGTTCGTGATCAAGATTGCTGTGTCGCTCGAGAAGATGACTGTTGTTCCTAGTTGTCGGGCATGGACGGATAGCGGTGGAGATGTTACGCAAATTGAGGAGAAACAAGAGTCTCGAAAGCGTGCTCATCTTCTGGAAGTTCTACTATCTCCTCATACGAAACTTTTCACGACGCCAAGTTATAATTCCACTTGTGTTTTTTTTGGATGTACTAGAATGTGATTGCACATACGGTTACAGGGTATCGAGGGAGTTCACAAGGCATTGATCACACTATCTAATGGACTCACAAAGCCTTTAATTAAGTTGAAGGAATCGATGGATCATGCTCTAAATCTCTACGCATAATAAGATTCAGCCTAGCATTCTTTACATCTCTGAGCATTACGACTTTTAATACGAACAACAAAGGTAGTTTGATCGATAACGCAAGAGGTGAGCTCGGTTGGCAACCCTAATAAATTTGCATAGGAAAGGTCGGGTTGTCAAACTTTGCCAAAATAATTGTTTGTTATTTGTTCCCCATAATGGAAGTTATATGTCTAGTTATTTGTTCCTTTCATGGGCTTTCAAGTGGGTTTAGTATGATTGTTAGTTTGTATTCCGTTTGATGTAATTTAGATACTTGTATTCTTTCACCACTTGGAAAAAAAAAAGGACTAAGAGGGGGATTGGGAGATGTCTTTGATAACTCTAGCATTTCTTTCAATCCATAGGTAAGTAAACAATAGCCGCCAAAGTAAGCTTTCTCAATGTGCTATGAAATTTTTTCCCTATACATTCGCTACCAGCCGAGGTGATGAGCTAGGGATTGCACATAAATAGAAAGTACTCCATAACTAAACAGCGTAATACTCCTCATTCAGGGCACAAATAATCAATCTTTAATTTTGTCAAGAATCGACCCCCTGACCTTTCCCCCTGACCTTTCCCTGTGGCAGTTTACAAGGGTGCGATCGGTTCACCCTCTTGGTTATTGATCGAACTACCTTTGTTGTTCGCGCTAAAAGAGTAAAGAAGTCTAAGCTTGATCTCATTATGTTTAGATCATAGTTCCTTCGCCTTTGTCTTTCTGTTGAAGATATGCAACTCCACTTTCTCGCACAATTGCTTTAGGAGCTCCTCAATACCGGAAACCAAATGTGATTTACATTTGCTGTACATAGAAATGTACCCAAATCGGATCTAACTTGGCATCACTAAAGTAATCAAAACATGAAAGTTCGAGTGTGAGGAGATAGCAGATGAGTACGCATCCGAGCCTCTTCTTTCTCCTCAATTTGCATAACATCTCCATCACCCTCATGCAACGGTTGTCTTCCATCTTCATCAATCGGAACTCATTTCTCCATCCAAAAATCATCATCTCTGCCGTCAGCATTTTTACAATCTTCATCCTCTGATTTGAACAAATGCAATGTGAACTTGTGCAAGAATGGCAGAGCCTTATAACCGAAGTGCAAAGACTCAAAGGGCAGTCACAGTACCACACGTTCAACTCCAACTCCGATCCAAAATTTTGAGATTAATCAGTCCATCGAGTTTTGGCAATACAGTAATCCAATGGTACCTCATTGTCAACTTCAGAGTTCGAAGCTGAGACAGGGCACACTCAAATTGTTTGAACTTATGATTGACTAAAGAAGTGCAATAAGCCTCACAAAAAGATACCTATGAGAGCAAGGGAGTGTGTTCGATACTAATCACCCTGTCCTGCCCCCAGTATGCGAACGGAACATGAAATTCACAGCCGAAACCCTCAACCTCCCTAGTGAAAAACACCGAGAAACCTCCAAGGACACGAGGGACTCGCTCACTATCCTCAAAGCTCTGAACGCAGCTCAACTCAAACTATACGCAACCTCTTGAGAATATTGGAACAGTTGGAACAGAAATACTCCACGTGGATGTCCACGCGTTCACGTGACTTCCTCACAAATGGCCTTACGATTTTATTACATACAGACTCTATGTATAGCTCAATTTTGTATAGTCTTGATATCGGAACAAAAATTTGCGACCATGGCACGCGACTTCCTCACCTGTATAGTCTTGATATCGGTACTCTACGTCTGGTTTCCTAGTCCTAATGATGCGATTCAACAACATCGTAATGCCCGTTTAATTCTATAGTATTAAAATGCATTTAGCTAGATTAATTAAAGATAAAGCAAATATTATGTAGTGAATCGAATATGCTCTTCTTTTGTTTCTCCTTAATTGCGCCGAAAGCGAAAAGGAACAAATATGTCCAAAAAAAAAAAAAAAAAAACTAAAAAATTTAAATAGCGTGACCCCCTTATCCACTAACTTAACTAATCCTTATTAATTAATCTCTGATACCTCAACAGGAAACTACCTTTTCATTAAAATATCACCACGCCATCTCACAAATAATTACCCGAGTGTTTAGAGCACCTAAACGTACGAGACTTTAATTTGGAATTTTATAGCACGCAAATCCTGGCTCTATGAGAACAAAATTCACTTTACTTAAGGGTCCGTTGATTAAAAAGAAAATTATGTTGGAAAGTGAAAATGAGAGAAAGTAAAGTAAAAGAAAAGAAAGTGAATTTTTTTTCTTTTCTTACATGTGTTTGGTTAAAACGAAAAGTTTTGTAAGAATTTTGCAAGAAAATAATATATATTTATTAACTTACCCTTAACATAAGTAATGGATTATGATAGAAAATGAAAAGTTATGGACATAATGGAAAGTGTCGTAAATGTGACAACTTTATGAGAAAATATAATTTCCTTATGGTTTTAGCAAGAAAGTGGAAGCTATGTACTCAAGCTTTAATGAGTTGTAAAAAAAAAAAAATTCACTTTTTTACACTTTCTTGCATTTTCATGTTAATCAAACACCAAAAAAGTGATGATATTTTTTCTTTCTTGCATTTTTTATTACTTTCACTCTATTCAAACAGACCCTAAGTGAATTAATTGTGGAAAAAGAAGGCAAAAGCTCACTTGTGGTTCGACTTCCTTTCATCATCTACATTTCGGACGGTATCTTTAACTAGAGGTCCAGGTACACCCGATGCAAGTCGAACTATGTTAAATGCAGTTTCAAAATTAAAGGTGCAATTTTATAACTAAAGTTGAATCTTCTTTCCCATACAAAGCTATTTAAACTCTACTTCTCCATACAGATTTTGTAAAGAAAACGAACAAATAAAAAAAAAAGGGACTCACTTGTTGGAGAAGTATCAGATCTCCATCGTTTTGATTCTGTCGTCGATCTCCTGACTCTCCTTCAAACACACCATTTTCTTGCAGTCACTTGTTTTAAAATTCGAATCATTCCATTGTATATGAAGTAGTATAGAGTAGAAACCCAAAATACTACATTAATTGTGAGAGTCCACGAAATAACCAAGCCTAACAACTCAACGAATACAAGAAATAAACTTATTTATAGGGTAGAAATAGAGGAAGATAGGAAAAAAGAGTTCACGAGACAACCAAAACCACCAACTCAACGAATACAAGAAATAAACCCATTATAGGGTAGAAATAGAGGAAGAAAGGAAAAACTCATCTAAGGGAAGAGCAACCAAGCCTAGCAACTCAACGAATACAAGATATAAACTTATTTATAGGGTAGAAATAGAGGAAGATAGGAAAAAAGAGTTCACGAGACAACCAAAACCACCAACTCAACGAATACAAGAAATAAACCCATTATAGGGTAGAAATAGAGGAAGAAAGGAAAAACTCATCTAAGGGAAGAGCAACCAAGCCTAGCAACTCAACGAATACAAGAAATAAACTTATTTATAGGGTAGAAATAGAGGAAGATAGGAAAAAAGAGTTCACGAGACAACCAAAACCACCAACTCAACGAATACAAGAAATAAACCCATTATAGGGTAGAAATAGAGGAAGAAAGGAAAAACTCGTCTAAGGGAAGAGCAACCAAGCCTAGCAACTCAACGAATACAAGAAATAAACTTATTTATAGGGTAGAAATAGAGGAAGATAGGAAAAAAGAGTTCACGAGACAACCAAAACCACCAACTCAACGAATACAAGAAATAAACCCATTATATGGTAGAAATAGAGGAAGAAAGGAAAAACTCATCTAAGGGAAGAGCACCTATATGCAGGTGGGTAGACTTGAACTCCTGACCTTCTAATGAGATACAAGAGTCCTGATCAACTGAGCTAACCCCAATTGGTTTGGCAGTTGAGTTGGGCGTTGTAATTTATATACCTTTTTGTCCTGGTAGTTACTTACTTCATGTTCTATTAAGGGCTGCACAAGTTGTATATATGGTGTAATCATACTTTATAATGGGAGTTTAAATGTTCATTGACTTAGAAATTTACTTCTAGACAAAAAACACTTTACAAAAAATCTAGGTTACAGAATGATTGGAATAACAGTATCGAGTGCATGCACCGCCAGATTTGGTCCAAACCTCACACAATTTCATGACTTAAAACCTTTTTCGGTAATAGTTTGACATGAGGAGTGCCTTGGCCTTCGGGAAGAGCTTTAATTTCAATCCCTCACTGATGAAGACTGTGATCTTTCATTTCATTTTTCTCTTTTTTCGCTCCTTGTTTTATTTTCATTGAAGAATTTCCAAGATGATATAATAGCTAGTGTAGCAGAATCTAAAAAAGGTCAAGAGTGTGTTTTATTTATCTTATTTTCTGTAATTTCTTTCAATTAGAAATCAATCATCCAACAAGGTAAAGATTTTGAAATACTGAAAAATACCGGGGAAATTAAACGGTATTTCAGCAAATTATCCCATTGTCTCTATTTTTTTTTTTAGTAATGCTGGGTGTCCCAGGTTAGCTTGAGCACACCTTGGACTAATTCTTACAACCCCTTCAACAACTATTGACACGCTTACCCGTTAGGGTGTGATGGCCCCAAAAGTTGCTGGTAGGGAGAAATGAACTTTCTAATATGGAACAAACATCTAGGCCCCGTTTGATAACGGGTTTGAAGGTTGGGATGAGACTACTAATCCCATGGGAGTATTAATACTCTGTTTGGTAACAAAAAAAGGTTCAGACTATTAGTCCGATGGGATTAATAATCCGAGTAATAGGGGGTATTGCTAATACCCCGTGGGACTTGGTATTGAGGGGTATTAATAGTCCAATCCCAACTTCTTCACATTACCAATCCCTTCTCATTACCAATTTCTTCTATCAATCCAATCCCATCATCTAATCCCATCTCAAACAAATATGATATTAATAATCCCATCATCTAATCCCATCCCAAATAAACATACTTATTATCAATCCCTTCTCATTACTAATCCCATCTCTTTACGAATCCCAATCCTAATCCCATCTCCTTACGAATCCCATCTATCTATCACTGTTATCAAACGGGACCCTCACTGTTATCAAACGGGACCCTAGGTCCCTAGTCAAAGACCAACAAGCCAACTCCTTGAGGTGGGCCCATTGTCTCTGTTGGGCCTTAGGAACACAAAATAAAGGATTTTCAACTAATCTTCCTTCACAAAAGGCACATAAACGAGAGATGAATGTATTCTTATCAGCAAAAGAAATCTTGTATTAATCCACGAAAGATACAATACAAGGGAGACGACTAGCACAAAAAGGCTAGGCAAAATACAAGAGAAAACCAGTACTAAAAGTTCACATCTCACACAGTATTTTGGTTAACAATAGCAAACAACATGGTTCCCCGGCCATCACATGAGAAGAGAACCAGAGATCGAGCACCTCTTTCTGTAGGTCATGGGAAACGGACTGAAGATTCAGAGAAGTACTTAAACACACACCAACACACAAGTACTTATTTAGGGTAGCAGCTCGCTCGGCCCGACTAGTTAAAGACAACCGGTCGGAACTGAGATAGAAAGATTACGGGTGCTTCTTTCCCTCGGCCTCTTCCTCTTCTTTCTCTGCTGCTTCTTTCTTCTCATGGTGCTCATGGATCGTGAACCCTCCGGCACCAACTACAGCTGCAGCCGCAGTTTCTTCTTCTAGCTTGTGCTTGTGGGCATGCTCTGGGTCTTTTTTCGCCTCGTGCTTCTCATACTGATATTTTCGTCACGAGAGAATCAAACCAAATAGTAAGAAATTTATAGAATGTAAAAGATCCCTTGAAAATAAAGAAGTTTCAAAATAGGTAACTATGTAGACATACATATGCATACGTAAACACATATTTATTCCCTATGCGAATAGGTAACTACGAAAACATCGATATTGGTTTATCGAAGCGAATCCAAAAAACCTCCTAGCACCTAACTGCTGCTACATGACTATGAAACTAGAAACCGAAAAAGTACAATCAACAAGGGGTGACACGGAGTGTTAAATTACCAAGGCAAAAGCACCTGCAGCAGCAGCACCAAGCTCACCGTTGTGCTCATGGGAATTGGACTCTTTCCTCTTCCTCTCATGATCATGTGTTGTTGGCGCCTCAACCGCCACGACGGTTGTGCTCTCGCTAGTCTCGGTACAGGCAACGGCATCGACGGGCTTTTCGTCGTCCTTGTGGTGGTGGAAGCAGTGGTGGTGGGGCTTCTCTTGTTCCATCGCAGTGGTGCTGATTTGGAGAAATAAAAGTGAAGTAAGTTGAATGATAGAGGGCGGGAATGTAATAGTGGGGGGTGTTTGTTAAGGTTGTAGGCTAGTGGGTAGTGTATTTATAGTTTTTAGAAGAGTGGTGTGGGTAGATAAAGAGTCCATATATTGCGGTATAAACGGTAGCATAAAGGTGTGATGGATGGTGTGGATTTTCTAGTTTCGCGGATTTTATGATATTCTTATTTGACTTTTTTTTTTACGAGCAATTAATGCTGTGGTGACCATTTTTGAGTACCATGTGGTGTGTCACCAAAATAATGGTAGAATGTGCGACACTACATTACAAATGAAGCACATATATTACACCGATACATTGGTGACTCATCACATGTATGGAACCCAAAACATGGTACTAAAAGATGGTCGCCAAAGTATTATCGGTAATGTTTCTTTAGAGTACTGGGGACACGAGACAGGGTGATCAATATCGAACACGCTCCCGTGCTCTCTTGAGGTATCTTTCTGTGAGGCTTATTGCACTCCCTTAGTGAAGCGTAAATTCAGACACTTTTAGTGCGTGATTTTCTCAGCTTGAAAGTGACAATGAGTTACCCGTAATGTTTATTGTATTCGATGGATTGATTAATCTCAAACTAGGTCTATGGCATTACCCGCAGTCCAGTTTGAGGCCGGGAGGGGATTAAAGCCTATCAAGATCCATGCCAAGAAAGAGCGCAAGAGCATGCAGGACTTTTTAATGATGAGAATGCTAAAAAGAGAGAAAGCAATCTTGAGCCACTCCCAAATTATCCGGCTCCATCAAAGCAAGATTGTGTAGATTGATATATTTCCTTTGTCTCTTGTATACTCAGAGTACTTTTATTTTATACAATGCAAAGCAATACTAGCTGGTACCCCAACATTAAGATTGTGTGGACCATTCCCCATAATCTCAGCTCACGCTCGACTTGGCAAAGTCGTGGTACCCAAGGTTCACCTGCAAATAATGACGGTCAAATCCATGACAAAAACAACCATGATCAATGCTCTTCACTACTATATTACTCGCTTCAATCATTCTTACCAGCACTTGCTGTCTTGAGACTCATGACGATCACTGATCCACAAGAAATGAGTGGCTTCCTGACTCAGGCGCTGCAGCCCATATTTTTTATTTTTACAACAAAATAACAGAACCTTCTATTGGTCTTTGGAAAAGATTACAAAGACTAAAGGGAAATAGGGCATAAAGCATCACAACGAAAGATTATGTCCCACAGAAAACGTAATGTAACAAGAGTAAGACGAGATCTTATTCCCTATCATGCATGGTAGGGAATGGAGAAAAGTTACCTAATACTTACAGCGGTGATGTTCTCGATCTTGTCTGCTAAGGATTCTAATGTCTTGCTTGTGCCCAGAAAAGGAAAGGAATTGACTCTGTCACAACTGACATCAGATTTTCCATGGATTTTGGGTTCTCATCCCCTGGTTTTGTCATAAAGGATCAGAAGGCGAACAGGGTCCTAGCATCAGGAACTAAAAAGGGCTGTCTGTTTACTATGGATGGGGCAAAGGAAAAAGCTTTATTTTCAACTTGTTTTTGGGAGACATCTGAAGATATTTGGGACCAAAGTCATCCCCAAGCCAAGGTTGTGAGTTTTCTTCATAAAAGGAGCATGATTAATGCTACAAATTTGAAGAGACTTTTGTTTGCTCTGGTTGTGAGATGAGCAAAAGTGCACTAAACTGCCTTTTCTGGCATCTGAAATTGTTTCTGCTTGTAGAGCCAGTAAATAAAATTCATTATTGTGACCATTGGGGTCCCGCTCCTATTCAATCTGTTCAACATTATAGATGTTTTGCTCTCTGTGGACGATTACTCTCGCTATACATGGATTTATCCTGTGACACAAATCAGATTTTTTCCGCTGTTTGACTGTCTTTAAAATGGTTGAGTGTCAATTCTCGAAGAAATAGAAAATATTTGAATCTGATGGAGGATGTGAATTCGGTTAAACAGAACTTTTAGCTCAATGCACGACAATGGAATTTTTCATCCGTCATCTTGACCGCTTACTCCAGCGCAAAAAGTTGTTGCCGAACGAAAACCGTTGGCATGTGGTTGAGCTTTACTTTTTCATGCCGGATTGCCAAAGAAATTTTGGCTAGAAGCCTTTTCCACCTCTGTATTTCCTATAAACTGTTCTCCATCCGAAAAGTTACGTATATATGAAACGTCCTTTTAATTTGCCTTATCACCGAAATCCGGATTACACAAGCTTACCAGTTTCTGGAAGCAGATGCTTAATTTCCATGTCTTCGTCGTTATGAAGTAAATAAGCTTGAACCACGGTCTTAATTTGCCATTTGCTTTCTTGGGATATAATGACAAATACAAAGGTCACCGATATTTTTATACATCGTGATGGGACCTAAGACAAAGTGTATGGACCCCACTACAGTATGGGATGAAAAATGGGCTTGAGGCACCATGTCTGGAAACTCTACCATTGCCACTGTTTTTTTTTTGTTTTGTTTTGGGTACGTAACCATTGTTGGGGCTTATTAGGATCACAAAATAAAGCAGATTTTCAAATCTTCCTTCAAAAATGCACCATACACAAGACATGGAATGTTTTTCTTAGAGGCAAAAGGAACTTGTATTAATCAACAAAAAAGGTAATACAAGGGACAAGGCTAGCACGAAAAGGCTAGGCAAAATACAAGAGATGAGTGTTAAAACCTAACATCTCACAGAGTATTATTATTAACTAACAACACGCATGGTTCGACTCCGGCCACCGGATGGCAAGATAGAGAACCTGAAAGCACCTCTTTCACTTGGTCATAAGACCGCGATAGAGATCCGGAAACTAAACTGACGCAAACTAACAGACAAGTACTTATTTAGGGTAGTTGCACGCTACGCTATGCGAACTAGTTAAAGACCATCGCTCAAAGTTAAATGACGTCCGTTAAGATTAGAAGAGGTGGTGCTTCTTTCCCTCGGCCTCTTTCTCTTCTGCCTTTGCTTCTTTCTTCTCATGGTGCTCATGGAATGCGTACCCACCGGCTCCAACTGCAGCTGCTGCTGCGATTTCTTCCTCTAGCTTGTACTTGTGGGCATGCTCCGGGTCTTTCTCTGCCTTGTGCTTCTCATGCTGAAGGGCACCAAATAGTATTATAAGAAATCTATAGGATTTAAAAGATCGTAGCTTAAGCTACCATTGGAATAGAAATCAAAATGCATCTAACAACAAAGATTGAAAGGGAGTAATATTAATTACCAAGGCAAAAGCACCGGCAGCGATGGCACCAAGCTCACCGAGGTGCTCATGGGACTTGTGCTCCCTCCTCTCTTTCTCATAATCAGGTGCGGGCTCCTCAACCGCCGCGACCACTACAGTCGTGCTATCGGTGTAGTCGTTGCCCATTCCGTCACTGGTGAAGGTGGTATCGGAATAGGCAACGGCATTGACGTCGACGGGCTTGTCTTCGTCCTTGTGGTGTCCGAAGAAGTGGTGGTGGTGCTTCTCTTCGGCCATTGCAGTGGAAGTGGTGGTGATTGGAAAAGAAGAAAAGATAGAAGGATTGTGTGCGTGTGTGAAGGCGAAATTGGAAAGTGTTTATGAGGTGGTGATGGTGAAGTGGAAGGCTAGTGGGTGGTGGTATTTATAGTTAAAAGTTGTGCATGGGGGAGGTTATGAAAATTGTAGATCTTGAGGTATCAACTATCAACGGTAACATTGGACGGTGTGGTGGACGGTGTGGATTTCGCAATTCAAGGATCTTAGATCTTAGTACTTAATTACTTCCCAATAAACAATAAGAGCTTGTTCGTTTGGGACTTTAAAGTCTATAAACACGGTTTTCAATATATTTTCTCTATTTATCTATGTCCACTCAAACTTCCTTCAAAATCCAAAACGAACAAGCCTTGAAGCTCTCTAGTAACGACTAGTTGTGGAATACTAGCATACAGATCTCCGCTCTTTTTTTTTTTGTGTGTGGAGAGGGAGAAGAAATATTGTACTACTAGTAATTAACGAAGGGACTCCAAGCAAACTATAGAAAGATTGCATATGACCTAGGATCAAAGGGACTACGTGGAGTAAGCCCGAGGGGTTTATCTAAGTGTGTAGGAGAAAGATAACGAGTGTTTGAAATCAGTCGCATATTTAAATTTTTCGGAGGCCAAACGTTTCAAACCTTTAGGCCATTAGAGGGTTTACCTAGTCGTTAACTTCAGAGCCTCAAAATTAGTCGAGTTGTGCGGATGGTGGCCTAGATATCCGGTTATACTGCACTAACATAAAAACAAAAACGAAAAATCTAGACTAATCAATGTACATAAGGGACTGCATTCTTCTCCAGTTACTCTCCAGAATTCCACAAGACTCTGTTTTGCTTCAAAATTCAATTCAACGATCTTTGGAGACCCGATTTCCATAACCTTATTGACGTTTAGAAGATCTGTCATTATGGCGCGTGGGACTCACCATCGTCAGCCCACTAGACTGACCGTAGAATTTGCCTTCAAAATAACCAAAAAATACCAAAAGACAAACACCAATCAAGGCGGGTGATTTCTCATGAAGGCCGTATTGATTTCCTGTAGCCTTGATTATGGAGTCCCTAAGTGGGCGGTTAGGCCGGTGCCCCCCCACATGAATATCACTCATTGGTTATGGAGTCCCAAGTACGATTCCCATTTCTTGTTCAGCTTAGTGTGTATTTTTCCCCGGTCCACAGCAATGATCTGAACGTACAATTAACTTTTTAGAACTCGTCAAGGATATCATCCACGACAGAAATCATACATGGAGAGGAAATTGAAAAGTCGAATATTTTGGTGTGGCACCCCTTATCTGGCAATTAACCATATACATATCCCACTATATCTTGTACTAGAACAGAGTCACATTGGGATTTTGGATTTCAAAGTGGAGTTTATGGACAGAGTCGAGATTACAATCCACCACTGATGAAAGACTGATCGTCTTATATATTTTTCTTGTAGTCCGCAAAAAGACCTTAAACCAAACACAACACCGACACAATTTTTTCTTAGTTAGGTTACAACGGCCAACCGGAAAATCTTTGAATTTAGCGCTAGGTGTTTGGCACATCCACGGTGAGAAATCCGATATCTTATAGTTTGTGGAGGATTAAGAACTCTCTACCCCATTCACACAATCTCACAATGTATGCTCTCTCTGATTTCTGAATGCAAGAGGCGCCATAGCTCTGCTTATATAGGCCAAGGAAATGCCATGTTTATTTTCACGTTAATTTATACACCGTTAACTCCAAGGTTGCTGAGGGTGGGTTTGGATTAAAAAATTGAGTGATTTATTTTTTTGTTCTTATTTTCAAAATTTTTTTTGCATTTGTTTGTTTTGCGTCAAACTTTTGTGACTTATTGATTTGTTTCGACAGGAGGAATTGGAAAAGTAAAAAATTTTGATCGAAAGTCATAATTTTTTTAATAAAGACAAAAATAAGTCAATAAGACAACTTTTTTTTTTACTTATCTCTGTCTTTTTTAAAAAAATTATGAGTTTTGATCAAATTTTTTTATTTTTTTGATTCCTCTCACTGTGACGAATCAATAAATCACAAAAATTTGTTGCAAAAAACTAACGAATAAGAATTTTTTTAATAAAAACAAAAAAAATTTACTGTTCCACTTTTTAATCCAAATCACCCTTGAGTTGATTTGGAGATAGCTGCAGAGAACGGTTGATGGAGGCTCCTTTTCTGAGTACTACGGCCGACTGTGATTTGTGAGAGCTATTGTTGAGGATAGGAGCCACATCCATGGCCCACCCAAGTCAACATTCTATCTGTTGGTTATCCTTGCGTTTTCCTGCATTGATTGTTTAATCTGGCGGATTCAGAATTTGTGATTAGCAGGACCCGAATCGCCTGTATTTTAATATTCCTGATAAAATATATATAGGGTAAGCGTATATTGCTACTTGCTTGGTCCAAAGAAAAGACTATCGTGTGCACGTGCGTAACCTCCGTTTAATTGAATGCACGCAACCTAAAAAGTGATTGATAACGTGAAATTTAGAGATTTTTACACCACATATAGAAATTTTAAGCAATTTTTTTTTTCACTCAAGGAACTTGCAGGGGCCAATCCCATAGTTTTTCTTAATTAACTTGAAAATTAGCGAGAATATTTAAAGTTGTGCGGGTCCAGATCCCCCTTGCACCCCCTTAAGACTGCCCCTGGGTACTGTATATGAGTATCGAATTGGATTATATATTCGTGCCTGGTTGAAATTTTTAAGACTTGAATAAACACCTATAGCATAGATAAAGTGACGAGGAGTCTTTTTACTTGTTCATAAATCAAAACACCGATGGCATATATTCAAGAGCATCACATTCATTGGGGCTCTTTTTCTTAAATTAAGTGACGAGTTTTTTACTCATCAAATCGTTTTGTGAAGGGAAATAAAAAATATTAAAAAGTACAACAACAAAGAGATAAAAACTCACCAGTAATGAAAATAAATAAAAAGAACATCTTTTGGTCCATTTTTCTTTTGTGTCTTTTGAACGTTTTTCCAACTCCAGGCTTTATTTGTCACTTTCTAAATTTCTCTCGTTTGGATGAATGCTTAATCTCAAATATTTTGAAAAAACGTCCAATGTGTTCACTAATCCCGACAATAGATTATTGTCTTAAAAGGATAATTATTTTACTTCTTCTTTCATCAACGAGTCTTGCACCGCGTTTTAATACGTCGATCAAAGACTTTTTGGTTTAGTTTGGCCCATTAGAAAAGAAACAACAAAATCAAGCTGATTTTCAACTCTTCCTTCTGTTAAAAGTAATTAAAAGAAGGGAAGACAATTGCCGAGCAAAAAAAAAAAAAAAAGTGTGAAGACAATTAAACATAATTAACATCCGAAACAATTTTATTAACTGACGAAATTGTCCACATCACATGAGAAGAGAACCAGAAAGCACCTTCTCCTCTAGGTCAACAAACAGAGAGATTCACAAAACCAAACAAACACACAAGTACTTATTTAGGGTAGTTGGTCACTCCACTGATCAAATTAAGACAACAGACCACACAGTTCAACTAGTAAATGGCCTGAATTTTTTAGAAGTGGTGATGT
The DNA here is from genome assembly GCA_025413875.1 of Rhododendron molle. Taxonomy (NCBI): domain Eukaryota; kingdom Viridiplantae; phylum Streptophyta; class Magnoliopsida; order Ericales; family Ericaceae; genus Rhododendron; species Rhododendron molle. The sequence continues at coordinate 37,518,054 of CM046398.1, read as the reverse complement.
TTTCCCTCTTCTTTTGCTTCCTTCTTCTCATGATGCTCATGGAAGGCGTACCCGCCGGCTCCAACAGCAACTGCGGCTGCAATTTCTTCCTCAATCTTGTGCTTGTGTGCATACTCCGGGTCTTTCTTTGCCTTGTGCTTCTCATGCTGAATATTTTCGTCACAAGAGAACCAAAATAGTACGTAATAATTATATAGGGTTGAAAAGATCTTATGCTCACGATTTTTAAGAGGAATGCTTAGACAAAGACGAAAGTACATAGATTTGGACACCGATGTTTCCGCAACCATCCAATTTACGTAGGATCCAGATGCTAGATGTGGGGACCATATATTTCAAATGGCTAGACACATCTTTGTTTGGATCTGTACACTTTTATTCATGTACATAGCGTTTTTGTAATTGTATGTATAAAGATATTGCTATGTAGAGGGCATAAAAAAAAAACTGAGAATATGATTTGCAAACTTCATTCATTTTGAGGTGAACCACAAAGATCAGACTTGAATCTACACGGCTAAATTACTTGCTGGTATGTTTTGAACTGGTTTTTAATGAATAAAGGGCATATTCATAGAGCTACTAGTATTTTCCTCTTCTTTTTTTTTTTTTTGTTGTTGTAAAATTGGACTCGTATTTTCCTTTAGTGACTAGTTTTTTTTGTGTCTCGTGACTTTGAGAAGCATTTTTTTTTTCAGCAAACAAATTTTTTTATAAAAACTCGATAAAGAGTACATCGAGGGGTTGAAATATATATAGAGACATTTGTGCCTTTGAAAAGATTGAGAACCCATCACTTAGGATTTAAGGATATTCTTTAAAATACCAAGTCAAATACTACAAGCCCCACACCTCATTATATTTCATTTTAAGTAATTGATTGAGTACTATACCATTATCCTAAATTTCTAGATCACAAAACAATCAATCCCCCCAATATAGTAACAGACGGTGCTGCAGATTAAGGAATCGAAGTCAAGGGAACCAAACTATGAGCAATGTACTTTGGTAGGGTGATCTAGCAAATTTGAATCCATCCATCCATCGAAAATTTCAAGAAAAAATTGATAAATTGAATCCCGAAAAATATGTTGTCATTATATCATCCAATAACATGTACTTCCCCCCGTTTCATATAGATAGTCTACAAAAAGACGTGTGCGATTTTTGGATAAAAAAATAAAGTGCTTCCGTACATGATTGTTTAAGTTTCTTTGTACCACACTAGAGATCTCGATAAGTTATTTATTTGGTACGAACAAATTCAAAATATTATGAACGGAAGTACTTTATTTATTGATCCAAAAATTACACGTCTTTTGTTTTTTTAAGAGACTATCAAAATAGGACAGAGAGAGTAATACTTTCTCTAAGACTATATATATGAGAGCATAGGTATAATTTAGCGTGCTCAAGATGAAAATTACTCCTGTCGTACAATTATGATTTGAAATTTTAAACTTTCTAAAATATTCATTCAACCTAAATTTTATACGTTATTTTCAACGATCCGAATCCCCTCCCATCCTTGTTTTAGTATGAAGGAGACAACCCTAATCTGAATTGTTCATTGGTAGATTCAATGGTTCGGGTTTTCTCATAAACTTTTAGCAGTAAAATAAATGTTCAAAAGTAAGTCCAACGCATTGATTGCAGCAAATGAACCAAGAGTGTCTCCTCCGGTCCAAAGCATGGACCGGAGAGAATCCATTTCCTATTTTTAAACCGATCTTAATTAGTATACAATTACTAACAATCGGGGAAAGAAGGAGCCAGTGGTATTTACCAAGGCAAAAGCGCCAGCGGCAATAGCACCAAGCTCACCGAGGTGCTCGCGGGTCTTGTGCTGCTTCTCCTCTCTCTCATAATCATGTTGCGGCTCCTCAACCGCTACGGCCGCAACGGTCGTGCTCTCGGAGTAGCCGCCCATGCTGTCGCTGCCGTAGGTGGTCTCGGAGTAGGCAGCGGCGTCGACGGGCTTCTCCCCGTCCTTATGGTGGTGGAAGAGGTGGTGGTGGTGTTCGGCCATTGCAGTGGAAGAGGTGGTGGTTGGAAAGGAGAAAGATAGAAGGAGTTTGTATGTGTGAAGTCGGAAGTGGTGTTTATCAGGTTGTGATGGTGTTGAAGTAAAAGGACACTGGGTGGTTCTATTTATAATTAAAAAAAAGTGGCGAGGGAGATGAAGAGTCCAGATCATTAAATAAAACTAAAAATAAAATTACAACAATATAAAAAGGAAAAAAAGATCTAGATCTGAACAGAGACATAAAAAAAACCACCAAAAAAAAAAGTTTCGGTGTTGAAAATCATCATCCCTAATGGAAGTGGTGTTGGAAAACCCGGCATTGACTCCATTTAGGAGTGGCAAAGTGAACCCAGATTCAGTAAGAAATCCAAATTCATCTATTAAAAAATAGACCCAACCCAACCCATTTATTAATTGGGTTAGAATGAGTCCAAATCCATTTAATCCATTTATTATTGGGTCTTAATTGGGTTTTAATTGGATCAATTTAAATAGGGAAAATGACCGACAAGGACGTATTTTGATAATTAATACTCGTCAAGGACATACTGAAAACATTTGTTAAAACTGAAAATGTCCTTGGCGGGTATTAATTATCAAAACACGTCCTAGGTCGTCATTTTCCCATTTAAATACTCAATGAGTCATGAACATTACCCACCAAAAAATAGAACTACCATAGAAAATTAGAAATGAAAAAAACAAAATAGACGAAGATCAAACCCTCGTCTACTCCCATCCCATCCCCTCCTCGTAGTCTGTTCCACGACCGCCCAGTCATTAAGGATGGACGCCTATACTTCATCTCAGCTCACGAACCCAACGACAAGCCCTTCAAGAGCTAGTCTGCTCTCAATCCCACCGGACTCCACCACGACGGGTACAAAATCGTCCGGTTAACGCCATTTGGGTCTGTTGAAAAAAACATTTCCAATCCCAAGCATCAGATCGATGATGCTTCGCTTAAGATTAATGTTGATGGTGCTTATAATTCCGTGTTTGAAAGAAAGAACATGGAAAGAAAAGAGATGGGAAACGACTTTTACTTTTTTTTTTTATTTTAAAAGAAGTTAATTTAAACATAATAATCACCAACAATTTAGAAGAGAAAATCAAGTAAAAAAAACCCTCAAAACTCTGAACAGCTGAGTCCAAAATTTTCTAAAATTTCAGCAGAATCTCCATTCGGTTCAGTAATTTTACCATACAAGGGTAATTTGGTCATTTTAGTATATAGGGGTTTAATGATAATTTTAGTATGCAAGGGTAATTTGGTCATTTGAATGTACAAGGGTGATATGGTCATTTCAGTGTATATGGATATTTTAGTCATTTTGAATTTTAATTAGGTTAATAGGCGGGTTGGGTTTGATTTTAAATAAATGGGTTGGGTATGGGTAATTGGACTCATAACTAATTGGGTTTAAATGGGTCAATGACTCATTAAAGACCTAACCCACTTATCCAATTTGGCCCAAACCCGCCCATTTGACACTCCTAACTTTGTCATCGCCACCTCCACCATTGCTTAAGAAATCAAAATCGGGTCGGTAAGATCTGATTCACCAGAGTCTGAATTAAAATCTCAATTCATATTTACAAGAAGTCCACATCTTGAGGTATCAATTAATTGGTCGCACGAGAACGAAGGGTGGCCCAAGAGGCAAGTGCTACTTTTACTGGGAACAAAGTTCTGGGTTCGAGTCTCACCGCAGAGTATCATTCCCTACCTGCTTAGAGTAGACTAGAGGAGATAGATTTCTTGCTTTTACATAAGGGAAATTTTTTTTTGTTCGATCGTATAATCTAGAGTACTAATCAATGTATATATAAGGGACTACATTAGTCACTCTCCAGAATTCCATAAGATTTTTTTTTAGTGCGAAAAATGATATTATATTGATGAAGAAATCAAACTCTAAGAATTGACAAGAAATTAATCCGAACAACGCCCAACAAGGCCACCTCCAAAAGGACCCAATGAAACCAAAACCACAAGAAAACACCCCCCACACCCACAAACGAAGACACTCCCACCTCCCACTCAGAATAAGACACCCCACCCACCCAAAAATCAAGACACTTCGCAACCCAAAATTCAGCATTCAAGACTAAAAAAGCGACCTGCAATAAAATAGAAAGCTAGGCCTGTCCTATCACTTTGTCAGCTCTGTCCAAGTTTTCAGCTACCATATCTGCAATTTTGCTTATTATTTCATCCTCCTCACCATCATACCCCAATCCAATGATCTTGTTGTAGGTCCAAATTGCTTGTGTTTCGTCCAAAATTATTTTGTTTCTGTTGATAACTCCATCTGAAGAGATAGATGCAGAGAGTGCTAGCGCTGCAACGGCAAACCTATAAAACGCACACTTTGATTTGTTATTCCTACTCTTCTTGTTGAGAGATTTGACCATTGTAAATCCTAGAATATCATCAATTGTCTTACTCTTCTTCTTCCCTTTTACCCCATAAGATTTTGTTTTGTGTCAAAATTCAATTCAACGATCTAGTTGGAGACCCGATTTCCATGAACTTTTCATTCGATCAACGAAAGTTAGTTCCGTTAGAATAGTTAGATTAACACATTTGGAGAGGAGTACTCTTGATCTCCTGTCTCATAGCACTTAATATCGTTGGGCCAAAGACCTCTTTTCGATTTCCATAACCTTATCGAGTGTGACGTATTGTACTAGTACTAGTAACCCCGAAGGAATAAAAAGAAAAATTATATTATTCAAAATAACAAAAAAAAAAAAAAAAAAAAAACCAAAAGACAGACACCAATCAAGGCAGGTGATTTCTCATGAAGGCCGTATTAATTTCCTGTAGTCTTGATTATGGAGTCCCTTAATTAAGTGGGCGGTTAGGCCGGTGCCCCCCACTTGAATACTATAACTCAATGGTTATGGATTCCCCAAGTACGATTCCCATTTCTTGTTGGCCTTTGGAGCATCTCTATTGTAATAAGTAAATGAGTATGGATAAATAAATTTAATAACAATATTAAAAAAATACTCCACATTGAAATAAGCAAAATTACAAGACTTTTGCAAATAAACAAATTTCACTAATTTCATAACCAAACTTAACAACTTTTACCAATAACCAACTTCAAAACTCAATAACTCAAAAAACACCCCACATTGGAATCGTCTCATCGAGACGACTAATTTGGTGTGGTCGGGTGCTTGATTGAAACTCATTTGTGATCGGACAAATGTGCAGTGTGTATTATGGAATTTTTTTGTTAGAGATGCAAAAATGACCAATGTGGAGGTAGAGGTTATTAAGTTTGATTATGAACTAAATGAATAATTAAATGCTGACGTGACATATTTTAGTTATTGATTTTGATTATTACCATTGCGGATGCTCTATAAGGGGCTAGAAAAAAGTCTACAATGGGCCGAACATGACATTCTAGGACACTGTAGAGGATCCGGTTTCATTATTTAAATCTCTTTGTATATGTACACTAGCAATTGATCGTGTTATGCACGTAATTCAAAAAATTGTAAGACTATAAATAGTAGAGAGAGTGAAAAATTGACAATTTTTTTTTTTGCGAAAAGGAGTAGAAAATGACTTCGGCCCCGTTCAGCTAACTTATTTTTTGAATTAAATGTGATATATTATGATAGAAAATAACTGTCTTGTATAATAGGAAATAAATACTTAAAAATAAGAATCTAGGCGGGATGGGACGGAACCTTTGGGAAGTTTATGTTAGACACGGGGAGAAATTAAATTGAAAAGTCGAATATTTTGGTGTGGCACCCCTCATCTGGCAATTAACCATATACATATCCCGCTATACCTTCTGCTAGAACAGAGTCATATTGGGATTTTGGATTTCAAAGTGGAGTTTATGGACAGAGTCGAGATTACAATCCACCACTGATGAAAGACTGATCGTCTTATATATTTTTCTTGTAGCGTGCAAAAAGACCTTAAGCTAAACACAACACCGACACAATATTTTCTTAGTCAGGGTACAACGGCCAAACGCGAGATCTTTGAATTTAGCGCTAGGTGTCTGCTACATCCACGGAGGGAAATATCTTATAGTTTGTGGAGGATTATGAACTCTCTGTCTGACTCACACAATCAGTGTATGCTCTATCTGATTTCTGATACAAATGCAAGAGCCAGAGCTCTGCTTATATAGGCCAAGGATATGCCATGTTTATTTTCACGTTTATATACCATCAACTATCGTCCCATTCCATTAAGGTTCTTATTTCTTGAGTATTTATTTCTCGTTTTACAAAATAGGTCATTCTTTTTCCTTAGCAGAATGGGCCTTGAGTTGATTTGGAGAGAGCTGCGGAGAGCAGTTGATGAAGGCTCCTTTTCTGAGAATTATGACTGAGCGTGAGAGCTATTGTTGAGGATGGGAGACACATCCGTGGCCCTCCCAAGTCAACCTTCTATCTGTTGGTTATCCTTGCGTTCTCCTGCATTGATTGTTTAATAGCAGCGGCGGATGCACGATTTGTGTTTACTAGGAATTCCGAGCACTTGTATGTTTATATTCAGAATAAAATATATATTGACATTGTATAAATATTTATTGCTACTTGCGAGGTACGTTCAAAGAAAAGACTATCATGTGCACGTGTGTACTGTGTAACCTCCGTTTAATTGTATGCACACAACCTAAAAAGTGATTGACAACGTGAAATTTTAGAGTTTTTTACTTCACATGTAGAAATTTTAAGCAATTTCTTCCACTCAAGGAACTTGAAGGGGTCAATCTTATGGAGTTTTTCTTAATTAACCTCAAAATTAGTGAAAATATTTAGAGTTGTGCAGGGGCTCGGGTCCCCCGTTGCATCCCTTAAGACCGCCACTGGGTATTGTACGAGCATCGAATTGGACTATATAATCAAGAGGATGACTTGGTTGAAATTTTTAAACACCTATGGCATAGATAAAGTGGCGAGGAGTCCTTTACTTTTTTATAAATTAAAAACCTGTGGCATATATTCAAGAGGATCACATCCACTGGGGCTCTTTTTCTTAAAGTAAGTGAATGAGTCTTATTTTTTGCTTCTTTCCTAAACTTTTACCGTTATGTGTCCATTTTTTTATTGGGTAAATTTTCGTAGTCGTCCCTCTAGTTTTACGGTTGTCTCAATTTCGTCCATGTAGTTTGTTTTTACGTTCTTAATTGGTAAAATCGTTAGCACCGTTAATAAAACTAACAGAAAAATATGATTAAAAAATTAAGTGCTTCAATTTTCTAAGGCCTTTCAATGAGCACCCGAAGAGAGCCGGAAACTAAATAAGGAGTTTTCGGGTGCTCCTTGAAAGGCCTTAGAGCCAAAAATTCATTATAACTATCTAGGATAAAATGATCAAAAAAATAAGATCTTCGCACTGGTTCAACCGGATTGAAAATTGAAGCACTTAATTTTTTAATCATTTTTTTCCGTTAGTTTCATTAACGGTGTTAACGATTTTACCAATTTGGAATGTAAAACAAACTACAGGGATGAAATTGAGATAATTGAAATTAGAGGGACGAAATTGAGACAATCATAAAACTAGAGGGATGATTATGAAAATTTGCCCTTTTTTATTTTTACTTTCCAAATCATTTTGAGAAAGGAAATAAAAAATATAGAAAAATAACAACAAAAAAGTAATAAAAATTCAATAATGAAAATAAATAAAACACAAATTTCTAGTCTATTTCTTTTGCTCTTTTGAACCTTTTTTTCCCAACTTTAGTTTTTATTTTTCACTTTTTAAATCTCTCTCGTAGGGATGAATGCTTAATCTCAAATATTTTGACAAAACGCCCAATATGTAGGTTCACTAATCACGACAATAGATCATTGTCTTAAAAGGATAATTACTTAACTGGTTCTTTCATCTACGACTCAACCAGTCTTACACCGCGTTTTAATATGTTTCCTTGAAAATACGATCAAAGACTTTTGGTTCAGTTTGGCCCATTAGAAAAGAAAACACAAAATCAAGCTTATTTTCAACCCTTCCTTCTGTTAAAAGCTAAAACAAGTGACGCCAATTAAACATAATTAACATCCCCAGCAATTTTATTAACTGACGAAATGGTCCACATCACATGAGAGGAGAACCAGAAAGCACCTTCTCCTCTATGTCAAGAAACAGAGAGATTCACAAAACCAAGCAAACAAACACACAAGTACTTATTTAGGGTAGTTGGTGATCATGACCACACACCACAGTTCAACTAGTAAAGGGTCTGCAGATTAAAAGTGGTGATGTTTTCCCTCTTCTTTTGCTTCTTTCTTCTCATGGTGCTCATGGAAGGCGTACCCACCGGATCCAACTGCAACGGCTGCTGCAATTTCTTCCTCGATCTTGTGCTTGTGCGCATTCTCCGGGTCTTTCTTTGCCTTGTGCTTCTCATGCTGAATATTTTCATCACAAGAGAACGAAAATAGTAAGAAATATATGGGGTTGAAAAGATCGTACGTAGCTTATGCTCATAGGATCCAAATGCTCTGTGTGTGTGTGTTGTGGGGTGGGGTGGGTGGGGGTGGGGTAGGCGAATATATATATATATATATATATAAAGATGTTGCTATAAAGATTGGAGAGGGCATAAAAAAACTGAGAATATGATTTGGATCAGACTTGAATCTACACGGCTAAATTATTTGCTTGTATTTTTTGAACTGGTTTTTAATGAATAAAGGGTATATTCATTGAGCTACTAGAATTTCCCTTTTTTGTTGAATCTGACTAGTTTTTTTGTGTCTCGTGCCTTTGATTGTTTTTTTTGGGTTCTTTTTTTTTTTTTTTTTTCGGGCAGAAGAAAGTTTTATAAAACTCGATAAAGGGTAATTTTATAAAAACTTGATAGATGGTAGGGGTTGAAATATAGAGACATAGATGCCTTCGAAAAGATTGAGAGCCCATCACTTAGAATTTACGTACGTTGATTTAAGGATATTCTTTAAAATACCAAGTCAAATACTACAAGCCCCACACCTCATTATATTTCATTTTATACTCTTATCATTATCCTAAAGTTCAAGATCACAAAACAAGCACTCCCCCCAATATAGTAACAGATACCGCCGCAGAGATTAAGGAATCGAAGTCGAGGGGACCAAACTATAAACGATGTATTTTGGTAGGATGATCTATGAAAATTGAATCCATCCATCCAAAATTTCAAGAAAATTTTGATAAATTAAAGAATCAATCCCGAAAATTTGTTCTCATTATATCATCTAATAACATGTACTCCACTTGTTTCATATTGATAGTCTCCTACAAAAAGGCGTGTGATGTTCGGATAAAATAATAAAGTATAAACTTCTATACATGATTGTGAGTTTCTTCGTACCAAACTAAAGATCTCGATTAGTTATTTATTTGGTGAGGACAAATTCAAAATATTATGACTGGAAGTACTTTATTTATTTATTAATAATATAAAAATTACACGTCTTTTCATAAGGAATTATCAAAATGGAACGGAGGAAGTATTATCTTCATCGAAGAGTATACGAGAATAGGTATAATTTAGCCTGCTCATGATGAAAATTACTCCTACCTTAAAATTAAGATTTCTAAAAAAATCATTTAACCTAAATTTCTAAAAAAATACTTATAAGGATCCGAATGTTTCCCTATCCATGTTTATCCATGTTTTGGCCTAGAAGAGACAGTCTTGATCTAGACCGTTCATTGGCATATAAGATTTCATGGTTTAGATTTTCTCAAACTCTTACCGGTAAGATAAAAGTTTAAGAATACATCTACACCATTGATTGCAACAAAGGAACGGTTCCGAGAAGGACTGTTTTGGACGGGAGAGGATCCATTTCCTATTTTTAAACCGATCTCAGCATACAATTACTAACAATCATGGATAGGGAAAAGAAGGAGCCAGTGAGCGTGGTATTTACCAACGCAAAAGCGCCAGCGGCAATAGCACCAAGCTCACCGAGGTGCTCGCGGGTCTTGTGCTGCTTCTCCTCTTTCTCATAATCAACCGCCACAGCCGCAACGGTTGTGCTCTCGGAGTAGCCGCCCATGCCGTCGCTGCCGTAGGTGGTCTCGGAGTAGGCAGCGACATCGACGGGCTTCTCCTCGTCCTTGTGGTGGTGGAAGAGGTGGTGGTGGTGTTCGGCCATTGCAGTGGGAGTGGTGGTGATTGGAAAAGAGGGAGAGATAGAAAGGAGTTTGCGTGTGTGAAGTCGTTCAGGGGTTTTTATCAGGTTGTGATGGTGTTGAAGTGAAAGGCCACTGGGTGGTGCTATTTATAGTTAATAAAGTGGCGAGGTAGATGAAAAGTCCAGACCTTTCGGTGGGAGAGCAAGACGTTTATTAAATAAAATTGTAAATACTAGTAAATTACTACAACAATATAAAAAGGGAAAAAAAAAGATGTAGATCTGAACAGAAACATAAAAAAGGCCGCCGAAAAAAAGAGAGGTTCTGGTGTTGAAAGTCATCATCCCTAATGGAAGTGGTGTTGGAAAACCCGGCGTTGACTCTGTCATCGCCATCGCCACCTCCACCATTGCTTAAGAAATCAAAACCCGTTCGGTGAGATCTGATTCACCACAGACTGGTCTGGTCAATTTAAAAATGCAGGGGATAAAAGAAATCTCAATCAATATTTTACAAGAAGTCCACATCTTGAGGTATCAATTAATCAGTAGAACGAAGGGTGGCCCATGAGGTCAGTACTACTTTTAGTAGGAGATAAGGTTCTGGGTTCGAGTCTCACTGGAGAGCTTTATTTCCTACCCGCTTTAGAGTTGACTAGAGGATGAGTTTCTTGCTTTGTACACAAGGGAAAAAACTTTGTCACATGGAATGGTGTGTTGGACGGTGGAGATTTCGCAATTCACGGATCTTAAATCTTACTTCGGATAAAGTAGTTGGTAATTAAACTCCAAGTCTCAAGTGGTAGAACCTTAGGATGCTCCCCACAAAATAATTGAAAAATTGACCTATCAGTAACGCCCAAAAGTCTCAAGTGGTAGGCCCTTAGGATGCTCCCCACAAAATAATTGAAAAATTGACCTATTAGTAACGCCTAAAAGGAATAACAATAAATAAATTACCTCATGCCAATAAAATAAGCAAACATGGGGCACAAATGCACGCACACAGATGGCTGGGGGACCGTCTCACATCCCACAAATAGTTGGAATCACTCATTTGGTACAAAAAATATTTTATTTGATATTTATGTAAAAAATCAGCTCAATGTACTATCGTTAAGAATCTTTACGGGGACATATCCGATGGGCCAAAGATAATCATTAATCATGGCGGGTGTTTCCTAGTGGAGGCCGTAAGCCGTAATTCATGTAGTGTTTTAATGCAAATAATACTGGTCGGTTAGGTATCTACCACATGAGGATCAACCCATTGATTAGAGTCCCAAATCCCAATGCTCCAAGCAGCTCAACTACTTAACTACTTTAGCAATAAATCCGTGGGGAAGACGGATCGATGGACAGATGAGCTCAGACGACTGTCTTGATCACGTTTCAAATTTTTTTTATTTATAATTCGAGTACTTTTTTTTAAAAAAATCACTAAGGTTTGCCCGCTCACTGTTTTCCTTCTAAAATTTTAAACATGCCCATCTGAATCAATTATAAATTTCACGAGTGTCGAACTCAAATTTAGATTCTAAATTTTCTGTGGAGATGGAACTCTAGGTTTTAGACGTTCTGAAATTGATATGAATCCCCAATAGTATATGTATGTAGTTATATATCATATTATTGTCATTGCCGGGTGTCGTTGCCGCTTTGCGTCTCTCAAAATCGATCAATCCAAAACCAAAATAATGACCCATACCCAGTAGCATCAGGTTGAATTATGGAAGCCTAGTGCCACATAGATAGAGAGAGAGAGAGAGAGAGAGAGAGAGAGAGAGAGAGAGAGAGAGAGAGAGAGGTTTGTGGGTAAGTGGAGAAGAAACGGTTGGGATATGCATAATCCCTTTAATTTTGGAGATTAGAAACCTACGTACGTCCCTTATATATATACTAGGAATTGCCCGTGCCTAAAGGCACGGCTCGAAATTGATATTCAACTAATATCCAATTTTGAAGGCCAAGTACATCCACCGGTTTATTTGAATCGACACATAAAAAAACTAACAAACTAATAGCTATAGCGCCCGGGCCTTTACTTAAAGGCAATTATCGTCAGCCATTTAAATTCACAGCCAGTTCGACCACACTACAAATGACGGATCACAACTGGCAAAACCCAACTGTAATCACAAAATCCACTGTATGTCCTTAAAAAAATCAAGCTTCAAAATGTAAGAATACAAAACCAATAATTAAACTCAATGATAATATAGTAACATCTAGCTTTTATTCATCAAGTTTTCTAAAATCAAGAAGAAAAGACAAAACATAATCAGCCCTTGAATATAATATAAAAATCTAATTCTACTTCTACTAAATCATTGATAACAAAGTTATAGACTTTCGAAGCTTTAAGCTCCAACCAACTTGGTATCTGTTATTGGTTAGCCGATGAAACCTGCTAAAAAACATATGGCGCTTCAGCTCATATACCATTTCAATCATCAAGCAAGAAAATTTAATATCATACAACCTGTCGAAAAAAGAAGTAAACGACGGCAAACTATGACAATGAAAAATTATCAAGTATTTTTTTCCCCTTGATCGAGGAGTGTATTCAAATTCTGAAAATGGTCCAATTTGCTAAGGTCTGAAATCTAAGGAGTGTAACTGTGCTCGTGCCAAAAGTTACTAATGCAAAAACATTAACATAAAATAATGAAAAACTTTCATGCACCCTCACAATAAAATGACTTAAATCCAAGAAAATACAAAATTGTCATGTCAAATTAGGGAGTTGTTATTCGAGATTACATGAACTAAACTGCTAAAAAAAAACCACTCGTACAATGAAGATTCCTCTTTCATCTTCAAAGCACCAACTTAATCACTTGCGTACGTTTAATAGATTATAGAAGAGAAGCTAACAATTTTTCTTGCAATAACTTGAAAACAAAATAAATTATCAAGGAATATAAATCCTGCACTTGAGAAGTAAAACGGCGACTAAATTTACCTTATTATGATATCGCCATCGAAGAAGTCTTGTTGTATCTTCTCTTTCATTCCAATTAATCATACATTGAAGCTTTTTTTGCAATAACTTGAAGCCAAAAAAAATTATCAAGTAATGTAAATCCTACGCTTGAGAAGTAAAATGACAACTAAATTTACCTTATAATGATATCTCCATCGAAGTAGTCTTATTGTATCTTCTCTTTTCATTCTAATCCTACAAATTTTAATAGACCACAAATGAATAAATTATTTGATCACGATAAATAAAGTGTGAATACATAAAATAGTTGTACCTCTACTGTAACAAAACCTCAAGATACACAATGTTTGTCGTTGAATTGGATGCATCATTTGAGAGAAGGACACTTGTATAATCACCAGATGTGCACCTAGATAACACTACGTATAGTTGTCCATGACTGAAGACTGGTGTGCGCAAGTCAACCCCAACAAATTTTACAGATTGACCTTGCGATTTATTAATTATCATTGCATATGCCAACTTGATTGGAAACTGACGCCTTGTCATTTTGAAAGGAAATTCAGAAGAAGATGGTGTTTGGGAAATCCTCGGAATGAAGACCAAATTGCCAAATTTATCTCGAGTTAAATTTGAGCTTCAATTACGCGAGTTCCACTTCTTACAACCATTAATCGTGTGCCATAACATAGCCCAACCTTTGGAACAATATTTCTCAATAACATTATTGGAAACCAATTTTCAAGTCTAACATGAAAAGAGGTAAACCAAAAGGATTCAATGAGTTTAAGAACTCAGGAGGATACCGATTTGTAATAGTACGATCATGTTCGTCATCATTGGACATTTTATCATTGCGAGTAGAAAGAATTGTGCATTCTATTAGAAAAGTAGATGTCATTGTACCCGCCACATCCAATTGTGAGTAAACCGTAAATAACAGTTCTGTCAGATTTCTACACTTGCGTATTGTTAATGGGAGTTCGACTGTCTTTTGCGGATTTGTGCCAATCTAAAAATACAATAAAATAGTCAAGTAAATTGAATTTAAAAGGCTTGTGTTATACAATAAAATAGTGAAGTAAAGGTTCAAAGAGTATATACCTCTTTCAAAAACTCTGCAAAGCTTGAATTTGCAAGGTTTAATGCTTTGCAAGATATAAAGCAAAGTCTCAACACCATTAACTCATCCGTGGGCATTTTAATGCTTTTTACCGCTTGAGTTACTTGGGATCCCCATCTGCATTCGCTCTCACTTATACACCATGGTTAAGCCATATGTACCTAGTTCCAGTACTTCTTAGTAAAAGAGAATTGGATAGAGAACTAATTTTTCAATTCACAGCCGTCACAACTGTTTTAAAAAAAGAGAGAACAAAGAGCCATACCTGTGGAGAGAGGGCGAGAGTCAGGGAGACAGGAAAGACAACTGGAAAGAAATGATTAGGGAGAGGGAGAGTGAGAGCGAGAGCGAGAAATTCCGTCACCCAAAATTCATTTTAACCAAAAATTTGTTCATTACCAAAAATTCCATAGTCCACCCCATTGTATTCTCATTCAATGGCAAATAACTCATTGCCAATTTGTTCACCCAATCAATGCCAATCAACGACATTAGGACATGCCATTACATTCTCACCCAATCAACAGCAATTTCAGAAACTTCCAAAATGAGAAAAACCTTCATGTGTTCTTTTTACATCGGCAATTTTGGTTAAGAGGAGTAGTAAGAGGAAAGAGAGTGAGAAAACTTCCAAAATGAGAAAGGAAAAAGGTTTTTTAATTAAATCGGCAAAGGGCTTCATGTGTTCTTTTTAAAAAATGGTGATGATTCATTACCAAAAATGCTAATGAACAAAGCGTACCATGTAACGCCCCGACTTTTCGGGTGTAAAATAAAAGGATTTCTTAAGAAAATTTTGCTAAATAAATATGATTTTCCAAAATAAAGATTTTGCTAATACAATCTCAAGATAGATTTACGGAATCAAAATACACTAGCTTCAGAGCTGACTCTAATCTTGATACGAATCCTAAGCATCCTTGATCTTCGTTACTGATATTCTTTCCGTGTCGAACTGCATCATCGTTGAATCTCTTCCATTGAATCCTGCGCCCTCTAGCAAATTGATCGCCGAAGCAATCGATTTGCCAGGATACAGACGTATCCGTGAGTGATAAATCACCCAGTAAAATAATCCAACCCAACTACCCCTCTTACAATACAGCTAGCAAGCAAACAAGATAATAATGATACGAATAAGTAAAACAGAGATTTTTCACATAAACCAGTTCATTACTATCCATTAACCTAACGTGTAATCCAAAATCTCTCTACGAGATCTTTCCTCCCCAACCGCTAGCCATGTTCGGTCCCATGAGATCACTTCCTTTCTCTGTCGTAGATAGCCTAAGTTACAATACTACAACAAGGGTGACTTATCATGCCTGAATCACAACTAGGGTTCGCCTATCTTATATACCACATCACGATCATCACTGGACACACGCCAGTACATCAATTTGTTCCACTGGACACATGCCAGGACATCAATTTATTCCACTGGACACACGCCAGGACATCAATTTGTTCCACTGGACCCACGCCAGGACATCAATTTGTTCCACTAGAGCCACGCCAGGACATCAATTTGTTCCACTAGACCCACGCCAGGACATCAATTTGTTCCACTGGACCCTCGCCAGGACATCAATTTGTTCCACTGGACTCTCGCCAGGACATCAATTTGTTCCACTGGACCCACGCCAGGACATCAATTTGTTCCACTGGACTTCGCCAGGACACCATCACAAAACATCACTGGACACACGCCAGGTTTTATCAACAAACATCACTGGGCTTACTTTGTCAGGTTTTATCGTCACAAAACATCACTGGGCCATCCGCCAGGTTTTATAGTCAACAAAACATCGTTGGACCTCTTGCCAGGTTTTAACATCACAAAATATCGCCGACTTTTAACATCACAAAATATCGATGGGCCACCGCAAGGTTTTATCAACAGAAAATTTCTCTGGACTATCGCCAGTTTTTATCAACATAAAGCGCCCTGGACCGCCAGGTTTTATCAAAACATCACTGGACTATCCGCCAGGGTTTAAATCATCTCAGGGCTTACTCTGGGTTTTAAATCATCACATACATCCCTGGGCTTACTCTGCCAGTCTTAAATCATCTCCGGGCTTACTCTGCCGGTTTTAAATCACATCACAAATCTCATCAGATCTCAAATCGCGCCTGCAGGCAACCTCTAAACAGAAAGAAACTTCACAATTTATCCATTACTTAGTATCGTCTACGTGATTTCTATTTCGCATAGCACCCCATGTCTCTAGGGTCCAATCTAACATTCAAATCCAGTATCAACACAATATCATTCTCAATAATAATTAAAAACGAATAGACGGATCAAAACAATTATTAGGCAATGCAATCACATGACTTTTTATGACTGGGCCGTTGCCCTTAATCTTGTATGATCACAAAGTCATTAAGAATGTAAGAATTATTTAATTAAGATTTAAAAATAATTTTCTACACTTTTGTTAATTAATTAAAAGTAATTAAGTTAATTAAACACTAATTAAATACACTAATTAGTTAAAAATATTAGAATAATTATCGTAACCTTAATAAAGGTCCTAACAGTCCCCTATAATAAGTTCGAGTGCTAAAAGTTGGGTTTGAACGCTCACGGAATTATTTTGAATATAAAGATTTAAATTAACAGACAAAACAAGAATAAATAGACAATAAATAATTAAATAATTTAAAATACATTTTTATTTACAGAATATCATTATAGGACTATAAATAGTCTAAATAAAATTATTCGTAATTTTAAACGTCTTTTATAATATTTTACAGTATTATTATTAAGAAACAACTCTTAAATAATAATAAATAGTTAATCAAATAAATAAAATTTTATTTTAATAACATATCACTTCTGAGATATCAGAAGTCTAATAAAAATATTCTTGATGTTAAAAACATTTTTTGTAAGGTCGTAACTATTTTTTGTTTGTATCCTTAATTAAAAATAAAATAAAATAAATAGCTAATAATATCAAAAGTTTATGAAATCAGTAAGTTATGACCTTTGACATGTTAGAAAACTAGGAAAATAGTTTGGGGATTTATGGAATAGTTTACAAGGTCGCAATGAATTTTAGTTTGTAAATTGTTACAAGATAACGAATAAAAATTTAATAAATATCAGATTAAATAAAAAAAATATGAAACTAACAAGGTATGATCTTTAGAGTGTGGGTAAACTAGGAAAAATAATCCGGGGTCAAAAACGATGTTTAATAAGGTCGCAAAATCAATTCGACACGAAAGCAGAACAGGCGCGCGGTCTGACCGCATGGAGTTCGCGGCCGCGAACTCCAGTTCTCTGGTTCACGCGGCTGGGAATCCCGCACCTTGCGGCCGCGAGGTTGAGGGCAGTTTTGGTTTTCTTCGTTTTTCTCACATTTTTCAATGCATGGGTCTACGGGGCTTGTTGGGTTATGTCTATAAACACATAATATACGTAGAGGAGGCTTCGGATTGAATTATAATACCTCGAATCGTGTTGAATTGTTTTTCGATCGAACTTGAACGTTTTGGGAAGATGACTTCGGTTTCGTCGATTGGGAAGCCTTGGGACCGAATCGAATGGTGTTCGTGGATCCTTGGGATTGTAGAAGAAGATTAGAACGATCAATTCGGGTTCCGGATTGGTCTTGGTGCGAAACCCACTTTTCTCTCTCTCTTTTCTCTCTCTAGAACTCCATGGATTTGGAGCTTCGATTTCCTTCGATTACCTCCTTTTTCTGGACTGTTGGGGCGTGGAAATTTTCGTGAGAGACCCTAGGGTCGACGTAATGAAGTATATATAGAGAATTATGATGTGGTAGGATTAAATTGAGTCCTAATCGAATTCGGTTTTTGAATGGACGAATATAGCTCGGTTCTAGGGTTACGGAGGAGGTAGAGGTCGAGTAGGAGTAGGAGAGGGAAAGATAGAAGAATTGTGCATGCATGCAAGTATTGTAGGAAAATAGAAAGAAGATATGCATGCATGTATTTAAATGCATGCATATTTGTATCTAAAGATAATAATAATAATAATAATTGTATTAGGAAAATAATTCTAATAACATTATTAAAAAAAAATTTGGGTCAAAATTCCGGGTCGTTACATACCAGCATTCAAAAAATGGTAATGAGCATTCCTTACTAGCATTCTCAATCAATACGGAGACAGAAAAATTCATTACCAAAACTAAAAATTTATTACTCAACCATTTATTCCAGAAAATGCAAAGTATTTACAAAAATGCCAAAGTAGAATCAAGGATAGAGATTTGTGCAGGAAAATGTGTGTTAAGCCAATGGTCAAGATTTATGTAGGAAAAATTATTTGATCACAATAAATAAAGTGTGAATACATAAAATAGTTGTACCTCTACTGTAACAAAACCTCAAGATACACAATGTTTGTCGTTGAATTGGATGCATCATTTGAGAGAAGGACACTTGTATAATCACCAGATGTGCACCTAGATAACACTACGTATAGTTGTCCATGACTGAAGACTGGTGTGCGCAAGTCAACCACAACAAATTTTATAGATTGTCCTTGCGATTTATTAATTATCATTGCATATGCCAACTTGATTGGAAACTGACGCCTTGTCATTTTGAAAGGAAATTCAGAAGAAGATGGTGTTTGGGAAATCCTCGGAATGAAGACCAAATTGCCAAATTTATCTCGAGTTAAATTTGAGCTTCAATTACGCGAGTTCCACATCTTACAACCATTAATCGTGTGCCATAACATAGCCCAACCTTTGGAGCAATATTTCTCAATAACATTATTGGAAACCAATTTTCAAGTCTAACATGAAAGGAGGTAAACCAAAAGGATTCAATGAGTTTAAGAACTCAGGAGGATACCGATTTGTAATAGTACGATCATGTTCATCATCATTGGACATTTTATCATTGCGAGTAGAAAGAATTGTGCATTCTATTAGAAAAGTAGATGTCATTGTACCCGCCACATCCAATTGTGAGTAGACCGTAAATAACAGTTCTGTCAGATTTCTACACTTGCGTATTGTTAATTGGAGTTCGACTGTCTTTTGCGGATTTGTGCCAATCTAAAAATACAATAAAATAGTCAAGTAAATTGAATTTAAAAGGCTTGTGCTATACAATAAAATAGTGAAGTAAAGGTTTAAAGAGTATATACCTCTTTCAAAAACTCTGCAAAGCTTGAATTTGCAAGGTTTAATGCTTTGCAAGATATAAAGCAAAGTCTCAACACCATTAACTCATCCGTGGGCATTTTAATGCTTTTTACCGCTTGAGTTACTTGGGATCCCCATCTGCATTCGCTCTCACATGTACACCATGGTTAAGCCATATGTACCTAGTTCCAGTACTTCTTAGTAAAAGAGAATTGGATAGAGAACTAATTTTTCAATTCACAGCCGTCACAACTGTTTTAAAAAAAGAGAGAACAAAGAGCCATACCTGTGGAGAGAGGGCGAGAGTCAGGGAGACAGGAAAGACAACTGGAAAGAAAATGATTAGGGAGAGGGAGAGGGAGAGCGAGAAATTCCTTCACCCAAAATTCGTTTTAACCAAAAATTTGTTCATTACCAAAAATTCCGTAGTCCACCCCATTGTATTCTCTTTCAATGGCAAATAACTCATTGCCAATTTGTTCACCCAATCAATGCCAATCAACGACATTAGGACATGCCATTACATTCTCACCCAATCAACAGCAATTTCAGAAACTTCCAAATGAGAAAAACCTTCATGTGTTCTTTTTACATCGGCAATTTTGGTTAAGAGGAGTAGTAAGAGGAAAGAGAGTGAGAAAACTTCCAAAATGAGAAAGGAAAAAGGTTTTTTAATTAAATCGGCAAAGGGCTTCATGTGTTCTTTTTAAAAAATGGTGATGAGTCATTACCAAAAATGCTAATGAACAAAGCGTACCAGCATTCAAAAATGGTAATGAGCATTCCTTACCAGCATTCTCAATCAATACGGAGACAGAAAAATTCATTACCAAAACTAAAAATTTATTACTCAACCATTTATTCCAGAAAATGCAAAGTATTTACAAAAATGCCAAAGTAGAATCAAGGATAGAGATTTGTGCAGGAAAATGTGTGTTAAGCCAATGGTCAAGATTTATGTAGGAAAAATTATTTGATCACGATAAATAAAGTGTGAATACATAAAATAGTTGTACCTCTACTGTAACAAAACCTCAAGATACACAATGTTTGTCGTTGAATTGGATGCATCATTTGAGAGAAGGACACTTGTATAATCACCAGATGTGCACCTAGATAACACTACGTATAGTTGTCCATGACTGAAGACTGGTGTGCGCAAGTCAACCCCAACAAATTTTACAGATTGTCCTTGCGATTTATTAATTATCATTGCTTATGCCAACTTGATTGGAAACTGACGCCTTGTCATTTTGAAAGGAAATTCAGAATAAGATAGTGTTAGGGAAATCCTCGGAATGAAGACCAAATTGCCAAATTTATCTCGATTTAAATTTGAGCTTCAATTACGCGAGTTCCACATCTTACAACCATTAATCGTGTGCCATAACATAGCCCAACCTTTGGAGCAATATTTCTCAATAACATTATTGGAAACCAATTTTCAAGTCTAACTTGAAAGGAGGTAAACCAAAAGGATTCAATGAGTTTAAGAACTCAGGAGGATACCGATTTGTAATAGTACGATCATGTTCGTCATCATTGGACATTTTATCATTGAGAGTTGAAAGAATTGTGCATTCTATTAGAAAAGTAGATGTCATTGTACCCGCCACATCCAATTGTGGGTAGACCGTGAATAACAGTTCTGTCAGATTTCTACACTTGCGTATTGTTGATGGGAGTTCGATTGTCTTTTGCGGATTTGTGCCAATCTAAAAATACAATAAAATAGTCAAGTAAATTGAATTTAAAAGGCTTGTGCTATACAATAAAATAGTGAAGTAAAGGTTTAAAGAGTATAAAGCTCTTTCAAAAACTCTGCAAAGCTTGAATTTGCAAGGTTTAATGCTTTGCAAGATATAAAGCAAAGTCTCAACACCATTAACTCATCCGTGGGCATTTTAATGCTTTCTACCGCTTGAGTTACTTGGGATCCCCATCTGCATTCGCTCTCACTTATACACCATGGTTAAGTCATATGTATCTAGTTCCAGTACTTCTTAGTAAAAGAGAATTGGATGGAGAACTAATTTTTCAATTCACAGCCGTCACAACTGTTTTAAAAAAAGAGAGAACAAAGAGCCATACCTGTGGAGAGAGGGTGAGAGTCAGGGAGACAGGAAAGACAATTGGAAAGAAAATGATTAGGGAGAGGGAGAGGGAGAGCGAGAGCGAGAAATTCCTTCACCAAAAATTCGTTTTAACCAAAAATTTGTTCATTACCAAAAATTCCGTAGTCCACCTCATTGTATTCTCTTTCAATGACAAATAACTCATTGCCAATTTGTTCACCCAATCAATGCCAATCAACGACATTAGGACATGCCATTACATTCTCACCCAATCAACAGCAATTTCAGAAACTTCCAAAATGAGAAAAACCTTCATGTGTTCTTTTTACATCGGCAATTTTGGTTAAGAGGAGTAGTAAGAGGAAAGAGAGTGAGAAACTTCCAAAATGAGAAAGGAGAAGGGATAATTAAATTGGCAAAGGGCTTCATGTGTTCTTTTTAAAAAATGGTGATGATTCATTACCAAAAATGCTAATGAACAAAGCGTACCAGCATTCAAAAATGGTAATGAGCATTCCTTACCAGCATTCTCAATCAATACGGAGACAGAAAAATTCATTACCAAAACTAAAAATTTATTACTCAACCATTTATTCCAGAAAATGCAAAGTGTTTACAAAAATGCCATACTAGAATCAAGGATAGAGATTTGTGCAGGAAAATGTGTGTTAAGCCAATGGTTAAGATTTATGTAGGAAAAATGTGTGGGCCACTACACTGTCGCGATTTGTATTTTAGATATATCAGTCTGGTTCATATCCACTCCTCTTCCCGTTCACACCCGTCCGCACCTCTCCGTTCCGGATCGAATTTCGATTATTCGAGTCACTCAATATGTTCAAAATGTGATTTTAAGAGTACTCGCGAGAAATCGGCAAAAAAAAAAAAAACCAGGAAGGGCTTGATTTGAGTAATTTTTTATTTAACCGTTCAATAAAATACAAACAAAAACTGTTCGGATAAAGCTTTGCCCGATTTTTCGCGAGTACCCTTAAAATCACGTTTTGATCACATTGAGCGGCTCGAATCATCGAAATTCTATCGGAAAAGAGGAGGTGCGGATGGGAAGAGGTTTGGACTTGAACCGGATTGATATATATATACACATATGGGTTATTTCCAAGGACACCCCTTCAACAATCACGTTTTGTCAACATGACCCCTTCACGTTTAAAACTCGTTAACCTCATCCCTTCAACTTTCATTTTCCATCAACTCTAGCCCCTTCGCTCACTTCCGTTAAAAATTTGGACGGAAACAAATGAAAAGACTAAGCTACCCCTGAACTTAAAAAAGGGGCTTATATACCAAAAAAAAAGAAAAAAGACGCATATATTCAAACCCCACCACCACACCCACCTGAAACTGGAATGAAGAGAGAGGAGGTGGAACGAAGGACCACCACTCGCGGCACCACCACCATCGTCAATCACCATCACCGGCTCTAACTCCGGCAACCAACCCTTTGCCGAAATCGACGCACCCAGAAGCACTCCTCCGGTGAGATCAGTCCGGACTCCGACAGCCAATGAAATTCTCCAACCCACTGAAATTCGATGCCATTAATCTTACCAAGTTCTCTCTCTCTCTCTCTCTGATCCTCCACGGACTGATTTCAAATCTACCTTGTCTTTGAACAGGTTGGTGACCACGGAATGATTCCAACACCATTAACCTTATCTTTGAACAGGTTGATTTCAAATCCACCATTTTCTTCCAAAATAAAATTGTGCAGATCTGGGTTGGTGAGTTTGAAAAAAAAATCGTATTTTTAAAATTGTGCCGACACTGATCTCACCGGAGGAGTGCTTCGGGGTGCATCGATTTTGGCCAAGGGTTCGTCGCCAGAGGTGGGCCAATGGTGGTGGTGGTCCTTTGTAGAGGGAGTAGTAGAGATAAGAGAGAAGGAGGGAAGTTTGATGTGGTGTTTCAGAGTTTTTACTTTTAAGGGGTATTTTAGGATTAAAATATCTTTTTCCGTCCAAGTTAACTATTTTTCGTCCAAAATGTTAACTTTTCTTAATAGATTTAGACGGAAGGGGTGGAGTTAATGGAAAATGAAAGTTGAGGAGGTGAGGTTGATGAGTTTTAAACGTGAGGGGGTCATGTTGACAAAACGTGATAGTTGAAGGGGTGTCTTTGGAAATAACCCTATATATATGTATGTATGTATGTATGTATGTATCTCTATTATAAAACAGAAGGGTGTGAGGACAAATTGTTGGAACGGCTTAGATTCATTTGATCCAAAGGCTGTAATGCATCATCCCACTTCCCGATTAAGTGCCCATGGTTTTCACATAAATTACACAACTTCCATCCCCTTTCAACCGGGTGCGTAGTGCCGTAGGCACGGGTTAGCACTAGTCTCTATTATAAAACAGAAGAGTGTGGGGACAAATTGTTGGAACGGTTTAAATTCATTTGATCCAAATGCTATGGTGCATCCTCCTACTTTGCCCATGGTTTTCACCTAAATCACACAACTGCCATCCCCTTCCAACCAGGATGTGTAGTGCTGTAGGTACGGACTAGCATTAGTGTATGTATAAAATACAATATAGATATTAACTAATAGCCAAGGGCATAATGGGGCAATATGATAATTTGAGGATGAGGAGATATATATATATATATATATATATATGTATGTATAAAATACAATATAGATATTATTAACTAATAGCCAAGGGCATAATGGGGCAATATGATAATTTGAGGATGAAGACATAAATATTCAAACTCATTAGGATGACACCTAAATAAGTCTTTTAAATAGAATGCTTATTTAATTTTTTCATGGAAATATAATATGCCTTTTTTATTTTTTGACAATTTGTATGGGTATAATTGCTATTCACGTGATGTAAATTTCTTTGTAGCTCATCCAATGCTCAAATCCTGCGTCTGTGTGCTACTACAATTTAAACATTGTATTTGTACTATTTTTAAACAATTAATTGGATCCTGTGTCTGTATGCTACAATTTAAACATTGTATTTGTACTATTTTTGGCACTCACTCAATAAAAGACATGCAATCATGTTATAAATCAACCCTTAAAAGTGACTCAATTAAAATTGGTGGCAAATATCCTAAATTTTAACAATTAATTGGTGTTTGTGGCCTCCGATTAGGGCCGTAAACAAACCGAGCAGTTCGCGAGTGCGGTTTGACTCGTTAAGAGTGACTCGGCTCAATTAAAGAGGGTCGTTTAGTAAATGACCCAGCTTGGCTCGATAAGGGCTCGGCTCATTAAGACTTGAGCCGAACTCGAACTCAAATTTTTTTGGCTCATTTAGTAAATGAGCCGAACTCGACAAATAAAGCTCAGCTCATTTATAACCCTACTGCCCTACCTCCCATACCGCGCAAGTTCTTCAATCTCCCTACATTATACCGTTGATGAAGTTTTCCCATTAAGGTAATTAGGCTCAATTGCAAAGATTGCACAAAAGGAGAAAACCATATATAGCTCAGGGTGATACAATTTCTTTAGGTCAGTTTACGTATTCCTCGACTAATCTTTGAAAGTTATAAACTCACTCGCCATTAGCGAGAGCCCCACTAAGGTGATAACAATTTATTGGCGATGGCGGAGACGACATTATTTTTTTTCCTTTTTAACCGTTACAAACTGGAATTTAACAATCAAAACTTGAATATGCCTACCATAGTTCTCAGAATGGATCAATGAAGTGAGCACATATTAAATTAGGAAAAGTGTTGAATGGATCCTTTGTTCCTTCATCGACTGTAAACTATGACAAAGTGACGTTTTTCAATTAAAAACTCGGTATTTCATATTTTTATTTTGCAAATAATGTCGACAAAAATCATACTGATGTAATACTTGTTGACTAACATATAAGTTTTCTAATTTTTAATTAGCTAGTCATCGTAAACGCGTCCTTTTTATCCATAAATTTTTAGATTCTTAAATTCTTTTAAGCGTCATCGCAATGGCCTAAGGAATAAAGAGTCGTCCTGTAATTTTTACGATATAGTATAAATAATCAACGAGTCCACAACCACATATAAACGAACAACGAGAAAGAAATCAAGTGATTACACTATGTGTTTGATCGGAAGAAATTGGTTACCATTAAAATTAGATTCAATTAATCGTAGTTGTAAGTTGGACAAATATACTTGATTAGGAGAGTTGGCGCAGCAGTTGTCTAACGCCACTTTGGCACTTTGTTTGTGAAGCTTGGGTCTGAGCTGATGGAATAATATCTTCTTTTTTTTTTTTTGGTACTTTAGAATATTATATAATTAGGTGAAGGGCGAAAGCAACAGAGTATCAGAAAACAAACATGGGAATATGCACTGGAATATCTACGGAGTAAGAATTGACAACAGTATTTTATTTAAACTTTTCTATAAATTTTCATTTTACCAAGTTGCAATTAAACAGTTAATTAGTCAAAGTTTGGTGGCAAGTGAACATACAGTATATAAGATGTGCGAATAGTTAAAGAAGTGCATAATATCCTCAGCCAAATTAATTTCAGTATTCTCATATGATGATATTGATACCACATTTCAAACATTTGTAAACTAACCAAAATTTCCAACACATGAAATTGTTCCATGGCTAATATAGTTTCCGCAATAAAAGTTTGTTCCATGTCTGTAATTCCTGGCGGTGGTAAAGAGGGGGAAGGGTGGCACGAGCCACCTGATTTTAAATAAATAAATAAATAAATTATCTACCTATTTAAAACCACTTTCGTCTTTCCGTTCTCTCTCATCTTATTTTTTCATCATCTTTACCTTAAAGTCTTAAATTACCGCGAGACACAAGAGGCCAGAAATTCAAGCAAAAATTACATTGAAAGAACGCCAAGTTTCATTTTTCATAGATCAGTGTTATATGTTGATGTTGATGGATGATTAACATTAGAATATTTGAATTATTTTTGAGTTCTTATGGATGATAAACATTACAACGCGTGTACCTTTTTGAAGGTTAAATATTATATACTTATTATTTGGGGTTAATATATCCATTCAATTTTCTTATCTCCAAAATTTGAATCCTGGCTCCACCCCTGATTACCTCTCATTTATATTGTGGGATGTTCCTTGATATTTGTGTAATTGAATAATTTCATCTAGAGAGAAGTTTGAGGGTGAAATAAGACGATTGAATGATATATATTTCTGTAGGACAAAATTATACAATCAGATATGCCATTGAAAAACTAGTTCAAAATTCATCACTACAATATTTTTTTTGACATGCACTACAAATTGGTTTTTGTAAATTTCAACAAGTTGGATCTTGTCCAAAATTAGCTGGTGAAAAAATGCTGGTAAAAGCGATATATTCATAAGTCAAGTAGGTGACCTCACTTTTTTTTTTGCTCGGTAAACGAAACATTTATAGCACTCGAAGAGGTTACATCGAGGGAAAACAACCAAGCTCAAAGAGCTTAGAAGCACCTAAAAACAGAAATGCATCCAACCGAAAATTTTGGTTCTGCCATTGGCTTGGTTGCCCAGTTTTGGTTCTGCCATTGGCTAGACTAATAAGTAATAAGGAGCAAAGTAGCAATGCTACCAACCATAATTTCTCCTTTTAAAATTACTCGCGAATTGATGTCTAAGGATCAGATTCATTTTAAATTCAGCCTACATATATATTAGGGCTTCTTCCGGGGCCGGTCCTTTCTAAGTCCACAAGGATGTTATTCACATAATAATTCAAACACAATATCAAACACAATTTCTCACATACATATAGGCTCCACACACACTACTATGTGTGGACCCCACGTGTATGTGAGAGGTTATATGAGTTGTTCTAATTGAATTGTTTTGTGAGTAGCATTATTCTTAAGTCCGTTAAGTCCCGCGTGGTCCCACACATTAATCCAAACATAGTACATGGCTGACAAGGTGTCCATATATTTCTCCCAATAATACCCTTCAACCTGAGTGTATACGCCCGCATTTAATGCTCCCAGGGCTCGTTTGGAAGCCGCAGTAGGAAGGTGTATTGCAAAATACCCCCTAATAGTACGTGGGGCCTACTCCATTGCGTGGTTTGGGAAGGCTTTTCGCCGGGTGGATTCCTCAATCCACCGACTCCATATCCCTCCTAATACAGGCTGAGAGGGGGATTGCAGATGGCCAGGGTTTGAGGTAGCCATGTCGAATCCCCCCTAATCTCGGACGATCTTACCCCTCGTAATCGCTCTTTTCCACTCTCGCCGCTCCATTTTCTGTCGCGCAGTCTTCTCTCGGTCTTGTTTGAAAGAGAAGAAGTGTGGCGATTTGGGTGCTTTGGTCGATTTGGAGTTCGATTCATCAGGTAATTCTTCTTCTTCGACTTTTTCCTGTTTCTATTGATTTTTCTGTACGATTTGTGTTTTCTTTATGATTTCGGCAGTATTTTTGTTTGATTTGGTTTGTGGGTTTTGTGGGTTTCGACTCCCAGGTACCATTTCTGTTGCAACTTTTCTCGGTAGTATTTTTGTTCGAAAGAGAAGAAGAGGTTTGTGGCGATTTGGGTGCTGGTTGATTTGAGTTTGATTCACTGAGGTATATTTCTTCCTTGTTCGATTTTGGAGTGTTTAGGGCTCGATTTTGTACTGTTTATGTTCGATTTGTGTGCTTGTGGATTTGAGTTCGATTCATTTGCGTTGTACCAAAAAAAAAAACTCAGGGTTTATGGTTTGCCAATCTAATACACAATACATACATAAACAGAGGTAGATGGTTTGTGAATGAATCTCCACCGACTTGCTTGGCAGAGTTATTATATATAGGAATGTCAGGTTGAGAAGGCTGCCTTTGATTGTTGAACTTGAAGGTGACTTAAATACTACAGTTTATGGTATTTGTATTGTACAGACGTGTGTTTCCACTTTCCAAACCACGTACAGTGAATTACAATTTGTTCAGTGATATGCTTGTGTGTTTTGCATTGGTTGTGGTGTTAGCTATGGAGCCCCTAGTAATGACCCTGATTTTGAAGTTCAGTAGATGAATTCAAAGTGTAATCAGTGATGGAATGAACAGTGTAGGATGTGCTCTATGATCTTGAACTCAAGAATTTGGTACATTTGGTACATTTAATATCAAGTTTGGGAATGTAATATGAACTATGCACTATTAATCTTTGGGAATGTAATATGAAGTTTGTTTGCATGATAGGTTTTGGCCAATGATGAAATTTTTACTAGGGCAATGATGAATCGATTTAATTCTTAAATAAGGTAGATACCTTGGCAGGGTAACGTTAGTTGCAGCCATGAATACCCTTATGATTCCTACCTATTGTCTGAGCCCAATCAAGTCTTTTCTGAGCCTCTGTCCAATTTTGGGCTGCTGTGATCTGGTTATGCAGTTTTGTGTTGGACATTGTAAGTGCAGGTTGTAATGGCATATACGTGGTGTTATGGCCAATGATGATAATTTTCTGAGCCTTTGTCCAGTTTCTTGCTGCTGTGATCTGGTTCTGCAGTTGGGTGCTCTGTTGAGGTTTTTATTTGGTTCTGCAGTTGAATGTTCTATTGAGGTTCTGATCTAGTTCTGCAGTTCTGTTTCTGCAAACTGCTTAAAAACTGCAGATAAGTGGGGGCTAGTATTTGCAGGGTTTTGGTGATGGTTTGAGGGCTGTTTTTTGTAGTTATGTTCTGTTCTGGTTTCTGCAGGTGCAATGTGTGTGTGTGTGAGGTGCAGTTTTGGTGTGTGTGTGTGTGTGAGGTTCAGTTTTGGAGGGGGTGTAGTGTGTGTGTGTAGCAGGTGCATAGAGTGTGTGTGTAGCAGGTGCAAAGAGTGTGTGTAGCAAGTGCAACGAGTGTGTGTGTGTGTGTGTGTGTAGCAGGTGCGAAAAAACTGCTTGGTTCAAAAATTGTGACAAAAAACTGTAGGTTTTCAACTGTAGTTCAAGTTTGGGCTGGTATTGCACAGTTTTTTTGCATGTATTGCAGGATTTATGTGATGGTTTCAGGGCTGGTTTGTGTACTCATGTATTGGCATTGGAAATCTGTGATGTTTGTAGCTGTTTTGGTTGCTGTTGCTGCTGCATTGTCTTGTGCAGCATTGCTGCATTTTGTGCTTCTGATGCATTGTTTGCTTGGCTTATTGACTGTTAATGCAAGTCATTTGCAATTCCAAAATCTGTGCAGTCCCTTTTTTTTTTTTTTTGGCTATGATGATATGTACAAACATTTCAAGGCTAGACACTAACTTGGTAGGACACTTGTGAGGGTCAACGGGTTAACGACCATTCGGCAACATGAGGTCCATCCAAGTGGTGCATTGTGTGCCAATGGAACAAATATCTCAGCCACAAACAAGTTTTTAACTCTGCCTGTGCAATTCTTAGTACACAGCCGGTCCCAAGCCCGGAGAAAAGGAGGAGGGTTGATTAGGTAGCTTCTACCGTGTAAAAAACTTGTTGATTTTCACCATATTTTATATTTTTCATTAGGCTTCTCCATCTCCATTTTCTTTTCCTTTTGCTGCATCAGCATATGTTTCTTTCTTTTGTAGATCAGAAGAGAGTGAATTTGGGTTATCAAAAGACAGCTGTAGCAGGCATGCCGTTAAGAATTTTCCCCAGTCAAGCCGTTAGTTTTGCAACCTGAATTTGATTGGGAAAGGCTCAAGGGTTCGATGATATTGTCCGACTGGGTATATCTGTTGCTATTTGGTTCTGTGGTCAGTTACTCAAATGGATAGCAATCACTTTGTTTTTGTAATGCCCCGATTTTCGGAAGTAAAATCGGAGGTATTAAATACTAATTCTCGAAAAACTTATTAAATCTAATTCGAAATCCAAAACAGATAATTCGTCCTAAGGATTCATCTATTACAAACTATTGTGAAAATATTGAAAATAGTCTTTAAAGGGATAAACTAAACAGATAATAGAGCCGTCTTCTAGGATTGATATGGGTCCCAAGCGTATTCTGGCTCAACTCCCACTTCCGGATTCTCTTCGGTATAGAATTGGTCACCTTCGGGATTAGCGGTTCTTCTGATTTACGCAAAATCTGACACGGATGCCAGAAAATCCGTGCCTGAGTGAAAGAGTTCACCCCGAACTATAATCCAACCCAAATACCCCTCTTACAATACAGTTAGCAGGCAAATAGGATATATATGGTGCGAAAAAGTAAAACAGAGATAATTCACATAACTTGATTCATTACTATCCATTATCTTAACATGAAATCTAAGATCCCTCCGTGAGATCTTTCCTCCCCAACCACTAGCCATGCTCGGTCCCATGAGATCACTTCCCTTTGTTGTCGCAGAAACACCTAAGTTATGTACCGAGTGTGCACCCCCAATAACTACAGTAAGGGGTAAGCTTATCATGCTTGAATCACAACTAGGGTTCGCCTATCTTATAAACCACATCACAATCATTTCACAATTATCACTGGACACCCGCCAGTCTATCAATTCATCACTGGACACCCGCCAGTTTCAATTCTCATCACAATCTCATCATATCTTAACATCACACCTGCAGGCAACCTTTAAACAGAAAGAAACTTCACAATTTATCCATTACTTAGTATCGTCTACATGATTTCTATTTCGCATACCACCCCATGTCTCTAGGGTCCAATCTAACATTCAAATGAAGCATTAACACCATATCATTTTCAGTAATAATTAAAAACGAATAACAGACAGGTCAAAACAATTATTAGGCAATGCAATCACATAACTTTTTATGACTGGGCCGTTGCCCTTAATCTCGTATGGTCACAAAGTCATTAAGAATGAAAGAATTAATTAATTAAGATTTAAAAATAATTTTCTAGACTTTCGTTAATTAATTATAAGTAATTAAGTTAATTAAACACTAATTAAATACATTAATTAGGTAAAAATATTAGAATAATTATCATAAACCTTAATAAAGGTCCTAACAGTCCTCTATAATAAGTTCGAGTACTAAAAGTTGGGTTTGGATGCTCACGGGATTATTTTAAAATAAAAAGATTAAGTTAAAAGACAAAATAAGAATAAATAGATAATAAATAATTAAATAATTAAAAATATATTTATATTAACATAGTATCATCATAGGACTGTAAGAAGTCTAAATAAAATTATTCGGAATTATTAACCTCTTTTATAATATTTTAAAGTATTATTATCAAGAAACAACGCGTAAATAGTAATAAATGGTTAATTAAATAAATAAAATTTTATTTCAATAACATATCACTTCTGAGATGTCAGAAGTCTAATAAAAATATTTTGGATGTTAAAAACATTTTTTGTAAGGTCGCATTTATTTTTCATTGCATCTTTGATTTAAAAATAAAATAAATAGCTATTAACATGAAAAAATATGAAGTCAGCAAGTTATGATCTCTAATATGCTAGGAGTTTAGGAGAAATAGTTTGGGGATTTATAGAGTAGTTTATAAGGTCGCAATGATTTTTAGTTTATAAACTTTCACACGATTACGAATAAAAATTAAATAAATAGAAGATTAAATAAAAAAAATATGAATTTAACAAAGTATGATCTTTGGAGTGTTAGAAACCTAGGAAAAATAGTTCGGGGGTCAAAAACTAGGTTCGGGGTGTCGAAAACGAGGTTCGAAGCAAAACAGGTCAAACCGCAAGGTCTGACCGGGCATGACCACGCGGCCGCAAGGTACGCGGCCTGGTTCTTGCGGCTGAAGCAACCCGCAGGTTGCGGCCGCGAACTCCAAGGCAGTTTCGGTTTTTTTGGTTTTTCAACGTGGTTTTCGATGCATGGGGGTACGGGGCCTATTGGGTTACGTCTATAAATCATAAATATACGTAGAGGAGGTTTCGGATTGAATTATAATACCTCGGATTGAGTTGAATTCGTTTTTGATCGAAAACTTGGAATTGGAAAGGATGATTTCGGTTCCGTCAATCGGGGGGCTTCGGGGTCGAATTGGTTGATGTTTGGTCCTTGGGACTGTAGGAAGTAATTCAAACGATCAATTTGAGTCTCGGACGAACGAAACCACGAAACCCACTTTTCTTCCCCCTTCTTTCTCTCTCTAAAAATCTATGGATTAAAACTCGGTTCTCTCGGGTTTTTCTCTCCTCTCTGGCTTCGTGGAAGGTGGTGGGATAATGTACGTGCCCTAGGGTCGGTGTGGTATTGTATTTATAGGAGAATTCGATGTAGAAAGATTAAATCGAGTCCTAATCGAATTGGGTTTCTACACGAACGAATCTAGCTCGGTTTTGGAGTTACGGAGGAGGTAGAGGTCGTGTAGGAGTAGGAGAGGGAGATATAGAGGTGTTATATGCATGTATGCAATTAAAAAAATATTTTTAAAGAGATAATTAGATAGGAAACTATTTTTTTGTAATTATCTACTATTTATTTAATAAGGAAAATAATATTATCATAATTAAATAATACTTTTTAATATTTTTATTAGTTAAAAATTTCGGGTTATTACAGTTTTGCTGCCGTATGTTTGATTTTGTGGATTATCTTGTTGGACATCTACTTCTGAGGGTGGAACATTCATGTTGAGCATTGGAGATCTAAAAGTATGGAATGTCATTATCCAACTGTTTGTATCAATCACAAGCATTAGGTCCCTTTTGTAACAGGGCCAATCTCATCGTATCTTGTTCGGTTGTTTCCGTTCCATCTTCTTAGAAGGGTCGGAAACACCCGGTATCGCTTGCTTTTAGTATCTTGTTGCCATTTGGCCTAAGGTATTCATTTTTTCATGAGAAAATTACCTCTAAGTATAGAAAAGTGACACTTAATTCCCATTAAGGAGAGATGAAATACTTAATTACCACTAAGTCCACTTTTACAAAAATACAATTACCATTAATAGAAATGTCACCCTAGGGTTTTAGGGTATGCTAGGGTTTTATGGTACCCTAATGGGTACCCTAGTACCCTTGGGTACCCTAAAATCTTAGGGTACCCTAGGATTTTAGGATTTTAGGGTACCCTAGAGTTTTAGGGTACCTTAAGATTTTAGATTTTAGGATACCCTAGGGTTTAAGGTACCCTAGAGTTTAGGTTTAGGTAATTTCATAGAGCCATAGGGTTTAGGTTTAGGCACTTTCATAGGAGTTTTAGGGTGCACTTTTCTATTATAGGGCTTTAGCGATTTAGGCACTTTTATTGGGTACCCTAGAGTTTTAGGCACTTTTATAGGGTACCCTGAGGTTTAGGCACTTTCATAGGGTGCCCTAAGAGTTAAGCACTTTCAGTATTGGGGGTTTTAGGCACTTTCATAGGGTTTTAGTGTTTCGTTAATTAGAGGAAATTTGGTGGGAATTACTTTATATTTTCTGGACCTAGAGGTAAATTGCCCTTTTTTCATTACTCTTATTTTCTTTTCTTTTCCTTTGTTTCCTCCTGGGGTATGCCCCCAGTAGGCTGTATATTCGGTTATCTTTTTTTATTTTCAAGTTGAATTAGCCAAAAAAAAAAACTACTCGTAAGATTTTCGACCAACTCCTCCTCCTCGCTCCAAGTCCGACGTGCCATTTAACTGATGAAAAAAATAATATGAAAACACAAATTAGAATGATGATATGTGGGATGATATGAACAAAAAAAGAGACTTATTTATAGAAAAAATTTCCCTAACAAAGTTGTTCAACCTACTAACCATATGCTTCAACTACCACTATAATTAAATTACTTTCAAACTAATAAACCATATAAATCAGATTTTCAAAAAAAATCATAACAAAAAATTAAAGTTTACAGAATCTAACAAAACTAATTTTATGAATTTCGTTTTTTTTTTTTTTTAAAAAATCGAAATTTGTAAGGCTTAAACATTTTTAGTTTAAATGAATTCATTTTATCAAAAAGTAATGGTAAATACGTATTTATTCTAATTATAATGAAACTAACAAATTCGGTCAACAAACACTGCATAAGGGCAAGAAAGTCATTTAACAGCTTTTTACATCAATCCCCCTTCCTTATACCCCCAATTAATCCTCCATCCAAATCAAGTACTATCTTATCCACCCTTTCTAATACCTCATCCAAACCAAACATTATTTAATACCTTCTCCATAAACATCACATCAATGTAGGTCATCATTTATTAACTAATACCCCCTACTATCCATTCCCCCCTTCTTACATAATACCCCAAACCTAATCCCGCATCCAAACGAGCCCCCATGTCACTCCGTCCCTGCCGCATGCTTCCTGAGGAACTTCTATTAATATGCGGGAGAATTGACTATGAACGCACTATATCTTGGTCTTGACACATAGAGAGAAGGTTGATTGCCATGGGTTTTGAGTTTGGAAGTGAGTTTGAGAGTGGAGGAGTTGAGAGAGAGAGAGAGAGAACCGAGGGAGAGGGAGGGGGTCGACTGGAGAGAGAGAGTGATAAGGGAGATTTTTATCTCCTACCACACACACACACCTCTTTTATACTAACACTTAACTTAATCACACTCACACTCCCTCAATTAACAATCCTTTCATTCAAGCCCCAATTCAAATAAACTCTCAAATTTCTCATTTATTTGATACTTTAGCATTTATAAAACTTTCAAATCATTTTTCGAAAATACGGGTCTCTACATCCTACCCTCCTTAAAGAAATTTCGTCCTCGAAATTTGCTCACCTAAGTCCAACCGAGTCACCAACCGTGGTATCAAACCTCATACTGCAACTCCGTAATCATCGCATCATCCTCTCTTTCTACGTAGACTTTTCTTATTCTGATTACTCTATAAAATTCTCACATTTGTACAAAAGCCTAGACTCCATATACCAATATGACAATCATACCAAAATCCAACAAACAATTTCCTTGCGCTCTCCAAGTACCTTTCGAACTTCCTGGAATGATAAATTTAAATGCTCATAAAAACTCGAATTCTAAACTCCAAGTTCTATCTTTTTCAATCGACATCAATCAATGAATCAAACCTTTACTCACCAATCCTAAGAATCTCAAATAATCTCCATTGGAATAAAATTAATGAGCCTCGAATTCTAAACCACAGAATAACTCATCATCCTTTGCTCAGCTATAAACATCCACTCATAATAGTCAAACTGCCCATACTGCAATCTATTGATCTTTCTCTCGATTTTAAGAATAAACACACCCCACAACTGATTCAATTCTGTTGACTCTGCTAATAATAGTCAACACCATCAAACACACATAAACAAAACCGCTAGTCACAATCACCAACTCACACCTCTAGCTACCCATATAACTCTTTTACCAACTCTGCTTAAACCCCATCTATATATATTTTTTTGTCCATCCAACATTCAAACGCAACTAGTAGTCTAGCACTACTCCACATTCCGTAACCCACTCAGAGTCACTACTAGTTTCTATTTTTGGAAATCCAAACTCACATATATGGTAATGCGTCCCTTCTATATAACTCTTCACAACAAACATTAAAACCATTCTGGTAAACTATCAATCCACTATTTTCCTTAAACCTAGTTCTCCAAGCATCGTTGCCGCTACTTAAGAAAGGCATACACTCCTCGTAGCAACTACCCACATAAGCATCACTGTTTATTTTACATCGCATACTGAAAACAAATTTCACGTGTTGAGATTACATAACAAATCAAACATGTAGGTTAAAGCTAAACAACAATACATTTCATTCACGAAATATTTCAACAAACTCACGGTACAATTTAATAGCTTACACAACACAAAACACATTCATGCATTAACAGACTCACTCAGTATCCAGCGGCTCACAGAGTATCCAACAAACTCACCAACTCACAAAGTGTCCAACGGACTCACCAAGTATCCACGGATTCACAAAGTATCCACAGACTCACAAAGTATCCACTGGACTCACAAAGTGTCCACGGACTCACAAAGTATCCAACGGACTCACCAAGTATCCACGGATTCACAAAATATTCACGGACTCACAAAGTATCCATCGGACTCACCAAGTATCCACGGATTCACAAAATATTCACGGACTCACAAAGTATCCATCGGACTCACCAAGTATCCACGGATTCACAAAGTATTCACGGACTCACAAAGTATCCAACACTTCACATTTCATGGCTCTAGAAAGCCCAATGGTAATCTCGTTCTTTTCAACTTTATAACACTTCTCACATTTTGTGTTCACCCATCAATCTCGAATACTCTCGTCAACTAGTCTACTCAAGTCACATGTTTCCCAATTTTACAATTCAAATATCAACTAACAAATACACATCATCAATATTGATAATTTCTCTATCAACATTACAATCACCCAAATGCCTACACAATGTATGCAATACTTGCACTAACGAACTTCCACTACTATTGATTATCTCGATACTAAAGTTAAACACCATTACAAGTACGAACAAGGTGACAGACTCCTTCCTAAATACCAACAAGACTCGGGGGTTGTAAACAGCATCTCTATACTTCTCATCACATTCTAAAATTCCAACTACTTCATCATGTAAGAATCAATTTTATTCACACCAATAACCTCCAACAGTTCCGCTCATAACAAGTTTCACGGCTCAAAATTTTCTCTCAACTAAGTAATCATATCAACCTCAATATTTCCCAAAGGCATTCGCCACATCTACACTCGACCTCTAAAACAACAACTTCCAATACCACCACCATCCCTGCTATCACTATCATTATCATTATTATCCCTTAATCTTTCTTAAACAAACTTATCATCCCCATGGCATATCTCAATATGTCTTATACTGTCATTGGTCTAGCCTACATACCCGATTATACACCATACACGATCTCTACGCTCCAATCCTTCAATTCACAAAATACTATTTCTCTACATGCCTATCACTTCAAAGTTCCAACCATTCCCACTCTAGACACCAATTACTTTTTGCCTCATTGTCAACCTCAACAGTTCACATTCATATCGCTCTCACGTCAAACAAGTTTCGCACCACACACTTACATCAATCACTCGACTCAGGTCTCATCGATATAGTTCACCTCAAGTCTTGTCTCTCTCCCCCCTTTTTTTTTTTTTTTCCACACAATGCCATCACTATTCTCTACCATCCTGTCATAATGACACCACTACGACATTCACCTCAACAATGAAAACTACAACACCATAACACTCTCATTTTTCTACGAAATTCCTACGTACGATCATCTATCTCAAGCCTAAAGATCTCACCCTTCCAATTGACTCTCCGAGACTTCCACCTAGAAGAAGCGGTGATCAAGCGCCTCTTCCAACTGGATCTCATCGGTAGTCGCCTGGGTGTCCAAAAGACACACACCGTATCCTGACACCCTACTTATAACCCTCATTTTCCTATATCAACCTTAGATACATAAAAATCATTATGCAGGTTCAGCTTGCCCTACCTATGTTCATAATCACAACCTCAATAATTGTCGCTACAACGACCAACCACAAATATTACCTCAATAAGTCATTACCACGGCCACAACCACAACAATGAGGTCAATAGCCTCAGACTTTTCAACACGGGTCAACAATTCTGTTACTCTGCCATAATTCCACATGCGACACCTCTATGATGTATTGACTCGCTCATGCAAGCACACGTGTGTTTT
The DNA here is from genome assembly GCA_025413875.1 of Rhododendron molle. NCBI lineage: Eukaryota > Viridiplantae > Streptophyta > Magnoliopsida > Ericales > Ericaceae > Rhododendron > Rhododendron molle. The sequence goes on along the minus strand of CM046398.1, from coordinate 37,480,064 downwards.
GTTAAAATATGCAGTGATTTTTTTTTATTTTTTTTTATTTTTTGAACCCATGAGACTAAGTCTCCCCACGGTCTCGAGGTATTCTAAACCTATGCTCTGATACCAAGTTGTCATGCCCGCGATTTTCAACATAAATAAAATAGCTTTTCATAGATAAAACTCCTCACTTTATCATTTCTAATACCCCAAAAGAGTTCACCATGTCCTGGTCATTAAATTACAAATCCAACTCCAAGAGTTTGAATATATTACATCATTAAAAGGCGTAAGTTTAGAGTTCTATTACATTCCCAAAACATGATTTACCCAAAATATCCATGAGTCACTTCTACCACTTCTTCTGAAAATATGCTCTAGAATGCATGCACTTCACTCCATTCTACATCTCCGAATTCGCACCTGAAAATGATAGGTTGAGCTACACTAGCTCAGTAGAGAAATCTACACAACTATTATATGCAAATGGGATGACAGGTAGAATGAACAACAGGAACAAGGTACGGTATCTCAAAGGAGTAACAAAATATGACTACTAACTGTCCCAACGTCAAAGACTTAAATGAAGTATTATGACTACACACCACGACTCTAGTTCAACCACGAGGACTTACTGTCAATACGATTTTCTAATGACTGCCACTGCCTCTCATCTTATTTTGAATTACCAATCTAATAACTTGACTTATGAGTCTATCATATTCAAAGAACCGCAACGCCGCTGTCTTTCATATCACTCACACTTTCACAATAATAGTCCATTTCCAATCACATCATGTCACAATTTCCTTTTCGTTCTGTGTCATAAGCAAAAGCTCCTGCCGGGCCATTACGGAGTCCCGATACTCCCCACTAGTATCACCCTCCTTGAAGGAGCTAACTCAAGTCACCATGCCACAATTCCTCAAATGCCCTTTACAATTTAGTCAATCGTCTCAATCACGTATAGTGAAATCACAACGAAAGCTTATTCACATAGTAGTAGTACGGATAAATTCCACTTCAATCGACTCGCTATCATTACACCATTAGTTTCTCATATCACCATTTAAGCTTGTACACAATATACATAAAAGGGCACTTATTCACAACGATTCTTAGATTTCATCCTAGCAACCCTTAAACCGTACAAGCTACGCAAGAGTTGTACCACGCATCAATCGTGAGGGGAAAATGTCTCTCGTATTTACACCTACCGTTGTTCAACTTAACGGAGTGTTCTATATGTTCGTCTTACACCTCGCATGTTAGCACACATAATCTTTACCCACCTATATTCATTATGTTCTCTAAAATCTCTTTTCGGTGTCAAAAGACTCGTACCGAACCCAACAACCACTACACAGCCTTAAGTATACCACTAGCCTCGTTAAACCATTCAATGAAGTACTCAGGAGAACCTAAAAACATCCGTGTCTCACCCGCACGATTCTAAGGAAAGGGATTTACCAACATATACGAATAAATCTATCTTATTTTGGCTACCAAATCTTATTGATTAAGAATTAGGAGATGAGACCACCATCATTGAAAAGTAGACCTTCCGTACATCAATTTCGATATAAAATTTGCCCAAAACGGAGTTCGGATGAAAAAGTTATGCTCGTTCAAAATTTTTCCAAAAATGCTGATTTTTGAATACCTACCGGTAGGCATTGAATATCTACCGGTAGAAGGCCAAAATTTCCCAAAAATGACAGATTTTTGAATACCTACCGGTAGACATTCAATACCTACCGGTAGGAAACCAAAATTTCACAAAAGTGACACTACTGGACAGCGTTTCTACCGGTAGGTCCAAGATTCCTACCGGTAAGAATTGGGTTTTCAGTGCACGAATTTCAGAATTCACAAGAACGATTCCAACAACGAAACTAATGATCTAAGACACGATTCAAACACCAAATCAACACATAAACATAGAATAGAAGTGAGAAATTCCTACCTCAAGCTTCCAAAGCCAAAACCCAAGATTCACAAGCGAGCCCTAGCTTTCAAACTCTAAATCCTCCATGAATACTCCTTTCCGAGCTCCGTCCAACGAACCACAAGCTTGAAATCGCGTCTAGAGGGTGGAATGAAGGTTGATTGCCATGAGTTTTGAGTTTGGAAGTGAGTTTGAGAATGGAGGAGTTGAGAGAGAGAGAGAGCCGAGGGAGAGGGAGGGGGTCGACTGGAGAGAGAGAGAGTGATAAGGGAGATTTTTATCTCCTACCACACACACACACACCTCTTTTATACTAACACTTAACTTAATCACACTCACACTCCCTCAATTAACAATCCTTTCATTCAAGCCCCAATTCAAATAAACTCTCAAATTTATCATTTATTCGATACTTTAGCATTTATAAAACTTTCAAATCATTTTTCGAAAATACGGGTCTCTACATAGATGGTGGTTAAAATTATTTTTGTAAATAGTAAAATATAGAGTTAAAGTAATTTTTGATAAATAGTATGAAAAAAAGAACTTTATTGCATATTTATTTGCCAATAAAGAAAGAAAGAGCTAAAAGTAATTTTTGAATGTAAAAAGTAAAAAAAAAAAAAAGAGTTAACGCCTTCCGTTAGTTACATCCATTAGGACTAGACGGAATTGGACGGCAGGGGCCTAATTGCTAATGGAATGCTAAGTTCAGGTGTTTTTTTGTTAATAATGAAAGTCCATGTGTTTTTTTATAAGTTGTCAGAAAGTTCAGGTGCTTTTTTGAAATTTTTCCGTAATATTTTGAGTGTTTGACCTTAAATTCTTGCGGTGAATCCATTAGTTTGGTTTTTTTGCATTTTTATGCGGAAATGTAACTAATGAATTTAATGCTCATGTGTTTTGTTTCTAAAAAGCATTAAGCTCCTTTCATACAAAGAAAGATTCCTTGCTGGTGTCATCCACGAGAGAGAGTGTGAGTGTGACGAAGAGAGAGGGAGAAGGAGGGAGAGAGAGAGGAACGTGCACAGATGTCACATGCGAGCGTTGTCCATTACTTAGGTGGTGTTCTGATTTTTTCAAAAAGTATTTTTTGAAAAAGAAGATAATTTTAAGTTTAAAAATTATATATTTACGCAAATAATTTTTCTATCAATATATATATTATTTGATAGATCTCATTACATCTTTTATACGGTGCAAAAAAATTTAAAAAATTATTTTTCATTTTCATTATATTTGAGTTTGAAAATTGAAAAAAATAACTTTTAAAAAAAGAAGGTAAACTGGACCTAATAGGCTATAAACTTGAAAGTTAGGACTAGCCGGTCATTTTCTCTATATATTACACAAAAATACTAGCACCACAAACAATTACACAAACACACTCACATGCATTGTACACTAGAGTGTGCAATGTGTGCGGGGCCCAAGGTGCATGTGAGTACGTTTGAGTAAGTGTTTGTGGTGCTAGAATGATTGTATATAGGGCCCTTCTATTAAGGTCGCCCTTATTTTCAAAAAATGCGAATGTCGCCTGTGAGCCGTTGGATCGTGTTTTTCAATGATCTAGATCTGCTGATAGTCAATCGGTCATAAATGGTTAATGACCATCAGCAGATCCAAATCATTGAAAACACGATCCAACAGCTCATAAGCGATGTCCATATTTAACAAGAATAAGGACGCCCATATTGGAAGGGCCCTGTGATTGTATATTACATGAACTTTAATTCTGTTTCATGTATATCCAGTTTATAGATAATTTTACCATGACGAATCATGCATGGATTTGTTGTGCTTTTGATGGGTACGGTTTCAAGTACTGATGACGACGTTAAACGCACCGAGAATGGGACGGAGGATCCAAATTGAGAACTTAAACATTGGATTTCCAAAGGCCTTATTTTTTAGGTTGAATTTTTTTTGAAACAACAAAAATTTATTAGAAAACTTGATAGGATACATCAAGTCGAGAGAGAGAGGAAGGAGATCTAACAGAAAGTTAGATAATGCGCCGAGACCCAAACACCGGCAAAACCCAATAACACCCTATGGGCCTCAAAATGTCCAGATTGAGGCAAATAAAGCTCAAACAAATCAACAGGCCTAAAATGCCCAAAAATAAAACAGGAAATTACCGGCCGGCCCCGTTTTTTAGTTGCGGTTCCCTCCGAACCCCCTTTTGAAATATGTATTCCGTGCAACCCCTTTCTAGAAGTGCTTTTACTAGTTTGCCCTCACCCCCTTGGTTTTGGTACTTAACGCGTCAGATTTGTACTGACCGGTATCATTTCCACCGTTTCACCAACGAATCCAGACAAACCCACATGAACAGTGAACCCCATTCTCTCTCCTTTTCTCTCAGTCCAACCCCAATCTCTCTCCTTTTCTCTCTGATGTGGACATATTTTTTATTTTTTTGCATTACAAAGTTAAAATTTAATATCTTTTATTATATATATCATTTTTTTTATAAAATTTATATTTTTAGAATCTACTCAAAGAGATCTATAAAACAAGACCTATATTGAATAAAAAATTATGTGATTTTTGTTTTTGTTTTTTGAGAGTATGAATTGTATATTTTTTGGATGTGAATTGTGATTTGAGGGGTGTGAATTCTTTCATTTCGGAGGGTGTGAATTGTTTATAATGGATGTGAATTCTTTTATTATAGAGGGGGTGAATTTTGTATTTGATGGTTGTGAATTCTTTCATTTTAGTTTGTGAATTGTGTATTTTAGAGAGTAGTTATGACGTGTGAATTCTATATTTTGTAGGGTGTGAATTGTTTAGAAGGGGCGTGAATTCTTTCATTTGAAGAGGGTAAATTCTTTTTATTTTTGGTGAATGTGAATTCTGCAAAGTGGTGTGAATTGTGAAAATTATGTGCAATTTTTTGTTTTATTTTTGAGAGTGTGAATTGTGTATTTTTTTTATGTGAATTGCGTAGAGTGTGTAAATTCTACATTTTAGGGGTGTGAATTCTTTCATTTTAGAGTGGGTGAATTCTGCATTTGACAAGTGTAAATTTTTTCTATTTGGTTTGTGAATTGTGTATTTTGGGGAATAAGTTGTGATGTGTGAATTCTGTATTTTGAGAGGTGTGAATTCTGCATTTTGGAGAGTGTGAATTGTTTAGGAGGGGTGTGAATTCTACCAACTAGAAGGGATGAATTATGTTTTGGGGCATGTCATGTATTATTTTCTTATTTTTTATTTGATATATTTGTACCGGCTATGAATTCTTTCTTATTTTCTTATTTTTTTATTTCATATAATTGTATAGGGTGAATTCTGTATTTAGGGCGTATGAAATTGAGCAACAAGGGTGAATTATGTTTTCAGGGCGTGTGAATTCTAATTTTAGGGCGTGTGAATTCTGTCAACTATAGGGGATGAATTCTGTTTTTAAAGCGTGTGAATTCTGTCAAATAGATGGGGTAAATTTTATTTTTAGGGCGTGTGAATTCTGTTAAATAGAGGGGATGGATTCTGTTTTTAGGGCGTATGCAATCTGACCAACAAAGGGGTGAATTTTATCAAATAGAGGGAGTGAATTTTATTTATAGTGCGTGTGAATTCTGTCAAATAGAGGGGGTAAATTCTGTTTTTTAAGGTGTGTGAATTCTATTTTCAGGGCATGTGAATTCTTTCCAACGGACGAGGTGAATTCTATTTTTAGTGCGTGTGAATTCTGTCAAATAGAGGGGGTAAATTCTGTTTTTAGGGCGTGTGAATTCTATTTTTAGGGCATGTGAATTCTTTCCAATGGACGGGGTGAATTCTGTTTTGTACTATTCACAGTCCTAGAATTCACACTCATTTCAGAATTCACAGCGATTCATTTTTGGGAGGGAGTGAATTCTCGGTGGTGTGAATTCTTGGGTAGGGCAAAATTCACACACCTTTTCAAAATTCACAACCGTTTGCACCCCTTTCTAGTCTTGGTATGAATTCTTGGTTGTAAAAGTTCACACCTTTTCAGTCTTGGGGTGTGAATTCTTGGAGTGAATTTTGCAAAATTTGCACCTCTTTATAGAATTCAAACGCGATCTGCATAATTCACACTCTCAAATTACACAATTCTTAGGATGTGAATTCTTGGTGAAGTCTTGATGTAAATTTTGGGTGTAAATTCTGCATTTTTGGAACGTGTGAATTCTGCATTTTTGGAACGTGTGAATTCTGCATTTTTGGGGGAGAATCCACATCTCCAACTAAAGAATTCACACCTGTACAAAATTTGTAATTCAAGTAAAAGCATAACACTCAAAGTAAAAAACAAACAACAAAGAATTCACACCTCCAAATTATACTATTCATACCCATAAAAATTTAAAAAGGGTTGTGAATTCATTCACTATCCATCATGATTCAGCTCTGCAACTAAAAACAACATCCATTTGTGTGTATTGCTCTAAAACTAGTCCCTACACCAGAGATCCACCAGGACCTCGTCATTGACGGGCATAGCCACCGCCGTCGCCGTCATCATCTATTATATACTACGAGATCATCAATCTATACTACCAGATCCAACAAAACCTAACGAGAACCTCACCATGGACTACCGCCGTCGCCTTCCAAGAAGAAGGCTCCATCATCATTGCCGAGCCCCGGAAACCGACTCGACCCACCGTCGTCCTCCACTCGAAATCAAAATCAATGGAGAAGTTGTTTGTAATCGTCCCCTCCAAATTGACGCCGCCCACAATCCGAAGTTGTTCTCCGTCATCAACCACGATGACCGCCCACCTCCACCGTTGCGGATCGCCCCACCGCCACACAGGATGCCTCGGCCGGTTCGAGGAGGTGCTTGATCTTGTCGCTGTAGACGGTACTTGATCTTGTCGCTGTAGACATCCACCGCCGCACGAGGCATCTCCTACATCTGCTTCTCGCACAGGAGTTTCTCGCATAGGTGAGACCCCTTATCATGCGTGGGGTATTTGTGGTAGTTTACTTAAAAGAGGGCTTATGTGGAATGAGTTTGACGGGAACTGGGCTTGGACGGATAGGAATTGACAAAACGGGGCCGGCCAGGAAGAACCCCAAAATAAAAATTAAAGCCCAAAGCCAAAAGCAGACCCATAGACAAATGGGATAGGATTGCCGAAGGAAGGAAATTTGGTCAACCTCATGGAATGGTGGCCATTTGGATCAAATCCAAGGTGGATATCAACGCCTATACCATTGAAGATTTTAAGAGGAGCTAGCCTTGATGGAATTCGTTTGCTGAGACTATGAAGGATTCTGTTTCTGTCTTTCAGCAGCGGAGATCTTGTGCTCCTGCCTTCGGTGTTTTTCCGTTTTGTTTCCGCCAATCCAATGATTTATTGGATCGTTCTCTTTTTCTGATTGTGGCTCTGCTATTCTAGCATAGCCTCGTCCATCCCCTCGATGCACCCTTGTCGAGTTTTATAAAATTCTCTTTTGCCGAGAAAAAAAGAAACATTGGATTTCGAACTTAAACAAAATGCACAGAAACAAGGATCTAGCATATATTACATATGAAACATACTTTTATTTTTTTTTACAAACATTACATGAAAACAGAACTAGATCGATAGACCTAGCTAGAATCCAGAATAAAAAACCCAGAAGTCTAATTATTTAGAGGAGTTGCTTATCAGTGCTGTTATTTAATTTACAGGTAGCTAGACAATACATAATACCCTTCGAAAGAGTAAAAAGTTAAAAGAACTAGTGGTGGCTGTGGCTGTGGTGGTGGTGGTGGTGGTGGTGGTGGTGCTTTCCTCCAGTCATTGTGCAGGCGCCTCTTTTTAGACAAGCTACAATCACAACAAAGGATCTAATATAAACAATAATGAAAATTGTAGTACGTATTAACTTAGAAGGTTTTGATTGATGATTCGGAGAAACAGTATGTATATATTTCAGTTGACGAAGTTATTTATTTTACTGTATTTGATTATTATTGTCTTCAGTTGAAGAAAGTTGATATTCTGGTTCTCGAAAATGCCTTTCAGTAGAGATTAAGTTTAAATCCAAACCCTACTGTATTCAAAATTTCAATCCAAGTGGGTTCGCCATCCCTAGATCATTACGTCGATCTGACTTATTTTCGTCCCAAGTTTCCCGTTTTATAAACATTCTTAAAAAATAAGCAGTTGATTTCAAAATTTTAAACTAAAAAATAATGCAAATAAAAAATAATTTGTTTGATTTTTTTTTCACCGTTCAAAAGATTTCAGTGAGATCTATCAAATAAGATCCACATTGGTAGGAAAATTATTTGCGTAAACATATTATTTTTAAGTTTGAAATTGCCTTCTTAAAAAATAAGTACTTATTTTGAATTCCGAAACATAATATTGTATGGCCGGATGAAATCAGTTGAAGAGGGGCATTTGCACAAATGCAATTGCTCTTGTTCGACAGATTTCACATGGTCATATAATATTAAAAACTCGGCAGGCGTTTTTGTTGGGTTTTTTCTTCAGATGCACTCGTTTTTCTTTGGTTGGTGGGGTCTAGTAGTTCGGTCTTGCTTCAGGTGTTTTGTGGGTTGGGCATCTCGTTTTGTTTTGGCCCTTAGTGTCTCGGTCGGGGTATTGCCTTCCCTGGTCTCTTGGATCTCGGGTGACGTTCACCGTTGCACTATTGGTCCATATAATCTTTACTTTCATTATTAAAAATTAAAAAATTTGTTTCGCCGAGAAAAATAAAAAAGAATAGTTGGACAAAATCATATTTTTTCTCAGGTATAAAAATGTGCATGTTTCAATCATGGAGATCAATAACTACAACGAAAATGTGATGTGACAAAAAAGTCATTGTGTGAACTCTACTAAAAATATATTTTAGCTAAAGTTATAACTAAAATTTCTAACGTCACCAAAATTAAACTTGCAGTAAGTGATAAAGCACGGATGTTGTCGCTCGAAATAATCATTTATTGACAAAAAAAATGTAATGTTGCATGTCGTTAAATATTTATTAGTGGCGAAAATAAACTTTTCCGCTACATATATGCCTTCTTATAATCCTACTTTAATCTTAAATTAGATTATACACAAAAATTTGTACTAATTACATCTTTAATCATGTTAAAGAAAGCTCATGTAATTGAGAGATCGCTGAGGTTGGAATGCTTGCTGGGCTATTGGCTCCTTTGGCAACTTCTCTAATATTAGGGAGGAAATTAATAGGCAACATCATATCTACTATGGTTTGAGTTGTACAACATTTTAGCAATCGTCGTCTTCCCTATTCCACCCATTCCACGCACATATCAAAAGGATGCGAACTGTTGTTAACGTATATTTTATCCATGAATTAACATGCTTGGTAATTTGAGAATCCATACCTTTTACATGGTCCAAAAACCCTAGCTGGCTCTTGAGTTCACCAACAATTTCTTCAATGAACTCGGCTTCCCTACAAGTTCAATTCAATGTGCAAAATGAAGCATGGTGTATCAGACAAGATTCGAAAGGAAAAATAAAATTTCAATGCAGATCCCTAAACAAATGATTGCCTACCACTGTTTTAGGCTATTCCTTTTAGTTTTTTTTTTGATAAGTAAAGAGAAAGGAACCAATTAAGGGCATGCCCATCCAATCCAGTATAGAAAAAGAATGTCATAAACAGTATCTTCGAATCCTTGTTTTAATGATTAATAAAATTCTTTTTTGCCAATGGCCCTATCTAGGCCTGTCAACGGGTCGGGTCGGATTTGGATCCGGTCCGGATCCGATAGATCCGAATCCAATAAGACTTGGATCCGATCCGAATCCGATAAGACTCAAATCTAATAGCGGAAATCCGGATCCGATCCGAAAATTCGAATCCGATCCGAAAACTTTTTTACTCCAAAAATTTTAGCCAAAAAAAAAATATTTTTTTTTTAAAAAATACAACTTTTTTTCAAAAAAAAATATTTTCCAAAAAAAAATAAAAGAAAAAATTGAAAATAAAAATACAACTTCTTAAACATTTTTTTTTCAAAATAAAAAATTTACTGTATTTTTAAAAAAAATTTCAAAAATTTATAAAAAGTAAAAAAAAAAAAAAGTTCGGATTCGGATTGATAACGGATTTAATCCGATTCGATCCGGATCCGATAACGTTACAGGATTCGGATTATCGGATTATCGGATCGACGTTATCGGATTCGGATCCGGATCCGGATCGAATCCGAATCGAATCCAGTCCATTGACAGGCCTAGCCCTATCCTCAGCTACACATATGCATGTCAAAAGATCGATTTATGATCTCACGGATTCGGTCAAAACAGCCTTACTTCCCCAGGATTCCCAACTATGCAAACTACCAAGGAAAAAGCTTTTCATTCTAACTAAAGAGCTTTCCACACCATAAAAATGCCTCCAAAAGGATCAGTTTTAGAAAATTAATTCTTTGTCTTCCGTGAGTTGTTTTAGGCCCCGTTCGGCTAAATAAGTCAAGTGGTTTATTTTTGTCTTTATTCAAAAAAATTTCGTATTTGTTAGTTTTGCATCAATTTTTTGGGGATTATTGCATCATCATGACGAGAGAAATCTAAAAAGTAAAAAATTACGATCGAAACCTAATTTTTTTTTGAATAAAGACAAAAGTAATCCAATAAGCCAATTAATTCGTCTTTATTCATAAGAAATTAGATTTCGATTATAATTTTTTACTTTTTAGATTCCTCTCGTCATGGAGATGTAATAATCCCCAAAAAATTGAAGAAAAGCTACGAAATACGAAAAAAATTTGAATAAGGATAAAAAAATAAGCCACTTGACTTATTTAGACTTCCACCCGTTCTTTTTACTTTTTAGATTTTGGTTGTCATCATAATAATGAACAATCTCAAAATGCGGCACCAATTTGACAAAAAGTCTCAAATAAAAAAAAACAACCGTGCAGATAATATAGGATAATTTAATCCAAGAACTTGATCTCCTTTTCCATAAAAGTAAAGTCTGGTGATACCGTATTTTAATACCGCATTTTATACTTCATAGACATAAGTGGAATAGTCCCCACACGAACACTTGTGGGAACTACCGCAATTGTGTCTATTGAGTATAAAATGGAGTGTCTGTGAGCTATCGAGTACAATAAAACTTACCCGTTGCATTGATTTCGCGAAACCATCCCAGCCATACCAGCAACCTCTTCCAGCGCTGCACTCCATCCCTTCACTTTCTCATCTGTCACTTCTTTTTCTCCGAAATGCAGATGTTTAGCTTGCTTCTTAACTTCCAACGGATCCACCTCATAAAACACAGGCAGAACGAAGTGATCCGACTTCTTCCATTGCTCGAGTATCATCTGGAGTTCAAACAGGCACGCTGTCGAATTGGAATAGTTTTTTGACAAAACGATCACGAATATCTTGGAATTCCCAATTGCTTTCTGCAACTCGGATTTGATAGGCTCACCCCTCTTGATTTCGTCGTTGTCTCTGAACGCTCGGTAACCCTTGTGCGTCAGAGCGTTATAGAGGTGATCGGTGAATTTTTTACGAGTGTCTAGACCCCTAAAGCTCAAGAAAATGTCGTACGTAGCCATGGAAGAATGCAGAGTTTCTTCTTTGCTCAGAGCTTCAGATACGAGATGATCAATGGACAGGGACAAAGTTATATAGATCACATTTGACAGTGAAGTCAATACTTAAAAACGAAATCAGTCTTTTGCAAACACTGTTTTAAAAACTGGATATTGCAATACAACAGTCAATACTTAAAAACGAAAATCAGTCTTTTGCAAACACTGTTTTAATTCAGCGCATTTTTTAGTTGCGCGGAGTACTAAAACAAGTGGTGGTGGTGATGCTTCATATGTTTCTTTGTTCCCTTCTTCTCATGGTGGTCATGGAATGCGAACCCACGGGCTGCAACTGTAGTTGCAATTTTTTCCCTCTATCTTGTGCCTCTGACGGGCCATTCCACTTTCTTACTTAATTTTTTTTTTTGAAAAAGAAGGTAATTCAAGATAAAAAAATCATGTGTTTACGCAAATAATTTTTCTGCGTACCAATATGGATCTTGTTTGATAGACCTCACTGAGATATTTTAAATGGTGAAAAAAAAAATCAAAAAATTATTTTTCATTTTCATTTTTTTAATGTTTGAAATTACATTTTTTTTGAAAAAGAAGATTTTTGGAGAAAGTGGAAAGGGGCCTGAGCGTGTGCTGAATCTTTCTTTATCATCTGCATTTCATGCTGAAATTTAAATTAGAAGAAAAATTTCAAATATGAGACATGGCTATACAAAGTGAGCATTTTTTGAACAATTGAAAAAAGAAGAAATTAAATAGCCATCCTATTTACAAGACTTATTTAGGTGTTCATTCTAGTAGATTTGAATACTTATATTCTCATTCTCAAATTGTCATGTTACTCCATTATACCCTTTCAATATATTAATATATATAATAGTATAATTTTCTTTAATTACCATGCCCCCACCCCCCATTTCACGGATCAGGATCCGAAATCCCATTTCAAACCAATTACTTATGTTCCTATTTTAGAGGAACCCGTCCAAATCCGATACAGGGCCACCGTTCTTCAACTCATTTTGGCAACTCTCTTTCTCAACATTAAAGGGTTTTTTTTTTTTGCTCGGCACATTAAAGGGTTGTTTGATAACTTAAATTCAGCATTTAAAACTGAATCAATTAAGTAATGTAGTAAGTGATTCAGTAGGTTTGGTTATCACAATTTATATTACTTGACAAATTAAGTGCTACTTAAAATGTTGGCTAAAAAATTAAAAAAAATTAATTAGTTTTGACCCCTCCAACCTCCTCCTCAAATATATATACGTAATTGGTCTATTGATTATTATTTTTAATAACTCCAGGTGTCTTATCATTTTTATCATGGGGGCAAAGGACACCCAATCGGCCCGGCCCATAGAAAAAAGTTTGTTTTATTTAGGCCCCGTTCCAGTTTCTCTTCTTTTTCTAAACCTCAGTTTTCTTCAATTTTCAAACTCAAATATAATGAAAATGAAAAATAATTTTTTGATTTTTTTTGCACCGTATAAAAGATCTCAATGAAATCTATCAAACGAGATCCATATTGATAGAAAAATTATTTGCGTAAACAAATAATTTTTCGGCTTGAAATTACCTCCGTTTAAAAAAAAGGAACTTTTTAAGGATCTGGAACACCCCCTTAATTTGTCAGCGGAACAGACACTCATGTCCAATACAACTTTTATTGTGCGATGTCCGTTGATGTTGTGAAACTGAGAGGGTGTTCCAGTATTAGAAAAAGTTCCTTTTTTTTTCAAACGGAGGAAATTTCAAGTCCAAAAATTATATATTTACGCAAATAATTTTTTTCCCAATATGGATCTTGTTTGATAGATCTCATTGAGATATTTTAAACGGTGCAAAAAAAATTAAAAAATTATTTTTCGTTTTCATTATATTTGAGTTTGAAAATTGAAGAAAAAGAACTTTTAAAAAAAGAAGAGAAACCGGAACACCCCCTGAATATGTTCGATGAGAGTGTGAATTTTGAGGGTGAAATAAGACGATTATGATAAAATTATACTCTCACATATGCGAATCAAAAACTAGTTGAAAATTCATCACTAATTATCGTGTTTTTGTAATTTATAACTGCGCGGATCTTGTCCAAAAATAAGTTCACTAATTCTTTGGTGACCGTGTCTGAGTATCAAATTTTGGGTATCATATGATGTGTCACCACTGTATTGGTAGAATACGCCTCATTTGTTATGTCGTAGAGTACATTCTACCAACAGAGCCGGCACTGATTTTTCGGGGGCTTAAAGCAAAAATTAAAAATAGGGTTTCTTTTGTTGGACTATAATAAGAGATAAAAAGGTAGGAGAGACCCTTACAATTTAGAATTTTTTTGGAGTCCTAAAGCGACCACAACACTTGCTTGAGCTCAGGACCGGATCTGTCAATCAATGCAATGATGACACCTCATATGGTACACAAAATATAGTACTGGTCACAAAATCGAGGTCAAGTCCTAAAAATTCTGGTAAATATTCAAAAGTCAAGTATATATATATGTGACTAACAATAAGAATCAATGGTAGTATGGTATGGACCATGATTTCTCATATGGTACTGTATTAAATTACTCAAAACTTAGGGTGAAAGGATTAGATTATTCTAAAATCTGGTTGTTTCCCATTGTGGGCTTTCTCCTCTTTAGCTTGAAGTTGTCTTGATTTAATCTTTGTAATTTGTTTTCAAAGATTAATAAATATTTTGTCTTTCAAAAAAAATATTCCACTCTATAGATAATTTTACCTCAACAGATTATGATTTTATTGCATTTTTTTATGTGTACACTTTCAACTAATGACGATGTTAACGCACAGGTCGGAGGATCCGAAATGAGAACTTAAACATTGGATTTTCATCTCTGAGACAGTTTTACACATAAACAAGGATCTTTCCTCGTATAACATTTGAAACACAATATAGTCTTACAAACATCACATGAAAACGTACGGAACATGATCATAACACCATTTTTCTCTGATAATTCAGGTTTTAGGCCAATTTACACGCATCTCGACTAATCATCGGGACAAGAGAACACCACTTCTACTAGACCAATATCACAAAGAGCTAGAGACCTAGTAATGAAGCATAAACAACACACAAGTTTAATTATTTAGTGCAGTTGCTGATCGCTGCTGAGTATGTGGATAACACCTTTCAAACCAAAAGAGTGAAAACTAAAAGCGGTGGTGGTGGTGGTGGTGATGCTTAATATGTTTCTTTACTTCTTTCACCTCGTGGTGCTCGTGCAATGCATAGGCTCTAGCTGCAACTGCAATTCCCTCCTCTATTTTGTGCATTTGAGCGTGCGCCGGGTCTTTCTTTATCATGTGCTTCTCATGCTAAAATTTTTCATCAGAAGAAAATTCTGTAAGTGTATGAGACATGAATTTAAAATTGAGCATTACTTGAACAATAGAAATAATCCAATAACAGGTAAAACAAAATACAATTTCGAGTGGTGTAGTATTAGTGTATTACGTACAATTTTTGTTCTAGAAATTGCAGAGTCGATCCTAACTTGTAAATTTCATTAGTGTTCTAGATGAATGGAGAAACAAATAATAGAAAAACCAATTGTAAATAAATAGTACAAATATTTGGGGGCCCCAAAAATAAGAAAAAACTTGGGGCCTGGATCTTCGGCGTATGCCCAAAGCTAGCCCTGATTGTAATCCGATCCTTTTTTCTTTCCATGCTTTCAAATAAACGGTGAAATTAATCCACGTACGTAATGATCGTGGTATAAATAGTTTTAGACGAACATATATTTTTGCTTGCAAAATAAATACTCCAGTTAACTTACAATCGCCAACATATTTTGTTTTTAAGGATTAATAAAATCCTTTTTTCTGTTCAAAAAAAAAATAAAATAAAAAATAATCGCCAGCTAGCTACAAGTATGAGATAAGTAAGAGAATTATAAGAGTCTGAGAGAGAAATACCACGGCATAAGCGCCTGCAGCTTTGGCAGTAAGCTCGGCGAGGTGCTCGTTATGCTTATGGTGTTGAGCCTCTTTCGCATAGTCAACTAGCTGCTTGTCTTCCTGACCGTGGTGGTGCGGGTGGTGGTGGTGGTGCGGGTTGTGATGGTGGTGGTGCTTCCCTCCGGTCATTGTGCAGGCGCCTCTTTTTAGACAAGCTACAGTCACAACGAAGGATCTAAACAATAATGAAGAAAGTAGTATAAACTTAGAAGGTTTTTGATTGATGATTTGGAGAAACAGTATGTATTTCAGTTGACGAAGTTATTTTTTACTGTATTTGATTATAATTGTCTTCAGTTGAAGAAAGTTGATATTCTGGTTCTCGAAAATGCCTTTCAGTATAGATTAAGTTTAAAACCAAACCCTACTGTATTCAAAATTTCAATCCAAGTGGGTTCTTCATCCCTACATCATTACGTGGATCTGACTCGTTTTCGTCCCAAGTTCCCCGTTTTATAAATCTTCTTAAAAATAAACAGTTTATTTCAAATTTTCAAACTTAAAAATAATGTAAATAAAAAATAATTTTTTTGATTTTTTTTTTGCATCGTTCAAAAGATCTCAATGAGATCTATTAAACAAGATCCATATTGTTAGAAAAATTATTTGCGTAAACACATTATTTTTAAGCTTGAAATTGCCTTATTAAAAAATAAGTACGTATTTTATGTTCTGGAACACAATATTGTATGACTGGATGAAATCAGTCGGAGAAGGGCATTTGCACAAATGCAAGGGAAAATGATGGCCAATGATGTGTTTTGATAATTAATATCTGCCAAAGACATGTTGAGAATATTTGTTAATGTTGAAAATGTCCTTGACGGCCTGACGGGTATGAATTATCAAAACACGTCCTAAACCGTCATTTTCCCCAATGGCAACTGCTGTTGTCCAACAGATTTCACATGGTCATATAATATTAAAAACTCAGCAGGCATTTTTGTTGGGTTTTTTCTCGAGATGCAGGCGTTTTTCTTTGGTTGGTGCAGTTTTAGTAGCTCGGTCATGCTTCAGGTGTCTTGTGGGTCGTTGGGCGTCTCGTTTTGTCTTGGCCCTTAGTGTCTTGGTTGGGGCATTGCCTTCCCTGGTCTCTTTAATCTCGGGTGACGTTTACCGTTTATAATAATATTGCCAGTGTTTAGAGAATAAAGGCTCACACACAGAGCCATTAGATTGCCGTGTATTTATAATACAATTGGTTACAAGAGATAAGCTTCATCATGATTTAGGATACATACAACTGATAAGGATACAAGATTAGATAACTAAACTAACTCTTCTTATCTTTATCTAACATCCCCCCGCAAGCTGATGGGGGTCGAGACCTCAACTTCAGCTTGGAAGAAAGCTCAAGGAAACGGCTAGTGGGGAGACCTTTGCAGCAATTTGATCCTTGGTACTGAGATAATGGACCAGGAGATCACCACGGGCTACCTTTTCATGAACAAAATGGTAGTCAATCTCAACGTGTTTGGTGCGAGCATGAAGAATGGGATTGGAAGTAAGATACGTCGCACCAATATTATCGCACCACAACACGGGGGGAGATGTTAAGTACAGGCCGAGCTCAAATAGTAGAGATTGAATCCAAGAAAGCTCTGCAGTTGCATCGGCAACGGCTTTGTACTCAGATTCGGTGGACGAGCGAGCAATGGTTCGTTGCTTGCGCGAGGACCAAGAGACTAAGTTATTCCCCATATAAATAGCATAACCACCAGTAGAGCGGCGATCATCTGGGCAACCTGCCCAATCGGAATCCGAAAATGCTTGCAATTTCAAGTGAGTTGAACGAGAGATAAGTAATCCAAGATTAAGAGATTGACTGAGATAACGTAGAATTCGCTTGACGAGGATCCAGTGCTCATCAGAAGGGTTTTGCATGAATTGGCAAACTTTATTAACAGCAAATGATATGTCCGGGCGAGTAAGAGTTAAATATTGCAAAGTGCCAACAACTTGTCGGTAAGCGGTCGGGTCCGAGAACGGTTTGCCACCGGATTTGGAGGGTTTAATGGTGGGTGAAAATGGAGTTTGCATACCCCTTGCACTTGCTCATATTTACTTTGGCGAGAAGCTCTTGAATATAGCGTCTTTGAGATAGCAAAACACCTTCCGAGTGAGGAACGACCTCGATGCCCAAAAAATAATTAAGTGGCCCCAAATCCTTCAATGCAAAACTAGAGCTCAATCTGTGAATGAGAGATGATATTACAGAGGAGTTGTTACTTGTAACCAAAATGTCGTCAACATAAATGAGAACAAATATTTGAACTCCCTCATGAGAATAAATGTAGAGTGATGTGTCGGTTTTTGAGGCAATAAAACCAAGATTAAGAAGCTCAGTAGTAAGTCTGTGAAACCAAGCACGTGGCGCTTGTTTAAGGCCATAGAGACTGCGATGTAGTTTACATACATGAGTAGGGTGATCTGGATCAATAAAGCCAGGGGGCTGAGACATGTAAACTTCTTCTTGAAGATGGCCATGCAAGAAAGCATTGTGAACATCAAGTTGACGAACCATCCAACCACGAGATATGGCAAGTGAAAGAATAATGCGAACCGTGGTTGGTTTAACCACAGGACTGAACGTCTCCATATAATCAATACCATACTGCTGACTAAATCCTTTAGCGACAAGGCGCGCTTTATAACGCTCAAGAGAACCATCTGCCTTGCGCTTGATGCGGTACACCCACTTGCAACCAACAATATTCATGTTTGGAGATGAAGGAACTAGGGTCCAGGTGCCATTACGGGAAAGAGCATTAAGCTCATCAGCCATGGCGGAACGCCAATGAGAACTTTTACTGGCTTGAAAGAAGCTAGTTGGTTCGATTTCGGAAGAGGTGGAGGAGTTAGTAGCAAGGAGAGCATGGGATGACTGAGCCAATTTGGTATGTTTGCGCAGGGTCATGGGATGAGTGGGTCGTTTAATGAGGAAAGGAGATTTTGGTGGAGTAGATTTTGGTGGAGCAGATAGGTCAACAACGAGCTTCAAACCACTTGAATTGGATATAGGAATTGGATCCTGGGGAGGAGTAATAGGTGGTGAGGATAAGGATAAAGTGGTGGACTTTGGAGTTGATAAAATATGATCAGGTGGGTGAGGGGATAAGGGAGGAGCTGGATTATGGATGGGGGAAGGGATTTTTTGTGGAGTGGGATTCGGAGGTGGTAAATATGGGTGATTGGAAGTTGTTGGAGATTGCAAGCTATTGGGTGGGAAAAGGGGAGCAAATGCCCAAGGTGAGGGCGCAGAGCACGACGGTTGCGGGCCGAGTAGAGAGGGTCCAGAAAAGGGGAATGTATACTCATCAAAACGGATGTGGCGAGCAATATAAATGCGACCGGAATTGATATCTAAACAACGATATCCGAGATGTGAGTTACTGTACCCCATAAAAACACATGGACTTGAACGAAACTCCATCTTATGCTTGCGATATGGACGAAGGTGGGGAAAACAAAGACAACCAAAAACCTTCAAAAATGAGTAATCTGGAGCTTTTTGAAATAGACGTTGAAAGGGATTTTCCCGAGAAATGGCTGTAGATGGTAGGCGATTTATGAGATAAACGGCTGTTTCAAAAGCATAATTCCAATATTTTGCAGGAACCAAACTATGAGCCATTAGAGATAACCCAGTTTCAACTATATGCCGATGACGGCGTTCAACAGCCCCATTTTGTTGATGAGTATGTGGACAAGGCAATCGATGAACAATTCCAAGTTTTTCAAAATAAGTGTGGATCTTGCGGTATTCACCACCCCAATCAGATTGAATGTACTTGATTTTAGAGGAAAAAAGACGTTCAACCATTGCTTAGAATTTTGGAAAGATAGTGAACACTTCTGATTTATGAACCATGGGATAGTACCATATGAACTTGGAAAAATCATCCACAAATATAACATAAAAACGATATCCATTATTTGAATAGACAGGAGATGGGCCCACACATCAGTAAAAAGGAGCTCCAAAGGAGCACTACTAATTGAATGGGTAATAGGAAGTGACAACCTAGAAGACTTCCCCAATTGACAAGCAGAACAAACAGACTGAAAACGACTAAAAGAACAAGGCACTTTATTTTGACGAAGCACATGACGGAGAGCCTCCCGATGAGGATGCCCGAGACGGCGGTGCCAACAATCTAAAGAAACACGCTCAACAGCAAAAAGAGAAGGTGGAGACGACGCGGTAGATGAAGGAGTGAAGTGATAGAGACCATCTTTATTCTGCCCGGAGAGAAGAGTTTTCTTGCTGACCTGATCCTTGACAAAGAAAGACGATGGGTGAAACTCAAAAAATACAGAATTATCTTTGCAAAATTGATGAACAGATAGAAGAGATTTGGTAAGAGTGGGAACATGGAGAACATTAGAAAGCTTAAATTGAGAAGAAGGTGAAGAAAGGAAGGAAGTACCAGTGTGAGAAATAGGAAGACCCTTACCATTGCCAACACGGAGTTGGTCAGTACCGTAATAAGGTTCAGGATGAGTGATGGTAGAGAGATCAGGCGTGACATGGTGAGTGGCGCCGGTATTAGGGAACCAATCATAATTGTGGGCTAGACCATTGTTGGAGAAGGCCGCAAGATGCGCGACAGGGGCTTGCTGAGCATGATTATACCTTTGGTTGCATGTGGACGCCATGTGGGAAGTACCATTGCAAATTTGGCAACGAGAACGATTGTCACCATAAAAAGAGCGAGAATCCTGACCACGACCACCCCTGCCTCGACCACGAGAGCGGCCACCAGAAATGAAGGTACCGCGATCACGGTTAAAGTTGTGATCACGGTTAGAATTGGAGGTACCGCGATCACGGTTAGATGGGCCATTGCGCTGAACCAAATTGGCCATAGGGGAGGGGTCAGGAGCAGCAGTAGAAATTGTCACAGCCGACGCAAATGAATCAGCATTCAGAAACTCATGACTGAGAAGAAGGGCATGCAATTCAGCAAAAGAAACAGGGTCGGGACGTGCTGCAAGTGTGGTAACAAGGTCCTTAAATTATGAACGAAGGCCCTTAAAAACATAGATGTTGAAATCAGTAGGGGATAACGGATGACCAGCAGCAGCCAGTTCATCGGAAATGGATTTAGCCCGATGAAGAAATGAGGACACAGATTTATCCTCTTGCCTGATTTGTTGCAATTGCATGTGAAGCTGTAGGATACGGGTGTTGGACGGAGACGCCAGCGACGCCTCGAGAGTTTCCCATATGGCCTTAGATGTGGTGAGGCCAACAACCAAGGGAAAAACTTCATCAGAAAGGGAACCAATGAGAAGACTCATTAGCATCTGATCTTGACAGACCCAAACATCGTAGGCCGGATTTTGTGGTCCCGAAGGATTAGCATCATTGGGTGCTAAGTGAGAAGGAGGACACGGATTGGTGCCATCAACAAAACCCATCAGTTTGTGTCCACGAAGAAAGGGAGCAACTTGTGTTTTCCAGTAAAGGAAATTGGTGGTAGTTAGCTTGAGAGTGAGAAAATGGTGGGCACTTGGAAAAGACGAGGTGGAAGAATTGCAAGTGATATGTGGAGAGGAAAGAGGCAAACTGGTAGCAAAAGAGGAAGAGGATTGAGAAGCCATTTAGCTCTGATACCATATAATAATATTGCAAGTGTTTAGAGAATAAAGGCTCACACACAGAGCCATTAGATTGCCGTGTATTTATAATACAATTGGTTACAAGAGATAAGCTTCACCATGATCTAGGATACATACAACTGATAAGGATACAAGATTAGATAACTAAACTAACTCTTCTTATCTTTATCTAACACCGTTGCACTCTTGGACTAATTAGATCTTTAATCATGTTAAAGAAATCTCATGTAATTGAGAGATCGCTGAGGTTGGAATGCTGGTTGGGCTATTGGCTCCTATGGCAACTTCTTTAATGTATATTAGGGACGAAATTAATAGGCAACATCATATCTACTATGGCTTGAGTTGTACAACATTTTAGCAATCGTCGTCTTCCCTCACTACAACAAAAACCGCTTTTAATAGCATGCAAAAAACGCTATAATAGGTAATAGATAGCGTTCCGGAGAACGCCTTATTAGCCCATGCTATTAAAAGTCTTAACTTTCTATAGCGTTCATTGTCTGCTGTTAAAAACTTTCTATAGCGTTCATTGCCCGCTGTTAAAAAACTTTCCATAGCGTCCATTGCCCGCTGTTGTATTTTGTACCTTTGATAGCGTTTTTTTGCCTGTTATCTTATTTCTTTTTATAGCATGCAATGAATGCTATTAAAGGTAAACAATAGCATTTTTTGAACGTTATCTTAGCCAAGTTTAGCTTCTTTTTTTTAAATACTACAAATGCCAATATACTAGCATTTTTCATACAGAAAATCTGCATTCGATTCAACACCAAAGTACATCCAAACGCGATACAATTTCAATGTAAGATAAATAATTTAACCGAAGATTCATTACAATAGCTTGAAGAATAATTTTCCACCACAAACTTCATTTAAGAGTCAGACTAATTACACTCCATCATAAAAAAAAACACTAATGTAATCTCTCTTTCCAGAGAATGTAATCTTAAACTAGGCAGCCATCTCATTCAAGTACCCCAATTCTTTGGGCACGGAGATGTTCTTTATTTGAAGCTTACTTTGTTGCCAAGTTTATACCCTTTTGCTCCCAACGGCGAACACATACCTGTAAATATAGAACTATTCAAAGTAACCCAATAGATATAGTAAAAATTATTAACAAGAAAAACAACTTTAAAGCAACATAATGTTTGCAGTTACAAAAAGAAGAATATGATGGATAATTGTCAGCAAGAACCAAGAACAATCTTAGAATCAGCCATACCATGACAAATTGGTGAACGACATATACCAATCCGTGCGCGACTGTGGAACTTAACTATTCATGTGAGAAAACTATGTAAAAAGCTGAAACTTCAACCACACGCATTTAACTACCAGCCGAGCCACTTAGCTATTCAAACACATACATTATTGATCAATGGTGGCAGACAATGAGCATAGTGCTCTTGCAAAAGATAAATGACACCGGTATCACTAATCATCCCCATTAACCAAATGGGTTAGAGTTTTGTGCGCGTGTCGACATACACATAGTGGGCGAGAGCAGTTTACATTAACCTATTGGGATATAGTCATCCACTATCATCAATGTTCAGATCCACATTTACACCAGCACCCTCTAAGTTGCATTTGACCTACCAATTTATCAAGGAATTTTCTTATCAATTAAGGTTTAGCAGAAAAATGGAAAGTGGATGAACTTATGACAAAACAAAGAAAAGGGATAATAGCTAGGTATAATAATAGTAGAGCATTCATAGGAATCTCCACTAAACCACTCATAACTCAAAGCTATCAAAAGTATAATTTGTTGTAGTGTTTAATGAACTAGCAAGAACCAGTAGCACTGCACATTCCTTGTTATGGATGGGCTTCTGAGGCTTCCGTTTGCTCAATAATTGTGGTGGTGCTTCTAGTAGATTCCCTAAGGGCAATTTCTTAGTCGGTAAGCCTTTGATCGAAGACTTACCCAGATGAAGTTCACTTTGGAGCAAGAGTTCCAGTGATGCTGCAATCAATTTCTGCACCTGTTTCATATTAACAAGGAATTGGAAGTCTAAAACCAAGAAGAAAATGCCGCAGCATCTCCCAAAAAACTAAGCACTTTTAAATAGGAAAGATCAGCTTACCTTTATCAATCTATGCAACTCAAAGACTTGAACCGCAAAAACTCTTTGCTGACTGCAAAACAGTAGCATTGGAGTTCGGTTAAGCACCAAAAGCCAAATTTTCAATGGATGGAGCAAAAACATTTGTGCACAGACACATTTAGACCACTTAATAACATGTTTAGCAATATCTACCTATTTCCAGCCTAGGGTGTCGTTTGTCAATGTCAGCAAAATTCCCAGCCACAATGTATGATCGACCATAGCAATTTAATACATGGTTTTGACTGATTGGAGTTTCAATCCAAACTTCAGGTCAACTGTTATTTTTCACACAATTCCATGGAAAACTCAGGCCATTCTTCTAATTTCAACCAACATTGTCCCAAGTCTATTGGCAACACAAGTACGTGAAGACGGAAATATGAATAGCAATTCGTGATAAAAGACGAGTGAAAGCATAGTGTTTGGAAATAATTTTGTTTTAAGTGGAACAATGTCCCTGCTTGGTGTAAGCAGAATACATAAGATTGCATAAATCTGCAAAACCGTGTTTGTCCTTTTCCTTGCCAAAAGAAACATGCAACAATCACAAGCCATTCAACTTCAGCAGATGTAATCTAATCAAACATGTGGTACCTAGTACTATTTCAAGTACCTTGATCACAATTTCCTAGTCAATAGAGACACTCATAAAGAGGTGGAGAAAGTAACACAAGAACATTATTTAAGGATGAATCCTGAAAGTACAACCTGCTATTTAGTTAAATAGGTAAAGATGCAAAGAAGTTTCTGTCATACGCTATTTATTGCAAAGCCAACATTAGAGCCAATTAAGAAAACTCAAACATGATAATTTTGGCTCAATGTTCTCATAATAACTAATGATAGCACACAGATGTGACTACAAGTCATATTTAACCAATCGGCCTACATACAAGATAAGAGACTTAGAACATAGCACTAAATGAACTAAACCTGAATGGATCCACTTTGATCTCTTGAACTAGAGGTCCTAAGAAAGAAGTTAGCTTACCTGATCCATCACCAAGGTTGACCCTTCTCATCTTACTTGGACTTCAACTCGGCTACCTCCATCCACGACAATGGTCTTCATGCACTTACCATCTAAGAGTTAAAAGTTAATCCCAATTTCATTAGTGTAATCTAAGTTTGATCCTATAATAAGTCCAATTACTCAATCAACGGGAGTGCGGGGCTCTTGTTCCAGTGGGAAATGGTGTGTGTTACAAGTCATTCCGATACAAAAGCTTACCAAACTACTGGGAACTAAACTGATTGGGAGCGATTTACTACCGGAGGTTGGCATTGGTTTTCTTGTCCAAAGGGGGGGCAGCGGGGGCAGTGGTTCCATGATGTCAACAAGACGGCATCAGCTGTCAAAAATGTCCTGGCAACAGATGTGGCATGCTCCAAACAACATCTAACTACCTGTTTCAGGTTTCAGTTTCCAGTCATGAAATTCGACAATTATCTCATCATATACAGCGGAAAAAGAGCACATGTGCATGCAAAAATTCAAGAGCATGGCATCTCTTGATAACCATAAGCTGTCATCTACATTGCTTACTAAGGTCCCTTCCCTAGCAGGATGAAGACTGGAGGGTTCCCTCCAAGGCCAAATAGGTTCAAACTGAACATTGATATAGGCATGTAACAACACCTTAACCAACCATGCAACAGTCAGTGGGGTAATTAGATACAACACCACGGGGTGGTGATTGATTTTTTGAGGCCTGTTGAGGATACAAGTAATTTTAGGTGCAGAATGATGGGCATTAAGATAGGGCCTTTATTTGCAAATAACAATGACCTTGTTCGTTTCCATACTTTACTTTGTTTTAATTTTATTTTCCAATCATTACCCTATATCTTTCTCCAATCATTACCCTATTTCTCCAATTATTAATTTCATTTCTCTCTCTATCTCTCTCCAATCATTACCCATCTCTCCAATCATTATCCTATTTCTCTCTCTACCCACTACCAAAACTAAAATACCCAAAATATGGAAACGAACAAGGCCAATATCCTTAATTTGATATGGAGACTAAGGCAACCCAGGCTTATGAGCTGGTGCAAATCAAGAGAATGATGCAATTCATTTAAATCATTTAGTAATTTGATTGCAGGTGTCTCCTCGGGATTAGTAGCTTGGCCATTTTCACCCATGACCCATGTCGACCTCAAAGCAAAAAAGAGCGATGACTTTACTGAAAATGCTGCAATTTGGAAGATGATGGATTGGCCTAAGTTAATCAAGCTCCGAACTATGTTTAATCTATATTCACTCTAATGTAATAAGGATAACTTATCCCAAAACAGTTATTATCACAGTTGTTTCAGTACCCCATTTAACCAAACAATAAATAAACATAAACCAGCTAGTTAATTAAGCAGTGAAAAAGAACACTTACGCTTGCCCATGTTTATTGCCAGAGTACAATGTTGCGCTGTACATCGATACAATAATCACTGTCGCAGAAAACAAAAACAAAAACATAAGTGAAACTCCCATTCATATGGAATTAAAACCAAAGTTACGAATCTCATGATGGATTGTGTACCGCTTTTGGGGTCTTCGAAAGAGAGTGAGTCCATGTTTGAAATCAAGAACTCCTTCCAAACTTTGAAATCAAGAACAAAAAGAAAGGAAAATGAGTCCATGTTTTATGTGAGAAAACTATGAATATGAAAAAAATTACTAAAGGATAAGAAGAATTAATGCATAATGGAAATCTTGCTTCCCCTGCCAAACAACAATAAGCTAACCAACAATGTTTTTGCACTTCTGTTCAACAATGTTTGTGCTAACCAAAGTCAAAACTAAACTCTTACTCCAATAAGCTAGGTGTCATTCATCTGAAGTTCAGACTTCTGATTTTAAAAGTGCACATATTCTAGCTGATTATTTTCCCCACTCACTGGTAAACTTCTTGTTTGCTGGCCATTGAAGTGGCATTTATACAAAGGGTTGTTAAAAGGCCTAACTTATATTCTGAGAACTAGGACTCTCTAATATCTATCTAACCTTTGTGGCTCAATAGGTAGGGTAATCAACCAACGGGGAAAGAAAAAATCGGAATCTGAAGCAATTTTTTTCACTGTACAAAACTATGCTAGATGGTCATTCTTTAGATAATTCACCAATTTGTTATAGCGTGAGAAAATCAATTATGAATCGATAAGAAAAAACATGAAATTAGAAACCAATTAAGAAAAAGCCCCAATTACTTATTGAAAATAGAAACATAAAGCCCCAATTATCACCACCATTCACTGTCCCACCGCCACTCGATTACCACTGGTTCCCTCCCCCCTACAAGGAGCAACATTCTTGCATTTGAACACACAAGTGCATAATCCTAGAATCATGCATGCTATTGATTAAAACGTTATGCCCCAACAAGGATTATTAAACCATATTAGTGCATAATAAGTGCAAAACCTGAAATTATATCACATGTTAATGAATGAATATTTAAACCCTAGCCTTGAATTTGGCCAAGAATTAAGAAAACTACTGAATCAACCATGATTAGGGCTTCTTCGAATATGGCTTCATTCTTGTCCGAGTAGAGAGCAGAAAAATGATGCAATTAATAAGGATTGAAGAGTACCCAATAGCTATTAGGAAAAATAGAGAAAAACTACGCAGAGAAAACGATTGAGAAGAGACAGGTGCAGAGAAAAAGGATTCAGAGTGATACAATTGAAAAAAATTAACTAACCTGAAATGAACAAAACCCTAGAATCACAACAGATCCATCCAAAGTAGTTCGCACAACAATGATTGAGAAAATTTTAGAGGCGTTTGTGAGGATCCAAGGTTTTCCGCCCAATATTTCAGAAAACGAATGACTTCATCGACTAAGTCCGTCGATCCCTGGTCTTCAAGCCCTCCGCCGGCGACGAAAACGTCAACGGCACAAGTCGCTTCGGAGGATTCGTCGATAAGGTCGGTTCCAGCATTCAAAACTCGAGAATCGGACTCTTCTGGAAGCCCCATCACCTGGTGGGGGTTTAGAAATTTTCAGAGCCGTCTGTGAGCCGCCAAGATTTTCCGCCCAATATATCTGGGTCGAACGCTGTAGTCTGTAGGAGTGGTTTAAATGAAAACGCTATAAATTCCTTCCGTGGGTTTGAAACGCTATTGTTGGTCCTTGTAGTTTATGGAATGCTATTGTTGGTCCTTTACTACAGCATTCTAAAAAGAACGCTATTGAATTATGCTATTAAAAGTGATATGTGTTGCAGTGCCTATTCCACCCATTCCACATATTGCAAACTCCCGTTAACTTATATTTTATCCACGTATTAATTAACATGCTTGATAATTCGAGAATTCATATATACCTTTTACGTGGTCCCAAAACCCTAGCTGGCTGTTGAGTTCACCAACAATATCTTCAATGAACTCGGCTTCCCTACAAGTTCAATTCCATGTGCAAACTGAAGCATGGCGTACCAGACAAGATTTGAAAGGAAAAATCTTATTTCAAATGATTGCGTACCACTGTTTTAGGCTATTCCTTCCTCTCTTCTTTTATAGTTTTTCTCAAAATTCGGCACCAATTTGACAAAAAGTCACAAATAAAATAAAACAACCGTGCAGATAATATTTGAAAATTTAATCCAAGAAAGTGATTCTAATCTATAAAAGTAAAGTCTCGTGACACCGTATTTTGATACCACATTTGAGTACTTCACAGACATAAGTGTGATAGTCCTCACACAAATACTTTTTGGAACCACCACAATTGTGTCTATCGAGTATAAAATGCACGGTGTCTATGAACTATTGAGTACTATAAAACTTACCCGTTGCATTGATTTTGAGAAACCATCCCAGCCATACCAGCGACCTCTTCAAGCGCCGCACTCCATCCCTTCACTTTCTCATGCGTCACTTCTTTTTTTCTGAAGTGCAGATGTTTGGCTTGCTTCTTAACTTCCAACGGATCCACCTCATAAAACACAGGCAAAATGAAGTGATCCGACTTCTTCCATTGCTCGAGTATCATCTGGAGTTCAAACATGCATGCTGTCGATTTGGCGTAGTTTTTCGACAAAACGATCACGAATATCTTGGAATCCCCAATTGCTTTCTGCAACTCGGATTTGATAGGCTCACCCCTCTCGATTTCGTCGTTGTCTCTGAACGTTCGGTAACCCTTGTGCGTCAGAGCGTTGTTGAGGTGATCGGTGAACTTTTTACGAGTGTCTGGACCCCTAAAGCTCAAGAAAATGTCGTATGTAACCATGGAAGAAAGCGAGTTTCTTCTTTGCTCAGAGCTTCAGCTACGAGATGAATGAACAGGGACAATATTGAAACATTTGACAGTGAAGTCAATACTTAAAAACGAAATCAGTCTTTTGCAAACACTGTTTTTAAATACAGATATAGCAATACAATAATTTTACTAGAACGAATTGTGTATTCAGAGCATTTTTTAGTTGCACGGTATACTTAAAGAAGTGGTGGTGGCGATGCTTCACATGTTTCTTCGGTTTCTTTCTTCTCATGGTGGTCATTGAATGCGTACCCACCGGCTGGGAGGCCAGGCAAGCCGGAATGAATGGAATTTCATCTGTAGTTGCAATTTTTTCCCTCTATCTTGTGCCTCTGAACGTGTGCTTGAAAAAAAATGACCTATCTATCTCTATACTCCTATATTATTGCAGAGGCACTTTTCGTGAGGAGGACTGTTGTGGTTGCAACAAGTGGTAGGAACTGATTAGATTGTGATTCAAGTGTTGAAGTGAAGTGAGACATGTGACCTTATCATTTCACATTTACCAAATTTCATAATGAAATATCATTGAGATCCTTCCTATTATCATATCACATTTACCAAAAAGGCCGGTCCCGTTTTTTAGGTTGGGTTTCATTCCAACCCTAAAATATTTTTTCCGAATCTGTATAGGCTCGGTTATGTACATGACGACATTTTTCACCCCCAAACTAAATCGACACCCCTCTCTCTCTCTAAATGCTCTGACCTCTCATGATTCTCATCTCTCCCCATCCCATCACATCCCACCCCACCCCCGGACCTCATCGCCAATGTACACCCAGTGCAAGATCGGCACCGCCGTCGACTTCTCCGACGAGTTTGCTTTCGCCAGCGGCGAATAGAGTCGGATCCAAGTAATCTTCCAGCCTTTTGTTCACCACGTTTCTCCCTTGATCTCCTATACTGAGCTCTGGTTGACATGGTTGATGATTGAGAGTGAAGCAATGGACTACGACGAGGCATTTTTGGATTTGTCCGACAGTGGCGAAAGGGCTCGAACCGTCGGCTTGGCTCGTGATCTCCATCTCTATTTCGCCAGAAAAAAATGGCACAGTTCGTGTTCATAGAACGGGATCGTTCACCATCAATCCAGCTGTATCTTCATAAACTTGCGATGGCTTCAAAGGCCTCTGAATTCCATCAAATAAATTTCCCAAAATTCCAGGACCCAACTCCACTGACAAAGGCTTGTGTGTTCGTAGAACGATACAAATGGTCTAGTTGCTTTTCTTTTTGAAGTTTAATGGTGGAATCTAGAAAGTAGTTGTTGAATGCAAACGTATAAATTGTTGGAAGAGATCAGATTTGCGTCCCCAATTAAGTCGGAGAAAGAATCGCGAATGCACTCGGTGGGTTATGAGAACTGCATATGCGAATCGTTTATTTTAATGTATCATGAATCTATGTAAATTGTACGGTGGATTATGCAAACTGTTTATTTTAATGTGTGGTAAGGTTATGTGAACTTTGTTGTGAGTTATGAGAACTGTATATGAGAACTATTTATTTTAAAGTATGGTGAAGCTATGTGAACTATGTTGTGGGCTATGAGAACTCCATATGCGAACTGTTTATTTTAGCGTGTGGTAATGCTATGTGAACGTTGTATTTTTCTATGAGAACTGTTTTAAAGTATATGAGAACTGTGTATTTTTTATGAGAAGTGTGTATTTTTTTATGGGAAGTGCGTAATTTTTTATGAGAAGTGTGTATTTTTGTATGAGAACTGTGTATTTTTCTATAAGAAGTGTGTATTTTTCTATGAGAAATGTTTATTTTTGTATGAGAACTGTTTTAAAACATATGAGAACTGTGTATTTTCTATGAGAAGTGTGTATTTTTGTATGAGAAGTGTTTATTTTTGTATGAGAAGTGTGTATTTTTCTGTATGAGAACTGTATTTTTCATATGATAACCGTGTATTTTTCTATGAGCACTGTGTATGATAAGTATGTTTTTTTAAATGAGAACTGTGTTTTTGCTATGAGAACTGTGTATTTTTTGTATGAGAACTGTGTTTTTACTATGGCAAGTGTATATTTTTCTATGAGAAGTGTGTATTTTTCCTATGAGAAGTGTGTAATTTTCTATGAGAAATGTGTATTTTTCTATGAGAAATGTGTATTTTTCTATGAGAAGTGTTTATTTTGTATGAGAACTGTTTTAAAACATATGAGAAACTAGCGATTCATAGAGCGACTATGAAATTGGCGATTCGCATAGGATTCTCATAACTTAGTTCACAAAGCTAGTTCTCAGCAGTTCTCATAGAACTGATTATGAGACTTGGCAGTTCTCATAGCCAGTTTACATATCCAATGATATTTTTGTCCGAAATAATATGATTCAGGAATTGATTCTAAAAATATAGTTCTCATAACCTCAGTTCTCATAACCATAGTTCAGGAACAGTTCTCATAGAAATAATAATCATAGACACTTTTCATAAAGACAATTCTCATAAAAACAATTCTCATAGAAACAGTTCTCATAGAGAGTTTTCATAAAAAAGGGTATTTTTTTAATCTTATATAATTTCATATTCAATATGGATCTTGTTTAGTAGATATCGTCGAGTAGGTTTCAAAAATATATTTTTTTTAAAAAATGAATATCTACAACAAAAGATATGACTTTTTGAAATTTAAACAATGTTTTAATGGTGCACCAATGTTCATGGAGCATTGGATAATTTTTCTATACTAGATGCTCTTTAGTTCCGTGTGCTAATGCGCGTGAATGTGCATGGTTGGAATAAAAAATACAAACAATTGCGCAGGACTAAATTAAGCCCGAGCCTAATTTTTTGGGCCGACCTAAAAATTCCCCTATAATCTAACTAGCAGTAAGCCCGTGCGATGCATATTTAGGTAATTGTCATTTTCATGATTGCGTATATGCATTTCTTCTTTAATCTCTTTCTGCAGTTTTTAATACCCAACAACTTAATAGATTGGAATGATCACAATGGTTGACGAACGGATACCCCATTAGCGAAGTAGCAATAGAAACTTGCCGTGTAAAATCGTGCATCTTACGTGAAAAGAAGTTGACCTGAACATTAAAACTAACACGAACCACTCAACAAGTAATTGTCACATTCACGAATTTGTGTATACCTTTCTAACAAGAAAAACTAGAAGACCCTATTGCACCTTAGTTTTTTTTATTTTGAAAGGTGCAAAGTCTTTTAAAAGAACGAAAGATGCAATAGAGATAAAATAGGGTGGTTAACTAACGCAATGTTTAAAAAAAAAAAAAAAAAACTAACTCAATGTTTCAAATAGATACCATCAACGCACCAAATAGGCACCATCACTTGTTTTTGTTGGCTTGAGATTACCTAAGCCTATGATTAACTGGTGAGAAATTAGTGAACTCAACACACACACAAACATTTTACCAAGAAAGCGGTTTTTTCGGGGAAGGAACAGAGAGCAACAGAGGAAAGGAAGCACCGTTTTTTTTCTTTTTTTTTAAATTCAACTTCTAGAAAAGTCTTATAGCCCCATACATATATTGAACAAAGATTTGGGCTTCGGGCTAACTAAACAAAACACATAATAAAGAAAAGGCCCAACACAAAAATACAGCATGATCCAAAATATCAAGAGTTGTTTGGACAGCACATTATACCAACAGTTTTTATTTTTTAAGCTCGGGAAGAGGACATCAAGAAGGAGAGCCACATTTTCTATTTCTGTAGAGCATCTTCCTCCATCGATGGATCGACTTTGTTCGGTTGTGTTTCAAAGGTATTCTAAATGCAACACTCGGTTTCTCTATGTTTCATCAGTGTTTAATTTTGTATATATATATATATGGATTCTTTCGTTTAACGTTGTAGGACTGAATATGAGAATATTGATCCTAATAGAAATCATCTATAACAATCGAAGTAGACAAAAACGCGCACAAGGATCGATCAAACTTCAGTTTACAGAAAAGAAGAAGAACAGATAACGAAGAAGTTGAAGGAGTCAGAAACTGAATGTTATTACTGGTTCGAGTCAAATTACAATATTAATGTTCAACACTAACCTAGGTATAAATAACCCTAGAAAAAAGAATACTGATACGTACGCCTAGTAATTAAACATAAACAACCCATGAGTATAATTATTTAGGATATTTCTGGATGGAGTTAGAAGCTGTAACATTGGTTGAGGGTGAGGTGTTTGCTATCCAACTTTCTGTTGGAGGGCAGTGCTTAGTTTGTTTAGTTGTTCTGCTACTTTTTTCCTCTTTCCTCTGGTTTGATCGAGTAAGTGTGTAATTTTACTGTGTTTGAACCGCTCGATGTATCCCTTCGAGATTTAATTATATACTATGTAGACAATACATATTAACTAAGAAGCACGGATAAGGATACGGGATACGAACACGATACGGTTACTCGGATATATGATTTTTTCAAAAAGAAGGATACGATACATTGGGGGATACGTTGAATATAAAAGTAAAAAATATATATTATATATATAATTTTTAATTCTATTAATAATCAAAGTTTTTCATTACACAAGTTCACCATTTCACATGCCGAGAGAGATATATTTACTTCTAGTTATAAATAATTGTATCTATATAGTTATATATATACATACACACAACAAGAGAGTGAGAGAGAGAGAGAGAGAGAGAGAGAGAGAGAGAGAGAGAGAGAGAGAGACTTACAAGGTTGTCGAGAGAGATGAGAGACGAAAGAGAGGATATCATCCGTGTGTTTCTAGTGTCCATTGGTGGGGGAAAAAGAAAAATACAGTTCTAATTGCAATTCTAACCCATTTATTTTAAGTAATAACATATTTACCCTCGCGGGTATCCAAAATGTATCCGAACGTATTCAACATGTATTTGTGCGTATCCGAAATATATCAGAATACCAAAGAATAATTCTAAAACCAGGATACTTTAAAAAACTTATCAGATTCGTATCTAGAGAGTATTCTAGAGTATCGGTATCCGATACGGATACGATACATGATACGGATGCCAAAATAGAGTATCCGTGCTACATAGCATATTAAGAGTAAAAAATTAGAAGAAGTGGTGGCCATGGTGATGCTTCATATGTTTCCTTGCTTCTTTCACCTCATGGTGCTCATGCAACGCGTACCCACCGGCTGGAACTACAACCGTAGCTGCAATTTCTTCCTTTATCTTGTGCCTGTGAGCGTGCGCTAGATCTTTCTTTATCATGTGCTTCTCATGCTGAAATTTTCATTAGAAGAAAAATTTAAAACATGTGACATTTAAAGTGAGCAGTACTTTTTGAACAATAAGAAAAAAAAAAGATCTGGATCCTCTCCAGTCCAAAACAAGACAGTCAAGACCGCTCATTTGCTATAATGAATGGTTGAGATTTGTTTAAAAACTCTTTCACATTTGGACTGGAGAGGATTCGGAAGGAAATGGATCCTCTCCAGTCCAAACCAACAGTCCATGTGTCGACTGTCCATTGGTATAATCAATGGTTCGGATTTATTCAAAAACTCTTCAATGGAATGGATGGTCGATAAGTGGACTATCTCGTTCGTTCCAAACCATTGAATCGGAGAGGATCCAGACCGATTGCTATCCGTTCATTATTCTTTTTGCTTCCAATCTTTCAACCGATTTGTGAAATTAATACATGAAATGATCATGGAATAAATAGTTTTTGACGAACATATATTTGCTCACAAAATAGACACTATATGTATAAGCGCCCAGAAACGACAAGTATCAGATAAGTAGCGTCAGAGTCATAGAGAGACAATATACCACTGCATGCAAAAGCGCCAGCAGCAATTGAGCGAGGTGCTCGAGCGAGGTGCTGGTTATGCTTGTGGTGTTTAACCTCTCTGGTATAATCAATCGGCTTGATGTCTTCCTGAACGTGGTGGTCGTGGTGGTGGTGCTTTCCTCCCGTCATTGCGGTGGCTTCTAACAAGACAAAAACTACAATCACAACGAAGGATCTAAACTAGAAGGTTTTGATTGATGATTTGGTTGGAGGAACTCATCGGTATTGATATGTCAAACGGTATCTATTTCGGTTGAAGAAGTTAATTTTTTTATTGATTATTATACTATTGTTTTCAGTTGAAGAAAGTTATATATATACACACGCACTTGGTTCTCGAAACTGCCTAGCTTTATGTGTACTCATAATTTTCAAATCCAATGCGTGTTTTCAAAATTTCAAATCCGAGTGAGTTCTTCATCCCTAGCTAGATCGTTCATTACGTCGATCTGACTCGTTTTCGTCCCAGGTGTCATCATTGAATATGTTCGATGAGAGTGTGAATTTTGAGGGTGAAATAAGACGATTATGATAAAATTATACTCTCACATATGCGAATCGAAAACTAGTTGAAAATTCATCACTAATTATTGTGTTTTCATAATCTATAACATAACCGCGCAGAACTTGTCCAAAAATATGTTTACTAATTCTTTTGTGACCATGTCTGAGTATCAAATTTTGGGTATCATATGATGTGTCACTACTGTATTGGTAGAATAGGCCTCATTTGTCATGTCGTAGAGCACTTTCTACCAATAGAGCCGGCCCTGATTTTTTGGGGGCTTAAAGCAAAAATTAAAAATAGGGTTTCTTTTGTTGGACTATAATAAAAGATAAAAAAATAGGAGAGACCCTTATAATTAAGAATTTTTTGGAGGTTTAAAGCGATCAAAACACTTGCTTTAGCTCAAGACAGACTCTGTCTATGAATGCAATGATGACACCTCATATGGTACCTAAAATATAGTACTCAGACATGATCACAAAATCGAGGTCAAGTCCTAAAAATTCTAGTAAATATTCAAAAGTCAAGTATATATGTGACCCCACTTGTTCAGTTGGGGCCCTGGCATCGGCTAAACTAACAATAAGAATCGATAGTAGTAAGGTATGGACCATAATTTCTCCTCATATAGTACTGTATTAAATTACTCAAAACTTAGGGTGTAAGGATCATATTCATTCTAAATTAAACCTACGACATTACATACATGGATGTTAAAATCTGGTTCTGCCCCCTGTCTTTTAAGGAATTTAGACCCATTAGCATGGTGGGTTGGGTGTACAAGGTGTTATCCAAAGTGCTAGCTAACAGAATCAAATCCCTCCTACCATTAGTAATTGGAGAATCTCAAGCTGCATTTATCGGAGGTAAACAAATTTTGGACGGTGTTCTTATCGCAAATGAAGCTATCCATAGTTGGAAAACTAGCGCGTAAGGGGGGTTACTTTTGAAAATTGACTTTGAAAGGGCCTATGATTGCGTCAATTGGGGTTTTTTGTTAGATCTTCTTGCGAAAATGGGGTTCGGAGAGAAATGGTGTGGATGGATTAAGGAATGCATCTCTTCTGTCTCCATGTCGGTGTTGATCAATGGCTCACCATCCAAGGAACTTTCGATTGAGAGAGGCATCCAACAAGGTGATCCGTTATCCCCTTTCCTCTTTAATATTGTCGTTGAAGGGCTGAACATTTTATTGGAGGGAGCTAAGGATCGGAACATCATAAAAGGAGCAAGAATTGGGGTCAAAGGAGTGACGGTAACGCACCTTCAATTTGCGGATGATACCGTTATATTTTGCAATAATGATCTGGAAGAAATCTCTAACATCAAGAGAATCCTTAGATGCTTTCGACTTATGTCTGGGCTCAAAATTAATTTTTCCAAGAGTTCGTTATGTGGTATTAAAATTCCCCATCAGGATGTGATCTCCTTAGCGCAAGTTATGGGGTGTAAGGTCGAACATCTACCTATTAAATATTTGGGCTTGCCTTTGGGTGCCAATCCCAATAGACTAAAGACATGGGATCCGGTGATTGAAAAGATGGAAAAGCGTTTAAGTGTGTGGAGGGGGCGATACAACTCTTCGGGGGGCAAGTTTACCTTAATTAATTCTTCTCTGGCCAACCAACCGATCTACTTCATGTCAATTTTCAGAATGCCAATGTCAGTAGCGAAGGGGATGGAGAAAATTCAAAGAATTTTTTTTTGGGGTGATACGATCGACAAACGAAAACTCCATTTGATCAAATGGGAGGTGATTTGTAGGAAAAAGGAGAATGGGGGCCTTGGTGTGAAGAATCTGGTGATTCAAAATCTGTCCCTCCTTGCCAAATGGTGGTGGAGGTTCAACAAGGAGCCAGATTCGTTGTGGGTAAAAGTAATCAAAGGAAAGTATGATTTGGAATACAATTGCTGGCTTCCTCATATGCCGACGTCGGGTAAAACCTCGAATGTATGGAGGGATATTTGCTCTCTTGGGGAAGTCTCCTCGTGCATTGGCAATATAATCCAGGAGGGATTCAAAATCCAGGTTCGTTCTGGATTGGAGATTTCTTTTTGGAATCAGCCAGGGTTGGGGGACACGACACTTAGAGAGGACTACCCACGGCTTTACTTGATCTCTACTAAAAAAGAGGCGGCTGTTAATGCATTTTGGAGTGGTCTGGGAGATGATAGATGGAACCTAACCTTTAATCGAGAGCTACGCGAATGGGAAATTGTTCAAAGGGAGGAATTAAAGCGGAGGCTACAACCAATTTTTTTGGATGCGGACTATCGTGATTCATTGAATTGGAATTGGACCTCTGATAATAGATTCTCGGTTAAATCGGTGTACAATCAGTGGGAAAATAGTAGGCAACCCGGAAGTCTGGGATTGGAAGCCGTGTGGAAGAACATTAGCCCCCCTGAGGTGGAAATTTTCGCTTGGATGGCTATTCAATCTAAGGTAGCCACGAGATCGGTGCTTTTGGGCAGAAATTTGATTTTAGAGGGACAATCTTCTTTGTGCCCTCTTTGCTCTTTGGTCTTGGAAACTCTGCAACACTTGTTTTTGCGCTGTCTTTTTTTCGTGGGGTGTTTGGTCGCAGATTCTAGAATGGTGGCGTGTTCAATGGGTATGTCCTGAATCTCTATATAATCTTCTCAGGTGGTGGATGGATAATAGATTTCAAAACTTGGAGAAAAGATTGTGGGAAGCTACTTTCTTCGCGACCTTGTGGTCATTATGGCTGGTGCGAAACGAGCTTGTATTTAACAACGCAACTGTGACAGTTGGGGAAGTGGTTGATAAAGTAAAATTTAGAGTTGCTATGTGGGTAAAGGCAAAATACGACATTAAGGTGTATACGGTGGAGGAGTTTAACATCTTTCTGGATGGGATTAGGCTGTTAAAGGTGTAAGTCGTGCTTGTGATTTTAGGTAAGGTGTGTCTTCTTCCAATGTTCTGTTGGAAGGCGTTGTAAGGTGTATTTTCTTTTTTCTGTTCTCTGCTTGATCACGTAAGTTTTGTGTACTTACTGTGGTTGAGCCCCCTCGATGTATCCCTTCGAGTGTGATATAAATGTTTCGTTTGCCGAGAAAAAAAAAAAAAATCTGGTTCATATATTCCACTCTGTAGATAATTTTACCTCAAGAGATTATGATTTTATTGCATTTTTTTATGTGTACACGGTCAACTAATGACGATGTTAACATACAGGCCGGAGGATCCGAATTGAGAACTTTAAACATTGGATTTTCATCCCTGAGACAGTTTACACATAAACAAGGATCTTTCCTCGTATAATATTTGAAACACAATGGCTTTGTTCGTTTACCTTTTTAGTTTTAGTTTTAGTTTAGTTTTCAATCATTATCCTATTTCTTTCTCCAATCATTACCCTATTTTTTCAATTATTACTTTCTCATCTCTCTCTATCTCTCTCCAATCATTATCCCTATCTTCAATCATTACTCTATTTTTCTCTCCACCTACTAGCAAAACTAAACTAAACTAAACTCCCAACCAAACACAACCAATATAGTCTTACAAACATCACATGAAAATGTACGGAACATGATAACACCATTTTTCTCTGATAATTTAGGTTTTCGCGTGGGCCAGTTTACGCGCATCGATCTCGACTAATTATCGGGACAAGATAACACCACTTCTACTAGACCAATATCACAAAGAGCTAGAGATCTAGTAATGAAGCATAAACAACACACCAGTTTAATTATTTAGTGCAGTTGCTGATCACTGCTGAGTACGTGGATAACAATACATAACACCTTTCAAACCAAAAGAGTGAAAACTAAAAGCGCTGGTGGTGGTGCTTCATATGTTTCTTTGCTTCTTTCGCCTCATGGTGCTCATGCAATGCATAGGCTCCAGCTGCAACTGCAACTGCGGCTGCAATTCCCTCCTCTATTTTGTGCATTTGAGAGTGCGCCGGGTCTTTCTTTATCATGTGCTTCTCATGCTAAAAATTTTCATTAGAAGAAAATTCTCTAAGTATATGAGACATGAATATAAAAGTGAGCATTACTTGAACAACAGAAATAATCCAATAATAGGTAAAACAAAATACAATTTCGAGTGGTGTAGTATTACATACAATTTTTGTTCTAGATCCAGAATAGTATTTCATTAGGAATCGCAGAATCGATCCTAACTTGTAAAATTTCATTAGTGTTCTAGATGAATGGAGAAACAAATAAGAGAAAAACCAATTGTAAATAAATAATACAAATATTTTGGGGTCCCCAAAAAATAAGAAAAACTTGGGGCCCAATACAGCTGCATCTTCGGCATATGCCTAAAGTCGGCCCTGAATTGTAATTCGATCTTTTTTTCGTTCCATACTTTCAAATAAATTGTGAAATTAATCTACGTACGTAATGATCATGGTATAAATAGTTTTAGACAAACATATTTTTGCTTGCAAAAATAAATACTCCAGTTAACTTATAATCGCCAGCATATTTTGTTTTCAAGGATCAATAAAATCTTTTTGTCATTCAAAAAAAAAAAAAAAAATTAATTGCCGGCAAGCTACAAGTATGAGATAAGTAAGAGAATTATAAGAGTCTTAGAGAGAAATACCACGGCATAAGCGCCAGCAGCTATGGCAGCGAGCTCGGCGAGGTGCTCGTTATGCTTATGATGTTGAGCCTCTTTCGCATAGTCAACTAGCTGCTTGTCTTCCTGACCGTGGTGGTGCGGGTGGTGGTGGTGGTGGTGCGGGTTGTGATGGTGGTGGTGCTTCCCTCCGGTCATTGTGATGGTGCTTTCGTTCCAAGCTAGAACTAATTTAACAATGAAGATGGTAGTGTAAACAAAGGTTTTGGTTGATGATTTGGGGAAACTAATTGGTAATGCTATTTATAATACTAGTTAAGTAAGTAATCACGCGGTTACGTGTTTGTGGCGGCCTCGTTGATATGTCAGTAGTACCTTGTTTTCTACATTAATCTATATACGTTTTCCGAAGATAGCAGCAGTATTGAAATTTTATTTTTTATATATCAATTCATAACACTATGATAAAAAAAAAATTAATATAACGTTAAATTTGACTTCAAAACATTTTAATCGATAAAACAATGTGTACACACCATTTGGTCATGTACACCTAATATGCACCACCTTGTGTGAGACCCACCTTGGGGTCACACGTAAATAATCGAGGCCGTTTAATTAGTTTAACATATATGTTTTTTGACGATCCATGTATAAAATAAGCTATGTAGGATATCTTTATAGACTTAATCAATTATTCGCTCAATTGTTTGTCTGAAAATTGAGCGACTAACTGATCAAGCCCTTATTGATATCCAGCTAAGTTAATTTTTAATAGAGATTTTAAAAAAAAAATATTAAACAAATTGAAAGGCTTTGATCCTTTGTGTGGGACTCAGCTAAGTAAGAGTGTGTAGTTTAGTATTTCAAAAGGTTATATTCTTATTTATTTTTTTAGTTGGAGAAAGTCAATATTCTCCAAAATGCCCTTTCCGTATATTCATATGCTAGTGGGGTTCTTCGACGTCATCCCTAGATGTTTTCTTTGATCGGCATTGAATTGTGAAGATGTTTACATAATAAGAAAAAGAAATTATATTAACTTGGGCTGTTGAGCAAAATGATGACAACGAGTAAGAGAAAAGTTGGCAAGATGCCAACAAAAGAGTACAAAATACACCAAGCCAAAATCTTCCCTTGACACCAATAATTCCATTGTGAAGAGGTTGATATCTAACTAATCTTGATTAATTACTGCGCAAATAATCTACTTAGTGACCATTTTGACAAAATGAATGACCCGGATAATTTAAAATAGCACCGGGATGGATCCACCGTGAGATCATATGCGCGGTGCATTCGGAAAACCAAGTGCAGATGGGTCCACCGGAGATCATATGCATATCGATTTAAGTTGTGAAAGGACGGAGCTTCTCCTCATTTTCCTAAAGTGTAACCGAGAAACAACCTTGCAGCCGAGTCACTGTTGGATCCGACCGCGCAATATTCCAAACCTCGGGGGAGACTAACACAACAACCCATCGCCATGACCCCTCACTTAAATCATGGTTTGTCTCCAGGGGAAATTGAACCTTACTATGTTGCAAGCGCAAATTTGCCCTTACCATGTTGACAACCCATAGGTATTAGTACATATTTTTCATTGTTTTGTTGTTGAAATTGTCGGAAAATGATTTCTGGGGGAAAATCTTTTACCCCTTGGGCGGTAAAATGATTTACCAGAGAAAACTCGATAAATTATTTTATAATGGGTGTCCAGGCAATGGTTCTCCCATATATAGTCCCATTCAGTTGATTCCACGACCACAGGTACTTCTGTTGGAATTAATTTAGAATTGCTAATCATATTAGATACATTGTTAATAGAGATTCATGTCCTAGGTACATATATGAAGAGTCTATGTATGTTCGATGTTTGTTCATTGTACATGTATTATGTATCTTGATGTGTATGTGAATGTTCATGTATGGAGTCTAAGGGCCATTCACGGCGGCGGTGTAACGACCCGGATTTTTTGAAATTTTTTTTTAAAAGATTTACAAATTTTAT
Source organism: Rhododendron molle (assembly GCA_025413875.1). Classification (NCBI taxonomy): domain Eukaryota; kingdom Viridiplantae; phylum Streptophyta; class Magnoliopsida; order Ericales; family Ericaceae; genus Rhododendron; species Rhododendron molle. The sequence continues at coordinate 37,438,739 of CM046398.1, read as the reverse complement.
TTCCGTAAATTTTTATCTTTAATAATATCATTAAAAAGTATAATTAATGTTAATTAAATTCTTTTCCTTAATATAACTATCTATCTTATCCTATTTAATTTTATTTTTCGTTTCTTACTTTGCATGCAAGTAATTGTATGCAAGCATACTCCTACCATTCCTCCCTCTCCTACTCAATCTCGATTTCCTCCCTAACCCTAATCTCGTCCATAATCGAATCCCAATAGATAAAATCTTATTTGAATATAATTCTATCACCCTCTTCCCAATTTCACCTATAAATACCCCACCACTTCGGCCACAAATTCAACCCTACACCCTCCACCAAACAAAATTGTGAGAAAAATCGTGGCCAATTGGAACTCCAATCCATGGAGTTTTAGAGAGAGAAAGAACGAGAGAGAAAAGTGGGTTTCGTATCTACGATCAACCGAAACTCAAATTGATCGTTCCGATCTCTTCCCTCAACCCCAAGCATCTCCAAACATCATCCAATTCAAGCCCAATGTTCCCCGATCGAAGAACCCGAAGTCATCTTCTCCAAAATTCAAGTATTCGATCGAGAATCAATCCGAACCAATTCGAGGTATTATAATTCAATCCGAAGTCTCCTTTAAGTATATTTAATGTTTTTAAGCATAACCCAATAGCCCTTAGGGTCCCATGCATCAAAATCATGCGAGGAAAAAAAAAAAACAGCGTTGAAGTTCGCGGCCGTGAACTTCGGGCCACAAGAACCAGCCGCAAGATTGCGGCAAGGAGTCTAGACGCAAGGTTGACTGGTCAAACCTTGCGGTGAGAATTGTTTTGGTTCGATCTGACTTTTCGACATCCCAAACCTCGTTTTCGACCCCCGATTTATTTTTCCTAGCCTTTTAACACTTCAAAGATCATACTTTTTTAATGTCATATTTTTTTTTTATTTATCTATTTATTAAATTTTTATTCGTTATTATGTAAAAATTTACAAACTAAAAATCCTCGCGACCTTATAAACTACTTTAAAAATCTCCATACTATTTTTCCTAGACTTCTAACATATTAAAGATCATAACTTACTGATTTCATATTTTTTTTATTTTATTATCTATTTATTTTATGTTTATTTGTTTTTGATTAGAGTTACAAACGAAAAATAGTTGCGACCTTCCAAATAATGTTTTTAACATCTAAACTATTTTTCCTAGACTTCTTACATCTCAAATATATATGTTATTAAAATAATATTTTATTTACTTAATTAACTATTTATTATTATCTACGCATTGTTTCTAAATAAAAATGCTTTAAAATATTATAAAAGATGTTAATAATGCCGAATAATTTTATTTAGACTTCTTACTGTCCTAAAATGAAACTTTATTAATATCAATGTATTTTTAATTATTTAGTTATTTATTATCTATTTATCCTTCTTTTGGCATTTAACTTAATCTTTTTATTTAAAATAATCCCACGAACCTCCAAACCCAACTGTTAGCACTCGAACTTGTTATAGAGGACCTTTAGGACTCTTATTAGGGTTACGATAATTATTCTAATGCTTTTACCTAATTAATGTATTTAATTAGCATTTAATTACTTATTTAAAATTAATAAAAGCCTAGAAAAATTATTTCTAAATCTTTATTAAATAGTTCATACCTTATTAATGATTTTGTGGCCATACAAGATTAAGGGCAACGGCCCAGTCATAAAGAGTTATGTGATTACATTGCCTAATATTTGTTTTGATCCGTCTGTTATTCGTTTTTAATTATTATGTGAATGCTATTGTGTTAATACTTGATTTGAATGTTAGATTGGACCCTAGGGATATGGGGTGGTATACGAAATAGAAATCACTTAGACGATACTAAGTAATGGATAAATTGTGAAGTTCTTTCTTTCTAGAGATTGCCTGCAGGCGTGATTTTGAGATTTGATGAGATTGTGATGAGAATTGAAACTGGCGAGAGTCCAGTGGTGAATTGATAGACTGGCGAGAGTCCAGTAATGATTGTGATGATTGTGAGGTGGTTTATAAGATAGGCGAACCCTAGCAATATAACGACATGATAAGCTTACCCTTTGTTGTAGTTATTGGGATGCATACTCGGTACATAACTTAGGTGTATCTGCGACAGCAAAAGGAAGTGATCTCATGGGACGGGATATGGTTAGTGGTTGGGGAGGAAAGATTTCGCGGAGAGATCTTAGATTTCATATTAAGTTAATGGATAGCAAAGAATCAAGTTATGTGAATTATTTATGTTTTACTTTTTCGCGCCATTATTATCCTGTTTGCTTGCTAGCTGTAATGTAAGAGGGGTGGTCGGGTTGGATTATTCTACTGGATGATTTATCACTCACGGATACGTTTGTATCATGGCAAATCGTTTGCTTCGGCGATTAATTTGCTAGAGGGCACAGGATTCAATGGAGGAGATTCAACGATGATGCAGTTCGACACAGAAAGAATATCAAAAACGAAGATCGAGTATGCTTGGGATTCGTATCAAGATTAGAGTCAGCTCTGAAGTTAATGCATTTTGATTCCGTAAAACTATCGTGAGATTGTATTAGCAAAATCTTTATTTTGGAAAATCATATTTATTTAGCAAATTTTCTTGAGAAATTATTTTATTTTGCTCCCGAAAAGTCGGGCCGTTACAGGCGGCAACAGGTCGTCCACCCATGGAGGGGTTTCTTTGCAACTTAGGGACAGCAACAGGGGTTTGTTCCTCGAGTTTCGATAGCAGCGGCGAAGCGTCTTCTTTGTTGGTGGCTGATTTAGGTGCAGATGGCTGTTTGAGTGTTTTTTAGGGTTTGGGTTTGGCCCATTTTTGTTAGTGTCTTGCCAATGTTTGGGGTCTCGAGTAGCCTTAGGTTAGTTTTTTTTTTTTCGGGTGCTCTTGTCCTTTTAATCTTTGTATTATTATGGAGATTAAAAAAAATTCTTTTGCCGATACAAAAAAAAAAGAAAAAGAAAAAACAGTTAGGTCAAAGCTTAGGTAAAATACATTTCGCTACAATACTTCGGCAAGGATCTTAAGTGTTTCAATTTTCAATCTGTTTGAATCGGTGCGGAAATCTTATTTTTCTGATCATATTATTCTAGAAGAGTCATAATTAATATTTGCATTTAGGCTCTCATAATCAAGTATCTGCTATATAAGGTTCCAAATAAAGAGTAGATACTTGATTACGAGAGCCCTAGAAATAAAAAAATAATTATGATTTTTAGTATAAAATGATCAAAAAAAATAAGATCATCGTACCAATTCTAATGGATAGTGGGTTGGGCTGGGTTGAATGGAAGGATGGTGAGTTGGGCTAAATTAATCTGGACTGAAATTTTACATATAATTACTATTTTTTGTTTGTTGGAACTACACAAGGGCTACAACCCAACCTAGCCTTGTGCTAGTTCCACCCTTGATGCAACTCAAATCATTTTTTGGGATCAATTAATTACATTTTCCGTAAATATTTTTAATTTTTGGAACAGCGAACAAGAAATTTATTACTAGAGAAGGATGGATACATCGAGAATCAAAGGAAGTGAGCATACATGGGCATCATGACTACGCAAGGTATGCATCGCAACGAGATTGACATCCAAACCCTGCGACAATGATATGCCGGAGTTTTCAAAATCGGATACCAATAAGTACGAAAGGTGTTCATCTTGTTCCTTTTATCATCATCAGGGCAGGGCAAGAAATTAATGCTTGGTCCTTATAATAGAAGCTTGTTCTATGTCTAATACATGGGTGATTATCTAGTGCTCTTGGAGCATCGTCACTTAACGATCTATATATAGCTCTTTTTCATCACTGTGGGAGCTATATATATGCACTTGGCGGGAAAATCCGGTCACACAAATGTGTTGTAGAGAAGCGGTGCTCCAGGAGCAATACGTGGTATCCCATAATACATTTCATAAAGTGCGGAGTCGCTTGATATTTGTATAATTATCTTTAACGAGGAAGTATTAATTTCAACGCGGCGGTCCAAAATTAGTTGAAGTCTAAGTTCTGAAAAATGCTGGTAACAGAGAAATATTGCAAAATAACCAATAACATACTCTTACAAGAAAACAAGAACTCGATTAACATCACTGTTACTAGATTTCAATATCAAAAAAAGCTAGAGACCTAGTAATCAAGCATAAACAACCCAGACGTTTATTTATTTAGAGCAGTTACTAATCACTGCTACTCAATTATACGTAGATACTTACCAAAAAAAAAATTTTAATTACTTACCAAAAAAAATTATATGTAGATAATACATAATATCCTTTCAAAAAAAGTAAGTATTAAAAGAAGTGGTGGCCGTGGTGATGCTTCATTTGTTTCTTTGCTTCTTTCTTCTCATGGTGCTCATGCAGTGCGTATCCACCGGCTGCAACTGCAACGGTAGTTGCGATTTTCTGCTCTATCTTGTGCCTGTGAGCATGTGCTGGGTCTTTCTTTATCATGTGCTTCTCATGCTGCAATTTACATTAGAAGAAAATTCTTGAATATGAGACATGGCTATAAAAAGTGAGCACTTTTTGAACAGTTGAACAAAACTGATGATTAAGCGAAAGAAAGTAAAAAATTGAGGGGGGAAGAATTACAATTTTGTGTTCCAGAGAATAATTTCATTAGGAATTTGAACCTGTACTCATGATTTAAGAAAGGTGCCGCTATTCGCAGCTACGTATTTTCTCCCATAGCCCGCTAAAAATTTTCAACTATACTCGACAGTTAGTTACCGAAATTGAGATACATTTTCAGCACTCAATTACCGAAATATAATCTTTTTTTCAACAGCTATTTACCGAAATGTATGTATTAGCAGTTACATACCGAAGGTTGAATATATTTTCGATATGCGATTGCCGAAATATAATTTTTTTTTCAACAACTATTTACCAAAATGTTATTTATGATTTTCGACAACTACCTACCGAAATATAGCGGGCTATGGGAGAAAATATGTAGCTGCGAATAGCGCCAGCCTTAAGAAATACAATTTGGGGAAAAAATTGGAAACACGAACGTACAAGAAAATCGTTGCTTAGCAAAATGTGGGGCTCTGCAATAATTGTAATTTTTTCTCTATATATTTTTGCCCGCAACGTAACTTTTGTTGAATAACCAGTAAGCGATGGACAAGTAATCCGATAAGTAAGCGTTAGTGTTAGAGAGACATGCATACCTTGGCAAAAGCGCCAGCAGCAACAGCACCGAGCTCGGCGAGGTGCTCGTTATGCTTGTGGTGTTTAAACTCTCGCGCATAATCAATTGGCTTGTTTTCTTCCTGAACGTGGCGGTGGTGGTGCTTTCCTCCAGTCATTGTGGTGGTGCTTAGTAACTAGAAAAAAGTACAATCACAACAAATTAAGGATCTAAACAATGATGAAGATGGAAGTATAAACTAAGGTTTTGATTGATGATATGGAGAAGAGAAACTAAAGGGTATTGCTATTTATAATACTAAGTGATCTTAGGGCAGAGAACTCCTTCATCACGCGGGTCAAATAGGATGTATTAATAGTTTTCAGTTCTAGAAGTTATTTCTTTATTTGAGATTACACAATAGTCTTCAGTTGAAGAAGGTTGATATTTTGGTTCTCGAAAATGCCCTTTCCGTATGGATTAAGTTTTACTACAAACCGTGTATTCAAATCAAAGTGGGTCCTTCATCCCTTACATCATTACGCCGCGTTTTAATATGAAGTATGAACGGACGATGAAATCGGTGGCCATCGGACAACTACAGTTGCACACATCTTATCTTATCTTATGGTTTTGACCAGGTGGCTATACCAGACCATAATGCTATTTTATTTTATTTTCTTTTCCAATTTTCCCCTTTTGTTTTTTTCTTTTTTTGATTTTACTGCTTAACAAGAATTGAAAGAACAAAAATACAAAGATTGCCCAAAACCCAAGTCAATGATTGGTACCCCTATTGCTAGGGGCCGGGTGCACTCCGCAATGAGGAGAGTGGTACGCAAGAGCTACCCGTCAGAACGTAGCCAAAACGGCTACACAACTGGGTCGTCCGAATAAACAGGATCGACCAAAATCTCATCAGGTTCACCTACTTCAACAAATTCCAAAAATGGCTTAAGACGCTGCCCATTAACTTTGAAAATATTGTTATTCTTAGGGTCACAACATCTATTGAACCATTTAGATAAACTTTATGCACAACATAGGGACCGTCCCACCGGGACCTCAACTTACCAAGAAACAAATGGAGACGCGAATTATACAATAACACTTTTTGACCAACATTAAAGGTTTTGCGCTGAATATTCCTATCATGATACGCCTTAACTTTAGCCTTATAAATACTCGCATTCTCATACGCGTCATTCCTAATCTCCTCGAGCTCACACAACTGGAGCTTCCTATGGGCACCCGCCTCAGGTAACCACGCGTTTAGCGTCTTAATGGCCCAATAGGCCTTATGTTCCATCTCAACAGGCAAGTGGCAGGCCTTACCGTAAACGAGCCGGTAGGGTGAAGCACCCAACACGGTCTTGTAAGCAGTACGGTAAGCCCACAAGGCATCGGTCAACCGAAGTGACCAATGCTTACTATTCGGGTTCACGGTCTTCTCAAGAATCCCCTTAATCTCACGATTCGCTACCTCAGCTTGACCGTTAGTTTGAGGGTGATAAGCTGTAAACACCTTGTGAGAGATGCCATACTTGCTCATTAACGCCCCAAAGGACCTATTGCAAAAATGCGTGCCTTGGTCAGAGATAATGGCACGTGGCATGCCAAACCTCGACAAAATGTTAGTTCGCAAAAACTCAAGCACGACCTTGGAATCACTGGTCCTAGTGGGGATTGCTTCCACCCACTTCGATACATAATCCACCGCCAGGAGGATGTACTCAAACCCATGTGACACCAAAAACGGGCCCATGAAATCAATCCCCCAACAATCAAAAACTTCTATCACAAAAATATTCTGGAGGGGCATCATATCCCGCGGGCCAATCTTGCCCAATTTTTGGCACCGATCACACGACTTGTAAAAGACGTACGCATTCTTAAAAAGATTCGGCCAAAAGAAACCACACTCACTGACCTTAGCGGCGGTCTTCTTTGTGGAGAAATGACCTCCACATGCCTCGGTATGACAAAACTCTAAAATTCCCCTTTGATCAGTTTCGGGGACACATCGGCGCACAATCTGGTCCGCGCAATACTTGAACACATATGGATCATCGTAAATATATTGCCGGACCTCTCTCAAAAATCGCTGCTTCTCAGCTGTAGACCAATGAGGTGGAATCTGCCCAGTCACCAAATAATTGGCGATATCTGCAAACCATAGGCACGTATTAGCAGCAAACAACTGCTCGTCAGGGAAAGTATCCACAATGGGGAGATGAGAGGTGGGGTCCTCAAACTCCAGACGAGACAGGTGGTGGGCCACTACATTCTCAACCCCTTTCTTATCCTTAATCAAGAGGAGGAATTCTTGCAGCAAAAGAATCCACCGGATAAGGCGATCCTTCGCATCCTGCTTGGTCATCAGATACTTCAAGGCCGCATGATCGGTATACACCACATTCTGCTAACCCACCAAGTAGGACCGAAACTTGTCTAAGACAAACACCACTGCGAGCAATTCCTTCTCTGTAGTGGTGTAGTTCATTTGTGCCTCGTTCAGCGTCTTGCTCTCATAGTACACGACGCAGGGATCTTTCAGTCGCCGTTGCCCTAAAACTGCCCCGACTGCATAGTCGGAAGCATCACACATCAACTTAAAGGGCAAACCCCAATCCGGAGGCTGCACGATCGGCGAAGTAGTGAGACTCCGCTTCAACGTCTTAAACGCCTCCTCACACGCCTTAGTCCACACGAAGGGCGTGTCTTTGGACAACAAATGACACAACGGCCGGGAGATAGCACTGAAATCCTTAATGAAACGCCGATAGAAACCGGCGTGACCGAGGAAATACCGAATGTCTTTTACAGACTTTGGAGTGGGAAGATTTGCGATCAAATCAATTTTCGCCTTGTCCACCTCAATACCCTTGGATGAGACAATGTGTCCCAACACAATTCCTTGGGTCACCATGAAGTGGCACTTCTCCCAGTTAAGCACAAGATGCTTCTCCTCGCACCGTTGCAAGACTTTTCCTAAGTTCTCGAGGCATCCGTCAAACGAATCTCCAAAAATTGAAAAGTCATCCATAAACACCTCCATGATCTTCTCTACCATGTCGCTAAAAATTCCCATCATGCACCTTGAAAAGGTTTCGGGAGCATTGCACAAGCCAAACGGCATGCGACGGTAGGCAAACGTTCCGTAAGGAAACGTGAAGGTGGTCTTCTCCTGATCCTCCATGGCTACCTCAATCTGATTGTAGCCAGACTACCCATCCAGGAAGCAATAGAAAGCCCGGCTAGCCACCCTCTCCAGAATTTGATCAATGAATGGGAGAGGGAAGTGGTCTTTTCGGGTGCTCGCATTAAGCTTCCGATAATTTATGCAAACTCGCCACTCGGTTTGAACACGGGTCGGCACTAACTCGCCCTCACCGTTCCTCACAACGGTCACTCCAGCCTTCTTAGGCACCACTTGCACTGGGCTCACCCACTCACTATGGGCTATCGGGTAAATAATACCCGCATTTAAGAGTTTCAGCACCTCAGCCCGAACCACCTCTTTCATATTGGGGTTCAAACGACGCTGAGGTTGCCTAGAAGGCTTCACATCCTCATCAAGTAAAATGCGGTGTGTACACACCGTTGGACTAATACCTCGTAAATCCGCTATTGTCCAGTCTATCGCGCCTATGTGCTCTCTCAGCAAAGCAAGCAACTCAGCCTCCTGATCCACCTCAAGAGATTAGGAGATCACAACCGGAAAGGTATCATCGGCCTTAAGGAAGGCATACTTAAGCGTATCCAGCAGAGGCTTTAACTCTGGTTTAGGCGGTTGGACAGACGACGGGAGAGCTTTAGAAAGTGGGGCGCCTAGCGGCTCAGGAACTGGGTTCCAAGCGACGCCACACACATCCTCCACTGCAAGCATCTCCACTAAACTCCCTACCTCTGGAGAAACTAAAAATGACGCCTCTTCGGCGGTTAAGGCTATCTTCAGAGGATCCTTGTACAATACACTATCGACATGCTCTTGCACTAGCGTGTCGATCAGACTCACCTCATACACCTCCTCATCATCCTCGACCCGACTATCCACATTGAAAACATTCACCTCCATTTTCAAGTCCCCAAATGATAGTTGGATTTGTCCAGTTTTACAATTCATGACAGCACTGGAGGTGGCTAGAAAAGGACGACCGAGGATGATAGGAGTCTTCTCAAAGACCTCCGGTACTGGGCATGTATCCAGGACAATGAAGTCGATTGGAAAAAGAAACTCGCCCATTTGAATTAGAACATCTTCCACCACCCCCTTTGGAATTCTCACACTCCGGTCAGCCAACTGTAGCGTGACCGGTGTGGCTCTCAAATCGCCTAAACCTAGCTTTAAATATACCGAATAAGGGAGCAAATTGACACTCGCTCCTAAATCCAGCAAAGCCTTATCAAATTTCTGGCTCGCGATAGCTATAGGGATGGTGGGACAACCAGGGTCCTTGATTTCAACCTGGAGAATGGAGCTCACTTGCTCCGTCAGAAGCACTTTGTCCTGACTCTTGGTTTTCCGCTTTGACGTGTAGAGGTCCTTCAAGACCTTTGCAAACTGAGGGATTGCGTCAATGGCTTCCATTAAAGAGATAGGAAACTGAACTTTCTTGAATAACTCAAGCATTTGAAAGTTCACATTGACCTTAGATTTCGTCACCAAGCGATTTGGATATGGAGCAACGGGTGGCGACGGAGTTGTGGGGTCTGCAGGTGCAGGCACCCCCACTTCAGAAGACTCTGTCTCTTTCTCTTCCTTAGGGACACTTCCCAAGTCTGGAATGACTACTGGTGCAGCTACCGGCACCGGGGGTGGCACCGATTTTTGCTTGTGCGGTAAGTCTTTGTTGATCACCTTCCCACTTCTGAGAGTGGTGATCGCCTTAGCTTCTTCCAGATTGAGATTCAGATTACTTGGGCCAGAAGAATCGCCCACATAATGAGTACCGGTGGCATTGACTTGAAGTTGAAAAGGGAACTTTCCCTTCTCCTGCTGAACTTGTCCAACTGCCGTCGTCAACTGGGTCAATTGGGTCCTAATGTCACCAATGGCCTGCTTAGTCTGCTTAGTAAAGCTAATCTGAGACTGCATGAGAGCTTTCATCATCTCATCGGTCTGCTTATCCCGCGGGGGATAGTTAATACCAGGGGGTGGTCCATAAGATGAAGGACCAAACCCCTGTTGCTGCTGAGGCGGGTAACGGAACTGAGTCATTTGGCCTTGAGGAGGCCGGAATGACTGGACCTATTGCTGAGGTGGTGCCTGGGGTTGCATCGGGGCTTTTTGATCCCTCCAACTCAGAAGTGGGTTATGGGCCCATCCTGGATTGTAGGTATTAGAATACGGGTCCCAACGCTAGTTAATTGCGTTCACCTCAGCCTGATTACTATGATTAACGTCCTTAACAATGGGAAACGCAGGGCAAGCAGTGACTAAATGCCCTGGACACTCACATAAAGCGCATATCTCCTCAACTCTCACCTCATCATCTGATGGACTTGCTTCAGCTTCAAGTCCTCTAACGATTTAGCCATTTTGTCCAGCTGAGACTGGACATTGTACTCTCGCACACTTGAAGGAAAAATGCCAGACCCATTGGATCCCTGTGTAGCCATGGCCCTATTACCGAGATCGGAAGGTTCCCAACTCCGGTGTTTCTCGGCCAATTCATCGAGAAAATCCCACGCTTCTTCTGGGGACTGATCTAAAAAGTCCTTCTCCATACAGAAGTACTCTATCTGTTGGGCCGTCACAACATTCAGACTCAAATAGAAAAATGACACCAACTGGTGTTTCGCGAACCCATGATGTGGCAAGGACAACAGCAAGTCCTTGAAAATGACTCGCCCTCTTTCTGCTTATAAGATTGAATTGGGTGAGTCAGGTGTTTCAATTTACTCTTCGAGAAATATTTCTTGTAAAATAGATCTCGGACAGCAGCCCACGTCGTGAGAGACTCGGGTTTCTGCATCCGCAGCCACTTATCCGCATTATCCCTAAGCGAAGATGGAAAAAGCTTAAGGCAAGCATTCTCCCATTGAGCATTGGTGGCAAGGGTGCAAACCAACCGCTCAAAGCAACGGATATGATCATACGGATCCTCATTCTCCTTCCCATAGAATAAGGGAAGGGCATTATGCGTACCAGGCTTAATGGTGAAAGCATTACGTGCCTCCACTGTCTCAGTTGGCAGAACTATTGGACCAAGAGGGGTGGTCCTCTCAGGATGCATGTGTGCACGCATCGACATCGGTGGCTCTGCCATTGGTGGCTCGATTATTAAATCAACGAAAAGGCCACCAATATCAAATGACTCACCACAAAATGACTCTTCCTCCACGACTACTCTCGTCTCTCTCTCAATGGCTACGAGACGTCTCGTATTGTCTCGATAGTACTTAGGCTTTAGAGGTGAAAGCTTTCCTACGATGGATGATTGCTTACCTCTACCTATGTTGACTCGAAACAATTAAAAAGACCAAAAAGAAACAGAAATAAAGACAACTACCCGAATTCTTAACACACGTTACCGTCCCCGACAACGGCGCCAAAAATGCTTGACCGATTTCCTAGTCCTAAATTAATGGGTTGCCCCAAGCGTAGGGTGGAGACCGACGTAGCACAATATCCGGTAAGTCCGGAGTCGAATCCACAGAGATAGAAACGTGAGCTAACTAAAAACTCGGGTTGTTATTGTTTAAATTGGCTCTTAGGTAGCCACCCCTTGTTGGTTTGATTGAGAGATTAACTAAAAGAAAGAAATTTGTTTGTTTTCTTTAAATAATTAAAAAGAGGTACGGTTGTAGGGTTCTTAGCGCTCGTAATCAGTCCGGATTAACCTGCTCCATTCGATGTTCTTAAAACGTTCAATTTAAGATTGAAAAAGATACCCTGCAAGATGCGAGACCCTATGGTCGCCGTATACCCATGCGCAGCGGAGAGTGAGTTTTGGACCCTCATTCCCCCGTTCACATGGGCTCCGACAATGCCCGGGGTCGTCCACGGGATGTATTTTTCCAATCTTAAATCGTTTTTCATTATTTGAAATTAGGAACAGAATCCGAACCGGTCATGACGTGCTAATCACCCCGCAACCCTACCTATACGACTACTCACTCATTGTTACGGAAGAAATAAAAGAAATCCTTAATTGCATCATGCTTCTATAGTCTTAGAATGGAAATCGAACACAAGATAACAACCAAACGAATTCCAACGAACAACTTTTATAAAGAACAGAAATTAAAACAAATTACCGGAACGCAAGTACTTGAATAAAACTTCGAAACTTCAATGGAGAAGCTCTGAAAGAAAAAAGGTTGTAAGTAAAAGCTGCTAAAGTATAAAAAACGTAACCTAATAAACTAAGACTGTTAAGTATTTATACTAATCCTACCCCATAGCAAAGTAATTCCAAAATACAAACGGACAAAGGGAATTTCGAAGCTGACGGACGCGTATCAATACCGACAAAAGCTGCATTGATACGCTTATGCTAACAAAAGCATCGATACTAACAAGCACTGTATTGATACAAATTCTCCTGGACCAATTTTAACTCATCCGTATTGATACTAACATTCCTAGTATCAATACGCGTTCTTTTCGTAAAAATCCAAGCCCTTTCATGCTCGCCTCGATTGAATTCTCTTGCCACGCACGCACGTCCAATGATTCCCACACCTCGCCAACCATGCTTGGCGACAAAACCGCCTTATTTCCTGAAATTAACCAAGAACACAAAAACCAAGAAAAAAACGGAATCAAGTGGAAAAATGAGATAAACTGCGTATCTAATGCGCTATCATGCCCTATCAAGGCGCTAATATATGTAATATCATGCGCCTATCATCTATCATGCAACTCATGCATGCAACTTTTCACAAGAAAATTACATCAAGATTAAGATAATCCTTCTGATTGGAGTGAATTACAGTCATCCAGATGAATGCTGGATGGTCAATTGGTTCCCGCGTTTTTTTTTGTCAGCATGCATGCTAGGTAACTTTCATTAATAAAAAGAGTATAACCTTCCTTCAAAGAAGATGGTTATCGTTTTATGGATTTGGTTCTCTCCTTATTTCAAATTTTTAACTCAAAGTGTTCAAAATAGTTTGCGCGCAATTGGACTCATTTTTGTGAGACCAATTTCGAAGTCCACAGAGGGATCTGCAATTGAAGTCGGAACAAAATTTTGTATGTATTAAGCCTATAAGAGTTGATGACACCATCAAACTTGAAGTCGATAAATTCAGCTAGCCTACATTACATCGACTTTAAGTTTTGTTCATACAAAAATTTTACCCAAAGCGAGTTATGGATTCAACACATTTTTTATTTGCAGGGTCTCAACACACAAAGAAAGGGCCGGAAGATCTGAAATGAGAACTGAAAACACTAACATAAACAAATATACTCCAATATACTGTGAAACAAAACATACTCTTTAGAAACATCACTATTACTAGATCTCAATATCACAAAAAGCTGGAGACCTAGTAATCAAGAATAAAACAACGCACGCAGGCGTTTATTTATTTATAGCAATTGCTGAATATCACTGCTAATCAATTTCGTAAATAATAAATAATATCGATCCTTACAAAAAAGTAGGTATTAAAAGAAGTGGTGGCCATGGTGATGCTTCATTTGTTTCTTTGCTTCTTTCTTCTCGTGGTGCTCATGCAATGCGTACCCACCGGCTGCAACTGCGACTGTAGTTGCGATTCTCTCTTCTACCTTGTGCCTGTGGGCGTGTGCTGGGTCTTTCTTTATCATGTGCTTCTCATGCTGAAATTTACATCCAAAGCAAATTTTCAAATATGAGACATGGCTATAACAAGTGAGCACTGATTGACCAATTGAGAAAGAAGAAGAAGAATAACTGAGTAAAAGAAAATACGAAATTGGTTTAGAGAGACGTACCACGGCAAAAGCGCCGGCAGCAATGGCACCGAGCTCGGCAAGGTGCTCGTTATGCTTTTGGTGTTTAACCTCTTTCGCATAGTCAATTGGCTTGCTGTCTTCCTGAACTTGGTGGCCGTGGTGGTGGTGGTGCTTCCCTCCGGTCATTGTGGTGGTTCTCACAAGAAATCACAACAAAGGATCTTAAAAATATTGATGAAGATGGTATAGTATAAACTTATAAGGTTTTCGATTGATGATTTGGAGAGAGACTCATCGGTATTGGTATTTATAAGCCATTTTAGGGCAAAGACTCTGTCATCACACGGTTCCGTGTTGATATGTCGAGTTTCAGAAACTCCTAAAATATGGATTTTTCAGTTGCAAAGTAGGTAACTTTTTTTATTTGACTGTAATTGTTTAATTTCAGCCGAAGAAAGTTGATATCTGTAGATTAAGTTTAACTGCACGCGGTACGTTCAAATCCAACTATATTTCCAAGTGGGTTGCGGAGTTGTAATACTACAATGCAAGATAATGAAATCAGTCAGACAACGATAAACCTGACCCCAAGAAGTTTGCCTTAACTGGTATGAAAAAGCTATAAATGTCTGTCCTGCATGAGATTACATATTCAAATATCACGGACGTTAAATATTTCAAACTTGGTTAATTGCCTGGTCATTAAGTTGGGGGCGCCAAATTAATTGAGGTGCTTGGCTGAACATTGGTTATTAGGGAAAGAAAATGAGGCTCCGTTCCGCAACGCGAAATAAGTACTTCTTTTTTAAAAAAGCAATTTCACGCTAAAAAACAATAGGTTTATTGAAATATAAAAATATAAAATATGGATCTGATTTGAAAGATCTCACGCTGCCAAAAAAATTGAAAAGTTATTTTTCATTTATATTATTTTTAAATTTAAAAATGTGAAATAAGTACTTATTTTTTAAGAAGGTGTTTTGGAACGGAACCTTAAGTCCGACAATGACAAATACAGAAATCGCCTTTTGGTTCTTTCAATCGCAGAGAAGATGACGCTTCTTTTTTTCTTTTTTTTTTGTTTAAAATTGAACGGTGTAGAAGAGTCCATGTGGGGTTCACCCTATTTTGGATCGGACTCGTTTTCTAGCATGGTTTGCGGAGTTGACTATTAGATTTGTACCCAAAATAAAATCGGGCGGACAACTACATGTACATCTGTCCGATTAAATTCCTTTTAGGACAAATATATCTCGACCATGAAGGTACTGATTTCTAACTGAATTGACATTTGTGCAAATAACTACCCAACGATCATTTTAATTTCTACAAAAATGAATGACACGCGTGCATGCGTTTTGCAAAACCAAAGGCAGATAAACTAAAGATTTATTCGGTTAAATAAGTCAAATGGCTTATTTTTTTTTATCTTGATTTAAATTTTTTTCGCATTTGTTAGTTTTTCGTTAATTTTTTGAGAATTATTACTTCGTCGTAATGAGAGGAATCTACAAAAATAAAAAATTACAATCTAAATCTAATTTTTTTGAATAAAGACGAAAAAATTGGCTTATTGACTTATTTTTATCTTTATTCAAAAAAATTAGGCCTCGATCGTAATTTTTTACTTTTTAGATTCCTCTCGTCATGACGAAGTAATAAAATCGACAAAAAACTGACAAATAGGAAAAAAAATTTGAATAAGGACAGAAAAATAAACCACTTGACTTATTTAAGTCCAGTGTCCAATAAACGGGATAATAAACAAGCCTTAAAGGATAAAAACTTATTTACGGAGTCTCCGTAAATAAAATTTACGGTGCTCAGTCTCGTATTTCCAAACTATTACTGGTCAGAAATATTTACTACCGGCAGTCAAAGTTTAGAAACGCATCTCAAATCATTAATTGCCGAAACAAACGATTATTATTGCGCGGAGCCGTGAATAAGTTTCTCTCTACGATTTCGTTTTTCATCCAATATTTTTGGACTGATTATCTCCAAGGGGAGATGCCAAATCTGAGCCGGAGTTTGTAACGATAATAATTGACACTAGTTTGCAATCCAATCCATATGCCTTCTATAAAGCCAAAAATGACGTGGAATGATGTGACTTTGAAGAAAGGTGAAAACATGTCAATTTCGCATTACTCCTCAACCACAGCTTCCGTCTTCTTTCCTTCTCCCCCTCCATCTACAAATTAACCAGAGCTTTGAATAAAACAAAATTATCCAGAGCAACGGAACAGAGGAGTGGGACAGAGGGATCCCACGCCCCACAAATGCATGCAAGTTTTGTTTAGCACTCCATCCGAAAGATAATAATCAAGATTGAGATTATTCTTTTGATTGGTGTGAACAATCAGAAAACGGGGTGCATGTTGGCCAATCTAGTTCGTCCATGCTCGGCAATGGACGGTTCAGATTTCATCTCGACTGAATAGCTGAGATCTGCTCGACGATCAACCAGATGAATTATAGGCTCCCTAATATGCCAACAGTTTTTGCTTTCTTTATTGCAATTTTTTCTGGTAACTCATGGTATCCTAGTCAACTTACGGGGAATTGGACTCGTCTTTGCAAGACCGATTTCACTATCCATAGTGGGATTCCCAAAGCCGAGACAAAATCCATATGGATTAATCCCATAAGAGTTAATAGCATATATACATACAAGAGGTTTCGAATAAGAGACCAAGTGAGAAGAAAATTCTTAAATTTCAAATTTCAACCACTAACCAACCCTCGAGGTTTAATTTTCCTTATTTCTATTTTAGTGACGAGTTACACACACCCATGGAAATAATTTTGGACTCCACCCATTAAAAATTCTTGCTCCGCCTCTGTATATGCGAGATCCATAACATTACATGCGTAATTATGCTGTGTAGTTGGGAGGCCATGGTACGTAGCATCACATGACATTATTTCAAGACCAACCTATAAATTTCGCGGTAAGTAAAAAGTACTAGCTAGTTTAATTGGCAATGGATATATACATGGCCAACTAACGCGGCTAAGAAAGCATATATATGCGTAAAATACTTCATATTACTGATTAATACATCTCTCAAACTTCAAGGGGCAAGTTATTCGCAATCACAAATTTTCTAAACGTAGTCTGTTTTACAATGCATGTTACTTGACCGATTTCCGAACTCTAAACTATGGGTGTCCCAAGCGCAAATCTAGTACTGGTGTAGCATAATAAATCCGGTAAGACTGGAGTCGAATCCACAAAGACGGTGAAGTGTGCTGATTAAAACTCGGATTGTTGCTGTTTAAACTGGCTCTTAGGTAGCCACCCCTTGTTAGTTTGATTGAGAGATTAACTAAAACAAAGAAATTTGTTTGTTTTCTTTAAATAATTAAAAAGAGGTACGATTGTAGGATTCTTAGCACTTGTAACCAGTCCGGATTAACCTGCTCCATTCGATGTTCTTAAAACGTTCAATTTTAGATTGAAAAAGATACCCCGCAAGATGCGAGACCCTATGGTCGCCGTATATCCATGCGCAGCGGAGAATGAGTTTTGGACCCCCATTCCCCCGTTCACATGGGCTCCGACAATGCCCGGGTTCGTCCACAGGAAGTATTTTTCCAATCTTAAATCGTTTTTCATTGTTTGAAATTAGGAACAGTCTCCGAACTGGTCACGGTGTGCTAATCACCCCGCAACCCTACCTATATGACTACTCAATCATTGATATGAAAGAAATAAAAGAAACCCTAGATTGCATCATGCTTCTATTACTGGAAAAAGAAAAATAAACGAGAGATACCAACTAATTGAATACCAACGAACAACTTTAATTAAGAACAAAAATTGAAACGAGTTACCGGAAGGTGTGTTCTTGAACAAAACTTGAAAACTTCAAAAAAAAAGAACTCTGGAAGAAAAGAACGTAAGAAAAAGCTGCTACGTAATGTTCCAACCCTAAAAACGAAGTCCAATGAGGTATTTATATTAAACCCCAATTATTTGGAATAAAAGAAAGGAAAACAAACGACGAAGACCAAAAATCCCGTTGAAACCCAATTATTTCGTCGTGGCCGTCCGTATGGATACCCATGAGATGGGTGTATGGATACCCATGTCACTGTTCAGATTTGGAATGGTTAAATTGTAGGCTGGGCTCCTCGGTATGGATACAGGAAAGGGAAGTATTTTGGAATGGTTAAATTGTAGGCTGGGCTCCTCGGTATGGCGGTATGGATACAGGAAAGGGAAGTATTTTGGAATGGTTAAATTGTAGGCTGGGCTCCTCGGTATATGGATACCCATGTAAGTGTTGACCCCTGGTTTGGTCGGGAAGTATGGATACCAATGTAACTGAAAGGCCCCTGGTTTGGTCTTGACCACCATTGTATGGATACCCATGTAACTGAAAGGCCCCTGGTTTGGTCCTGACCACCATTGTATGGATACCGGGCATTTTAGTATCCAAACCGCATTGCCATAGTGGCCAGCTTGTGAGGCTTGAATGAGACTTGGCCACCCGACGATCAACCAACGCTTTGACACCCCGGCAATGTATGAACCGGCCTCGAGATCATGCTTTCTAACCTTGGCGCTAAAACCGCCTTATTACCTGTGAAAATAACAAAAACACAAAACAAAGGAAAAGCACGGCATCAAGTGGAAAATGGAATAAAACGCGTCTCTAATGCGCTAATTCGTCCTACTTAGGCGCTCATATCCAAGATATCACGCGCCTATCACATGTGCACTGTTCATCATGTGTAAAATAGGCTACGTTCAGAAAATTTGTGGTTGCAAATAGCTTGCCCCAATCCTAGAAACAAGCATTATATGGGTTTCGCCACAAAATCCAAATCTTCAAATTAATCATATATTTTTTGGTAAACAAATTAATCATTATTATCACCAATGCTAATCCGCCTAGTTTTGGGATCTGTGCTTTAAGCCAGTCTAAATCTCTACTTTATGTACAGTTTAATTCACAACGATTAGATTTTTCTACATCACCGCAGACGGAACGAAACGAAAATCTTAGAACACCCACCCCCTATGTGAGATCCATCACATTAATTGTATGATTGTCATACGGTAAGTAGAACCCCCACATGACATTATTCCAAGACCATCCAACAAATAAATTTGGCTCTTCTATAAGCCAGTCTTATGCGGTAAGTAAAAAGTACTTCTACCTAGTTCAATTGGTAATGCATACATGGCAACCTAACGCGGCTAAGAAATCATATTCGTAAAATACAGCAAAATTACTAACAAAACATTTCTCAAACTTGAATCTTTCTGGAACAAGCATTATATGGGTTTCTCCACTTTTAAGCATTTTAATTTGGGACACGGCTTCTTGGCAGTTTGCCAAGAAACGTCACCCAGTGCAATTGGGTCTTTTCTAGCCACATGTCCGACCTAGTTTTAATGGCTGGTTCTGTCTATATTATTTTGTAGATCTTGTCTTAACGCAATTATGTTTAATGGATAGTTTGTGAGTATAGAATCGAATCTGGAATTGAGTTAGTTCGATCCAGTTTGTGTATGTAGAATATCATTTTGATTTGTTTTTAAAAAAGATTGGACAAAAGTACCCCAATAAATAATGGAGTCGGATCCTATCCAGTCCGTTCGGACCAATTTTGACCAATTTTTTTGCATCCGAGCCGTACAAAAGTGTTATGGACAATCCTAATTTATTCAAGAGTGTTTTAAATAATAATAATAAAAATGTATCCGAACAAATCTGGACCGTCGACGGCTCGGATGCGAAAATTGAACCAAACTAATCCGAACAGATTGGACACGATCCTCCCTCGTAAATAACTGACGGAAAACTGCGGCGGAAAAGCTGGTTAAATGGAGACACCAACCATATCCTTTTACCTGCCTGCCGCAATGGATATGGCATTCAATTCATGAAAGTGAAATAAAGATTTTAATAATTCAGTATTTTGTCAGCTAGCTTACACAGACTTTAACTAATACCTAATGCGTTCAAATGAAAACCTCGACAAATTATAAATCGATATGACTTCCATGAGTTCCATCTAAAAAAAAATCTCAAGTCTACAGAATGAGAATTTAAAAATAATACATTTCCGTCAATAAAAATTTGATTTTTAAGTCTAAAAAATGACTTTTTGTCCCATATATTTATGTTCCAAAGGACGCGCTTCTCCACATAAATGTAATTATTCAATTCCTCCGGAACATCGTCATGTGATGCCGGAACTTTTTCAATTCATCAATTCTCTTAAATTAAACATCGACACATAATGCCTGAACCTCTTCGTAATCACACTATGACAATAATATGAAACTCATATACCTAGTCATTAATCTCGCATAATGTGTTGTTGTGAGGGGATTGGAATGGCAGTGCCCTTAAGCACCCAACAATTTTTCCTTGCTTTATTTTTCCCCCTAATTTTATAGTGTTGTAGTCCAAAGTTGCGTTCATCCCCATCATGTTGATCTGTCTCGTTCTCTAGCAGGGTTTGCTATTTGACAAATTTCTAGTCCATAAATAACAGGTTGCCTCAAGCGCAGGGCTGAAATCGGCGTACCACAATATTTGGTAAAATTGGAGTCGAATCTATAGAGACGGTGATGTGTGTTGATAAAAAACTCGGGTTATTACATTTTAAACTGGCTCTTAGGTAGCTAAGCCTTGTATTCGATTGTTGAGATGACAAAACTTCAGAAATTGATTGGTTTTTTAAATAATAAAAAAGGTGATATGATCGTAAGGTTCAAATCACTCGCAACCAGTCTCGGATATATCTGATCTATTCGGTGTTCTTGAAAACGTTTGACTTTAGAGAGAAAAAGCTACATACCCCAAAAGATGTGAATCTTTATGGTCGCCGTTTACCCATGCACGACGGAGAACAAGTTTTCGTCCCCTGTTCTTCACTCACATGGGCTCCGACAATACCCAGGTTCGTCTAACGGAAGTACTTTAATAACCTAAAATTGCCTTTTCTTTTTTATTTCAAAAGAGGAGGAGAATGTGTTAGACCTGGCCACGATGTGGTAATCACCCCGCGACCTTACCTATACGACTACTCACTCATCATTAAACACGACACAAAAGGAAACCTAATTTAAAACATGCTTTTGAAAACGAAATAATTAAAAGATATAAGTTCAACGAGTACCAATGAACAACTTTAATCAATAACAAAAATCCATATGAGTTACCGAAGTGCAAGTACTTGAACAAAATGCAAGAAACCCTCGGCAGCCTAACGGCGTAGAGAAAGCTTAACTTCCCGAATGCTAGAAAACTTCAACTAGCTCTCAGGTGAATTGAACGAAAGTTCTGAACTAATTGAAAAGTAGAGAGGTAAAGGGTTTATATAGGGTGAATTTGCGGATGAAAAACGTTGAGTTTTCGATGTGGGATTGCGGAAAAATACAAGAAACATGAAAATTCGCGGAGGAAAAACCTTGGCTCAAAATCCCCCTTATTTCCTGCGAAACTAACAAAGACACAAAAACAAAATAAAGCACGGCATTAAACGGAAAATGAGATAAAACGCACCTCTAATGCGCTAACTGGCCCTACTTAAGCACTTATATCTACGATATTGCGCGCCTATTATTTGCCGAGTTGACAATGGAGTATTTTAGAAGTCTACAAAATGACATCGGTTGGACAAAACAGTTATCCAATTAATTATATTCAAGACAAATGTGCATCGATCATGAAGCTCGGTGGGCCTACTTTTGCTCTAGGTGCCTTTGAGTCTGCGACTGGTGCATGTGCTCGCGTCTATAAGTTTTGATAATTTAGGCTCACTTCTTTATTTTTGTGTTGAAAATTGTAGACTGTAATACTTTCAGGCTTTTGATATGAGATGGAATTAATTCCTCTTCAAAAAAGAAGAAGATGATTATTGTTTCACAGAGTTTGTTTGTTTGTTTTTTTTTTCAAATTTTTTTAATATCTCACGTTGTCTTAATTAACTTACGCACAATTGAACTCATTTTTGCGGGACCAATTTCGCTCTCCACAAAGGTCTCTGCAATTAAAGTCGAGACAAGGTTTTGTATGCATTCACCCCATAAGAGTTGACACCATCAAAAGGGCTTCGAATCTAACTACCAATTAAAGAGCAAATTCTTAAATTCAAAGATTTGATCTCCAGACCATCCAATAGCACATTGTGTTTAAGATAGTCTTACATTTTGATCTTGTAAAAATTTAGCTGGGGGTAGGTTGAAGTCTATGTTTCATATGTAGATAATAAAGGGAAATGTTGCAAAAGTTAATTAGGTGACCTCACTTGCCCAATTAATGCAGAAGCACCATTTTAAAAAAAGTAAATAAATTGTGCTTCTACCATCATTGGCTAGACTAATAAGGAGCAATGCAACGGACCATAATTTCTTCACATAAAATTACATCGGCTTTAAGTTTGGTTCATACAAAAATTTTACCAACACAAATTATGTATTCAACGCATTTTAATTTTATTCTCAACTGATTTACTCTTTACAAACATCACATGAAAACAGAGCTAGATTAATTCCACTGTTACTAGATCTCAATATCACAAAAAGCTAAGAGACCTGGTAATCAAGAATAAAACAACGCACGCAAGCGTTTATTTATTTAGAGCAGTTGCTAATCACTGCTAATCAATTATATACGTAGATAATACTACATAATATCCTTACAAAAAAGTAAGTATTAAAAGAAGTGGTGGCCGTGGTGATGCTTCATTTGTTTCTTTGCTTCTTTCTTCTTGTGGTGCTCATGCAATGCGTACCCACCGGCTGCAACTGCAACTGTAGTTGCAATTTCCTGCTCTATCTTGTGCCTGTGAGCGTGTGCTGGGTCTTTCTTTATCATGTTCTTTTCATGCTGAAATTTACATTAAGAAGAAAAATCTCAAAGATGAGACACGGCTATAAAAAGTGAACTTTTTGAACAGTTGAAAAACCCCGATAATTAAGTAAAAGAAAGTACAAAATTGAGTGGAAAAGAATTACAATTTCCGTTCTAGAGAATACATTGAATCAGGAATTTGACTTTGTACTCTTTATTTAAGCGATACGACGACTTGGGAAAAAAATGGAAACATGAATGTACAAGAAAATCGTTGTTTAGCATTAGTTTAGACGAGTATCTTTATATTTGCCCGCAAAGTAACTTTTGTATAATAATCGGTAAGCGACAAGTAATCGGATAAATAAGCATTAGTGTCAGAGAGACACGCATATATACCTTGGCAAAAGCGACGGCAGCAACGGTACCGAGCTTGGCGAGGTGCTCGTTATGCTTGTGGTGTTTAAACTCTTGCGCATAGTCAATTGGCTTGTTTTCTTCCTGATCGTGGTGGTGGTGGTGCTTTCCTCCGGTCATTGTGGTGGTGAGCTTACAAGAAAAACTACAATCACAACAAAGGATCTAAACAATGATGAAGATGGAAGTATAAACTGAGGTTTTGCTTGATGATATGGATAAACTAATGCGTATTGCTATTTATAATACTAAGTGATCTGAGGGCATGCAGAGACTCGATCATCACGCGGGTCCGTGTTGATATGTCAAATAGGATGTATTACCATATGGATATTTCAGTTCTAGAAGTTATTCTTTTTAATTTCTATTTGATTATAATACTCGTAATTGTTTTCAGTTGAAGAAAGTTGGTATTTGGTTGTCGAAAATGCCCTTTCCGTATAGATTAAGTTTAACTCCAAACCGTGTATTCAAATCAAAGTGGGTCGTCGATCTGACGCGTTTTTTCTTCCAGGGTGTGCCGGGTTAATATGAATTATGAAGTGCGAACGGACGATGAAATCGGCCGTCGGGAAACGACAGTTGCACTAAGGTTAGGGTGGACTTTATTTGGGTGTGTTCTGGTGTTTTGCTGGGAAATGTTAGTGGGGTTTCTTTTAGAGAGAGGCGCATGTGTAAGTGTTCTGGTTTTTGTTTCGGTGGTTTTTTTGGAGGTCTTGGGGTAGGGTCTTTGTTGACTTTTTTTTTGTTGTTTTTTTGTCTTGGCAAACGAAACTTTTATAAAACTCGAAAATGTTACATCGAGGGGAACATCGAAAGAAAACAAACGCTTACGAGTTCAGACAAAAGAAAAGCAAAGAAGAAAGGCTGAAAACGAACATCCAACATATAGTTTTTTTGTCTTGGCAAACGAAACTTTTATAAAACTCGAAAATGTTACATCGAGGGGACATCGAAAGAAAACAAACGCTTACGAGTTCAGACAAAAGAAAAGAAAAGAAGAAAGGCTGAAAACGAACATCCAACAGATAGTTGCATGGAAGGATCCATTCCTCACATACACATTACAAATTTATTTTTCTGATTCATTCCCTTAAACTCCTCCACAGTGTATATCTTAATATCAAACTTCACTTTAATCTACATTGTGACTCTGGTTTTGATCAGCTTACTTACTTGCCTTACTTCTGTCAATCCATTATTGAACACATAGTTATTCCTCGCCAACCACCACGACCAAATTGTAGCAAAGAAAGTCACTTCCCACAAATGATTCTCTAAATTTCTAAAATCTATTATCAAACCACCAAGTACAGAGATTACCAGAGATTCCGAACACACCCAACTCACATGCCACCAATCCAAAATCAAAGACCAAACATTCCATGAGAATTGACAGTGTAAATTAAAAGAGAAGTTGGGGCGTTTCCAAATGAAGAGGACACAACGGGTGGAGTTTCTACTTTGAAGTACAGATCTAGTAGTCACTCTATCTTGAAGAGCCATCCATGCAAAAATCTTCATCTTGGAGGGCTGAGAGTTTTCCAGATTGCTTCCAATATCAGATTTCTTGCATTTTCCGACTGTTCCCATTTGTTGTACACTGAAATCACCGAAAAACAATCATCGATCAGAAGTCCACCTCCACTTCAACAAATTGCGTTTAGACTGATCCAAGGGCAGTGTTCCCATTTCTGAGAGTTTGGTTGGGGTGGGGCAGAGGAGGTCACGGGGTGTGTTTTTGGGGTGTTGCAGTTTCCTAGTAGTCTTGGGTGTGGTCCTATTGGTGTTTTCTGGACTTTGTCCTGCGGGTGTTCGGATTTTTGTTATTTTGGTGTTCCGTCCAATTTTTTATTGGACGCTCGTTGGGTCCTTTGTCGAGTTTTAATAAAATCTTTTTGCCGATAAAAAAAAGCGACAGATGCACAAATCTTATGGTTTTCGGATAATTCTGTTTCAACAGGAGAGATGTTGATGCTTAACTTATCTGACTAGAGGCCGGGTACACGCATTTTAACAAAATTTGATCAAACAAATAATAAGTGGGATTGGGCAAATTAATTTTGCCAAAATTCGACTTGCACATGCATTCCGTATGCTCACCTTTAATTAGTATCTAATATATCCCATAGTTTGTATAGCGTGTTTTTTTTTAAGAGGGCACTTGTGAGAAAGGATAATACATCACAGGGCTTCCATAAAGAGGGATGCCAAAGTAGTGCTCTCCCTTTATATAGTAGAATAAACTATTGTATACCGATTGGGAAAAAAAAAATCTGATTATTGTGCTTTGTAATATTGATTTTATTTCGAGATTTATTTGAACACTAAGTCCTATGGTATAAACATCTGTTAAACCAGTAATTCCAAATTGAACACTTAATACATTAACTCCCAAAAAGGTACACATTCTTGAAGATTAAAAAAAAAAAATAGAGCTAAAAAAAAGATATAGTATTATCTGTATCACGCATGTTCTGACTTGTCTCTAAACAACAATGGACTCTAGCATGGGTTTTGGAACTTGGAGAAAAGTATTTGGGAGGTATGTTTTTTTGCAATTCTTTGGTCTATCTGGATTGTGAGGAATGGATATATTCTCAACTAGAGTGACTATGTGGATGAAAGTCAAGTTTGACATTAAGGTTTATACAGTGAAGGATTTCAAAGGATATATATCTAGATGGGATTCGGAAAGTGAAGTTGTAGCGTAATTTTTAGGCGTATTGCATATCCAACCTTGGTTGGATAGTATGTTGTACTTTTCGTCTTATTTTCTTCCCCTCGATGTACCGTTTTCGAGTTTTATAAAATGTTTCGTTTGCTGAGGAAAAAAAAAACAACAATGAACTCTATTTGTCCAAAACGATCCATACCAACCTTTTCGTCACAATTTTCCCTAAAAGAATAATTTTGAATTTTTAATCTTGCTTAGCTCAAAATATAAAATTTATGAAAAACAATATTAAAATCTTATCTATTTTATATATTGATAGGCGCGTGAAATTCATGAATTTAAGCGCCTAAGTAGGGGAAATCAGCACGTTGACGTGCCTTTAACTCTCATTTTCCATTTAATGCGTGCACGTGGTTGGATTTTGTGTTTTTGCTGAATTTGCAGGGATTTGGGATGTTTTGGCACAATTACGAGGAGTCCTGGAAGGCCGAGATGGAGTTCGAGAGCAAGGGAGGTCGTGGAGACTAAGTGTTGGAGCAAGAATTCAAGAGGAGGTGAACAGAGACTTCGTGAGCGCTACAGAAGATCAAGTAGAGCACTCGAAACAAGCGTAGCAAAGTGCATCAACCTTCCAGAGGCTTGGGTAGCGCTACTGGGAAATTGCTATAGCGCTACCGAGCGCTTTATTTGGTCAACGAGCAGGGCTAGGGTCAACGGACGTCAGCGCGGCTAAGGATTCGCTAGCGCTACATAAAAACCGCTGTAGCGCTATCGAGGCATTGAAGATGCATCGTAACGGCATCGTTTTGGGTTATTTTAGGTTTAATTCCGTTTTCGTTTTAGTTTTTTAATTGTAATCGCGGGTTTAGTATATAAAAAACCCTAACTGCAATCAATTAGGGTTACGTTTTTTTTACATTATTCATTACTTACGACTTGCTTTAACTTTGGCTGCTGTTATTTTTGAAGTTTTTTGCTTGCAGATTCAAGTCTTAATTGAGATTCTTCGATTTCCAGCTTTCAATTCTTGATTCTTTTGGTATTCGGATCTCGTTAATTTCTGCAACTCGCGGTACCGTATTTTGTTTTTACTTCTAATTCGATTGATAGAGTCATGTTTTGTTTTAACTATATGATCATCGTGTTCGTTAGAATTATGAGTGAGTAGTTCCATTGAGTGCGGCCACGGGGCGAAGGCACCTCGTGGCTAGTCTAATCGAAATTCAACTCAGATTTAGTGAAATATCGTTTTTAAGCAATTTTAGGATACGAAATCTTTCTCTAACGAACAAATCCCGGGCATTGCCGGAGTCCTTGTGAGGGGAGCGAAGGAATCCGGAGCCTTTCTCTCATTCGAGCTCGGAAACTGGTAACAGGTGGTGAGCATTCGTTAGGAAACCTTTTTCCTATTCTAAAATCAAATTTTCAAAGGAATCGCAAACCGAGTGGATTTTGGTTAAGACTAGTTGCAAGTGCTGGAGTTTCCATGGTTGTACTCTTCGTTTTAAATTGATTTTTGATAATTCAGCTTAGTAAGTTTTAGGTTAATCCAACCAATCAACAAGGGGTGGCTACCTAAGAGCTAGGTTAAAACTAGAATTTCACGCTTTTGAGTCAAGCACCGTCCGTCCGTCTCTGTGGTTCGACTCCGGTACTTCCGGAATTATTGTGCTACACTGGTCGAGAGTCCTCCGCTTGGGACGCGTTTTTAGCTTTATTTTATTAACACCCGGTCGGTCAAGCATTTTTGGCGCCGTTGCCGGGGACGGCGACGTGTGTTCAAGAGTGTGAGTTTCGTGTTTTTGTCTTTTAATTAACTTATCGTAAGTAGGACAGAGAACTGGAGTCGAGTCAGACAGAGTCTATTCCCATAAGTAGTCTTTATATTGAGTTACCTTTCGAGTCAATCCCAGAGTCAGTGTCAGAGTCAGATTCAGAATCAGTTGAGATGGGAGATCGGCAAGTAGCGAATCAGCTGTCCTTGAGGCAACACATACATCCCGAGAGGACCACTCCTCTCGGACCCATTGTGTTCCCTCAAGAAACACATGAGGCACGTAATGCTTTCACAGTCAAACCCAGTGTCCTTAACAGTCTTCCTAGTTTCCACGGGAGAGAGCGCGATGATCCATACGAGCATGTGCGAACATTTGAGGGGTTAGTGCGCAACCTCGCGTCGAATACCCAATATGAGAACGCCTGCCTCAAGCTGTTTGAGGCAACTTTGAGAGATGGTGCGCTTATGTGGTTCCGAATGCAAAAGTCCCAGTCTTTTACCACCTGGGCACAAGTCCGTGATGCTTTTTATAGGAAATACTTTTCTGAGGCCAAGACTAAGAGTTTTAGGCGTCAAATCCAAGGGTTTAGGCAGGAGCGGGATGAGTCGTTTCTCAAAGCATGGGAACGCTTTAAGGAATTGCTCCTGAGGCTTCCACACCATGGCTTTTCGAGAATTCAGTTAGTTGAGTTTTTCCATCTGGGTCTCAACGCTGAGTCAGTCCAGCATATAGAGTATTCTTGCAAAGGGGATGACTTCTTGTCCAAAACAGCGGATGAGGCGTGGGATTTCTTAGACGACCTAGCTGATAGCCAAAGGGCATTAGAACCATCGGATTTTGAGCGGTCCGAACCTTCTGGGTCCAATGTTATTCCGGTCACCATCCGTGACCAGCAACTCCAGACTCAGGTTGAGAGAATGGCTCAGAGGTTAGAGGAGCTAGAGGGGAGACAGGTTCGTCCAGTTCAGGAAGTATCGATTGAGGAAGTTTGTGTGTGGTGTGAGTGTAAAGGGCACACTACGACCGCGTGCCCTGGGTTTATTGCCGCCAAGGGGGCGAATCAGTCTAATCAGGAAGAAGTTAATGCAGTCAGGGCTTGGGATCCATATTCTAACACATATAATCCGGGATGGAGGGATCACCCCAATTTTGGGTAGTCAGATTCCAGACAGGTAGGTGGAGGTCAAGCTCAACCCCTTGCGCTACCTCCGCCGCAGCAGTGCCCTCAGACCCAAACGTTTAGACCCTCTCAGGGCCAGGTCATTCCATTTCATTTTCAGCCACAACCTAGTAGAGGGACAGGTCCATCCACTCGTGGTCCTCCCCCAGGGTACTCACAGATGACCGCATGTGACCATAAGTTAGAAGAGAATATGAATTCCCTGATGCAGTCACAGATAACGTTTCAGATGGAGACTAGACAGCAAATTGGGGCTCTCAGAACCCAAATGGCGCAACTCACTGCGGTTGTTAGTCAACTGCAGCAGGAAAAGGGTAGGTTTCCAGCCCAGGGTAGTACAGCAGGTGCCCATTATGCGGGAAATTCTTCAGGTTCTAATCAGGAGGAGGCTAAGTCAGTCACCACTCTTAGGAGTGGAAAAGTGATCGATAAATCCATGCCACTTAAACAGAAACCAGTTCTACCCCCGGAGCTGGCTGATGCCCCGAGAGCAACCCCTGATAGTGTTGATACCCTTAGGAAGGAAGTAGAAGTTGATGAGGAGTCACCTAAGATGGCGGTGCCTGCAGCTGCAGCCCCCACGACTCCAACACCGCCAGCTGTGCCAGAAGCTCCATTTCCTCAAAGGCTGGCGGTGAGACCCAAGCAGAATATGAACCATAAGATGGTAGAACTTTTTAAAAGGGTGCAATTCCCTATCACTTTAATGGAGGCGATTGAGTGTTTTCCTCAGTGCGCGAAGGTCTTGAAAGATCTTTGCACAAAAAAGCACAAGAGTCAGAACAACGTGGTTCTGACTGAGCAGGTGAGTTCCATTCTTCAGACCGAGATTCCTGCAAAGTGCAAGGATCCCGGGTGTCCTACCATTACCATAGATATTGCGGGCCAGACTTTTGACAAGGCATTGCTGGATTTTGGGGCGAGTGTTAACTTGCTTCCTTATTCAGTATATTTGAGATTAGGTCTAGGCGATCTGCGAGCTACTCCGGTCACGCTACAATTGGCAGACCGGAGTGTGAGAGTACCCAAGGGTATGGTAGAGGATGTGATGATTCAGGTAGGTGAGTTCCAATTTCCCGCCGATTTCATCGTTCTAGACACTTGCGACTCTTGAGGCTTTAGAAAAGACCCCCATCATTTTAGGTCGTCCGTTCCTAGCCACCTCCAACGCCGTCATGAACTGCAAAACTGGCAGAGTTCAGTTGTCTGTTGGTGAGGAGAAAATGGAGGTGGATGTTTACAATGTGAGCACTTTTGAGGAGGATGATGAGGAGGTAGAAGAGGTGAGTTTGATAAACTCGTTAGTTCAGGAGCATATTGATACAGTCTTGTATAAGGATCCTCTGGAGGTTGCTCTTACCGCTGAGGAGGCGTCCTTTCTAAATGCTCCAGAGGTAGGTAGTTTGTTAGAGATGTTGAATGTCAAGAATGCGGTGGAGGAAGCCTGTGGGGTCTCTTATGACCCAATGTTCGAGCCCCTGGGTGACCCCCCACCCAAGGTCCTTCCTTCTTCAGTTCAGCCGCCTAAACCAGAGCTAAAGCCTCTCCCGGACACACTCAAGTATGCCTTTTTGAAGGGCAATGATACTTATCCGGTTGTGATTTTCTCATCCCTTGAGGAGAGTCAAGAGCGGAAGTTGCTTGAGTTGTTGAGAGAGCATATAGGCGCGATTGGCTGGACTGTAGCTGATTTGCATGGTATAAGCCCAACGGTGTGTACACACCGAATCGTTCTTGAGGATAGCGTGAAACCTTCTAGGCAACCTCAGCGGCGCCTGAATCCCCACATGAAAGAGGTGGTTCGGGCTGAGGTTTTGAAGCTCTTAGATGCAGGAATCATTTACCCGATTGCCCATAGCGAGTGGGTGAGTCCAGTTCAGGTAGTGCCTAAGAAGGCGGGGGTGACAGTTGTGACCAATGAGCGAGGTGAGTCAGTGCCAACCCGGGTTCCCACAGGATGGCGAGTATGCATAGATTACCGGAAGCTCAACGCGAGCACCCGGAAGGACCACTTCCCTCTCCCCTTTATTGATCAGATTTTGGAGAGGGTGGCTGGTCGAGCTTTTTATTGCTTTTTGGACGAGTATTCAGGGTACAATCAGATAGAGGTCGCGTTAGAGGACCAGGAAAAGACCACTTTCACATGTCCGTATGGTACTTATGCTTACCGTCGCATGCCCTTTGGGTTGTGCAATGCGCCTGGTACTTTTTCCAGGTGCATGATGGGAATCTTTAGTAATATGGTGGAGAGAACTGTTGAGGTATTCATGGATGATTTCTCGATTTTTGGTGATTCTTTTGATGGGTGTCTCGAGAACTTAGGTAAGGTATTGCAGAGATGTGAGGAGAAGCACTTAGTGCTGAATTGGGAAAAGTGCCACTTTATGGTAACCCAAGGGATTGTGTTAGGACACATTGTGTCCTCCAAGGGTATTGAGGTGGACAAAGTTAAGATAGACTTGATCCGTAAACTCCCTACTCCAAAGTCTGTCAAGGATGTGCCTTCATTTCTTGGACACGTTGGTTTTTACCGGCGGTTCATTAGAGATTTCAGTGCTATCTCTCGTCCGTTGTGTCAATTTTTAGCGAAGGACACACCCTTTGTGTGGTCCGAGGCGTGTGAGGAGGCCTTTCAAAAGCTAAAGCGGAGTCTCACTACTCCGCCTATTGTGCAATCTCCTGATTGGAGTCTCCCCTTTGAGTTGATGTGTGATGCGTCTGACTATGCAGTCGGAGCTGTTTTAGGACAGAGGAGAGGGAAGGACCCATTTGTGATCTACTATGCGAGCAAGATGCTCAATGAGGCACAGATGAATTACACCACTACTGAAAAGGAGTTGTTAGCGGTGGTGTTTGCCTTAGACAAGTTTCGGTCCTATCTGGTGGGTTCGCAGATCATGGTGTTCACCGATCATGCAGCCCTGAAGTACTTAATGACCAAGCAGGATGCGAAAGCTCGTCTTATTCGGTGGATTCTGTTGCTGCAAGAATTCCACCTCATTATTAAGGATAAGAAAGGAGTGGAGAATGTAGTAGCTGATCATCTGTCTCGTCTGGAGTTCGAGGACCCCACCTCGAATCTTCCCATTAGAGATTCCTTCCCAGACGAACAGCTGTTCGCTGCAAATGAGTGCCTGTGGTATGCTGACATTGCCAATTATTTGGTAACTGGGCAGATTCCCTCCCATTGGTCAACCCAGGAGATACAGCGGTTCTTGAGGAATGTCCGACAGTACATCTTTGATGACCCATATTTGTTCAAGTACTATGCGGACCAAATTGTGTGTAGATGTGTCCCCGAGTCTGATCAGCGGGGGATCATAGAGTTTTGTCATGGGGAGGCGTGTGGAGGTCACTTCTCTGCGAAGAAGACCATCGCCAAAATTATGCAATGCAGGTTCTGGTGGCCCGATATGTTTAAGTATGTGCACGAGTTTTGTAGGTCATGTGACTGTTGCCAAAGGCTTGGCAAGCTGTCTTCACGTCAGGAGATGCCCCTCCGACTCATTCTTGTGCTCAAGGTGTTTGATTGCTGGGGCATCGATTTTATGGGTCCATTTTCTATGTCTCATGGCTTTGAGTATATCCTGTTAGCGGTGGATTACGTGTCAAAGTGGGTTGAAGCCATCCCCACTAGGTCTATGGAGGCGAAAGTCGTGCTAGAGTTTCTTAAGGCTAATATCTTGTCGAGGTTTGGCGTGCCACGCGCCATTATCTCGGATCAGGGCACACAGTTCACTAACCGGTCATTTGAGAAACTGATGGGGGAGTTTAAGGTTACTCATAAGGTGTCTACATCATACCACCCCCGGGCAGGCTGAATTAGCTAACAGAGAGATTAAGAGGATTCTAGAGAAGACCGTGGGGGTGGCTAGGAAGGATTGGTCCACCAGGTTAAACAATGCGTTGTGGGCCTACCGCACTGCTTACAAGACCGTGCTGGGTGCTTCACCCTATCGGCTTGTTTACGGTAAGGCCTGCCACCTACCAGTTGAATTAGAGAAGAAGGCCTATTGGGCCATTCAGAAAGTCAATTCTAGTTTGAGTGAGGCGGGTGAGGATAGGAAGTTACAGTTGTGTGAGCTTGAGGAGCTTAGGAATGACGCGTACGAGAACGCTAGCATTTATAAGGCTAAGGTTAAGGCGTACCATGATAGGAGTATTCAGCGCAAAACCTTTAAGGTAGGTCAGAAAGTGTTGCTCTATAATTCGCGTCTCCATCTCTTTCCAGGAAAGTTGAGGTCTCGTTGGGACGGTCCCTATGTAGTGGTTCAGGTGTATCCGAATGGGTCAGTCGATGTCCGCGATTCTAAGGATGATCACGTGTTCAAAGTTAATGGACAGCATCTTAAACCCTATTTGGAATTCTTGGAAGTAGGTGAACCCGATGAGGAGTTGGTCGATCCTGTCTATAAGGACGACCCAGTTGAGTAGGCTTTTTCAGCCATGTTTCGACGGGTAGCTCACGCGTACCCTGCTCTTCACTGAGTGTGGACCCGGCTCCTAGCAATAGGGGTACCTATCATTGACTTGGGTTTATAGCTTCGCACGCCGCTATTAAAATAAGGATCGTGTGCCCAGCTTCGGTTCGAAGGACAAAACTTGTAAATATTGTGCATATTTGTTTTCTTTTCTTGTCTTGTCATGTTTTGTTTAGTTATGCATTTTTGTTTTGTTTTAGCATGTTCGTATGTTTGCATTTTTATTTTTGTGTGGTGTTGCATGTTTTGCATATAGTCTTGGGATTTGTCACATAAAAAGATTTCACCTATGTTAGTGACAAAAGGGCTTTCATTAGCTTTTCTTGGTAATAGTTTATCGGTAACGATCCATGCTCTTTGAATAGGCCCCTATCAGTGGCAACTTAGGTCTATGGGTGGGGTTTGATATTGCCTGGAGTACACGCTAGGTTGTATCTTGTCTTGCTTTGTTTTGATCGTAGGGGACGCTGGACTTAATTGTCTGGCGAGGTCGAGCGATGGATTTTATTACGGGCACTAGCATAACACATGTTCAACAGTCTTGTTAGCCGCTTGACACGGGAAGAAAAGTATGGCACGTGAGACTGCGTGAATGTTAGGTGGTGTTCTTTTCTTTTTGTCATTCATTTTTCATTATCTGTTATTTTGTGTGTTTGGGGCTCGGATAACACGTGCCGGGAAGGACTAATGCTTTTTGCATATTTTTGGTAGTTGTGGTTTCAGTCTTTTGGCAGGGTACGCGTGCTACCACACCAGCCTTGGTAGATTAGGCCTCACCGCTGGGGTGATGGAGGCATTCAGGAGCTCTAGGTCATGAGTGCCATTACGTGTGGCGGTTGTAAGTCCGAAGCCCCCAGCGTGGCCTTGTGTGACTAGCTGTGGTCCCACTATTTGGGGCCGAAGGAACAAGCCCTGGAGCAGCTGCAGTGACGAGATATGCATGGGCGACAAATTCCTCGAACATCGGTCGAGGTCATGGTGGTTGGCTGCCACCCCAGGTTCACTTTTTCTTTCCCTCTGTTCTCATTTTTCTTGGTCCTAATACTTTAGGGACCATGCCCATTTCAAGTTGGGGGAAGGGGTGTACTTTGTACACATGTACTGGTGTGTTAAGCGTTGTTAGTCGGCTAGGGTGTTATTTTATTATTATTATTATTATTTTTTTAGTGGGGATACGATTGTTATGCATGTTTACATGCATATATCTGGCATTTCGGTTTGAATATTTTCGCACCTTAAGCAACATTTAGGAGGCTTCCACTTAGTCCACAGTGTGTCCTTAAAAGCATTCCCATGTTTCTGTGACTATTAATTTCCGCAATTGCATAAAATAGTAGGCGTTTGCACCATTCGTTGTAATCTGAATATATGCTATGAGAGTTGAAAACGGACTTAGGGGATGAAACAAGGCAATTTTTGTGTGATTAAACCACTAAATGAGTCTCGTTGATCCCAATGTAGACCCGTCCGTGTCAGTCAATCCGTGTCAGCTTAGGAAACCGGTGTTTGGATGGAATGTGTTTGGGTAGTCCAGCTCTGCGCTCGGTTGGAGGCCTTAAATTGTTGGGTTAAAGGAACATCGTCATTTTGGGGGAATTAAAATACTGCTTTTGGGTGCTGTGTCATGGTATAACCTAAATCTTAATCCCAGCCAAAACCCTTAACCCTTAAACCATTTTTGCTTCCCACCAATAATCCCATATTCATAAGAGAGGGAGTTAAAAGAAAAGAAAAAAAAAAAGAGAAAATGGACAAAATTCGGGTCAATTGACCCCTTTGACCAATGCAAGCTTAACCTGAACATGCTTTTTCCTTTTCCTCCCATCTCTTCATTTATCACCCATTTCTAAGGTACGCAAATCTCTCTCTCTCTCTCTCTCTCTTCCTTTCATCTTCTTTCTTTCATCCTTCATCCTCCATAACCAGCAAAATTCCATAACCAGAAAACCCTAACCCTTAAAAATCCATACCCACCTCAAAACTCCACCAATCTCCACCAAAATTCACAAAAACACCCCTCTCACCCTCCTCTACCATAATATCGAACCCAAAATCTCCCTAACCTCCTAAAATTTCCAGATCAGAAAATTTCAAAACCCACCTTTTAAACCCAAAACCCAAGTCATGGCACCCAAAAAGCAGAACACGGGCAAGGGTAAGGCAGTGGCTGGGACCTCTGGCGCACCAGAGGAAGTTCCAAAGGGTCGGGCCAAACGTAGGGACCGAGAGCAGATTGAGAGGGATAACCGGGCTGCATGGGAGGCGTCCATTAAGGGGGAGGAGTAAAGAATGAGAGGCACATTGTAGATGACGGGTTATGGCCAGAGAACTACGCTCCTTTTCTCGCCATTCGGGACCAAAATTTGAGGTATTGGTTCGAACCTAACCCTGGGTATAATAATGATTTAGTTGCGGAATTTTATAAGAATATGGTTGTGCCGGAGCCGGGCCACTTTGTGGCTCCGGGTGCTCGGATTACCTCAAAAATAGGTAGCACCCTGGTATTTATTGACGCGGCTCAGATAGCCACTGCTTTGGATTACCCGAGGCCCACGGGACCCGTAAATTACCCTAGGCCAGATGAGACTTTTGATCAGGCTGAGGTGGCAAGGTATTTGTATGATGATCGCAGGAATGCTAGGATCCCCCATTGGCCGGGTAGACTTAAGGGAGATTACAAGTTTATCAACCAAGTGGTGTGTTACAATTTGTATCCTAGAGGTCGGGAGGGTGCACCCCAGAAGTCGGTTGGTAATTTGATGTTTGCGTTTATGGATGAGGACACGGTGTGTGATTGGGCCCTATATATTTTTTGGCAGATGTGTGATTTTAGGGATGCCCCGACCACGGCGAGGATGCGTTTCCCGTGTTTGGTTACCAAGATTCTGAGGAGCAGAAACGTTCCGGGGAGGCGATATTATAGCAATGATGATTTACTGCCGGGTGATATAGACTCCTCGTTCATTCAGCGGAGTATGGGTCAGTTGAGAGGGGTTGAGGGGTCGTTGCTTACCCCACCGCTGGCTAGTGCTAGTACTAAGACTTGGCTGGAGAAGATATTTGGTTGTGTGACTGGCATTGCTAAGAGCCAGCGGAAGTTGAAGAGGGAGCAGAGGCAGTTGGCTAGGAATCAGAAGGATTTACTTGATAGGCAGCGCCATCTGCAGGCGCAGATTTCTGGGCAGAATCCAGGGCCTTTCCGACCGAGACAGTGGCCACCATTGGAGGTGAGCGATGACTTTGCAGATGCACCTGATGAGGAGGAGGAGCACTCGGACGCTGGGGATGGAGATTGAGCATACAGCTGGATTGGGGGGTGGTGTTGGTTCTTGTGTCGAGTTCTGTTATTTCATGTGTTATTTTATGTAGTGGTGCGGTGTTATCTATGTACTGGGGGTCTTATGTGAGTTGGTGGTTGAGTCTTGTCGTTTCTTATTTTGTGTCATAACCCGTACTATGTTATGTTTGTGTCTGATGTTTTGTGTTGAGCACCGATGTGGTGCTGGAGTCGAGGTGGCGGCCAGTCAGGGTAGATTATCCATGCGCTTCTACAGGCCACCACCTTTTGCATGTCTTTTTTTCTTTTGAAACCACGGTCATTACAAGCCTAATTAAGTACTTAGTTGACCCGATGAACGTTGTTTAACTCTCTTGCATGCATGTTTTATATTTGGCTATGAATGTATGGTTCTTAATTTCGTTGAGCTTTCGTTGTTATAACTGGCGTTATTTTGATTGGCACGTGGTGGTTTCTTTGTTCTTCCCCACGTTGATCGCCAAGCGCCTCGCATGGGATGAGAGTGTTCTAGTGAGCGAGAGTGACATTGTGACTTTGTGGCGACAATTTTGATCAATTGCTTTGGTGTGAAATTATTCGACTATTAGCTAGGGCATGCATGTGAATGAGTTAAAGATGGCAGTGACAAAAATTTTCATGGTCACTTGAATTTTGTACAGGTTGCATAACCCTCGTATCCTTGTTGGGTTGTTAGTTTTTGTTTAGCTATTTTTATTTCGTTCGTTACTAGGGACTAGCAACGCTCAAGTTGGGGGATGTGATAGGCGCGTGAAATTCATGAATTTAAGCGCCTAAGTAGGGGAAATCAGCACGTTTGACGTGCCTTTAACTCTCATTTTCCATTTAATGCGTGCACGTGGTTGGATTTTGTGTTTTTGCTGAATTTGCAGGGATTTGGGATGTTTTGGCACAATTACGAGGAGTCCTGGAAGGCCGAGATGGAGTTCGAGAG
This sequence comes from Rhododendron molle, assembly GCA_025413875.1. Classification (NCBI taxonomy): domain Eukaryota; kingdom Viridiplantae; phylum Streptophyta; class Magnoliopsida; order Ericales; family Ericaceae; genus Rhododendron; species Rhododendron molle. Next base: position 37,401,091 of record CM046398.1, on the reverse strand, counting down.
CAAAGGAGGTCGTGGAGACTAAGTGTTGGAGCAAGAATTCGAGAGGAGGTGAACAAAGACTTCGTGAGCGCTAAAGAAGATCAAGTAGAGCGCTCGAAACAAGCGTAGCAAAGTGCATCAACCTTCCAGAGGCTTGGGTAGCGCTACTGGGAAATTGCTATAGCGCTACCGAGCGCTTTATCTGGTCAACGAGCAGGGCTAGGGTCAACGGACGTCAGCGCGGCTAAGGATTCGCTAGCGCTACATAAAAACCGCTGTAGCACTACCGAGGCATTGAAGATGCATCGTAACGGCATCATTTTGGGTTATTTTAGGTTTAATTCCGTTTTCGTTTTAGTTTTTTAATTGTAATCGCGGGTTTAGTATAAAAAAAACCCTAACTGCAATCAATTAGGGTTACGTTTTTTTTTACATTATTCATTACTTGCGTCTTGCTTTAACTTTGGCTGCTGTTATTTTTGAAGTTTTTTGCTTGCAGATTCAAGTCTTAATTGAGATTCTTCGGTTTCCAGCTTTCAATTCTTGATTCTTTTGGTATTCGGATCTCGTTAATTTCTGCAACTCACGGTACCGTATTTTGTTTTTACTTCTAATTCGATTGATAGAGTCATGTTTTGTTTTAACTATATGATCATCGTGTTCATTAGAATTATGAGTGAGTAGTTCCATTGAGTGCGGCCACGGGGCGAAGGCACCTCGTGGCTAGTCTAATCGAAATTCAACTCGGATTTAGTGAAATATCGTTTTTAAGCAATTTTAGGATACGAAATCTTTCTCTAACGAACAAATCCCGGGCATTGCCGGAGTCCTTGTGAGGGGAGCGAAGGAATCCGGAGCCTTTCTCTCATTCGAGCTCGGAAACTGGTAACAGGTGGTGAGCATTCGTTAGGAAACCTTTTTCCTATTCTAAAATCAAATTTTCAAAGGAATTGCAAACCGAGTGGATTTTGGTTAAGACTAGTTGCAGGTGCCGGAGTTCCCATGGTTGTACTCTTCGTTTTAAATTGATTTTTGATAATTCAGTTTAGTAAGTTTTAGGTTAATTCAACCAATCAACAAGGGGTGGCTACCTAAGAGCTAGGTTAAAACTAGAATTTCACGCTTTTGAGTCAAGCACCGTCCGTCCGTCTCTGTGGTTTGACTCCGGTACTTCCGGAATTATTGTGCTACACTGGTCGAGAGTCCTCCGCTTGGGACGCGTTTTTAGCTTTATTTTATTAACACCCGGTCGGTCAAGCATATATTTTTTGATCGGTCTATGCACACTAATACATAAAATTTTGTGTATGAATTACTGGTTAATAGATCTAGTATAGTTAAGATAATTTTTGAACACCAAAATTTAAATTTCTAGAGCCGAACTGTTTTTTTTTTTTTTTCACTAATGCTTTTAATACTCACTCCGTCCCATTTTCTTTGTCCTTTTTCGTTATCCGTGTTGTTCTTTAAACGCTTATATCTACCAATGTATTATAAAACTCGAAAAGGTTACATCGAGAGGGAACATCGAAACAAACAAACGCTTAAAAGAAGAAAAGAAAAGAAGAAAGATTGAAAATGAGCATCCAACAGATAGTTGGATGGATCCACTCCTTACATACACATTACAAATTCACTTTTTTGATTCCATCAAGGAAGTCCTTAAACTCCTCCACAGTGTATACCTTCATATCAAACTTCACCTTAACCCATATTGCGACTCTGGTTTTGATCTGCTCACCTACTTGCCCTACTCTTGTCGAAGCATTATTGAACACATAGTCATTCCTCGCCAACCACAAGGACCAAATTGTAGCAAAGAAAGTCGCTTCCCACAAATGATTCTCTAAATTTCTAAATCTATTATCAAACCACCAAGTACAAAGATCTACCAGAGATTCTAAACACACCCAACTCACATGCCACCAATCCAGAATCAAAAACCAAACATCCCACGAGAAATTAGAGCAACCCGATATTCGTAAGGCTCTTTCAACATTTGTAGGGATCCTATGAATTTTGAAATATCCTTCGAATTCTGAAAGAACCCTTATCGATATCAAATTGAGTAAATTTTTTTCAAAAATTCATAAAAAATATTTTAAAAAGAACTTACAGCTTGAATCATCTTTGTAGAACCTGTAATGGGCCGCTAAAAAAAATATGAAGCAGTTTACTCCCTGTTTGGTACCCATTAAATGGGCAATGATTTTTTTTTCTTTAATTTTTTATAGAGCCCAGTACGAGACTTACAAATTCAAATTGCAATTTATTCTTAAAATATTTTTCAATATCGATAAGGGTTCTTTCAAAATTCGTAGGATTTCAATTCTACAAGTATTGAAAATGTCTTTACGGATATCATGTTGCTCTAATTTTTTACAAGAAGTCATAAAAAATATTTTAAAAATAACTTGTGGTTTGAATCATATTTGTGGGACTCAAAATGGACCCCAAAAAATCATGCCCATTTGAGAATAATTTTTCTCATGTTAAATGCCGTTTTTCCGTCAGCAAGTTTTCAGTGCCTTTTGAGAGGAAAATGAAGAGTGGACGTGGCATCATGGGGAAGCTTGGATTTCCCAAAGAAAATCCCAGCCATTCAATGGACCACAATGGATTATGGTAGAATACTGGACGGTATCTGAACCCTAGATTTAAGTGCCAAAAGGTCTTCCCTGCACCTATACATGTAATTAATCAACTCTCTTGGGACATCATCACGTGATACCAAAAAAATTTTGCATTTACACAGTGATAATGATATGGAACTCATATACTTAGTCGTTAATCTGGCATAATATTAGCGGATACTACGGAAATAATCAGTTAGGAAAGAAATCAATTAGAATTAGAATTAGTTCCCATTACGTCAATTGGAATCTCACCACATGCGGCAATAATCAGTTAGGAAAGAAATCAATTAGAATTAGAATTAGTTCCCTAACTTTTAGGATCTTGATTCTAGTCTTTCTTCCTTATAAATGTACGGTTCTGTTTCTACATTGAATTAATGAGAAACAATTGATTTCATTCTCTTTTACACCTTTTATCATGGTATCAGAGCGTGGTTTACGTTCTTCTACTCCACCTTCCCCACAAAATTAAATTAAACCTACCACAAAACTGGAAGAAATTGATAGCTTCAGCCTCAAAATCATTTTTACCGACATGGTTGAGGCTCAAGAAAAGGTTCAGAAGCTTATTTCTGACCTCTCTTCTCCTTATTTTCTCCATTCAGCCGACCACCCTCGCACCCCTCTTGTTGATGTTGTTCTAACCCATACCAATTATGGGTCCTGGAGCCGTTCCATCGAGATGGCTCTTTGTGCCAAAAATAAATTGGGTTTCATTGATAATTCCCTACCCTGCCCCACTGATCCTGATATTCAACCCCTATGGAAACGAGTTTCTACGATGGTCCTCTCATGGTTGTTGAACAGCATCAGCAACACCATCACTCCAAGCTTAGCCAGTTGCCGCACACCGCATGAACTATGGCGTGATCTTGAGTCTAGATTTACTCAAGGCAACAGTGCCACCATCTTCAGAATTCAAAAGGAGATTTCCAATCTTGAACAAAATAATCTCGACATTACCCACTATTACAACACCTTCAAAACCCTTTGGGACCAACTTGATGGGATCACACCTCTTCCGGCCTGCACATGCACCCGTTGTACGTGTAATACCGCTGCCGCATGGCAAAAAAGGGTGTCAAACGAACGGGTCTATCAACTCTTGATGGGCCTCAATGAACCCTACTTTGTCCTCCGCACTCAAATTCTTGCCATGGATCCACTTCCCGACATTGGAAAAGTCTATGGCCTATTGATCTCGGAAGAACAAACCAAAATTATGCAACCCACCGTTCAACCCATTCAAGAAGAATCAGCCATGTTAATTCAGAAATTTCAGTCTCAACAGAGTCAATCCAAACCTTTCAGTGGGCAGCAGCGCAACCAGCACATCCCCCGTCCTTTCCCTCAACATCAGACAAAAGGTCAACCTCACACTCACCCTCAACAACCTATTTATGCTGGTTCGACATCCCGACAACAACATTATGCAACCCGTAACAATCAAACCCGCCAGCCACAACATACCCAACGAGTTGATCGGCCAACTCAATCCAACACCAGCAAAGATCCGAATGCTTTCTGTGATCATTGCAAATGTTCGGGTCATTATAAGTCGGGATGTTTTAAGATCATTGGGTACCCGGATTGGTTCTTCAATCGCCGTTCAAACCAGTCCAACTATGCAGGAGACGCATCTGTCATGAATTCAAATTCTCACTTGAGCCCAACCGAGGCATCCCAAGCATATGACTTTTACGATAATCCGTCTGCTCTCTTTTCTGGTAATACAGATTTTATTTCACATGATTGGATTATTGATAGTGGGGCCTCATCTCACATGACGCCCCATCTATCCCTTTTTAACTCATATACAGTCACGGATAAAATTTTACCAGTTCGGTCGGCCTCGGGTTCCACCCATGCTGTCTCCCATACAGGACATATAAATATCACTCCCTCCATCACTCTTTTTGGTGTCTCACATGTTCCTACTTTTCGTTTCAATTTATTCTCTGTCCAGAAATTATGTTGTGATCTTAAGTGCGTTGTATTCTTTTTTTCTAATTTTTGCCTTTTTCAGGACCTGAAGTCGAAGACTGTGATTGGAGCGGGTGAGGCACGCAATGGCTTGTATTACCTTCGCACATCACCTTCCACAGCCCTTGCATCGCCAATCGATCACCCCAATCTATGGCACCAAAGACTAGGTCATCCCTCATCCGCCAATTTACCTCGTTCTCTTGTTAAACCCATTACCAATAATACTTGTCCTTGTGACGCTTGTCTGCGTGGCAAGCACACTCGGCTCCCTTTTGCTTCCGTACTCAATAAAAGTGATATTCCTTTTTCTCGCATATTTGTTGACATTTGGGGTGGCTACCATACGCCCTCAACTTGTGGGGCTCGCTATTTTCTTACAATAGTGGATGATTGCACACGAACTACTTGGGTGTATTTATTGAAATACAAATCGGATGCTTTTTTCAAAATCCAATTTTTTCTTAACATGGTCAGAACACACTTCAATGCCAAAGTTAAAGTTTTTCATTCGGACAACGGTTCTGAATTCATATCTCGTCCAATTCTGAAACTCTTTCACGACAATGGCATTTTGCAAGAACTAACTTGTGTTGATACGCCGCAACAAAATGGTGTGGCTGAACGTAAGCATCGTCATATTTTAAATGTGGCTCGATGTTTACGTTTCCATGCCCATCTTCCCATCAAATTTTGGGGTGAATGTATCCTAACGGCAGTTTATCTCATTAACCGAACACCCTCTCACACGTTAAAAAATGTCTCGCCTTATGAACGGCTTTTTCATCGAACCCCAAATTACAAATATTTGCGTGTTTTTGGGTGCTTGTGCTATGCTCAAACATCCCGTATTGGTCGAGATAAATTTCAACCTCGCGGTGTTCCCTGTGTGTTTTTGGGATATCCACCTCGCCACAGCGGATATCGTCTCTTTAATCTTGACACCAATACTTTTTTCATCTCTCGAGATGTCACTTTTTTTTAGCACATTTTTCCCTTCCATGTTCAGAGCCCCCACCACATACGGCCACCCACCAACCCGTTGCCTAGCCTCACCGACATCTATCCCGCTGAACCTCTCAGTCCTCTAGACCAATTCTCCACACCTCCCACTACTCCTATAGACCAACCCCTCACTGGCAACAGCCCACACCCTTCCACGCCTAGCATTAATCCTATGCCCCACTCCACCACCTCCTCGGCTCCAACCAATCCTCCATCACCTAGCACCAATCCTCCATCACCTAGCACTAATCCTCATTCCCCACCTCCCGAAGTTCCCTCCAGACCATCCCGCAATCACCGTCCACCACGCTACCTTCAGGACTACCTATGCCCCACTCTTTCCACAGCTACAGCCACGGCGGCCTCCACCCATACTCCGCCTCAGTCTTCAGGTACGGCCCATCCCCTCAGTCAGTCCATTTCTTATTCCCTTTTTTCTTCCTCTCATTTTGCTTTTCTCTCGAAATTATCTACTTCTCATGATCCTTCTTCCTACAGTCAAGCCATCAAGCAACAACACTGGCGTGATGCCATTTCTCAAGAACTTAATGCACTTGACAACAACCACACTTGGATTCTTACCCCTTTTCCCCCTGGTAAAAAACCGATTGACTGTAAATGGGTTTTTAAAACCAAACTGAAAGCAGATGGCTCCGTAGAACGATATAAAGCCCGCTTGGTTGCTAAAGGTTACACTCAAGTCGAGGGCTTAGATTATCATGACACTTTTGCGCCTGTTGCAAAGTTGGTTTCTGTCCGTTGTGTACTTGCTATTGCGGCTACTCGGAAATGGCACCTCTACCAATTGGATGTCAACAATGCCTTTTTACATGGTGACCTTCACGAGGATGTTTACATGTCCCTTCCTCCTGGATATGGCAGACAGGGGGAGACACGTGTTTGTAAATTACAAAAATCCCTCTATGGACTCAAACAGGCATCCCGAAATTGGTACTCTAAACTATCCACCGTTCTTCTCTCCGCCGGTTTTCAACAATCCCAAGCTGATCACTCTCTCTTTACTCGGCAAACTGGTTCTAACATTCTTGTTGTTTTAGTTTACGTTGATGATTTACTTGTTACAGGCAATGATTTAGCATCCATCTGCCACCTACAAAAGTTCTTGTCAAGTAAATTTCAACTTAAGGATCTTGGGAAGCTTAAGTATTTTCTGGGTATCGAAGTTGCTCGTTCTGCCAAAGGAATTTTTATTAACCAGCGTAAATACATTCTTGATATCCTCACTGATGCTGGCCAAACTGGTTGTCGTCCCGCCTCTACCCCAATGGAGCAACATCTTAAACTCACCGCTGATTCTGGTGAGCCCATCTCGGATCCAAGTTCCTACCGGCGACTTATTGGTCGCTTGATCTACCTCACTATTTCCCGCCCGGACATCGTTTTTGCTGTCAATCTCCTTAGCCAGTTCATGCAAACTCCATGGCTTCCTCATTTGGACGCTGCTACTCGAATCCTCCGCTACTTGAAAGGCACCGCCTCCCATGGCTTGTTTTTCTTCGCCGACTCTGACCTCACTCTCACTGGTTACACTGACTCGGACTGGGCCAGCTGTCCTATGACTCGCCGTTCAACTACCGGTTATTTCATTAATCTTGGTGGCAGCCCCATCTCTTGGCGCACCAAGAAGCAAAGTGTTGTCTCCCGCTCCTCCGCTGAAGCCGAGTATCGGGCCATGGCTTCCACCACATGCGAATTACTGTGGCTTCGTCAACTACTTCTTGATTTGGCGGTTCCTATTTCATCACCCATCCCTCTTCACTGTGACAATCAAGCCGCTATGCACATTGCCCGCAATCCTGTTTTCCATGAGCGGTCCAAACATATTGAAATTGACTGCCACCTCGTTCGCGACAGGGTTCAACAAGGTTTCCTTCAGCTTTCATATCTTGCTTCCACTAACCAACTCGCCGACGTCTTCACTAAGGCATTGGGGGTAGACCATTTTCACCGCCTCATATCCAAGCTGGGCATTACGTCCCTCCATGCTCCATCTTGAGGGGGAGTATTAGCGGATACTACGGAAATAATCAGTTAGGAAAGAAATCAATTAGAATTAGAATTAGTTCCCATTACGTCAATTGGAATCTCACCACATGCGGCAATAATCAGTTAGGAAAGAAATCAATTAGAATTAGAATTAGTTCCCTAACTTTTAGGATCTTGATTCTAGTCTTTCTTCCTTATAAATGTACGGTTCTGTTTCTACATTGAATTAATGAGAAACAATTGATTTCATTCTCTTTTACACCTTTTATCACATAATGTGTCATACTCGAATTATGTTGCTGATCAAAAAAAATTCGCATAATGTGTTGTTGTTGGGCTCCCTCGGTTTTTTTTTAAAATTTTTTTGGACGGATCAGATCGGCCATCCGTTGGCCGGAGATGGCCGAAACCGGCCGTCGGTACGATTTCGGTTGGCTTTTGGTCTGTACATATAGGAGGACTCAATTTTCCTTGCTTTTTTTATTCCTCCTGGAGTATTATTTTATTTTTGTTCCTAATTTCACCGAGGTGGGGTTCATCCCCATCACGTTGATGTGACTCATTCTCTAGCAGGGTTTGCCGAGTTGACTATTGTGTTTGTTTGCTATTTTAGTTTAGTTGTAGTTTTGTTTTTTAATTATTATTTTATTTTTTTTCAATTATTATTTTATTTTTTCAATTATTATTTTGTTATTTCTCTCCACTTATTACCTCTCTCTCAAATCATTACCTTTTTTCTCCCTCCACCCACTACCAAAAATGAACTAAACAAAAATGCAAAATAACAAAACTTTGTCATCGCTCTCAATATATTTAGATGTACTACAAAATAACATCGGTCGATTGAATCTAGACAACTATACATCTCTTTGTCTAACAAAAAAACTTCTTTACGGAGCTTTCTGTAAAGAAAGCATTACGGAATTCAATCCCGCACGTAATAATTAATTATGACCTTACATCAAAGAAGATGATTATCGTTTCACGGATTTGGTTCTCTATTTATTTCAAATTTTTAATAACTCAAAGTGTTCAAATCAGCTTGTGCGCAATTAGATTCATATATTTTTGCGGGACCTATTTTGGTGTCCGCAAAGGGCTCTGCAATTAAAGTCAGAACAAAATTTTGTATGTATTGATCCTATAAGAGTTGATGAAACCATCAAACTTGAAGTCAATAAATTCAGACTACATTACAGAATTGTTCGGCTAAATAAGTCAAAAATGGCTTCTTCTTTTTTTCTTATTCAAATTTTTTCCGTATTTGTTTGTTTTTCGTCAATTTTTCGTGAATTATTGATTCTTCTTGACGAGAGGAATCTAAAAAGTAAAAAATAACGATTGAAACTTAAATTTTTTGAATAAAGACAAAAATAAGCCAATAACCCAATTTTTTTTGTTTTTATTCAAAAGAATTTGGGTTTCGATCATAATTTTATACTTTTTAGATTTCTCTTGTCATAATGAAGTAATAATCCATAAAAAGTTGATGAAAAACTAACAAATGCAAAAACATTTTGAATAAGGACAAAAAAATAATCCAAATGACTTATTTAGCCGAACAACATAATCGACTTTAAGTTTGGTTCATACAAAAATTTTACCCAAAGCGAGTATGGATTCAACACATTTTTATTTGCACGGTCTCAACACACAAATTAAGAAAGGGCCGGAAGATCTGAAATGAGAACTTAAAACACTGGATTTACTCATTCATAAACAAATATTATACTCCAATAGATATATATACTGTGAAACAAAATATACTCTTTACAAACATCACCTGAAAACAGAACTAGATCAATATCACAAAAAGCTAGAGACCTAGTAATCAAGAATAAATTAAACAACGCCCGCAGGCGTTTATTTATTTAGAGCAGTTGCTGAATATCACTGCTGATCAATTTCGTAAATAATAAATAATATTGATCCTTACAAAAAGGTAAGTATTAAAAGAAGTGGTGGCCGTGGTGATGCTTCATTTGTTTCTTTGCCTCTTTCTTCTCGTGGTGTTCATGCAATGCGTACCCACCGGCTGCAACTGCAACCGTAGTTGCGATTCTCTCCTCTATCTTGTGCCTGTGGGCGTGTGCTGAATCTTTCTTTATCATGTGCTTCTCGTGCTGAAATTTACATCAAAAGCAAATTTTCAAATATGCATGAGACATGGCTATAACAAGTCATGAGCTCTTATTGACCAATTGAAAAAGAAGACGAATAACTGAGTAAAAGAGAATACGAAATTGGCTAAGAGAAACGTACCACGGCGAAAGCGCTGGCAGCAATGGCACCGAACTCAGCGAGGTGCTCGTTATGCTTGTGGTGTTTAACCTCTTTCGCATAGTCAATTGGCTTGCTGTCTTCCTGAACGTGGTGGCCGTGGTGGTGGCCATGGTGCTTCCCTCCAGTCATTGTGGTGGTTCTCACAAGAAATCACAGCAAAGGATCTTAAAAATATTGATGAAGATGGTATAGTATAAACTTATAAGGTTTTCGATTGATGATTTAGAGAGACTCATCGGTATTGGTATTTATAAGCCATTTTAGGGCAAAGACACCGTCATCACACGGTTCCGTGTTGATATGTCGAGTTTCAGAAACTCCTAAAATATGGATTTTTCAGTTGCAAAGTAGGTAACTTTTTTTTTATTTGATTGTAACTGTTTAATTTCAGCCGAAGAAAGTTGATATCTGGTTCTCGGAAATTCTCTTTCCGAGAATTTTTTTTTGATAGAGGGGATAATAAACAAGCCTTAAAAGATAAAAATTTATTTATGGAGTCTCCGTAAATAAAATTTACGGTGTTCAATCTCGTGTTTTCAAAAGTATTTTGGACGGTCTGGATTAAAAACAAACTATTACTGGTCAGAAATATTTACTACCGGCAGTCAAAGGTTAGAAACTCATCTCAAACCATTGATTGCTGAAACGACTGACTATGATTGCGCGGAGCCGTGAATAAGTTTCTCTCCACGATTTCGTTTTTCATCCAATATTTTTGGACTGTTTATCTCCAAGGGGAGATGCCAAATCTAAGTTGGAGATTGTAACGGTAATAATTGACACTAGTTTGCAATCCAATCCATATGCCATCTACCAAGCCAAAAATGACGTGGCCAAGAGTTTGTGCTTTCTTTATTGCAATTTTTTCTGGTAACTCATGGTATCCTATTCAAATTACGGGCAATTGGACTCATTTTTGCAGGACCGATTTTGGTATCCATAGTGGGATTCTCAAAGCAGAGACCAAATCTATATGGACGGATCCCATAAGAGTTAATACTTAATAGCATACATACAAGAGGTTTCGAATAAGATACCAAGTAAGAAAGAAAATTCTTAAATCAAGTTTCAGCCACCAACCAACCCTCGAGGTTTAATTTTCCTTATTTCTATTTTAGTGACAAGCTACACACACCCCCTGCATATGGAAATAAATTTGGACTCCGATCCACACATTAAAAATTCTTGCTCCCCATCTGTATATGTGAGATCCATAACATTACATGCGTGATTATGCTGTGTAGTTGGGGGGCCATGGTACGTAGCATCACATGACATTATTTCAACACACAAGCTACTGGTACAGATATCTGTACAGATTTTCTGTGGAGCCCACTAGGGGTCCCAAACAAATGATCCGCGCCGTTCATTAAATGTAAACCAGTTTTTCAAGTGCCCCCGCTAAAAATCAATTCAATCCGATACTTATAAATGCTTGATCCAATCATATAATGTTTTATTATCCAGGAATCTAAATCAAAAGTTAGATGATTGGATTAAGCATCTATAAGTATCGGATTGAACTGATTTTTCGCGGGGGCCCTTGAAAAATTATTTTACATTTAATGAATGGCTCGGATCATTTGTGTGTGACCCGTAGTGGACCCCACAAAAAATCTTGACTTTCTGTTATTTCAAGACCAACCAATAAATTTCGCGGTAAGTAAAAAGTACTAGCTAGTTGAATTGGCAATATATATATATATATATGCGTAAAATACATCATATTACTAATTAATACATCTCTCAAACTTCAATCCTAGAAACAAGCATTATATTAATTGTATGATTGTCATGCGGTAGAACCCCCACATGACATTATTCCAAGACCATCCAATAAATTAATTTCGCTCCTCTATAAGCCAGTCTTATGCGGTAAGTAAAAAGTACTTCTACCTAGTTGAATTGGTAATGCATACATGGCAACCTAACGCGGCTAAGAAATCATATTCTTAAAATACAGCAAAATTACCAACAATACATCGATCTCTCAAAACTTGATCTCTCAAATTACTAACAATATATATGGGTTTATCCAGTTTTTCGCAATTTAATTTGGGACACGGCTTCTATGGCAGTTTGCCAAGAAACATCACCCTGTGCAATTGGGTTTTTTCTAGCTAGCCACATGCCCGACCTAGTTTTAACGTCCGGTTCTGTTCATATTGTAGATCTCGTCGTAACGCAATTATGTTTGATGGATAGTTTGTGAGCACATAATTGAAACTAAAATTGTGTTAGTTTGATCCAGTTTGTGTAGAATATCATTTTGATTTGTTTTTAAAAAAGATTGGACAGAAGTACACCCAATAAATAACGGGGTCAGATCCCATCTAGTTCGTTCGGACCAATTTGGTCCAATTTTTTGCATCCGACTCAGGCAAAAGTATTTTGAATGATCCAGATTGTTTGGAAGTTTTTGAATATTTTTAACAAAAATATACCCGAACAAGTCTAGGCCGTCCAAAATATTTTTGGTTGGCTTGGACGTAAAAATTAAACCAAACTAATCCAAACAGACTGGACAGGATCCTCCGCAATAAATAACTGACGGAAAACAGCGCGGAAAAGCTGGTTAAATGGAGACACCAACCATATCCTTTTACATACCTGCCTCAAATAATTGGATGATGGACAATCTTTTTCTTCGTGCTAAAAGGTGAACCTCGCAACGGATATGCCGCAATGGATATGGCATTCATATTGGAAACAGTTTTGTTGCCCACTACCTTTCCGGAAAAGGTCCAATTCATGAAAATGAAATGAAGATTTTAATAATTCAGTATTTTGTCAGTTTACACAGACCTTAACTAATACCTAATGCCTTCAAATGAACACCTCGACAAATTATAAGCCGATACTACTTCCATGAGTTCCATCTAAAAAAAATTCTCAAGTCCAAAACATGAGAACTTAGAAATAATGCATTTCCGTCCATAAAATTTTAATTTTTAATTCTAAAAAAAGACTTTTTGTTCCATAGATTTATGTTCCAAAGGACGTGCTTCTCGGCACGATTGTAATTATTCAATTCCTCCGGGACATCGTCACGTGATGCCGAAACTTTTTCAATTCATCTGTTCTCTTGAATTAAACATCATCACATAATGCCTGAACCTCTTCGTAATCACACTATGACAATAATATGACACTGCTTACGTCGAAACCTTGGCTTCAAATATAAGGTTGATAGAAACCCGAAGCGTAGGGCTAGATCGTCGATAGCATAATAACCGGTAAGACCGGGATCGTACCCACAAAGAATCGAATATATATAGCTTGATTCGGATTGAAGGTTTAATATGGTAGGTTTTCAGCGTTTAAGCCGCTAACTTGATTTTGCTTAAAACGGTGGAAAAATTGGAACAAAAGACTAGAAATGAACTTAATGAACTAAAAGAGGCAAGTCTAGGGATCATCTATCCCTTAACAAAGGCTGTTACCGATTCTCAATTATAACTCAAGCGAGAATCACGACCGCGTGCTCACGCCCGAGGGATTTAGCATTAAAGACTACGTTTACAAAAGATGTGATTTACCGGAACTAAACCAACCTATTTTTGCCAATGTATCTAACACGTAGGAGGCCACGAGCCCTCAATATGTCGCTTGCCAAGACCGCTTAACTAAACTTCATATTAAGGAGTTAACACCCCTCGCTTAGACCAAAATGGCTAGATTAATTCAATTCCGAAAACCATGATTTAAAGCCCGATGGCTCGAGAACCAACTAACAACCTAAGTCCCCGGGAAAGTGTATCCCGAGACTTAGCCAAACGACTACTTAAACATACTTAAAGCACAAAACAAAGCATAAAAAATAGGCATAATTTTTAATCGATAGAATCGAAAACAAACTTGATATTAATAACAATCACAACCGTAACTACAACATTAATTAATGACAAAACAATAAACAACTTAAACTTACTTGAGTTCTTCAAGAAATTTAGCTAGGAAAGCTTGAGCTCTAATGGAGGAAAACTAAAAATAAACTTAAAGACTAAAAGTAAAAATGAAAGAGTGTGGTATGAAGGAGAGAGAGTGAGGCTATTTATACAAGGAGGCCTCCCTCTCTGTGAAAAATCCAAAAAAATCCCAAAAGTGGGAAATATCCCATAAGTGGAAAGTCTAAAAAGTAGAAAAGATTTGCAGAAAATCACCTGTATCGATACGGCAAAAATGCTTGTATCGATACCAGTTCTCTACGGATGAATTCCAGATGCTCTGTATCCTTATGGTATCGATACGGCAAATATGGTTGTATTGATACCACAGTGTTATCCCTGCATCCTGGCCTCAGCTTCAGCAGGCACCTCCCAACAGCTTCACAGCTTCTCAGCACTTTATTTTCATTCTCTAAACTTAAGTAAATACAACATTTTAAACATTTCTTTTACCTTTTCTTTACTTTAATTTATTTAATGAAAATAAGAAAGTACCCTCCATTTGAAAACAATGGCATTACCAGAATTTCAAGATTCCAATGAAATCAAAATGTCAACCCCCCACTTTTAGTGTAAAATGGAAAACTGCACGTTTTTCTTGAGAGAAAATGGCTCAAAACATGAACTTGCTCTTCAATAAAATCTTACAACTTTGTAGTTACTCTTAGAAAAATTTAAGGATCATTTACCGCCATTTTTTATCTCAAAAATCGACACTTTTTCGAAAAGTCATTTTTTCATACTTAGACAGATTTTAAAGGGCCGACAGGGTCTTTGGGATACTTGGAAGCACTTGGGTCATCCATGGCGTTGAAATGCGCCTTATTTGCACGTTTTACTTGAAAACACTAAAAACATACCTTACGTGCAATATCGCTATAAAAGCTAAATAAACATAAGTAAAAGCAGCATAAGCCGGGACTAGTCGCATCAAATATCTATAATATTGGATGATCATCAGAACCTCATATACTTAGTCGTTAATCTCGCATAATGTGGTGTTGTGAGGGGATTGGAATGGCAGTGCCCTTAAGTACCCAACAAATTTTCCTTGCTTTATTTTTTCCCCTAATTTTTCAGTGTATTGTAGTCCAAAGTTGCGTTCATCCCCATGATGTTGATCTGCCTCGTTCTCTAGCAGGGTTTGCTATTTGACGAATTTCTAGTCCTCAAATAACGGGTTGCCTCAAGTGTAGGATTGAGATCGGCGTACCACAATATCTGGTAAAACTAGAGTCGAATCTACAGAGACGGTGATGTGTGTTGATAAAAAACTTGGGTTATTACTATTTAAACTGGCTCTTAGATAGCCAGCCCTTGTATTCGATTGTTGAGATTGACTAAACTTCAGAAATTGATTGGTTTTTTAGATAATTAAAAAGGAGATACGATCGTAAGGTTCAAAGCACTCGCAACCAGTCTCGGATATATCTGATCCATTTGGTGTTCTTGAAAATGTTTGACTTTAGAGAGAAAAAGCTACCCCGAAAGATGCGAACCTTTATGGTTGCTGTTTACGCATGCACGGCGGAGAACAAGTTTTGGTCCCCTATTCTCTGCTCACATGGGCTCCGACAATACCCGGGTTCGTCTAACGGAAGTACTTTAATAACCTAAAATTGCCTTTTCATTTTTATTTCAAAACAGGAGTAGAATGTGTCAGACCTGGCCACAGTGTGGTAATCACTCCGTGACCATACCTATACGACTACTCACTCATCATTAAGCAAGACACAAAAGAAAACCTAATTTGAAACATGCTTTTGAAAACGAAATAATTAAAAGATATAAATTCAAAAAGTACCAATGAATAACTTTAATCGATAACAAAAATCCATACGAGTTACCAAAGTGCAAGTACTTGAACAAAATGCAAGAAACCTTCGGCAGCCTAACGGCGTAAAGAAAGCTTAACTTCTCGAATGCTAGGAAACTTCAACTAGCTCTCAGGCGAATTGAACGAAAGTTCTGAACCAATTGAAAAGTAGAGAGGTAAGAGGTTTATATAGGGTGAATTAGCGGAGGAAAAACGTTGAGTTTTCGATGTGGGATTGCGGAAAAATACAAGAAACACGAAAATCAAGGCTACGGGGCAAAACGGTGCTGTAGCCGACTCATGGAGGCCGGCCCGCCTTATGGGGAAGCCAGCTAGCCTGGCTCCGGCCCAATTAATTATTTGGGCTTCGGGCAGGCCTCCCTTGGTGCTGGCCCTGTTCGGGCCTGTTTTGATGCATTCTGGGTTCATTTGGAGCTAAAAACAGCAACGATTCTTCCCACAACGATGTCCAACTCGGCCTCAAGGCCTCGCAATCCAACCTTGGCTCAAAATCCGCCTTATTTCCTGCGAAACTAACAAAGACACAAAAACAAAATAAAGCACGGCATCAAGCGAAAAATGAGATAAAACACGCCTCTAATGCGCTAACTTGACCTACTTAAGCGCTTATATCTACGATATTGCGCACCTATCATTTGCCGAGTTGACTATGGAGTATTACTATTTAGATGTATACAAAACGACATCAGTTGGACAAAACAGTTGTCCAATTAATTATATTCAAGACAAATGTACATCGATCAGCTCGTTGGGGCCTGCTTTTGCTCTAGGTACCTTTGAGTCTGCGATTGGTGCATGTGTTTGCGTCTATATATAAGTTTTGATAATTTAGGCTCACTTCTTTATTTTGTGATGAAAATTGTAGACCGTAATACTTTTAGGCTTTTGATATGAGATGGAATTAATTCCTCTTCAAAAAAGAAGAAGACGATTATTGTTTCACAAAGTTAGTTTTTATTTGTTCAATTTTTTTTAATATCTCACGTTGTTCTAATTAGCTTACGCACTATTGAACTCATTTTCGCGGGACCAATTTCGCTGTCCACAAAGGTCTTTGCAATTAATTAAAGTCGAGATAAGATTTTGTATGCATTCAGCCCATAAGAGTTGACACCATCAAAAGGGCTTCGAATCTAATTCCAATTAAAGGGCAAATTCTTAAATCAAAGACTTGATCTCCAGACCATCCAATAGCGCATTGTGTTTAAGATAGACTTACATTTTGATCTTGTAAAAATTTAGTTGGGGGTAGGTTGAAGTCTAAGTTTCATATGTTGGTAATTAAAGGGAAATGTTGCAAAAGTTAATTAGGTGACCTCACTTGCCCAAGGCAGAAGCACCATTTTTATTTTTTATTTTTAAAATGGTGCTTCTACCATTGGCTAGACTAATAAGGGGCTGTTTGATAAAACTGAAAACTGAAATTTGAAAAATTAAGTACTGAAAGCTGAATGCTGAATTTTTTAAGTTGAAAAGCTGTTTGATAAATATATTAAGCACTGAATTAAAAATATGATGAATTAATTTTAGTTTTGATTATCTTTTAAATTACTAATGATCACAATGTACTTATGGTAATAGTAGTAGAGTGGTGATTGTGGTGGTGGGTTGGTGGTGATGGAGCGAGGGGGTGGTGGTGGTGGTGGAGGTGGAGTGGTGAGGGTGGGGATGGAATGGGAGTGGTGGTGGTGTTGGAGTGGTGGCAGTGGTTGTGTAATGGTGGGGTGGCGGTGGAGTGATGGTGGTGTATTGGTGGCAGTGAGTGGTGGCGGTGGAGTGGTGGTTATGCAATGGTGGCGTTGTGGTGGTGGGCTGGAGTGGTGGAGTAGTGGTGGTGGTGGTGGAGTGGTGGTAGTAGTGGTGGTGGTGGTGAAGTGGTGGAGGTGGTGGTAGTATTGGTGGTGGTGGTTGTGCAATAAAGGTGACAGCGTTATAGTGGTGGTGGTGGTGGTGGTGGTAGAGTGGTAATGGTGGAGTTGTGGAGATGGTGGTGATAGAGTGGTTGTAGGAGTGGTGGTAGAGTGGTGGTGGTGGAGCAGTGGAGGTGGTGATAGAGTGGTTGTGAGAGTGGTGGAGGTGGTGGTGATGGAGTGGTTGTAGGAGTAGTGGTGGTGGTGGTATGGTAGTTGAATGCAAATACGCAAAAATTCAGGCAAAATTAAGTAGCTCAAAGGTACTTAATTTTTTTCAACTTTTTAGCCTAAATTTTAAGTAGCACTTAATTTGTTAAGTAACGTAAAATGTGGTTATCAAATTTATTGAATCACTTATTACTTAATTGATTCAATTTTAAGTGCTAAATTTAGGTTATCAAACAACCCCTAAGTAAGGAGCAATGCAACGGACCATAATTTGTTCACATAAAATTACTCACGAATTAAGTTGTACGGATCAGATTCATTCTAAATTCAGCCTACAATACATCGATTTAAGTTTGGTTCATACAAAAATTTTAGCGAAACAAATTATGTATTCAACGCATTTTAATTTTATTCTCAACTGATATACTCTTTACAAACAAACATACTAGCTGTGAGAAGAGATATGTCCTTTGTGTGGCTGTGAGAAGGAAACACATCAACATTTATTTTTTGAATGTTCTTATTCTGCATCGGTGTGGGCTAGAGTATGGCGTAAGTCGTCTTCTACTAGTGTTCCAATTACCTTGGCTGCTTTGTTGGAGTGGTTTGTCCAATCTGTTAAGGGCAATAGTTTCAAAAGTAAAATTTTGAAATGTTCGTTAGCTGCTACTGTTTACTTTGTTTGGAGGGAAAGAAATTTGAGAGTTTTTCAACAAAAAACTGTGGCTAGTGATCAAGTTGTGCTGCAGATTCTGAGCTTTATAAGAGACTTCCTTATCTCTTTGCGAAGGGTGAAGGCTTCCACAGAAAATAAAGGTCTGTGTGCTAACTGGCGGCTGGTTGAAACCTACATTTTGCAGCAGTAGAATGAGTGGTGCATCTGGATGTTGGTGCTTGGTTGAAGATGTAGTTGTGTTCTCTGATATAGGAGTTGGTTGTAGATTTGACTTGTATAGGTTATCAATTCTTTTCATTTTCTTTTTCTTCACAGTTTGTAATTCTCCTTTGAAAGGAGTATAGTTGTATAGTCAGGAGAGTCTCCTTGACTTTGTTTGTTTGGTTGGGGCTTTTTAATGGAATCGTACTTATCAAAAAAAAAACATACTAGCTCCAACATACAATGAAACAAACATACTAGCTCCACATGAAAACAGAGCTAGATTAATTCCACTGTTACTAGATCAATATCACAAAAAGCTGGAGACCTAGGAATCAAGAATAAAACAACGCACGCAAGCGTTTATTTATTTAGAGCAGTTGCTAATCACTGCTAATCAATTATATACGTAGATAATACATAATATCCTTACAAAAAAAAGTAAGTATTAAAAGAAGTGGTGGCCGTGGTGATGCTTCATTTGTTTCTTTGCTTCTTTCTTCTCATGGTGCTCATGCAATGCATACCCACCGGCTGCAACTGCAACTGTAGTTGCGATTCTCTCCTCTACCTTGTGCCTGTGGGCATGTGCCGGGTCTTTCTTTATCATATGCTTCTCGTGCTAAAATTTACATTAGAATTAGACACGGCTATAAAAAGTAAAAACTTTTTGAACAGTTGAAAAAATCCGATAATTAAGTAAAAGAAAGTACAAAATTGAGTGGAAAAGAATTACAATTTGCGTTCTAGAGAATACATTAAATCAGGAATTTGAATTTGTACTCTTGATTTAAGCGATACGACTTTGGAAACATGAATGTACAAGAAAATCGTTGTTTAGCAAAATGTGGGAGTCTACACTATTTGTAATTTTTTTTTCTTAATAATGCAGAAAAATGATGGCATAAGTTTAGATGAGTATATATTTGTCCGCAAAGTAACTTTAGTATAATCTCCGGTAAGCGACAAGTAATCCGATAGGTAAGCGTTAGTGTTAGAGAGACAAGCATATATACCTTGGCAAAAGCGACCGCAGCAACTGTACCGAGCTTGGTGAGGTGCTCGTTATGCTTGTGGTGTTTAAACTCTCGCGCATAATCAATTGGCTTGTTCTCTTCTTGAACGTGGCCGTGGTTGTGGTGGTGCTTCCCTCCGGTCATTGTGGTGGTGCTTAGTAACAAGAAAAAACTACAATCACAACAAAGGATCTAAACAATGATGAAGATGGAATTATAAATTAAGGTTTTGATTGATGATATGGAGAAGAGAAACTAAAGGGTATTGCTATTTATAATACTAAGTGATCTTAGGGCAGAGAACTCCTTCATCACGCGGGTCCGTGTTGATATGTCAAATAGGATGTATTAATATTACCATATGGATATATATTTCAGTTCTTTTTACTAGTATATTTGATTATAATACTCGTAATTGTTTTCCGTTGAAGAAAGTTGGTATTTGGTTGTCGAAAATGCCCTTTCCGTATAGATTAAGTTTAACTACAAACCGTGTTATTCAAATCAAAGTGGGTTCTTCATCCCTTACATCATTACGTCGAACTGACTCGTTTTTTTTTTTTTTTTTTTTCCTGTTCCAGGGTTTGCCGAGTTTTAATAAGAAGTATGAACGGACGATGAAATCGGTGGCCGTCGGACAACGACAGTTGCACACATCTTTTCTAATGGTTTTCGGATAGAGATAAAATTATTTCTACCAGTGGTGGAAACCAAGGGTTTTCCACCACGGTCCATTATGGGCCTCACAAGATATCTTTTGTTATAATCTGAAACGTCTATTTTTTAGGGTCCGTAGAATAGTATATCCACGCAAAAATTGAGATTTATCGGACGTCAATAGGTATATTAAAAATCTACTTTCGATTTAGGAAATGGACAGTCATTGATAGTTTAACTTCAAAATCTATGACCATCCATTTTGCAAACCAAAATTCAATTTTTGATATATCTATCGATATCCAATCAAGCTGATTTTTTTCATGGATGTACTACTCTATGTACCCTACAAGATGAACGGTTCAGATTAGAACAATAAAAATTTTACGGGACCCATAGACAGCGGTGGAAATCCCATGATTTCCATCAGAGGTGGAGAGAACATACTCTCTTTCGGATAATTGTGTTTCAACCGCGGAGATGCTGATGTTTAACTTCTCTGACTTGTTTACCAAAAAAACACTTATCTGACTAGAGGCCAAAAAAAACCTTATCTGACTAGAGGCCGGGGTACATGCACTTTAATAAAATGTGATCAAAGAAATAATAAGTGGGATGGGCAAATTTTGCCAAAATTTGAGTTGCACACGTGTGCCGGCCTTTAGTGTCCAATATATCCCACAGTTTGTATAGCGTGTTCTTTTCTCCCCCAGAAAGTCTGTCCACACAGACAAGTCATGCACAGATTTTGTAGTAGAGTCCATTATAGGTCTCACATAAACGTTCCGAGCTGTTCATTAAATGTAAAACATCTTTTCGAGGGTTCTCAAAATAAATAAGTTCAATTCAATAACTATAAGTGCTCGGTCCAATTCATTGAACTTTTTTATTTTCTTGAAATATGAATGAAAAGTTGGATAATTGGATTAAGCACTTATAGGTATTGGATTGAGCTAATTTTTCGCAAAGACCCTCAAAAAAATGTTTTCCATTTAATGAATGGTTAGGATCATTTGTGTGGGACCCGTACGGTGGGCCTCACAACAAAATATGTGCATGCCTTGTTTGTGTGGTTAGCAGTTCTCTTTTCTTTTTTCTTTTTTTTTTAAGAGGGCACTTATGTGAAAGGAAAACACATCACAGGGCTTCCAAAAAAAAAAAGGGGGACACCAAAGTGGTGCTCTGATTATTGTCTATTGATTGAAAAAAAAAACCTTATCTAATTATTGTGCTTAGTAGTATTGATTTTATTTCAAGATTTATTTGAACAATAAGCCAATTTTTTCGTCTTTATTAAAAAAAAATTGGATTTCGATCATAATTTTTTACTTTTTAGATTTCTCTCACTATGACAATGTAATAATCTCTAAAAAATTGACGATAAACTAATAAATACAGAAAAAATTTGAATAAAGACAAAAAAATAAGCCAATTGACTTATTTAGCCAGACAGGGCCTAAGTCCTCAAGTATAAACATCTATTAGATCAAGTAATTTGTACTTGAACACTTAATACATTAACCCAAAAAAAGTTACACATTCTTGAAGATTAAAATAAAAAAATTAGAGATAAAAATATGTGTCATGCTCTGGCTTCTCTCTTAACGACAGTCAACTCTATTTGTCCAAAAAGATCTATGCCAACCATGCTTAGCTCAAAATATAAAATAGTGGATTTTTTCCACTAAAAGAATAATTGAGAATTTTTTATTTCATCGGTTTATTCTTGCTTAGCTCAAAATATAAAATTCGTGATAAACAATGTTAAAATCTTATGTATTTTATATATATATATATATTAATGATCTGACTATCCACACTAATACATAAATTTTCTTTATTTTCCCAATTTTTTTCTCTAGTTGAAGAAAGTTGATATTTTAGTCTAAAAATTGACTTTTATCCCGTTGATGTAAGTTCTAAAAAGAAGTTCTCCGCATGAATGTAATTATTCAATTTTCTTGGGACATCATCACGTGAAACCTGAACTTCTTTGTATTGACACAATGATAACGATATGAAACTCATATACTTCTTTTTTGAAAGGCAAAAAACTTTATTAATCTTTGAAAACAAGTTATAAAGATTAAAAGTACTCTAAGCAGCATTAAGTCGGAGAAAAGGAAAAACCCACTTGAGGAAACAACAAAGTCCAACAGTCATATGCCAAGAAGGTTCCAAAGGGAGGGAAAAACAAACCAAAGTTGGCAAGAAGCCAACAATGACAGAGCACCACCAATCCCAAATAGATTCTGACACTTAAGACCCAAAATAACACCATAAAGAGATACATCCAAAGATCCAAAAAGAAACGTCCCACCCAAAGCCTAATAATTCAATCAACACCCAAAAAGACACCTAAGAGCCAATTAACGGATGAGAAGCATAACCCTTTGCCCTTTCCTCATCTTCGGCTTGCATAATCGCGATTCTTCGAACAACATCCTTCTCATTGCCCATGCAACGAAGGCCCATGATCTTGTTTACCTCCGAAATAGCCTGAGCGTCATTAAGGTGAGTCCTGATGATCCCTTCAAAAGAAATTGGTAAAATAGCAGCTGCAATAGCGGATCTAAACAGAACACAACTTTGCTTCTTTTTTCCGCCTTTCTTCTTATTTTTGGAAGGCCTAAGATTTGTTCAATCGACTCTGCTTCCATTTTCCTTTCTCAGAATTTTTAACCTCTTTCGCCTCTGCATCTGCATTGAGATCCACACATCTAAAGAATCAACCACACCCTCATTCTTTATAAAGTCCACTTCTGAAAGATTCCAAAAGCCATTGTCAAATTCTCCAACACCAACATCATCCAAGGTTTGGGTTTGTATCATTCACAATAACGTCGCCATCCCTATTATCCTGAATAGGTTCCGAGGGTTCAGAGTCAGCCACAACCACGTTTTCCACAACAAGGTTAACCTCATTGAGGTTAGGTTCAACCCTGCTGATTGCAAAAGAGTTCTCACAATGGCATCCACTCGTTTGGGGTGTAGTATTAAGCTTGGCATGATTAAGCTCCGCATCAAACGATGACCCATTTGTTTCGCTAACTCGACACACCAAATTCTTGTCCTTCTCTGAATTCCTTTTATCAACTACTTTTTGTTTGCCATTCTCTTTCGTCCCCGCATCAGAATCACCACTATTTTTTCCACCTCATCACTATCCTCGTCCTCCTCTGATTCTTCTTCTATATTTGAGGAAAAATCTAGGGTTGCATTAGGAATTTTTTCCTCTGCTTCTTGAGGTTGGTCGCACGGGTCATCCATCACCTTTAACTTTGTAGCTCTTTCCTTCGACATCAATGATAATCCACTCGTCAATTTCCTTGACAATACTATTGGCGATAAGAATTTTAGCCTCAACAAAAGATGTCATCTTCAATATTGTCGATTCATCCATACGTAGACATAAAAGAGCCCCATAAGTCTCCAATAGATTTGAAAGAATTATTACTCCATCCATTGAGTGGAGTACCATAGCGACATAACCACACAAATCTTTCAACGCATGCCATTTGACCATCCCATAATTTAGTTTCAGAGAACCACCTTTGAAAGCAATTTTCTTTAACCATTTCTTCTCTGCTTGGACAAGTTAAAATCACAGACCTTCCACCCATCGCTTTAATACCAATATTTACTAAGCCCATTCCTACCACCTGGACCTTCAAATCATCAATTGAGATTAACTTGTGTAATTTTGCCACTGTACTATGATATAGCCATCCATTACCAATGACATTTAAAGAGACCCTCCGACTCACGTGATCCCTGCTGTCTAAAACCTTCTCTGTCTCCGTCCCTGCGCCGCCACCTTTTAATAGTTTGAGCATAAGATTTGAAAGATTTTATAGTAGGAAAAGCATCCAGCCTTGCTTCACCATTATCAATTCCAACTGAGTGAAATTTGTAGAAATGCTCAAGGTTCTCCTTACTTCTCTCCCTCGTATCCCTTATACTATTTGTGTTGAACCTAGAATCACTTTTTTTAATGTTGTTTTTTTTTTCCTCTTCAAACGAAACTTTTATATAAGCTTGAAAGGGTATGTCAAGGGAATTACAAAAAGAAAGCAAACATAATTAGCCCATCCAACAAAAAGTTGAAAAGACTCAACGCCTCAACATGAGCTACAACTTGAGTTTACGAATACCATCAAGAAACACCTTAAACTCCTTCACCGAATAAATCTTGATTGCCAACTTGGACTTCATCCACATTGCGACCCTCGTTTTTACCAATTCCCCCATCACTTGTTCCACACCCCTTTTTGTCCATTATTGCCTTTTTTCTGATCATACGTGGCCAATTTTATGAAAAGTTTTCTGTCTTCGATCCATAACCCATTTGTTTTGGAGATGGCCACCTCCGAAGACACGGCGCAATCATACCGAACAAACCCAAAAATTTTCCCCCTAGCCTTGCTTCTTTTTCCAGGAATAAAAACATCCTTCACAACCCCACATTTATTGAACAGACTTCTTACCCATCTCGTACTCACGTAGTCGTTAATCTAGCATAATCTATCAGACTGAAATAATGTTGCCGATAAAAAAAAAGAAAAAAAAAATCTCGCATTTTGTTTTGTTTTGCGGGGATTGGAATGGCAGTGCGCGTAGGCACCCAACAATTTTTCCTTGCTTATTTATTTATTTATTTATTTTATTTTTTGTTCCTAATTTAGACAAATGTACATCGATCATGATTCATGAAGCTGCTGATTTCTCATTGATACAGATAATACTATAATGGGTTCCCGCATTTTTTTTTTTTGTCAAACATGCATGGTAGGTAACTTTTTTTTAATAAAAAGAGCATAAACTTACATCAAAGAAGATGTTTGGTTCTCTCTTTATTTCAAATTTTTATTAACTCAAAATGTTCTGATTATGTTGCACGCAATTGAACTCATTTTTGCGGGACCAATTTCGGTGTTCACAAAAGGCTCTGCAATTAAAGTCGGGACAAAATTTTGTATGTATTGATCCC
Organism: Rhododendron molle; assembly: GCA_025413875.1. Taxonomy (NCBI): domain Eukaryota; kingdom Viridiplantae; phylum Streptophyta; class Magnoliopsida; order Ericales; family Ericaceae; genus Rhododendron; species Rhododendron molle. The sequence goes on along the minus strand of CM046398.1, from coordinate 37,375,793 downwards.
ATAAGAGTTGATGACACCATCAAACTTGAAGTCGTGATAAATTCAGCTAGCCCTTCATTGCATCGACTTTAAGTTTGGTTCATACAAAAATTTTACCAAAGCGAGCCATGGATTCAACGCATTTTTTATTTGCAGGGTCTCAACACACAAAGAAAGGGCCGGCCGTAAGATCTGAAATGAGAACTTAAAACACTGGATTTACTCATTCATAAACAAATATACTCCAATATATATACTGTGGAACAAAACATACTCTTTACAAATATCACCTGAAAACAGAATTAGATATAATTCCACTATTACTAGTAGATCTCAATATCACAAAAAGCTAGAGACCTAGTAATCAAGAATAAATTAATTAAACAACGCACGCAGGCGTTTATTTATTTAGAGCAGTTGCAGAATATCACTGCTAAAATCAATTTTGTAAATAATAAATAATATCGATCCTTACAAAAAAAAGTAAGTATTAAAAGAAGTGGTGGCCGTGGTGATGCTTCGTTTGCTTCTTTGCTTCTTTCTTCTCGTGGTGCTCATGCAATGCGTATCCACCGACTGCAACTGCAACTGTAGTTGCGATTCTCTCCTCTACCTTGTGCCTGTGGGCGTGTGTTGGGTCTTTCTTTATCATGTGCTTCTCATGCTGAAATTTACATCATAAGCAAATTTTCAAATATGCATGAGACATGGCTATAACAAGTGAGCTATTTTTTGACCAATTGAAAAAGAAGAAGAATGTATAACTGAGTAAAAGAAAATACTAAATTAATTGGGTTAGAGAGACGTACCACGGCGAAAGCGCCGGCAGCAATGGCACCAAGCTCGGCGAGGTGCTCGTTATGCTTGTGGTGTTTAACCTCTTTTGCATAGTCAATTGGCTTGCTGTCTTCCTGAACGTGGTGGCTGTGGTGGTGGCCGTGGTGCTTCCCTCCGGTCATTGTGGTGGTTCTCACAAGAAATCACAACAAAGGATCTTAAAAATATTGATGAAGATGGTATAGAATAAACTTATAAGGTTTTCAATTGATGATTTAGAGAGACTCATCGATATTGGTATTTATAAGTCATTTCAGGGCAAAGACTCCGTCATCACATGGTTCTGTGTTGATATGTCGAGTTTCAGAAACTCCTAAAATATGGATTTTTCAGTTGCAAAGTAGGTAACTTTTTTTATTTGACTGTAATTGTTTAATTTCAGCCGAAGAAAGTTGATATCTGGTTCTCGGAAATGCTCTTTCCTTATAGATTAAGTTTAACCGCACGCGGTGTGTTCAAATCCAACTATATATCCAAGTGGGTTTTCCATCCCTATATAGATCATCGCGTCGATCTCAATCGTTTTCTAAAGGTTTAAGGAATTATAATACTACTATGAAAGATAATGAAATCAGTCGGACAACAATATACCCGACCCCAAGAAGTTTATTAGAGTCCAAGATAATACCATGATCCTCACGGCAAAATCTTTCCATGATTATAGGATCTCAACCACGATCCTCTCGGCAATCCTTTCCATGCTTATAGGATCTCAACCGATCTTCTTTATCTCTCAATTGTAGCCTAATTATTTTCTTTCCGTCTTTACCTTTATTCGGTGATTTGAGAGTATTTCCTCTCTATATATAAAGGTGTAATGAGCCGTGAGTTGTTTTCAATAAGAAAGTTACAACATTAGTCTTCCCTCTTTAGGTTTTAACATGGTATCAGAGCACGTTTTTTGCCCTTCTACTCCAGCTTCCCCACGAAATTAACCTTACCACAAACCTGGAAGAAATCGATAGCCCCAACCTCAAACTTATTTTCACAGACATGGTTGAGGCTCAAGAAAAGGTTCAGAAACTTATTTCTGACCTTTCCTCCCCTTATTTCCTTCATTCAGCCGATCACCCACGCACCCCTCTTGTCGATGTCGTCCTAACCCATACCAACTATGGGTCCTGGAGTCGTTCCGTCGAGATGGCTCTCTGTGCAAAAAATAAATTGGGTTTTATTGATAATACCGTGCCATGCCCAGCCGATCCGGATATTCAGCCTTTATGGAAACGAGTTTCCACGATGGTCCTTTCATGGTTGTTGAACAGCATCAGCAACACCATCACTCCAAGTTTAGCCAGTTGTCGCACACCATATGAGCTATGGCGTGATCTCGAGTCTCGCTTCACTCAAGGTAACAACGCTACCATCTTCAAAATTCAGAAAGAAATTTCTAATCTTGAACAAGAAAATCTCGATGTTACTAATTATTTCAACAAGTTTAAGACTCTCTGGAGCCGTCTTGACGCCATTATCCCACCACCGGCCTGCACATGCAATCATTGTACGTGCAATTTTGCTGCTGCGTGGCAAAAGAGAGTTTCGGATGAAAGGGTTTATCAACTCTTAATGGGTATCAATGAACCCTATTCTGTTCTTCGCACTCAGATTCTTGCTATGGATCCTCTTCCCGATATTGGGAAGATTTATGGACTGTTAATATCGGAAGAACAAACCAAGGTCTCCACACCCGTCATGACAATCCAACCAGCAGCACAAGAGGATTCTGCTATGATCATGATGGGTCCAAAACAACATGCAAGGCCAAATGGGGGTAACAATTTTCGGTCAGGTTCCGTGCAAAGCCAGCGTTCTCCTCAACCTTCGTCTGCCAGGTATCAGCCTCTGCAACAGCAACACAACCGACAGACCACTCTTGCTCGGGGCAATCAGCCTCGTCCATCCTCTCATACACAACCGATTGCTACACCAAGCCGAACAGAAAAGGATCCCAATGCCTTTTGCACTCACTGTGAGCGCAAAGGACATTATAAATCCAGTTGTTTTAAAATAATCGGATATCCGGAATGGTTTTACATTCGCCTCCCCAATCCGCCTCCTGGCCAGTTCAATTTTGCAGCCCAGTCAGAGCCATCACCATCCAATGATTTTTATGCTAATCCGTCTGCTTTTTTCACTGGTAATACCGACTTTTATTCACATGAATGGGTTATTGATAGTGGGGCATCATCCCACATGACACCCAACCTTTCGTTTTTTAACTCATATACAGCTGTTGATAATGTTTTGCCAGTTCGCTCTGCTTCTGGTTCCACACATTGTGTCTCTCATAGAGGCGACATCGTTGTTACACCTTTCATCACCTTATCTAATGTTTCTCATGTTCCCAGTTTCTGTTTCAATTTGATTTCTGTGCAACAATTATCCCGGGATCTTAACTGCATTGTTTTCTTTTTTCCTACGTTCTGCCTTTTTCAGGACCTCAAATCGAAGACTGTGATTGGAGCGGGTGAGGCGCGCAATGGCTTATACTACCTCCGCACTTCCTCCTCCACGGCTCTAACCGCCCCCTCTGATGATACCACCCTCTGGCACCGCCGATTAGGTCATCCTACCCCTATTAGTTTACCCTCTTCTCTTTTACCCCGCCCCACCAATGTTTCCCCTTGTGATGCATGTTTACGTGGCAAACACACGAGACTACCTTTTCCTTCAATTCACAATAAAAGTACTGTCCCTTTTGCTCGCATATTCGTTGACATTTGGGGTGGATATCACACTTTTTCTACTTGTGGGGCTCGTTATTTCCTTACCATTGTGGATGACTGCACATGTACCACTTGGGTCTATTTATTGCAGTATAAATCAGATGCACTTGCCAAAATACAATTTTTCATTAACATGGTCAAAACTCATTTTAATTCCAAAGTCCAATTTTTCCGTTCTGATAATGGGCAAGAATTTTTATCTCGACCAATCCAGAAATTGTTCCATGATAATGGCATTTTACAAGAATTAACCTGCACTGATTCTCCTCAGCAAAACGGTGTTGCTGAACGTAAACATCGCCACATATTAAATGTTGCTCGATGCTTACGTTTCCAAGCACACCTTCCTATTAAGTTTTGGGGAGAATGTATTTTAACTGCCGTTTATCTCATTAACCGGACACCCTCAAAAAATACAAACAACCTCTCCCCTTATGACTGTCTGTTTCGTCGAGCTCCCAATTATAAATACTTACGTGTTTTTGGATGCTTGTGCTACGCACAAACATCCCGTGTCGCCCGTGACAAGTTTCAACCTCGCGGTGTCCTTTGTGTGTTTTTGGGATATCCTCCCCGCCACAGTGGCTATCGTCTTTTTAACCTCGACACGCACACCTTTTTTATCTCTCGGGACGTTACTTTTTTTGAGAATATTTTTCCCTTTGATCCTCACGGTCCCTATCATTTTTCCCCTCCCGCCAATCCTACTCCTAGCCTAACCAACCTCTACCCAGATGACCCCTTGACTATTCCCGATTTTTCTCCTCCCATCACCACTACTGATTCTCCTCCTCCGGATCAACCCCCTCCCATCTTACCACATTCTCCTACTCCACCAGACTCTTCATCACCTATAACACCCACCATACCATCCTCCACCTCCAACCCAACTCCATCCCCACCTGAACCCCTGGCCCAACCATCTTTATCCACTTCCTCTCGGCCAACCCGTTCCACCGTCCCCCAGCCTATCTACACGACTACATATGTCCCACCCTACCCGAGGCCTCCAATTTACCCACGGCCACCGCTGCCTCTCCTCCCGCTCCCGCTCAGTCTTCAGGTACTGCTCACCCCCTCCATAATTTCGTTTCCTATTCTCATTTTTCCCCCGCACATTTTGCTTTCCTTTCTTCTTTATCTACCTCCCATGATCCTACCACATATCGCTAAGCCATTCAACATGCCCACTGGCGTGATGCTATTTCTAAAGAGCTCCATGCTCTTGAACAAAATAAGACCTGGGTTCTCGCTCCCCTTCCCCCTGGTAAAACCTCAATTGGCTGTAAATGGGTTTTTAAAACAAAGTTCAAGGCAGATGGATCCATAGAACGCTACAAAGCTCGCTTGGTTGCAAAAGGTTATACCCAAATAGAAGGTTTGGACTTTCATGACACCTTCGCTCCTGTAGCCAAACTGGTCACAGTCCGTTGTGTTCTTGCCATTGCGGCTACTCGCAATTGGCATTTACATCAACTTGATGTTAATAACGCTTTTTTGCATGGCGACCTAGAGGAGGATGTTTACATGTCGCTTCCCCCCGGTTTTGGTCGACAGGGGGAGACCCGTGTTTGTCACCTGCGAAAGTCCCTCTATGGCCTCAAACAGGCTTCTCGTAATTGGTACTCTAAATTATCTACTGTGCTCATCTCTGCTGGTTTCAAACAATCTCAGGCCGATCACTCTCTGTTTACTCGGCGCACTGGTTCCAAAATATTGGTTGTTTTGGTTTATGTTGATGATTTACTTGTTACAGGGAATGATCTAGCTGCCATTAACCAACTACAGGAGTTCCTATCCCGTAATTTTCAGTTAAAGGATCTTGGGCAGCTCAAATTTTTTTTAGGCATCGAAGTGGCTTGTTCTCCTGCTGGAATTTTCATTAATCAACGCAAGTACATTATTGATATTCTTACCGATGCCGGCCAGTTGGGATGTCCAACATCTCAAGCTTGATGCTGATTCTGGCGATCCTATTTCTGATCCCAGTTCCTACCGCAGACTCGTCGGCCGTCTCATTTACCTCGCCATTTCTCGCCCTGACATCACTTTTGCTGTCAATCTCCTCAGCCAGTTCATGACCACCCCTCGGATTCCCCACATGGATGCTGCCATCCACCTCCTTCGCTACCTCAAGAGTTCCGTCTCCCATGGTTTATTATTTTCTTCTCAATCTGACCTCAAGGTTACCGCCTACACTGACTCGGATTGGGCTAGTTGCCCAATGACCCGTCGATCCACCACGGGTTATTTTATCACTCTTGGCGGTAGTCCGGTTTCTTGGCGTACAAAAAAACAAAGTGTGGTCTCCCGCTCCTCCGCTGAAGCCGAATATCGGGCGATGGCTTCCACCACCTGTGAGTTGTTATGGCTTCGTGTATTACTGAGTGACTTAGCTGTTCCCATTTCCACGGCCATCCCCCTCTATTGTGACAATCAAGCCGCTTTGCATATTGCCCGCAATCCTGTCTTCCATGAGCGTTCTAAGCACATTGAAATTGATTGTCATCTCATCCGTGAACGCGTCCAACAAGGTCTCCTGCAGCTTCGTCATATTGCGTCTGCTGATCAACTAGCTGATATTTTTACTAAAACCTTGGGCGTTGCCCACTTTCGTTCTTTGGTATCCAAGCTAGGCATTACGTCTCTCCATGCACCATCTTGAGGGGGAGTATTAGAGTCCAAGATAATACCATGATCCTCACGGCAAAATCTTTCCATGATTATAGGATCTCAACCACGATCCTCTCGGCAATCCTTTCCATGCTTATAGGATCTCAACCGATCTTCTTTATCTCTCAATTGTAGCCTAATTATTTTCTTTCCGTCTTTATCTTTATTCGGTGATTTGAGAGTATTTCCTCTCTATATATAAAGGTGTAATGAGCCGTGAGTTGTTTTCAATAAGAAAGTTACAACATTAGTCTTCCCTCTTTAGGTTTTAACAAAGTTCGCCTAAACGAGTTTGAGAAATGAATAAGTGTTTATCCCGCATGCGATTACATGTTCAAATATCACGGACGTCAAACATTTTAAATTCGGTTAATTGCCCGGTCATTAAGTTGAGGGCGCCGAATTAGTTGAGGTGCTGGGCCGAGCATCGGTTATTAGGGAAAGAAAATGAGCCCGACAATGACAAATACTGAAACCGCCTTTTTGTTTTTCGGATAAGGTTGTTTCAATCGCAGAGAAGACGATGCCTAACTAATCAGATGATCAAGTAATCTACCAAATGCCCGTTTCTACAAAATGAACCATCCAAATGATCGAAGTGGTACAACATGGGTCCACCTCGGGAGAATCTGCACCGTGCATTTGCAAAAACCAAGTGCAGATAAGTTCTTTTTTTTTTTAATCAACAAGTGCAGATAAGTTCAACGCTTGCTGTTGGAATAATACAAGATCTTCCGGTCAAAAGAAGTTTTTTTAGATTGTGTTCGGCTGAAGCTAATTTTTTAAAAAATAAGTACTCCTATTCATTTGTAATTTTTAAGTTTAAAAATAATAAATTAAATGAAATAATTTATTGTGAAATATAGATCTTATTTGATAAGTTTTTGATAAAATCTTTTGAACGGTGCAAGAAAAATCAAAAAAATTTATTTTTGTAAATGTATTATTTTTAAATTTGAAATATTTTGCTTAAAATTTAACGGTGTAGAAGAGTCCATGTGGGGTCCACCCTATTTTGGATCGGACTCGTTTTCTAGCACGGTTTGCGGAGTTGACTATTAGATTTGTAGGGCTATTACGAACCCGACCGGACCAAAAAAACCCGAAAAAACCGACCGATTTGTTCGGTCTTCGGTCGGGGAGGTGGCGGTATTTTTCTGATTCGGTCCACCCCGAACCGACCGAACCGAATTCGGTTCGGTCTCGGTTTTATTGCATGTTAGGTTGACCGAACCGAACCGAACCGAAAAACCCGAACACCCCGAACCGAAAAACCCGAACACCCCGAACCCGAACACCCCGAACCGAACCGACTTAATTTATTATATATGTAATATATATTTATATAATTCGGTTTAATCTAGACCGTCAATTAAAATCTGTATTTATCTAGACCGTCCATCACAAACCCTACTTTACTCTCATCACTCATCAGTCATCACAAACACTGCAGCAGCCCCAAGTTCTCTTTTCTCATCCTCTCGTTCTCTCTGGCCTCTGCTCTCAGCTTCTCTCTCGCCGATCGGCGAGGCCGCGAGATCTCTCAGCCTCTCACCCTCTCTGGCTCCTGCTCACAGCCGCCAAGCCCACCAGGCCACCACGCGTCCCTCACCTTCTCGGAAACGGTGGAACTTCGGCCTTCTCCTCAGCTCGTTTGGACAGAGAGAACGAAAAATCCTTTCATAGATCGGGCTTCTCTTGATCGAGTAAGGTTGTAAGCTCTCTCTCTCTCTCATCTTAGATCCGTTAGCAAGCTTTCTCTAATCGATTCGTGTGGGTTTAATCAAAGTCTCTGTGAGTATTTTTACCTTTCCTTGTATAGATATATACACGTGTACATATAAATTCATTGCATCTCCGAAATCTGACCGAAAATCTCTGTAATGATGTGCTGAAGTTGAGAACAATGAGAAGGCTACCCTAGCTGCTTATAATTTGATACGAGGCTTGAAGATGGTGTAACTGAATGAAGAAAGCCGAAATTTTTTTTTAAGAGATTTTTTTTTGCAGATTTTTTTTTTCAGAAGAATACATACTTAATAAGAGATTTTTTTTTTCAGAATACTATCAAAAGAGTTACTGAAAGAGAATTTGAACTAATAGAGATGGATATAGTTAACTGTAGGAGCGTCACTTTAGGTTGTGCTGTAACTGCTGTTTAATGTTTATGCGTACAGAAAACAGAATAAAACCGACAGTTTTAGTCCTCTGCCTGATTTGTTGAGAACTAATTAGTAGACCATTTTCTTGTTTTGCTTTTGATGTTGGGTTTCAAAAAAAAAAAACAGTAAAATGATTTCTAAGTTAGGGCTTTTGTTTTGCTTTCACTTCTCAGGTTCTCTCGTCCCTCATCTCTGCCAGAACCTCCTCGACAACGCCGGCGAAAGGTGAAATGTCTGATCGTGAGCATGAGGTATTCAATCTCAAAACCTTATATTGGCTTGAAAATCATATTTTTGTTGAATAGTTTAATGGGCTGAAAATTAGATTAGTGTACGAACAATATGAAAATCAGATTGTGATTATGTTGGTTTTAATTTTCTGTTGTGTTAGATGGATGATATGGATGATATGGATGATGACATTATGGATGAAGGTGCTGAGTTTGATATCCCTCAAAATGCTGAACTAAATGATGATCTCATGCCTGAAATTAATAACGAGTCTGAAAAAAAGAAGGTTGTTGGTATGAAAAAAAGGGCTCCATGTTGGAAGCATTTTAAACTTATTACACCGGAAGGTCATCCAAAACCTAGGGCTGCATGCAATTGGTGTGGGACTGATTGTGCTTGTCACTCGAAGTTAAATGGTACTAAATCACTAACTCATCATCTAGCGTATCAATGTACCAAATATCCAGCAAGTAAGAAATTTACGGGTTCTAGACAAAAAGTACTTAGTTTTCAAAGGAAAGAAAAGGATGGTGAAACAAGTGCAAACCTTGTGCCTGTGGCCTTTAGTATTGATGCTTGTAAAAGGGCACTAGCGAGGATGATAATAATTGATGAGTTGCCTTTTTCATTTGTTGAGGGTGAAGGATTTAGAGATTTTATTAGTGTTGTTCAACCAATGTGGAATCCTCCTCGTAGGCTTGCGATGGCAAAACAAATTTTGGTCATGTATGAGGACGAGAAAAAAACATTGAAACATACACTCAAGAATCAAAGGGTTTGTCTTACAACGGACACTTGGACTTCGGTCCAAAATCTGAATTACATGTGTCTTACGGGTCATTTTATTGATGAGAATTGGAGGTACCAAAAGAAAATTTTGAATTTTTGTGTTGTTCCTAATCACAAAGGTGATACTCTTGGTAGAATGGTTGAAGAATGCTTATTGGATTGGGGAATTGACAAGTTTCTAACCGTTACGGTTGATAATGCATCTTCGAATAATTTGTTGATTAAATACTTGGAGAGAAAGACCAAAGATAGGAAGACCACCATTTTAAATCACGATTTCTTGCATGTGAGATGTTCGGCACACATCTTAAATCTAATTGTACGTGAGGGATTGCAAGAGATTGATGTCCCAATTGCAAGGGTGCGCAATATGGTGAGATATGTGAGGTCTTCCCCATCGAGAATGGCGGAGTTTTGGTCATGTGTTGAGAAGGAAAAAATTGTGTGTAGGCTTAAACCGTGTTTGGATGTGTCTACTCGGTGGAACTATACCTATTTCATGTTGGAGAGAGCTTTAACATATCAAAAGGCCTTTGATCGATTGTGTGATGACCCGAACTTTAAATTAAATGTAAGAGAGGAGGAGATGGACGAGGATTTTGATGATGTTGATAGTTTTGAGGGTATAAAAAGGGTAATTGAAATTGAGAAGAGAAAGAAGAAGAGGGGGGGAAGGGTGGAAGGAGTACGTTGGGCCTCCAAGTTCAAGTGATTGGGAAAAGATTAAGTTGTACGTAAAGTTTCTAAAAGTGTTTTACGGTGCAACTTTGAAATTTTCGGGTTCTTTGTACGTCACTTGCAATGGTTTTTTTGATGAAATGGTGTTGATTCAGCAAGACATTATGAAGTTGTGTGAAAACGAGGATAGTGATTTGTATGATTTGACAATAAGTATGCGTAACAAGTTTGACAAGTATTGGGGTGATTTTGATAAGATTAATCAAATGATGATGTTTGCGGTTGTTCTTGATCCTCGATGTAAAGTTGCATTTTTTGAGTATTGCTTGCTAAATACCTTGGGCTATGATAAGGCAATAGTTGGTGCGTTCATGGATAAGTTGAAAAGTGAACTTACCCGTTTATTTGGATGGTATGTGAAGCATAATGGTATCTTGAGTGTACGTAACAAAGAGGTTGGGGGATCATCGGATACCGTAGATTTGGATGGACTTGAAACGGACATTGGTAATCATAAATCTTTGAAATCTCAATTTAAGATGCACAAACAAAAGGAGGGCAACATGGCAAGCAAAACGGAATTGGAAAAGTATCTTGCAGAAACTAGTGAGAATGATTGTGACAACTTTGATGTACTTCGTTGGTGGAAGTTAAACTCTTTGAAGTATCCAATTGTCTCTCAAATGGCACGAGATGTGCTAGCAATTCCCGTGTCCACGGTCGCCTCCGAATCCGCTTTTAGCACGGGCGGACGTGTCATTGATCCTTATCGAAGTTCTCTCTCTCCGAAGACCGTGGAAGCACTAATTTGCACACAACAATGGATTAGGAAACCAACCAAGATCAATCTAAAGGAACAACTTGATGAATTGGAGGCATTAGATTCGGGTACTACTCTTTTAGTTTTTATTGACAAGTATTTTATGGTCCTTAAATATGTTTTATGTTGAATGTCTTACTTGTATGTTTTTTTTTTTGTTTTTTTTACATTTTTAGTTGTCTTGGAATCAAGTGATAAGGACTAAAGGGTTGGTGCTTGGATTGAGAAGTTTTATCATGGCCTCATGGGTACACAAATGTAATTGTTATGTTTGTCTATAAATTTTTGTTTTAATTTATCGGGTTGATTTTGAACTACCTTAATTTCTTTCTTATGTTTTCCTTCACAGGGTATGGCTTGATGTGTTGAGGTGGTGATGGCGAAATGTTTTCAATTGGTGATGTTTTGGTAGTAAATTTGAAATGTTTTGTAAACTTTTAATGTTAATTTGGTGTTGTATTTTGTAATGAAACTAATGTAGTGAAGGGTGGTGGTGGATTGTGATTGTAACTGTGTTAGTACTTAGTATGTTAGAATCTGGATTGTGACTGTGACTGCATGGAACAGGTGGTGGTGGGTGGTCAATCTGGACTGGAAGTATGTTAGATTCTGTGTTAATTTGGTGAATCTGAAACATGGTAATTGTGAATGCTTTTTTTTTTTTTCCAGCATTTTGTGAATTTGGAACAGCCGAATAGGTGGACTATTTGCTTTGGTGAATTTGGAACAGGTGGTGAACTGGTGATTGTGAATGTTTTTGTTATTGGCATTTTTTGAACTGGTGTTTGCTTTGGAAAAAAATGGCTCATAAAAGAAGGCCCAAGTTTAGGTGAAAAAAATGCCCCAAAATAGCCCATATAAAAATAGGTGAATCTTGTAAAAATGGGCCCAAAATAGCTGGAAATGGCCCAAATAAAGGTGGAAAAATGGCCCAATAGTCGTTTTGAAAATGGGCCCAAAATGGCCCAAACCGCCCAAACGGCCCAAATGGCCCATTTCGGGGTGGACCGAAATCCCCGAAATTCCCGAAATCACCCCGAACCGAACCGAACCGAAGTTGATACCGGTCGGGATCGGTCCCCGACTTACACACCCCGAACCCAATCGGTATCCGGCGAAACCACCCGAACCGCCCGAATAACACCCCTAAGATTTGTACACAAAATAAAATCGGGCCGGACAAATTCCTTTTTGGACAAATGTATCTCGACCACACAGGTACTGGTTTCTAACTGACTTGACATCTGTGCAAATAACTACCCAACCATCATTTTAATTTCAGAAATGATACACCCACCGAACCCACCCCCACCGCACGTCCGCTGGGCCCACTCCGGCCATCGAACGGAAAATCCGAACCGTCCAAAAATTCTAAAAAAAAAACCGAGTGGGCTTTCGCGAGAATCAACGGCATCCGACATGTGTAGGTGCTCGATCCGGAATTCCAAAATCAGATGATCCGAGCCGTTAAAAATAGAAGATTGGTTCGAGCACCTACACACGTCGGATGCCATTGATTCTCGCGTGAGCCCACTCAGTTTTTTTTAAAGAATTTTTGGACGGTTCGGATTTTCCGTCCGGTGGCCGGAGTGGGCCCGGTGGGGGTGGGTTCAGTGGGTGTATCACTTCTCTTTTACTTTCTACAAAAATAAATGACATGCGTGTATGCGTTTTGCAAAACCAAGGGCAGATAAACTAAAGGTTGTTCGGCTAAATAAGTCAAGTGGTTTATTATTATTTTTTTTATTCAAATTTTTTCTTGCATTTGTCAGTTTTTCGTTAATTTTTTAGGGATTATTATTTCGTCATAACGAGAGGATTCTAAAAAATAAAAAATTACGATTGAAATCCAGTTTTTTTTTAATAAAGACTAAAAAATTGGCTTATTGACTTATTTTTATCTTTATTCAAAAAAATTAGGTTTCGATCGTAATTTTTTACTTTTTCAATTTTTCTCGTCATGACGAAGTAATAATTCTCAAAAAATTGACAAAACAAATAGGAAAAAAATTTGAATAAAGACAGAAAAATAAGCCACTTGACTTATTTAAGTCCAATGTCCTATAGAGGAGATAATAAAAAAGCCTTAAAAGATACAAACTTATTTACGGAGTCTCTGTAAATTTTATTTAAAAATTTACGGTGCTCAATCCCGTATCTCCAAAAGTATTTGGACGGTCTGGATTAAAAACAAACTATTACTGGTCAGAAATACATACTACCGGCAGTCAAAGTTTAGAAACGCATCTCAAACCATTAATTTCCGAAACGAACGACTACGATTGCGCAAAGCCGTGAATCTCTCCACGATTTCGTTTTTCATCCAATATTTTTAGACTGATTATCTCCGAGGGAAGATGCCAAATCGATTTGAGCTGGAGGTTGTAATGGTAATAATTGACACTAGTTTGCAATCCAATCCATATGCCATCTACCAAGCCAAAAATGACGTGGAATGACGTAGCTTTGACGGGAGGTGAAAACATGTCAATTTCGCATTACTCCTCAACTACAGCTTCTTGTGTTCACCTCCCCTTCTTCTTTCCTTCTCCCCAACTAGAGCTTTGAATAAAAAAAATTACCCAGAGCAACGGAACAGAGGAGTGGGCCCCAACAAATGCATGCAAGTTTTGTTTAGTACTCCATCCGTAAGATAATACAGTAATCAAGATTGAGATTATTCTCCTGATTGGTGTGAACAATCAGAAAACGGGGTGCATGCTGGCCAATCTAGGTCGTCCATGCTCGACAATGGACGGTTCAGATTTCATCTCAATTGAATAGCTGAGATTTGCTCGACAATCAACCAGATGAATACTAGGCTCCCACATATATATGCCAAGAGTTTGTGCTTTCTTTATTGCAATTTTTTCTGGTAACTCATGGTATCCTAGTCCAGTTACGGGAAATTGGACTCATTTTTGCAGTACCGATTTCACTATCCATATATAGTGGGATTCCCAAAGCTGAGACAAAACCCATATGCAGGACCAGCTTTGAGATTTTGGAGGCCTAAGACGATCTTCGATAGTGAGGCCCTTAATAATTGTAAACGAAAATCAAATAAAAAGTTGATCACACTGACTAATTTTGATTCGAATGTAGTATTTGTTTGCAATAAGAAGTACCGGAGTAGTAGCGTTTAAGGGGGAAAAAAGATACATCCATACACCCATCACAGTAAATAATTTTGAAGGGTCCTGTGATTTTTGGCGATCATGTGACCTTTTATTACTCTTTTTTGTTTATTTTCTTTTGTTTTTTCCTGCATTCCGTGTTTCATTTTTCTGGGCCATTAGGGCTTAAGTATAAAATGTCTTCTTGGGTTTAAAATTAGGCCCTAAAACAACACATATATACTAGGTCCTAAAAATAAGTGGGGCCCCCATTTTATCACATTTTTTGGGGCCTTAAGGCCCACGCCTCTTGGGTCTTAGCCCTGAACCGGTAGCGTCCATATGGACTGATCTCATAAGAGTTAATAGCATATATCCAAGTGGTTTCGAATAAGAGAACAAGTAAGAAGAAAATTCTTAAATTTCAAATTTCAACCACCAACCAACCCTCGAGGTTTAATTTTCCTTATTTCTATTTTAGTGACGAGTTACACACACCCCCTGCACATGGAAATAAGTTTGGGCTCCACCCATTAAAAATTCTTGCTCCACCTCTGTATATGTGAGATCTATAACATTACATGCGTGATTATGCTGTGTAGTTGGGGGGACCATGGTACGTAGCATCACATGACATTATTTCAAGACCAACCAATAAATTCCGCGGTAAGTAAAAAGTACTAGCTAGTTGAATTGGCAATGGATATATACATGGCCAACTAACGCGGCTAAGGAAGGATACATATGGGTTTCGCCACAAAATCCAAATCTTCAAATTAATCATTATTATCACCAATGCTAATCCGCCTAGTTTTGGGATGTGTGCTTTAGCCAGTCTAAATCTCTACTTTATGTAGAGTTTTATTTCACAACGATTAGATTTTTCTACATCACTGCAAACGGAATGAAACAAAAATCTTCGAATGCCCGCCCGCTATGTGAGATCCATAACATTAATTGTATGATTGTCATGGGGTAAGTAGAACCCCCACATGACATTATTCCAAGACCATCCAATAAATTAATTTGGCTCTTCTATAAGCCAGTCTTATGCGGTAAGTAAAAAGTACTTCTACCTAGTTCAATTGGTAATGCATACATGGCAACCTAACGCGGCTAAGAAAGCATATTCTTAAAATACACCAAATTACTAACAATACATCGATCTCTAGAACAAGCATATATATGCGTTTCTCCACTTTTTAGCATTTTAATTTGGGACACGGCTACTTGGCAGTTTGCCAAGAAACGTCACCCTGTGCAAGATGCCCGACCTAGTTTTAATGGCCGGTTCTGTCCATATTTTAGATCTCGTCATAACGCAATTATGTTTAATGGATGGTATGTGAGCATAGAATCGAAACTGGAATTGTATTAGTTCGATCCAGTTTGTGTACATAGAATATCATTTTGATTTGTTTTTAAAAAAGATTGAACAGAAGTAACCCAATAAATAATGGAGTCGGATCCTATCTAGTCTGTCCGGACCAGTTTGGTCCAATTTTTTTGCATCCGAGCCGTGCAAAAGTGTTTTGGACGGTCCAGATTTGTTCGGGAGTGTTTTGAATATTTTTAATAAAAATGTACCCGAACAAATCTGGGCCGTCCAAAATATTTTTGGACGGCTCGAATGCAAAAATTGAACTAAATTGGTCCGAACAGATTGGACAGGATCTCCCCAATAATATTTTGGACGGCTCGAATGCAAAAATTGAACTAAATTGGTCCGAACAGATTGGACAGGATCTCCCCAATAAATAACTGACGGAAACCAGTAGCGGAAAAGCTGGTTAAATGGACACACCAACAGGATCACAAAAAAATGGACACACCAACCATATCCTTTTACATACCTGCTTCAAATAATTGGATGATGGACAATCTTTTTCTTCGTGCTTAAAGGTGAACCTCGCAACGGATATGCCGCAATGGATATGGCATTCATATTGGAAACAGTTTTGTTGCCCACTAACTTTCCGGAAAAGGTCCAATTCATGAAAGTGAAATAAAGATTTTAATAATTCAGTATTTTGTCAGGTTACACAGATCTTAACTAATACCAAATGCCTTCAAATGAACACCTCGACAAATTATAAGCCGATACTACTTCCATGAGTTCCATCTAAAAAAAATTCTAAGTCCACCAAAATGAGATCAAACTTAAAAATAATGCATTTTTGTCAATAAAATTTTAATTTTCAAGTCTAAAATATGTCTTTTTGTCCCATAGATTTATGTTCCAAAAGACGCACTTCTCTGCACGATTGTAATTATTCAATTCCTCTGGGACATCGTCACGTGATGCCGGAACTTTTTCAATTCATCAATTCTCGTGAATTAAACATCGTCACATAATGCCTGAACCTCTTCATAATCACACTATGACAATAATATGAAATTCATATACTTAGTCGTTAATCTCTTATGATGTGTTGTTGTGAGGGGATTGGAATGGCAGTGCCCTTAAGCACCCAACAAATTTTCCTTGCTTTATTTTTTCCCCTAATTTTACCGTGTATTGCAGTCCAAAGTTGCGTTCATCCCCATCATGCTGATCTGTCTCGTTCTCTAGCAGGGTTTGCTGCTTGACGAATTTTTAGTCCTCAAATAACGGGTTGCCCAAAGTGTAGGGCTGGGATCGGCATCGCACAATATCCGGTAAGACCGGAGTCGAATCCACAAAAACGGTAATGTTTGTTGATTAAAAACTCGGGTTATTACTATTTAAACTGGCTCTTAGGTAGCCACCCCTTGTATTCGATTGCTGAGATTGACTAACTTAAGAAATTATTTGTTTTTTTTAAATAATTAAAAAGGCGGTACGATTGTTGGGTTCAAAGCACTCGCAACCAGTCTCGGATTTATCTTCTCCATTTGATGTTCTTGAAAACGTTTGACTTTAGAGAGAAAAGGCTACCCCGAAAATGTTTCCGGTCGCCGTTTACCCATGCGCGGCGGAGAACAAGTTTTTGTCCCCCATTCCCCGCTCACATAGGCTTCGACAATGTTCGGGTTTGTCTAACGGAAGTACTTTAATTTAACAACCTAAAGTTGCCTTTTCATTTTTATTTCAAAACAGGAGCAGAACGTGTCCGACCTGGCCACGATGTGCTAATCACCCCGCGACCCTACATATACAACTACTCACTCATCATTAAGCAAGACACAAAAGAAAACCTAATTTGAAATATGCCTCTGAAAACGAATAAACAAAAGATATAAATAATTAAACAAGTACCAATGAACAACTTTAATGAATAACAAAAATCAATACAATTTACCAAAGTGCGAGTACTTGAACAAAATGCAAGAAACCCTCGATAGCCTAACGGTGTTGAGAAAGCTTAACTTCCCGAATGCAAGAAAACTTCAACTAGCTCTCAGGTGAATTGAGCGAATGTTCTGAACCAATTGAAAAGTAGAGAGGTAAGGGGTTTATATAGGGTGAATTCGCAGAGGAAAAACGTTGAGTTTTCAATGTGGGATTGCGGAAAATATAGGAAACACGAAAATTGAGGTGGTGGGGAAGTCGGCTTGGCTCCAGCCCAATTTATTTGGACTCCGGGCAGGTCTCCCTTAGTGCTGGCCCAGTTCGGGTCCGTTTCGATGCGTTCCGGATTGATTTCGAGCTAAAAACAGCAACAATTCTTCCCACGGCGACGTCCAACTTGGTTTCAAGGCCACGCAATCCAACCTTGGCGCAAAATCTGCCTTATTTCCTCCGAAACTAACAAATTAAGACCAAAATAAAACAAAGGACGACATCAAGTAGAAAATGAGATAAAACGTGCCTCTAATGCGCTAACTTGCCCTACTTAGACGCTCATATCTACGATTGTGCGCCTATCATTTGCCGAGTTGACTATGGAGTACTTTAGATGTATACAAATCGACATCCGTCGGACAACACATTTGTCCAATTAATTATATTCAAGACAAATGTACATCGATCATGAAGCTCGCCAAGGCCTGCTTTTGCTCTAGGTGCCTTTGAGTCTGCGACTGGGGCATGTGTTCGTGTCTACAAGTTTTGATAATTTTGGCTCACTTCTGTATTTTCACTATTTTGTGATGAAAATTGTAGACTATCATACCTTCGGGCTTTGGATATGAGATGGAATTAATTCCTCTTCAAAAAAGAAGATGATTATTATTTCACAGATTTTGTTCTTTTTTGTGCAAATTTTTTTAATATCTCATGTTGTCCTAATCAGCTTGTGTGCAATTGAACTCATTTTTGCGGGGCCAATTTCGATGTCCACAAAGGTCTCTGCAATTAATTAAAGTCGAGACAAGGTTTTGTATGCGTTCACCCCATAAGAGCTGACACCATAAAAAGAGCTCCGAATCTAATACCAATTAAAGAGCAAATTCTTAAATTCATAGATTTGATCTCCAGACCATCCAACAGCTCATTGTGTTTAAGATAGTCTTACATTTTGATCTTGAAAAATTTAGCTGGGGGTAGGTTGAAGTCTAAGTTTTGACAAGTCTAGGTTTCATATGTTGATAATTAAAGGGAAATGTTGCACAAGTTAATTAGGTGACCTCACTTGCCCAATGCAGAAGCACCAATTTTTTTTTTTTTTTAAATGGTGCTTCTGCCATTGGCTAGACTAATAAGTAAGGAGTAAGGATCAGATTCATAAGTTTGGTTCATACAAAAATTTTAGCAAAACAAATTATGTATTCAACGCATTTTAACTTTATTCTCAACTGATATACTCTTTACAAACAAATATGAAACAAAATATACTCTTTACAGACATCACATGAAAACAGAGCTAGATTAATTCCACTGTTACTAGATCTCAATATCACAAAAAGCTAGAGACCTAGTAATCAAAGAATAAAACAACGCACGCAGGCGTTTATTTATTTAGAGCAGTTGCTAATCACTGCTAATCAATTATATACGTAGATAATACATAATATCCTTACAAAAAAAGTAAGTATTAAAAGAAGTGGTGGCCGTGGTGATGCTTCATTTGTTTCTTTGCTTCTTTCTTCTTGTGGTGCTCATGCAATGCGTACCCACCGGCTGCAACTGCAACTGTAGTTGCGATTTCCTGCTCTATCTTGTGCCTGTGAGCGTGTGCTGGGTCTTTCTTTATCATGTGCTTTTCATGCTGAAATTTACATTGACAAGAAAAATCTCAAATATGAGACACGGCTATAAAAAGTGGAAACTTTTTGAATAGTTGAAAACCCCGATAATTAAGTAAAAGAAAGTACAAAATTGAATGGAAAAGAATTACAATTTGCGTTCTAGAGAATACATTGAATCAGGAATTTGAATCTGTACTCTTGATTTAAGCGATAAGACTTGGGAAAAAAAAATGAAAACATGAACATACAAGAAAATCGTTGTTTAGTAAAATGTGGGTGTCTACACTATTTGTAATTTTTTTTCTCAATGATGCAGAAAAATGATGGCATAAGTTTAGACAAGTATCTATATAATTGTCCGCAAAGTAACTTTTGTATAATAACCGGTAAGCGACAAGTAATCGGATAAATAAGCATTAGTGTCAGAGAGACATGCATATATACCTTGGCAAAAGCGACGGCAGCAACGGTACCGAGCTTGGCGAGGTGCTCGTTATGCTTGTGGTGTTTAAACTCTTGCTCATAATCAATTGGCTTGTTCTCTTCCTGAATGTGGTGGTGGTGGCGGTGGTGCTTCCCTCCGGTCATTGTGGTGGTGAGCTTACAAGAAAAACTACAATCAAAACAAAGGATACAAGTGCAATGATGAAGATGGAAGTATAAACTAAGGTTTCGGTTGATGATATTTAGAATCTAATGGGTATTGCTATTTATAATACTAAGTGATCTTAGGGCAGAGAACTCCTTCATCACGCGGGTCCGTGTTGATAAGTCAAATAGGATGTATTAATATTACCATATGGATATATATTTCAGTTCTAGAAGTTATTTGGTCCGTGTTGATATGTCAAATAGGATGTTAATATTACCATATGGATATTTCAGTTCTAGAAGTTATTCTTTTTACTATTTGATTATAATAATTGTTTTCAGTTGAAGAAAGTTGATATTTTGGTTCTCGAAAATGCCCTTTCCGTATAGATTCAGTTCAACTCCAAACCGTGTATTTAAATCAAAGTGGGTTCTTCATCCCTTACATCATTTCGCCGAGTTTTAATATAAAGTATGAACGGACGATGAAAGCGGTGGCCGTCGGACAACGACAGTTGCACACATCTTATGGTTTTCGGATAATTGGTTTCAACCGTGGAATTGGTCATGCTTAACTTCTCTGACTACAGGCCGGGCACAAGCATTTTAACAAAATTTGATCAAACAAATAGTAAGTGGGATTGGGAAAATTTTGCCAAAATTCGACTTGCACACACATCTCGTGTGCCCGCCTTTAGTGTCCAATATACCTCCCACAGTTTGTATAGAGTGTTTTTTTTTTTTTCCAGAAAGTTTGTCCACACAGACAAGTCATGCACGGATTTTGTTGTGGGACCCACCACGTGTCTTACACAAACGATTCGAGCCGTTCATTAAACGTAAAACATCTTTTCAAGGGTTCTCTAAAAAAAAAAAACTCAATTTGATACCTATAAGTGCTCGATCTAATTCATTGAACTTTTCATTATCCTAAAATATGAATGAAAAGTTAGATATATAATTGGATCAAACATTTATAGGAATCAGATTGAGCTGATTTTTTGAGTAAACCCTCAAAAAAATATTTTTCATTTAATGAACGACTCGGATCGTTTGTGTGGGACCCATACGGTGGGCCCCACAACAAAATCTATGCATGACTTATTTGTGTGGTTAGTCGTTCTCCTTTTTTCTTTTTCTTTTTTTTTTTTAAGAGGGCACTTGTGTGAAAGGAAAATACATCACAGGGCTTCCAAACACAAGGGGACACTAAAGTGGTGCTCTAATTATTGTCTACCGATTGGGGAAAAAAAAACTTATCTAATTATTGTGCTTAGTTGTATTGATTTTATTTCAAGATTTATTTGAACACTAAGTCCTCTAGTATAAACATCTATTAGATCAAGAAATTTGTAATTGAACACTTAATACATCAACCCAAAAAAGGTACACATTCTTGAAGATTAAAATAAAAAAATTAGAGATAAAAAACGATATAGTATTATCTGTGTCGTACTCTGACTTCTCTCTTAACGACAATCAACTCTATTTGTCCAAAAAGATCCATGCCAACCATGCTTAGCTCAAAATATAAAATAGTGGGATTTTTTCCACAAAAAGAATAATTGTGAATTTTTAATTTCATTGGCTTAATCTTTGTTAGCTCAAAATATAAAATTCGCAAAAAACAATGTTAAAATCTTATGTATTTTTTATATTTTTTTGCACGACTATGCACACTCATACATAAATTTTTTTTATAAATTACTGGTGAATAGATCTAGTACAGTTAAGTGATGAGCACCCAATATTGTAGATATTTGGTGTGACTAGTCCCGTCTTATGCTGCTTTTACTTATGTTTATTTAGCTTTTATTGCGATATTGCACGTAAGGTAGGTTTTTGTTTATTTCAGGTAATTCGTGCAAATAAGAGGGTTTTGAATGCCAATGAATGCTCCGGGTGCAACCAAGTACTCAAGGCCACATGCCACCTGTTGTGGTGCCCGAAGAGTCATGACGAGGTGGTTTGGAGGTTGCCCGGGTTGTACAAGGTTCAAGGGAAAAGGAGAAGTGACGATTTTACCAAAGCTACTCATCTTCCGACTTGCTGAGGGTAGAATTGTCATAACTTTTGATGTACAAATGATATTGGATCCAAATCACTTGGGTTAGAAAGTAGACTCGACGAGCTTTCCAACGGTCCAAAGAACACCCAAATTCGAGTTCGGGAGTGTCCGGAGCGAACCCGCAAAGTTTGCCTAAAAATCTGTCTGTCGAACATGAACCGGTACGGGGTTTTGGCTGTACCGGTTCATGAGGTCCAGAACACAATTTTCGGCAGTTTTTCAAGGTTATGAACCGGTTCGGGTTTTTGCTTGTACCGGTTCATCCTGCAGAAAATGCGCATGTTGTGCTACTTTTTCCAACTTTCTACTTTTAGGATATTTCCACTTTAGGTTGATTTTGGGATATTTTTTGGGATATTTGTGAGAGAGTGAGGCCTTCTTGTATGAATATAGCCTTCCCTCTCTCTCTCCTTAGTTAGTTAGTTCATTTTTACCTTTAAGTCTTTTAAATTTATAGGACTCCATTAATGTTCTTCAAGCTTTTGTGTTAATTCCTACAAGAACTCCTTAAGGTATTTGTCTTTTGTTAATTTCTCGTTTATTAAAGTTGCTTGTACGGACTAGATTCTTACTAATATTAAGTTTATTTCCGTGTTTATCGGTTAATCATGTTTTCATTTCCTAGCACAATTTCTAGTCTTTTTAAGTATGTGTGAGTAGTTGTTTGGCTAAGTCTCGGGCTAATCTTTCCCGAGGATTTAGGCGGTTACTTGGTTCTGAAGCCATTGGGCTTTGAAGCTTGATTTTCAGTAGAGGGCTTAACTTGCATATTTGGTCTAAACAAGGGGTGTTAACTCCTTGGCATGGTGTTTAGTCAAGCGGTCTTGGCAAGTAGCATGCCTAGGGCTCGTGGCCTCCTATGTGTTCGATAAATGTTAAAAACAAGTTGGTTCACCTCCGGAATATCACATCTTTCGTTAAAACGTAGTCGTTTAAAGTTAAATCCTCCGGGCGTGAGCGCGCTGTCGTGACTCTCGCCTGAGTTATAATTGAGAACCGGTAACGGCCTTTGTCAAGGGATAGACGATCCCTAGACTTGCCTCTTTTAGTTCATAAAGTTCATTTCTAGTCTTTTTACTTAGCATTTTTACTGTTTAAAGTAAAACCAAAGTTGGCGGGCTTAAACGCCGAAATCCTACCGTATAAAACCTACAATCCGATTAAGCTATATTCGATTCTCTGTGGGTACGATCCCGGACATCCGGATATTATGCTACTGACGACCTAGCCCTACGCTTCGGGTTTCTATCAACCTTATATTTGAAGGCAAGGTTTCGACGTAAGCATTTTTGGCGCCGTTGCCTGGGATTCTTATTATAGCTTATTTGGAGGATCGTCAAACCACTGTAAGTACTCCGTTTGTTTTTTCTTTGAGTAATTTGAACTCGACTTAGCGGAAACCTCTAACCGAGCCACCAATTCGACTTGAGGTGTAACAAAGCTAATTTGAGTATCAATTGCCTTTTTACTATTTTTATTATATAGCCGTGGCGGTGGCATAACCCCATGAGACTGTTGTGTACTATTTTTATTATATAGCCGTGGCGGTGACATAACCCCATGAGACTGTTGTGAGAAAGAGGTGGCGGCATAGCCCCTCTAGCCTGTTTACTTTATGTCTTATCTATTTAATAGAATGGCGGCGGCAATTGGGGAAATAGCCCCCATGCCTTTGCGGGAGTACCTTTGTCCAACTCAAATTGTCACAGGCCCTAAGACTTTGCGGGACTATCTTTGTCCCACTCCAGTTATCACACGACCCAAGACTTTGCGGGACTACCTTTGCCCTAATCAAATTTGCACACCACCTTGCATAACCACTCATGACTCCAATATTTTTAAAAGTTGTATGACCATTTCCAATTGGTTTGATCTCAAGAACCAAATTCAAACTTTTGCTGAAAGAGCGAATGAGTCATTTTATGCATGTTGGGGAAGATACAAGGACTTGTTCATAGCGGTCCCGAATCATGGCTTTGACAATTTCCAAATTGCAAGCTTTTTTTATGATGGACTTACTCCAACGAGTCAACGATTCTTAGACAAGATGTGTGATGGCAAACTTTTTGAAAAAGAACCCGCTCAAGCCTTAGATTTCTTTGATCGTTTGGCTGCAATTTTGCAATCTCGGATTTTTGTTAAAAATTGTCAAGAGTCCAACTCAAATGCCATGGCAAAGGAAGTTGAGCCACATATATTTGTTGAAGATGTTAGCTAAGATTGTGACAGCTTCTCAGAGTCTGCATCGAGTGATGAGTTTATTGATGAAGTTGAGGTCGAGAGTTCTCCTCTTATGGATCCCCCTCTTAGTGATGATCCGGGAGAGAAATGCCTCACCGCTAAGGTTGTCTCTTCCGATCTCCCGTATCTTGATCCTTCCCCGGAGGAATTACTTCTTGCTCACGAGATGCACATGCTTGACTCATCGGGCATCTACTATGAAGATCCATTGGCAAAACCCCTCACTGCTAAGGACATGGATAGCGAGGTAGATTCCTTACACTCTTTGTTAGATAAACAAGATGCATGTGAACTAATTGATTTTCTTGTAGCTTCTCATCCTTATATTGTAGATTTTGTCCACAATTTGAAAATTGATTTAGTTTGGGCCATGTGCTTAGAGGAATGTACATTTTTTCAACGAATTCGGCAAATGCTGTACTCTAAATATCTTATTTTGCGGAATGGTCGAATTCAATTTTTGAAGCAAAGTGTGGAGTGGAGTGTCATGTTCATTTTATTAGCTCTAGTTGGCATGTTAAATGTTCGGAGCCCGTGTTTGGCTGCATGTACATAAACTCTTTTTTTCTCTTTTCTCTTTTCTCTTTTGATGGTCCGGTATAGCCACCTGTTTCTCTCGTGGGAAATGGGGAGAAAAGTAGTACCCGTGTAATCGCGTGAAAATTTGGTTGTGTTTTACTTTCGGTTACTTTTGAGCCCGGATAACACGAGTCGGGTGGTTCAATGTCCTTTGCTTCTTAATAGGTAGTTGGTTCTTAAGTCTTTTGGAGGGTGAGCATGCTACCACACCAGCCTTGGTGGTTTGGGTC
Source organism: Rhododendron molle (assembly GCA_025413875.1). NCBI lineage: Eukaryota > Viridiplantae > Streptophyta > Magnoliopsida > Ericales > Ericaceae > Rhododendron > Rhododendron molle. Next base: position 37,350,964 of record CM046398.1, on the reverse strand, counting down.
TACACACTTGGGTGAGTGAGGCATTCATGAGCCCTAAACATGGGTGCGGCTGCGTGTTGCGGTTGTAAGACCAAGAAAGCTCCAGCAATGACCTTGTGTGACTAGCTGTGGTTCCGATGGAGGCGCCGAAAGAGTGAGCCTTGGAAGTAGTTCTAATGACAAAGGAAGCAATGACAAGAAAGCCTCCAACTTGGTCGAGGTATAAGGGGGTTGACATTCCCCCAGAGGTACAGTCTTTTGTTCTTTCTTCTCAATACTGTTGTCTTCATGCTATGAGGCCATAGCATCGTTTAAGTTGGGGGGAGGGATATATATGTTCATGAGACTTGTCTCATTGGTAAAATTTTTAAATTTTTTTCGCAATCTTCCCTTGTTAGTAGTGTTTTCGCATGCTAGATATTTTAATTATGCTCAATTGTATCAATATGGCAAGAGTCATGTATTCCGTCGAATTCAATTGCGTGTTTGAATCCATGTCATATGTATATACATGAACTTTGATGAACAAGTTGAGTCTAAAAGTCAGTCAAGTAGTGTGCATTGCTAGAGTAGAGATTCATTTCTTTAGCATCCCATGCTTTTTCTTCTCATTTCCCGCACTTGCATAAATAATATCTTTTGTTCATGCTCGAGTAGTGTATATATCTTTCTTGCATCTTATTGGAGTTGTTGGCGTACTTAGGAAATGATTCAAGGCATTTTTGCTTGATTAAACCACATAAGGGTCACCTCGTCCTTATTTTGAACCACAGTCCGAGTCTCTTCCATTGTTCAAACCTAGGTAACCGGAGGTTTGAAGGGTTGTGTGTCAATAGTTTTCAAAGATTCAAGAAGTTTGGAGGTGGTGTGAATGTGATAGAAGTGATTGGGATGTAAAAAGCGAAGAATTGATACGTGATTCCTTATCGTTCCTCTCCCACTCCAAAAGCTAAAAGTCCGAATTTTCATCTCCTTCTCCAAAACCCTCAATATTGGCCCCTCAATCTCTCTCACTACAATATTACCTCAAATGACCATATTCCTCAAAGAAAAGAAAATCAAAGAAATGCGATGAAAGAGCAAAATCATACCCGAAAGTGGGGTGAAAATTTTGATGAGAGAATTGGTTAGACATATGGGCTAGCATATATTCCGGATGAGAAAGAGTCCAATGAGGAAGGGGGAGCTCGATGCTCAATACCATGAGGAGTCGGATGTGGATGATGACTATGTGTGGTAGAGTCGGTGGTAGTAGTTTTTATAGGACTTATGAAGTAGTTGTTCTTTGTTTCTTCATCGTAATTTTGTTTGGTGTTTGGCCAATATGTGGCCATGTCTTGGGTAGTTTAGGGTCGATAGTGGCCAAGGGTAGATGAAACCATGCAAGTATATGGCCACTACATTTTTGTAGTCCCTTTCTCTTTGTATCCAAGGTCGTTATAAGCTAATAAAGCCCTCCGTTGATCTTTTGTACGCTAATTAACTCCGTTTGATGCATGGTTGATATCTATTATTGCTTAAGTTGTGATATTCCTAGTCATTCCATACTTGCCAATAATTAGCTTTCCTTTCGTTCTTAGCGCTCTTTTGATAGCATGCATAGCTTTTTGTCTCTAGCTATTGCATTTACTCGCTAGCGCTCGTCATGGGATGTATCTTGTATTTCACTATGTGAAAAGTCGAATAAGAGCATATCCTTGAGAGTTTTGGAGTCAAAACTCGTTGTGGTGCATTCATGCTTGACTACTCCAATAAGGCATAGTTTGTTCGTCCTAATTCATGGCATATTTGTGCGTGGATTGCATATGATCAGATTTGAAGGGGTGTTTTTCACTCTTGCCTAGTTGTAGTAGTTGAGCATAGTTTTTGTGTCTTGAATCTCGAAAAGATTGTATAGCTTAGTTAAATATATTTTGCTTTAGTTTGCTAGGGACTAGCAAAGTTCAAGTTGGGGGGCATGATGAGCACCAAATATTGTAGATATTTGGTGTGACTAGTCCCGTCTTATGCTGCTTTTACTTATGTTTATTTAGCTTTTATTGCGATATTACACGTAAGGTAGGTTTTTGTGTATTTCAGGTAATCCGTGCAAATAAGAGGGTTTTGAATGCCAATGAATGCTCCGGGTGCAACCAAGTACTCAAGGCCACATGCCACCCCATTGTGGTGCCCGAAGAGTCATGAGGAGGTGGTTTGGAGGTTGCTCGGGTTGTCCAAGGTTCAAGGGAATTGAAGGAGAAGTGAGGATTTTACCAAAACTACTCATCTTCCGACTTGCTGAGGGTAGAATTGTCAAAACATTTGTTGTAAAAATGATATTGGATCTAAATCACTTGGGTTAGAAAGTAGACTCGATGAGCTTTCCAACGGTCCAAAGAACACCCAAATCCGAGTTCGGGAGTGTCCGGAGCGAGCCCGCAAAGTTTGCCTAAAAATCTGTCTGTTGAACATGAACCGGTACGGGGTTTTGGCGGGTACAGGTTCATATGGTCCAGAACACTATTTTTGGCAGTTTTTCAAGGTTATGAACCGGTTCGGGTTTTTGCTTGTACCGGTTCATCCTGCAGAAAATGTGCACGTTTTGCTACTTTTTCCAACTTTCTACTTTAAGGATATTTCCACTTTATGTTGATTTTGGGATATTTTTTGGGATATTTGTGAGAGAGTGAGGCCTTCTTGTATAAATATAGCCTTCCCTCTCTCTCTCCTTAGTTAGTTAGTTCACTTTTGCCTTTAAGCCTTTTAAATTTTTAGGACTCCATTAATATTCTTCAAGCTTTTGTGTTAATTCCTACAAGAACTCCTTAAGGTATTTGTCGTTTGTTAATTTCTCGTTTATTAAAGTTGTTTGTACGGACTAGATTCATACTAATATTAAGTTTATTTCCGTGTATATCGGTTAATCATGTTTTCATTTCCTGGCATAATTTCTAATCTTTTTAAGTATGTGTGAGTAGTTGTTTGGCTAAGTCTCGGGCTAATCTTTCCCGAGGATTTAGGCGGTTACTTGGTTCTCAAACCATTGGGCTTTGAAGCTTGATTTTCGGTATAGGGCTTAACTTGCATATTTGGTCTAAACAAGGGGTGTTAACTCCTTGGCAAGGTGTTTAGTCAAGCGGTCTTGGCAAGTAGCATGCCTAGGGCTCGTGGCCTCCTATGTGTTTGATAAATGTTAAAAACAAGTTGGTTCACCTCCGGAATATCACATCTTTCGTTAAAACGTAGTCGTTTAAAGTTAAATCCTCCGGGCGTGAGCGTGCTGTCGTGACTCTCCCCTGAGTTATAATTGAGAACCGGTAACGGCCTTTGTCAAGGGATAGACGATCCCTAGACTTGCCTCTTTTAGTTCATAAAGTTCATTTCTAGTCTTTTTACTTAGCATTTTTACCGTTTAAAGTAAAACCAAAGTTGGCGGGCTTAAACGCCGAAATCCTACCGTATAAAACCTACAATCCGATTAAGCTATATTCGATTCTCTGTGGGTACGATCCCGGACTTCCGGATATTATGCTACTGACGACCTAGCCCTACGCTTCGGGTTTCTATCAACCTTATATTTGAAGGCAAGGTTTCGACGTAAGCATTTTTGGCGCCGTTGCCGGGGATTCTTATTATAGCTTATTTGGAGGATCGTCAAACCACTGTAAGTACTCCGTTTATTTTTTCTTTGTGTAATTTGAACTCGATTTAGCGGATACCTCTAACCGAGCCACCAATTCGACTTGAGGTGTAACAAAGCTAATTTGAGTATCAATTGCCTTTTTACTATTTTTATTATATAGCCGTGGCGGTGGCATAACCCCACGAGACTGTTGTGAGAAAGAGGTGGCGGCATAGCCCCTCTAACCTGTTTACTTTATGTCTTATCTATCTAATAGAATGGCGGCGGCAATTGGGGAAATAGCCCCCATGCCTTTACGGGAGTACCTTTGTCCAACTCAAATTGTCACACGCCCCAAGACTTTGCGGGACTATCTTTGTCCCACTCCAGTTATCACACGATCCAAGACTTTGCGGGACTACCTTTGCCCTAATCAAATTTGCACACCACCTTGCATAACCACTCATGACTCCAATGTTTTTAAAAGTTGTATGACCATTTCCAATTGGTTTGATCTCAAGAACCAAATTCAAACTTTTGCTGAAAGAGTGAATGAGTCATTTTATGAATGTTGGGGAAGATACAAGTACTTGCTCATAGCGGTCCCGAATCATGGTTTTGACAATTTTCAAATTGCTAACTATTTTTATGATGGACTTACTCCAACGAGTCAACGATTCTCAGACAAGATGTGTGATGGCAAATTTTTTGAAAAAGAACCCGCTCAAGCCTTAGATTTCTTTGATCATTTGGCTGCAATTTTGCAATCTCGAATTTTTGTTAAAAATTGCCAAGAGTCCAACTCAAATGCCATGGCAAAGGAAGTTGAGCCACATATATTTGTTGAAGATGTTAGCTAAGATTGTGACAGCTTCTCAGAGTCTGCATCGAGTGATGAGTTTATTGATGTAGTTGAGGTCGAGAGTTCTCCTCTTATGGATCCCCCTCTTAGTGATGATCCGGGAGAGAAATGCCTCACCGCTAAGGTTGTCTCTTCCGATCTCCCGTATCTTGATCCTTCCCCGGAGGAATTACTTCTTGCTCACGAGATGCACATCCATTGGCAAAACCCCTCACTGCTAAGGACATGGATAGCGAGGTAGATTCCTTACACTCTTTGTTAGATAAACAAGATGCATGTGAACTAATTGAATTTCTTGTAGCTTCTCATCCTTATATTGTAGATTTTGTCCACAATTTGAAAATTGATTTAGTTTGGGCCATGTGCTTAGAGGAATGTACATTTTTTCAACGAATTCGGCAAATGCTGTACTCTAAATATCTTATCTTGTGGAATGGTCGAATTCAATTTTTGAAGCAAAGTGTGGAGTGGAGTGTCATGTTCATTTTATTAGCTCTAGTTAGCATGTTAAATGTTCAGAGCCCGTGTTTGGCTGCATGTACATAAACTCTTTCTTTCTCTTTCTCTTTTCTTTTTTTTCTTTTGATGGTCCGGTATAGCCACCTGTTTCTCTCGTGGGAAATGGGGAGAAAAGTAGTACCCGTGTAATCGCGTGAAAATTTGGTTGTGTTTTACTTTCGGTTACTTTTGAGCCCGGATAACACGAGTCGGGTGGTTCTAATGTCCTTTGCTTCTTAGTAGGTAGTTGGTTCTTAAGTCTTTTGGAGGGTGAGCATGCTACCACACCAGCCTTGGTGGTTTGGGTCTACACGCTTGGGTGAGTGAGGCATTCATGAGCCCTAAACATGGGTGCGGCTGCGTGTCGCGGTTGTAAGACCAAGAAAGCTCCAGCGATGACCTTGTGTGACTAGCTGTGGTTCCGATGGAGGCGCCGAAAGAGTGAGCCTTGGAAGCAGTTCTAATGACAAAGGAAGCAATGACAAGAAAGCCTCCAACTTGGTCGAGGTATAAGGGGGTTGACATTCCCCCAGAGGTACAGTCTTTTGTTCTTTCTTCTCAATACTGTTGTCTTCATGCTATGAGGCCATAGCATCGTTTAAGTTTGGGGGAGGGATATATATGTTCATGAGACTTGTCTCATTGGTAAAATTTTTAAATTTTTTGTGCAATCTTCCCTTGTTAGTAGTGTTTTCGCATGCTAGATATTTTAATTATGTTCAATTGTATCAATATGGCAAGAGTCATGTCTTCCGTCGAATTCAATTGCGTGTTTGAATCCATGTCATAAGTATATACATGAACTTTGATGAACAAGTTGAGTCTAAAAGTCAGTCAAGTAGTGTGCATTGCTAGAGTAGAGATTCATTTCTTTAGCATCCCATGCTTTTTCTTCTCATTTCCCGCACTTGCGTAAATAATATCTTTTGTTCATGCTCGAGTAGTGTATATATCTTTCTTGCATTTTATTGGAGTTGGCGTACTTAGGAAATGATTCAAGGCATTTTTGCTTGATTAAACCACATAAGAGTCACCTCGTCCTTATTTTGAACCATAGTCCGAGTCTCTTCCATTGTTCAAACGTAGGTAACCGGATGTTTGAAGGGTTGTGTGTCAATAGTTTTCAAAGATTCAAGAAGTTTGGAGGTGGTGTGAATGTGATAGAAGTGGTTGGGATGTAAAAAGCGAAGAATTGATACGTGATTCCTTATCGTTCCTCTCCCACTCCAAAAGCTAAAGGTCTGAATTTTCATCTCCTTCTCCAAAGCCCTCAACATTGGCCCCTCAATCTCTCTCACTACAATATTACCTCAAATGACCATATTCCTCAAAGAAAAGAAAATCAAAGAAATGCGATGAAAGAGCAAAATCATACCCGAAATTGGGGTGAAAATTTTGATGAGAGAATTGTTTAGACATATGGGCTAGCATATATTCCGGATGAGAAAGAGTTCAATGTGGAAAGGGGAGCTCGATGCTCAATACCATGAGGAGTCGGATGTGGATGATGACTATGTTTGGTAGAGTCGGTGGTAGTAGTTTTTATAGGACTTATGAAGTAGTTGTTCTTTGTTTCTTCATCTTAATTTTGTTTGGTGTTTGGCTAATATGTGGGCATGTCTTGGGTAGTTTAGGGTCGATAATGGCCAAGGGTAGATGAAACCATGCAAGTATATGGCCACTACATTTTTGTAGTCCCTTTCTCTTCGTATCCAAGGTCGTTATAAGCTAATAAAGCCCTCCGTTGATCTTTTGTACGCTAATTAACTCCGTTTGATGGATGGTTGATATCTATTATTGCTTAAGTTGTGATATTCCTAGTCGTTCCACACTTGCCAATAATTAGCTTTCCTTTCGTTCTTAGCGCTCTTTTGATAGCATGCATAGCTTTTTGTCTCTAGCTATTGCATTTACTCGCTAGCGCTCGTCATGTAATGTATCTTGTATTTCACTATGTGAAAAGTCGAATAAGAGCGTATCCTTGAGAGTTTTGGAGTCAAAACTCGTTGTGGTGCATTCATGCTTGACTACTCCAATAGGGCATAGTTTGTTCGTCCTAATTCATGGCATATTTGTGCGTGGATTGCATATGATCGGATTTGAAGGGGTGTTTTTCACTCTTGCCTAGTTGTAGTAGTTGAGCATAGTTTTTGTGTCTTGAATCTCGAAAAGATTGTATAGCTTAGTTAAATATATTTTGCTTTAGTTTGCTAGGGACTAGCAAAGTTCAAGTTGGGGGGCGTGATGAGCACCCAATATTGTAGATATTTGGTGCGACTAGTCCCGTCTTATGCTGCTTTTACTTATGTTTATTTAGCTTTTATTGCGATATTGCACGTAAGGTAGGTTTTTGTGTATTTCAGGTAATCCGTGCAAATAAGAGGGTTTTGAATGCCAATGAATGCTCCGGGTGCAACCAAGTACTCAAGGTCACATGCCACCCCGTTGTGGTGCCCGAAGAGTCATGAGGAGGGGGTTTGGAGGTTGCTCGGGTTGTCCAAGGTTCAAGGGAATTGAAGGAGAAGTGAGAATTTTACCAAATCTACTCATCTTCCGACTTGCTGGGGGTAGAATTGTCATAACTTTTGATGTACAAATGATATTGGATCCAAATCACTTGGGTTAGAAAGTAGACTCGACGAGCTTTCCAACGGTCCAAAGAACACCCAAATCCGAGTTCGGGAGTGTCCAGAGCGAGCCCGCAAAGTTTGCCTAAAGATCTGTCTGTCGAACATGAACCGGTACGGGATTTTGGCTGTACCGGTTCATGTGGTCTAGAAAACTATTTTTTGCAGTTTTTCAAGGTTATGAACCGGTTCGGGTTTTTGCTTGTACCGGTTCATCCTGCAAAAAATGTGCACATTTTGCTATTTTTTCCAACTTTCTACTTTTAGGATATTTCCACTTTAGGTTGATTTTGGAATATTTGAGAGAGAGTGAGGCCTTCTTGTATAAATATAGCCTTCCCTCTCTCTCTCTCCTTAGTTAGTTTGTTCATTTTTACCTTTAAATCTTTTAAATTTTTAGGACTCCATTAATGTTCTTCAAGCTTTTGTGTTAATTCCTACAAGAACTCCTTAAGGTATTTGTCGTTTGTTAATTTCTCGTTTATTAAAGTTGCTTGTACGGACTAAATTCTTACTAATATCAAGTTTATTTCCGTGTTTATCGGTTAATCATGTTTTCATTTCCTAGCATAATTTCTAGTTTTTTTAAGTTTGTGTGAGTAGTTGTTTGTCTAAGTCTCGGGCTAATCTTTCCCGATGATTTAGGCGGTTACTTGGTTCACAAGCCATTGGGCTTTGTAGCTTGATTTTCGGTAAAGGGCTTAACTTGCATATTTGGTCTATACAAGGGGTGTTAACTCATTGGCATGATGTTTAGTCAAGCGGTCTTGGCAAGTAGCATACCTAGGGCTCGTGGCCTCCTATGTGTTCGATAAATGTTAAAAACAAGTTGGTTCACCTCCGGAATATCACATCTTTCGTTAAAACGTAGTCATTTAAAGTTAAATCCTCCGGGCGTGAGCGCGCTGTCGTGACTCTCGCCTGAGTTATAATTGAGAACCGGTAACGGCCTTTGTCAAGGGATAGACGATCCCTAGACTTGCCTCTTTTAGTTCATAAAGTTCATTTCTAATCTTTTTACTTAGCATTTTTACCGTTTAAAGTAAAACCAAAGTTGGCGGGCTTAAACGCCGAAATCCTACCGTATAAAACCTACAATCCGATTAAGTTATATTCGATTCTCTGTGGGTACGATCCCGGACTTCCGGATATTATGCTACTGACGACCTAGCCCTACGCTTCGGGTTTCTATCAACCTTATATTTGAAGGCAAGGTTTCGACGTAAGCATTAAGATAATTTTTGGACACCAAAATAAAAATTTTTGATGCCGCCATTGAATTCTTTTTCCACTTATACCTTTAATGTTTAGGTTGAATAAGTATTTTTCTTTATTTTCCCAATTTTTTTCTCCAGTTGAAGAAAGTTGATATTTTAGTCTAAAAAATGGCTTTTATCCAATAGATTTAAGTTCTAAAAGGACTTCTCCGCATGATTATAATTATTGAATTCTCTCAGGACATTATCACGTGATGCCTGAACTTCTTTACATTCACACAATGATAACGATATATGAACTTCATATACTTAGTCGTTAATCTAGCATAATTTGTTAGACTGGAATAATGTTGTCGATCAAAAATAAAAATCTCGCACTTTGTGTTGTTGCGCGGGGATTGGAATGGCAGTGCCCGTAGGCACCCAACATTTTTTCCTTTATTATTTATTTATTTATTTATTTATTTTATTTATGGTTCCTAATTTAGACAAATGTACATCGATCATGATTCATGAAGCTGCTGATTTCTCATTGATACAGATAATACTATATTGGGTTCCTGCATTTTCCAATTTTGTATGTATGTATGTATTGACCCCATAAGAGTTGATGACACATTCAAACTTGAAGTCGATAAATTCAGCCTTCGTTACATCGACTTTAAGTTTGGTTCATACAAAATTTTTACCAAAGCGAGTTATGGATTCGGCACATTTTTTATTTGCACGGTCTCAACACACAAAGAAAGGGCCGGAAGATCTGAAATGAGAACGTAAAAACACTGGATTTACTCATTCATAAACAAATATACTCCAATATATACTGTGAAACAAAACATACTCTTTACAAACATCACATGAAAACAGAATTAGATATAATTCCACTATTACTAGTAGATCTCAATATCATAAAAAGCTAGAGACCTAGTAATCAAGAATAAATTGAACAACGCACGCAGGCGTTTATTTATTTGTATAGCAGTTGCTGAATATCACTGCTAATCAATTTCGTAAATAATAAATAATATTGCTCCTTACAAAAAGGTAGGTATTAAAAGAAGTGGTGGCCGTGGTGATGCTTCATATGTTTCTTTGCTTCTTTCTTCTCGTGGTGCTCATGCAATGCGTACCCACCGGCTGCAACTGCGACTGTAGTTGCAATTCTCTCCTCTACCTTGTGTCTATGGGCGTGTGCTGAGTCTTTCTTTATCATGTGCTTCGCATGCTGAAATTTGCATTAGAAGCAAATTTTTAAACATGAGACATGGCTATGACAAGTAAGCACTTTTTGAACAATTGAAAAAAAAAACGATAACTAAGTAAAAGAAAATACGAAATTGGCTCAGACAGACGTACCATGGCGAAAGCGCCGGCAGCAATGGCACCGAGCTCGGCAAGGTGCTCGTTATGCTTGTGGTGTTTAACCTCTTTCGCATAGTCAACTGGCTTGCTGTCTTCCTGAACGTGGTGGCCATGGTGGTGGTGATGGTGCTTCCCTCCAGTCATTGTGGTGGTTCTTACAAGAAATCACAACAAAGGATCTTAAAAATGATGAAGATGGTACTTGGTAGTATAAACTTGTAAGGTTTCGATTGATGATTTAGAGAAACTCATCGGTATTAATTGGTATTTATAAGTCATTTTAGGGCAAATTAAGACGACTCCATCATAACACGGTTCCGTGTTGATAAAGAAACTTCTACAACGTGGATTTTTCAGTTGAAAGTAGGTAACTTTTTTATTTGATTATAGTAATTGTTTTCAGCTGAAGAAAGTTGATTATTTGGTTCTCGAAAATGACCTTTCCTTATTGGTTAAAGTTTTAACTGGACAGGCACACCCATCTCATATGCCACCAATCCAGAATCTACGACCAAACATCCCACGAGAATTGGCAATGCAAGAACCAGTGTTGGGGTGTTTCCAATTGAGAAGCACATAACGGGCAAATCGGAGATTGTCCTTCTGGAAGCAAATTTCTGTCCAATAACACCGATCTTGTAGCCACCTCGGATTGAATAGCCATTCACGCAAATATTTCCACCTTAGTTGGACTGAGATTTTTCCAAAGAGCTTCCAAAATCGAGTTTCTAAGATTCTGAGACCTTTCCCACTGGATATATACTGACTTTACCGAGAAAAGATTATCAGAGGACCATGCCCAAAGAACTGTATCACGACTAGAGGAGTTCAGGGTTACTAACAACAGCTTCTGTTTTAGTTCCGCCACTTGGATTGCCTCCCAATCACGGTGTATGTATTCAAATCCAAGTGGTTCTTCATCCCTAGCTAGATCATCGCGTCAATCTCACTCATTTTTTCTCATGGTTTGCGGAGTTATAATATCAGAGGTGGCAATCTCAACCCATATTTTTTAACCCGTCCAAACCCGCCTACTTATAACCCAATCCAATCTTCCCATATTTTATAACGGATTAATATGGGTTGAATAAATATAACGCATTTATAATAATACTATATGAAAGACAATGAAATCAGTCGCACAACAATAAACCCAATCCCAAGAAGTTTGCCTAAACCGGTATGAGAAAGCAATACGTGTTTGTCTTGCATGAGATTACATGTTCAAATATCACGGACGTCAAACATTTCAAACTTAATTGGTTTACCCGGTCATATTAAGTTGATTGGCGCCAAATTAGTTATGGTGCATGTAAGCTGGGCTGATCGAACATCGGTTATAAGGGAAAAAAAATGAGCCTGACAACGACAAATGATGCTTAACTAATCAGTTGATCAAATAATCTACCAAATGTTCGTTTCTACAAAATGAATGATTGATAGGCGCGCAATATCATATATATAAGCGCTTAAGTAGGACATATTAGCGCGTTAGAGGTGCATTTTATTTCATTTTCCACTTGATACCGTGCTTTATCTTGTTTTTGTGTTTTTGTTAATTTTACAGGAAATAAGGCAGTTTTTGCACCAAGTTTGCATTGCGAGTCCTTGAGGCGGTGTTGAACGTTGCCGTGGGTCATGATCGAGGCGTCGGGTGCCTAGCTAAAGTGCATGCAATGCACGAAAAACTCACTAACGTAGGCGGTAGGGCTACAGCTCAAAAGTGAAGCCCTATAGAATGCATCACTTGGGAAACAGAGAAACCCGTAGCACTACGTCTCTGGGCTATAGCGCTATCGATGGCCTTAGGGGAAAAAATTCGTATGTTGTTATTTTAATTTTGGATTTCGGGGAAAAAATATAAATAGCTTCCTAGACTTCATTTTTAGGGTTCCGAACTTTATTAGTAGCTTTTAGACTACGTTATTTTTCTCCAGAGCTCTTTTTCTTCCAAGTTATTGAAGTTTTCTTCAAGTACCTGCACTACGGTAACTCGTATTAAGTTTTGTTCTTCATAAAAGTTGTTCATAGAATCTTGTTTCAATAATATCTTTTGTTCTTTCTCTTATTTCGAGCATTAGGAGCATGTTTCAAAATATGGTTTGTTTCGTTTCTTGTTTGAAGATGAGTCAGTAGTCGTACAGGTAGGGTCGTGGGGTTATTAGCACACACTGGCCAGGTCGAATACGTTCTGCTCCTACTTCAAAATAATAATGAAAAGTAACTTTAGGTTAGTAAAGCACCTTCGTTAGACAAACTCGGGCATTGTTGGAGCACATGTGAATGGGAGAATGGGGGACCAAAACTCATTCTCCGTTTGATAAGGACCCAAGATTGCATGATCGTGATACTTAAGTCCTCTAGTTTGTAGCGTCTTTATTTATAATTCTTTGTTTTTATTCGATTTTACTTGTAAGATAGTTTGTTTAGTGTTACAGGTAAAACGTCCTGAAAAGGCGTATTTTGAGGACGAGGCTAACCCCCAAGAGAGTTCATGTATCCGCGCTATATGGGACTTCTACCATAAAGACTCAAGAGCGAAGCCGTGAGGTGTCGGGTGAGCTCCGAGGCCGTTGGACGCCAAGTTTTGGGGGCTGGCCAGAAAATCTGGAGATAGTTTACCCTTAAGCTGTATCGATACTCGTTGGCTTCCTGGGGCATCAGGTTATATTGTGTCGATACGGATTAAGGCCGTATCAATACCAGAGCACTACGAAGAAAATGGCCATTTCAGCTTAGTAGTGTGGTATCGATACACTCCATAATAAGTATTGATACCACGAGCCTTCGGTCAGATATTTGTTGCTTTTTGGACTTTTCACATATGGAATAGTTTCCTTTTTTATTATATGTTTGGATATTTGATGAGAGAGAGAGTGACCACTTTGTATAAATAGGGTCTCCATCTCTCTTCTTTGTTACCTAGCTCATGATTACTAACTTGCCTTTTTCTCCATTAAAGCTTTCAAACTTATCTCAAGTGTAATTAATTTCTTTAGAACTCAAGAAAGTAATTGTTGTTTGTTATTTTACTGTTTATTAAAGTTGTCGCTACGGACTAGATTCTCTTTAATATCAAGTTTATTTCCTTTTTCTACAGTTAAATCTCATGTCTCATTTTAGCTCTATGTTTTGCTCTTTAAGTATGGTTGAGTAGTTTTTTGGCTAAGTCTTGGGCTACTTTTTCCCAAGGATTTAGGCAGTTATTTGGTTCTCAAATCTTCAGGCTTAAAATCATAGTTTTCGGAATTGGATTAACCTAGTCATTTGGTCTAAACGAGGGGTGTTAACTCCTTGGTATGTTGTTTAGTCAAGCGGTCTTGGCAAGCGACATACCGAGAGCTCGTGGCCTCCTACGTGTTAGATACATTAGCAAAAATAGGTTGGTTTCCGTTCAATCATATCTTTCGATAAACGTAGTCTTTAAAGTTAAATCTTCCGAGCGTTAGCACGCGGTCGTGATTCTCGCTGGAGTTATAATTGAGAACTAGTAACGGTCTTTGTCAATGGATAGATGATCCGTAGACTTGCCTCTTTTAAGTTCATTAAGCGCATTTCTAGTCGTTTTAATTAGCATTTCCACCGTTTAAAATAAAACCAAGTTGGCCGTTTCAAACGCCGAAATCCACCATATAAAATCTACAGTCCGATTAAGCTATATTCGATTCTCTATAGGTATGATGAGCACCCAATATTGTAGATATTTGGTGCGACTAGTCCCATTGTATGTCATTTTATCTGGCGTTTATTTAGCTTTTATAGTGATTTTGCGCGTAAGGTTATCTGTTGAGCGTTTCAGGTAATACGCGAATAAGAGAGTTTGTTTTGGTGTTTCGAACAACCCTTGAAGGCAAGCGAGTAGGTGGGACCTTGAAGAATTCAGCCGTCGGGGTTTAAAGATGAAGAACCGTAGTGGCCGAAGCGTGCCATGGGCCGTCGGGTGTCAAAACAAAGCCCAAGAGCTGGAATGCCAGAAGCAGAACCGTATTGATACGTTTTTCGGAGTATTGATACGGTTTCCAGGAAGCAAAACCGTATCGATACGTTTTTCGGAGTATTGATACGGCTTCAAAACAGAGTAGAATCCAAGCTTCAGCGTATCGATACGGTTTTAAGCGTATCGATACGGTTGGTCTGGGAACTTTGGAATGCAGCCAAAACAGAACCGTATCAATACGGTTTTCGGAGTATCGATACGGATGACTCACCGACTTACTTTTTGTCAGATTTTAACTTTCCAAAAGTGGCAATTTTCCACTTTTTGGATATTTTGATATTTTGAAGGAGAGAGGGAGCCTTTTTGTATAAATACCTATCCCTCTCTCTCTCCTTGGCTATCTAGCTCATTACTAACTTAGTTGTTTTCTCCATTAATGGTGTTTGAAGCTTTCCAAGTTTAATTTCCATAGAACTCAAGTAAGTACTTGTCGTTTGTAAATTTCTCGTTCTTTAACGTTGTAGCCGTGGTTAAGCTCTTTTATAAAATCAAGTTTATTTTCGATTCCATTGGTTTAAAGTTATGCCTTATTTTTATGCTTTCGTTTACGCTTTAGCTATGTGTGAGTAGTCGTTTGGCTAAGTCTCGGGATAATCTTTCCCGAAAACTTAGGCGGTTATTTGGTTCTCGAGCCATCGGGCTTCAAGCATGATTTTTCGGAATAGGGCTTAACTTGCATTTTTGGTCCAAGCAAAGGGGTGTTAACTCCTCGGCATGGTATTTAGTCAAGCGGTCTTGGCAAGTATCATCCCGAGACCTCGTGGCCTCCTATGTGTTCGACAAATATTAAAAACAAGTTGGTTCGCCATCGGAAAATCACATCTTTTGATAAGTGTAGTCAATAAAGCTAAATCTTCCGGGCGTGAGCACGCGGTCGTGACTCTCGTCTGAGTTATAATCGAGAACCGGTAATGGCATTTGTCAAGGGTTAGAAGATCCTTAGACTTGCCTCTTTTAGTTCATAAATCACATTTCTAGTCTTTGTTTTAGTCTTTCCACGTTTTAAAGCAAAACCGATAGTTGGCCGTCTTAAACGCCACAAACCTACCATATTAAACCTTCAATCCGAATCAAGCTGTTATCGAATTCTCTGTGGGAACGATCCCGGTCTTACCGGTTATTATGCTGCTGACGACCTAGCCCTACGCTTCGGGCATTTCAACCTTAAATTGGAAGGCGAGGTTTCGACGTAAGCATTTTTGGCGCCGTTGCCGGGGATTCTTATTATAGCTTATTTGGAGGATCGTCAAACCACTGTAAGTAATCCGTTTTCTTTTACTTTGTGTAATTTGAACTCAAATTAGCGGATACCTCTAACCGAGCCACCAATTCGACTTGAGGTGTAACGAAGCTAAAGTGAGCGTCAATTGCCTTTTATTGTTTTTATTTTATAGCCGTGGTGGTGGCATAACCCCACGAGACTGTTTGTGAACGAGGCGGCGCCATAGCCCCTCTAGTCTGGTTAGCTAGTTTTGTGCAGGGTGTATGCTAAACGTGTATCGTAGCCCTTTCTCAAATCGGCTACATCGGTCTACTTCTCCGCCAAGGGTCCGTAATCTTATTCAAGCATACTCTCCACCGCGTGAGTTATCACCTCCGTTAAGGCCAATGGAAGAACAACCAGCAGCTTGTACTTTGCGTGATTACCTAACACCGGAAAGAGGTCCGCATGTGTCACCAATTGCCATTCCGAATTGCACCGCCGCTAATGCTTTTGCTTTCAAACCAGAATATCATCGGGTTATACCGGAATTTCGGGGGCGTGAACTAAAGGATCCGTATTCTCACATCCGGGAATTTGAAACTATTGTTAGCTCATTTGTGACAACTCCGGGGCAATTAGACCAAGCTCGGTTGAAGTTGTTTCCTTTTTCACTTAAGGATAAGGCGAAGCAGTGGTTCCATTCTTTGAAGCCTCGGTCTTTGCATACTTGGAGGGAGGTTCAGGATGTGTTTACTCAGAAGTATTTTCCGGTTAGCCGCACCAAACTTCTCATGGATCAAATTGCCAATTTCAAGCAAAAAGATGGGGAGATCTTTTACAAGTATTGGGAGTGGTATAAGGATTTGCTTGCAGCCGTTCCACACCACAACTATCCGATGTACTTGGTGATCAATTATTTCTATGTGGGATGTAATCAACAAGTTAAGCAGCTTCTTGACACGATGGGAAGCGGTGATTTCTTGGGCAAGGATCCGGAGGTTGCATGGGAATTTCTGGATGCATTGGCCGAAAGGGCTCAAACTTGGGAATTTATCGATCCGGGTGATCAAGCGATGAGGAATCAAGGATCGGGTGGCTCCGGTAAGTTTTCAGTGAGCGAACATACCATGTTTGAGTCTAAGCTAGATGAGCTCTCGACTAAATTGGACAAGATGAAGTTGGACGCGATCCAGGTTAAAGAAGTGAAAGCGGTAAAGGAGGTGCAACAAGTGGAGGAAGCGTGTGTTATCTGTGAGACAGTGGGACATTCGACCGACAATTGCCATACCATTCCCACCCTTCGACAACACTATAGTCAACTTCCCGTGGAAGAGGTTTGCGCATTCAACCAACGTTGGGATCCGTATTCTAATACGTATAATCCAGGGTTGAGATCTAATCCGGCTTTTCGTTGGAGCAATCAAAATGAGGCAGGGTCTTCGTCGGCTCCACAAGCTCCGCCTCCGGCCCAAAATCAAAATTGGCGGCAACCTCAACTTCAAGAACCGCCACGTTTCCCTGCTATCCAAGGGCCGCCAGGATTCATGCCGTCGGGCCCATTTCAAGGACAAAATCAGTTTCAGCAACAACAAGCACCCCCACCTCGTCGGTCTTTGGAGGATACCATGAATACTTTTTGTCAAATGCAAATCACCACCAATGAGCAAACCGCTCAGGCCATGAACGATATAAGGACTCAAATGGGAAAATTGACAACGGCTATTGGTGTATTACAACAAGAAAGAGGGAAATTCCCCACTCAACCTTTGGCTAATCCACAAGGACAACATCTAATTGGTAGCTCTTCGGTGCCTCTCCCCGAGCAAGCCAAAGCCATTATTTCTTTGAGAAGTGGGAAGACGGTGGATAATGCTTAAGTGGAGCCACCGGTGCAGCCACTTTTGTTTCCTATTCCACCACAGCCTAAGCCGACATCGCTAAATGGGGAATCTCCCATGCCAGCCTCTACAGAAGAAGAGAAAGGAAAGGCTAAGGATAGCGAGGTTCCGTAAGCTTTCACCGTTCCAGCACCATTTCCGAACCGGCTAAAAACGCCGGCCAAGCCAAATCTCAATGCCGATATTTATGATGTGCTTAAACAAGTGACTGTCAATCTTCCTTTGCTCGATGCTATCAAGCAAATTCCGTTATATGCCAAATTCTTGAAGGATCTTTGTACTCACAAACGTAAGCTCCAAGTGCAAAAGAAGGTTTTCTTGACCGAACAAGTGAGCTCACTTTTTGAATCAACCCTTCCGCCCAAGAATAATGATCCAGGGTGTCCGACGATATCCATCACTATTGGGGGTAAGATTGTGGAGAAGGCTCTTCTTGATTTGGGGGCGAGCGTGAATCTTTTACCGTTTTCGATATATGAGCAACTTGGGTTAGGCGAGATGAAACCGACTCGGGTGACATTACAATTGGCGGATCGGAGTATCCGTGTTCCAAAGGGGGTGGTTGAAGATGTTCTAGTTCAAGTTGACCAATTTGTGTACCCGGTGGATTTTGTGGTTCTAGATACGTGCCCAGTGCCGGCGGCTCAGTCATCGGTTCCAATTATTCTCGGGCGGCCTTTCTAAGCAACTTCTGATGCCGTGATTCATTGCCGGGATGGCCGACTCAATATGAGTTTTGGTAACATGAAGATGCAAGTCAACATGTTCCATATTGGAAGCCAAATGGGCGACGATGAGGATGTTTGCGGAGTAAGCATGATCGATTCACTTGTTCAAGACTATGTCAACGAGTTCATTTGCAAGGATGAGTTGGAATTGGCTCTTACGTCCGCCGAGGCCGATTTTCTTGATGCTCCCGAGGTTGCACATTTGGTTTCTTTGCTAGATGAGGAGGAGGCGTGTGGTATAAACCCGTGGATTCTGAAATTCAAAGAGCTACCGCCCATTGAGAAGCGAGCCATTCCGTCTTATGTGGAACCCCCGATGCTTGAGCTCAAACCACTACCGGACACGCTCAAGTATGCTTATCTTGGTGATAGTCAAATTTACCCGGTGGTGATCTCCTCCGGCCTAAGTGAACTTCAAGAGTTAGAATTGCTAGCGGTATTGAAGAAGCATTCCAAAGCCATCGGGTGGTCTATAGCCGACATAAAGGGTATCGATGCATCTCTTTGCTCTTATCACATTTATATGGAAGATGATGTCAAGCCATCTCGCCAACCTCAACGGCGCTTAAATCCGATCATGAAGGACGTCGTGCGGGCGGAAGTGCTTAAATTGTTGGATGTTGGCATCATTTACCCTATTGCGGATTCTAAGTGGGTGAGCCCGATTCAAGTGGTGCCTAAAAAGTCCGGGGTGACGGTGGTAAGGAATGACAAGGACGAACTAATCCCAACACGTGTTCAAACCGGTTGGAGGGTGTGTATAGACTATCGGAAGCTTAACGCAAGTACAAGAAAGGATCACTTTCCTGTTCCTTTCATAGATCAAATCTTAGAGAGGGTGGCCGGCCACAAGTTTTATTATTTTTTGGATGGGTATTCAGGGTACACTACAACAAATACTACTTTTAATAGCACAATTTGATAGCGTTTTTTAAAAAATGCTATAGTAAACAGGCAATTATAGCGTTCAGCCATTTAGCACCAAAGGAAATGCTCGTGCCCTGTTTATTATAACGTTCCAGAAGTTTCAATAGCGTTCCACCCTTTCCAAAATTAAAACCAGCGTTCCACCCAAACCCCAGACTTCCCCTTTTCAACCTATCTCCTTCTCTCTCTCTCTAAACAACGGCGCACGACAGAAGGGGGCGACTCCTCCCCTCCCACCACCCCCCACCATCTCTGCCAATCGGACCGAGCCATTGAACTGCGCCAATCCTCGTCAATTAAATCACCTCGCCTGATCTGTACGGACTCTCCCTCTCAGCCGATCTTGCCCTTGTATCCCGCCGGACGTCGTTTAGCATGCCGACTATCGTCAATCAACGTTCTCTGCCCAACCACCATCTGCCGTCGATCTGCCTTCGCAAGGGCCGTCTGTTTAGGTTTCGGTGGGTTTTCCCTTCCTGGCTTTTGAGTTTGATTGTTGTGGGTACCGATGGGTAGCCGATCTATTTTCTGTAGCCGATCGCCTCCTCGCTATTGCATGCTTAGTAGGTCACGGGTTTTATTTGCATATATGTTGATATTGTTTTGTCGTTCTCTGGTTTTTATGAAATTGGTTTTAAAAAAAAAAACCGGTTTGCATCAGTTTGTTTGGGTCCTTGTTTGATGCAAAATCAACTTGACTCTGTTATCTTTTTGCATCATAATTTTTGTTTGGGTCCTTGTTCTGCGTTCCACCCAAAGGTTTGTTCCTTCTCTATTTTGCAAAAATCTGATCCAAACAGGTCTCACACCCTACTGTGTGGTAGGAGTGGATCTAGTTTCGAAAACCCTTGTCAAGAGCAGATTAGAGCTCAAAAACCCAGGTAGGATCGGAATATATCTAGGGTTGAAATCGAGTTTTTATTGCTGAAATTGTTAAGTACAGGGCTTGAAATATGGATCAAGTGCATGTGGAGAGAAATCATCTTTACCTTGACGATTCTATAATCTATGCTATTCTGTGGTTATTTGTTTCTAAGCTTGGATTATTCTCTTCGATTAGTCGTGTTCATTGGATTGTTTTGTTTTTTCCTTTTGTCCCTTATTCATTTCTATTTGTTGTTGTTGTCTCTTTATCTCTCTCTCTTTTTGTTTTGAACTAGTGTAATCTATCTCTCTACGTGGAGTTATCTGCATCTTGGTTTGTATATAACCCGTGGCTTAATAATATGTAAAAGTAAGCACTCATCTGATTTTGAATGAAATGTATTAGTTTATGCCACTTTGTGGGTCACTGAGGTGCATTGGAAGGATAGACTTCGGTTCTTTTCTCTTGTTTATGTGAAGGTTGGATACTCTGATCGTGAGAGACTAAGGAATCATCAAATGAGCAGTTTTTGGAGTTGGGGAAAGTGCTTGGTCAGATTAGTTATCCTCCAAATTTATATTAGTTTGTTGATTATACTTTCACAAGTGAATAGTTATTCAACTTATATTTGTTGTTGTGATGTGATAATACTGCAATCTCGAAAGATTGGATGTTTAGTGAAAAAATAGTATTTTTTTGCTTAGATGAAGTGCTAGAATATGATATTTTTTGTTGCTGATATAACTTAGTCGTTGCTGAAGTGTGCTGAAATTGATAAGTAGAAGAAAAACTGTTTTTATCATAGCGTTTCGTCTCTCATTTTCTCTTTTTTTTCCCATACATTAATATAGTCTTTGTGCTCTAATTGGGATTTCCGAGCTGGGATCTATGGCTGCTGCTGAACTTGCCATATGGAAGCAAGCTGAGGCAAGTCGAGATGCTCGCAAGGTGGGTTTTACCACTCTCTTACAAGCTCAATAATCTATTGTAGTCGTCTTTCTTTTAGGCTGAGATTATTGTCTTCTTGTTGATAATTGGAATCATGAGCTGAAGCTTTGTTTCCGACAATGTGTTTGTGTTGTATATGTTAGACTACAAGAGTCACAAACAAGAAGAGAAGAACATCGCAAAATGGTTCAAATTGAGTTTCTTTGGGGCATCTTTGTGTCTACTTTTGCTGCTTTCACTGTGAGTTGCTGCTTCCACTTTCTTGCACTCTATCTCCCCATCATATTTGTGCTTGGATTGTTATACTACTACCATGAGTAGCCTGAGCAAGAATTTTTGCATAAAGGGTGCCATTTGTGCAGGATGGATTAGTGCGTTCGGACAGTCACTTGTCTGCCTATTTAAACAGATTGTATCTAGCCATTTTATGCATCCAAAATCCAGAGAGCACACATACACTTCGCGTGTGAGTCAGAGAGAGTTCTGCATACTTTTAGTTAGCGGGCATGCATTCGAAGTGTTGCGTTTGTGTGCATATAGAGTACTCATTGTCTACCACCATTGATCAATAATGTATGTGTTTGAATAGCTAAGTGGCTCGGCGGGTAGTTAAAGCGTGTGGTTGAAGTTCCAGCTTTTTACATAGTTTTCTCGCATGAATAGTTATGTTCCACAATCGCGCACGGATTGGTATGTCGTTCACCAATTGGTCATGGTATGGCTGCTTCTAAGATTGTTCTTGGTTCTTGCTGACAATTATCCATCATATTCTTCTTTTTCTAACTGCAAACATTATGTTGCTTTAAAGTTGTTTTTCTCGTTAATAATTTTTACTATACCTATTGGGTTACTTTGAATAGTTCTATATTTACAGGTATGTGTTCGCCGTTGGGAGCAAAAGGATGGGCACAAAAGTAAGCTTCAAATAAAGAACATCTCCGTGGGCGAAGAATTGGGGTACTTGAATGAGATGGCTGCCTAGTTTAGGATTACATTTTCTGGAAAGAGATTACATTAGTGTTTTTTTTATGAGTGTAACTAGTTAATTTGACTCTTAAATGTAATTTGTGCTGGAAAATTATTCTTCAAGCTATTATAATGAATCTTCGGTTGAATTATTTATCTTACATTGAAATTGCATCGCGTTTGGATGTACTTTGGTGTTGAATGGACTGCAGATTTTCTGTATGAAAATGCTAGTATATTGGCATTTGTAGTATTTAAAAAAAAAAAAAAGAAGCTAAAAATGGCTAAGATAACGTTCATAAAACACTATTGTTTATCTTTAATAGCATTCATTGCATGCTGTAAAAAGAAATAAGATAACAAGCAAAAAACGCTATCAAAGGTACAAAATACAACAGCGGGCAATGAACGCTATAGAAAGATTTTTAACAGCGGGCAATGAATGCTATAGAAAGTTTTTAACAGCGGACAATGAACGCTATAGAAAGTTAAGACTTTTAATAGCATGGGCTAATAGGGCGTTCTCCAGAACGCTATCTATTACCTTTTATAGCGTTTTTCGCATGCTATTAAAACCGTTTTTTGTTGTAGTGGTATAATCAAATTGAAGTGGCATTGGAGGACCAAGAGAAGTCCACATTCACTTGCCCATTCGGGACTTTTGCGTATCGTCGTATGCCGTTCGGGCTTTGCAACGCCCCCGGTACTTTCTCAAGATGTATTATGGGTTTGTTTAGCGATATGGTGGAGAAGATCATGGAGGTGTTCATGGATGACTTCTCCGTTTTCGGTGATTCGTTTGAAGCGTGTCTTGCCAACTTGGGGCTCGTTTTAGCCCGGTGCGAGGAGAAGAACCTAGTATTAAATTGGGAGAAGTGTCACTTTATGGTAACCGAAGGCATTGTGCTTGGCCATATCGTTTCTTCGAAGGGGATTGCAGTCGATCAAGCAAAAATTGATTTGATTGGGAATCTCCCAGACTCCAAAGTACTTGAAGGATATCCGTTCCTTCTTGGGGCATGCCGGCTTCTATCGGCGGTTTATAAAGGATTTCAGTGCCATCGCTCGGCCGCTATGCCATTTGCTTGCTAAAGATGTACCGTTTGAGTGGACGCCGGCTTGTGAGGCCGCTTTTGCCAAGCTAAAGTCAAGTCTCACCTCCCCGCCTATCGTACGGTCTCCGGATTGGGAGTTGCCTTTTGAGCTTATGTGCGATGCCAGTGACTATGCTGTCGGGGCCATTTTGGGCCAACGCAAAGGCAAGGAGCCGTATGTCATATATTATGCGAGCAAAACGTTAAATGAGGCCCAAATGAATTATTCAACCACCGAGAAGGAGTTATTGGCTATTGTCTTTGCACTTGACAAATTTCGGTCTTATTTAGTGGGAGCTCCGATTACCGTATACACCGATCATTCCGCCCTTAAGTACCTTTTCACGAAGCAAGATGCCAAGGCAAGATTGATTCGGTGGATCTTACTCTTACAAGAATTTGATTTGACCATAAAGGACAAGAAGGGTGTCGAGAACGTGGTAGCCGACCACTTGTCTCGTTTGGAGTTCGAGGATCATACGGCTCATATTCCGATCGGTGATTCCTTTCCCGATGAGCAATGATGCGCCCATTCGGTAGTCGTTGTAGTTTACCAAACGGCCGTCAAATTCAATTATTTATAAACCGGACTATGACTAACAATTTGCATAGTATAGCGGGAAAGTCCGAGTCGATCCACAGGGAGCTCGAATATAGCTTGTTTGGATTTGTAGATGTAAGGGTTTCCGGCGTTTAAGACGGCCAACTTTTGGTTTTACTTTGAAAGGTGAAGAAATACTCTAATGACAAGACTAGAAAAATGGTTTTGACTAGATAAAACAAGCAGCAAGGCATTGGGGCTATCAACGCCCGTAACTTAAGCAATCGAACTATTCTCGACGAATTCACGGTTGAATCGCACGGCTTAGGCTATCAACCGGAAGATTTAGCTTTGAAACCATTAAGAGACTTGAAATGAAATATGGAAGACAAGCGAGCTCTTTTGATTCTTTTGGTAAACACAAGGCGAGACATAGCTCACGGAACCATATGAGCGAGCATATGATCACCGGAGGTTAATATCGACAGGTTTTGTTACATAAAGGCGAGCCCTTCTTATTTTCCATACTAAACCCCAAATTTCGAGTCGAGAAAGGCAAGATAAACAAAAGTCACGAGGTGTTAGTCACCCTGTTGCCAAGCCTAAGCAACTACTCACACACCATGAAAAGACTAGAAAGCATGGTAGAAATGACAAACATATTTAACCGATAGAAACGGAAATAAACTTGATTTTATAAAGGATCTAAAGAGTAGCAACAACTTTAATACTTGGAAAATTAACAAACAACTTAAACTTACAAGTGTTCTTGAAGGATTTAACTAAGAAAGCTTGGAAGACTTCAATGGAGAAAGACTAACCTAAACTAATTATATCTATCTATATCTTATGTTATATGTGAGAGAGAAGAGTAACTCCTATTTATACAAAATGGGTTTCATCTCACAAAATATCTAAAAATATCCTAATATAGGCAAATATTCCATAAGTGGCAAGTCCAAAAAGCAACAAATATCTGGCCGAGAGCTCTGTGTATCGATACGGCTTTAGAGAGTGTATCGATACGGAAAGCTCTGATGTCCCACGTAACCTACGCGTATCGATACGCATAAAAAGCCGTATCGATACGGGGAGCTTATCTCCAGATCTTCAGTTCAGCTTCAGCAGGCAGCTCCCAGCACCTTATTTTCATTCCCTAAACTTAAGTAAAGATTGCATTTTAAACCTTTCTTTTTACTTTAATTTATTTAATGAAAATAAGAAAGTACTTCATTTGGAAATAATGGCATTACCATAATTTCAAGATTCCAATTAAATCAAAATGTCAACCCCACTTTTAGTACAAAATGGAAAACTGCACATTTTTCTCGAGAGAAAATGGCTCAAACCATAACCGCTCTTCCAATAAAACCTTGTAACTTTGTAGTTACTCTTAGAAAAATTCAAGGATCAATTACCGCCATTTTTAATCTCGAAAATCGAAACTTTTTCAGAAAGTCATTTTTCCATACTTAGACAGATTTTAAAGAGGCCGACAGGGTCTTCGGGTACTTGGAAGCACTTGGACCATCCATGGTATTGAAATGCGCCTTATTTGCACGTTTTACCTGAAATGCACAAAAACCTACCTTACGTGCAATATCACTATAAAAGCTAAATAAACACAAGATAAAACACTATAAAACGGGACTAGTCGTACCAAATATCTACAATATTGGGTGCTCATCACGCCCCCCAACTTGAACTTTGCTAGTCCCTAGCAAACTAAAGCAAAACATATTCAACTAAGCTATGCAATCCACCCAAAATTCAAGATACAAAAGCTATGCTCAATAACTACAACTAGGCAAGAGTCCAAAGCACCCCTTCAAATCCGATTAATTGCAATCCACGCACAAGCATGCCATGAACTAGGATGAACAAACTTTGCTATATTAGAACAATCAAGTATACATGCACCACAACGAGTTTCGACTCCAAAACTCACAAGGATACGCTCTTATTCAACTTTTTACACAATGATATAAAAGATACATCCCATGACAAGCGCTAGCGAGTAAATGCAATAGCAAGAGACAAAATGCTACACATGCTATCAAAAAGAGCGCTTAGAACGAAAGAAAAGCTAATTATCGACAAGTATGGAAAGACTAGGAATAAATCATACTCAAAAAGTAGTAAATATCAATTATGCATCAAACGGAGTAAAGAAGCGTACTGAAGATCAACGGAGGACTTTATTAGCTTATAACGACATTGGATACAAAGAGAAAGGGACTACAAAATTGTAGTGGCCATATACTTGCATAGTTCATCTACCCTTGGCCACTACCGACCCTAAACTACCCAAGGCATGGCCACATATCGGCCAAACATCAAACAAAATTACGAAGAAGAAATAAAGAACAACTACTAGATAAGTCCTACAAAAACTACTACCACCGACTCAACCACACATAGACGTCATCCTCATCCGGATCCTCATAGTATTGAGCATCGAGCTCCCCCTTTCCATCGGATTCTTTCTCATCCGGAATGTAAGCTAGCCCGGAGGTCAAACCAATCCTCTCATCATAATATTGAACCCTCTTTCGAATATGCTTTTGCTCTTTATAGCATTTCTTTGATTTTCTTTTTCTTTCTTTTAGAAATAGGGTCATTTGAAGTGAGATTTGTAGTGAGAGAGCTTGAGGGGCCAATTTTGAGGGCTTTGGAGAGGGAGATGAAAATTTGGGGCATTAGCTTTTGTAGTGGGAGAGGAACGAACCAATTCTTTGGATTTTGCATCCCAACCACTTCTAATCACGTTCACACCACCCCCAAACCTCCTTGAAACATTGAAAACGATAGACACACAACCCTCCGAACATCCGGTTACCTAGGTTTGAACAATGAAAGAGACTCGGACTATGGTTCAAAATAAGGACAAGATGACTCTTATGTGGTTAAATCAAGCAAAAATGCCTTGAATCATTTCCTAAGTACGCCAACAACTCCAACAAGATGCATGAAAGATATATACACTACTCAAGCATGAACAAAAGATATTATTTACGCAAATGCGAGAAATAAGAACAAAAAGCATGGGATGCTTAAGAAATGAATCTCCACTCTAGCGATGCACACTACTTGACTTGACTTTTAGGCTCAACTTGTTCAACAAAATTCATGTATATGCAAATGACATAGATTAAAACACATAACCAAATTCGACGGGATACACGACTCATGCCATATTGACACAATTGAGCATAATTAAAGTATCTAGCAAGCGAAATTACTACTAACAAGGGAAGATTGCACAAAAAATTTAAAAATTTTACCAAAAATAGAAAAATGAGACAAGTCTCATGAACATATATATAACATATATATCCCTCCCCCCAACTTAAACGATGCTATGTCCTCATAGCATGAAGTCAATTGAAATGAAATACAAAAGACGGAGTACATGTACCTTCCGGGTGGAATGTCAACCCCCGTATACCTCGACCAAGTTGGAGGCTTTCTTGTCATGGCTTCCCTTCGTCATTGGAACTGCTTCCAAGGCTCACTCTTTTGGCTCCTCCATCAGAACCACAGCTAGTCACACAAAGTTATCGCCGGAGCTTTCTTGGTCTTACAATCACGACACATAGCCGCACCCATGCTTAGGGCTCATGAATGCCTCACTCACTCTAGCTTTTAGACCTAAACCACCAAGGCTGGTGTGGTAGCATGCTTACCCTGCAAAAGACTTAAGAACCAACTACCTACTAAGAAACAAATGACATTAGTACCGTCCGGCTCGTGTTATCCGGACTCAAAAGTAACCAAAAGTAAAACGCAACCAAATCTTCACGCGATTACACGGATACTACTTTTCTTCCCATTTCCCAAGCGAGAAATGGGTGGCTATACCGGACCATCAAAAGAGGAAAAGAAAAAAGAAAGAAAAAGAAAGAGGTATGTACATGCAGCCAAACGCGGGCTCCGAACATTTAACATGCCAACTAGAGCTAATAAAAGGAACATAGCACTACACTCGACACTTTGCTTCAAAATTGAATCCGACCATGCCACCAGAAAAGATACTTTGAGTAAAGCAATTGTCGAATTCGTTTCATACATTTAAGTGCCATCAAATGCATATTCCAAACTAAATCAATTTTCAAATTGTTGACAAAATCTACAAGAGAAGGATGATAAACTAAATCAAAATTATCAACACCAAGAAAATCAATCAGTTCGACTTTTAGAAGCTCTTGCAATGGAGACTCAATAGGAGGGGTGGCACCATCTAGAGTCGAGAGTATTGGATGGTTCAAAATTTCTATGGATGGTATCTCCTCAAAGGAAGGAGACAAACTCTCAGGTCTATTCACATTCTTCTCATCCTGCTCATTCAGCAGAGGATACAAAAAGTCAGCCTCCGCATTCGTTTTCTCAACAATGAGAAATTTCTCCCCCGGATCGTCACACATAGGGAAATCCAAAGGGGGAGAACATTGGACATCAGGTTCATCATTAGGCTCATCACTCCATTCAGACTCTAAGGGCGTTTTCAAATCTAAACCAACATCTTCAAAAATGATAAGTGGCTCTATTTCCTCTTCCTCAACATTTAAGTTGGCATCTTCAACATGGACATCATAAACCCAAGATTCAGAATTTTCAGCTAATTCATCAAAGTAATCCCAACTCTCATTAGCGGTTCTATCCAAGAATGCACCATCAAACATATGTTCTACAAGCTGACGCGTTGTAGAATTTAAACTCTTATAGAAAATGGGAATAAGGTGCCTTGTTTTCGCAGCTATGCTGTGACCAATAGAGTATGGGGTATGTAAACCGCCACCAACAACACGCAAAAGACTCATCATCAAGTTGATAAAAATTTACGATTTCACGTAGTAGCATATGAGTCTCATGCATTGGGGAAAACTTTTTGAAAAATTGCTCCTCCATATCTTGCCATGTAAGTATTAATCTTGAGTTCAAGGAATGAAACCAACCCTTAGCCATGTCTTTCAAAGATGATGGAAATATCTTAAATAAGACATCTTTATCGTTCATGCAAAGCTCCTCGAGTTCTATGATGTGCCCACATGGATTTTCAGAGGATAAACCATGAAAATGGGGCAACACTGGAAGCAGGCCCGACTGAACACTTAGAACATTGGCGGAAGGGGTGACTATGCAAGAGGGTGTAAAAATTGGATTGGGATAAAGGTACTCCTGCATAGTCTTGGGGATTATTTCCTCAATGGCCCCCGCCATTCTACTACAAAGATAAGAACGAAATTAAAACAGGCTAGAGGGGCTATGCCGCCACCTCTTTTCTCAAAACAGCGTGAGGGGCTATGCCGCCGCCTTAATATATATGCATACAAGAAAAGAAAAAGGAAATGAATACTCAAGCTAGCTTCATTACACCTCAAGTCGAATTGGTGGCTCAGTTAGAAGTATCCACTAAGTTGAGTATACGTTGCACAAAGGAAAACCAAATGGATTACTTACAATGGTTTGTCGATCATCCAAATAAGCTATAATAAGAATTCCCCGGCAACGGCGCCAAAATTTGATTGCGCCCATTCGGTAGTCGTTGTAGTTTACCAAACGGCCGTCAAATTCAATTATTTATAAACCGGACTATGACTAACAATTTGCATAGTATAGCGGGAAAGTCCGAGTCGATCCACAGGGAGCTCGAATATAGCTTGTTTGGATTTGTAGATGTAAGGGTTTCCGGCGTTTAAGACGGCCAACTTTTGGTTTTACTTTGAAAGGTGAAGAAATACTCTAATGACAAGACTAGAAAAACGGTTTTGACTAGATAAAACAAGCAGCAAGGCATTGGGGCTATCAACGCCCGTAACTTAAGCAATCAAACTATTCTCGACGAATTCACGGTTGAATCGCACGGCTTAGGCTATCAACCGGAAGATTTAGCTTTGAAACCATTAAGAGACTTGAAATGAAATATGGAAGACAAGCGAGCTCTTTTGATTCTTTTGGTAAACACAAGGCGAGACATAGCTCACGGAACCATATGAGCGAGCATATGATCACCGGAGGTTAACATCGACAGGTTTTGTTACATAAAGGCGAGCCCTTCTTATTTTCCATACTAAACCCCAAATTTCGAGTCGAGAAAGGCAAGATAAACAAAAGTCACGAGGTGTTAGTCACCCTGTTGCCAAGCCTAAGCAACTACTCACACACCATGAAAAGACTAGAAAGCATGGTAGAAATGACAAACATATTTAACCGATAGAAACGGAAATAAACTTGATTTTATGAAGGATCTAAAGAGTAGCAACAACTTTAATACTTGGAAAATTAACAAACAACTTAAACTTACAAGTGTTCTTGAAGGATTTAACTAAGAAAGCTTGGAAGACTTCAATGGAGAAAGACTAACCTAAACTAATTATATCTATCTATATCTTATGTTATATGTGAGAGAGAAGAGTAACTCCTATTTATACAAAATGGGTTTCATCTCACAAAATATCTAAAAATATCCTAATATAGGCAAATATTCCATAAGTGGCAAGTCCAAAAAGCAACAAATATCTGGCCGAGAGCTCTGTGTATCGATACGGCTTTAGAGAGTGTATCGATACGGAAAGCTCTGATGTCCCACGTAACCTACGCGTATCGATACGCATAAAAGTCGATCGACACGGGAGCTTTATCTCCGTATCTTCATCACCGCCAGCTCAAAGAACTCCCGGCCAACTTCTCTGCACCTTATTTTCATTCCCTAAACTTAAGTAAAGATTGCATTTTAAACCTTTCTTTTACCTTTTCTTTACTTTAATTTATTTAATGAAAATAAGAAAGTACCCCCCCATTTGGAAATAATGGCATTACCAGAATTTCAAGATTCCAATTAAATCAAAATGTCAACCCCCCACTTTTAGTACAAAATGGAAAACTGCACATTTTTCTCGAGAGAAAATGGCTCGAAACATGACCTTGCTCTTCGAATAAAACCTTGTAACTTTGTAGTTACTCTTAGAAAAATTCAAGGATCAATTACCGCCATTTTTAATCTCGAAAATCGAAACTTTTTCAGAAAGTCATTTTTCCATACTTAGACAGATTTTAAAGAGGCCGACAGGGTCTTCGGGTACTTGGAAGCACTTGGACCATCCATGGTATTGAAATGCGCCTTATTTGCACGTTTTACCTGAAATGCACAAAAACCTACCTTACGTGCAATATCACTATAAAAGCTAAATAAACACAAGATAAAACACTATAAAACGGGACTAGTCGTACCAAATATCTACAATATTGGGTGCTCATCAAGCAATTGTTTGCAATCTCCACAGCTCCATGGTATGCCGATATCGTGAACTACTTGGTTGCCGGGTTGATGCCGGCCCATTGGAATTTACAAGCGAAGCGGCGGTTCTTGGTGGAAGCGAAGCGATTCTCTTTTGATGACCCGTATCTGTTTAAGTACTGTGCCGATCAACTGGTTCGACGTTGCGTGCCTGACTCTGAACAACAGAGTGTGCTTAAATTTTGCCATACGGAGGCGTGTGGGGGCCATTTCTCTTTTCGGAAGACCGCCGCCAAGATTTTGCAAAGCGGATTTTATTGGCCACATTTGTACAAGGATGCTTATGCCTTTTGCCGGAGTTGTGCTCGCTGCCAGCTTTTGGGGTGTGTTACGCAACGGAATGAGATGCCTCTCTCCCCTATCTTGATTATTGAAGTGTTCGATTGTTGGGGCATCGATTTCATGGGGCCATTCCCGTCGTCTTTTGGCTACCTTTATATCTTGTTGGCCGTTGATTACGTGAGCAAATGGGTAGAAGCCATTCTGACTCGGACCAACGATGCGGCCGTTGTGGTTGAGTTTCTTCGGGAGTACATTTTGGCACGATTTGGGATGCCTAGGGCTATCATTAGCGATCAGGGGACGCATTTTTGCAACCGATCCGTGGCCGCCCTTATGAAGAAGTACTCCATTGTGCACAATGTTTCAACGGCTTACCATCCTCAGACCAACGGCCAAGCGGAGTTAGCAAATCGGGAAATTAAGAATATTCTGGAAAAGACGGTGAATCCTAACCGTAAGGATTGGTCTACTCGTTTGGTGGATGCGTTGTGGGCATACCGGATAGCTTATAAGACTATTTTGGGCATGTCTCCGTACCGGCTTGTCTATGGGAAAGCATGCCATCTACCTGTGGAGCTCGAGCACAAAGCTTATTGGGCCATCAAGAAGCTTAATTTCAACATGGCAAAGGCCGGTGCCCAGCGGAAGCTGCAACTCACCGAGGTAGAGGAGATGAGGTACAATACTTATGACCACTCTAGTGCTTACAAGTCTAAACTTAAAGCTAAGCATGATAAAAATATTGTGGTTAAAACCTTTGTGCCCGGTCAACAAGTTCTATTGTATAATTCTCGTTTGCATCTCCATCCCAGTAAATTACGGTCCCGTTGGGCCGGACCTTATCTTGTTAAAACTGTTTTCCCACATGGGGCTATTGAAGTTGAAAGTATGCAAAATGGTTCTTCGTTTAAAGTCAATGGTCAAAGGCTTAAGCCTTTCCTCAGTGGCTTCAAAATTGGAGAGCCCGACGAGGTGTTAGCCAATCCAGTTTACACGGATGGCTCCTTAGCTTGGTGTTGTGTTACTTTAATTTGCACGGGGAGCGAAAGCGTAACCGCTGAACTTAACTGTTGTCGAACCCGGCCCCCTGACTTAATTGTAAGGGGTACCCTCCATTGACTTGGGTATTTGTAGCTTCGCACGCCGCTACTAAAATAAGGATCGTGTGCCCAGCTCCGGTTCGAAGGGCAATTTTAATATCAGTGACATAGGACTTTAATTAGTCTTTCTGATAGGAGTAATTCACAGGGAACCACTCACGTCTACCAGATTAGCCCCAACGGGGCCGGTATAGATCATAGGTTCGGCCTTGGTATTCCCGTGCTCCACTACCGCACTTGGCTCTATCTTGTGCTACCTAGTTACGATCTTAGGGGACGCTGGACTTAATTGTTTGGCGGAGTCCATCTGTGACTTGGATGCTCCGAGTTCTGATATTAAATTCTTTTGTTTGTATATATTGTCCATAGTGTGCAAATTGTAGATATTGCTTTTGGTGTTTTTGTTTGTTTCTTTTGTGTTTCGGGATTTTCTCACTAAAAGATTTCATTAATGCATCATTGTTTCGGGCTTTCATTAGCCCTCTTTATGGTAGTTTACCGTTAATGATCCGTACTCTCCGCAATTGTCCTTATTGGGGGCAGCTTAGGTCTTTGGGTGAGCTTTGTTTATCTTGGCTCACTTTGCTTTGATCATTGGGAACGCTGGGCTTAATTGCTTGGCGAGGTCAAGTGGTGAATTTTACTTCGGGCATGATGTAACAAATTTGACGGTCTAGTATAGCCACCTGAGTCTTGCCTACCCGGTGGGACTCGGGAAGAAAAGTATGACTTTTTGAGATTGTGTGAAAATCGGGTGGTGTCTCTCTCATTCTTTTGTATATATTTCTCTTTGTTGGAGCCCGGATAACACGAGCCGGGCGGTTCTAATGTCATTTGTCTCTTAGTAGGTAGTTCGAGCTTAAGTCTTTTGCAGGGTGAACATGATACCACACCAGCCTTGGTGGATTGGGTCTAAAGTCGGAGTGATTGAGGCATTCAGGAGCCCTAAGCATGGGTGCGATTGCGTGTCGCGGTTGTTAGTCCAAAAAGCTTTGGCCATGTCCCTGTGTGACTAGCTGTGGTTCTATTGGAAGGGCCGAAAGAGTGAGCCTTGGAAGCCGTTCGGATGACGAAAGGAGACGGTGACGCAAAAGCCTCCAACTTGGTCGAGGTATAAGGGGGTTGACATTCCCCCGTGGGTGATCTCTTTTGCCCTTTCCCTCTCAATACTGTTGTTCTCCATGCTATGAGGACATAACATATTTTAAGTTGGGGGGAGTGATATATATGTTATATATATGGTTTATGAGACATGTCTCATAGTCTCATATGGTTTTAGTTAAAAGTTTAAAAATTTTTGCTTTTACTTGCACTCCTCCCTTGTTAGTAGGGATTTCGCATGCTAGATACTTTAAATATGCTCACTTGTGTCAATATGGCAAGAGTCATGTATCCCGTCGAATTCGATTTTGTATTTTAATTCATGTCATTTGCATATACATGAACATTGATGAACAAGTTGAGCCTAAAAGTCAAGTCAAGTAGTGTGCATCGTTAGAGTAGAGATTCATTTCTTAAGCATCCCATGCTTTTTGTTCTCATTTTCTGCACTTGCGTAAATAGCATCTTTTGTTCATGCTTGAGTAGTGTATATATCTTTCATGCATTTTGTTGGAGTTGTTGGCGTACTAAGGAAATGATTCAAGGCATTTTTGTATGATTAAACCACATAAGAGTCACCTCGTCCTTATTTTGAACCATAGTCCAAGTCTCTTCCATTGTTTAAACTTAGGTAATCGGATGTTCGGAGGGTTGTGTGTCTATAGTTTTCAATGCTTCAAGGAAGTTTGGGGGTGGTGTGAATGTAATAGAAGTGGTTGGGATGTAAAAAGGTGAAAAAATTGATACATGATTCCCTATCTTTCCTCTCCCACTACAAATGCTAAAATCCTAAATTTTCATCTCCCTCTCCAAAGTCCTCAAAATTAGCCACTTAAATCTCTCTCACTCCAAATCTCAATTCAAATGACCCTATTCCTCAAAGAAAATCAAAGAAATGCTATGAAAGAGCAAAATTGGATTCGAAAGAGGGTTGAATACTATGATGAGAGAATTGGTGCGAACCTCTGGGCTAACATACATTCCGGATAAGAAAGAGTCCGATGGAAAGGGGGAGCTCGAAACTCAATACCGTGAGGAACCGGATGAGGATAACAACTATGTGTGGTGGAGTCGGTGGTAATATTTTTCTTTATTTTTCGTAACTTTGTTTGGTGTTTGGTCGATATTTGGCCATGCATTGGGTAGTTTAGGGTTGATAGTGGCCAAGGGTAGATGAACCGTGCTAGCATATGGCCACTACACATTTTTGTAGTCCCTTTTTCTTTGTATCCAAGGTCGTTATAAGCTAATAAAGTCCTCCGTTGATCTTTTGTACGCTTCTTAACTCCGTTTGATGCATGATTGATATCTATTACTTTTTGAGTATGATTTGTCCCTTGTCGTGTATAGTTGTCAATAATTAGCTTTCCTTTCGTTCTAAGCGCTCTTTTTGATAGCATGCGTAGCTTTTTGTTTCTGGCTATTACATTTACTCGCTAGCGCTTGTCATGGGATGTATCTTGTATCTCATTGTGTGAAAAGTCGAATAAGAGTGTATCCTTGTGAGTTTTGGAGTCGAAACTCGTTGTGGTGCATGCATGCTTGACTACTCTAATATGGCATAGTTTGTTCATCCTAGTTCATGGCATGTTTGTGCGTGGATTGCACGTACTCGGATTTGAAGGGGTGTTTTTGGACTCTTGCCTAGTTGTAGTAGTTGAGCATAGTTTTCGTATCTTTGTTTTGGGAAGATTGCATAGCTTAGTTAAATATGTTTTGCTTTAGTTTGCTAGGGACTAGCAAAGTTCAAGTTGGGGGGCGTGATGAGCACCCAATATTGTAGATATTTGGTGCGACTAGTCCCGTTGTATGTCATTTTATCTTGCGTTTATTTAGCTTTTATAGTGATTTTGCGCGTAAGGTTATCTGTTGAGCGTTTCAGGTAATACGCGAATAAGAGAGTTTGTTTTGGTGTTTTGAACAACCCTTGAAGGCAAGCGAGTAGGCGGGACCTTGAAGAATTCAGCCGTCGGGGTTTAAAGATGAAGAACCGTAGTGGCCGAAGCGTGCCATGGGCCGTCGGGTGTCAAAACAAAGCCCAAGAGCTGGAATGCCAGGAAGCAGAACCGTATTGATACGTTTTTCGGAGTATTGATACGGTTTCAAAACAGAGAGAAACCCAGCCTTCAGCGTATCGATACGTTTTTCGGAGTATTGATACGGCTTCAAAACAGAGCAGAATCCAAGCTTCAGCGTATCGATACGGTTTTTAAGCGTATCGATACGGTTGGTCTACGGGAAACTTTGGAATGCAGCCAAAACAGAACCGTATCAATACGGTTTTCGGAGTATCGATACGGATGACTCACCGACTTACTTTTTGTCAGATTTTAACTTTCCAAAAGTGGCAATTTTCCACTTTTTGGATATTTTTTGATATTTTGAAGGAGAGAGGGAGCATTTTTGTATAACTACCTATCCCTCTCTTTCTCCTTGGCTATCTAGCTCATTACTAACTTAGTTGTTTTCTCCATTAATGGTGTTTGAAGCTTTCCAAGTTTAATTTCCATAGAACTCAAGTAAGTACTTGTCGTTTGTAAATTTCTCGTTCTTTAACGTTGTAGCCGTGGTTAAGCTCTTTTATAAAATCAAGTTTATTTTCGATTCCATTGGTTTAAAGTTATGCCTTATTTTTATGCTTTCGTTTACACTTTAGCTATATGTGAGTAGTCGTTTGGCTAAGTCTCGGGATAATCTTTCCCGAAGACTTAGGCGGTTATTTGGTTCTCGAGCCATCGGGCTTTCAAGCATGATTTTTCGGAATAGGGCTTAACTTGCATTTTTGGTCCAAGCAAAGGGGTGTTAACTCCTCGGCATGGTATTTAGTCAAGCGGTCTTGGCAAGTAGCATCCCGAGGCCTCGTGGCCTCCTATGTGTTCGATAAATATTAAAAACAAGTTGGTTCGCCTTCGGAAAATCACATCTTTTGATAAGTGTAGTCAATAATGCTAAATCTTCCGGGCGTGAGCACGCGGTCGTGACTCTCGCCTAAGTTATAATCGAGAACCGGTAATGGCCTTTGTCAAGGGTTAGAAGATCCTTAGACTTGCCTCTTTTAGTTCATAAATCACATTTCTAGTCTTTGTTTTAGTCTTTCCACGTTTTAAAGCAAAACCGATAATTGGCCGTCTTAAACGCCACAAACCTACCATATTAAACTTTCAATCCGAATCAAGCTGTTATCGAATTCTCTGTGGGAACGATCCCGGTCTTACCGGTTATTATGCTGCTACGACCTAGCCCTACACTTCGGGCATTTCAACCTTAAATTGGAAGGCGAGGTTTCGACGTAAGCAAGGTACGATCCCGGTCTTCCAGAAATTATGCTATCGACGATCTAGCCCTACTTTTGGGGTTTCAAACCTTATATTTGATGGCCAGGTCTTTTTTCGGTTTAAGCACCGCTGGGCATGGGTAAATGACAACTATAAAGGTTCGCATCTTTCAGGGTATCTTTTTCTCTTTAAAGTCGAACGTTTTCAAGAACAAGGAATGGAGCAGATAAGTCTGGACTGGTCGTGAGTGCTATGAACCCTACGACCGTACCTCCTTTTTAATTATTTGAAAAACCAAACAATTCCGTAAGATTAGTTCATCTCAGCGTCAAACACAAGGAATGGCTACCTAAGAGTCAGTTTAAATAGTAATAACCCGAGTTTTTGTTCAACGTCACATCACCGTCTCTGTGGATTCGACTCCGGTCTTACTAGATATTGTTTTATGCTGATCCCAGCCCTACGCTTAGGGCAACCCATTATTTGAGGACTAGGATTTAGCTCAGCAATGATCCAAATTAATGATCGAAGTGGCCGGTACGACGTGGGTCCTCCACAGGAACATCTTGTTTAAATAGTAATAACCCGAGTTTTTGTTCAACACATATCACCGTCTCTGTGGATTCGACTCCGGTCTTACTAGATATTGTTTTATGCTGATCCCAGCCCTACGCTTGGGACAACCCATTATTTGAGGACTAGGATTTAGCTAAGCAATGATCCAAATTAATGATCAAAGTGGCCGGTACGACATGGTTCCTCCACAGGAACATCTTATTTGGAAAAACCAAGTGCTGATAATTTGATAATGGACTTACTGAAATAATTTTTTATTTAATATAGATCTTGTTTGATAGATGACGATGAAATTTTTTTAACAGTGCAAAAAAATTTAAAAATTAATTTCTTAAATACATTATATTTAAGTACTTATTTTTTAAAAACTCGTAACGGAACGGGGCCTAGTCATGCATGAAATCATTTTCATAAGCCGTGGATCTCGCACATGCGGTTGTGGAGGGATTGAAAGGCATCCGCCCTAAGAGCCGCCAATAATTTTTCCTTGCGTAGTTTTTTTTTTTAAATTATAATTTTCTTAATTTTACAGGAGTATAAAATTTACGATAAAGATAAAGATATGTATACCGACCAATGTATACCGAAATCGTACCGACGGCACCGGCCGGCCGTCTCTGGCCACCGGACGGCCGATTCGAGCCGTCCAAAATTTTTTTTTAAAAAAACCGAGGGGCCCTACGCGAGAATCAACGGCATCCGAAGTGTGTAGGGCGCTTGATCGGAGCACCCCTTTTTCGTGTATATATATGTGTGAAAAAACCGGTGGCCGGAGACGGCCGGCCGGCGCCGTCGGTACGATTTCGGTATGTATTTGGTATGTACCATGTGGGGTTCACCCTATGTTGATCGTACTCGTTTTCCAGCAGGGATTGCGGAGTTGACTATTATTAGATTTGTACACAAATAAAATCGGTTGGACAACTACACCTGTCTGATTATATTCCTTTTAGGACAAATGTATCTCCAATGATTGACTTGACATTTGTGCAAATAACTACCCAACGGTCATTTTAATTTCTACAAAACCAAGGGCAGATATATCCCAGCCTTTGAACACTAATTTACCAAGTCTCTACTAAACTCTTCACAAAAACAAAACTAAGTCCAAAATGTCCAATGGAGGGGATAATAAACAAGCCTAAAAAACGATTTCGTTTTTCATCCTATATATATTTGTGGAGGAAAATGATACGCCCACCGAACGGCCGTCCATCGCACTCCGTGCGGGGCTCACTCCGGACCTCGCTTGGTTGATTCGAGTCGTTCAATAATTTTAAAAAATAACATAGTGTGCCATCTGAAGAATCTGTTCAATCCAATATATATAGGTGATTGATCCAAGTTTCTCTTGACTGAAAAATCGAAAAATCCAATCTTTCCATTTTTTTTGACTTTCCAGTTGAGAGAAGCTCGGATCGAGTATCTACACGTATTGAATTAAGTTCATTTATCACATTGCCTACTCGGTATTTTTTAAGCTATTGAACGATTCGAATTATCCGTGCAGGAGGCTGGAGACCCCGCACAATGTGCGGTGGCCGTGCAATGGGTGTGTCATTATTGATTTTCGGACTGATTAGATCATCATTAATGGCGTGGGATCCTCTGTCCCCATCTTCTGACCCAAATATATATATATGTGTGTGTGACATCCATAACATTACACGCGTGATTGCATGTGTAGTTTGTACGCCGTACGTGGCAGCATCACATGACATTAATTATTCCATGACCAACAAAGAAATTTCGCGGTACTAAAACTAACGCGGCTAAGAAAGCATATAAAACTTGACTCCTACAAAAAATCATTATATATGTGGGTTTCGCCGCACAATCCAAATCTTCGAATTAATCTTTAGGGTCCGTTTGGATGCGGGTAAAGAATTGGGGGTATTAGTTAATAAGGGGGGATAAGATAGTAGGGGGTATTAGTTAATAAGGGAGGGCCCACATTGATGTGATGTTTATAGAGGGGGGATTAAATAGTAGGTTGTTTGGATGAGGTATTAGAGAAGGGGGATTAAATAGTACTTTGTTTGGATGAAGGATTAATGGAGGGTATAAGGAAGGGTGGAAGATGTAAAAAGCTGTCAAATGACCTTTTTGCCGTTGTGCAATCCCTAAATTCATTATGTATTATGTTTTATATATAATTACAAATTTAATTATTTTTTCACAATTTAAGCCATAATATTTATTTGTACTAACAAATTAATGAATTTAGTAATATTATTATTAAAAAAATTATATATAAAATTCGGTTTTTTTAAAAAAAATTCTAGTTATTTTTTTTAAAAAAAAATTCTAGTATTATTTTTTAAAAATTTTGGATTTTTTTTTAAAAAGCACATTGTTTGGTAGTTGAACAAGTGATTTATCTCTTCGGATTATACCGGTGTTGGTACCCCTGTGGCTATGGTGGATAATATCACCTCACCTCCAATTGATGTCCTTGTTCCCTTTGGCTGTGGTGGATAATATGCAGGCAAGATAATATTACCCAATTTGGTTCCTGCTTATTTAAATTACACACACTCTCTGATATCGCTATCATTTCATACTCCCAACAAAGCTAGCTTTGAAGATAACAGAAAGGTAAAGAATGGAAAATACCCATTCATACAAAATAACTAATTAAAGTATGTCAATAAAGTATCCTAATAAAGTATGTCAATAAAGTATTCCTAAGAAAAATATTCCAATAAAGTATGTCAGTAGACTTGTTCGATGTTCATCTTCCAAAGCAATTGCGGATGTGGAAGCTCTGTCACTTGATCAACGTTTGGTTGGGGCCGACTGCATCTCTTGTGTCGCCAAGATAAGTGAAGTGCCTTCAAATGTATCTTTTATATCATCATGGCCTAATTATAAGAAGAAGAAGCCCAGAAACAGTTTGGACACAGTTAGGACACAGGACACAATTTGGACACAACTTGGACACACACACACACATAGCAGCAGCTGCAATTTGAAGCCATTGCAGTAACAGAAAACTGCAGTGCAGAATACCCAATAATAGTCCACAAACCAACATTAGCAAGCTGTTTATGAGTTTGTTTGGACTGGCTCAGCTTTTAACACATCATAGCCACAAAATTGACACTATTAACAGCAGAAAACAGCATTAAAATGCGTTTTAAACCTTCCAAACTTCAGAAATTAGGCTTGTAAACCTGCTCACACACACACACAGCACAGCTTGGACAATATTGTAACCCATAAAAGTGCATAAAACAGCCAACTAGTATGCTGTGTTCTGCACAGAACAGAACAAAACAGAGACCACCTGGACATTAGCATGCTGTTTTCTGCAGTTTGCACACACACACACACACACAGAGCCTGGACAGAAAGCAGCCAACAAGTGGACAGAAAGCAGCCAACAATAAACCAGCCCATACACACACACACACATCCACACACACATGATACTCATGGTTTAAAGTTGCAGAACATAAGAATTTGGGCTCAGATATTGGAAGTTAATCATAAGGCACTCATTGGCTGCAACTAATGTCGCCCCGCCAAGGTACCTACCTCAATTAACAAATGAATTGACTCATCATTGCCCGAGTTAGTAACAAAGTTACTTGCCAAAATCTGTCATGCAAGAAAGGCATGTATTACATTCCACATTTCCCAAAAAGTACATCAAATGTAGCAACATAAGTCAGTCTCCCTAAAGAGGTGGCATCTGCACTTTAAAATTACTTGTCAATTCTGCCCCATTGGACAGAGTACAAGCTGAATAGTTAAAGGTTGGAAAACAATGAGATACAGATGTTAAATTGACTACCAAAGCACTTGAAGGCTGCAACATTAGTTGCCAATTGGCCGTCTAATGTTACCCCGCCTAAGTGCCAAATGTGTCTTATACAAAAAATTCATCATAGCCAATAAATAATGGAAAAGGGCCTGTTTGGACACAGGACACAGCTTGGACACACACACACACACAGAGTCCAGTGGCCAGCAAAACAGCCCAGAAACCACATGGAAACAGCCCACAAAGCAGTCAAAACAATGCACAAAAGTATCCCCAAAAACAGTCCAGAAACCACCATTACCAATTCTTGCACCAAAACACAACACACACACACCTTTGTGCAGAAATGGACTACACAAATACTACAGAACAGCCACCTAAACTGCATAAAACAGCCACTAAAGTTCATAAAATAGCAACTTAGAAAACTGCAGAAAAAAACAGAACAGCCAGCAGCAGAAAAGAACAGAACAGCCATGTCCTGCACTACCACTTGCACCACAACACAACACACACACCTGCACTGGTTTGGAATTGCAGAAAATGGGCTACCAAAAAAGCCAGCAGCAGCAGCAGCAGCAGCAGCAACACACACACACATGAAAATTGCAGAACACACCTGATGTGGTCCAGAGCACAAAGTAGGAGAAAACTGCACTGTACAGAAACCAACTCAAAAAACTGCACAACACAACAGCCACCTAAACTTAGTCAAAGTTGCAGAAAACAGCTTGGAAACCAGTCCAACTAACTGCAATAAAACAGGCAACAAACTGAACTGCACACCTGAAATAGGAAGGTAAGTGCAGAAAATTGCCTGCTACACACACACACACATACTGTCCAGTGGCCACACACACACAGCCCCACACCTGCACTACAGGCATAAATCATTGGCCAGTCATTGGCTGTCCAAAGTTGGAACACAGCCACACACACACACACATGGTACTCATGGTACTCATGGATTAAACTTGCAGGAAAGAAGCATTTGGGCTCAGACATTGGAAGTTAATCATAAGGGCACTCATTAGCTGCAACTAATGTTACCCCGCCAAGGTACCTACCTCAATTAACAAATGAATTCACTCATCATTGCCCATTGTTAGTCACATTGCTTGCCAAAACCTGTTCTGCAAAGATTTATAATATTACATCTCCACAATTACCAAATAAGTGCATCAAATGTACGAAAGAGAAAGTGCTCTCAACATTCTTAATTTCCTACAGAAAGAGAAAGTACACTGCTCAACTGAAACAAGAACAATTTGATAGATGAAAATAAATAAATGGTAGAAGGCCATAGTAGGCTGACTAATTAGCTCACGAATAGTGGAACCCCCTTAGGACAGGAAATTAAAACAATCAAGCATCTCACGAGCAAGCAGGCAAATCAATGCCTATCACCCTATAAGTAATATCAAGCATTAGGAGATATCTTAATTGCTTTTTTTGTCCATTGAGAACACAAAAACCTACCAACACTTCGAGGAACAACAAAGAACATGGACACACTTCAAACAAGAAGTTCAGATTCTATACAAATAAACTACTGCAACGTGCGGACTAACCCTTGAATTAATATTGCTAGGCTTTGATTTACATTTTCGCCAACCAAATGCAACCACCAATACATGTGTAAAACAAATAAACCACTGCATTGCAGTGACCATAAATTTATGCAAATAGACTTCAAATAAGTGGCTTGCTCTCAAAACCCTGGACCAGGACCCTGGCTTTCGATTCAATTAGACTCTTTTTCACGACTGGTGGTCTTTCTCATAGGAATCAGTCACATTGCCTCTCTTACATTCAAGGATTCACAAAAACTCACAAACGAGTTAAATTGACACAAGTTTCTCAGCTCAACTTTCCCAGACCCATTGCATGGAGAACACAAAATCGCAGGTAGAAGAGAAAACCCACACATGATTGTACGCGAAAATCA
Organism: Rhododendron molle; assembly: GCA_025413875.1. Classification (NCBI taxonomy): domain Eukaryota; kingdom Viridiplantae; phylum Streptophyta; class Magnoliopsida; order Ericales; family Ericaceae; genus Rhododendron; species Rhododendron molle. The sequence continues at coordinate 37,308,302 of CM046398.1, read as the reverse complement.
ACAAAAAATGAATCACACAACAAATTGAGGCTAAAATCAGTTAATAGAACCTCATACCTGAGTTAATCGAGGCTAAAATCGGTTGCACTCACCAAATCGCCACCAAATCGCCACTGCTCTCGAAACGAAATCACAAATGGTGGGCGGCAGAAATGGAAGCTGGAGGTGGAGAGAAGGGGGATAAGGAGGGGTACAATCGTCAGATATGGAGGGGGATTAGGGGGTATACCGTATGCCCACCTCAAACCCTAGCCGAAAATTATACCGGCGTAAGCCCTCTGCTCCGGTCTTACCGAACGAAGGGGATAACGAAGACCGCTCCCATTTTGCCTTCCCAAACGGGGGATAAGGAGTGGGACCAGGCATAAAAAGGGGGTCTTAATATATCCCCCTCCCTTCTCCTGCATCCAAACGGAGCCTTATTGTCACCAATGCTAATCCACCTAGTTTTGGGATGTGTGCTTAATTTAGCCAGTCTAAATCTTTACTTTATGTAGAGTTTCGTACGCAACAATTAAATTTCGCTACATCACCACAGATGGAACGGAAATCTTAATGCCCGCCATGTAAGATCCATGTTGGTGCTGTGTGCAAAGCACCGTGCTGCATGCTCACTTCCAATCCTTCGGATCGTGCATCTGACGGCTCGGATCTCATTTCGGCAACTAATGATCGAGAGCCGTTCATTGCCGAGATGAGATCCGAACCGTCGAATGCACGATCCGACAACTTGAAGGTACGCAGCACGGTGCTGCGCACACCGATGCACATCACTATCCCCCAATTGGATTGTTGTGGGGTAAGTAGAACTCCCACATGACATTATTCCAAGGCCATCCAATAAATTTGGCTATTCTACAGCCCAATCTTATGCGGTAAGTAAAAAGTTCCTCTATACTTTAGTTGAATTGGCAACCTAACCCGGCTATAAAAGCGTATTCTTAAAATACACCAAATTACTACTACTAAGAGCATCCACATCCACACTGGACTAATCAAAATTGAATAATCAAAAGTTACCACATGACCTTTTGATCGAACATTGAATAATCAAAATTTGTCACATCACCTTTTCGACCTATAAAAATCTAAAAATTATCACCGTATAGAACATTTTTTAAAAATTAGTTTTCAAACTAATAAAAACATGTCATTAGAAACAGAAAATTATTTTTTGACATACACTTTTCCAAAAAGTTTATAAAAAAAGACAGTTTTTTTTTTTAAATAACAGTTTTCGAAAAACGGTTTCACTGTTTTTGTAAAAAAAAAAACCTTCTTTTAAAAATATTTATTTTAGAAACATTGTTGAGAGAGAGAGAATGTATTGGTTATTGGCAAAAGATTGTTAGTTTTGATTATCTAATAGTCAAAATTTGATGAGTTACTAAGAGGTTGTTAAGTTTAGTTATGTCACTATGAACTCTTTTTTGAGGGAAGATTACTAACTTTAACAATCTTATGATTTTGGTTATCCCACTGTGGATGCTATAACAATACATCTCTCAAACTTGAATCTTTCTAGCTATAACAAGCATTATATGGGTTTCGCCACAAAATCCAAATCTTCAAATTAGTCATTACCTATTAGGAAATTGATTTTCGTGTTCCATGTACGTATGTACGTAGGCATTCTACTTTGCACATGAAGTTACCAACTTCATGGTAAAAGTGGAGCGCCTGTGTGGTTGCGTACTAAAGTAAAGAGCCAAAATCAGTGTCCTTGCTATTATCTGCCTGGTTTTGGGACGTGTACTCGAGTCAAATTTTCTTCCTCGAAACCTTTTCCCTCTTCGATTAAGTAACTTTTCTTCTCCAGTATTTAGGATTTTAATTTGGGACACGGCTTCTTGGCAGTTTGCCGAGAAACGTCACCCCGTGCAATAGGGTCTTTTTCTAGCCACTTGTCCTACCTAGTTTCATTGACCGGTTCTGTCCATATTGTAGATCTCGTCGTAATGCAATTATATTTGATGGATAGTATGTGAGCACATAATAGAAACTAGAATTGTGTTAGATCGATCCAGTTTGTGTAGAATATCATTTTGATTTGTTTTTAAAAAAGATTGGACTGAAGTACACCCAATAAATAACCGGATCGGATCCTATCTAATCCATCTGGATCAATTTGGTCAAGTTTTTGAATTCAAACCGTCCGAAAGTATTTTGGACGGGCCAAATTTGTTTAGGTCAATTTGGTTCAGTTTTTTGCATTCAAGCTATCCAAAAGTATGGACCTAATTAAATCTAGCCCGTCCAAAATACTTTTGAATGGCTCAAATGCAAAAACTGTCCAAATAGATTGGACACGATCCTCCCTCGTAAATAACTGACGGAAAACTGCGGCGGAAAAGCTAGCTGGTTAAATGGAGACACCAACCATATCCTTTTACCTGCCGGCCTCAAATAATTGGATGATGGACAATCTTTTTCTTCGTGCTAAAAGGTGAACCTCACAACGGATATGCCGCAATGGATATGCCATTCATATTGGGAACAGTTTTGTTGCCCACTAAACTTTCCGGAAAAGGTCCAATTCATGAAAGTGAAATAAAGATTTTAGTAATTCAGTATTCTGTCAGCTTACACGGACCTTTACTAATATCTAATGCCTTCAAATGAAAACCTCAACAAATTTTAAGTGGACTCACAAATATCGATAGTTCTGTCAGTTATTATAAAAAAGGAATTGAGGGAGCCTGCATAGCGTGTTGTGCACGATCCGACGGCTCGAATCGTGCACAACGTGGGTGCGCATTCATAAAAAACGTTTTGATTTCCTTCGGTAAAAGTACATTATTTTTCAACTGTTGTTTTGGAGTCCGAACAATATTTTTGGGACCTGAGTATTTATTTAAATCTTCTTTTATTCAGAAAGTGTACACCACCGACCAATTTTTACAGGTTCCCCATTGCTCTTAATTTTACGGTCCAAAAGTAGTGTTTTAGACGGTCCAGATTTTAAATACTTTCCTGGAAAAGTTTTTTTTTTATAAATCTGAACCATTAATATATTGCCGTGATGGACGGGAAGATGTTGAGCAGTGAAACGGAGTAATCGGCCTAGCACATTTGTCTTCTATTATTGTCCAAGAGAAGAGACCGTGGGTGGTAATGGGGCACCACATGATGTGATTCAGGACCACTCTAGGACGGTGGATATTGAGCAGTGAAACAGAGCGGTGGGCGTAGCACCTCTATCTTTTATTATGGTCCAAGAGAAGAGACCGTGGTGGTGATGGGGCACCACCTGACGTGATTCAGGACCGCTCTATAAATTTTCGTCGGCAACGGTAGATTAGCCCCCCAGGTATTGACTTCAGCAGTTGAAGCCCGGCCCACATACTTAATTGTGCTAGTTTTTTTTTTCAAACCCACATTATTAGGTCGTTCCATTATTGTTTATATTATCCTATTACTACTTTAGCAGTTTATTTGTCTAATTTCGTAATCTGACCCCAAAATCATGAGTCTTTTATTATTCAAAAGAAATAAACCATAATCGAAGCATATTAACCCCTGAGCAAGTCTAATATATATGGATCAACATATTCCATGCCGATCTCAGATTAGTGGACAAAGAAAAAGATTAGACATTAAAGTAAATTAACCGGCAGCATCAAATTTATACTATTATATATATATTTCAAAAGATAAGAAACATCGAAAAGGACTAAATTAATAGTTAATTTTTAGAACTCAACTTTCGTCTTTAACTAAAAAATTTATCCACATCAAGGGAGCTTCAAATCTTTGCTCAAAATCTTGGAACTAATTACGTCCCTCTGTCCCAAAATGTTAGACCTTTTTGGGATTGCGTAAAATTTTCAATTGTCTATATCTTTCGATTTATAAAATTTTATGTGATTTTAAAATTTTTGTTTAATAAAATTAATTAAAATATATCAAACAAGATCCGTTTGGTATATTTTTGATATTCACATTGAAAGATATAGGCATCGAAAATGACACGCAAACCCAAAAAGGTCTAACATTTTGGGAGGGAGGGAGTAGCTGTTTTCTGTTCAAATACTGCTTTGATGAAACTTTTACTCAAATTTATGTTTAAATGTGTGTGATAGTTAAAGAAGAGAGTTTGTATTCAAGTGTTCACCTAAATTCGAATATGAATTTGAGTAAAGACTAGAGATGGCCTAAGATAATCGATCATTGAATCATTGCCCACCTCGAAACATGATGTAGAAATTAAACCAGAGAACCTTGCAACAAGCTAGGATGATAGGTTCAAGTTTGTATTGAAAATAGGTACAGTCTTCTTCATCATCCATGAGTCTAACGTACACTAGAGTCTTAATTCTTTTTCCCTTTAAAGATCTTATGAAACACGTACTCGGCTGACCCAACTTGGATCACCCAAGTAGCGGGTCCATTAGGAATGCAAAATTAAGCGGATTTCCAAATCTTACTTCACTAACGCATGCACATGAAAAGGAGAGAATAGTTTCATATTGGTCCTAACACCTGAGTTATAAAAAATCAGGAGCATTTTTTTATCGGCAAAAGGAAGTTGTATTAATCAACAAAACATAATACAGATGACATGCAGGACGTAGCAGCTAGAAAAAGGCTACCCAGGAAACAAGGAGATGATCAAATACTAAAGTACGTTGCACATCTCAAAGACTCAAACAACATTATTCTTAACTTACACAGCGTCCACATGATCACACGAGAAGAGAGAACCAAGAAGGCACCTCTTTGACTCGGTCATGGGGACTCAAACCCAGGCTGAACAGAAAATCAAAACAAACACACACTTACACACTCGCACAAGTACTTGATTATTTAAGATCAAAGAGACCACAGATCAAAGCTGACGGGCCATGCATCGAGATTTAAAAGATGTGGTGGTGCTTCTTTCCCTCGGACTCTTCCTCTTCCTTCTTTGTCTCTTTCTTCTCATGGTGCTCGTGGAACGCGTACCCGCCGGCCCCGACCGCAGCTGCAGCCGCGATCTCTTCCTCCAGCTTGTGCTTGTGGGCGTGCTCCGGGTCTTTCTGCGACTTGTGCTTCTCATGCTGGTATTTCCATCACAACAGAAATCACACCATATAGTAAGAAACTTAACACGTGATCATCACAAGTACAATTAACAAAGGGGTACCGAAAACGGAGTAGTGTTAGTAAATTTACCAAGGCAAAAGCGCCGGCAGCAACGGCGCCGAGCTCGCCCAAGTGCTCGCGGTGCTTGTGCTCCCTCTCCTCGTGCCCGTAATCGGGCTCCTGCTCCGCCACGACCACCGTCGTGCTGTCAGTGTAGTCGTTCACCCCGTCGGTGCTGTAGGTGGTATCAGAGATGCCGACGGCGTCGATGGGCTTTTCCCCGTCCTTGTGGTGGTGGAAAAAGTGGTGCTTGGGCTTGTCCTCTGCCATTTTGAAGCGGTGGTGATCGGGAAAAGAAAAAGGATGAAAAGTGTAAGCTTGAATGGGATAAGGGTGTGTTTGTTTGTGATGGTAGATCACTAGTGCCACTGGGTAGTGCTATTTATAGATAGTTTTACTATAGATGGGGGGGAGGGGGAAGATAAAGAGAGTTTGAGATCTTGCCGTTGAATGGTGTGATGGACGGTGTGGATTTCGTGATTCACGGATCTCATATCCACTTTCAATAAAGTAGGATGGACTCTCTTTTGATTTAAAAAAAAATAAAGAAAAAGAACAAAGTGGAGTTATTGTGAACCTACCCTCAATCACTCACTAAAGGGAGAAATTTTTTCACTCCCGAATGGGTGCCATGTGGCGCTTGCTCGGTGCAATATTGACAAAACAGTTGTTATTGAGCTGTCACTAAAAGTGTGTTGCTAAAATTTTTTTTGACAGCTATAGGTGAAAAACTATGATTAAAAAATTTTAGCAACACACTTTTAGTGACAGCTCAGCGATAACTTTTTTGTTACTATCGCTCATTTTTTTTGTAGTGGATCCAATACACTTTTGAACGACTCGAATGTGTCCGCTCGGGCACCACGTTAGCCGAGTAAAGTAGTACCCACCCGGCACTCAAAAATTTCTACACTCAAGGAGTGGTAGTAGACTTTTGAAGTTTCCAAAAAAGAAAGTCTTCATCCACCACTCCCCCATCGCTCTCTACCTAACCGTACAAGCGTACTGTTTTGGATGGTTCGGATTTTAAAAAACTCTTCCAGAAAAGAGTTTTTTTTAATTCGAATTATTAATTGCCAAGATGAATGGTGAAATGTTAGAACGGAGAATGTTGAGCTATGGACATAGTCTTGCTCTTTACAAAATTTGAGAGATTTCCACCGAAACACTAGTTATGTGATATTAGTGATCTAATTTGCTGTTCATTTATAGTCCAATTCGATGTTCATGCCCGATCAATTAAACGGACCTAGCTTGTACATAATAGTAAACAATTTCTTCTATCCATTAAAAGTAACAACGAGCAATAAAAAAAAAATTTTGATGATTAATTTCTATCTAACCAAAGCGTGAAGTAAAACAGAAAAAAAAAATGTATATATTTATCTTGTGACCTTATTTCATTGGCAACATTTTGTAAATAAATAAAAAAAAAAAACTCAAACCCCTAAACATGCCATCTATCTCTATCTATCCTATATGCAAATCCATTTTAGTGAAGAGTTGAGGAGACTCAAAAGGCCATTCCTAATTTCTTGGAAACCCCAACATGCCATCTATCTCTATCTATCCTATGTGCAAATGCATTTAGTGAAGTGTTGACTCAAGGGGCATTCCTAATTTCTTGGAATTCTTAGAATTTTAACTCCCACCACGCATGTAAAGATCCCATAGGAAAGTACGTGCCTATGGTAAGATAAAACTAGTGTTATGTCGATTCAATACACGGCAAGAGAAAACAAGTTTATATTGATGTTTTATATTAATTGTTTTCATGCCTCGAATGGGCAAAATACTAGTTATTAATATGTACAAGGGTTTTTTTTTTTTTTTGTTCATTTTTCTTTTCTGCGTGGACAGCCTATAAAACCTTATCAATTTAATTAAGTGACTGCAATTTTTAACCTCTAATGAATGTGGTGCTCAATATTGCTACGTGACCCTATTCAAAAGGTGCCAAATACAACAAAGACAACACCAATTAATAGCAAAGATAATCAAGATACCAACTTATTAGGTGGAGGCCTGTGGAGCCCAAGGTTGGCCCGATTAATAGGTGAGTTTGCTCTCCACGTAATTGATCAGGCTTCAATTCATTCTTAGGGTTAGGTCACAAGAAAATATTTTCTTATCAAGCCTCTAGTCTCGGCGGTGTGGATGACCTGACTTTAATTAAACCGAGAAAGAAATTAGTCATGGTGCGATTGCAAATTTTCACCTCCAATGAATGTGATTGATGCTCAATATTGCTACGTGATCGACCCGATTAAAAGGGTGCCCAATAGTAAAGATAGACAAGATACCAACTTATTAGGTGGAGCTCAAGGGTTGGTCCGATTGATAGGTTGGTTAGCTAATTCCCACGTATTAGACCAAGGTACAAGCTGCAAAAAAGTATTTTTTTTATGAATCGTCTAGTCTCGGCGTAGATGACTTGACTTTGACTGGACCGAAGAATGAATTAGTCGTGGTGCACGTAAACTAGTCCGGACACTCTAACCATCGAAACCCCAAAAAAAAAAGATTGATTAGGGAGACGTGGTTCCACATGATGGGGCCATTCCCTGAAGTATCATTTACAATAAAGGATTCTGGACGGTGAGTTGTTCCCCACATGAAAAAATTATTGAGTTCAACTACCAGTCGACTATAAAATGTCAAAAACAGTTAATTCCCATTTCATTTTTAAGCTTCTTTTTTTTTTTTGTCTACTTATTTTGGGCCAACGGATAGGTACGTTTTGTGCATGAATAAACCCTCCCCTGCAACCGGCCGGATGAAATCAGATTCAATCTCAGATCTTCTATTCCGAGTAGTTGACGTAATTAATCCTATTCTATTCGAGTTTTAGATCGATAAGAGGCTGGAATGGAGACTTCGTGTTCATACAGTGTCATTTCGATGTAACCTTTGTTTGACAAAGCAATTGGGTGTACGTGGTTTCAAAATGTTATCCGCAAAGGCTTTTACAATACACGTTGATTTTGATGATAACAAAGCATGGATCGATGGTAACAATCGCTGAAGGCGTTTGATTGCCGAATGGATGGCTCGGATGGTGCACAGTCACTCGCACAGCGCCATCCCCCGTTCCCATTGATTGGATAGGATTAATTTCTATGTCGACAGAACCGGCCCTATGAATTTATTATTATTTTTTTTATCGATCTTGTCCCCATGATTCAAAGTCAGCTGATTGCATGCTACAGATCATGACCCATCATGTTCAAGTCATGAATAGCTTCTTGAATTCTGTATGTTTTGAGAAAAGCATGAAAGGCACACACCAAAAAAAGAAAAAGAAAAATGATGATGACTTTTGAAAGCAAATAGTTTGTGAGAAAAAAGAAAAGGCATATTCAACCTTTTGTTGGATGTTTTTTTCTTTGGTCTTATGTTGGGTCTATCGTTCTTCTTCATGTATTAACATTATGAAGCGGGTGTTATGTCTCTTTTTTCATTCTCGATGTATCTTTTGTCGAGTTTCTAATAAAATCTTTTTGCCGTTTCAAAAAAAAAAAAAAATTCTTCACAGATACACAATCGCCAAAAGTTTAAATTGAAGATATTAATTTTATGAAAAAACTTGATTGGTGTAGAAACTAAAGCAAGAATTAATATTTGTGCGTCAAATATTCTCTAAAACCACATACCTCCATTTTTGAAGAAAAAGAAAATTTAGAGAGCTTCAACTTTCAATCTTTATTAGAAGAAACTATATATGAGCGTCAACATGTTTTCTTTTATCTACATTAGAAAGCGTGTTGCGATTTTAGTCAGAGTGATCACGGAAAGATTGCGCATTCTAAAGATTGTGTAATACCCGTGAGCAAGAAAGGATTGTCAAAATTAGGGGTGCTCGATCAAGAAAACCATCTGAACCGCAAAATCGGTTTGATCCGGATTGAACCATTTTATTTGGTCCGGTTCTGCGGTTCTACAGTCAGGTTACGGTTTCAAAAATTAAGAATCGTTAGTTTTGGTTCAATTACTGGTTCATAATTAAAAAACCGTGGTTAGAACTGAACCGGACTGTTTAAAACTAAGATAAATATAGAAATACATATGTGTGTGTAATTAAATATGCATTTGGATTTGGTAGGTTAATTTTTTCCCTGCTAAATTTAATTTATTTAGAGATGAAATGTCATTTGTTTGGAATGTTTTTATTTTCTTCCTTCCCTTCCTATTTCAGCAGATTACCTTCCTATTTCTTTAATTTTATGAGTTCATGTTTTGTGAATAAGTGTTTGGATGTTAATTGGATAAACCGGAACGGAACCAAAACCAGGTTGGTCTTGCGGTTTGGTTCTAGTTAGGTTTCATGTATATATTTGCTAGGTTCTGGTTCGCAATTTTCTAGAACCATTTGACCATTTTCTAGAGAATTGGAGCAATTCGGACCGTGTACACCCCTAGTAAAAACTAATGAAGCTATTGTAATAAAAAAAAAAAAAAAATTTTTGCTACTAAGCGAAAGGATTTATTAATCTTTATAAAGACTATTGCAATAAATTAATCCAAAGGAGGACTCACGGGGCATGGCGTTAAGGTGCGAGTTACAGACCGAACCACATTAAATAGTTGTGTTTGACCTAAGCTTAATTCCCTCATATATACATTGTTTTTTTTTTTTTTTTTTGCTCGGCAAACGAAACATTTTATAACACTCGAAAAGGGTACATCGAGGGGAAGAAAATTAGATGGAGAGTACAACATACTATCCAACCAAGGTTGGATAGGCAAGACGCTTAAAGATTACGCTACAACTTCACTTTCCGAATCCCATCCAAATATCCTTTGAAATCCTCCACTGTATACACCTTAATGTCAAACTTGGCCTTCATCCACATGGCCACTCTAGTTTTGATTAGATCCACAACTTCCCATGCTTGAGTTGAAACATTGTTGAAAACATATCCATTTCTCACAATTCACGTGTGATGATTCAATGAAATTTATTTATTTATTTATTTATTTATTTATTTGCTTTGATTCGGTTCATGTAGAACTCTGATCTATTTTGAGTCAGCTTAATCGGTACTTAAATTTATTTGCCTATATAAGTTAATTTAAGAAATCCAATTCAGTCCTCACATGATAAAAAGAAATTAAAAACTCACCCCTCTTAAAATATTGCATATCTAGGTCAACACACGATATGTTTCATAGTTATATTATACACTTGTACGTTGGAAATACTTGACGTATTACTGAATGTACGTAATGAAAGTAATTTTATTTTTTAGAGCGAAAACTACTTTTCTTTAAATTTTATTATCCATTGTCTACAATTTTCAAACTCCGTAATTTCAATTTTAACAAGTAGTCCATAATTTCGTGCACAATGAAAACACTTTTTATTGTGCGTACGTAGTGCCTCAATATTTAGATTCTTGCTCAAGATTTCTGAAGAGAGAGAAATGTGACATTGAAATTAGATATATAAGGATGTTAATTATTCATACGGGATTGACAATTCACACACAAACAAGGAATCAGTTTAACCTCTTATGAATATGAAACAAAATATATATATTTTATAAATATTACACGAATACAATTATGAAACAAAATATATCTTATTTATAATGTCACATGAATAGAAACCTAATAAAACATCTCCTTTAATTTACTAGGGTCATTCTCACAAAGGGAGACCTAGTAAATCAAACATAAACCACCCACAAAGTTCAATTATTTAGTGCAGTACTTGGTGATCACTGCTAAATTACAAGGATTACAAAACAACGCGCGGTTCAAAGAGATGAAAAAAATCATTAGTGGTGGTGGTGGCCGTGGTGGGGTTCATGATGCTTTGCTGCTTTCTTCTCATGGTGCTCGTGGATCGCGAACCCGGCAGATCCAACTGCAACCACGACTGCAATTTCTTCCTCTACTCTGTGCTTGTGGGCATGCTCTGGGTCTTTCTTTGCCTTGTGCTTCTCGTGCTGAAAGTTTCATTAAAATGCAAATTAATTCATATATGAGTCACACATACATCAACAGCAAACCACATGTATCAGATAAGTGTAGGTAGGGCTAGCTATAGCATACCAAGGCAAAAGCGCCAGCAGCAACGGCACCGAGCTCAGCGAGCTGCTCCTGATGCTTGTGGTGTTTAGCCTCTTTGGCATAGTCAACTGGCCCGCTGTTGTCTTCCTGCTTGTGGTGGTGGCCGAGGTGGTGGTGGTGGTGCTTCCCGTCAGACATGGTGGTGGTGGTGCTAGCTTACAAAAGGAAGTATAATTAATCAAATGAGGTGTGTGCTTTGAATATAACTCAAGAGGGTTTTGATGATTTGGAGAAACTAACAGGTATTGTGGTATTTATAATACTCCTAGGAATAGGATGATCTTAACATGATCACACGGTTCGGCGGATACCGCGGCCTTTGATACGTCAAATACGCCGTTTGTAATATAATATGGATATTACAGTTGAAGATCGAGGTTAGTTGGTTTTTGACTATCCAAAATGCACTAAACAAATAGATTAATTTGCTCCATGTCGAAGGGTAGAGCAGCTCCAACCATGTTGGCCGGCTCCAAGGGGCCCATCCGGGATGATCACTTTGATAATTGTTCATTTCGTAGTGCTCGCCGGGTGGCCCATGTGGTCAAAGATGAAATTTTGGTTGATCTTGGCATAGACAAACAGACAATTACCGTAACTGATACATACTGACTTGAGAGGAATTTGATTCTTTCCATAGACAATGTCCGATTATCTTCATTTTTTGTACAAAAACTCTTTAAAAGATGATCTAATTAGATTATTGAGATGGTGCCCGGTGGCAAGGGCGGAGGCATGTAGATAAAAATGGGGTCAAATTTATCGCATGAATATTTGATAGTTTGCAGTCGAATTTTGCTATTATGACCAAACAAAATTAATTTCATAAATTGCCCCAACTAACTTCAAATGCATTGAAATCACGTGCGCTCTTTTTTTTTTCCCGAGAATTGACAGTATTATGAATTAGGCTATCATTCATTGTTGTCAAAAATATAATAAATCTTTGATACCTATTATAAAAGCAAAATTAGATTTATTAGAGTAAATCTACCTTATAATTAACCTTTCAATATATATATTGGTTTAGTAAATAGAAAAAATATTTTTAACCCCACTAACTGAATTTTCTGGCTCCGCCACTGTCGGGTGGGCGCATGTTAAGGCCAACAACATGGTGAAATTTGAAAAAAAAAAATCAAGTGCAAATAAACCCATGTCCATTCTTCAAAAATTAAGGTAATAAATTAGCCTTAGAACCGCGGTGGTAAATTAGTACTCCAAAAGTGAAATTAATGATTGAGATTCATTTTAAAGTGTGAGACCCAAACATTTAAGAGAATTTGAACCACTAATTATTTTTCTTTTGAGAACATTTTCGGAATACCTAGCGTTGCTCACATTTTATAGCATCCGATATTAACCCTTAGATACAGGCATTAATTCTTGCACCCTCCATTCACAAGATTTAATTAATTAAGGAGAGAAATCTGGTGATCTGAACAAACAACCGACCACTATTTGGCTGACTAGCTATGACATGGACGCGGGTAACATCCCGGTAGCCATGAATACGTCCACATGCAAAAGTCTACAAAAATAGAATGCCAACACCGCTAAGATATCTTCGCGATAGGTTGTCTTTACGAATTTTAGAATCATGCACGACACACATCAGTTCAAGAATGGTGATGGATTAAGTTTCTTCAATAATCAAAGTGTTTTGGATGAACTTACACGCACGCCAATTAATGAACAAGTTTTATATATAGCCGTCAGCCAATCTATGGGATATGGATACGATCCACAAGTTCGATAAATTATGTAGAAAAGACTAGGATCGACAACTTGACAGTTGCAAAATAAAAGGAAAAGATTTTCCCGGAAAGGTTTTAAATGGAGTTCAATTTTGTTCACGGAAAGGTTTTGAAGGTGGGTGAACATTATGCACTATGTTCCCGGTCTTATTTCGAGATGATCAAGAAAGTTATCTTTTAGAGCATGATATTTATTTAAACTAACCTTATGAAAAATCAACGCGATCAGATATCGGTTGAAATCTTCTGATGCTTGTCAAACTTCTAAATTGATAATTGGATTGTCGTATGGGAAAATTGACCAAAAATACAATAAAATAGTTTTGATTGAGTGGAAGGACGATAGTTACAGTATTTCTTTATATCAAGTAGTTATTGATATCTAATTGAACTAATTTTTTTTCTGGAAGACTTAAAATTACTCCCTCCGTCCCTAAATAAATGTTCAGTTTTACTTTTGCCAATTTTTTAAAATTAGTTATATCTTTTAATTTATACTGTTTTTCATAAGTTTTAAAATTTTGTTTAATAGAACTAATTGAGATCTGTAAAATAAGATTCATATTGCATATAAAAAATAATATACTTTGAAAGATATAAAAGAATTTTTAAAATATCTGAAATAGTAACATGGACATTTATTTAGAGACTGAAGAAGTACGTTTTAATAAATGAGCCGTTCTGATCATCGAAATAAGATCATGAAGATGATTATTTTTGTACTTTTGTTTTGGGAAATGATTTTACCACTCCATTTTTGCAGGAGATTGGCGTTAACAAAAAAGGGAGTGGCAAAATCAACTGTCCTTGTTTTCTATCAATAAAACTAGGGAAATGATTTTGTCACTTTTTTTTTGTTAACGACACTCTTTTACAAATGTATTTTTACACAAAAATATGCTTACAGAGAAATAGCGTTAACAAAGAAGGAATATCAAAATCAGTAGTATAAAAACAGAAATGCTAATTGCCAGGAAACATCCCAAGAAGACAACAAGGATACACGTGTAAAGTAGTGTGATTAATAACAGTTTTAACCAAAAATTCTCAGTAGTCTAAAAACATATTACAGTGCCTTTTATATACTTTACCAGAACTTTCAAATATTCACTGTTAAGACCCTCTTGTATTTGATTTCCTATACCTTTAATTTCCGCATTTAATTTCCGCATTTAATTGTTCAGTACTCCTCAGTACCCCTGACAAAAAATTGGTATCAGAGCCTCCAGTACTATTTGTTAATTCAAGTAGCCAACAGATCCTTTAGTTTTATGTGTTAGTTTATTATTTTAATTTGTAGTGTAGTTTGTTATGATTGATGAATTTGTTAAGATAATTAGTCCTAGTTTAAGTGAAATTAGATCTCAACAGTCAAAACAGGGTATTCAGATTAAAACAGGTTTTCAGCTAGTAGAACAACTTAGCTACAATTTAGATAATAAGCTTAGTCTAGAAATTAAAAATAATATAGTAACCAGAAGTCAGTTTGAAGAATTTTCAAGAAAATCTCTTGAGCATACCACCCAGATTTTAGAGACCTTTAATAGACTTGGATCCAATAAACAGTCAGAAAATTTAGATTATTTTAAAAATTTACATTCAGACATCTTAAGAAGAATCAGCAAGCTAGAAGAAAAACAGCTTTTAGTATCAGATAAATTGCCCTGCAAACAAGATATAATAGATCTAATCAGTAAGTTAGATACTACTCAACCCAAAGACATAGAAACAGAAACTAGAAATCTAGTAGAAAGTCTTAAATTTGAAGTTGATAGAATTAAGCAGAATTCGGCCCAGGTTAAAATAGAATTAGACAGTAAACTTCAGAAAATAGAAGTTCTTTTAGAAGAAGTTAAGAAGTTAGCAAATGGAGAATGAATAGTAGTGACAATTTATTTTATAAGATAGCATTAGACAACTCAGGCAGAATTCAACCAGATCCTATTGGATTATCCAGCTTTAAACCAACAGGAAAAACAGACGAAACCGTTATTAAGCAAAATAATACTATTATTGAGCTTTTGATAAGTCTTAGCAATAGATTAGCAGAAACGTCAGAAAGATTAGAGCAATTATCTACCAAAGTAGATCAACTCCAGGAAGATAAAGCTTTAGAAGCTTTAACCTCTAAGATAAACCAGACTAGTCTCTCAGCCTCAACGGGACACTTAGAACCCAAAAGACTCAATAAGTCTTTGCCAAATCACACCTTTTATTATAACATATTTGGCACTCCAGATCTAAACAAAGGAAAGAAACCAGAAGTTCCTCAGTCTTCTCAGTCCTCATAAACTTGAAAATGGCCTCCACCAGTAAAACCAAAGTTAGTGGGATTCCTCTACTCGATAGAGTATTTGGAAAACAACCAGTTGAAGAAAATAGAATAGAAGGAATTATAGACCTAGAAATTCAACTAGAAAGATTCAGGAATCACAGTTTAGAATTATTAAGTCCTACGGTACTATATAAGTCACAGAATTTTTTTAATAGAGGGGTTAGAACCTATAATAGTTACCATGAAAAGTCTATTAGTGTTACAACAGAAGATCAAACAGAAACCTTAGAAATGATTACTTTAAAAAGCTTCAATGAACTCCAGCAGCTAAAATTAGGCCTTATACACCTAGGCTTAATCACCATAGGAGTTAAAGGTTTAGCCAGACCAGAGTTGGGAACAAAAGTATTAGTAATGATTTTTGACAGTCGATTTACAAATCAAGAACAAGCCTTAATAGGGAGCATGGAATTAGATATGAACGGTAATTGCCAGATTGTTTATTGTGTACCAGATTTTCAGATGAGACTAGATGAGTTTTACCAGCACATCCGTATAGGCATTAAAGCGAGAGGTTATCATATGGTCCCAGATAAACATAATTTATTAGTATGTGTTAATTTCGTAGGAAAATTAAGTAATCACAGTAATACCAGATATAAGCTTAGAACAGATCAAGCTTTGAAAGCTTTAGGAACCAGAGGTATTCAGGTCATAGAAGCTAAGAAAAGAAATTCGGAAATGTTAGCCGGACTTGAATGGAAAGTCACGGATTTAGTGCCCAAACAACAACTTAAGCCCAGTAGCAACAGTTTCTATACCAACAGTATGGGAGAAGTAAATCTTAGATTTAGCAATTATGTTTCAGCAGGTAGACATTCAGATGTAAGTAGTTCTATACACGCAGAATTTGCCAGAAACTCAGATGTAGAAACAGAACATATGTACATGGCATATGAACAACCTCAGTTCACCTTAGGTCAATTAGTCAAGTTCAGCGAATCTGACATTATTAGATTAAAAGAACTTTTAGAACCAGTTTATAGACCAGATTTAGATTATTATGATTACCAGATTTTAGAAGGATACTACACCCAAAAACTTGAGTATGAACATCCAGAATTAGAAGACAGTTCTCACTTCCAGAGACAGTATTTGCTACAAAATGGTATATTTGTTTTAGAAGAAAAATTCATGGATTATGACCCCAGTAAGATAAACAATCTTTCAGTAGAAGATATGTTTTGTCGCTCAGATCCCAGATCCAAATATTATCAACCATCAGTTGAAAATATAGAGAGTCATATGGTAGAGGTAAAGATGGAAACATATGACAGTACTCCACCAGCAATCTCAAACCAAGTATACGAGATGGGAAATATCCCAATCAGTAGGTCTAGAATTGAGCCATCAGCTCAAGAACTAGAATATAGAACTCATGGAAAGAGATTACCAGTAGATAGAAATATAGCACTTATGGCACAGGCAGGAACAGGATTAATGTTAGATATTGCAGTATTTGATCCTCAGCTTCATAAAGCAGTTATAGATAGATGGGAACAAGCCCTAGTTAGAAAACTCTTAGAAATGACCAATTGGCATTCTTCAGCAGAGATGTGGTCCTATTGTGAATCATTTTTAGGAGATACAGCAAAAGGAATCATAGAAGCCTATAAGAGAGATTTTGAACCCCAATATGCAGCTTTAGTAGCTCAAGGTCCAAATGTTTACAACTTCACCAGTTTAGTTAGAACATTAATTATAGGAGCAGATCCCAACAGAGGAAACACGACTTACCTGATTGTAGCCATGAGACAGTTAGAACAGCTTAAGTTACATAAATGGAAATATGTAGTAAGTTTCTGTAATGATTTTATAGCTCTTGCGTCACAAACGGGAAGAGCTCTAGATTTAGAAATTAGCAATAAATTTTTTAGAAAACTTCCAGGTCCATTAGGAGAAGAGATATGGGAAAAATGGAAAAACATCAATGGAGATGAAAACCAGCATCTAGGAATTGGTCCTAGAATCCAGTTTGTTTTTGCAGTACTTAGAGACAAGTGCACCACACTTGAGATTTAAAAGGGTATAAAGAAAAACAAGTTAAATTTTTGTAGTCAAGTCATATATACTCCACAACAGTACGGATATGACAAAGAGAGAAAGAAGAAGAAAAAGAAATTTTATAAGTATCAAAAGAAAGCTAATAAGTATAACAAGAAGATAGCTCAGGCAGGAGGAAGATATAACTATAGTTATCAAAAACATGGTTATTATCCTAGAAGAAGATATAGGAAGAGTCAGTCTTATAAACAGACTCCCAATAAAGAACAGTTTAGGCCAAACCCTAAAAGACATTTTAAGAAAAGAGTTCAACCAACTCAAAAACGCAAATGTAAGTGTTTCATATGCGATTCAGAAGAGCATTTAGCTAACAGATGCCCTAATAAAGGGAAAATTCAGAAAACCACGGAAAAAGGCAAATCTTATAACAGAATTAGAAGATTTTGAAAATATTGAGTTCTTAGAAATAAAAATAGAGGATAGTGACATAGAATCCATATACAGTTTAATCAGCATAGAACCAGAAGAGATAAATCTCTTAGAAGATTCAAACAGTGATAGTAGCAGCAGTTCAGAAAATGAACTTCCCAGTCATATACCAGAATACACCTTTATGATAAGAGGTTCTAGTATAGAGTGTGCGCATCAATGGCAACATAATGTAGGCCAAGATAGTGAATCTTGCTCAGAATGCAATGGTTATCCTTTTAGATTATTTAGAAGTGTATGTGATAATTGTAAGAAAAATATTTGTAAATTTTGTCTTAAGAAAAATTACCAGATAGACAGAGATGACTTGAGTGGTAGCATACAACAACCAGTATTGAACCAAAGTTCAAAATTAGCACTTCAAGAAGCTAAATTAGAAGCAGCCGCTAGGTTAGAATTAGATAGAACCAAATTCCAGTTTGAAAAACAGATAAGTGAATTAGAAAAAAGGGTAGAAATTCTGTCTATAGAAATAGAAACATACAGAATAGAGAATAGTAGATTAAAGAATCAGTTGCATGAGAAAAACCAGCCTTTAAAAACACCAGAACTTGTAGAAGATCATTGTAATATTATAGAATCAGTTAATAGAATAGGAGAAAACAGTTTGATAGAGATACATTGCGAAATTTTGTTACCAGCCAAAGGAAAACAACCAGGGAAAGTTATAGAACTCAAAGCCATGATAGATACAGGAGCCAGTAAGAGTCACATTAGTCGTGATCTTATACCAGTAGAATATTACACTAAACCAGGTTACATAGCTAGAGCAGATCTCATGAATAATACTAGTATTATTTACGATACATGTCTCATGAATAGTAGTATTAGGTTTACCAACAAACTTCAGCAGCAACACACCTACCCATTACCCATGGTATGGATAGGAGATATTAACCACAGCTATAAGTTTATCTTAGGATTAAACTTTATAGACAGTATGAATGGAAGTATCACATTTAGCAAACACTTCGTGACATTCCATAAACGAAGTTTACAGGTAGAAACCTTACATGCCCAGAATTTAGAATCAGAGTTGCCAGCTAAGCGTGGTGAAACCCTGCAGGACGAAATAGAAACCAAAAATAGAATAGTGAAAAAAGATCTTCCGGATACACATCTAGACTCATATGAAGAAACCATAGATGATACAGTTGAAACAGAATGGTTGATGAGAGTAGAAGAGGAAGAAGAGCATGTAATCCAGTTAGAATATGATCTAATAAATTTTGATCAAGTAGAATACTCTTTATCAGTCCTTGATCGCAAAAAAAGGAGAACAGATAAAGAAAAATTAGAAGAATTAATTAGGTTAGCAGAGGAAACCCAGATCTTAGGAGAAAATCCAATCAAACATTGGAACAAAAATAAGACCCTAGCACATTTCGAAGTCATTAATCTAGATTTTAAAATTAGTACTCAGAAAATAGTTTATAGTCCATTAGATGTAGAAGAATTTGAAAAACAGATTAAGGAATTACTAGATCTTAAGGTTATAAGAGAAAGTATCAGTCCACATAGAAGTGCAGCCTTTATGGTAAGAAATCATGCATAACTTAAAAGAGATAAAGCGCGAATGGTCATAAACTATAAGCGTCTTAATGATAACATTCAGTTAGACAGCTATGATATACCCAGTAAAGAACAGCTTATTAATAGTATTCAAGAAGCAATAATTTTTAGTAAATTTGATTGTAAATCAGGATTTTGGCAGATCATGTTAGACCAGCCCAGCATACCATGGACAACATTTACATGTCCCCAGGGATGTTATGAATGGATTGTCATGCTCTTTGGACTAAAAACAACACCCAGTATTTTTCAAAGAAAGATGGATAATATATTCAAAAAATATCATTCATTTATTCTTGTATATATTGATGATATTCTTATCTTCAGTAAAACACAAGAAGAACATTATAAGCATCTCAGGATTGCATTTCAGCTATTTATTGATAATGGTTTGATCGTCAGTAAAAAGAAAATGGAGTTATGTAAGGAGTACATAGAATACTTAGGTATACGAATAGGAAAAGAAAAAATCCAGTTGCAACCACATATTGCCCAGAAAGTTTTAGAATTTCCAGATAAAATAGAAGATAAAAAGAAGCTCCAGTCATTCTTAGGGACCCTAAATTATGCTTGACCCTTCATAAAAGATCTTAGCAAAATCATAGGACCTTTATACAGCAAAACGACCCCAAACGGTCAAAAATATTTCAACCAGCAAGATATTAATCTTGTCAGAAAAATCAAGGAAATATGTAAGCAATTACCAGAGTTAGAATTACCATTAGAATCTGATTACATAGTAATAGAAGTAGACGCCAGTGAAAAAGGATGGGGAGCAATACTTCTCAGCAAACCTACTAAATATTCAGCAAAATCTACTGAAAAGATTTGTAGATACTCTAGTGGAAAATACAGAGAAAAAGGAAACTTAGCCAGTATAGATTATGAAATATTAGGAGTTATAAACGCCATTAATAGCTTCAAATTATGGTTGTTCAAACCATTCACAGTCAGAACAGATTGCGAAGCAATAGTAAAGTTCATAAGCTTCTCAATGAGAAAAAGATTAGTAACCGTAGATGGCTTAATTTTGTGGATACAATAACAGGAAATGGTTATACAGTAGAATTTGAACATATTAAAGGAAAAGAAAATACTTTAGCAGATTATTTGTCTAGAGAAATAAAGACTAATATTTTGGATTTTTCAGATGGCCTCATCCAGCAATACAACCAGTACAGTCAGAATGGATCAAAGGTTTTTAACCTTTGGGAGCATAACTCTCAGGGTATTCCCTGAACAATCCAGATCCAAATTCAGGTACCTCATTCACAATATCAGTGAGGAACAGAAATGTCTTCTAGATAATCTTTGGGACTCTCACAAAGATGTTCCAAAATTTCTAGCCTGTTTAAATGCTTTAAATATTTTCTTTAACCAGCAAAATGGGTCAAACCCGACAAAAAGATTTTCGTTTTATTGTGTCATGATTGGCCGTGTTCCAGGAATTTACTCTTATTGGCCAGATGTTTTAAAACAAATAGATGGAATCCCCTCTTCAACATGGAAGGGCTTTCATACATTTGCAGAAGCAAACCAATGGGCCAATCGCACCATTGGAAACAATTTTTACATTTCAGAAGCCTCTAGAAAACTAAATACTCAAGCAGCCCTTGAGACGGCAGGTTTTCAAAATAACCAGATTTTTAATCAACCTAGCCCTCAGCAGATAAGATTTTGTGATCATTGCGAAACAATGACCAGAAATTTCAGACTTTTAAATCAAAGAAACCAGGATTTGGAACAAGTTAACCAGCAGCTGATTGATAATCAGCAGAGGCTTGAAGAAAATTTAACAACTCTCAAAAGAAAGTTGTTAAGTGCAGAGAGAGAGCTCAAAAGGATTAGAGACCCTTTTACTCCACTGGTAAAAGCGAGGAAACAGTCTTCCCCACTGGAAGATGAAGAAAATGAGTGGAGTAAGATATACAGCCCAAAAGAGCTTTTTCGAACAAAATCAGCTACTTATCTTTCCAAATTTCCCCCAGATGTTATTCATCATATCCAGCATTTAGCTAAACAAGACAGAGTTCATTTTCAAGAATTCTTGTTCTCAGAATTAGTCAAGATCAACCAGAGTACAGGGTGTATTCCAGGACTCACCATCTCTTGGAAAACTCTCTATCTACCAGACCAAGATATGATCCCATGTCCAAAAATCAAACCTACTTGCATCCAGAAACCATTGGAACGAATTTCCTGTACTTGCCAACTCATATACAGCATCCCAATGGCTAACATTGACATGAAAGATTTCAAGCCTTTTATTCTTAACTTTAAGGGTAAACAGGTGGAAATCACCGAGGTTACACTCTTAGATTTTGGGTACATTCAACAAATTATATTCCATAATCCAGATCATACTGACAGATTTGGAAGAAAAATTGCAACATGTGTTCTTAATTCCATGGAAGAACAGGGTACAGCAGTCGAAGCAGTTGTGGAATCAAAACTTCCAGAATGGACATCCACAGGACAACTTATTCCTGCCTACCACAATATTCATGTAAACTCAAATCCAGCCAATACTCTTCTCAGAAGAATTTTTCATTGTGAGAATGATGCACCATGGATTTGCGAAACAAATTCCATCAGAAAACAGATCAGACATGCTATTGCTTTTACCATAGCCAAAGGATTTCATTATGATGATTTATATGCCTATGGAAAAGCTCCATTGATCTGTGAAGACCTATTTCAAAAAATTAGGTCACATGATCATCTCCCAGAAATAACATTCCAGTTTGAAACGGGGTATAATAATCTAGTTGGATATTATAAAGAACAGGAGGCAAGGATGAGAGGAACCATAATAGCAGGAGATCTTTCACCAGACTCATCCCAAAATAATGAAGATGATGAAGATTACGATTTTGACGATGAAGCCATCCAAAATATCGAAAATGCCATGGAAAGATAAGCCTCTCCAGCAAAGGTGCCCCACCATGATTAATAGTAATACTGTCATCACATGGGTCTACACTATACTAGTTAAAGTTGTTTGGAAGTATTTGCCGAAAGCAAAACAGCCAACCACTACAACTGTTTCAACCACTTTTTACCAGCTGCAGAAGAAATAATGACAGCACCACTACTTTCGGTGCAACTACTTTTGGCTGTTTCTTCAAATTTCAATAATAGGGATCTTACTTTTCAAAGAGGAAGGTTGAAAGATGTGACGATGCGGACCCCAAGATCACGCGGCATCTACTATTCCTACAAGAAAACCGGATCTCTTTTCTTATTAAGTTACCAGTCACCTTGTAATTTAGAGTCTATAAATAGGGTCGAGTCTCTCATTTGTAAGCACGACTCTCCTAGCATTGAACACCTGCTACTTGTAAGCGTTTGTTGCAATTGCAATTGGTCGAGTCAATCTTCAGCAATTGAGTTTTGTAATCAGCAGTTTTCAGTGATAATATAGTAAGTTTTAGTTTCTCTC
The DNA here is from genome assembly GCA_025413875.1 of Rhododendron molle. NCBI lineage: Eukaryota > Viridiplantae > Streptophyta > Magnoliopsida > Ericales > Ericaceae > Rhododendron > Rhododendron molle. The sequence goes on along the minus strand of CM046398.1, from coordinate 37,285,504 downwards.
CAGTTCTTATTCTTTAGGGACTCCCGAAAGGGAACACCCCCATGATTATAAATAAAATAAATACTGTATAAATTATATGCTTGTATTACCCAAAGATTTTAATCCAGTTTTTGTATCACTAAGATCTCGAAATTCATTATTTTAAAAGAAGAAATGACTTCAGGCCTTTAAACCGTAAAACTTTCTTGAGTCTAACCCGTTTTGCCAAAAGTGGTGTTGAGGGAATTGTATTCGGAAGTAGGTTAAGAAGGAAAATAAGAAATTTCTCTGGATAAAATTTTGACATATAGAAGGAAAGTGATAATAAAAAGAAAAGATTAATCTAAGGGTAATATGATATATAATTTGATATACAGTATCCAGTTTGTTTTAAACAGTTCATCTGAATCATGTGGTGGCAAGTACCGAGTAGGACATACAAATATTTGAATACAAGTTTTTATCTCTTGCATGCATGAACAAAGAAGAACATATTTTGATTTACATTCGTAGGTTGGAAGAAGAAATATTCATTAAGAATCTTTTAATAAGTAGACTATTAAATACAACATTATATACAAACAGGCCTCAATCTAGTAACGTTCTTACTAGGTTCATAGGAACAGAACAGGATAAACTTAGAGAGCTAGAACAGCAGTTAGCAGAAGCACAACTTCAGTACAGAAGAGCAAAACCATTCCAGAACTAGAATAAAATTAGATATAAACACCAGGAACTAGACTTATAATTATCCAGGACTAAAAGTATAATTATCCAGATCTTTCCTTGCATGATTCCTTGCTTACTTCCTTGCACATAGCACGACTCGTATAAAAATATAACCATTTACCATTTTTTTTTTTTTTCTGATCCGCATAACCATTACCATTTTGAAAAGGAAAAATTGAACTCGTCTTAAATCAATAAATCCCAGGAAAGTAAAAGCGTGGGGTTACCCATTTATCGATGCTTCCTTTCTTGGCAACTCCGAGTAAACAGAGCGTTGTCGGCGGTGGACCCCAATTGGACGGAAGTTTTTTTTTTTTTTTTTAAGATCATAAATGGACGGAAGTTGGGACCCGGTCCTGGTCAACGAGGATAGATTACCCCCAGATGAGCCCCCCCGGCCTCTTCCAAAAACGAGAAAAAGGAAGGGCAAAAAAAAAAAACAGTTGAGCCCTGGCCCGCATATTTATCAGAATGTCCTATACATTACTCCTAATTGGAAATTTACTTTTTTTTTTTAATTTCTCTCGTCGAGACGAATTAATATCAAAAGTAAAAATAGAATTCTAAAAATATTAAAATAGGAGGATTGAAGACAGGGCCAGCTCATAAGTTTTAGAGGCTGGAAGCGAACCTCTTAAATGAGGCCACTTTATATCTTTCATACAAAAGTGGCCAACAAAGAGTCATTAAAAAAAATTCAATACAAAAGATTTAGCATTACAAAATAGAAGCATATAATTATCCCAAAAAATGCTACAATTACAATACCTCAAAATCCATCATTTGAAATTATTCTTCTCGCACTTTTTGCTGCAAATGTATTGATTAAGTCTCCATAGTCAAGCTGCTTTATCAATTCCTTCTCGATAGACAACATAACCGTCCTTATGATCGGCTATATCATCTTCTTTTTCTTTTTTTATGATCTTCTTTTTTGATTGGCTATATCTTCCTAATTTCTGCCGACCCTTATGTTATTTTCTTTCGCGTTAGTGTTTCTAAGGAATAATTTCACAATTTGGGCTCATTTTGTGGCTCTTAAATTTCAATTGGGCCTATTTTGTGTAAAGGAGGCTAGTGCAATTTTTTTTTTTTGGGACCATATATTATATAGGAACCCTACAAATCTGGGGCCCTCGTTTTTAATTTTTTTGGGGGGCCGGAAGTGCAGCTTCTCTCGCCTTGACTATAAGCCGACTCTGATTGGAGACTATGGAAGCTCAGCGCATTTGTATAGAATATTACTACTAACGTTTAAAATTTGTCAACCACCATGGAATCATTCAAGCCTAATTGATTCTTGTATGGATCAAAACAGTTACCCAACATTCATACTATCACTCCCTTGATCTCCAAATTTTGGTCAATTGTTTTCCCTGTGGCGTCCCATTTTGTTTCTATATTTTAACTAGTATTAGAAGAAAAAATTGACCCATTAAACGTTTTTACCCTTCATCCATATATTGAAATTTAAATCAAAATGCATTTTAGTCCTAAGAAAATACATAATTGCATTTTAACAAGAGGATAATTTTGAAAATCGATATGTTTTGAGAGTCATGATCGATGGTGCACGTACCCTTAAATTAATGTGGGATTCTCAAAAGGAATAAAATTTTGAGACAAGAAAATGAATATATAGGACCGGAGCTCAACTTGTTTATTTATTTATTCTCGGAACAAGAAAAATCCATTGGTGTTTTGTAGGGGGCGGAGCCAAATTGTTTGATCTTTTATTCAAACACTCGAGTATTTATTTTTTAAGCTACCCTTGGGTATTTCATTTTTTAGCTATCGATAAAAAGCTAGTATCGATAGCTATGTTTTTATTTCCGTCGACAGATCTTTGATTCAAACACACCGCCCAAACAAAAAACGAAAAGAGTAAAAAGAAGAAATCAAATCGTGGGGGAATATTGGGGCTTTTGAGGGATGAGAAGATGATTATGACCCATAGAAAGAGGATCTGGAGATGTTTATCATTGCTAATTTTACTTATTTTCGGCCATGTTCAAACGTTTTATTTTCTTTACCACGCAAAGACGTTGAAACATAAAAATAAACTGCATAAATTAAATATTTCTTTTCTATGCTAACCTATGTTGATAGCATATATAAAACTAGTGTTTATTCGTGCCTACGGCACTACGCATCCTAATAGTGCCATAGGCACGGGCATTTTTGTAATATATTTTTGTTTGTTTATGCCAACTCTAGAAGCCGAGTAGTGGGTGAAAAGAACCGATGGCATTTTTGTAATATATTTGTAAGAGTGTAGGTGTTTTCTTAAGAGAGTTGAAGAGCACACATTAGCCCTTAGATCAAATGAATCTTAAACCTTCTTTCAACTTGTGTTTGTGTGATCCCATACTCTTGTATTTTATTAGATAGATTTGTTAACCTGGTAGAGTGCATGAACATGGCTCGTACTACCACAAATACTCTAAATAAAATGATTAGATCTACTCTACTCTACTCATGCATGTTAGATCTACTCTTCTCTTGCAATGCTCAATTTTCAAATAAGAAATCCCAACCTAATCCACTCCACAAATAAGAATGTATTTGCGTTACAGGGATCAGATCAGATCAAAACAAAATGAATCTGAATTAGGTACATTTTAAGAGAGAGAGAGAGAGAGAGAGAGAGAGAGAGAGAGAGTTATTTCGGTTCCTAGTTTTGTTTTGTTTTCCAATTATTATCCTATTTTTTTCTTCAATCATTACCCTATTTCTCCAATTATTACTTTCTCATCTCTCTCCAATCATTACCCATATCTTCAATCATTACTCTATTTCTCTCTCCATCCACTACCAAAACTAAACTCTCAACCAAACAAAGCCAATTTAACGTGGCATCTGAGGCGGGGGATCTCCAAATCTTTGTAGCAGTTAAGAATTGAGTCACGAGTTGTGCAAATTTGTACACAAACACATATATATAGAATAGATAGATTTTTTACTTGATATTACACTTTATATATTAGAATAGATATTTGACGACTTGGTAAAGATATGTTATTTCGCAACAGTACTTTCAAAAACTTTTTCCTTGAAATATGATACAATTTTTTTTCCTTTTTATCTACAAAATTTTTGCTAGATGAAGGTAGACTCGATAAAGACTCGTTTGATTTCGATTCATCTACTAAATAAACCAAATGAACGAATCTAGACATTATAATATTCTGCTTGATTCGACTCGTTTAGAGCCGTATCGGGGGAGAAAGACTCTCTATTATCTTTTACAGTAAGCGATTAAACCCCACAAATCATCGAATTAGTTACGCAATAAATTTCTTTTAGAAAAGAGATTCTTTAAGTAGAAAAATATTCGTAACAAATTTAAAGTATATATAAAATAAGATTTTTTTTCATATAAATTTGGATTGTTTCCACCGTGGCTTTGAATTCTCTGCTTATGTAAAGTTGCATTGCTCGGATACTAGGTTGAATTAGGATTTAGGCCAGCCTACAATTATGGCCCAGATTCATTGGGTCGGCCCACTACAACAAACAGCAAATGTATGGAACAAACAAACAATTTTATGTTCGAACATGTCGTCAGAGTTCAATTTTTGCTAAGAAAAAAGTACGGAAGATTAGTTTTAGTTCATTCTAATTTTTGCTTCCTTCTTATCTTATTGTATTGGCGACATACATTGAATTTTTGGGAAAATGACGGGTAAGGACGTGTTTTGATAATTAATACTCGCCAAGGATATTTTCAGCATTAACAAATGTTCTTAGCTTGTCCTTGGCGGGTATATATTAATTACCAAAACACGTCTCGTGCCGTCATTTTCCCTTGAATTTTTTTGGGAAACATGGATTAACCCAAACCAAATTGTAAGTCTACGGATTTGTTCGGTTTGATCCATTCTCGAATTTCAATTATTTGGAACTGGGAGTAGCACCATACTGGTTTGATCCGTGGATTTATTATACTAAACCACACTGATCCGGATCCTATGCATCCTTAGTCTTAGGCTCCGTTCCAGAACACCATCTTAAAAAATAAGTACTTATTTCACATTTTCAAACTCAAAAATAATGTAAATAAAAAATAAATTTTCAATTTTTTTTGCACGTATAAAAGATCTCAATGAGATCTATCAAACAAGATCCACATTGAAAGGAAAATTATTTGCATAAACACATGATTTTTAAGCTTGAAATTGCCTTCTTAAAAAATAAGTACTTATTTACCTTTCTGAAACGAAGCCTTAGCCCCATTATGACTTGGATTTCGGCAATATCTTATGACTTTTTTGTTTTGCTACAGCTTATATATTTCCACTAGTGGCGAAGTCAACAAAGATCCAAACAGGAAAGTAAATTTGATCTTACAAAAACGGTTACACCCGATCGTAAAGACTAAGTCGCTTAGTCTTGATGACATATTATGGGCCTACCATATTGCACTTAAAACCCCTATTGGCAAGTCTCATTACCGGTTGGTTCACGGTGAAGCGTGTTATCTGCTGGTTGAGTTGGAAATTGATATGTCTCGGTGGATGATTGGAGGCAAACAATCGTGGGGCATACAAGATAGAGCATTTACCGCATCTTGAACAACATCCATTCTCTTAATTCAAACAAACTCTACTGCTTCTTCCCCCAAGCTCAGTATACGTCCCAAGCTTCCTCCATCCAAGAATTCGTATAGCAAAATGAGTGCCTTGGATCTTAACAAAAATCCATGAAGCTTTATGATGTTTGGACGCCGTATCCGTGTTAATGTGCTGATCCCATTAGCAAAGCCGGGAAGATTAGCCAAGTCATGACCATCCGATCGATGACGAGCGGAGTTGCTTCACAGCAACTACTTGACCATTGAGTAAGGCAGCTCTATATAGAGAACCAAATCTCCCACTCCAACTACATAGTGTTTGGCACTGAACTTTTCTGTCACTTCAATGACGTTTTCGTACACCATTTTCCCATCATACATCCATATTGCAAATAAACTATCCCTACTAATTAATTTGACTTGGGTCTTTTTCTGCTTTCCTCACTTTCTAGCAAAAAGCCACCAAAATCCAAAAAAAAAAAAAAGAAAAATTGAGAGAAATACACAGAAGTCCCACAACAGGAAGTACAAGTAGTATTGCCATTTTTTTGGCCCTTTCTTCAAGGAACCCCATCAGGCGGGCAAGCCTTCAAACAAATAGCATTATCCTGGCAAGCCTTTCTTTCCTTCTACATGACATTTATTTTTTGGATGAAAGTCTATTTTTATTACATTATAAGATTCGTATCTGATATCAACATCAACGAAGCACAAAAGATCGTAGAAAGCAGGCAATACAAGAGTGAAATTGAACGATCTCAGTAAAAAAATGGAGGGTTCAGGAAAATCCACAAGAGGTGAATTCCAAGAAAACTCAAGAAGCGAAGCAGTTGGTATCAAGGAGTTCTCCTAACGTAATCAGGTGGAACTCATTTTGCAGAGATGGCCTCCGATTTGACAGCTTCATGGCAATTTGGTGAATGGTTGGTCGAGACATTGGACTGGCGTTCAAACACGCGAATACTAGTTTCGCAGCAACCGCTACTTGTGCTGCCACTTGATTTGCAGGAGGCGATAGGCGTTGGTCCAACACTTCCTTCAATAAAATCCCATGTCCACATGATGATGACGATGACAACGAAGATGATGATGATGATAGGAGCGAGATGAGATCACTTGTATGCTTCCCCATAGTCACTTCCAGCGTTAGAACTCCAAAACTGTATACATCGCACTTCTCGTTCACTTCCATTGTATGTGCAAGTTCTGCAAAATTAAAAATGCCCAATAGAAAGAAACAACGGATTGAAGAAACGGTGTGATGGGATGGGAGAAGGGGGAACCGTGGTCATGCTACATTTCAGGAATTGGTTTAGTGGCAAAATTATGCATATATTCATGAATAAATTTGGTAATAGTTATGGAGTTCATGGAGGGATTTTTGTTTATTTATTTGTCAGAAAGGCCAAACCTTTACAACATAGAGAAAGCTAATTATTAGGACTAAGAATATATCGAAGTCCAAAAGATCTTAACCATGAATATATATGTCTCATCATCATGAATTATCACTATTCATGAGATATCAAGCCGCTATGCCTGATATGGATTGAATGTCCTAAAAATTCATCGCACCACATACGCGGTTTTAAAATTCGTTACATTCTTGATTGTTAAAAGCTAAAATTAAGTACCATATATGCTACGGGAAACTTGGAGATTAAAAAAAGGAGAAAAGAAAATTGTAATGAAGAAACATACCGGGAGCAACATATCCGAAGGTTCTTGCAACTGAAGTCCAATTGGAAGAGTCAATCTTCATAAATATAGCCGTCCCAAAATCAGAGATGTGAGTCACGTACTCCAAATCAAACAAAACATTTTTGCTTGATATGTCGCGATGGATGATTGGAGGCGAACAATCATGGTTCATATAAGACAGAGCATCAGCCAAACCCTGAATAATTTCCACTCTTTTGTTCCAATTCAACTCTATGGCTTCTTCCTTGGAGGCCAATACCTTATCCAAGCTTCCCCCTTGTAAGAACTCGTAAACCAAAAATGAGTGTCTTGGATGTGAACAATATCCGTAAAGCTTTACGATGTTATGGTGCCTTATCTCAGTTAATGTACTGATCTCGCTCGTAAAGCCCTTTCGATTAACCGAGTCACCATCAGATGATGGATGAAGTTTCTTCACAGCAATGACTTGACCATTCGGCAGGGTAGCTCTGTAAACAGTACCATATCCTCCTTCCCCAATGCAGTATTTGGCACTAAAGTTCTCAGTCGCTTTAATCGCTTTAATGACATTTTCAAACACCATTTTCCCGTCATAACTCCATATTGCAAAAACATTTTCATTATTAACTTGTGTTGGCTCTTTTGTTGTGCTCTTCACTTTCTTATGAAAAGTCAAGAAAATTCCGAGAGCCATTAGGAAAAGAAGTAGAAATCCAAAAACAAGAAGTACGGTTAGTAACACCAATTTCTTTTCCTTCTTTCTACGAACCCCATGATGTTGGCACGCCTTCAAGCTAGTAGCATTACCACATAAGCCTTTATTACCTCGGAGCGAATTAGATGGAGCTTCTCGAAAGGCTTTGATGTTGGGTAGAGGACCCTCCAGTTGATTGTAAGATATATGAACTGATGAAAGAGCTAACATATTATCAAAAGAAGATGGTATGAAACCCGAGAGCTCATTGTGGGAGAGATTTAGCGTTTCTAACCTTTGCAATTCTCCAAACTGCTCTGGTATTTTACCTGACAACAAGTTCTTGCCCAAATCAAGACTTTCAAGGCCATGGAGTTGACTTAGTTCCAAAGGAATGTTTTCTCCAAGTCTATTATTGCTCAAACTCAAGTTCAATAGCCTCATGTAATAGCTGAACTCTCGAGGGATTGAGCAACTTAATTTGTTAGCGGCCAAATTTAGAGTCTCTAAATTTGCAAGGTGGCCAAGTTCTGGAGGAATGTTACCAGATAGTTGATTATCATTCAACTTAAGGTCGAACAATGAAACTAAACTTCCAAACTTCTTTGGGATCTCTCCAACTAGTTGATTTGAAGAGAGATCAATTCTAGATAGTTGAGTTGCCTCTATCAATGCAGGTGGTATCCGTCCTTAAATACTGTTGTTGGACATTTTTAGACTTTTCAAATTATTACACTTTCCCCATCTTGGGGAGAGCTCGCCATAGAAATTGTTGCCGCTCAAATCAATATGATACAACTTCGGGTATATTCCAAAATCTTCTGATATGTTTCCCGAAAATTGGTTTCCCTCAAGCCTTAGTCTATATAGGCTACTACAATTTTTAATGCTTTTCGGGAGGCCGATGAAATTGTTGTATTGGACTGTCAAGTTTTCAAGTGATCCATTTGCACAAAGGTTTTCAGGTAAATGACCAGTGAGCATGTTACTGCTTACGTGAAAACTTGTCAAAAGTGTAAGATTGTTTAGTTCTGTAGGAATAGATCTAGTAAGTTGGTTACCATACAATCGCAAACGCTCAAGAAATTTCAGATTCCCTATAGATGCAGGAATAGAACCTGAGAGATTGTTCGAAGCAAGTGAGAGATTAATTAGAGACCTTAGCATCCCAACTTCTTCGGGTATTGATCCGGGAAGATGATTTTCAGAAAGGTTTAAGGTCGTTAAGTTGACCAAGTTGCCTATAGATGCAAGAATTGAACCTGTGAGATTGTTCGTTGAGAGTCCGAGATGGATGAGAGACCTTAGCATCCCAACTCCTTTAGGGATTGATCCGGAAAAATGATTTTTGTCAAGGTAAAGAATGGCTAAGTTGACCAAGTTCCCTATAGAAGCAGGGATTGTACCCATGACATTGTTCGAATACAAAGTGAGCTCCATAAGAGAAATGAGGAATCTGATTTCATGGGGGATGGTGCCACCTATTTGATTTTGCTTCAAGGTCTTGAGATTAGATAATTGGCCCATTATAGGTGGTATTGAATTTGAGCCAGAGAGACGGTTGGTAGACAAGCTAAGATTTGTAAGTCATGAAAGGCAACCAATGCGGGAGGGGATGGTCCCGTAAAATGAGTTGTTTTCAAGATCAAGGCGGAGAAGATGAGGGAGGGATGAGAAATTTAGATTCGAAAGTGTACCTCTCAAACCAGAACTCTTAAGGTCGATATGAGTGATGACTCTCCCAGCCATTTTGCAACCAACTCCAATCCAATCACAGTGGTTGCTTCCGACCACCCACGATGACAGGACAGATTGGCTTCGGTTGTCTAGGCTAGGTTTCCACGCCAAGAGGGCCGCCAGGCCCGCCACTTCCCGTCCTTCTTCTCCAACTTCTTTCCCAGTTGCAGAAGAAGAAAAGGCAGTGGAATCAAAAGGAAAGACCAATGAAAGGATGATGAAGAAGAGAAGCAAGATTTGGCATGAAAAGAAATGGTTTGAATGTGTGTTTGCTGGAAAGGACGTCATTGTTAGATTTTCTTTTTTCTTATCTTAACAAGGAAAAGCTATGAAAGGCAGTTGTGGGATGGACAGCTTTAATTGAAAGGCAAGGTATTTATAAATGTGTGGAAGTCTTGGATTGCAGACTCTGAACCGTAAAAGTTGCGTTCCGCCTTTTTCCATGTGTAAAGGGGATGGATTCCAAATCAAACAATTTGTGTCGAGTACAAAGACTTGACTTTGGACATGACCGGTTGCCATTGTCCCTCTCCAATGGTTATACTCAGACATCCCACGAGCATTCACTGATACTTTAGCAAATCCACTGAAGGATTATATATATACTATATTTTTCCTAAAGCTGTTTTGGCATTTCCACTGAATTCTGTAAAGTGGTGTGAATTCTGAAATGTGTGAATTCTTAGGTGTGAATTCTGTGGGGTGTGAATTCTATGAGGTGTGAATTCTGGAAGGTGTGAATTCTTGGTGTGTGAATTCTGTGGGGTGTGAATTCTAAAAGTGTTGAAAAGTGACAAGGGTAAAATAGTAAAAGCATGTTTTAAAAGGGGCTGGATGGGATAGCTCTACAAAAAGGGGTTTGCATAGAACTCCAAGTAAAAAATGGGACCGGCCAGGAATTTCCTGAGAAAACTTTCACGCACAGCAGCGGGATATTATTATTTGGGCTTCTTCCAAGCCGGCCCCGTTTTGTTTAGGCGTACCCGTCGAGCCCCACCCAATGTCAAACAATACTCGTATAAGTCCCGTTTTGAGTGAGATGCCCAAAGTACCCCAAAATCCACGCCGTCCTGCGAACACGATGAAAGCATTCAAGATCTCGAGAACCTTCTTCGGTTAGCCTTCTTCGCTCTCTAGTTGTCGACCTCCCAGATGATTCAACAACCGCCACCACCACAGTGGTCGTCGCCTTGCCAGCTCATCCCCACCGCCTGGCTCATCCACGGGAGCAGCCGGAGACCGGATCCGGTGCCATCATTGTAATAGGCTTGAAGAACCTCCTCTCTTCGCCGTTGCTATCGTCGTTGTCTCTGGATTCGTCGCCGGAACCGAGGAGGATGATGACCGGATTGGACAGAAATCGTCCATGCGGCATCTTCACATCACTCTATCGAACTTCTCAACCGCAACCTCCCTCGATCGACGGAAATCCTCTCTCGTTACGATTACAGTCGACCTCTCATTGCGATTACAGTTGAAATCTCTCTCGTCACGATTACAGTCAAAATCTTCACAACTCACCAGATCGGAGCTTTGTTGTTTTGTTTGTTTGTTTGCTGAGAAAATGTGGAAAATCTTTGAATCTGGTTGAGCTGAAAGGCCGAGCGAAAGGTGAGAATTCACACCCGTGCTTCGAACAAAAAAAATGCCCTTCTCACATTATTTACATATCTGCAAATATATTTATATATATGTAGATATATTTTGTACATATGTATAAAGTGGTTTTTTAGTAGTTTTAACTTTTTGTGCATGTATTTTGTATACGTATACTGTTGTCTCGCCTTTTTCCTCAAATAGTTTCAGGAGCCAACGGAACAACAAAGAAGGGTGTGAATTGTTTTAATTTGAGAGGTGTGAATTGTGTAATATGTCGACGTAGCGTGAATGTGAATTCTGCAAAAAAATATGAAATTTTGGAGTGTGAATTGTGCAAAAAATGTGTGAAAAGGGACCTTTGCAGCCCCACGAATTCACTTCATCTCAAGAGTGAAACGCGTGTGAATTTTGAAAATTAAGGTAGTGGAAAGGGGTGTGAAATTCTGAATTTTAAGAGTGTGAATTCTGAAAAGGGCTCCCCCAAGAATTCACACGCACAAGAATTTATAGCCCCCAAGAATTCACTCCTTCCCAAGAATGAAATGAGTGTGAATTTTCGGGAGTGTGAATAGTGCAAAAAGGTGTGAATATGTGCAGATGAGTTACGAATTCTGCATTCAGGTGTGAATTTTTGAAAGGGATGTGAATTTTGGGATTATGAATAGTGCATATGGGACGTGAATTCTGAAAAAAAGATGTGAATTTTAGCGGTGTAAATTCGGCAAAAAGGTGTTAATTTTACAAAGAGGTGAATTTTGGGAGGTGTGAATTCTGGGGGATATGAATTCTCAAGGGGTGTGAATTTTGGGATGTGTGAATTCTTGGGACTATGACTTTTCGGGGGTGTGAATTATCGGGGGTGTGAATTCTCGAGGGTGTGAATTCTGAGAGGTGTGAATTCTGGGAGTTGTGAATTCTCGGAGGTGTGAATTCTAGGAAGTGTGAATTCTCGGGGGTGTGAATTCTTCTTGGAGGTGTGAATTCTTGGGGGTGTGAATTCTGTGAGTGCTGAAAGTGAAAAGGGCAAAATAGTAAAAGCATATTTAAAAAGGGCCTAGATGGGATAGTACTTACAAAAGAGGGTTTGCATGGAACCCACACAAAAAACTAGGACCGGCCAGGAATTTGCTGAAAATTATATGCCACAGCTCACGTCATTCAAGGATGAGGCCCGTTTAGTTTTTGCAAAGGCCTTTTTATACAAGAGGCCCATGGTTATATTCTGGAGGAACCTCACGAAGGAAAAAAAAGGCAAGTTGGTGAGATTGTTTTGCCACATAGCCATTTGACAAAGTCAAATGACACTTGATCTACCAAGTGCCACAGAAATAAGAAGTGGAAAGAAGGCCCACTATTTGCTGTTAACCGCCCGTGATCAAGAGTTTACCATTGGGTAATTATTATTCACTCCAGTAATTTCCCATGATGGGAGAAAATACATGGGGTAATATGCTGATAACTTTCCTAAACCTCCCATGACCCCATGAAAGGGGAAGTTACATGGACACGTGTCATCATAGGAACCAAAGCGGGAATCCTCATGCATGCAAAACCGTGGAGTTGCTTGGCCTATGAATACTAGAAGTCAAGATGAAAAAAGAGTTCCCACACCAATCGAGATCAACGCTTAAAATCAAATCCTTCCTAGAGAAGCAACTATATCACTTTTCTCACCTTCATTCAATTACTTCATCAAGTAATTCGAGTTTCTATCTCTCTTATACCCCCAACTTTATTATTACGACATAATAGAGTTATTCCTATCTCTATTCACTACAAGAAATTCAAGATCTCTCGAATGATTTTTTTCGCAATGGTTGAAAAAACCGTCGGTATATATGGTGTATAGTAACGGTTTGCAAAACATTACTAGAAACAGGACTATAGCAACGGTTTCATTTGACCGTTAGTAGATTACAACACTATAGCAACGGTTTTCATTAACCATTGCTAAAAACTGGACTATAGCGATGGTTTTCAATAACCGTTACTATAAACTGGACTATAGCGACAGTTTTCATTAACTGTTAGTAGAATTTTACACAGCCAAAACCAATTTTCTTTCATGCGATTGGTTTTCCAAACCCGAACTAACGATCGAGACCGTTGATTTTATTTTCCATGTTGATTATGAAATTATCTAATGCACTATAAAGTCCCAGAGGGGGGGTGAATGGGACGACCAATTTAAAATTAACTCAACCACCAACTCAAAGAACTATCCTTTCTCCAAGCCACACAATTCAATTCAACAATATAAGTAAAGAGCGATAAAACTAAAGAACGCAAACACCGAGATATACGTGGAAACTACTTAGGGTCAAACACACCCTAAGCATAAAACCACGGCCTAATCTACTAAAATTTCCATAAATCAAAAGGTTAGGCAAAAGACAACAAGTTAGGAATCACCAACTTTACCCCAAGTTACACCTAACTCCGCTTCTTGCCTAGCACCCCATGCCCCTTCTTGATTCCATGGACTCCTCGAGCAACACCATCTCGATCTCTGCTCTAAAACGGCTCCGGCATCATCCGGCCATGTAGACTCATAGGCATGAAAGTATAAATATTGAAAATGAAGATTTTTTTTATGCAAAAGAGAATCAACCTAGAGAGAATACATGGATCATCAAAGTATTTCTCTAGATTGAACAAGGATGATTGAATACTAGATTCAATCCATCCAAGATGCAAATGAAAGCACAAGAACAAAAGAGATAATGCTTTCTCTCTCTAAAGTGGGCTATCTAACTCTCTTGTTAACCCTAGAATAATGAAAAACAAGCTTATATATGACCAAGCAAGAAAAATCCTAGAGAGCCCTATAAAGGCGCTCTTAGCACGCGCACAAGGGCTTTACTCGGCTAAGGCACTACTAAGGCTCTCTTAACACGCGTGCAAGGGCCTTAATCTGGTAAGGCGTTGCTAAGGCGCTACTAAGGCGCAAGCACTTAAAAGGCTTTAGACAAAATATCCCATCAAATAAAACAAGGCCAATGATATAAGGTTAGTGCATAAATGATATTTCATAAAAGATTAAGACATTGAATAGCTTTAATGATGCATGGAAAATATTAAGCTAAATGCACATGAGATGCATATACCTTTCCAAGCAAAATGCACGGGATGGCCTTCGGGATCAACTCTTGAACCAACGGGCAGAGTATCTAATCTAGACAAAATAAAATCACCTCCCAAACCCAAATGGAAAAAGAATAAATACGGACTCCAACGGTTTGTCGCATCCGGAAATCGCCAATTACATTAACAATCTCCCCCTTTGGCATTTCCGGGACAAAACCGTTCCAACAAAAATTCATTACAAGGAAACAAATTCTAGTTGCTAGAGAACCTTCTAAAAACTCTAACAACCTATATACCAAAAGCTTCCATTCCAATCACAATGACCCTGCGAAAGATAACTCAACCAAAGCAACAAGCATGCATGTATATATGACAGCAATAAAAAGTTAGCGCAATGGAAATCAAATGACAAGAGAAGCTATCATAATTGAAGCAATGCTAATGGAAGAGAAAGAGCAAGACATGCATATAAGCCATAAATAAAGTGACCCTAGTCACAGACACACAAATTAGCATAAAGTATAAGCCCTAACCACGGGCTCCAACAAGCAACATAGCAAATGCCCCAATAACTCTAACTAACCTCTCCCCCTTTTTGTCACGGGATGGCGAAAGGGCACACAAAAACGAAAAAGAGCCAATAGAGCACACAAACAACAACACGAGAATACGAGTGACAATAAAGAGTGAATAGATAAAAAGCAAGAGGATGTTTTCAAGCCTCCAATGAAGACTAAAAGAAGAAAACTATCCAATTACGATACTCTCCTTTCTTTTTTTTTTGAAACCAACACACAAGAAAGGACCACGAAGGCACAACACTCTCCGTGTCGCCAAATATTAACTCCCCCTCACTAAATGCCTACGCAAAATGAACACATGCATTCACAAGGCATTATAAACCGGGTATGCACAAAATACAAATTCCCAAAATATCAAACCCAAGCATAAGTTGAGAAATTGCTCCATAAATGGGCATTTAAACTCGTAGTCACCAATGAGAACAAAGAGCAAAACATACTCATGACCGGAGCACAAATCATCCCAACCACGAGCAAGCAACCAATTATAAATACCCATGAAACCAAGCAATCAACAAATTTTCAGCTTTTTGAGGGATAAAAAAAATGTGTCCGTATAAGGCAAACAAGCTGTAACAAATTAACAAAGAACTTCTAACAAATTAACTCGGGACTCGGAAGGGCGTTTCCAAGGTTTAGGAGGCGCATTCATTAGATCCACCAGCCATGCGAGAGAAAGAAGAGAGAATAACTTACCTGAAGGTGGAAAATACCACCATGGCCGAAAAAGGGGTCCTAGATGAGGTACCCAGAAGAAGTAAAAACAGCGGCCATTGTTGTTCTCGTTAATCCATCGAGAATCCCATTGAGGCGCTTTTACTACGCGAGGAAGGGCACTAAGGAGATGTTATCCGCTACAGCTGCACAAAGGACAACTAGGACAGGTGTCAAGAGATGCACGGTCAGATCAAAGGGACAAGCAACCGCCCCACTAACGCTCTACAAACACGCGAGGAAGGGCGCTAATGGGGCTTATCCTCTACAGCTGCGCAAAAGAGGAACTGAACAAGAGGCGCGTAACGAACAGCTGAGATAAGCAGATGAGGTACGTGCACCACTAACGCCTTGTTATGGCTCGTACCATCGCGACATAGGATCAAGGCCCTGTAAGAACCCTTTACACGCCCCAACTCTCTGAATCTCGTCCAAACTTTTTCCTGCTAAAAAGGGCAAGCGCCCCACTAACGTCCGATTGAAGCCCTTGGCTTCTGAATCTCCCAAAATAAGAATTGAGCAAAACCTGAGGAAATGGACACCCGCACTACAAAGGCCCTCTTAATGCGCCCACTTTCTGAATCTCCCTAAAATTGTAAAGAGGCAAAACATGCTAGGATGTGCACCCGCGCCGCTAAAGCCCTCTTAAGGCCGGCCCCTGCTCTATCAAACTTAAACACAATAGGTGGAGTAGAAGTCTATACCAAAATTAAACTAAGGCATAAAGAGAAAGAATAACAGGATATACTTGGACTAATTACTCCCCCTCACATCAATGCTCCCCCTTACTGAAATGCCCAAATAAAATATGATCATACAAGCATCCAAAAGCATTCTAAAAATCAAGCACACGACAAATAGAAATTTTCAAAGTATCATGCTCAAGTATAACATGGAATTTCATTGAAATTGAGAGAAAAGCAGTAATGACACCAAAATGATAACATAAAGCTTAAACATAACATGAATATATTTTAAAGAGAATCATGTTTTTCAATAGAATTTCATGCTCTATGCTATCAAAGTGAGCAAGTGAACTCTGTGAAAGTGGTGCGAGGCCCTTTAAAATGCCAAGGGATACCCAATTCAATTCCTAAGAAGAATTCACACAAGTTTGATGATAGAAGTCAAACCATAAGTCGTTTGGACCTAAAGACTTCACGCACAAACCCCATTTCTCATTCTTATGGACCCAAGGGACTCACACACCTAGGATGGTGCAATGATTAGGTAGCCATTCGCCCAAGGTGCGAGATCTCATAAAGAAAAGGAGGTGCACTAGAGCAACAACCCCAAGACTAGAACTACATCAATTTTTTTTTGCTATTGTTTTTGTATTTTTTTTATATATCATTTTTTTAATACAAATGAAAGAATAAGCAAGGATCTCACTCTTTTATGCACCAAGGGAAGCTTTCACACTAATCCCTAGGCGGTCACTCGAGTAGAATCAATGGGGGAAAGCATCTAAAGGTAAACCTCAAACATTTGGTCAATCTAAGATCAAGACAAGTAGAATTCAACCAAGAATCAAATCAAGAACCCTTAGACACCAAAAGGGCCAAGCCCCAAGAGAGTGTGTACAAATAGTAGAGAGCATGAGATTCAAATGACACAATGATACTCTTCACAATATAGACAATTATGCATAATTCAATGGACTCATGAAGTGTCATCAAAGCTCAAAGCTCAATTTGCATGAAAAGCCAAACTCATCCTTAAACATGATACTAAGAGAATAGTTAACACAAGCATGCATTCATACGGACAAGCAAGCACACTCAAAGACAAATTGGAATCTAAAAACTAATCCAAAAAAGAATGACTTGAAAATGAAAATGAAAATGAAAAACACACATGTTCACTCTAGGCTTGATTATGAAATGAAGCACAGGAGAGTAACATGCAACTCCGACCAAACTTAATCACGAGGAGTAGACCCCCTAAACTACTTAGGAGTATCTAGAGGTTGAACAACACATGAAACACGATCAACTTTCTTCCACACTTGATTAAGTTTGTTATGAACAAGAGATGCACCATTCATGTCCTTAGCAAGCGAAGTCAACTTATCGATCTCTTTTACAATGTAGGAGGATTGAGTAGCAAGACAATTCAATTGAGCAAGAAAGTCATTATTCGGAGCCTTAGGTTGTATGAGAGTGGTATTTCAAGGTCTTTCCACATTGGGTTGACCAAGGATTACACTCCGAGGAATAAAACATTTTTAAGATCTTTGAGTTTGACCTTTCTTTTGAAGCTCTCTCCTCAAACGATAACAATTAGGACGAATGTGACCCTCAACACTACAATGGTGACACGTAAGCACTCTCTTCTTAAAAAATTTATTTACTATAGGTTTTGAGTTGCTAAATGAAGGTGAATTTGCTACAGTCTTAGTACTCACAAGTGTCTTGTTCTCACTAGAGTTAGCATTGCTAGAAGAGAAAGGATTCATTATAGTTTTAGCACTCACAAATGTGACTTTCTTCTTAGACTCACTAGACTCTGTTTTAAGGGAAGGAGGATCTATGAACCCTAGACCACTCTTGTCTCGAAATGTGCGTGTCATCTCGGCAATCCTAGTGGCTCCATAATCATTTCTCTTAATAGCTTCACTAGCCTCACTAAGATCTCTCTCTAGCTCATTAATCTTAAAATTAGCTTTCTCAATTTCTCTCAATCCTTCTAACCTCTCTTTCTCTATGATGGCAAATTTATCGACTAATTTGGCATTATACTTCTTAAGCTCATCTAATTCTTGAGAGATATTGATCAAATCTTCCCTAAGAGACATTTTTTCTTTCTCCACTACTTTAAGGCTAGTTTCCAACTCCTTCTTCTTTTTTCCTTGTTTCATATAGTCTTGATACATTAGGTCATAGGCCTCATGAATAGATTCTATCTCAAATTCCTCTCCTTCATTATCAACATTTCTAGCTATCTTCAATTCGGCACTAGACTTATCACTCTCAATGCTCTCAAGACTAGAAGAGGAGGAAACAGACAAGAGTTTAGGAGAAATGGGTGAGTCAACGGTAGCCACTAGCACGGAGGCACTAGAATTCCATTCACCTCCTATTTGAAAACCACTCTCACTATCATCATCCCCACTATCATCATCCCAAGTGACTTTAAGACCCTTTTTCATCTTTTTCTTGAGGGTGTTAGCGCACTCGGATTGAATATGCCCAAAACCATGACATTCGTGACATTGGATTCCTTGTGGCTTTCTAGACTTGTCAAACAATGGCCTCTTATCATCATTTCCTAAAGTATTTTTCATAAGATTAGATGAAGGTTTATGAGACTTACCTAGGTCGTTCCTTCTCTTAAAAAACTTCTTAAATTTTTTGGCAAATTTAGTAATCTCTTCATCACTCAAATCATCATCATCTTCACAAGTCTCCGAGGTGTCCTCATGGGCGGACTTAAAAGCTATACCGGTACTAGACTTAGAGGGTTTGAAATCGGAGAGGTGGTTAATCTCAAAGATTTGAAGTTTTCCTACAAGCTCGGCAAAGGTCAAATTGTCAACATCTGGACGCTCTTCTATGGCGGTGACCTTAACCCTAAACCTCTCGGGAAGAGACCTAAGGATTTTGCGACACACTTTGAGATCAGAGAGAGGTTCACCTAGACTATGAAAAGTGTTAACAATTTCGGTTAGCCTAGAGATGAAACTATCAAAGTTTTCCTCATCATGCATTTTAAGTTGCTCAAATTTCGTGGTGCACATTTCAAGCTTAGACACTTTAACTGTCTCTATTCCCTCATGAGATGTACGAAGTATTTCCCAAGCCTCTTTGGCCGTGACACAAGAGGAAATACGTGTGACTTCGTTTCTAGACATAGCCCCAAAGATGGCACCTAAAGCACGGGCATTAGCCTCACAACTCATATTATCACCGGCATTCCACTCGCACTCCTTTTTCGCTCTAATCACCTTAGTGGTAGCATCCTCGATTGTAGGTTCTTCGTAACCATAAAGAACAGACCTCCAAACCTTAATGCCTTGAGATATTAAATGATTTTTCATTTTTGTTTTCCAAAGAGCATAGTCACTTCCATCAAAATAAGGTGGTCGAAAATTAGAAGCACCCTCCATCGGGAAATCTCTATCCATAGTGCGAAAACAGGATCAACTCAGGCAATTATACCAACAAAGAGCAACCCGCTCTGATACCAATTGAAATTATCTAATGCACTATAAAGTCCCAGAGGGGGGGTGAATGGGACGACCAATTTAAAATTAACTCAACCACCAACTCAAAGAACTATCCTTTCTCCAAGCCACACAATTCAATTCAACAATATAAGTAAAGAGCGATAAAACTAAAGAACGCAAACACCGAGATATACGTGGAAACTACTTAGGGTCAAACACACCCTAAGCATAAAACCACGGCCTAATCTACTAAAATTTCCATAAATCAAAAGGTTAGGCAAAAGACAACAAGTTAGGAATCACCAACTTTACCCCAAGTTACACCTAACTCCGCTTCTTGCCTAGCACCCCGTGCCCCTTCTTGATTCCATGGACTCCTCGAGCAACACCATCTCGATCTCCGCTCTAAAACGGCTCCGACATCATCCGGCCAAGTAGACTCATAGGCATGAAAGTATGGATATTGAAAATGAAGATTTTTTTTATGCAAAAGAATCAACCTAGAGAGAATACATGGATCATCAAAGTATTTCTCTAGATTGAACAAGGATGATTGAATACTAGATTCAATTCATCCAAGATGCAAATGAAAGCACAAGAACAAAAGAGATAATGCTTTCTCTCTCTAAAGTGGGCTATCTCACTCTCTTGTTAACCCTAGAATAATGAAAAACAAGCTTATATATGACCAAGCAAGAAAAATCCTAGAGAGCCCTATAAAGGCGCTCTTAGCACGCGCACAAGGGCTTTACTCGGCTAAGGCACTACTAAGGCTCTCTTAACACGCGTGCAAGGGCCTTAATCTGGTAAGGCGCTGCTAAGGCGCTACTAAGGCGCAAGCACTTAAAAGGCCTTAGACAAAATATCCCATCAAATAAAACAAGGCCAATGATATAAGGTTAGTGCATAAATGATATTTCATAAAAGATTAAGACATTGAATAGCTTTAATGATGCATGGAAAATATTAAGCTAAATGCACATGAGATGCATATACCTTTCCAAGCAAAATGCACGGCATGGCCTTCGGGATCAACTCTTGAACCAACGGGCGGAGTATCTAATCTAGACAAAATAAAATCACCTCCCAAACCCAAATGGAAAAAGAATAAATACGGACTCCAACGGTTTGTCGCATCCGGAAATCGCCAATTACATTAACAGATTAAATCGTTCTCGTACAAATTTGGATCGATTGGATTTAGAAAATATCTTTATCAATAGACAATTTCATTAATAAAATGAGTTTTTCTGTCCGATAAGTGTGTAGCGATACTTGATTAACTTCATTCTTGAACGTAATTTAGCCACTCAACCGTGACACAATCATGACGATATATCGAGACCGTTGCTTTTGTTAGGGCTGTTTTTCCTAAATTTTTGTTGTGGTATTTTTTTCCGGTATTGTTTATTTAACATATTTTTTTAGCATTTTGTGGTAATTTTTGAAACTAATCATTCATTTTGGGATTAATCATTCATCTTCACAAGAATAAAAAAAGTATAAAATTATAGACTGAAGTTAAAAAAAAATATCGTATAAGATGACACTAAAGACAACAAATGTCAGTTGTTCGATATTTTTTCACCCATATTGACTTTTAATGCTTTTAATTGCATTTTTTTTTTATTTTTAGACTCATCTCATGGAAATGACTGACCAATCAAAAAAATTTATGTGAATCTAACAAAAATTTAGAAAAGGCAAAATTAATATTGAAAAGAAATTAGGAAAACAAAGAGGTTTTTTTTTTTTTTTTGTACAAGGTGCATGTCAATTTATACCAATTTTAAAAGGAATTATTGAACCTAGCGTTAAATTCTATGTAATAATAATTTCATTCTTCATACGAATATTGTACTCCTTATTATGTAAAAAATAGACGATTCCGATCGGAAAAAAAAATGATATTAGAAGTGTTTGCATAGTGTAAACCGATTAAAAAAAAAGGATTAAAAAAATCAGGTTAGTATAGTATAAATATTAGAAGGTTTATGATTTTACACAACTTATGGGCTAGCACAGTTGGTTCGCGCACGCGCACGAGCACGCAAGGTCGGCGGTTTGATTCTCAGAAAGAACAAGGGGCAAGGTTATTTCACCCGCCACGCGGGTGCCACGAAGGCGCCATGTAGGCTGCCACGCGGGTGCCACGTCAGAGCCACGTAGGTGCCATGTAGGCTGCCGCCCAGGCACCACGTCAGCACGCCGTGGGAGACATGTGGCTACCACGTCAGTGCCACGTGGAGGCTTACGTCACACAATGGTTGGTTTTAAAAAGAAGAAAATTACCTTTAGCAATGGTTATAAGCGTCGCTAATGAAACCGTTAGTAAAAAAAATCTGTACCAACGCTCGGCAAAACCGTAACTATCTACAGCAACGGATATATTGCAACAGTTTGGCCGACGATTCTCCAACCGTTGGTATAGCCTAAACGGGTCTCTACCAACAGTTTTTCATTTTTTTGGCGACGCTTTCGACCGTTACTATAGAACGATTTTCTTGTAGTGCTTTTATCCCCAACTTTATTATTACAACATAATAAGGTTATTTGCGTTGTTACTTCTTTTCCTACACAGTTAGGAAATTATTAAGTCCTCACTCGTAGAGGAAAAACAACGAACCAACGCTGCAATCCAGCCCTTAGGTTTGCAACACGATCGCTCTCACAGATTCAAAATCAGAAAAGGGGCACTCAGTCCTTTAAGTTGGACGCGACAAGTCCTAGCACGCCCGCTCAGTCTTTTGAGCCATTTTGGAGCCCAACATCTTTTTGGCATGCTCGGTGGGACCCTAATCGTCTAAGGGTTTTATTATGGCCAAGAAGCTACAACAACAACAGTCGGATCCACCTATCCCAGATCCACCACAGAGTACTGAGGGAGTGGCAGTCGATGTGCCATTACTCGAGGAAGCTGGCCCTCTGGTCAGCGCTCAAGATCTAACGACGCTACCGACATTGTCAAAAATTATATATTTTTGGCAGGACGCGAGATCTCCCACGACATTACACAGTCAATTTCTCAATCGTTCTTTCAGTCCTTGGAACCTCTTACCATAGCAATCCACAAAATGATTGCTACGCTTACAGAGAGCCTACGGCTCGCTCCTCAACAGTAGGGCTTTCCGCAGTTTGGTGCCTTTGGCAATGGTCAAGACCAAGCTGGCCTACTAAGGGAACATTCCCCTCCTCGAGTGTTTTACCACGCTACCTCATCCAACAGCCCTACACCCGGGGGGCATAAAGAAAAGGGAGTTATGATTGGAGGAGCCCAAACGCCTTCAATAAACAACGAACAAAGGTTTATTTTGGCAGACGATCAGTCCGAACCTGACAAGTTCGACAAAAGCGAAGGCCAGAGCTCTGGAAAGGACAAAGGAGTTGCTCATACTCCTCAAAGTTCTTATGCTCGGGGGACAACGGAGTTGCTCAACAGGCACAAGAGGCATGCCCACAGCCGCCTCCTATGCAAAACATGCTCGTAGGACGGGATCAAGTCCTAAACTTACTCCAGGAGCAGTTAGGACCTAGTTTTAGACCTTTGGGGAAGGCCAATGTACAGGAAGCCTCATACCGAGGAGGTGGACAATATGCCTTTCCCAAAGGGGGGCTATAGAGTTCCAGAATTCTAGACCTTCAGCGGAGAAAACATGCAGTCAACAGTGGAGTACATTGCCAGGTTTCAAGTTCAATGTGGAGAGGCTGGGACCATTGATGCTCTGAAGTAAAGGCTTTTTCCCAATTCTCTTACTGGGATAACTTTTACTTGGTACATTAATCTACCACCTAATTCAGTGCAGGCCTGGGCACAACTAGAGGAGACATTCCACAAGTAGTTCTACAGGGTACATTGGCAGATCTCTCGTGCTATCATCAAACTCATCGCGAATCTGTGGAGTCCTATCTCCTACGTTTCAAGACTACTCAATTCAAATTCAAGATTGTCCTTCCAGAGGCCGAATATGTATGCACAGCACTAAACGGCTTGGGCTTTAAGATGAAGAAGAAGTTCTATGGGACAAAGTTCAGAGATTTGTTTGAATTGTCTGCTAAGGCTTCTCATTACGAAAGGCTCTTGGCAGAGGAACAGGACAGGAAGACAGCTTCCAAAGGGACGTACTACTGTGACCCGAACTATGAGGTTGCTTCAGTGGAGGCAGAGGCAGACCCAGACGTGACAGTGGCAGTAGCAAAGATCATCAACAAAAAGCCATACGTCTGCAAGGCCTTTGTCAAGATGGAGCCAACAAAGCAGCCCATCCAGAACACCCTTAATAGGCCAGCCAGGGCCTATACTTTCGACGTTGGCAAGGCTAAAGCTATCTTTGATCAACTCCTGACCGATAAGCTGCTCAAACTGCCCTTTGGCCACAAGATTCCAACCGTGGAAGAACTGAAGGGCAAAGAGTATTGTAAGTACCACAACTTTTAAAGCCATTCAATGAATAATTGCATAGTATTTAGAAATGATATCCAGGATAAAATTGAGCGGGGAGATTTCAAATTCCCCGAGAAAGACAAGCAGCCCATGGGTGTGGATGGCAACCCATTTCCCTCAGGGCTGAGTACAAACATGGTCTTTGTCAACATGAGAGGCATGCCTAGGACTGCTTCTAGGCAGAGGATCAGTTTGGGAGCACCTTCCAGAGAAGTTCACAAGTCCAACCCAGGTAGGTACTGGGATCCTTATTATGAGGAAAGGGATTTTTGGACTGAGCAGGTCAGGTGGTTTGAAAGGCAGAATTCATGGTAGTCCAGATCTACAGGAGTGAAGAAACTAGAAGGCCAACTTGTTCCATGATATGTGCAGAGTGCGGACATCATGCCAGTCCTAGTAAGTCAACCCTGAAGAGTGTTATTATGGGAAGGATTGAACCAAGATCTGAAGATCCACACAGACCTATGGGAAGAAGATTTGCCCGTGAGTCAGTGTTCAATCAGATCTAGCCGGGGTTGGTTGAAGTTAAAGATGAGCTACACAACTTGAGGATATCTGCTCCTTCTGAGGGTAAACCTAGAGTTGTGAGATCCCCAGTCACCCCTACAAACGAGTGGCACAGGGTCGAGTATCCCAAGTTTCCTTCTCCACCTCCACTTTTGTCCAGGTCTCAGAAGAGCGGCGCCAACGATTTTGGCAGGCGATTAGAAGGGCTGCAGAAGAGACAGATTTGCTAGATGACCCAATGATTAAAGATGGTAATGATGTTAAGAGGAAGATGAAGGCAGAAGTCCTAATAGAAGAGCCTACGGTTGAAAAACCTAAGGCTAAAAGAGTACACAAGCCTTTGGAAAGGACTGTGGAAGAGGCTATCATTGAGCCTCCTCTAAAGACTTTACCTAAGAAACAAGTCCCTGCAGGGAAGACGTACAGGGAGGCTATGACCAAACCGTCTCCAAAACAAGCTACCATACGCAAGAAACAACTACTCTTGGAGAGAATTCTAGAGGAGGCTTGGATTCAGTCCCCTCCAAGACAAGTGACTTTACTCAAAAAGACAGCTCTCAAACCAAATACATTAAACTCGGGGGGCAAATCAAAGTTAAATCCCCAAGCCAAGGAGCCAATGAGTTCAGGCTTGGACAGGGCCCTAAGATGCAATGCAACATGGTAGTGATCCTGCCAGCAGATCTGGAAGCCAAAGATAACACTCCAATAGCCTTAGAAAGGGATTTTGTAGAGATGGGGCAGATGGCAGAAATTCTGAACGAGTCCTTTTCTGTAGGTTTGAACGGGGCTTCAATGTTGTATTGAAGGACAAGACTGAGGAAAGGACTGAGGATTGAGTAGCTAGTGTGATTTTTGAAAGACCAAGCCCTGCAATGAACAAACACATTAAGCCCTTGTATATTGCTGGCTATCTTGATAGAATGCCGGTCAATAGTATCCCGGTAGATAATGGGTCTGCAACCAATCTCATTCCTAGGTTCATGAAGCAAAAGCTTGGGAAGAGTAATCAAGATCTGGTCTCCTGCACTTCAACCTTGATCGATTTCACTGGTAAAGAGACAGCTTGTCAAGGTATTCTTATCATGAACTTAATAGTAGGATCCAAAACTTTAACAACACCTTTCTTTATTGTTAATTCACACTCTTCCTTCAACGTTCTATTGGGGATGGATTGGATTCACTCCTGTTTAGCAGTCTTCTCAACCCTTCACCAATGTCTTATTTTTTAGAATCAAGACGACGTGGAAGTGATATGGGCTGATCGCAGACCTTTCTAGGCCTATACCAATCATGCCGAGGCCCATTTATACGACGAAGGGGTTGGTCCAATGAAAGTGGCAAGTCTTGACAAGTATGGCCGCCATAAGGTAGCTCCTATACACGGCAACAAGTTAGCTGAAGAGGTGAAGGTACTTTTTCAGGAGTTAATCGGTCCTATGATCACAGAGTCAAGCAGGCCGATTACAGCTTCATTTAAACGCCCTTCTCAATGTCAGTAAACCCCTCAGAAAAAGAGAAGAGTGTAGTCCTCCAGGCCATGCTGTCAAAGTTTGAGGCCTACTTGCTTGAGAGGAGGCTAATGGGAAGTCGATAGTCAAAAGATGATCATTCGGCCTGCGCGGCATAAGTAATCAATGACGATGATAACTTGGTTGAAGATCTGGACGAAATCCAGTTAGAAGACCTTGACGCAGCCCCAGCCAAGTTGGATGATTTAAAGGCTAACGTACAAGATCCTTTGAAAGAAGTTAATCTGGGAGACTTAAAGAATCCCAGACCTGTATATATTAGCCAACTTGGGCCAGAGGATGTCAAGGAGAAGTTCATCCAGCTCTTAAAGGAGTTCAAGTCTTGTTTTACTTGGACCTATGAGGAGCTTCCAAGTCTGTCCAGGGACGTAGTGGAACACAAGCTGCCCATTCAACCAGGGTTCAAACCTTTCAAACAACCACTAAGGAAGATGTCCAATGAGGTCTATTTGCAAGTCAAGGACGAGATTGAATGCCTTTTCAATGCTGGGTTCATACGCACAGCCCAGTATGTTACTTGGCTCTCTAATATTGTGCCAGTGCTTTAGAAGAACGGCAAGGTCGGAGTATGTTTGGACTTCAGAAATTTAAATTTGGCACCCCCAAAGGACGAGTATCCAATGCCGGTTGCAGATCAGTTAGTGGACGGAACTTTTGGTCACAAGGTTCTGTCCTTCATGGATGGACATTCTGGCTACAATCAAATCTTCATAGTTGAGGCCGATACGACTAAGACAGCTTTTAGGTGTTCTGGAGCCCTAGGAACCTTTGAGTGGGTCGTAATGCCCTTCGACTTAAAGAATGCAGGTGCTACATTCCATCAAGCAATGAACGCCATATTTCATGATTTCATTAGCCGTTTCATGGAGATTTACATCGATGATATCGTGGTCAAGTCTCAATCCTATGACGAACATTTGGAACACTTGAGGAAATTAAGAATGCAACAGTTCGACTTGAAAGTGAACCCCTTGAAGTGTGCCTTTGGAGTTTCAAGTTCCTTGGTTTTTGGTCCATAATAGTGGGATTGAGGTTGACAAGAACAAGGCCAAAGCAATCATGGAAGCAAAGCCTCCCACCACCAAGAAGGAGTTGCAGAAGCTCTTGGGATCATTCAACTTCTTGAGAAGGTTCATCTCAAACCTAGCAGGAAAGGTCCAGGTCTTTCTCAACTCTTGAAGTTGAAGGACCAAGACACTTTTGTATGGAAGGCAAGCCATCAGAAGGCCTATGAAGAGATCAAAGGCTATTTAGCTCAGGCTCCAGTCCTTATGCCTCCAATCAAGAACAAGCCTTTGAAGCTCTACATCTCAGCTGCTGAAGGCTTTATTGGAGGCCTTTTAGCTCAAGACAACGCTCAAGGAAAGGAACAAGTAGTGTATTTTTTGAGTAGGTTGCTGACTCCTTGTGAACGGAGATACAATCCTATTGAAAAGATTTGTCTTGTCTTGTACTTTTCAGCAATAAAGTTGAGGAACTATATGCTTCCTATTTTGGTTTACATCATGAGCAAAACAGACCTAGGTATGTACTTGCTTTCTCGACCAATCATGAGAGGCCGAATTGGCAAATGGTCTTTAGCTCTAATGGAATTGAGTTTTCAGTACATCCCTTAAAAAGCTGTAAAGGGCCAGGCCTTAGCAGATTTCCTTGCTGATCACCCATGTGTGGATATCGGCGATGAATCTAAGCTAGGACTGAGCACCCTTAAAATATCACTTACTCCTTGGGCACCACTCTTTGATGGATCAAGGACTCAAGAGGTCTCAGGCTGCAGAGTAATCATTATTTCTCCTCAAGGCTTAAGAACTGAATTGTCCTTTCAATTTGATTTCTCATGTACAAATAACCAAGCTGAGCATGGAGCAGTGGTTATATGCCTTGAAATCCTTAGGGATCTAGAGGCCAAGGAAGTAAGGGTTATTGGGGATTCAAACCTTGTGATTAATCACTTGGCAGGAACATTTAAATGCTATAGTGAGGATTTAGCACCTTATTATATGGCAGCTGTATAATTAATGCAAGATTTTGATAACGTCACTGTTAAACACGTCTCAAGGAGTATGAACACTGAAGCCAATAGCTTGGCTCAGGCCTCAACAGGTCTGGTTATCCCCAAGAACGAGTCACAAGATTATCACAGTTCAAAGGAGATTGTTACCTTATGTTATGAGAAGGGGCCCTAGGACTAGAGGTATTTACTTCAGACTTCACGGGAGAAGAGTCAGATGACGAGCCCGAGAATGATTGGTGTACACCTACCATTTCTTTCCTTAAGAGGCCTTATTTTAGAGCCTCTAGGAAGGTGAGAAAGAGGGCCATCAACTACATCCTCATAGGAGATGAATTATACAAGAAGAGCCCTGAAGATGACTTGCTGTTAAGGTGCTTAGGGCGTCCCAAGACCATAAGGGTCATGGGTGAAGTCCATGAAGGAGTTTGTGGAGCTCATCCATCGGGGATAAAGATGAGATGGCTAACCATTTTAAAGGATTGTATTCGTTTTTCCAAAGGATGTCAGCCCTGTCAAGTCCATGGCCCAATCTAGCATGTTCCTGCTGCTGATTACCATGCTGTGGTCAAGCCTTGGCCATTTAGGGGCTGAGCTCTTGACGTAATTGGTAAGATTTATCCTTCTTCTTCTGGAAATCATACTTACATCCTAGTAGCCACGGATTACTTCACTAAATGGGCAGAGGCAGTGCCATTAAAGTCTGTGGATCAATAAGAAGTAATCAAGGTGATCAAGGAAAGAATCATCCACAGGTTTGGATTGCCAGAGCACTTGGTTGCAGATAGGGGTACAATATTCATGGGAGAACAAGTGGTTAATTTTGCTGCATAGCAGAATATCATTATGTCCAACTCTACTCCTTATTATACACAAGGAAATGGCCAGGCTGAGTCCACGAACAGGACTTTGGTCAATATTATTGAGAAGATGGTGGAGGATAATCCAAAGGCTTGGCATGAGTTACTTTCTGAGGCCGGCCTACAGAACATCAACGAAGGAAGTCACCAATAGAACTCCCTATATGTTGGTATATGGACATGACCCAGTCCTACCAATAGAGGTGGTAGTAAAATCAGTAAGGATAACATATCAACATGGCCTCACTCCTGCAAATTATACTCAGGCCATGCTGATAGAGCTTAAGGGGTTAGATGAAGTCAAACTCATAGCCCTTGACCACATGTTGGTTCAGAAGTGAAGGGTTGCTAGGTCTTACGACAAATGTGTAAGGAAAAAGAGCTTTTTTGAAGGTGACTTGGTTTGGAAAGCTGTTTTTCCTCTAGGTGAAAAGAATTCAAGGTATGGCAAGTGGTTTCCAACGTGGGAAAGACCGTACCAGATCTCCAAGGTCCTTAGAGGTAACGTCTATCTTCTTATGGATTTAGATGGTGGTTTACACAAGCATTTAACAAATGAAAAGTACCTAAAGCATCATTATCCTACTATGTGGGAAATGAAGGACTTTGGGGAAAATCAACCAAACAAATCATGAGAAGTATGTCAGCAAGGCCGGAACGAAGGTCAGGGTACCTGTGATTCATAACCATAAAAGGCCTCAAGTTTAGGCCACCAGAAAACACCATCCAATCCAAATCCAACCATTGCCTTTGGCCAATAAGGAAAGTTCCAGGCTAGGCAAAGAAACGAAAAGACCAAAGTTGCTACAGACCAAGGATGAAAAGTTCAGGAATTAGAGTATTGAAGGACATAAACCTACAGAAGGCCTTCAAGACTTGTTTTCAGATTCTCCCATGAGATGCTGAAGCTGGCAAGCTGGGCTTCAAGTGTTTCTCGCTGCCCGCGGAGATTTGGGACTTCTTTGACCAGGAGGTTTAACTTCATCTTTTGACTTTTTGATCCTACCTTCAGCTCATCATGATGTTTGTCAAGGTTTTTGGACTCCTGTCGAAGGTTTTCCAGACGACCTTCAGCCTTTTCCAACTTCTCCTTAAGGTCTTGGATCTCATCGGAAGTTGCAGTGATGTTGGCCTCATTGGTCTTGATGTACTCCTTTAGCTGATTCCATTCTGTGCTGAATCTAGTTAGCTCCATATCAACCACGTCCAGCTCAGCCAGCTTAGCATGTATTTTATTGAGTTCATGGGTAAAGGAGTCATAGGACTTGATCATGGTGGGGAATTCTTTTTGGAAGTATTGAAGGGAGGTCTCCTTTGTTCCCAGGGCCTGTGATTTTACCAGTACATCCATGGCTTTCTTGATGTTTGAGGCTCGGGCGGGATGGATGACAACTTTAAAATTCTGAAGGAGGGCCATTCGAAGGGTTGTTTTAGCCTCTCCAACCTCTTCTGGAGTGAATGCAGATTGAGACGTTGAACCAAGACCACTGCCTGAAGTTCCCAAAGCAGCGTCCTTTAACATCTCATGGACGGACTTGAATAAGGAGTCTAGGTCTTCATCTTCCTCCTATTTTGCAGTGTTAACAAGTTCAAGATTGACCTGAGGGTCAACCGTTGGAATGGATTCAATGACGGGGGACTTGGATTTCTTTGGAGTCCAGGACGACGCTTCATGCTCGGGCTCTTATCTAGACGGGTCCAGCCCTTTGTCTGTTGTTTCTCCTTCCTCTTCTAGGTAATCATTGAGATCCTTAGGAGTAAGAACAAGGGGAATTAGATGATAATAAGGAGCCATAAATGCTGGAAAACCCACGTCACAGTACATCTTTACTATGGGATTGTGCTCGACAGCAAATATGGTATTTTCAGAACCTGTAAGTGCAGGGGTTTTCTTTCTCAGCCTCTTCTTTATGGGGGTAGGGCCAGCCCGCTCTCCCTTGTTCTTAGAGGTGTCCTGCATAGAAAGAAATGTCATTTGTTGCATCTAGATAGGAAAAGTGCAGAACCAAATAGGGTGCAAACCTTTTCGGAAGGGTTTCTGATGAGCTAGTTTTTGCGCCACTTCTTGTTCTGCCAGCCATAGTGGTCTGTGGGGCCTACAACAAAGATTGAGGCATAAGTAACATGTTCAAGGAGTAAAAAAATGCTAAGGGTTATACCTTTGGCGCCTGCCTTCTTGTAAGCGTTTTTGTCCTTTTTGGCCTTTGTGGTGTAGGATCAACAGGGGCATCTTCTGGAACACTCTCTGGCCCTGCAGGTGAAGAAACAATCAGTCCAAGCTTTAAAGAATTTAAGTGATATACAACAGCAAAGGTCTGAGATCTACCTTTTCTTTTAGCAGTCAAAGAGGGGGAAGGACTGATTTGTTGCAGAGGCACAGTAATGCCTGGCTCAAGGACACCAACAGGATGAGGAAGGAGTTTGGTCAAGACCTCCAGGTAGCCTCCCCACCAACTATCAAATTTAGCACCCTTATCTGTACGCTCAACATAAGGGTGAAGGGCGAAATTCTTGCGAAGTTCTGGCAGGACATTCCTTATTCTTTCCAGCTCTCTTGGTTGAATCACCGGTCTATCAATGAAGCCCATATTCAAGATTGGAATGGGGGCAGAGGTGTAAGTTAACAAAGGCCAAACTGTCTAGCGAATTGGGCCGCATTATAATACTCGACTCCACATTTGTAGTTCGTGGGAGTAAAAGCCATTCCACACATAAGATCACGGGAGATCAGGAAGCTGGTCTAGATCTCAAAATGATCATCAAAGTCATCGCCCGGATCTAACGCCCCTCTTTTCAACCACCAAGGCACGGTGTCCCTAATAAACGGCATCCAGTTCTTGCCCATCCTAACAAGTTCGTGATAGAAGAACTTAAAGTAAACCCCAAATGCATACCTCGGGCCATGAGCATATATGTAATGAAGTCCATAACAGGTGTGTTCTGAGTTTTTGTTCATAGGTGGGGCAAACTTTGGGAAATAGGACCACAGCCATAGGGTGATGATCCATAGTGGACCAGGGGCAAAGATGAACTTGTTACTTATTAATTCTTTCATGCCTCGATAAAGGTGGGCCAAGACCAAAGGGCGTAGTGCCAACTTCTGCCGAGAAGCTAGGGCACAGGCCAGGTCAACAAAGTCTTTGGTGACTCTATTCGCAGAAACACAGAAAATGAACTTGTTCAACCAATATAGGAGGAAGGCTACATGTTCATCCTCCTTAACGGGACCTTTCTTAGCGTAGTGGTTTATGAAGGGAGTGAAGGACAGGAGGTCTTTGTACTCGAAGTAGGGGGTTTTTTGTGACAGAAAATAATTGGCCTCTATCCCATGGGGACGGAGGCTTGTTAGAAAAGCAAGATCTTAGAGGGTGGGGCTCATGAGGCCCACCTTCAAATGAAACGAGTTTGTGGTGACTGACCAGAACTGAGAGGCGGCGAGGAAAAGGTGTTTATCCATGTCGATCAAGGATCGACTGAGAAGTATTGCATCCCGAATTTCGATCTGCTTCTATGATTGGCGCGTAAATATTCACATTAGCGCCCCCGAATTAATCTTTGTTAAGTCTCATTTATTTTATTATTCAGAATTTTATGCTTTATTTTTGTGTTGTAGGTATTTGGACAATTCGATACAAAAAGCGCAAAGTCAAAATATTAAATGGTGTTCGAAGGTGCTTCGTTTGGATTCAGTCAAGTAGAATGCCCGATTTGCAATATAGAGTCGAGAGCTCACCACTGAACTTAATTAATCGGCCTATCAACTGGAGTAATTAAATGGCGGGCCCATTGTATGTTATGGGGCCAATATTAAATGCTTGAAGAATTTGATTCTCTTTGATGGTGCACAAGTGCAACGTGTACTGCTGAGTGCGGAAGTAAAAAGAAAATTGGGTCAAACCCCAATTGGGTAGAAATTAGTTGTTGAATGAATGGGCCCACTAATATTTGTTCCGGGAAACAAATTAAAGGCTGCGATTGGGAACCGACTTCGCAGCACTATAAAATTAAAAGAAAGCTGCGCACAAAGGGCATCACTTTTTTTTGCAGCCTTTTGACGAGAGTTCTGGGCGGAGAACTGTTTCCCACGGACGAAACAGAAGAACAACTGGGTTGCTGAGATTTCTTCTTTGACGACACGCATATCGTCAGTAAACATTCCGAGTTTTATTTTACAGCTCTAGATTGATTCCTTCGGAGCTTTGTTTTTCTTCTTTTCAAGTTTTTGAAGTTTTGTTCAGATCTTCACACTCCGGTAATTCGTTTTGATTTCTGTTTTTTTATTAAAATTGTTCGTCGGTATTCAACTTGTTGTTACCTTTTGTTTATTTAGTTCTTTGTTTTATCTCTCGTAAAAAGCATGATTAATTCTAGGGTTTTATTCCTTTTGTTTTTAATAATGAGTGAGTAGTTTCTCTGAGTTTTGGTTGCTGGGTAAAGGCGCGCCGTGAACCAATTAGGATTTGTCTTGCAAATTTTCAGTACATTAATTTTATTAAATAATTTTAGTTGGTGAAAACTACGTCCGTTGGACGAATCCGAGGCATTGCCGGGACTCATGTGAGCGGGAACGGGGGACCAAAACCTGTTCGCCGTTGTGTACGGGACCGGCAACCTTAGGATTCGCATCCTTCGGAGTTTCCAATTCTCCCTAATTTTAACCGTTTTTAGAACTTTGAAAAGTGAGCGAATTCTGATTGGATAGCGAGCGCCGGATTCCCTACGACC
Organism: Rhododendron molle; assembly: GCA_025413875.1. Taxonomy (NCBI): domain Eukaryota; kingdom Viridiplantae; phylum Streptophyta; class Magnoliopsida; order Ericales; family Ericaceae; genus Rhododendron; species Rhododendron molle. The sequence continues at coordinate 37,251,884 of CM046398.1, read as the reverse complement.
ATGCCTCTCTTTTCAATCGTTTGAGCAAGTTATCTGTTAGTTTTAGTTAATTAATCAACCAAAAGGACTGGGGTGGCTACCTAAGAGCTAAGTTTAAGACTACAACCCGAGGTTCCACAGCACACACTTCACCGTCCTTAGTGGATTCGACTCCGGTCTTACCGGGTATTGTGCTACATCGCTGTCAGCCCTACGCTTGGGGCAACCCATTATTTTAGGTTTAGGATTCGGTCAAGCATTTTTGGCGCCGTTGCCGGGGACGGTAACGTGTGTTAAGAATTCGGGTAATAAGAATTCGGGGACGGCAACGGCGCCAAAAATGCTTCGTTCGTCGATATATATAATAAGATCACCCCAAGCGTAGGGTATAAGCGTCCAATTGAAGCATAATAATTCGGAAGACCGGGATCGTACCCAAGGGAATAATTAATATGGCTTTGCTGGATTTGTAGATGCAAGTACTGGTTTCCGGCTTTTAGACAGCCAACTTAGTTTTTCGTTTGCGGTGGAAAGTAAAAAGGCTAAATTAAACGAGAATAAACTAGATTAAAAAGCAGGTTAGGTCTAGGCATCACTAACACCCACGACTCAAGCGAAACTACATTTTTTCACCCAAATACACGGTTTAAGATGCTCAACTAAGGCTCCTAATCCGGAAGATAAGATGGTTCGAAAATCAAGCTAGCTATAGAATTCATTTAGCAAACACCTCGAGCGACAGAGCTCCAAGCATCATGTGTGGTAAGTAGGCGATGCTCGTACCTACACATGATCAAGGAGGTTAACACCTTAGCAATTTGATAAACAAATCCAAGCCCCACATCAATTTTCGAGCCAAAGATTGAAACTTTATTGGTGAAAAATGCAATTTTACTCAAGCCATGAGGTGCTAATCACCCCATGACCCAACCTTGGAAAACTACTCACACATATCTATGGAGATAAGAGCAAGCAAAAATTTACTAAGCATAATTGAAAACATAGCACTAAAAGAAAACTAGCTTAAAAGATAGATCGGGCAACAATAAACAACTTTAATTAAGAGAACAATAGCAAAAACAAATTAAATAAGGCTGGAAATTAAATATTAAGTGCTGGAAATGAAGAACAATGAAGAACAAGCAAAAAGCAATTCAAATCCTATCTAGATCTAGAAAATGGGTACATTTCTGTCCCAATCGTGCAAAGGTGACATAACAGGGTATTTATAGGCCCCAAGCTCCGCGCACGGAATATTCTCATGGATGCTCTGAAGATCTCGTCTTAAGCCCCTCGGCATCGATGCAATGTATTTTCCTCCATCGATGCCGAACCCCTTAGCTGCTTTTCGTGCTAACCTCTTAGGCATCGATGCAATGTTTTCCTTCCCATCGATGCCTAACCCCTTAGCTGCTTTCGTGCTAACCTCTTAGGCATCGATGTAATGATTCATAGTGCATCGATGCCGATGTGGTTATCTCCAAAACTTTGACTTTTGGTCTTTGCCTTGCCCACGCCTTGGCGAGCCGTCAGGTCCTACCTAGGCCATGCCTTGGCCGCTGTTTGGCCGCGTCTTGCTTTGGCGTCGGGTATGCTCTGCTCGCTGCTTGTCTAGGCCGCGCCTTGTATTTTGAGAGCCGTCGGGCTGCGGGGTATACCTTGCCTAGGCGTTGAGCACCGTCGGGCCTTAAAACCCCGTTATTAGGCGATTTCCCTACAAAACAGAACTAGCACACCTTACGAGTAAAAGCAATTAAAAACAACTAGTTAATGATTAAATTGAACTAATCTAGAGACTTAGCGCACCCCATATTGCAATATTGGGTGCTTATCAGGCGCCGTTGTCGGGGACGGTAACGTGTGTTAAGAATTCGGGTAGTTGTTTTTATTTTTGTTTCTTTTTAGTTTTTTTTAGTTGTTTCGAGTCAACATAGGTAGAGGTAAGCAATCCTCCATCGTAGGAAAGCAATCACCTCTGAAACCTAAGTACTATCGAGACAATACCAGGCGTCTCGTAACCATTGAGAGAGAGCCGAGAGTAGTCGTGGAGGAAGAGTCTTTTAGTGGTGAGTCGTTTGATATTGGTGGCCTTTTCGTTGATTTAGTAATCGAGCCACCAATGGCAGAGCCACCAATGTCGATGCGTGCGCACATGCATCCTGAGAGGACCACTCCTCTCGGTCCAATAGTTTTGCCAACCGAGACGGTGGAAGCACGTAATGCTTTCACCATAAAGCCTGGTACGCATAATGCCCTTCCCTTGTTCTATGGGAATGAGAATGAGGATCCGTATGAGCACATCTGTCATTTCGAGGGGCTGGTGCGCACCCTTGCCACCACTCCTCAGTGGGAAAATGCTTGCCTTAAGCTTTTCCCAGCCTCGCTCAGGGACAATGCGGATAAGTGGCTACGGATGCAAAAGCCACAGTCTCTCACGATGTGGGCTGCTGTCCGAGATCTATTTTACTAGAAATATTTCTCGGAGAGTAAATCAAAGTACCTGACTCGCCAAATTCAATCGTATAAGTAGAAAGAGAGCGAGTCATTTTTAAGGTGCTGGGAACGGTTCAAGGACTTACTGTTGTCCTTGCCTCATCACGGGTTCGCAAAACACCAGTTGGTGTCATTTTTGTATTTGGGCTTGAATGTTGCTACGGTCCAACAAATTGAGTACCTCTGTAAGGAGGAGGATTTTTTAGACAAGCTGTCGGACGATGCGTGGGACTTTCTCGATGAGTTGGCTGAGAAATACCGAAGTTGGGAACCTTCCGACCTCGGTGATAGGGCCATGGCTGCACAGGGACCCAGTGGATCTGGCATTTTTCCTTCGAGTGTGCGAGAGCACAATGTCCAGTCTCAGCTGGACAAGATGGCTAAACAATTAGAGGACTTGAAGCTTAAGCAAGTCCATCAGGCTAATGAGGTGAGAGTCGAGGAGGTGTGTGCGTTATGTGAGTGTTCAAGGCATCTTGTCACTGCTTGCCCTGCGTTTCCCATTGTTAAAGATGCATACCATAGTAATCAGGCTGAGGTGAATGCGCTTAACCAGCGTTGGGATCCATATTCGAATACCTACAATCCTGGGTGAGCCCAAAACCCACTTTTGAGTTGGAGGGGGCAAAAAGCCCCAATGCCTACCCAGGCACCACCTCAGCAGTCAGTCCAGCAGTTCCGGCCTCCTCAAGGCCAAATGACCCAGTTTCGTTACCCGCCTCAACAGCAGCAGGGGTTCGGTCCTTCATCTTTTGGACCACCCCCTGGCATTAACCATCCCCCGCGGGATAAGCAGACTGATGAGATGATGAAGGCTCTCATGCAGTCTCAAATTAGTTTTACCGAGCAAACCAAGCAGGCAATTGGTGACATTAGGACCCAATTGACCCAGTTGACGGCGGCAGTTGGACAAGTCCAGCAGGAGAATGGAAGGTTTCCTTCTCAACCTCAAGTCAATGCCGTCGGTACTCATTATGTGGGTGATTCTTCTGGCCCAAGTAATCCGAATCTCAGTCAGTAAGAGGCTAAGGCGATCACCACTCTCAGAAGTGGGAAGGTGATCAACAAGGACTTACCTCCCAAGCAAAAATCGGTGCCACCTCCGGTGCCGATAGCTGCACCAGTAGTCATTCCAGATGTGGGAAGTGCCCCTGAGGAAGAGAAAGAGGTGAAGTCTCCTGAAGTGGTGGTGCCTGCACCTGCAGCCCCCACGACTCCGTTGCCACCCGTTGCTCCATATCCAAATCGCTTGGTGGCAAAGCCTAAGGTCAATGTGAACTTTCAAATGCTTGAGTTATTTAAGAAAGTTCAGTTTCCTATCTCTCTGATGGAAGCCATTGACGCAATTCCTCAATTTACAAAGGTCTTGAAGGATTTATGCACGTCTAAACGGAAAACCAAGAGTCAGGACAAAGTGCTTCTGACGGAGCAAGTGAGCTCCATTCTCCAGGCTGAAATCCCTACCAAGTGTAAGGACCCTAGTTGTCCCACCATCCCTATAGCTATCGCGGGCCAGAAATTTGATAAGGCTTTACTGGATTTGGGAGCGAGTGTCAATTTGCTCCCTTATTCAGTATATTTGAAGCTGGGCTTAGGCGATTTGAAACCCACACCGGTCACGCTACAGTTGGCTGACCGGAGTGTGAGAATTCCGAAGGGGGTGGTGGAAGATGTACTAATTCAAGTGGGCGAGTTTCTTTTTTCAGTCGACTTCATTGTCCTGGATACATGCCCAATACCGGAGGTCTTTGAGAAGACTCCTATCATCCTCAGCCGTCCTTTTCTGGCCACCTCCAGTGCTGTCATAAATTGCAAAACTGGACAAGTCCAACTGTCGTTTGGGGACTTGAAAATGGAGGTGAATGTTTTCAATGTGGATAGTCGGGTCGAGGATGATGAGGAGGTGTATGAGGTGAGTCTGATCGACACGCTAGTGCAAGAGCATGTCAATAGTGTGTTGTACAAGGATCCTCTGGAGATAGCTTTAACCGCGGAAGAGGCGTCATTTTTAAATTCTCCAGAGGTAGGGAGTTTAATGGAGATGCTTGCAGTGGAGGATGTGTGTGGCGTCGCTTGGAACCCAGTTCCTGAGCCGTTGGGCGCCCCACTTTCTAAAGCTCTTCCATCGTCTGTCCAGCCGCCTAAACCAGAGTTAAAGCCTCTGCCGGATATGCTTAAGTATGCCTTCCTTAAAGGCGATGATACTTTTCCAGTTGTGATTTCCTCATCCCTTGAGGTAGATCAAGAGGCTAAATTGCTTGCCTTGCTGAGAGAGCACGTGGGCGCAATAGGCTGGACGATAGCAGATTTACAGGGAATTAGTCCAACGGTGTGTACACACCGCATTTTTCTTAATGAGGACATGAAGCCTTCTAGGCAACCTCAGCGTCATCTGAACCCCAATATGAAGGAGGTGGTTCGGGCTGAGGTGTTGAAGCTCTTAGATGCGGGTATTATTTACCCAATAGCCCATAGTGAGTGGGTAAGCCCAGTGCAGGTAGTGCCTAAGAAGGCTGGAGTGACCGTCGTGAGGAACAGTGAGGGCGAGTTAGTGCCGACCCGTGTTCAAATCGGGTGGCGAGTTTGCATAGATTATCGGAAGCTCAATGCAAGCACCCGGAAAAACCATTTCCCTCTCCCATTCATTGATCAAATTCTGGAGAGGGTGGCTGGCCGGGCTTTCTATTGCTTCCTGGATGGGTACTCTGGCTACAATCAGATTGAGGAAGCCATGGAGGATCAGGAGAAGACCACCTTCACGTGTCCTTACGGCACGTTTGCCTACCGTCGCATGCCTTTTGGTTTATGCAATGCTCCCGGAACCTTCTCAAGGTGCATGATGGGAATATTTAGCGACATGGTAGAGAAGATCGTGGAGGTGTTTATGGATGACTTTTCGGTTTTTGGAGATTCGTTTGACGAATGCCTCGAGAACTTAGGAAAGGTCTTGCAACGGTGTGAGGAGAAGCAGCTTGTGCTTAATTGGGAGAAGTGCCACTTCATGGTGACCCAAGGAATTGTGTTGGGACACATTGTTTCATCCAAAGGTATTGAGGTGGACAAGGCAAAAATTGATTTGATCACAAATCTTCCCACTCCGAAGTCTGTAAAAGACATTCGGTCTTTCCTCGGTCACGCCGGTTTCTATCGGTGTTTCATTAAGGATTTCAGTGCTATCTCCCGGCCGTTGTGTCATTTGTTGTCCAAAGACACGCCCTTCGTGTGGACTGAGGCGTGTGAAGAGGCGTTTAAGACGTTGAAGAGGAGTCTCACTACTCCACCGATCGTGCAGCCTTCGGATTGGAGTTTGCCCTTTGAGTTGATGTGCGACGCTTCCGACTATGCAGTTGGGGCGGTTTTGGGGCAACGGCGAGGGAAAGATCCCTGCGTCGTGTATTATGCGAGTAAGACTTTAAATGAGGCACAAATGAACTACACCACTACCGAGAAGGAATTGCTCGCGGTGGTGTTTGCCTTAGACAAGTTTCGGTCCTACTTGATGGGTTCGCAGATTGTGGTGTATACCGATCATGTGGCCTTGAAATATTTGATAACCAAGCAGGATGCGAAGGCTCGCCTTATCCGGTGGATTCTTTTGCTGCAAGAATTCCACCTCGTGCTTAAGGATAAGAAAGGGGTTAAGAATGTAGTGGCTGACCACCTGTCTCATCTGGAGTTTGAGGACCCCACCTCTCATCTCCCCATTATGGATACTTTCCCTGACGAGCAGTTGTTCGCTGCTAATACATGCCCATGGTTTGCAAATATCGCCAATTATTTGGTGACTGGGCAGATTCCACCCCATTGGTCTACAGCTGAGAAGCAGCGATTTTTGAGGGAGGTCCGGCAATATATTTACGATGATCCATATGTGTTCAAGTATTGCGCGGACTAGATTTTGCGCCGGTGTGTCCCCGAAGCTGATCAACGGGGAATCTTAGAGTTTTGTCATACCGAGGCGTGCGGAGGTCATTTCTCCGCAAAGAAGACCGCCGCCAAGGTCAGTGAGTGTGGTTTCTTCTGGCCGAATCTTTTTAAGGATACGTACGTCTTTTGTAAGTCATGTGACCGGTGCCAGAAATTAGGTAAGATTGGCCCCCGGAATATGATGCCCCGCCAGAACATTTTTGTGATAGAGGTTTTTGATTGTTGGGGTATTGATTTCATGGGCCCATTTCCGGTGTCACACGGGTATGAGTACATTCTCCTGGCGGTGGATTATGTGTCGAAGTGGGTAGAGGCAATCCCCACTAGGACCAGTGATTCTAAGGTCGTGCTTGAGTTTTTAAGGACTAATATTTTGTCGAGGTTTGGCATGCCACGTGCCATTATCTCTGACGAAGGCACGCATTTTTGCAATAGATCCTTTGGGGCGTTAATGAACAAGTATGGCATCTCTCACAATGTGTCTATTGCTTACCACCCTCAAACCAACGGTCAGGCTGAGCTAGCGAATCGTGAGATTAAGGGTATTCTTGAGAAGACCGTGAACCCGAATAGGAAGGATTGGTCACTTCGGTTAACCGATGCCTTGTGGGCCTACCGCACTGCTTACAAGACTGTGTTGGGTGCTTCACCCTACCGACTCGTTTATGGTAAGGCCTGCCACTTGCCCGTTGAGATGGAGCATAAGGCCTATTGGGCCATTAAGACGTTGAACACGCGTTTGCCAGAGGCGGGTGCCCATAGGAAGCTCCAGTTGTGTGAGCTTGAGGAGATTAGGAATGATGCGTATGAGAGTGCGACTATTTATAAGGCTAAAGTTAAGGCGTATCATGATAGGAATATCCAGCGCAAGACCTTTACTGTTGGTCAAAAAGTATTACTGTATAACTCGCGTCTCCAACTGTTTCCTGGGAAGTTGAGGTCTCGTTGGGATGGTCCCTACGTTGTGCATAAAGTGTATCCGAATGGTTCTGTAGATGTTTGTGACCCAAAGAATAATAATATTTCCAAAGTTAATGGACAGCGTCTAAAGCCGTTTTTGGAATATGTGGAAGTAGGTGAACCTGATGAGGTTCTGGTCGATCCTGTTTATTCGAACGACCCAGTTGTGTAGCTGTTGTAGCTACGTTCTGACGGGTAGCTCTTGCGTACCACTCTCTTCATTGCGGAGTGGACCCGGCCCCTAGCAATAGGAGTACCCATCATTGACTTGGGTTTTGGCACAATGTATATATACCTGTTCTTTCTTGTGAAGCAGTAAAATCAAAAAAAAAAAAAGAAGGTAAATTGAAAAAAAAAAGAAGTTAGCATTATGGTCTGGTATAGCCACCTGGTCGAAGCTATGTATGTAGTACTTAGGAGGTTGGGTCTGACGGCAGGCGCGTAGTTAGCATTGAGAATTCTGTCTGAACCATCTGACTTTAATGTCCAAACTCTGTGGAGATTGTTTCACAAACGGAGTGGTGGGTAAGGAATCTGGCAGCCCCAGAGGAAGTAACAGCCTATTAGATGATGGTACCACTTCTCAAGATATCGTTGAATCCTATGCATACTGTCCTTCCAACAAATAGGGAACCACAGTCTTTGGCCAGGGAGAAAAGTAGTACCCGTGTCTTTCGCGTGAAGAAAGTGGATGGTTTTTGTATTTCATTTAATTTCTTGCTTTATGTATTTCTTTTCTTTATTTTTCTTGTTGTCTTGGAGGCTAACATCTTGCAAGTTGTTCGATCTAAGTTGGGGAGTCTACCTCTCTCTATCATTTATTCTGCTTAGCCCCTCCTTTTCGAGGTGATATCTTTCCTCTCTTTTATGTTTCTGTCCTATCTTTATTTTTTTTATGCTTTCAATGCGGACATTGAATAGTTCTAGTTGGGGGGAGGGATCACTTTGTTCTTTTATTTTGTTATAGTGGAATTTTTTTTTTTACATGAGACTTGAAGGCTGTTGAGATTGGCTCGTGATTGATAGAGTTTGAGATGTGATAGTCATTTTTTTTTAAATATTGTGGTGGCATTGTAATTCTTTTTGCTAGCTTGTCGCGAAAAATTTGTCATGGCGTTTATTTTTAGCACATTTGTACTTCACATCTATCTGGGCTTTGGTTGCTAGTGAGTTATGGCTTAAATGTTTTCGTTGCTAGTGAGTTATGGCTTAAATGTTTTCGATGGCTTGTTTAGTGGAGACTTATGCCCATGTGAGTTTAGAGCCTATCTTTTCTTGGAGTGGTGTCAAATAAACTCTTGTTGTCACAAAAGGGCGAATTCGTTGTTGATCTCATTATTTTTGTTGTCAAGTGTTGGGAATGTTTTGAATTTTCTGCTTATCTCTTGGGTGTGGAAAGTTGCATGGTTGTGTTGCTCCTTGGAGAGGATTATAGGCCATCTTTGTTATTTTGAGCCGGTTCATTTTTTTCTGCCATATATTTATCTCTCGTGAGCCCATTTGAGCCTTTCGCATGATACCCTTTTCTTGTTGAGCTCCACCATCTATATTGTGTCTTGAGAAGGCTTAGTAATTAAGTGGAGGTGAATTATTCAGAAGAAAGAGGGGTAAACGTAGTGAAATTTAAGCTTTGATTGCTGGTGATCTTTCCCATTAAAAAAAAGCAAAAAGGGAAGACACCAACTTATTGTGAAAAGGAGAAACACTTGTTCTTAATGTAGGGATTGTGTTAAAAGTAGGAAAGAGAGATGTGGTGGAGTTGAAAAGAAGGAAAAGAGAAGAAAAAGAGGGCACGCATTGTTATATTTGCCCTATGTGAGTTGTGGTTAGCTTATTCTCAGACACTTGAATTTTTACCTAACCTTGAAATACATTCTCTTACTTGATGTTTTCACCGAAATTGAAGTCCTATTTGATCCTGGGGGCAATGGGTTGTGAATTGATGGATAGAGAGAGTTTCCAACACTTGGTATTCCTTTCATGAGATCGTGTGTCCACTCTATAAAGCTTTCTTTTCGTGTCATTATGTGCGGAAGTATTTTGCTTTCATTTACACAACTTCTGCCCGCACATATTGAGAGTAATATGCACTGTGTTTCGAGTGATTTCTTTTGTTGAGTGCATGACATGGTGAGTTTTGAAGTTGAGATTCGGTCCAGAGAGAACTTTTGGTTATTTTTCACTTGTGACCGAAGCCCTTGTTCACACACGCTGAGTATAGTGCCGTGACTCATTTTTATGACTTGATAGTATCTAGAACTGCTTATGTCGTTATCTCTTTGCAATAGCTTCATATTCTTTGCTTGAGATATCATTGAGTTGTCTTACAGGTTTTTGGGTTTCATGTGGAAAGAATTCATTGTGTTTTGTGGGTGATCACTGTTGAAAACCCTCACAAGACTTCACTCATCCTATCGGGGCCGCCTGGGGGTTTAAAAGGACTATCGGTTTTTATTTCTTTTCTTTAATTGCATTTTGTTTTCTTTGCTCGGGACTAGCAAAGTGTAAGTTGGGGGGTGTGATTGGCGCATAAATATTCACATTAGCGCCCCCTAATTAATCTTTGTTAAGTCTCATTTATTTTATTATTCGGAGTTTTATGCTTTATTTTTGTGTTGTAGGTATTTGAACAATTCGATACAAAAAGCGCAAAGTCAAAATATTAAACGGTGTTCGAAGGTGCTTCGTTTGGATTCAGTCAAGTAGAATGCCCGATTTGCAATATAGAGTCGAGAGCTCACCACTGAACGGCCTATCAATTGGAGTAATTAAATGGCGGGCCCATTGTATGTTATGGGGCCAATATTAAATGCTTGAAGAATTTGATTATCTTTGATGGTGCACAAGTGCAACGTATACTGCTGAGTGCGGAAGTAAAAAGAAAATTGGGTCAAACCCCAATTGGGTAGAAATTAGTTGTTGAATGAATGGGCCCACTAATGTTTGTTCCGGAAAACAAATTAAAGGCTGCGATTGGGAACCGACTTCGCAGCACTATAAAATTAAAAGAAAGCTGCGCACAAAGGGCATCACTTTTTTTTGCAGCATTTTGACGAGAGTTTTGGGCGGAGAACTGTTTCCCACGGACGAAACAAAAGAACAACTGGGTTGCTGAGATTTCTTCTTTGACGACACACATATCGTCAGTAAACATTCCGAGTTTTATTTTACAGCTCTAGATTGATTCCTTCGGAGCTTTGTTTTTCTTCTTTTCAAGTTTTTGAAGTTTTGTTCAGATCTTCACACTCCGGTAATTCGTTTTGATTTCTGTTTTTTTATTAAAATTGTTCGTCGGTATTCAACTAGTTGTTATCTTTTGTTTATTTAGTTCTTTGTTTTATCTCTCGTAAAAAGCATGATTAATTCTAGGGTTTTATTCCTTTTGTTTTTAATAATGAGTGAGTAGTTTCTCTGAGATTTGGTCGCTGGGTAAAGGCGCGCCGCGAACCAATTAGGATTTGTCTCGCAAATTTTCAGTACATTAATTTTATTAAATAATTTTAGTTGGTGAAAACTACGTCCGTTGGACGAATCCGAGGCATTGCCGGGACTCATGTGAGCGGGAACGGGGGATCAAAACCTGTTCGCCGTTGTGTACGGGACCGGCAACCTTAGGATTCGCATCCTTTGGAGTTTCCAATTCTCCCTAATTTTAACCGTTTTTAGAACTTTGAAAAGTGAGCGAATTCTGATTGGATAGCGAGCGCCGGATTCCCTACGACCATGCCTATCTTTTTAATCGTTTGAGCAAGTTATCTGTTAGTTTTAGTTAATTAATCAACCAAAATGCAAGGGGTGGCTACCTAAGAGCTAAGTTTAAGACTACAACCCGAGGTTCCACAGCACACACTTCACTGTCCTTAGTGGATTCGACTACGGTCTTACCGGATATTGTGCTACATCGCTCTCAGCCCTACGCTTGGGGCAACCCATTATTTTAGGTCTAAGATTCGGTCAAGCATTTTTTACTACATTTCACCTTTGGCTTCCATCACTTGATCCAGCCATTCTGCGTATTTGGAATCAAGCCTATGCCAAAGCCTGTTGGGTATGTCTGTGGTGAAGTGATTCCAGTCAAGGCTTGGGGATTCAAAGGGGAGGACTTCTTCCGCCAATGGATATATGGGGGCAAGCTGAGATGGGAATCCCAACTGAAATGCAGAGCCCAACCCTACTAGCATTGGCAATCACCAAGACGTCGTTGGTGATCGTGATATGCTCATCGGCCATGATCTTGCGAATCTGTACTGCACGGCTATTAGGGTTTGGAGGAGGAGTGTTGGCTTTGGGGGTGGCCATTTCTGTCACAGTCCAGAGACTCAAACGGAAACAATGGTGAGTTAGGGTTTTTGCTGGGTTTATTTCGTGCAAGAAAGGAAGAAGTAGAGAAGAGGTGGAGAGAGGATGAAAGTTCAAAAATGGGGTTTTTGTAGATGACGGTACAGTTGATGCCGTGATTTCTCTCTCTCTCTCTCTCTCCCTTTTATCGAAACTGAAGGATTAACTCAAGGATTGGACTCTTGATTGACCCAAAGAAACACTGACGGCGGGAAAGGCTGCATGGAAGTCAATGCAGGGCCTGGGGTGTTGACACGTGTACCCTAGGCCTAAGAAAGTGATAATTATTGCTGCTGATAGGACTCTTCGGTGGGGCTTTTTCTTGGAAAGTGTTGAGATTTGGTTCAATTCAAAACGGAGGAGGTCAAACCCAATTAAGAGACACGTTGGGAATTTAAAAAGCTATAAGGCTTAATCACAGCCTGATCAACTTTTTGAAATTTTGAAATTTGAAGACGTAAAAGGGTTTTAGGCTAACTTGAGCCTAATTACTTTTTACCCCGGTGATAAGGACTCGTTTGGCTCGCTAAAAACAATACTCCGTCCTAACTTACAAGCGTAGATCTTGAACAAGATCGAGACATGGGGGGCATTGTTTATATCCATTTTGGCACTCAGTCCTAGACTAACATTTGGCGGCCATTTAATTAAAATTCAATTAAATTGGGCAATGGAATAAGGGTACATTGGGTTAAGTTTATTGGGCTAAAACAATATTAGCTGGGCCCAAGTATTTTTTAGCCCAAACCAAATACGAATTTGAAAAATTATGGGCCACAGCTCACGTCATTCAAGGATGAGGCCCGTTTAGTTATTGCAAAGGCCTTTTTACACAAGAAGCTCATGGTTAAAATATTCTGGAGGAACCTCACGAAGGAAAAAAAAAAAGCAAGTTGGTGAGATTGTTTTGCCACATGGCCATTTGACAAAGTCAAATGGCACGTGATCTACCAAGTGCCACGGAAATAGGAAGTGGAAAGAAGGCCCACTATTTGCTGTTAACCGCCCATGATCAGGACTTTACCTTTGGGTAATTATTATTCACTTCAGTAACTTCCCATGATGGGAGAAAATACATGGGTAATATGCTGATAACTTCCCTAAACCTCCCATGACCCCATGAAAGGGGAAGTTACATGGACACGTGTCATCATAGGAATCAAAGCGGGAATCCTCTTGCATGCAAAACCATGGAGTTGCTTGGCCTATGAATATTAGAAGTCAAGAAGAAAAAGGATTCCCACACCAATCAAGCTCAACGCTTAAAACCAAAGTCTTTCCAGCAAAACAACTATCTCACTTTTCTCACCTTCACTCAATTACTTCATCAAGTAATTCGAGTTTCTATCTCTCTTGTAACCCTAACTTTATTATTATGACATAATAGAGTTATTCCTATCTCTATTGTATCCCCAACTTTATTATTACGACATAATAAAGTTATTCTGCATTGTCACTTCTTTTCTTACATGGTTAGGAAATTATTAAGTCTTCACTCGTAGAGGCAAAACCACGAACTTACACTGCAATCCAGCCTTTAGGTTTGCAGCACGATCGCTCTCACAGATTCGAAGTCAAAAAAAGGACGCTCAGTCCTTTACGTTGGACGCGACAAGTCCTGACATGTCTGCTCAGTCCTTTGAGCCATTTCGGAGCCCAACACTAGCTTAAGAAGCACTAGTGTCTGATGCAAAGACTTGACTTGGGAGTGTGGGCATATTCAATGTCAAAGTAACGTACGGTTGCTTTTAGGGTGTTTGGAGTGGAAATTTGTTCAGGAATTTGTTGAGGCCCTTGAGGGACATGAAAAGGTGAGTGAAAACACCTCGAATTTGCGAAGGCAAATCCCTAGCTTTGTTTTCTAATTATTTTCCTTCCACAAATCTCTCCACATTCTTTAATCCAGTCACAACCTTTATTGTGCTTATAGGTTTCCTCCCTCGTACCTCCATATTGCATGAATTCTTCATTGCTCGATTGCCTCGTTTTCTAAGTTACTCTTGAGAGGGGAACTACATTAATCCCATAACTGCAATGAAGGAAAAAGGAATATCCGAAAGGTCAAATATATTCTATTCGAGAATGCTATGGTCAAAAGAGTACCATAATGGATTTTTTGCGCTTTTCTTTAGTGTAACTACGAATGAGCACATGACGCAAATAATTGACGTATGCGTACAAGAGTAAGAAGTAGGAGTAGGTAGTTGGTGGACGATCTAGTACTGAAGCAAAGTATAGAATCATGACGTTTGCGATTTGACGGGTCCGCTCCTTCTTGGAGGAGATAGGCTTCGGTGTATATATGCCGTTGTCCATGAACTAAAATTTTGACAACCAAAAGGCAATCCGCATTGCATCTAATCTAATTTCTCATTAGAGAGCTTAGCACATAGAGATTGACCGTCTTATAGTTAGACAAAAGGTTGATGGTGGTGTGCGTATATAGCTACCCCTTTTGTGCATGCCCATGCTAAGTCGTGAGTCATGCACAGGAAGAAAGGGACAATAGCAAATCATGTCACAGAAATCGGTATCAGACAGTCATTTCAAATAGTGGCTTTTTCCTTTCCAATATGAATACTTTACTTTTCGTATGCGCGCCTTTAATTTATTCCAATACTTTACCTTTGGTATGCCTTTAATTTATTTCTTTTTTCAGATAAGAAATAGGGGACCCTTAAATGCACAAAAAGTGTCTCCCACTAACAAGGTGATTTGTTATCATTGCAAAGGTAGTACGTGTTGCCATGCATGCATCCGCTTATGAAAGCTTGTGTTCCATGGGGGGAAACTGATATTAGTTGTAGACTTGTAGTGCAGTGAAAAGGCATAGGAATCTTACAGCAACGCTTCAGTTCCTAAGCAACACTTGAAATATTAAACCTATTGGCAGAATAAGAAATTTCTAATCTTCTATTAATTAAACCCTGCTATCGTATGTGATTTTCTAAAAAAAAGAATACGATATGTTGGGGATATGTTGAATATAAAAGTAAATAAAAAATAATATATAATTTTTAATTCCTAAAATTCCATTAATGATTAAAATTTTCCATTACACAAGTTCACCGTTTCACATGCCATGAAGAGAGATATATTTACATCTAGTTATATATATAACTGTACCAAAATGTATCCGAGCGTATCCAACACGTATCCGCGCGTATTCAAAATGTATCGGGATACCAAAAAATAATTCTAAAAGCAGAATACTTTAAAAAATGAATCGAATACATACCCTGAGAGTATCTGAGACTACCGGTATCCGATACAGATACGATACCTGATACGGAGGCCAAAATATATAGAATATCCGTGCTTCATAGCCTCCCGACTCTAAAATACAAGAAGAACTCCGCTTCGTAATGCTGGACAATGCTAGCATTGTGCCCGTTCGATGCACGGGTCAAAAAATTCACACTGAAGTTGTTTTGGTTACGTGCATCGAATTGGCACAACACTGTACGTTTGATAAAAAAGATAGTTTAATTTTTTTCACCAGTCCCGAGTTTGATGCATGCTGCCATTGTTCCCTAGAAAAGGAAAAAATGTGTGGTGGAGAATGTGTTTAGGACACCACGTGGTAGTGCCCCATGGGTATAGAATAATTTTCCCTCCATATTCGCCCCTTCCCCACGTCTCTCTCTTTCCCTCTCTCTTTATTTATAATAATAACTAGTACTTACTTGTACCTACGACACTACGACGGCACTACGCACCCCGGTAGTACCGTAGGCACGATCATTTTTATGATATATTTTTATTTTTTTATGCCAATGCCAGAAGTCGAGCAGTGGATAAAAAGAATCGATGACATTTTTGTAATATATTTGTAAGAGTGTGGATATTTTCTTAAGAGAGTTGAAGAGCACACATCAGTCCTTGGATCAAATAAATCTCTGCCCTTTTTTTAACTTGTATTTGTGTGATCCCCACAACCTTGTGTTTTGTTAGGTAGATAGTCTAGAAAATTAGGATTAGGGTTTGGAGGCGCAAACACAATTGCTTATAGTATAGTCACTATAAGAAAATATGGTTTTCCCGACACTAGAATTGCTGGAATTTTCCAAAAGAGTCGTCTAACATACGATCGAGACTGCTAAAATAATGCTGAAACTTTTATCGGCGTTTTATGGAAAACGCCACTTTAACTTTTACCGGTGCTCTTTAAATGCCACAATTATACGACGACTCTTGCATCTACGACATTTTGAAGAAATGCAGCAAAAACTTTTTACAGGGGTTTGTTGGGTCTTTTGCAATGTTCTATGAATCGCTAGGCACTAATCGGGGACGTGGCGCTAACTAGTTGGCTGCTTAATCTAGGCGGGGACTAGTTGGCCTAGCCAGCCGACTTTTAGAACACTGGTCTTTTGTGGCGTTTTACAAACACCGGGAAAAACTAATTAGTTTTGTAGTGAGTATAGATTGTATTGTTTAATAAGGAGAACATTCAGCGGGAAAAAAACACTATATACCCCCTAGAATAAAAAATCAACCAGTTAGGAACTCCAGCCGTTCGTAAGGAGTTGTCCAGATGTAATCATGTGAAACTGATTTTGCACATATGGCATTGGATTTAATAGCTTCATGGCCTTATATATATGTTCCTCATTTGTCTCTTTCATTTTGGTTTGTTAGGGTTTCAATTACCCTAATCAGTTGTCTCTAATAGCATAACACATACAATCCTGCTCACCCGTGAGCCATGTATAGGAAGGAGTGATGTGTTGTGGATAAGAATGTTTGGGTACCACGTGACGGTGCCTCAAGACCACCAAATAATTTTTCAGGAAGAAGGGAGAATTGTTAGTCTTGTCATGCATAAAAGGGAAAGAAATTAGTGACAATCATTTTCCATTGCAGTTTTCAATCCATTCAAATATGAACACTTTACTTTTGGTGTGTCGTCATTCCTCAAACGTACAAAGCAGTGCCTTCCACTAACAAGGTGATTATTATTGGAAAAGGATATATTAGTGCATGTGGCCATCAGCTGGCATGGAAGGAATTTCAAACTCCAACAACTTATGCAACATTTCCAACTTGATTATAGGCTTGTGTTCCGATGGAACAACCATGATGCAGAATTGTTTACATTAGTACTATGGCCAGTGTAGAAAAATACATAGGAATCTTACTGCAATTCTCCAGTTCAATGTATAGCAGCAACACTTGAAATCTTAAACCTAGCGAATTGTAGATTAGGAAACTACTGTTGCTACTTTTCTTCAATTCATCTTAGTTTTCTAAACTTAGTATTGTCGGTATGCTATATTTGAAGTATTTGTTCAAATCAATCCCCTGTCTAAAGTATGAAGGCCATCACTATTTTTTGGCTCAGCACAAAGGAACCAATTTATTGAGAACTCGATAGGGGGACATTGAGGAAGGGAAGGCAAGCAACACAACTATGGGGGAAACTAACCCAACAAAAAAGCAAAAAACATGAATCCAATAAAGAATTGGATGAGAAGATAAGGAAACAACAAAAAAACAAAACCAATCATATTCTGATACTTCAGATGCCATCCAAACAGACTTTGAAATCATCCACTTGGTACAGCTTGATCTCAAATTTGGCTTTAGTCCAAAGAGCAATCCTTGTCTTTACCAAGTCACAAACCTCCATCACCTAAGGTTCTATGAAGACATGCAAGCTTAAGGGGGGATTTTGAAGTTAAGCCCGTATATAAGGTGTTATAGCAACGTAGATGGAGCCCAATGCTTATTGGTTTACACCATCGACATACCGTTCTATAAGGTCTGTGGAAACTGTATGCATAACAGCCCGATGCGAGAAATTAAACTTCAGGATTTTGGTTTCCGAGGTCTTGATTACTCCTTATAAAAGGAAACTTGATAGCATATCCATTTGATTCTTTAACCTGGTTTTTAGTGTCAGGCTTCATGTAGTTAAAAAGAACTTCTAAGTTTCTTTCTCCATTTGAACTTTTAATGACATTTGTAATTTACTCGAAATTTGGATAAGGTCTTTACCTAATGCTTTGGGCCCCATGCTGTTTACCGTTGAAAGAAAAAGAGCATTTTTGAGAAATTCTAAGAGAACTTCAACAAAGTTTTTCAAAAAAATTTCCACATCAGAACTAGAAAACACCCTATAAACCACAATTTTTCTAGTCAAGTTTTTACCATCCGCTAATTACGAATTTTGTTTCTGCCCCAAAAATGTATACAAATTTCTGTTTGTGCATGCTTTTAGTTGCAATCCAACCCACAAACTTCCAACACAGTGCCACGTTTGGGTAAAAATGGGTCGATCCGGATCCATAAAAAGGATAAAATCGAAGCCAACAGATTCATCCATACCACGAGTGGATAAGAGTGCTTGGACACCGCTTAGCGGTACCTCAAGACCACCAAATAATTTTTCAGTGTTAGAATATCGTGATAATATCGTAATCAAACCATGATTTGATTACGATATGATCATGATTTTCGTGATTCGATTTGATTGTAATTTGTTAATTAGGATTATTTTGTTTCCATAATTAGGCCCCTTCTCTTTGTATAAATAGATGACCCATTGTATAGTTTATTCAATCAATTCAATACACATTTTCCCATCTTCGTTTTATTCTTCCCATCTTCGTTTTATTCTAACATGGTATCAGAGCTGAGGTTTTTCTAACCTAACTTTCTCACCGCCTCTTCGCTTCTGCACTATCATCATCAACCACCATCATCATCCCTGTCATCAAATCCATCATTACTAAAACTCTCAAAGCACTTGAGATCAATCTGCCACACCTCCAAATATTCATTGCACCCAATTCCTAATTTTTTAATTCCTAATCACCAATTGCTACGTACAGCCAAGCCTCAATCCCATTCCAATTGGCACCGCCACCTCCCAGAAGTTGGTCCAAATTATTGTGCACTACTGGCCTTCCTAATAACCACTAACTAGCAAATCGATACTTTCCATTACAATCCCAGAAGTTCAAAACTCCCAACACGTCATCCAGATCCTACGCGCTTGTGTTGCGTCGTCCTGTTCATTGCAGTCCAGCCTGTTTTCCGCGTGCTCTGCACGCCGCCCCATACTTCCGCCACCGGTTCACGCCTCAACCAATTCCGCAAATTATTTTCTGACCGGCTCACGGTCCAACCATTGCCATTTTTGGCTTTTACCGGTCTCCTACCAATTTCACTGCTACTCCGCTGCTCACCACTGCTCCGGTCCCTCCTCCATTATTATGGAGCAATCTGTCATAACACCATATGTCAGTGTTATCTTGGAAGGTCTCAAACAGTATCCTCCTTCAACTCGGTTTACCAAAAGTGATCTGTCATCTGTATTTGCGGACATTCTCTCCAAATCTGGTATTTTATCCAAGTCTGGTAAGCATTCTACTGCCTTGTCTGCTGCCACAGGTACATCTTCATGGTTCTTTGATTCAGCATGTTGTAATCATATGACATCTGATTCTGCTATTTTCTCCTCAAAATCGCATGCCTCTCACACTCCAGCCATCCAAACAGCTGATGGTTCTCACATACATGTCAGTCATGTCGGTCATATCTCTACGCCCACCATATCCCTATCTGATACATATTTGATCCCTAAACTTACACTGAATTTAATATCTGTTGGTCAATTATGTGAACTTGGGCTTAATGTTATTTTTTCTGCAACTGGCTATCATGTGCAGGATCCTCGGACTGGAAAAACTCTTGGGATAGGCCGTAAAGTTGGACGCCTGTATGAGCTCATCAATCTTCATATTCCATCTCAGTCATCATCTTCCAAATGTGTACCTCCTGCTCTTTCAGTGAGTCCTCCCCAATGTTCGGTTATGTCCAACTCCTCTAATTCTCTTAGTATTTGGCATTCTCGTTTAGGTCATGCATCTTTTGGTCGAATACGTACCCTACTTTCAGGTGGACACCTAGGATCTGTTAAAGATGAACATGTGGATTGTCTTTCTTGTCAACTTGCTAAACAATCAGCACTGCAATTTCCTCATAGTGATTCTTTTTCCTCTGCTCCTTTTGATTTAGTTCACTCTGATATTTGGGGACCTTCCCCAAACACCACCATGGGCAGATCCAAATATTTTGTTATTTTCGTGGATGACTATTCTCGTTTTACATGGTTACATCTCATGAAAAATAGATCTGAATTACAACAGATTTATTATGATTTTTCGAAAATGGTTCAAACTTTCACGACCAATTAAAGTTTTTCGTACTGATAATGCCATGGAATATAAAGAAACAAGGTTTTTGAACTTTCTTCATCAAAATGGCACTTTAACTCATAGGTCCTGTCCTGTCACATCTCAACAAAATGGTCGTGCTGAGCGTAAACATAGACACATCCTTGATACTATTCGTGCTCTTCTTATAGATGCTTCATGCCCTGAGCGACTTTGGGGGGAAGCCGCTCTCACAGCTGTTTATACCATTAATCGTGTTCCCTCTCCTACCATTGAGAATCAGTCACCCTATGAACGATTATATGGTGTATTGCCTGCTTATAGTCTCCTCAAGGTTTTTGGATGTGCTTGTTTCGTTCTATTACAACCCCATGAGCGTACAAA
This sequence comes from Rhododendron molle, assembly GCA_025413875.1. Classification (NCBI taxonomy): domain Eukaryota; kingdom Viridiplantae; phylum Streptophyta; class Magnoliopsida; order Ericales; family Ericaceae; genus Rhododendron; species Rhododendron molle. The sequence goes on along the minus strand of CM046398.1, from coordinate 37,231,620 downwards.
GCTGGAACCACGATCTCGTCTTTGTTGTTTCTTAGGATATTCGATTGAGCACAAAGGCTATAAATGTTGGGATCCCTCTTCCCAACGTCTTCGTATTTCTCGGCATGTCATATTTTGGGAACACAAAATGTTCTCTTCCATGTCTAAGTTTCACCTACCAGTTGTGTCTACTTCATCTTTCTTCACTGACCCTTCTGTAGATATATTTCTTGATGATGTTGATACAGGTTCTTCTGAGCTCCCTTCTACGGTCTATCCCGAGGCGCCGATTCTGTCTGATGATCCTGCTCCTACACCTCCTAGCCCTTCTCAAAGTGAGCCTCCTTCACCCCCTGACTCATCTCTTCCAGCATCCCTCCCATCTACCTCCATATTCACCCACGATGATCACGATACTGTCCCTCTTCGTCATTCTGATCGGGTAAGACAAACTCTTGCTTACCTTCGTGATTTTGTTTGCTCTTCTACTGTCCTTTCGCGTCATGAACCTCGCTCTTATCGTGAGACCAGTACTAATCCTGTTTGGCAGCAAGCAATGGCAACAGAATTGCAAGCTTTGACTAACACTCATACCTGGGATTTGGTTGATCTTCCGCATGGAAAGACAGCTATTGGTTCTAAGTGGGTCTACAAAATTAAGACCCGCTCCGATGGTTCTATTGAGCGCTATAAAGCCCGTCTGGTTGCTAAGGGCTTTACACAGGAATATGGCATTGACTATGAAGAGACATTTGCTCCTGTTGCTCGTCTTACCTCTGTTCGGAGTTTACTTTTGCTGCTGTTCGCAAATGGGGGTTATATCAGATGGATGTCAAAAATGCTTTCCTCAAAGGTGATCTTATTGAGGAAGTTTATATGCAACCTCCCCAAGGGTACGATCATCCTCCACACAAGGTTTGTAGACTTCGACGTGCTCTCTATGGTCTCAAACAAGCACCTCGCGCTTGGTTTGCCAAATTCAGTTCTACCATTCAAGCATACGGATTTTCCTCTAGTCCTTATGATTCAGCGCTCTTTATACGTCATTCTTCCCAAGGTATCACTTTGCTTCTTCTCTATGTGGATGATATGATTATTACTGGTGATGATATGGCTGGTATTTCTGATCTTAAACTTTTTCTCAGCAAAAGTTTTGAGATGAAAGATTTGGGTTCTCTTAGTTACTTCTTGGGACTTGAGATCTCTTCTGATTCTAGCGGACATTATCTCTCTCAGGCCAAGTATGCATCTGATCTTCTAGCACGTGCTGGTCTAACTGATAGCAAGACAGCGTCAACTCCACTTGAGCCCAATGCTCGTTTGACTCCCTTGGATGGTACATTACTTTCTGATTCCACACTTTATCGCCAGCTAGTTGGCAGTCTTGTCTATCTCATTGTTACTCGACCGGATATAGCGTATGCTGTTCATCTCGTCAGTCAGTTTTTATCGGCCCCTCGATCCACTCATTATGCTGTTGTACTACGGATTCTGCGTTATATCAAGGGCACCATGTTTCATGGACTTCATTACTCTTTCAACTCTTCTCTTGAGTTGCATGCTTATTCGGATGCTGATTGGGCTGGTGATCCTACTGATCGTCGTTCCACTACAGGTTTCTGTTTCTTTCTGGGTGATTCTCTTATCTCTTGGCGTAGCAAAAAGCAAACGGTTACAACTCGTTCTAGCACTGAGGCTGAATATCGCGCTCTCGTTGACACTACGCAAGAGCTTCTTTGGCTCCGTTGGTTGCTTACTGATATAGGTGTCACTCATTCGTCGGCCACAGTCCTACGTTGTGATAATCGTAGTGCTATTCAGATTGCTCATAATGATGTCTTCCATGATCGCACTAAACACATTGAGATTGATTGTCACTTCGTGCGTCAGCATGTTGTCAGTGGTACAGTTCGCCTACTCTCTGTATCCTCCACCGATCAAGCCGCTGACATTTTCACCAAAGCACATCCTCCTGGATGTTTTCGTGACTTAGTTTCCAAACTCAAGTTGGTCTCTGCTCTACCTCCTTGAGTTTGAGGGGGGCTGTTAGAATATCGTGATAATATCGTAATCAAACCATGATTTGATTACGATATGATCATGATTTTCGTGATTCGATTTGATTGTAATTTGTTAATTAGGATTATTTTGTTTCCATAATTAGGCCCCTTCTCCTTGTATAAATAGATGACCCATTGTATAGTTTATTCAATCAATTCAATACACATTTTCCCATCTTCGTTTTATTCTTCCCATCTTCGTTTTATTCTAACATTCAGGAAGAAGGGAGAATTATTAGTCTTTTCATGCATAAAAGGGGAAAGAAATTAGCTACTGACAATCATTTTCAATAGCAGTTTTCCTTTTGAAATGGGCAATCCTTTCAAGTATGAATACTTTTCTTTTGGTGTGACCTCATTCCTTTTGTTTTGTCAGATAAGGAATTAGGGACCCTCAAATGTACAAGGTGTCTTCCACTAACAAGGTGATTATTATAGTAAAAGAAGTAATGTGGCCATCAGCTGGCAAGCCTGGCATGGGAGGAACTGCAAACTCCAAAAGTTTATGCAACATTCCCAAGAAGTAATGTGGCCATCAATTGGCAAGCCTGCCCATCAGGAGTTTGGTTGCCAAGGTCTTGATAACTCCTATAAAAAGGAAACTTCATAGCATCTCCATTTGATTCTTTAACTTGTTTTTTTTAGTGTCAGACTTTATGTAGTTCAGAAGAACTTCTGAGTTTCTTAATTTCTCCATTTGCACTTTCAAGGACATTTGTAATTTGTAATTTACTCAAAATTTGGATCAGGTCTTTACCTACTGCTTGGACCCCATGCTATTTACCGTTGAAAGAAAAAGAGCATTTGAGAGAAATTCTTAGAGAACTTCAACTCAGGTTTTCAAAAGTTCTCCACATCAGAACTTGAAAACACCCCGTGTAAACCTCAACTTTCCTAGTCAAATGGAGCTCTGTTTGCGTTAGGTAACCAACTAAACAAAGTAAAGTGAGCCCCGTATAGTACTTTGTGTCATATATCGCACAAGTTAACCTACCCGATATACATCCCTTCTATTGTAGTTTTGAAAGATGTTGTCGCAGACACGGGGTGTATGGCTGTGTTCTATCCTCTGCACAACGCTGAATACTCCTACTATTTGTATTAATTTTCAGGTTAGTTTTGGAAAAGTTACATGGGGTTAGCCCCTGAAATTCCCTTTGGTGCACAAAAAAAAATTAATCAGGCAATCTCGCTCTCTCCTTGAATCAGCAAGAGTTACAGTAGGCTTTTAGAATTTGTACTTTGCTATCTTTTGATACATATGCAGGTCTTAATGCATAAGGTCTAAAATAGCATTATCAACATGGGAATACTTGTGTTTCTACCCTCCGCTAATTATAAAATTTGTTTCCCCCCAGAAATGTATACAAGTTTCTGTTTATGCATCCTTTTAGTTGGAATCCAACCCATAAACTTCCAACACAATGCTACCTTTGGGTAAAAACGGGTGGATCCGGACCCACAAAAGGGATAAAATCGAAGCCAAGAGAATCGTCCATACCACAACAAACGTAGGAACTCCAGCCTGTTCCCCAATAAGACCTTTGAAGAAAGGATAGAGATGTAAAATCACCTAGAGAGCAAAGAAAACCTTTGCAAACAGCAGTCCCCATGTATCATAACCGTTGTTGACGGCATCAGCAACAACGACTATAACCCCAATAACATTGATGATCAAAAGAGTGATCAGAGGGATCAACAAGGACGTCCACTTGAAGAGGTGGAGCTCCAAAGACTCGACGTTGCCTCCGTCTTTTGAGGCGACAGTGATGTTTGCATCGACACCGGCCTGTCAAGGCCTTAAGAAGGCCTTGGAAGAGGGCAAAGAAATGGGAGGAGACTCCGCTGATCAACCAGAACTGCTCGTTCCTCCACCAATCGTCTAGGGTCACCCATTCCCATTGCATCTCTAGGATACTTGATGCGGCGATTGATATGAAGAGGGTCATGAACACAATGCTTGCATAGTGCTGATCCGCATATATATAAATGCCAAGAAAGGGTATTGTTAGCTGCTTTCTAGAGCCGATTAACAAACCAAATTCAACATGCTAGGACTATTGTTGGTTTGAGCCAACTACTATGGTAAGGTACACTAGGGTTACCTCAGGGACGATGAACTTCCCAGTGAAGAGACAGCGACCGGTAAGGTACAATAAGTGATCAAGGGAATGGACGTAAATGGATTCACAACTGAGCTGATATACGCAAATCGCTCCTGTGGTTTTAAACCACACTGGTAACCATACCAAATTGGACAGTGTTTGCTCAGGAAAATCTCAATGGATACCGAGGTCTGCTGAAAGGTAAATATGGGTTGATCCCTTAAATCCAGACCTTCTGGGATTGAAGTGCACGGACTGTCAGCCGTGGCAATGCATCTTGAATCCGGTTAAAATAACCGATCCATAAATCCACCCAACCTGGTTAGTCGTAGTAAGTAGAAATTAGGAAATGAAACTCATTAAATCCCACTGTCCAAAAAATAAAAAATGTCATTAATCCCTCTTGAAAGAAAGGTGCAGGCCCTAAGTTGGTGGTTGTTTCAAAAATATACAGGCTCTTTTTTATTTTTGTATAGTATGCGCTCTTTAAAACACATTAAATCATGTTATGTACGATAAAAAATACTAATATATAACGTTAATCTTGGATTCATTATTTTCTTCCAAACAATTATAACATCTGCACATAAACTCGTGAGATTTTGTCCTAATTTTTGAAATATTATGAACTTCTAAGCAAATGTTACGAACTTTCATGCAAAATCTTATGAGTCCAAGGCGATTCAAGGTGTGCATAATGTAAAAAGTCAAATAGGGCTGTGTAACTAGCACATCTAGAAAGTGATTTTGGGAACATGAATAATAATTTTTTTTTCTAATACTACTTATTTCTGAGCATAAACGATTTTTGAGAATTTGCTGAATAATTTCTTCAAAATTTTTGTAGTCGTTGTTGCATACCTCTTTTCCCCACTTTGTTTTATCCTCGTAACCACAGCTAATAACATGAAGTGTTTCTTTCAAGGCCGACGCAGATATTGGTCTAGGTGGAACTCCACCTTCCTCTTGCAGCGTTGAAGCAACCAAAACCAGTGATTGTCCAAACTTTTTCTCAAAATTTATTTCTTGGATCAGGTACGATTTTTCATTTTCTATTCCTGCAATTTCAAGAACTAGTTAGCAGCTGTATAAGGTCATAGGTTTCTATAGGCATTTATAGAAGCAAGAATGACAAACAAATGCAACATTCATGATACAAAGTGAAAACCAATACTATAAAACTGTTAGGGGAAATCACATTGACACTCTTTATATTTAAGCAATTTTTAAAGATATTCTCTCACCATTGCATTGGAAGGAGCCAAATTCAAGTACAGTTTCCTGTCCTGTATCTAATATAGCCGAGTGCACAAGCGGGAAAGTAATCTTTTTGAAGTTAAGTAAAGAGCCATTAAAAGCCTGGCCTTTTCTTGCATCTCTGCATCCTAATTTTCATCCTAATCCTTTCGAGCCTGATAAAGATCTACGGTCTATTTCTGTGTTTAAAGTTTCTGCTATAAGGTCTCGAGCCCCTAAAGTGCATTGGCATCACCTAATCTGGTTTCCCATGTTCATTCTCGGACATTGCTTCATCTTCTGGATGTCTCATTGATTATGTTTGCCAAAGAAAGAAATTGTAGACTTTATCAAGGAATCTAGATATCCCCTGCCTGTATTCTTTTAGAAAATCCAGTTTGCTGTTAGAACTAAAGGTTTTCGAATTCCTAAATGTCAAACACTCCTCCCCTCATACTTCTGCTTTACTTTATTCTTGGCAAATTAGTCTTAGTCTCGTTTCCGCTGCTTCTAACCAAATGTAGCTCCTAGTTCTCTTGTAAACAAAGATGGAATTTTTTCTGTTGTCTGTTTCCTTGTAAATTTGGAAGGAGTGCCTTCCGAAGTTTTGTATCATGTTTGTTCTTTCAATAAATTTGGGATTGCCAAAAAAAAGCTATCAAATCGTCATGGAGAATTTCTTGAGACAAATCAAATCTGCTTTTGGGTAGTGGTTTTTTTTTTTTTTTTTTGTGATTGATTTATGGAGGAAAAAGACTAGATAAGAGAAAATTAATTGGCAAAAGCTCCATCCACTATTCCATTATCTAAACAGAGCCTAAGGAATATCCCATGTCACTACTTGGGAGTAGGGGGGAACCGTACAACAAAATTGAAAACGAATTCAGTTTCTATTCAATCTAAGTCAGAATTCAAGGAAGCAGTCGTATCTCGATTGGCTATCTCGTAATTAATGATTCAGATTTGTTAAAGAGTCTGACTCATAAAAATATGTCTGGATGAATGAAATTACACAAAGTGCTCTTGGCAGTCCAACCGCAAACTGCATAGAAGTTAAATCCCTTCAAACCAGATCATTTACCTTCAATTCGTTCCTCAATATTTTCAAGAGCATGTATTTCTGTCAAAGCCTCCCTGCTCTTCTTGATCTTCTTGTTCTCCTTTGACTGCCCTTTCTTACTTGTCTTTCTGGAATAACCACAACAGCAGCAACACAATTTAGGCAAACAATTGCATGCCTTCCCCGTGGCTTTCTTCTTGGCTGGAACATCATAGCCATAGAGCGCTCGTCTCCTAAACACACATCCAGTTCCAACGTAAATGGGTCCTTGGATCCCGTCCAAGCCTTTCATATTGATCTGTTTAAAAGATAAAGAAAATTTAAATTGGCCGAACACCAGTATCTACTTGAACGAACCATATTGATAAATCTTACTCAACCAAGTCTTTATGATTGGCCAATCAAGCTCATTTCTTGGATAGGCGATTTACACATGAGGATCTATAAAAAGAGCAGCCTAAGTAGTCCAATGTGACCGGAACTTCTCTTACTTTGTATTACATGAAAGATCGTCGCATCAAACAATATTTACTCACCTCTATGGGAATTGTTATATTGATTACCATCCGATGCGCCATACTTTTCTATTGCGTCATCAATATTATTTGAGGAAGATGATTTTGGCACCCTACATTTTGATAATCACATTAAAAGTTGTAGTTTAGCTTGTTTAGAAAATTGTGCGATGTTTATTTCTAACACTAAAAACATGCATTAGAATGTGGTCCTAAAAATATGGAGTGCCAAAATCATATTCCATATTCAAAGGTTGCAGACAGATGAAAAGTATTATTTATAAAAACAACTTGTGAAGTAGCGTCGCATTTTGCTTACTCGTATGGATAACCAAATGTAAGTGCAATCTCACATATGTACGTAAAATTACGAAGAGAGTGTTTTGCAAATGTGGCAGGTCAGCACCAAGTTTCACTTCGATTATCGGAAAGAATTGTTCTCTTTTTAAGACAATTCGATAAAAAATAAAATAAAATTCAGCTCAATCTCGGCAATCTCAGCAGCATTTGATGAAAAAACACTGTTTTAGAATTTTAATTGAGAATCTAAGACAAATAATTAAATGCATAGATCAATGACTTATAAATTAGATGATCGAGTTGACTTTTTGCACAATTTCATAAAAAATCAGTATCTCTATCAATATAAAAATTGGTGTGTATGCCACAATCCACATAAAGTGAGTAATATTTACTTACTTTTAAAGTGAGTAAACAAAATTGTACTCGTCGGAGGTGGTTTACTTAAATCAAAGAATGCAGTGTTGTGATTTGCGTATTGGTCATGACTATCAATCCCATCAAGCCTTTGAGGAAACTGAACATATATAGCATATTTTCTTCCAGAGGTAGGGTCCATGAAGCACATAGCTGATGGACCTACAAAAATTGAGTAGGTAAGCAGCATTTGATATGACTGTGGAGGCTCGCACCAACAAAAATTAGCAGAAACAGTTTTGAAAAAATTGAAAAACAGAGTAGTAACTTCATTGACAGAGAAATAAGATCGATAAACGAACTAGACGAGTTGAGCATTGCATTGTCCAAGCTTGGCATGGGAGGTTAACGATTCTGAAAAACATGTTCAAGTTTTGATTGTTTATAAGGAAAGTCAATCTTAAATGGGGTTAAATTGAGCCCACCAGCCAAGTAGTAACTTCATTTAGAAGCTAACGAGCTTCAACAAAATCACATTCAAGTTTGATTTAGCTATGCAACAAACCAATCTTGAAGGAGTTTTTTTTTTTTTTTTTTCCTTGAACAAACACAAACTCAAACTCGAAGGAGATTGGTTCATAAATCAACCCCAAGGGACAGAGAAATTACAGGGCATTCATCACACTGGCTTTTCACGAGAAACATAAACGAGATGAGGCACCTGGTTTCCTTCAACATCATGGACACCATCGAGGAACACCTATTGAAGAGATAAATAGTAATCAAGTTTAAATGAAAACAACTTGCGGTGCAATTAGTCGGTCTATTGAATAAGATACTGAGGGCTTGTTCTCTTCAGCTTCTTTGTGCTTTATCTAGATATTTGTAAAAGTAAAAATTTTTACTTTTCCGATTCTTCTCATCAAGACGAATCGATATTCTACAAAAATATGGCGCAAAACTAACAAACGTGGAAAAAATTCGAATAAAGGCAAAACATGAAAAAGTCCCAAAAAGCTTTGGAGAACAAGGCGTGAGTCAAAAAAAAAACTGTTTCTCCGTCCCATATTCCTTGTCCAGTATTATATTTTGGAATATCTCAAAATGCATGTCCTTTAATTTTGATAAGTCAAAAGAGAAAGTGGGCAAATTTCATGACATAATAAATGATGAAAAATCATTGACACTCCACTATTTTATGTTGACACTCCAAAATTTGTCTTTTAGTGTAAAATATATACATAGCAAGGCACACTAAAAAACAAATTTTGAAGTGCTATCATAAAAAATTGGAGTGCTAAAATCATTTTCCTAAATGATTTTTTTTTTCAATCGTCATACGTCAGCGGGGGTTAGTGGGGGTGTTAGGATTAACACGGGGTCCAGAAGCTATCCATAGCTTGGGACCCCAAGGGTATTGCTCCAGCAGGAGTCGAACCCATGACCTCCCTCATAGGGGAGAGATGACTTACCAACCGCACTGGGCAGTGGTTGTCTTCCTAAATGATTTAAGGTAGTTCTAGATACAAAGAACAAGGGGTAATGTTGAAATTCTAATGAACTTTCTAAGGGCATGTTTGGGAGCTATATTGTGCATTTTGATTGTGCATTTTTCTACTTTTTCCGTTTCGGAGCTGTATTGTGAAAATGGTTTCTCTCACAATTCATAATTAAACTACACTTTATAGGCATAATTTGAGAACTAGCCCTGGAGGAGCTTTTATATTCTCATTTTGGATTATCTTCGCAAATTCACAATCTATTTTGAGCATTATCCTCCCAAACACCACTCTGTTACAAAATCTATTCTGTATATATCTCTCAAACACTCTACCAGATTCACAATCTATTATGGCCACAATTCTAAATCAATAACTCACAATCCAAACTGCAAGATGCAAAAAAATAATTAGACGCCCAAACGGGCCCTAAATAGACATACATTAATAGCATATTCCTATAAAAAGAAAAATTATCCTTAGTAAAAGCCATCGAGGACGGAGAGAGTAAATTAAAACTGTTGCGTCAAGACGTACAGTAAGAAAAAAGAACCAGACCTGAATCATTCCGGGATGGTCCCTGAGATTGTTTCCGGGCCATGGGGTCCCATCTTGCATTTTCCAACCCTCCTCAGGAACCTTGTGCGCCATGCCCACCAACCCGTTTATTCGAACTTTGAACTCTTCGTATTCCCTCTGTAGCGACAAAAAAGTAAAAAACCAAGAAACAGAACGAATCATTGCATTTCTCAGGATGAAAGGAACTATTAGTTCATCATTGCTGACCTGGGATCTGTTTAATGGTCAAATTAGACCTGAGATTGGACAATAAATTTGTGGGGAATTTTCAAAATTACACCGACTTTTCACGCAAATGTCTCGTAAACACTTGAACCGTGATAAACTTTAATTACTTGCCTAGACTTTTACAGCGTTAGGAATATGCTGAGATGGATTAGTTTTTAGTTAATGACTTTTTGTGTGTTTTTTTTTTTGAGAGATTTCGCAAAATCGATGTTGGGTCACGACTCTCTCTTTTTTTTCCCTCCATTGTATGCCATGACAGTGGCTCAGTCCCACGTCGTGAACGAACCTTCATTGCACGAAGTTCCCTCTCCAACGAAGGATGTACTTTGTCCCTGAGATAGTCGACCTCCCGAGCAAAATACCACTCCCGGGCACGAGGCTCGATATTGAACTTCTTGCAGAACGGGGCCCACTTCCTCGCAAACTCAGATGTTTCAGCGAGGGCTTCAAAAGTTAGCATGGCCGCACCGTTGTCAGAGACATAGCAAGCAATCTTGTTGACCGTATAATCCACGGCGAGGAACGACAGTACCGTGTTTGCTGTCATAAGTGTTGGACTTTCGTCGGATCCGCGGTAGTAACAAGTACATCTATAGGAGCTAACTCAGGAGGCTTCCCCCCCTTTCTCGTACCTGAGATCGTGTTTTTTAAGGCACTAGCTTAGAACACGTGCAGATCAAATTCTAACAACGCTTAGAACACAGAAAAGAACATGCGAGCAGGCTTAAAATTTTAGTGTCTCGTTAATTTAAAGCACCCAAGCTTGGTTAATATATTCTAGAGGCTACTCCATCTATTACCAATTGATTTTAGGTTGGAACCCTCCAAAAAATCTAATATGGTATCAGAGCTAGGTCTTGGGTAGTCTCATCTCTCGTGGAAAAGTTTATGTCATGTTTGTCGCCTGAGTCAATCGCTCAGCTCCTGGTCTCCTAGTTTGTCACCTCCACGTCCATCCGGGCTGCACGTGAGAGGGAGTATTAGACTTGTCCCACATTGCTCATTTAAGCCACCCAAGCTTAGTTAATATATTCAAGAGGTTACTACACCTATTGTCAATTAATTTTAGTTTGGAACCATCCAAAAAATTTAACACTATCCAATAAAAAAAGTCTAACTTCAGGGAAGCAAAAGTCACATCATCCCATTAAGTGAGCAGGCCATTTCACACCACCCAATGTAACACTTGCGTTATCTAACATTTTCCGCACTTGTAACTGCTCTTGAGGTTTGTCACGTGCATTTTTTTCGAGTTTATGATCGTGCAATCTTTTTCTTAATTCTTTTCTTAGGAGGTGTAGATTGTTCATTATTTAACTGTAGGATAGATTCTGCTCTAATACTATGTAGAAGCTTTTTATCGAATCCAAATATCTAAGCTTTTCACCCAAAATGAGATTAATTTAAGGTCCAATTCGTAACTTTTTTTCGCTTATTGAAAATTGCAAAATTACGTTTTACCAAAAAATATATAATTTAAGAATGGATCTATAGAATTCTTACTTGTAAATTTTTATTATCTTACGATTTATTTGACCAAACATTTTAACCTTTGATTCTACCTTATAAAATTGTGCATTCTAATATATCCACAAGTTACTTGAGTTTTCTAAGTGAATAAGTAAAACAACCACAATTCAAGAATCCAAACTTAGAAACGATAACAAACATAACTGACCACTCATTCCATGTCCAAAACTGTGACAAAATTACATAACACGTGCTTGCACATGTGTGCGCACGTGCGCGGAGAGAGAGGCAGTGTACCTTAGTGATACTCAATCGGGAAACATTTTGGGAACTGGTCGAATACCCACAAAATGGCGAACCATATTTCGCAAATCACTGAGGTCAGCCACAAGCCATAGGCATCATGCACCGGGTGCCGAACGAAATTGGCAGTTTCCTCGAAAGTGCCTGCAGCCTGCCTTCATCCAACCTTATTCCCAAAAAACAAGAAAAAATTATGAGAAACAAATTTATCGAAATCAGAACGATAAGGCGGTTTTATATTATGTTTAGTTGATTGATCAAACTTAAAAGTTTGTTCTCTCTTAAGATTTTTTTAATTGGCAATGTTTTCTCCTAAGATCTTAGATTCGAAACCTTCCGGTTCCAATCAACTCTTATAGGGTTGGTCCATACGCAGAGTTGGGGAGCTAGGAACCGAAATCGCAGGGAGCTGAATTGTAAATGAAATTTTGTTAGGGTGATTTCTTCGAGATTAAATCCGGATGATTGAATTTTTATAGAATAATTTTGATAACTTAAGGATCGAGTATTATTAGTATCATATCATTCAACAACGTACACGCAATATATTTTATTGCATGGCAATATTAAACATAATTCAACATGCTAACAATGGAGTTGTCTCTGGCCGCGGCGTGTTTGCGGCAGCAGGAGGATTTGAGTTTTTGGCCGGAGGGTTTTGGTGGTGGTTTGTGCTTGCCCGGAGTTGTCTCCGCCGGCTGGGTGCCTGACGGTGGTGTTGCTACTTATGGTTAGGATATTTAAGGGTTGGGCTTGACCCATTTTTGGGCTAGGCTTGGCCCGCCCTTGAGCTGTAAATGGTATATCTGGGTTTGAGCCCCTTTGGCGTATGGGCTTAGCCTAATGGGTATTTTCTGGGGTTTCTTCCAGGCCGGCCCCATTTCGTCACCACCTACCCATCTTGGCCCAATGCGTGTCTAGGCATATTCGTTCAGGCCCCGTTTTAAGTAATCTGTCAAATATACCCTTCTCTCCTCCACGCCTTCCACTCCTCCAACTTCTTTCTTCATTTTTTTTTGTTCTTGGCCTTCCGCTCACCCCCAGCTCTAGCTTATTCTCCGCATACCAACTCCCTCTTCATCGACGTTAACCTCTGTCTTCACCTCCACAACTACTAGTCTTCGTCGTCCTCGGCCGTCAGCAAAGCCATGACCCGCACCTACAACTGGGCAGCGACCTTGGCAGCGAGATTTTCAGTCCACCGGACCATGGAGACGCTGTTTGGTAGCCGGGAGTTGGGGTGCAAGATGACGATCTTGTGCTTCTCGAAGTCGCGAAGTTAAACAGGGGGTAGAAACGAGTTCGAAAAACCCTAGATCTGGTCCGACGAAGCCGTTGATTACTTCCTAACCTCCCACGACCACCTCGGTCTCCTCTCATATGGAGGTTCCTCGTTCACTCTATTCTTCGTTACGCAATCAATTTCCCCAAATCTGATAACAGTACGTATTTAAGCATTGTAAAAACCCGGAAAAAAAAAACATTAAAAAGTATTAATTAATTCTAATAATATTATTTTTCTTATTAGATAAATAATAGATAATTACAAAAAATAATTATCCTAACATAATTATCTCTTTTAATTTTTTTTAGTTGCATGCATGCATGCAAACTCTTCCATCTCTCACTCTCCTATTCAATTTCTACTTCCTTCCTCAGTGTATCTAGTCCCAAATTCGTCCATTCCAAAACCCTATAAAATACAACTTCTTTAAATCCGATTTTAATCGAAACTCTCCAAAATTCTTTTATATATACCCTGGTACGTCGACCCTAGGGCACACTATGAAATTCCCCACGTCCCATTAGTCCAGAAAGAAGAGAGAATTACAAGAATTCGGAGCTCCAATCCATGGAGTTCTAGAGAGAGAAAAGTGGGTTTGTGATCAAGAACCAAGCAAAACCCGAATTGATCATTCCAATTCCTTCCTACAACTCCTAGCATCGCCAAACATCATCCAATTCAGTCCCAAGGTCCCCCGATCGAAGAATCCGAAGCCTTCTTCTCTAATATTCAAGTTTCGATCGAAAATCAATTCGAACCAATTCGAGGTATTATAATCCCTTCCAACCACTTCTATAAGTATATATTGTATTTATATGCTTAACCCTATGCCCCAATTGATCCCATGCATCAAATAAACCGAGCCAAAACGAAAAAAATAGCTCACAGCGTATTTTCGGCCAGATTCACCAAATTGATATTATTTTTGAGCCCGACACTTTATTTGTAATTATTTACGTAGAAGATGACCATTATGATATTTATTTTACAATCTTTCTGATATTAATATTATAAAAAACTACTGACTTGATATTATTTTATGACTGCGTAAATTAGTATAAAACTTAATAATTATATCAGTTTAATTTATCTGGTAGATTGAGTTGATAAAAAACGTTCGAAACGACTTTTCGACATTCCAGACTTCGACTTTGACCCCCGGACTATTTTTCCTAGACTTTTAATACTTCAAAGATCATAACTTGTTAATTTTATATTTTTTTATTTTACTATCTATTTATTAAATTTTATTTGTTTTCAATCAAAGTTTACAAACGAAAAATCTTTGCGACCTTCCGAATAATGTTTCTAGCACCCAAACTATTTTTCCTAGACTCCTTGCATCTCAAAGATGATATGTTGTTAAAATAATATTTTTTTTCTTTAATTAACTATTTATTATTATTTACACATTGTTTCTAAACAAAAATACTTTACGATATTATAAAATATGTTATTAATGTCTGAATAATTTTATTTAGACTCCTTACATCCCTGAGATGAAACGATGTTAACCTCAACATATTTTTATTTATTTTATTATTTATTATCTATTTATCCTTCTTTTGGCCATTTCTTAATATCTTTATTCCAAAATAATCCCGCAACTCTCTAAATCCAACTTTTGACCTTCAAACATGTTTCATAGGACCTTTAGGACTCTTATTAAGGTCAGGATAATTATTCTAATATTTTTACCTAATTAATGTATTTAATTAGTTTGTTAATCAATCTAATTACTTAGAAATAATTAATGGGAGTCTAGAAAATATTTTTTAAATTTTCTTTTTAAAATTTGTACTTACTGTCATCTTGACCATATGGGATTAAGGGTAAAGGTCCGTTCATAAAATATTGCGTGATTGCATTGTTTATTATTGGATTAATTATACGCTGTACCACTACTTACTTTGAATGCTAGATTGGACCCTAGAAACATGGGGTGGTATGCGAATATAGTTCACATAGACGATGCTAAGTTATTGGGAAATGGGAAAGTGTTAGAATTATGAGATTGGATTATGATGGCTATGGCAAGTGTGACCTGTGGGGCCCTGTATTGAAATGGGTTACATGTGGGGCCCGGTGAAGATATTGTTGTTACCATAATGTATGGTACGCCATAGGAAGTTTCAAAGGGTAATCGTGCCTTGCAGGGCCAGCAAGGGGGATTGTCCCATGACACGTTCTTAGTTAGTGGCTTAGGAATGGTGCGACCCTAATGTATGGTACAGCATGGGAAGTTCCAAAGGGTAATCGTGCCCCCTGCTATGGTTGTAAATGAATTCATACGAAGTACATAACTCAGGTGAATTCATTTAGGACCCCGTGTGCAGGACAAGTAAGGGGGGATTTTCCATGACACGGTCATAGTTAGTGGTTATGGGAGGAAAGATCTCGTGGACGAGATCTTAGATTACACGACAGGATAATGGATAGTAATAGATCAATTTATATGAAATATTTCTATTTTATTTCTTCATATTATCATCCTATTGTTTGCTAGCTGTATAGTAAGAGGGGTGGTTGGGTTGGATTATTCTACTGGGTGATTTATCACTCACGGATACGCCTGTATGGTAAATCGATTGCTTCAGTGATCAATTAGCCAGAGGACGCAGGATTCAATGAAGGGGATTCCACGATGGTACAGTTCCAAGAAGAAACACAGAACCCCGAAGGCGAACAGTTTTATGCAGAGGAGAATCCAGAGGTGGGAGCCGAGCCCGTGTACGCTTGGGATCCATATCAAACTTAGAAGTCGGCTCTGTTATTTTGTCTATTTTATTACCTCAAAGACTATTTTTAGTATTTTCCCCAGTGGTTTGTAATAAATGAATCTCTATGTTGAGAATTCTGTTTTGGATTTTAAACTTTAATTCGGTGAATTTTTTTAGAAATTAATATTTAATGCTTTCGATTTTAACTCCAAAAATCGGGGCATTACAAGCATAAACACATGCTTGTTTATGCGTGTATCTATGCTGAGGTTCTTCAAGGCTTTTTGGCTAGCATTCTGAACTTTACTAAACCAACAATATATGAGTTTTAAGTGTTGAAAAATATTCAATTGAGATGTGAATTCTTGGTGTAAATTGTGAAGATCGAAAAATATTCGATTGATATATGTGGAGAATTATGAGGGTTTTTTTAAAATTATTTTAGTGATAGTTATTCTACTCATATGATTGAGGTTGGATGAGATTATGGCTGTTTGTGTAATTTGTGGGTGTGAATTTTGCATATGCGTGTGTGAATTTTGGATTTAGAGTTGTGAATATGTACATCAGGCTATTTTAGGGTGTGAAATTGTGCAAATGATGTGAATTATGGGGGCGTAAATTCACATACCAAAGAATTCACACCCAGAATTCACACCAAGGATCCACCGAAAATTCAAGTTTTAGTTTTTGTGTCCATATGTATGTAGATGCAATTTGTATACGTAAACTGTTGTCTCTCCTTTTTCGGGATCTGAAGAATCTATGCTATAAATTTGAAAGCCAACAGAACAACAAAGAGCGGTGTGAATTCTTGCAAAGCGGTTTAAATTCTTGCAAAGCAGTGAAAACATATGTCAACATAGTGTGGATGTGAATTCTGAAAAGCGGTGTGAATTCTTGCAAATCAGTGAGCCCACTATTTGAGAATAATGAGCAATATTTGGAGTAGTTCCCGATGTTTAAAAAAATTAAAAAAAGAAGTCCAATAGTTGCATCGGAATGTGAATAAATTTTTTTTAGTTTTTTTAATTTAAGTTGCCAAATCTAATTTTGAAGCATTCACACCCGAGAATTCACACATCTAATAATTTACACGCCCAAAAATTCACACCAACAATTCGCACCAAAAAATTCACTCCAAGAATTCCTAAAAGGATGTGAATTTTAGGGGTGTGAATTTTACAAAGGGGTGTAAATTCTGGGAGGTGTGAATTCTTGGGAATGTGAATTCTTGGGGGTGTGAATTCTTGAAAGTGTGAATTCTTGGGGGTGTGAATTCTCGGAGGTGCAAATTATTGGGGGTGTGAATTCTCGGGGGTGTGAATTCTCGGAAATGTGAATTTTTGGGTATGAAAAGTAATAGGGAAAAATAGTAAAAGTATTCTGAAAAAGGGTTTAGATGGGATAGCACTATAAAAAAGGGTTTGCATGGAACCCCATGTAAAATTTAGGACCGGCCAACAATTTTCCCTATTTTCTGGGGTTTTGCCCTCATGGTTGTTCTCCGGGGTTGGTTTATTGCTAAACTAGGTTCGGGTCTTGAGTGGGCAAAGGATAATTCTTAACTTAACTTAAGATTTGATGTCTTTATCCCTTGTTCTATTAATCTTGGAATCATTTTCAAGGATTAATAAAAAAAATTTTGCTATTCAAAAAAAAAAAAAAATTGTTCTTGATGTTTAACTATGGCTGAATTTTATAATTCTTTTACAAGTATGCAAATTATACTTGGAAATAAAAAAGTGGTGGGGCTGGGGCGCCCTCGAACCTCACAATAGCTCCGCCTATGCATACATGACTTTCCCCTGATTTTAATCGGATCTCCCACTAGATTGGACGGGTTCCTAGGCACTATTCAGGCACATGTATTAAGAAGTTATCAAACTCGTCACCCTCCGAGAATGATATCTATTTGTTCTTTGTTATTTGGGAAAATTTTGGGTGTAAATTGGGTATACCCAGCACCTAATCCAAGCCGTCCAATTCGAACATGGATGACTCAGATTTCACTGAGGAGAGAGAGTGGTTGGGTACACTCTCTCTCCTCGGTGAAATCTGAGTCGCTCGTGTTCGAATTGAACAACTCGAATTGGGTGCTTGGGTACCACGTAGGATATACCCTATTTGCACCCAAATTTTTCTCTTTATATTTCGCTAGCTACAATGCTGTGTCAAACTTAAAAGTCGGAAGGACTACAACTTGAGCTCCTTTTATCACACAAAATTGGAGAAATTTCAAAATATCCCCCAACCTTTACACCAAAATTCAATTAGAGTCCCAACCTTTTATAAACTTTAATTTTACTTCCAACGTTATCTTCTGTTAATCAAAATGCTCCCTTCCATCCGAATGACTAACGGGTTTTGTTAAAAGCTCCGTTAAATAGCGTCCCGATCGAATTTCGATGATCCGAGCCCTTGATGTGTTCAAAATGTGATTTTAAGGGTACCCGCTAGAAATCAGAAAAAAAAAATGACCGGGAAGGGGTTCATCCGAATAGTTTTTAATTGAATAGTTCAATAAAAAATTGTTCAGATGAAGTCCTTCCCGATCACTTTTTTTGTTGATTTCTAACAGGTACCTTTAAAATCACGTTCTAATCATATTGAGCGGCTCGGATCATCCAAATTCAATCGAAAAAGGGGAGGTGCATACCGAAGCAAAATCCGGACGTCCGGACTTGAACAAAATCCGGATCGATCCGCACCTCTCCTTTCCCAATCGAATTTCGACGATCCGAGCCGCTCAGTATGATTAACACGTGATTTTAAAGGTACTCGCTAGAATTCAGTAAAAAAATGACCTGGAAGGGCTTCATCTAAACAGTTTTTTATTAAACTATTCAATAAAAAATTGTTCAGATGAAGCCATTTCCGGTAATTTTTTTTGCTGATTTCTAGAGTGTACTTTTAAAATCACGTTTTGAACACATTGAGCGGCTCGGATCATCGAAATTCGATTGGGACCCTATTTAACGGAGTTTTTAACGAAATCCGTTTGTTATTCGGACGGAAGGCCGGGAACGTTTTGATTAACGGAAGATAACGTTGAGAGTAAAATCGAAGTTTTTAAAAGGTTGGGAGTCTAATTGAATTTTTGTGTAAAAGTTGGAGGGTATTTTGAAATTTTCCCCACAAAATTTACCAACTTCAAGTCATAGAAATAGAATAAGGGTGCCGCTATTCGCAGCTACGTATTTTCTCCCATAGCCAGCTAAAATTTTTTAACTATACTCAACAGTTAGTTACCGAAATTGAGATACATTTTCAGCACCCAATTACCGAAATATAATCTTTTTTTCAACAGCTATTTACCGAAATGTATGTATTAGCAGTTGTATACCAAATGTTGAACATATTTTCGATATGCAGTTGCCGAAATATAATTTTGTTTTCAACAGCTATATTTACCGAAATATTATTTATGATTTTCAACAACTACCTACCGAAATATAACGGGCTATGAAAAAAAATATGTAGCTGCGAATAGCACCACCCTAAAATAAAACTAGGGCAATTTACCTTTAGGTTCAGAAAATAGAAAGTAATTCCCACCAAGTCTCATCTAATTAACGAAACAATAAAACTCTATGAAAGTGCCTAAAACCCAAAATACTGAAAGTGCTTAACCCCTAGGGCACCCTATGAAAGTGCCTAAACCTCAGGGTACCCTATAAAAGTGCCTAAAACTCTAGGGTACCCAATAAAAGTGCCTAAATCGCTAAAACCCTATAATAGGAAAGTGCACCCTAAAACTCCTATGAAAGTGCCTAAACCTAAACCCTAGGGCTCTATGAAAGCATCTAAACCTAAACTTTAGGGTACCTTAAACCCTAGGGTATCCTAAAATCTAAAATCTTAAAGTACCCTAAAACCCTAGGGTACCCTAAAACCCTAAAATCCTAGGTACCCTAAGATTTTAGGGTACCCAAGGGTACTAGGGTACCCATTAGGGTACTATAAAACCCTAGCATATCCTAAAACCCTAAAGTGACACTTCTATTAATGATAAATGTATTTTTGTAAAAATGGACTTAGTGGTAATTAAGTATTTCATCTCTCCTTAATGGGAATTAAGTGTCACTTTTCTGTACTTAGAGGTAATTTTCTCATAAAACTAATCAAACACAACCTACCCAAAAAACCTGGATCATCTCCACCATCTGGTTCATGCTTAAGAATTTGAAGTTTCTCAGTCTGCCTTTTCTTCCACGCCTCCATTCTGTCTTTCCACGCAATTGTACCATACCCATATAGTGCTCTAAGTCTTTCTTAGCATCCATCGGTCGGGGTGGAACTGTAAAATCAACACCCAAAATACACTCAATCCTACGAATCACATCGAAAATGATTCTGTTTTTCACAAGAAAAAGCTTAATTGTCAACTACATGCAATTGGATCAAAAAAATAACTCACCAGACATTGAGGAATCAGTAAACGGCACCTGGCAGACTTGCTTCCCGTGACTCGTAAATGCAGAAATTGTGAGAGGTTGCTTATCGGATGAGATCGCAGCATCGTTCAAGAGCGGAAGTCCAAAGGAAACTCAAGAAGTGAAATTGAACTATCTCAGTAAAAAATGGTGGGGTTGAGGAAAATGCACAAGAGCAGAAGTCCAAATGAAACTCAAGAAGTGAAGCAGTTGGTATCAAGGAGTTCTTTCTCCTAACGTAATCAGGTGGAACTCATTTTGCAGAGACGCGGGCCTCCGATTTGCCAGCGTCCTAGCAACTTGGTGCATGGTTGGTCGAGACATTGGACTGGTGCTCAAACACGCGAATGCTAGTCTCGCAGCAACCACTGCTTGTTCTGCCACTTGATTTGTAGGAGGCAATAGGCGTTGATCCAACACTTCCTTCAATAAAATCCCATGTCCACTAGATGAAGACGATGACGACGAAGATGATGATGATGTTAGAAGCGAGATGAGATCACCAGGATGCTTCCCCATAATCACTTCCAGTGTTAGAACCCCAAAACTGTATACGTCGCACTTCTCATTCACTTCCATTGTATATGCAAGTTCTGCAAGAATAAAATTTCCCAGAGAAAGAAAAAAAAAATAGATTGAATAACTGGTCATGCTACATTTCAGGAATTGGTTCAGTTGCAAAATTATGCATATATTCATGAAAAACTTTGGTAATAGTTATGGAGTTCATGGAGGAATTTTTGTTTATTTATTTGTCAGAAAGGCCAAACCTTTACAACATAGAAAGCTAATTATTAGGACAAAGAATATATCAAAGTCCAGGTACTTGATTTCTAAGGGAATTGTAAGTCAAACTAAATTATGAGATAATGAAAGAGTAGGATAGATAACGATACATTTAACAGATCTTACTGTGAATATGTCTCATCATCATGAATGATCATTATTCATGAGCTATCAAGCCGTTATGCCTGATATGGATTGAATGTCCTAAAAATTCATTGCACCACATACGCGGTTTTAAAATTCATAACATTCTTGATTGTTAAAAGCTAAAATTGAGTACCATGCTACCGGTGACTTCGAGATTAAAAAAAGGAGAAAAGAAAATTGTAATTAAGAAACATACCGGGAGCAACATATCCGAAAGTTCCTGCAAATGAAGTCCAATTGGAAGAGTCAGTCTTCATAAATCTAGCCGTCCCAAAATCAGAGATGTGAGCCACGTACTCCGAATCAAACAAAACATTTTTGCTTGATATGTCACGATGGATGATTGGAGGAGAACAGTCATGGTGCATATAAGACAGAGCATCGGCCAAACTCTTAACGACATCCACTCTTTTGTTCCAATTCAACTCTATTGCTTCTTCCTTCGAGGCCAATACCTTTTCCAAGCTTCCACCTTGCAAGAACTCGTAAACTAAAAATGAGTGTCTTGGATGTGAACAAAATCCGTAAAGCTTTACAATGTTGCGGTGCCTTATCTCGGTTAACGTACTGATCTCGTTCGTAAAGCCCTTTTGATTAAACAAGTCACCATTTGAATATGCGTGAAGTTTCTTCACGGCAACTACTTGACCATTTGGCAGGGCAGCTATATAAACAGTACCATATCCTCCTTCCCCAATGCAATATTTTGCACTGAAGTTCTCAGTCGCTTCAATGATGTTTTCATACACCATTTTCCCATCATAAATTTTTCCCATCATAAATGCATATTGCAAAAACATTTTCATTATTAACTTGTGTCGACTCTTTCGTTGGGCTCTTCACTTTCTTATGACAAGTCAAGAAAAATCCGAGAGCCATGAGGAAAAGAAGTAGAAATCCAAAAACAGGAAGTACGGTTAGTAACACCAATTGCTTTTCCTTCTTTCTATGAACCCCATGATGTTGGCATGCCTTCAAACTAGTAGCATTACCACATAAACCTTTATTACCTTGGAGAGAATTAGATGGAGCTTCTCGAAAGGCTTTGATTTTGGGTAGAGGACCCTCGAGTTTATTGTAGGATAAATCAACTAATGAAAGAGCAAACATATTATCAAAAGAAGATGGTATGAAACCCGAGAGCTCATTGTGGGAGAGATTTAGCGTTTCTAACCTTTGCAGTGCTCCAAACTGCTCTGGTATTTTACCTGACAAGAAGTTCTCACCCAAATCAAGACTTTCAAGGCCATGGAGTTGACTTAGTTGCAAAGGAATGTTTTCTCCAAGTATATTATTGCTCAAACTCAAGTTTAATAGCCTGATGCATTGCCCTAACTCTCGAGGGATTGAGCCACTTAATTTGTTAGCTGCCAAATTTAAAGTCTCTAATTTTGTAAGGCGGCCGAGTTCTAGAGGAATGTTACCGGAAAGTTGATTATCATTCAACTCAAGGTAGAACAATGATACCAAACTTCCAAACTTCTTTGGGATCTCTCCAACTAGACGGTTTGAAGAGAGATCAATTCTAGATAGTTGAGTTGCCTCAGCCAATGCAGACGGTATCCATCCTGAAATACTGTTTGAAATTATCTAATGCACTATAAAGTCCCAGAGGGGGGGTGAATGGGACGACCAATTTAAAATTAACTCAACCACCAACTAAAACAACTACCAATCTCCAAGTCACACTATTCAATTCAACAATATAAGCAAAGAGCGATAAAACTAAATAACACAAACACCAAGATATACGTGGAAACTACTTAGGGTTAAACACACCCTAAGCATAAAACCACGGCCTAATCTACTCAAATTTCCATAAATCAAAAGGTTAGGCAAAAAGACTACAAGTTAGGAATTACCGACTTTTACCCCAAATCACACCTAACTCCACTTCTTGCCTAGCACCCCGTGCCCCTTCTTGATTCCATGGACTCCTCGAGCAACACCATCTCGATCTCCGCTCTAGAACGGCTCCGGTATCATCCGGCCATGTAGATTCATAGGCATGAAAGTATGGATTTTGTAAAGTGAAGGTTTTTATGCAAAAGAATCAATCTAGAGAGAATACATGGATCATCAAAGTATTTCTCTAGATTGAACAAAGATGATTGAATGCTAGATTCAACTCATCCAAAATGCAAATGAAGGCATATGAGCAAAGGAGATAATACTTTCTCTCTCTAAAGTGGGCTATCTATCTCTCTTGCCCTAGAACAATGAAAAATAAGCTTATATATGACCAAGTAAGAAAAACCCGGTAGTGCCCTGCTAAGGCGCTCTTAGCACGCGCACAAGGGCCTTAGTCCGCTAAGGCACTACTAAGGCGCTCTTAACTCGCGTGCAAGGGCCTTAGTCTAGTAAAGCGCTGCTAAGGCGCTACTAAGGCACAAGCACTTAAAAAGGCCTTAGACAAAATTTTCTTTCAAATAAAACAAGGCCAATAATATAAGGTTAATGCATACATGATATTTCATAAAAGATTAAGACATTGAAAACCTTTGACAATGCGTGGAAAAATATTAAGCTAAATGCACATGAGATGCATATACCTTTCCAAGCAAAATGCACGGCACAGCCTTCGTGATCAACTCTTGAACCATGCGGGCGGAGTATCTAATCTAGACAAAATAAAATCACCTCCCAAACCCAAATGGAAAAAGAATAAATACAGACTCCAACGGTTTGTCGCATCCGGAAATCGCCAATTACATTAACAATCTCCCCCTTTGGCATTTCCGGGACAAAACCGTTCCAACAAAAATTCATTACAAGGAAACAAATTCTAGTTGCTAGAGAACCTTCTAAAAACTCTAACAACCTATATACCAAAAGCTTCCATTGCAATCACAATGACCCTGCAAAAGATAACTCAACCAAAGCAACAAGCATGCATGTATAGGATATGATAGCAATAAAAAGTTAGCGCAACGGAAATCAAATGACAAGAGAAGCTATCATATTTGAAGCAATGGCAATGGAAGAGAAAGAGCAAGACATGCATATAAGGCATAGATAAAGTGACCCAAGCCACGGATGCACAAATTAGCATAAAGTATAAGCCCTAACCATGGGCTCCAACAAGCAACATAGCAAACGCCCCAGTAACTATAACTAATCTCTCCCCCTTTTTGTCACGGGAAGGCAAAAGGGCACACAGAGACGGAGAAGAGCTAATAGAATACTCAAACAACAACACGAGAATACGAGAGACAAGAACAAGAGGATGTTTTCAAGCCTCCAATGAAGACTAAATGAAGAAAACTATCCAACTACGAAGCTCTCCTCACTACAACAAAATACACAATTCCCGACCAAAATTCCCGACTAAATAATGTTTAGTCGGCAAATATAAGAAAATCACCGACTTTAAGTTTTGATCAGGTTAGTATCTCAATCAATATTCTTGCTGCATCTATTCCTGCTACATCCTATATTGTAATATAGTAGAAGACCAACTGCATATCTGATTTTGGTAGTGCACAAGATCATATTGCACAATAGATGGTGGTTTGTTTGTTTTTTTTTACAAATTGTCATTCTAGTGGAGTATCCCGCGGTTCTGCTGTGGGTTACGGACTATGAAGATCAACGTTAGATTTTGGTTGTGGATTCTACGTGCAGCGAGTTGAACTTTTTGTTTGGATACATTTTGTTTAATATTACATGGTTAGTATACTGTTGCTTCGATTTTTGGTTTTTCCCCTTGTTGTCGTTCGATGTGTCATTATTTTGCGCTCTAGGGATTTGGATATAATTTGTTTACTAAATAATTGGTGGACAACTCTATTTATTGGAATATTTAGTTTTCTATTAATTTTAGCACATTGGCAAACGTGGATGTAATGATCGTTGGCTTCAATTTACAAGGAATGAAAATGGGAAAAGGATTGTAGCAGTTTTTGGGATTTCAGCTTTTAGAATTGGTTACCAAGGTATTATTTTTCAGTTTTTTTATTTTTTTTAAAAAAACAGGTGTTATTGCCGACTAAAACATTAGTCATTGATTGTTATTTCCCTTTTTTTTTTTAAAAAAAAATCTGTTATTGCCGACTAAAGTTTAGTCGGTGATGAGTGTTAATATTCCCCGACTAAAGTTTAGTCGGTGATGAGTGCTAATATTCCCCGACTAAAGTTTAGTCGGTGATGAGTGCTAATATTCCCCGACTAAAGTTTAGTCGGTGATAGTTTGAACATTAGCCGACTAAATATTTTTTAGTCGGCAAATATATTTGCCGACTCTCATTCATCGACCAAACTGCCGACTAAATTATTTAGTCGGGAAAGCCTTTTGCCGACTAAAAAGCTCACATTTGCCGACTAAATGGTTAGTCGGGAATTGTGAATTTTCTTGTAGTGCCTCATTTTTTTTTTTGAAACCAACACACAAGAAAGGACCACAAAGGCACAACACTCTCTGTGTCACCAAATATTAACTCCCCCTCACTAAATGCCTACACAAAATGAACACAAGCATTCACAAGGCATTATAAACCGAGCACGCACAAAATACAAATACCCAAAATATCAAACCCAAGCATACCCAAGCATAAGGTGAGAATTTGCTCGATAAATGGGCATTTAAATTCAAAGGTACCAAGGATATATAACAAAGAGCAAAACATACTCATGACCGGAGCACAAATCATCCCAACCACAAGCAAAGAACTAATTATTAAAACCCATTGAGTCCAGAGCCGAGAGATTGACATTTTGCTCACACAAAATTTCAGCTTTTTGAAAAAAAAAAAATATCCGTGTAAGATGCACGAGCTACAACATTAATAAAGAACTTGTAACCGACTCGGGACTCGGATGGGTGACTCCATGGTTTAGGAGCAGCACAAGTTGAGGAACCACCAGCCATGACTTGAAAATAAAGCTGAGAATGCAAAAAGAAAGTTGAAATTTCGAAAATAAAGCTCACATGTCGAAAATAAGGTTGAGAGTTTTAAAATAACACGGAGATGTCAAAAATAGAGTCAAGATTTCGTGAATAAAGAACCACTGAGATGTCGAAAGAACTACTTGAAATTCCGTGAACAAAAAGAGGAGGAACCTTACCGCAAGGTGAATAGATCACCCAAAGCAGAGAGGGGGACCTAGATGAGGAGCCCTAAGTGAAAGGAGATGAAGAACGGCGGCATCTGCTGGTTACCTCAGGTGAGGAAAAGCCATCTCAAAAATAAACTAGTGTGAGAAGTGGATAAGGTGTAAATGAATAAAAAAAAAACTTTTGGCTGGGAGTATATGAGGGAGGCAAAGCAGCGCACCACTAAGGCGCTGTTATGACGCGAGCAAGGGAGCTAAGGAGCTGGGATCCAGTGCTGCACGAGAAAGTGGAACACGACAGGTGGCGCAAGAACAGTGGAGAGCGGCGCACATGTGAGACAGGAGTCACGCGATCAACGGCTGTGATTAGCTAGGGATGGCGCACCACTAGAGTACTGCAAACACGCAAACTTTAAGAGCAACAAACGCATGTGTACGGGGTCCAACAGGTGTTGTTGATTGAACGGCGCTCGCCCCAACTCCCAGAAAAACGAAAAAAAAATCACCTGTTAGAGTGGGCAGGTGCTCTACTAACGCCCTACAAAGGCCCTTACTTTCTGAAGTTTGAGAGTTTCAAATCCTGCTGAAAAGCGCAACTGCCCTATTAATGCCCTATTGAAGCCCTTAGCTTCAGAATCTCCCAAAATAAGAATTGAGCAAAACCTGAGGAAATGGACACCCGCACTACAAAGGCCCTCTTAATGCGCCCACTTTCTGAATCTCCCTAAAATTGTAAAGAGGCAACACCTGCTAGGATGTGCACCCGCGCCGCTAAAACCCTCTTAAGGCCGGCCCCTGTTCTATCAAACTTAAGCACAACAGGTGAAGGAGTAAAAGTCTATACCAAAATTAAACTAAGGCATAAAGAGAAAGAATAACAGAAAATACTTGGACTAATTACTCCCCCTCACATCAATGCTCCCCCTTACTGAAATGCCCAAATAAAATATGATCATACAAGCATCCAAAAGCATTCTAAAAATCAAGCACACGGAAAATAGAAATTTTCAAAGTATCATGCTCAAGTATAACGTGGAATTTCCTTGAAATTGAGAGAGAAGCAGTAATGACACCAAAATGATAACATAAAGCTTAAACATAACATGAATATATTTTAAAGAGAATCATGTTTTTCAATAGAATTTCATGCTCTATGCTATCAAAGTGAGCAAGTGAACTCTGTGAAAGTGGTGCAAGGCCCTTTAAAATGCCCAGGGATACCCAATTCAATTCCCAAGAAGAATTCACACAAGTTTGATGATAGAAGTCAAACCATAAGTCGTTTGGACCTAAAGACTTCACGCACAAACCCCATTTCTCATTCTTATGGACCCAAGGGACTCACACACCTAGGATGGTGCAATGATTAGGTAGCCATTCGCCCAAGGTGCGAGATCTCATAAAGAAAAGGAGGTGCACTAGAGCAACAACCCCAAGACTAGAATTACATCAAATTTTTTTTTTTTTGCTATTGTTTTTGTATTTTTTTTTTAATCATTTTTTTTTAATACAAATGAAAGACAATAAGCAAGGATCTCACTCTTTTATGCACCAAGGGAAGCTTTCACACTAATCCCTAGGCGGTCACTCGAGTAGAATCAATGGGGGAAAGCATCTAAAGGTAAACCTCAAACATTTGGTCAATCTAAGATCAAGACAAGTAGAATTCAACCAAGAATCAAATCGAGAACCCTTAGACACCAAAAGGGCTCAGCCCCAAGAGAGTGTGTACAAATAGTAGAGAGCATGAGATTCAAATGACACAATGATACTCTTCACAATATAGACAATTATGCATAATTCAATGGACTCATGAAGTGTCATCAAAGCTCAAAGCTCAATTCGCATGAAAAACCAAACTCATCCTTAAACATGATACTAGGAGAATAGTTAACACAAGCATGCAATCATGCGGACAAGCAAGCACACTCAAAGACAAAATGGAAAATGATGCAATCTAAAAACTAATAAAAAAAAATGACTTGAAAAAGAAAATGAAAAACACACATGTTCACTCTAGACTTGATTATGAAATGAAGCACATGAGAGTAACATGCAACTCCGACCAAACTTAATCACGAGGAGTAGACCCCCTAAATTGCTTAGGAGCATCTAAAGGTTGAACAACACATGAAACACGATCAACTTTCTTCCACACTTGATTAAGTTTGTTATGAACAAGAGATGCACCATTCATGTCCTTAGCGAGCAAAGTCAACTTATCGATCTCTTTTACAATGTAGGAGGATTGAGTAGCAAGACAATTCAATTGAGCAAGAAAGTCATTATTCGAAGCCTTAGGTTGCATGAGAGTGGTATTTCGAGGTCTTTCCACATTGGATTGACCAAGGACTACGCTTCGAGGAATAAAACGCTTTTGAGATCTTTGAGTTTGACCTTTCTTTTGAAGCTCTCTCCTTAAACGATAACAATTAGGACGAATGTGTCCCTCAACACTACAATGGTGACACGTAAGCACTCTCTTCTTAAAAAATTTATTTACTATAGGTTTTGAGTTGCTAGATGAAGGTGAATTTGCTATAGCCTTAGTACTCACAAGTGTCTTGTTCTCACTAGAGTTAACATTGCTAGAAGAGAAATGATTCATTATAGTTTTAGCACTCACAAATGTGACTTTCTTCTTAGACTCACTAGACTCAGTTTTAAGGGAAGAAGGATCTATGAACCCTAGACCACTCTTGTCTCGAAATGTGCGTGTCATCTCGGCAATCCTAGTGGCTCCACAATCATTTCTCTTAATAGCTTCACTAGCCTCACTAAGATCTCTCTCAAGCTCATTAATCCTAAAATTAGCTTTCTCAATTTCTCTCAATCCTTCTAACCTCTCTTTCTCTACGATGGCAAATTTATCGACTAATTTGGCATTATACTTCTTAAGCTCATCAAATTCTTGAGAGATATTGATCAAATCTTCCCTAAGAGACATTTTCTCCTTCTCCACTACTTTAAGGCTAGTTTCCAACTCCTTCTTCTTTTTTCCTTGTTTCATAAAGTCTTGATACATTAGGTCATAGGCCTCATGAATAGATTCTATCTCAAATTCCTCTCCTTCATAATCAACATTTCTAGCTATCTTCAATTCGGCACTAGACTTATCACTCTCAATGCTCTCAAGACTAGAAGAGGAGGAAATGGACAAGAGTTTAGGAGAAATGGGTGAGTCAACGGTAGCCACTAGCACGGAGGCACTAGAATTCCATTCACCTCCTATTTGAAAACCACTATCACTATCATCATCTCCACTATCATCATCCCACGTGACTTTAAGACCCTTTTTCATCTTTTTCTTGAGGGTGTTAGCGCACTCGGATTGAATATGCCCAAAACCATGACATTCGTGACATTGGATTCCTTGTGGCTTTCTAGACTTGTCAAACGATGGCCTCTTATCATCATTTCCTAAAGTATTTTTAATAAGATTAGACGAAGGTTTATGAGACTTACCGAGGTCGTTCCTTCTCCTAAAAAACTTCTTAAATTTTTTGGCAAATTTAGTAATCTCTTCATCACTCAAATCATCATCATCTTCACAAGTCTCCAAGGTATCCTCATGGGCGGACTTAAAAGCTATACCGGTACTAGACTTAGAGGGTTTGAAATCGGAGAGGTGGTTAATCTCAAAGATTTGGAGTTTTCCTACAAGCTCGGCAAAGGTCAAATTGTCAACATCTGGACGCTCTTCTATGGCGGTGACCTTAACCCTAAACCTCTCGGGAAGAGACCTAAGGATTTTGCGACACACTTTGAGATCGGAGAGAGGTTCACCTAGACTATGAAAAGTGTTAACAATTTCGGTTAGCCTAGAGATGAAACTATCAAAGTTTTCCTCGTCATGCAATTTAAGTTGCTCAAATTTCGTGGTGCACATTTGAAGCTTAGACACTTTAACTGCCTCTATTCCCTCAAGAAATGTATGAAGTATTTCTGAAGCCTCTTTGGCCGTGACACAAGAGGAAATACGTGTGACTTCGTTTCTAGACATAGCCCCAAAGATGGCACCTAAAGCACGGGCATTAGCGCCTCACAACTCGTATTATCACCAGAATTCCACTCGCACTCCTTTTTCGCTCTAATCACCTTAGTGGTGGCATCCTCAATTGTAGGTTCTTCGTAACCATAAAGAACAGACCTCCAAACCCTAATGCCTTGAGATATTAAATGATTTTTCATTTTTGTTTTCCAAAAAGCATAGTCACTTCCATCAAAATAAGGTGGTCGAAAATTAGAAGCACCTTCCATCGGGAAATCTCTATCCATAGTGCAAAAACGGGATCAACTCAGGCAATTATACCAACAAAGAGCAACCCGCTCTGATACCAATTGAAACTATCTAATGCACTATAAAGTCCCAGAGGGGGGGTGAATGGGACGACCAATTTAAAATTAACTCAACCACCAACTAAAACAACTACCAATCTCCAAGTCACACTATTCAATTCAACAATATAAGCAAAGAGCGATAAAACTAAATAACACAAACACCAAGATATACGTGGAAACTACTTAGGGTTAAACACACCTTAAGCATAAAACCACGGCCTAATCTACTCAAATTTCCATAAATCAAAAGGTTAGGCAAAAAGACTACAAGTTAGGAATTACCGACTTTTACCCCAAATCACACCTAACTCCACTTCTTGCCTAGCACCCCATGCCCCTTCTTGATTCCATGGACTCCTCGAGCAACACCATCTCGATCTCCGCTCTAGAACGGCTCCGGTATCATCCGGCCATGTAGATTCATAGGCATGAAAGTATGGATTTTGTAAAGTGAAGGTTTTTATGCAAAAGAATCAATCTAGAGAGAATACATGGATCATCAAAGTATTTCTCTAGATTGAACAAAGATGATTGAATGCTAGATTCAACTCATCCAAAATGCAAATGAAGGCATATGAGCAAAGGAGATAATACTTTCTCTCTCTAAAGTGGGCTATCTATCTCTCTTGCCCTAGAACAATGAAAAATAAGCTTATATATGACCAAGTAAGAAAAACCCGATAGTGCCCTGCTAAGGCGCTCTTAGCACGCGCACAAGGGCCTTAGTCCGCTAAGGCACTACTAAGGCGCTCTTAACTCGCGTGCAAGGGCCTTAGTCTAGTAAAGCGCTGCTAAGGCGCTACTAAGGCGCAAGCACTTAAAAAGGCCTTAGACAAAATTTTCTTTCAAATAAAACAAGGCCAATAATATAAGGTTAATGCATACATGATATTTCATAAAAGATTAAGACATTGAAAACCTTTGACAATGCGTGGAAAAATATTAAGCTAAATGCACATGAGATGCATATACCTTTCCAAGCAAAATGCACGGCACAGCCTTCGTGATCAACTCTTGAACCATGCGGGCGGAGTATCTAATCTAGACAAAATAAAATCACCTCCCAAACCCAAATGGAAAAAGAATAAATACAGACTCCAACGGTTTGTCGCATCCGGAAATCGCCAATTACATTAACACTGTTGTCGGACATTTGTAGACTTGTCAAATTATTACACTTTCCCCATGTTGGGGAGAGCTCGCCATAGAAATTGTTGCCGCTCAAATCAATGTAATACAAATTCGGGTATATTCCAAAATCTTCCGATAAGTTTCCCGAAAATTGATTTCCCTCAAACCTTACTCGACGTAGGCTACTACAATTTTTAATGCTTCTCCGGATGCGGCCGATGAAATTGTTGTTATCGACCGCCAAGGCTTCAAGTACTGATCCACCCGCACAAAGGTTTTCAGGTAAATGACCAGTGAGCATGTTATCACCTACGTGAAAATTTGTCAAAAGTGTAAGATTGTTCAGTTGTGCAGGAATAGATCCAGTAAGTTGGTTACTATACAAATACAAACGCACAAAAAATTTCAGATTCCCTATAGATGCAGGAATTGAACCCGTGAGATTGTTCAATGAGAGTCCGAGATTATTGAGAGACTTTAGCATCCCAACTTCCTCAGGGATTGATCCGGAAAGATAATTGTGGTCAAGGTAAAGAGTCACTAAGTGGACCAAGTTCCCTATGGATGCAGGAATTGAACCTGAGAGACGGTTTGAAGCGAGCGAGAGATGAATCAGAGACCCTAGCATCCCAACTTCCTCAGGGATTGATCCGGACAGATAATTGTGGTCAAGGTAAAGAGTGGTTAAGTCGACCAAGTTCCCTATGGATGCTGGAATTGAACCTGAGAGACTCTTTGAAGCGAGCGAGAGATGAATTAGAGACCTTAGCATCCCAACTTCCTCAGGGATAGTCCCATTAAGTGAGTTGTTTTTAAGATCAAGGCTGAGAAGATGAGGGAGGGATGAGAAATTTAGATTCGAAAGTGTACCTCTGAAACCATAACTCTTAAGCTCGATATGAGTGATGACTCTGCCAGCCATTTTGCAGCCAACTCCCATCCAATCACAGTGGTTGCATCCGACCACCCACGATGACAGGAGAGATTGGCTTCGGCTGTCAAGGCTAGCTTTCCAAGCCAAGAGAGCCGCTGCTTCCATCCCTTCTGCAACTCCTTTCCCAGTTGCAGAAGAAGATAAGGCAATGGAATGAAAAGGAAAGACCAATGAAAGGATGATGAAGAAGAGAAGCAAGATTTGGAATGAAAACAACTGGTTTGAATGTGTGTTTGCTGCAAAGGACGTCATTGTTGGATTTTCTTTTTTCTTATCTTAACAAGGAAAAGCTATGAAAGGCAGTTGTGGGATGGACAGCTTTAATCGAAAGGAGAGGTATTTATAGATGCAAGTTCGGTTTGCTAAATGTGTGGAAGTCTTGGATTGCAGACTCTGAACCGTAAAAGTTGTGTTCCGATAAAATTGCTTTTTCCATGTGTAAATGGGATGGATTCCAAATCAAACAATTTGTGTCGAATACAAAAACTTGACTTGGGACATTATCGGTTGGCATTGTGATGTAGAGCGGGTCGCGTCCACGTTCCTCGAGCGAATGGACCGAGCACAGCCCAAATCAAACTGGAGGCGGGGTGATAACGGCAGAATGTGTAAATTAGTGAATATTCACTACTTCTAAATTAGTTAATATTCACTAATATCCTGTTTCTTTGAGAGGAGATTTAGTGGATATTAACTAAATCCTTTTTTGCTAATAACTTTTGATAGGAAATTCTGTTTTAGTTGCCGTTTGTTTTGGCATTTTTCTTATTTGGCCTAGTATTTGATTTTGCAGTTGATTCCTGAATTACCATTTTTTTGGTAATTTTGTGATTTCTTAAATTTCGGCTTGATTAGTAAGTTTATTAGTTTCCTAGTTGGTCTAGGGTTTCTTTGCCCTATAAGTATCCTTGTAAGCCCTACGGCATAACTTGGTTGTTATTGATTAAAGAAAATCGAGATTTATCTCATTTTGTGTGTTCATAGAGGGAGTACCTCTTGTTCATACTTGTTCGTGGTTTGCTTGTGCGAATAGTTCCGTTAAATCATACGCTTCCCTACATCACTAACAATCAAACTTTCCTTCCAATCCTGACTATGGCCGGAGGACGTGCTGGAGGTCGAGGTGGAAGAGGAGGTCGGACATCCGCTGTTGAGGAAATCTATGAGCGGGATGAGGTTGCTCGAGAAGCCCGAATGGAGGAAGGGTTTCAGCGACTAGGAGCGGTACTTGAGACGGTCGTGCAATGCCTTGAGGCTCTAGAAGTTGCAAGCTCGCCTCGTCGTCGTCCGGGTAGATCTAACTTCCACGAGGAGGATGATTTTTCGGGTGATGAGGATGCCAACCCTTTTGCTGGTCACTATCAGCAACGGGGGAAAGGTCAGGGAGTCGTGGCGCACAACCGCGATTCTCACTACTGGGAGTCAAGTCTAAAGATTGACTTACCGGAATTTCATGGCGGTCTGATGCCGGAGGAGTTCCTGGACTGGTTGAATGCCATCGACGAGATCTTGGATTTCAAAGAGGTTCCTGAGGACAGGAGGGTTCCTCTTGTGGTTACTAGATTTAGGGGAAGGGCTTCTGCGTGGTGGCAGCAACTTAAAATCACCAGGCAGAGGCATGGAAAGGCGAAGATTACTTCATGGGAAAAACTAAAGAAGAAGATGCGCATTGCTTTCTTACCCCATAACTATTCTCGCCTAATGTACCAACGGTTACAGAATCTTCGACAGAACACGCGCTCTGTCGATGACTACACCAACGAGTTCTTTCAACTCGTGGCCAGGACTGATCTTACAGAAACAGAGGAACAACAGATTTCGAGGTATGTTGGTGGTTTACGTTAACAGTTTCAGGGTGAGCTAAATGTGTATGAGTTGTATTTTGTTTCTGATGCCCATCAGCGGGCTATAGTGTTGGAGAGGTCGTTCAATCGCAGGCCGGCGACGGCTAATTGGAGCAGTAGTGTCGTTTGAGCACCTGCGGGGGCTGCGCCACCGGTTCGCGCAGTAGTTCCCTAACCCGCAGTGTCCACGGCAAACAAGACGACGACTTCTGGCTTTAAATGCTATAAGTGTGGCGAGCCAGGGCACCGTGCTGCTGATTGTAGGAAGGGGGACCGTCCAGGAAAGGCTTTGTTTATAGAGACAGATGAGTTGCAAGAGGAGGTAGCTGCTGGGTATGAGCAGGATGCTGCGTACGATGGCAGCGATGAACAAATAATTGGGGAGGAAGAGGTAATGGGAGATAGTGGGCCGTTACTGGTGGTTCGAAGGACATGTCTTGCTCCACGGGAAGTTGATGAGGAGTCATGGTTGCGCAGCAATATCTTTCAATCAACCTGTACCATTGGTGGCAAGGTTTGTCGATTTGTGATCGATTCCGGCAGTTGTGAGAATGTGGTGTCTGAGGAGGCTGTGCAGAAACTGAACTTGAAGGCAGAGCCACACCCCAACCCTTACAAATTATCGTGGCTAAAGAAGGGCAGTGAGGTAAAGGTTTCTAAACGATGCTTGATTTCTTTTTCAGTTGGTTCAAAGTATAAAGATAAGATATGGTGTGATGTTGTGGCTATGGACGCTTGCCACCTCCTATTGGGGCGTCCGTGGCAGTACGACCGAAAAGTGGTGCACGATGGAGGGGCTAATACATACAGTTTGGTATTCGAGGGCACAAAGATTGTCCTTTTGCCATCAAAAGAAACAGTACCCAAGCCTTCTGCAGGGGAGGGTACCAATCTTTTAACAAGGGCGGCGTTAGAAGAGGAATTTGTTGAGTCTGGGATTATGTTTGTGTTGATTAGAAAGGAGCTGGAAAAAGACCGAACGGATGGAAGGGTTCTAGAAATTATTAAGCCGCTTCTAGCGGAGTTTACGGATGTGTTTCCGGAAGAACTACCGGAAGGGTTGCCACCTCTGCGGGACATTCAACATCAGATTGACCTTGTGCCAAGTTCGAGTCTACCCAATCAAGCTCATTATCGTATGAGTCCAAAAGAGCATGAAGAGTTGCGGAGGCAAGTTGAGGAGTTACTATTCAAGGGCTTCATTCGTGAAAGCCTTAGTCCTTGTGCAATACCTGCCTTGCTAACTCCCAAGAAAGATGGGACTTGGAGGATGTGTGTGGATAGCAGGGCCATCAACAAGATCACCGTCAAGTATCGTTTTCCAATTCCCCGATTGGATGATTTGCTGGATCAATTGGCAGGTGCAAAGGTGTTCACAAAGCTGGATTTGAAGAGTGGGTACCACCAAATTCGGATTAGGCCTGGGGATGAGTGGAAGACTGCCTTCAAGACTCGAGAAGGCCTGTACGAGTGGCTGGTCATGCCCTTCGGTTTGTCAAACGCACCCAGCACTTTCATGCGTGTGATGAACCGAGCATTAAGACCATTCATTGGTAAGTCGGTAGTTGTGTATTTCGATGATATTCTGATTTATAGTGCTACTCCAGACTTACACGTGCAGCATATACGGGAGGTGCTTTCAGTTCTACGAAGGGAGAAGTTGTTTGGTGCCCTGAAAAAGTGTATGTTCATGTCGGATTCGGTCCTATTTCTTGGGTATGTGGTATCAAAAGATGGGATAGCAGTGGACGAGTCAAAGGTACAGGCGATCAAGCAGTGGCCTCAGCCTAAAACCTTGTTCGACATTCACAGTTTCCATGGTTTAGCATCATTTTACCGCCGTTTTATACCGCACTTTAGTACAATTATGGTGCCAATCACAGAGTGTATGAAAGGGGGGCATTTCACTTGGTCAGAAGAGGCAACACAGGCATTATGTTTGATCAAGCAGAGGCTTACAACCGCTCCGGTCTTGATTCTCCCAAACTTCACATAGCCTTTTGAGCTTCATTGTGATGCTTCAAAGGTAGGGATTGGGGCTGTCCTTAGCCAAACTTCCAAGCCTGTGGCTTATTTTAGTGAAAAGCTTAATGGTGCGAGGATGAATTACAGTACATATGATGTTAAGTTTTATGCTGTGGTGCAAGCTTTGAGGCATTGGTATCACTACCTTATTCACAACGACTTTGTCTTGTATTCTGACCATGAGGCCCTTAAGCATCTCAATAGCCAAGACAAGTTGTCTACTCGCCATGCCAAGTGGGCTGCATATGTCCAACAGTTCTCTTTTGTGATCAAGCACAAGGCTAGAGCTTTGAACCAAGTGGCAGACGCGCTTAGTCGACGTTCTTCCTTACTTACGCTTATACGTACTGAGGTACTTGGTTTTGATTCTTTACGTGA
Source organism: Rhododendron molle (assembly GCA_025413875.1). Taxonomy (NCBI): domain Eukaryota; kingdom Viridiplantae; phylum Streptophyta; class Magnoliopsida; order Ericales; family Ericaceae; genus Rhododendron; species Rhododendron molle. The sequence continues at coordinate 37,194,850 of CM046398.1, read as the reverse complement.
ATTGCTAGCTGTTGATCCATATTTTTCCAGTATATTGCATGAAGTAACAGAGGGGAGGCAGTCTGTGTTTCATGTCCATGACGGTTTTTTGTTCAAAGGAAACCAATTCTGTATTCCCGAATCAAGCTTGCGCCTTAAAATTATAGCAGAGTTGCATAATGAGGGGCATGTGGGGCAAGATAAGACCTTTGCGTTGGTGGCGGAGTCTTATTTTTGGCCTACTTTACGGCGCGATGTGTATCGCTTTGTGCAAACATGCCATGTCTGCCAAGTGTCAAAAGGTGTTCCCACTAACGCAGGATTATACATGCCATTGCCCATTCCTTCGCAGCCTTGGTCGGATGTAAGTATGGATTTTGTTCTTGCTTTACCGCGTACCCAGCATGGTAATGACTCTATTTTTGTGGTTGTGGATCGCTTTTCAAAGATGGCACATTTTATTCCATGTAAAAAGACTACTGATGCTATTCGAGTTGCGCAGTTGTATTTCACGGAGGTTTATCGTTTGCATGGGCTACCTACTTCTATTGTTTCTGATAGGGATACACGTTTCTTAGGCCATTTTTGGCGCTGTTTGTGGCGGTTGGCAAATACAAAGCTCAATTTTAGCACTGCATACCACCCTCAAACAGATGGGCAGACAGAGGTGGTGAATCGTTCGCTGGGCAACTTGCTACGTAGCCTCGTGGGCGAACATTTGGGGATGTGGGAGCAGAAGTTGAGCCAGGCAGAGTTTGCTTATAACCATTCTTTGAATCGTAGCACTGGTTTTTCTCCATTTCAGATTGTTTATGGACTTGTTCCGCGATCCCCTATTGATCTTGCTCCTGTCCCTGATCTGAAACGAGTGCATGGGAAGGCTATGGAGTTTATGGAGCAGTTGCAGGAAATTCATAAGGCCACGCGGAAGCACTTGGAAGCCTCTAATGCAAAGTATAAGCAAGCTGCCGACAAGAAGCGTCGTTTGGTGGAGTTTGAAGTGGGGGATTTTGTTTATGCTGTGCTTACCAAGGACCGTTATTCTGCAGCGGAGTACAACAAGCTTAAGGCCAGGAAGATTGGGCCTTTGGAGATTCTCGAGAAGGTTAACCCGAATGCCTATCGTTTGAATCTGCCTAGTCATATGCGCACATCAGACGTGTTCAATGTCAAGCATTTGATTCCGTTTTTGGGTGATCATTCGTCTTCTGATGATTGTAATTCGAGGGCGAATTCTTTTCAAGAGGGGGAGGATGATGTAGAGCGGGTCGCGTCCACGTTCCTCGAGCGAATGGATCGAGCACAGCCCAAACCAAACTGGAGACAGGGTGATAACGGCAGAATGTTTAAATTAGTGAATATTCACTAATTCTAAATTAGTTAATATTCACTAATATCCTGTTTCCTTTGAGAAGAGATTTAGTGAATATTAACTAAATCCTTTTTTGCTAATAACTTTTGATAGGAAATTCGGTTTTAGTTGCCGTTTGTTTTGGCATTTTTCTTATTTCGCCTAATATTTGATTTTGCAGTTGATTCCTGAATTACCATTTTTTTGGTAATTTTGTGATTTCTTAAATTTCGGCTTGATTAATAAGTTTATTAGTTTCCTAGTTGGTCTAGGGTTTCTTTGCCCTATAAGTATCCTTGTAAGCCCTACGGCATAACTTGGTTGTTATTGATTAAAGAAAATTGAGATTTATCTCATTTTGTGTGTTCATAGAGGGAGTACCTCTTGTTCATACTTGTTCGTGGTTTGCTTGTGCGAATAGTTCCGTTAAATCATACGCTTCCCTACATCACATTGTCCCTCTCCAGTGCTTATACTCAGACATCCCACGAGCATTCACTGATACTTTAGCAAATCCACTGAAGGATGTATATATATATATATATTCCTAAAGCCTTTTTGGCATTTCCCTAATTGCTAGCTTAAGAAGCACTAGTGTCTGATGCAAAGACTTGACTTGGGAGTGTGGGCATATTCCATGTCAAAGTAACGTACGGTTGCTTTTTTGGAGTGAAAATTTGTTCAGCAATTTGTTGAGGGACATGAAAAGGTGAGTGAAATACACCTCGAATTTGTGAAGGCAAATCTCTAGCTTTTTTTTCTAATTATTTTCTTTCCACAAATCTCTCGCCAATCTTTAATCGAATCACAACTTTTATTGTGCTTATGGGTTTCCTCCCTCATACCTCCATATTGCATGAATTCTTCATTGCTTGGTTGCCTCGTTTTCTAAGTTACTCCTGATAGGGGAACAACATTAATCCCATAACTGCAATGAAGGAAAAAGGAATATCCGAAAGGTCAAGTATGTTCTATTCAAGAATGCTATGGTTAAAAGAGTACCATAATGGATTTTTGCGCTTTTCTTTAGTGTAACTACGAATGAGCACATAACGCGAATAATTGAATTATGGGTACTAGAGAAGAAGTAGGTAGTCGGTGCCCGATCTAGTACAGAAGCGAAGTATAAAATCATGACGTTTGCAATTCGACGGGTGCGCTCCTTCATGGAGGAGATAGGCTTCGGTGTATGCCCTTGTCCATGAACTAAAATTTTGACAAACGGCAATCCGCGTTGCATCTTATCTAATTTCACATTAGAGAGCTTAGCACGTTAATTGAGATTGACCGTCTTATTGTTAGACAAAAGGTTGATGGTGGTGTACGTATATAGCTACCCCTTTTGTGCATGCCCATGCTAAGTCGTGACTCGTGAGTCAAGCAGAGGAAGAAAGGGACGATAGCAAATGTTGTGATGGGATATAAAAGGGGGCGTCACAGAAGTCGGTATCAGACAGTCATTTCAAATAGTTACTTTTTCTTGTTCTTTTTTGAAAAGAGGCACTTAATTAATCCTTTCCACTATGAATACTTTACTTTTGGTATGCATTTAATTTATTCCAATACTTTACTTTTGGTATGCACAAAAAGTGTCTCCCACTAACAAGGTGATTTGTTATCATTGCAAAGGTAGTACGTGTTGCCATGCATGCATCCGCTTATGAAAGCTTGTGTTCCATGGGGGAAACTGATATTAGTTGTAGACTTGTGGTGCAGTGAAAAGGCATAGGAATCTTACAGCAACGCTTCAGTTCATAAGCAACACTTGAAATATTAAACCTAATAACAGATTAAGAAATTGCTAATCTTGTTTAAAATCCTTTTTTTTGAACGGCGAAAAAAAAATTCATTAATCAGAAAGATGCAAAGATGAAATCTTCGATTAAATCCTGCTATCCTATTCATGCTGTGATTAACTTAGTATTCTGTTAGTGTGTGTGTCTATATTTGAAGTACTCTTCAAATCCTCCTCTTATCTAAAGCATGAAGGCCATCACTAAATAAAAATCGTATAAGAAGCAGCAGAGACGGAAATGTTGGAAATCCGGTCTTCAAAATGATGAAAGCGATGGGATCGTCTCTTCAAAATCTGGAAATGAAAGTTGTTGAAATAACTGTTGTAAATAAGGAACGGATTACTCAATAATCTGTAGTCAAAAACAGATCACCAATCGAAGCACTATTGTTGGGTTGAGTCGCGGACTAGGTCGCTCTCTTTAAGACGTTTCGCGGCTCTGCCAAGATCGTGCAAGCAGTTCGTTGAGTACCACGCCGTCCCCAGGATAAAACAGCCCAGAATTCAGCACAGAAGAAAGACCGAAAACAAAAACACAATCGACCTAATGCTCGAATTCAGAAAAGACTTTTTAGGGGAGGAGGAGAGAGTTGGTTTTTGCTGTGTAGAATCCAATTCCGAAGCGCTCAATTTATAGGTGCGGGCTGGGCTGAATTTGGAAACGAAAATCAAATCAAAGCTTTGATTTAGCACATGTTTTTACACACGGTTTTAATCAGCAAAAAATCAAATCCCTCCCTTTGACACAAAAAAAAAAAAAAAAAAACGTGTTCGCGTGTTCAGAATTTTAGCAAAAACGTAGCTACCATTTTACGTGCGCGAGGCTCAAAATCCCGAATTTGCACCCCCGACCTCCCTGCGCGAATAACTCGTGACGTGCACCCGGTTAATTGGTTTCCGAATCAGTTTTCCAAATTGCCGCCCATTTTCCTGAGCGCGCGAGACCTCTTCTTGGTTCCTCTTTTACAAACCCACTAGAGAGCAAAGTCATATAAAGTAGATTGAAGTTTTGTAACTTCCCAATGTGGGACTAGAAAAAACATCATGTTTTACAAATACACACTCAAGTTCCAATAGAAACCATTCGAGTCGCATTAGGAGAACGTTTTTCTAAAGACAGTATTTGCCCCCACCAGAAGGTCACCGTGTATAGTAGCAGGCCGAACTGAGCGTCTAGAGCCGTACCGAGCAAGGTTCCGAACCCTTCCTTGGCGGTTCACCTGAGTTCAAGCCGTTACCACATTCCGGTTCGGCAGCCGACGGTCTTACACTAGGGGTTTTCCTCATAATCAATCGAAGCAATCAACTCGGCCAACCGGCCTTTTGACGGTTGGTGTCACGTTCGGATTTGAATGAACATGGGGGCCATGACTCCAGCTCACCCACATGGGAATAGCATCCGTGGCTATAATGACGGTTATGACGTCATCCGAACGGTTATCAGGATAAGTACGGGAGCGCATGACGGTGCCTACTTATCTTACAAATGGTTACAAAACCCTAAATGTGACGTAAGGGTGATGTCAGCCGACCCGTGACGAGCACATGTGCAGTCTTGGAGGGCAAGTTAGGAGTTCTCTAGAAATACCCCATTATGCCTTCCTAGAAGAGGTACACATTCTCAAACATTGAAAACCCTAGCTCTTGGCTTTTCATCTCTCCCTGCAACTATACTAATTCTTGTATCGGAGGGCCATTCCAGAGAACCTCCGGTGTGGTCTCTTAGTTGTGCTTCATCTTGCAGGCTAGGCGAAGGTCCAGAGCCACCCTCGAACCACGGTCAAGAAGGAGTGAACCAGACTCATCGGAGCCCCACACACCGAATTAAAGCAAATATGCCTTCAATCGAATCCGAACTCAAGGTTCTTTCTATTTGCATTTGCACAAACGAAGACAGACAAAATATCCGCAAAGTAAATATAGAAGAACCAAGAACTGATACTCTAATTTGTGGAATAACAGAATATCAATTTGTCATTTCTAGGAAGAGAATGTGTAGAGAGAAAGAGAGCAATTCAGTATGAAATTTTCGGCCTGTCGAATGACTTAACCAATGGCCTATTTATAGACTTGTAGGCACCCTTATGTGGTTGTGTCTTTAGAAGAAACACACATTAGTGTCTTTAGAAGAAACACACATTAGAATAGTCATGTCTTTTAAAGACACTAGTTAGGAAAGGTCATGTCTATTGAAGACATTTTTAATTAGAAGGAAACATGCCTCTTGGAGGCACCCCATGTTTCACATTCTTTCCCAAACGAACACACCCTAATTTAATGGGTGTTACAACCAACTACATAAAGTCACAATTCATATGAAAATGTGTAACAACCTTTCACAAAAATCCCACTCATTGCCTTTCCAAAATTTCCAAACTAAAATCCAATTTATTTTGAAAAATTCTAATAGGAAACGTCCCAATTTTCTTTCAGACTCTAAAATGCAAGCGAACCCCGCTTCGTAAGAAGCTGAATAACCTACATTTAAACAGGACAATATTAGCGTTGTGCCCGTTCGATGCACATGTAAAAAAAATCATACTATTGTTTTTTCAGCTCACGCACATTGAACTGGCACAATGCTAGCTGATAAAAAAGAAAGTTTAATTTTTTTCGCCAATCCCGAGTTTACTGCTCGCTAGCATTGTTCCCTAGAAAAGGACAAATGTGTGGTGGACAATGAGTTTAGGACACCACGTGGCAGTGCCCCATGAGTATAGAATAATTTTTCCTCCATATTCACCCCTCCCCACGTCTCTCTCTTTCCCTCTCTCTTTATTTATAATAATAGTCTAGAAAATTAGGATTGGGGGTTTGGAGGCTTAGGAAGCGCAAACACAATTGCTTATAGTATAGTCACTACAAGAAAATATGGTTTTCCCGACACTAGAATTGCCGGCGTTTTCCAACACTAAAATATATATGGATTTAATAGCTTAATAGCCAACTTGTTACACAGTTGGCAGAGACAGCGGAAATAGCTTGTACACAAAATAACATGCAAATGCAAGTTGGGCAACAACATCAAGAAGTTGCTCTTCCACTTGATCGTGGTGGGAGCGCATTGGTCCAACACATCCTTCACGTCTGTTGCCTAAAAAACAAAAACAAAAAACTCATCCTTCATGTCCATTTGATGATGATGATAATGGCACCCCAAAATTCGTAACCGTACGTTGCACCTTCAATAATGAACTCCCATCCATTGTATAAGCAAGTTCTGCCTAAAAAACCAAAAAGAAACGAGATGCTAGAAACAAATGGAAAGAATAAAGTAAGGGTTGAAATGAAGGAGGCCTATTTTAATTTTACATGAGCAGAAATAACTGATAATTTAGTCATAGAATCTTAAGATGCGGCTACTTTAAGCCCCAAAAATATGCAAATTCAGGGTCATTTTCTAATTTATGTACCCGTAATAAAAGTGTGTATATAACAACTATGCATAACAAGATACAAGCGCGTGATGAACTTTTTTGGCTGTTTTAATCGAGGTGAGCAAGTTAAATTCTACAAGCGATTGTTGTTTGGTTTAGACTACTGATATTTAAGTGATGCTTATGAAATCTTGAATTTTTCAGTTATTGTTTTGCAGTTTTCCATAAGTACTTGCATTTGTTGTTGGAAAGATAGTTCATCTACTTGATATAATTTTGTCATGAAAATGTATAACGATTTTTTTCTTTAGGGCCCTCAAAAAGTCAAGACCAGCCTTTGTATATATGTTCCTGATTTGTCTCTTTCATTATGGTTTGTTAGGGTTTCAATAACCCTAATCAGTTGTCTCTAACAGCATAAAACGTACAATCATGTTCACCCGTGAGCCATGCAAAGGAAGGAGTAATGTGTTTAGGTACCACGTGACGGTGCCTCAAGACCACCAAATTAATAATTTTGTAGGAAGAAGGGAAAATTGTTAGTCTTGTCATGCATAAATGGGAAAGAAATTGTTAGTGACAATCATTTTCAATATATTGCAGTTTTTCTTTTGAAAAGGGCAATCCATTCAAATATGAACACTTTACTTTTGGTGTGCCCTCATTTTCCTCTTCTTTTGTCAGATAAGGAATTGGGGACCCTCAAACGTACAAAGTGTTTTCCACTAACAAGATGATTATAATTGCAAAATTAGTGTGGCCATCAGCTGGCTTGGGAGGGCCTGCAAACTCCAACAACTTATGCAACATTTCCCATTTGATTAAAGGCTTGTGTTCAGATGGAACAACCATGACGCAGAATAGTTCACACTAGTTGTAGGGCAGGTGTAGAAAAATGCATAGGAATCTTACTGCTTGTATGCCGGTTGGGCCGGCCTCGGCATAGGCCCCCAGGGCCCTGATCAGTGCAGGTGAGGTTCTATGGGCCTGTGTCGATGGGCTGGCCTTCGGTGTGGTAATCCCACATCGGAGGTTTGGGTTGTGTGCGTTCGTGTGTTTATAAGGTCTACTCACACTTCACCTAGTCAGCAATTGTCTAGGTGTTTGGGTGAGTGGAATTACTCTTATGTCCCTCATTCAAAAGATAAAAATCTGGCCGCAATTCTCCAGTTACATATATACACTACAAGAAAATCGTTCTATAGCAACGGTCGAAAGCGTTGCCATAGAACCCAAAAACCGTTGGTATAGACCCTTTCAGGCTATACCAACGGTTGGAGAACTGTTGCCCAAACCGTTGCAATATATCCATTGCTGTAGAGGTATAGCAACGGTTTTGTCGAGCGTTGGTACAGATTTTTTTTTAGTAACGGTTTCTTTAGCAACGGTTACAAGCGTTGCTAAAGGTAAGTTTTTTTTTTTTTAAAATATGCGGTAAAATATGATATGGCAGCCACGTGGCCTCCACGTGGCGCTGACGTGGCGGGCGAAATAACCTTGCTCCGCCGGGGAATCGACCGACCTCGCGTGTGCGCGCGCATGCTCGAACCAACTATGCTAGCCCATAACTTGTGTAAAAACTTAAACTTTTAATATTTATACTATACTAACCGGACTTTTTAAATCTTTTTTTTAAATCCGGTTTATACTATACAAACACTTCTAATATCATTTTTTTTCCCGATCGGAAGCGTCTATTTTTTACATAATAAGGAGTACAATAGTTGTACGAAGAATGAAATTATTATTACATAGAATTTAACGCTAGGTTCAATAATTACCTTTTAAAATTGGTATAAATTGACATGCACCTTATACCAAAAAAATACCTCTCTGTTTTCCTTTTTTTTTCAATATTAATTTTGCCTTTTCTAAATTTTTGTTAGATTCACATAAATTTTTTTGATTGGTCAGTTATTTCTATGAGATGAGTCTAAAAAATAAAAAAAAATGCAATTAAAAGCATAAAAAATCAATATGGGCGAAAAAATATCAAACAACTAACATTTAATTTGTTGTCTTTAGTGTCATCTTAATTATTTTTTTTTTTTCAACTTCGGTCCACACTTTTATACTTTTTTTTTTCTTGTGAAGATGAATGATTAATCCCAAAATGAATGATTAGTTTCAAAAATTACCACAAAATGCTAAAAAAAACGCGTTAAATAAACATTACCAACAAAAATTTAGGAAAAATAGCCCTAACAAAAGCAACGGTCTCGATCATCATGATTGTGTCACGGTTGAGTGGCTAAAGTACGTTCAAGAATGAAGTTAATCGAGTATCGCTACATACTTATCGGACAGATAAATTCATTTTATTAATGAAATTGTCCATCGATAAAGAAATTTTCTAAATCCGATCGAGCCAAATTTGTATGAGAACGATTTAATCAACATGAAAAATAAAATCAACGGTCTCGATCGTTAGTTCGGGTTTGGAAAACCGATCGCATGAAAGAAAATTGGTTTTGGCGGTGTGAAAATCTAGTAACGGTTATTGGAAACCGTTGCTATAGGCTGATTTTTAGTAACGGTTATGGAAAACCGTTGCTATAGTCTTGTGATCTAGTAACGGTTACATGAAAACCATTGCTATAGTCCTGTTTCTAGTAACGGTTTGAAAACCGTTGCTACACACCGTCTATACCAACGGTTTTTGGAACCGTCACTAGCAAAACTGTTGGGAGATTTCGATTTTCTTGTAGTATATAGCAACACTTTAAATCTTAAACCTAATTGCAGATTAGGACATTACCAATCTTCTCTTAAATCCTTCCATCCTATTCAAACTGTGATATCTTTTAGTACTGGTGGAGCTCTGTTTTTGTTTGCTAACAGGTAACCAACATAACGAAGTAAGGTGAGCCCCGTATAGTACTTTGAGTCATATATCGCACAAGTTAACCTTCCCAACATTTTATTTGAACGGCAAAAGAAGTTTTCATTAATCATAAAGATGCCAATATGAAAACAGTACAACAGGAAAAGCAAATGCATCGAGAGAGTTTTGAAGAGTATTATACCCGTCTTTTCACCCATTTTTGGCCAAACTTAGAAAAAGGATAGAACAATGGCCTTGGAGATAGTTTTAGGCCTTGAGAAGCCTTATAAATCGGTCACTTGCAGAATTGGGACTTTGGAAGAATTTAAAGTGGCCACAATTAGGCCAAATTGAGTTTGGAAGGGCAGGAGAAAGTTTGAAAAGTGATTAGGCCACATTAATATTTGGAGCATGACCTAATTAGTCAAGGCCCAAATTGATTTTCAAATCTGGGCCCATTTTCAAGTCTTTGCCCAACTAATCAAAGCCTGTACTAGTTTTTCAGGCCTATTTAGCCCAATAAGGCCAAGATTCGTCTTTCAGGTCTAGGCGCATTTTTTTGGATTTATTCAGGCCTAAAACTAACCAAATCAAGAAGGCCATAAGCTGTTTAGTCATGCTTGGGAAGCAAGCTGCTTGTGAAAGCCTAGAATATTCTTGCTGGGCAGATCTAGGGAAGCTGCTCAAGGCCTGAATCTCTACTGTACTTCAGCATGAAGCAAGGCTTGGGACACATGGCAACCATGCATGGAGACATCCCAAGCAGCTTAGGCCTGCACAAACAGCTGTAAATAGCTCAAAGGCCTAGAAGGTTCTCCCTAGCAAGCTGCTCACAAGCAGCTCAACCAGGCCTGCGTTTTTGACCTTGGTGGGCCCAAATATCTCTTTTTTACAAGCATCCATGCACACAAGCTACTCACAAGCAGCTCAAAGGGCATAGGGATACTATGTTGCTGCACATTCCTTTTGCTTTAACTAGTTTTTAGGCCAAAAGGAAGCTTTTCAGACCTGCAGCTAGGCCTGTGCAAAATCCCCAAGTACCCGACTACCCAACCCGAAGGTTTCGGGCGGTTTCGAACAAGTGCTTCGTTCGGGTACGGGTTGGGTTCTGTAAAAAAAATGAGTTTTGGTTCGGGCTTCGGATTCGTATCCGTTCAACCCGTCGGGTCCGACCCGACCCGACCATGTATCTTCATATATGTATTATATTATACCTACCCAAGCCCTATGTATAAAATACCAAAAAGAAACACTTTCCCAGATCTGGAGCCGACACTGCCTCAGTCCCTCTCGCCTCCAGTTCTCCACCGTCGGCCTCCGTCCCTCTCGCCTCCAGTGCTCCACCGTCGGCCTCCGTCCTCTCTCTCTCTCTGAAACCCAGACGAACACCATTCGGCGTTCAATGGCCGGCTTCCACCTCTCTCTCTGTTCGACAAATCATCCAGACTCCGATATCGGTAAACCTTCTACGCACAAATCATCCAGACTCTGAAATCGTGTAAATCTCATACATATAACTGTATAAGTTTCTGGTGTGAATCGTGTGCTTTTCATTTTCATAAGTTCTTCAGATTGTAGTGCTTAAAATTTTCTTTTCTGTTTGATCTACTTCTTCTTCTTCTCGATCTGAACTGGACCCGACCGACCCGACAGTCAATCCGATCGGACGGTTCCCCTTGTTCATTCGGACGGGGTCGGTTCCAGAATACTCCAACCCGATCAGTTCGGGTCGGGTATGGGTGAGGGGCCAAACCCGACCCGCCTGACCCGTGCACACCCCTACCTGCAGCTATTTTCTTGGAGTGGAGAGCAAGGCTTGAACAGATGGCAGCTTCCCATTGGAGCATTCAGAAGGAGCTCAAGCCTAAGCCTTTACCAGGAGAACACTTGGCAGCTATGCATGAAGGCCTATGGAAGCAGTTCAAGACCTGGAACTTCTGCCTATAAATACCAGTTTTGAAGGCCTTATCAAAGGTCCACGACCATCAAGCCCATGGCTTAGGCAAATTAAATTTCAATTATCTTTCAACCATTTTTATCTTTCGATCCACGACCGTTCAAGCCCACGGCTTATCTTTCAATTACCTTTACTTTCTAGCATAGTTTGTACTCAATCTAGCCAAGTCTAGATTTTATCTCATTTCCTTGTGACCAAACTTTGTTAAACCGTTAATAAAGTCCCTTTTATTTCCGTTTTAGGCCTTGTTCTACTTTTCTTTCCATTTTCTAACAACGATTAGGAAATTTTTAAGTCATTTTCATTAAGGCAAACCACGAACCACATACGGCCTCATCCCTTAGGTCGTACTCAATCGTCTTACAGAAGTCAGATTGAGGCATCCAGGCCTTGATACGAATTTGGACTGCAATCCAGTCCTAGCACGGCCGCAACTCCAAGCCGAATTGGTTTTTGCACTTTTTGTGGAGAAACAACCCTCCTAGTGCTGCAACTCGCATCACTTTAATCTACTCGATATACATCCCTTCTATTGTAGTTTTGAAAGATGCAATGGCAGACGCAGGTTGTACGGCTGTGTTCTGGCCCCTGCACAACGTTGAATACTCCTACCCGTTGTATTAATTTTCACGGGGTTAGCTGCTGAAATTCCCTTGGGCAAATTGAAAAACCACTAAACTTTTGGCATGTCACCCATTCTTGAACGCGCAAATGAAATAAAATGGGCAATCTCGCTCTCTCCTTGAATCAACAAGAGTTACGGTATGCTTTTAGAATTTGTACATTGTTATCTTTTGATACATACATGCAGGTCTTAATGTATAAGGTCTAAATGATGTTATCAACGCTGGAATACATGTGTTTGTACCCTCCGCTAATTATAAATTTCGTTTCCGCCCCAGAAATGTATACAAGTTTCTGTTTGAGCATCCTTTTAGTTGCAATCCAACCCACAAATTTCCAACACATTGCCACCTTTGGGTAAAAACGGGTCAATCCGGACCCACAAAAGGGATAAAATCGAAGCCAAGAGAATCGTCCATACCACGATGATCGTAGGAACTCCAGCCTGTTTCCCCATCAGACCTTTGAGGAAAGGATAGAGATGTAAAATCACCCAAAGAGCAAAGAAGAACTTTGCAAACAGCAATCCCCACGTATCGTAACCATTGTTGACTGCGTCAGCAACCCCGACTATAACCCCGATAACGTTGATGATCAAAAGAGTCGTCGGAGGGATCAACAAGGACGTCCGCTTGAAGAGGTGGAGCCCCAAAGACTCCTCATTGCCTCCGTCTTTGGAGGCGACGGTGATGTTTGCGTTGACACCTGTCAAGGCCTTAAGAAGGCCTTGGAAGAGAGCAAAGAAATGGGAGGAGACTCCACTGATCAACCAAAACTGCTCGTTCCTCCACCAATCGTCTAAGGTCACCCGTCCCCATTGTATCTCTAGGATACTTGTTCCGGCGAATGATATGAAGAGGGCCATGAACACAATGCTTGCATAGTTGCTGATCTGCTGATATATAAATGCAAGAAAGGATATTGTTAGCTGCTTTTTAGAGCTGATTAACAAACCAAATTCAACATGCTAGGACTATTGTTGGTTTGAGCCAACAACTATGGTAAGGTACAATCGGCCGGTTACCTCAGGGACGATGAACTTCCCAGTGAAGAGAGAGACAGCCGGTAAGGTACAATAAGTGATCAAGGGAATGGATGTAAATGGATACACAACTGAGTTGATATACGCGAATCGCTCTAGTGGTTTTAAACCACACCCATAACCATACCAAAGTGGACAGTGGCTACTCAGGAAAATCTCAATGGATCCTGAGGCCTGTTGAAGAATCTGGTGCAAGCGATTCGAAAGGTTTATGTGCGCAAATCCCTTAAATCCAGGCCTTCTGGGATTGCAGTACACGGACCGCCAGCCGTGGCAATGCATCTTGAATCCGGTTAAAATAACCGATCCATAAATCCATCCAACCTGGTTAGCAGCAGTAAATAGAAATTAGGAAATGAAGCTCATTAAATCCCACTTCCAAAAAAAAAAATTGGCATTAATCCCTCTTGAAGGAAAGGTACAGGCCCTAAGTTGATAGGTGTTCCCAAAATATACAGCCTCTTTTTTAGTTGCGTACAATATGCGCTCTTTCAAACCCATTAAATCATGTTGGTTACGATTAAAATTTCTAACATTAATCTTGGATTCATTATTTTGATACAAACAGTTGCAACATCTGCTCTTAAATTCGTGATATCCACTTTGAAATCACAACATTTATATGCATGAGAGTTCGTTGTTCCTGCATACCTCTTTTCCCCACTTTGTTTTATCCTCGTAACCACAGCTAATAACGTGAAGTGCTTCTTTCAAGACCGACGCAGAAATTGCTCTAGGTGGAACTCCACCTTCCTCTTGCAGCGTTGAAGCAACGAAAACCGGTGATTGTCCGAACTTTTTCTCAAAATTCATCTGGGGCATGAGGTACGATTTTTCATTTTCTATTCCTGCAACCGTAGAAGATCATAGGTTTATGTAGACATCTTCAGAAGCAAGAATGACAAACAAATGCAACATTCAGGAAACCAAGTGGAAATCAATACTATACACTGTTAGGGAAAATCACATTGACACTTTTTACATTTAAGCAAAGATATTCTCTCACCATTGCATTGGAAGGAGCCAAATTCAAGTACAGTTTCCCATATCTATAAGTGATTTTTTTGGAGAAAAGTAAAGGACCATCAAAATTCTAGCCTTTTCTTGCACCTCTGTATCCTTTGGAGCCTGATCAAGTTCTACGGTCTATTTCTTTGTTTAAAGTTCCTGCTACTTGGAATGCTATAAGGTCTTGAGCGCCTAAATTGCATTGGCATCACCTAATCTGGTTTCCCGTTTTCGTTCTTGGACATTGTTTCATCTTCTGGACGGCTCATTGTTCATGTTTGCCAAAGAAACAAATTGTAGAGTTTCTCAAGGAATCTAGGTTTCCCCTGCCTCTATTCTTTCAGAAAATCCAGTTTGACGTTAGAACTAAGGGTATGTTTGGTTGGATGGAATCAAGGTTGGAATGGAATAGTCATTCCAATACTTACTAATTCTAATGTTTGGTTCACCTTTGAACAATGGAATGATGATTTCAAATGGAATCACTATTCACCTAGTAAAGGAATTGTCATTTCATCCAAAACACTAAAGAATTGTTATTCCATTTCTTTGTCACACCAAAATTACTAGTGCCACTCCAACATTTACTATAATTGCCACACCAAAAATTACTATTGCCACTCCAAAATTTTATATCGCCACTCCAAAAAATGCTATTGCCACTCCAAAAATTACTATTGCCACACTATTCCATTAGAGATTAGAATTACTCTTCCTAAGCACAATCAAACATGAGAATGGGAATGATTATTCCATTCCCAATTCTTCCAATTCTATTCTATTCTTAATTCCATTCTCATTTACATTCCATTCCATCCAACCAAACGCATCCTTAAGGTTTTCAAATTCTAAATGTTAAACACTCATCCCCTCTTACTTCTCCTTTACTTTACCCTTGGCAAATTCAGTTTCTAGGCAATCTAAATCAGAATTCAAGGAAGCAGTCGTATCTCGATTGCCTATCTCGTAAGTAATGATTCAGATTTGTTAAAGAGGCTGACTAATAAAAATATGTTTGGATGAACGTGATTGCACAAACAGCTCTTGGCAGTCCAACCGCAAACAGCAGAAGATTTATCCCTTAGAAGACCAGATGATTTACCTTCAACACTTTCCTCAATACATTCCTGAGCATGTATTTCTGTCAAAGCCTCCCTGCTCTTGGTCTTGATCTTCTTGTTCTCCTTTGCCTTCACTTTCTTATTTTTGTTTCTGGAATTGCCACAACAGCAGCAACACAATCTAGGCAAACAATTGCATGCCTTCCCTGTGGCTTTCTTCTTGGCTGGAACATCATAGCCATAGAGCGCTTGTCTCCTAAACACACATCCAGTCCCAACGTAAAATGGTCCTTGGATCCCGTCCAAGCCTTTCATATTTATCTGTTTTAAAGATATAAAAAATTGAAATATGAACAGAATGTCGAACACCAGTATCTACTTGAACAAACCATATTCATAAATCTTATTCAACCAAGTCTTTATCATTGGTCAATCAAGCTCATTTCTTGCGTAGGCGTTACACATCAGGATCTATAAAATGAACGTTCTAAGTAGTCCGATGTTACCTGAGCTTGTCTTATTTTGTATTACATGAAAGATCGTCACGTCAAACAATTATTACTCGCCTCTATGGCCATTATTATATCAGTTACCATCAGATGCGCCATACTTCTCTATTGATGTCATTAACATTATTCAAGGAAGATAATTTTGGCACCTCGCTTTTTGATAATCACATTAAAATTTGTCATTTAGCTTGTTTAGAAAATTGTGCGATGTGTATTTCTAAAACTAAAAAACATGCATTTGAATGTGGCCCTAAAAATATGAAGTGCTAGAATCATTTTCCATATTCAAAAGTTGTAATGTATGTCACGTTAGATAAAAAATAATAATAATAAAGTTATAGAAACAACTCGTAAAGTAGCGTAGCATTTTGCTTATGCGTATGGATAACCAAATGTAAGTGCAATCTGACGCATGTATGTAAAATTGCAGAGAGAGTGTAATTTTGCAAATGTGGGAGGTCCACGCCAAATCTCACTTCGATGATTGGAAAGAATTATTCTCTTTTTAAGACAATTCTATAAAATAAAATAAAAAATGAGCTCAATCTTTGCAGCATTTGTTCAAAACACTCTTTTTTTAGAATTTTAATTTAGAATCTAAGACAAAAATATATTAAATCCTTAGATCCAAGGCTTATAAATATTAATTGAGTTGACTTTTCGCAGAATTTCCTACAAATAATAATATCTATGAAATGAACGATTCTGATTATCAATATAAAAATTGGTGTGGATGCCACAATCCACATAAAGGGAGTAATATTTACTTACATTCAAAATGAGTAAACAAAATTGTACTCATCGGAGGTGGTTTACTTACATCAAAGAATACAGTGTTGTGATTTGCATACCGGTCATGACGATCAATCCCATCAAACCTTTGAGGAAACTGAACATAGCATATTTTCTTCCCAGAGGCAGGGTCCATCATGAAGCACATAGCTTCGCGGAGTGCCTTGCTGTTGTTTATGTAGTTATCACAGTCGACATTGAGTAGGTAAGCAGCATTCGATATGACTGCCGAAGCTCGCACCTACAAAAATTAGCAGAAACAGTTTCGAAAAAAATTGAAAAACAGAGAAACAAGATCGATAAATGAACTAGACGAGTTGGGCATTGCATTGTCCAAGGTTGGCATGGAAGGTTAACGACTTTGAAAATTATGTTTAAGTTTTGATTGTTTACAAAGAAAGTCAATCGTAAACGAGGTTTAATTGAGCCGACCGGCCAAGTGGCAACTTGATTTAGAAGCAAACGAGCTTCAAAAAAAATTCATGTTCAAGTTTGATTTAGCTATGCAACAAATCAATCTTAAAGGTTTTTTTTTGTTTTTTTGTATTTTTTGAGCAAACACAAACCGGAACTCGAAGGAGATTGGTTCGTAAATCAACCCAAGGGACAGAGAAATTACTAGGGCATTCATCGCACCGGCTTTTTTGTGGTGATCAAATCCAGGCCTCTTCTCACGTGAAACATAAATGAGATGAGGCAACTGGTTTCCTTCAACATCATGGACACCATCGTGGAACACCTGTTGAAGAGATAACTAGAAATCAAGTATAAATGAAAACAACTTTTCGCGTCAAGCCACGAA
This sequence comes from Rhododendron molle, assembly GCA_025413875.1. Lineage (NCBI taxonomy): Eukaryota > Viridiplantae > Streptophyta > Magnoliopsida > Ericales > Ericaceae > Rhododendron > Rhododendron molle. The sequence goes on along the minus strand of CM046398.1, from coordinate 37,177,729 downwards.
GAAAAAAAGAACCACACCTGAATAATTCCAGGATGGTCCCTGAGATTGTTACCGGGCCATGGGGTCCCATCTTGCATTGTCCAACCCTCCACAGGAACCTTATGTGCCATGGCCACCAACCCGTTTATTCGAACTTTGAACTCTTCGTATTCCCTCTGTAGCGACAAAGTCAATAGCCAAGAAACAGAACGAAACATTACTACATTTCTCAGGATGAAAGGAACTAGTTCGTCATGTCTTTTAGTAACTGCCTAAGGTATACATATCCCCAATGCTGACCTAGGTTCTGCTTAATGGTCAAATTAGACCTGAGATTGGATAATAAATTTGTGGATTTCTAATTTAAAAATTTTCGTTAAATTTGAGAGAACGCATTCTTGCCATAAGAATATCCCTGGAGAGATTGCATACTCTTGATCTGCAGTCAAATGCTTTACCTTGGTGAGAGATTGCGTACTCATTGAACAATCACTACCACATAGAAGCGATGTTTAAGAGTAGCTGATGCATGTGAAATTTGGTAATCCCCTAGACTACCTCAATGAACACGTTCCGTGTTCCCCCTTTCAATCCGAATGGTAAAGGTCAAAAGAATTACGTAAGATGTGAACGAACCTTCATTGCACGACGTTCCCTCGCAAACGAAGGATTAACTTTGTCCCTAAGATAGTCGACCTTCCGAGCAAAATACCACTCTGGGGCACGAGGCTCGATATTGAACTTCTTGCAAAACGGGACCCACTTCCTCGCAAACTCGGACGTTTCAGCGAGGGCTTCAAAAGTGAGCATGGCCCCGCCGTCGTCAGAGACATAGCAAGCAATCTTGTCTGCCGGATAATCCACGGCAAGGATTGACAGAACCGTGTTTGCCGTCGTAAGTGGCGGTTCTTTCATCGGATCCACAGTAGTAACAAGTACGTCTATGGGAGCTAACTCAGAAGGCTTCCCCCCTTTCTCGTACCTGTGATCGGGTTTAAATCAGGCACTAGCTTAGAACATGTACAGATCAAAATCTGAAAAAGCTTAGAACCCAGAAACAAAGCGCTTAAAATTTTCAATAAGTCTTAGTACACTCCTACCGACCATTCCTCTCTTATATATTTGTGGGGCCCCTCATAATTAAATGTGGAACCAACACAGATGTGAGAGATGAGTGATTGGTAGAAGTGTACGTAATTTTACTGTCCAACAAAAAAGTTTTAAGTTCAGTGATGCAAGGGTCATATCGTCACATTAAGTGAGCAGGCCATTTCACACCAACCAATGTAACCCTTGTATTATCTAACATTTCCCGCACTTGTAACTGTAGTTGAGGTTTGTCACATGCAGTTTTTTTCCGAGTTTATGATCGTGCAATTTTTTTCTTAACTCTTTTCTTATGAGGTGTGGATTGTTTATTATTTAAATGTGCAATAGACTCTGCTTTAGTAGTTTGTTGAAGCTTTTTATAGAATCCAAATATCTAAGCTTTTCACCCCAAAAGAGATTATTTTACGCTCCAATTCGTAACTTTTTTTTTTGCTTATTGAAAGCTGCAAAATTACATTTTACCAAAAAATATATATAACTCAAGAATGGATCTATAGAATTCTTAAAAGTCAATTTTTACTATCTTAGTACAATTTATTTGACCAAACAGTTTAACTTCTACCTTATAAAATTGTGCATTCAAATATACCCCTTGAATTTTCTAGGTGAATAAGTAAAACAACCATAATTCAAAAACCCAAACTTAGAAATGATAACAAACGTAACCGACCACTCATTCCATGTCCAAAAATGTGACAAAATTACATAACGCGTGCGTGCGCAGAGAGAGGGGCAGTGTGTACCTTAGTGATAATCGATCTAGGTACGTTTCTCTCTCAATCGGGAAACATTTTGGTAACTGGTCAAGAACCCACGAAAGGGCGAACCATATTTCGCAAATCACTGAGGTCAGCCACAAGCCATAGGCATCATGTACCGGGTGCCGAACCCTATAGTTGAAAAACAGCCCAAGAATCACAAATCGGAGTAAAATCATGATTCGGTATGGGTTTATCCTGCTTGATGAAATTGGCAGTTTCCTCGAAAGTGCCTGCCTACCTCCATCCAACCTAATTCCCAAAAACAAGAAGAAATTATGAGAAACAAATTTATCGAAATTGGAATGAAAAAGGAGGTTTATTATTATGTTTAGTTGATTGGTCGAACTTAAACGTTTGTTCTCTCAGATCTTTTTTTGATCGGCAATGTTCTCTCCTTATACGTTGCAATCAACTCTTACGGCCCGTTTGAATGGCGGATTTGTTTTGGGTGGATTTGTAATGAGGGGGGATTTGAAGGTGGATATGTAATGAGGGGGATATGTTAAGAAGAGTGGTCCCACCTTTTAAGAAGGGTGGATTTGTAATGAGGTGTTTGGATGAATTTTTGAGAAGGTGGATATGATTGAATAAGGTGTAAAATGACTTATTTGCCCCCACTTGAGTAATTTAATGGACAAATTACGTTTATTTCATTATAATTACATTAAATACATATATACTATTAATTATGACATAAAATTGAATCAAATTAAGTTTAAATTATTTTAACCTTATTTTATTTTATTAAATTTTTTTTTAATTTCCGAATTATTTAATTTAAATTAGTAATTAAAAGGTATAATTGGTAATTACAGTAAATACATATTTAAAACTAATTATGGCATAAATAGAAATGTAAGTATATTGAAAAAAATGTAACCTTATTTGATTTATTTTTTTTAACAAATCCGAATTAAATAGTTTAAATTTAGTAATTTAAATAGGACATTTTGTGGTAGTTGAGAAAGGAAAGTAGGTGCACATTTTTTTGGAATATCACAGCCAACATAAAAAACCCCCAAATCAAACCAATCGAACACAGAGACGAGGGAGACGAGGGAAATCAAACCAAAACGATTGCAAATTGAGTGCGCAACCATACCTCAGCCGTGTAAGGAGGAAGACGAGGGAGAGTTGTAACCGTCGGTTAAGCGGTGGAGTCACCAGAGTTTTTCGGCGACCTCCTCCCTTCTCTCTCTCTCTCTCTTCTCTCTCTTCGTTGGTCTGGGTTTCAGAGCACGATGGAAAGAAATGGAATGAGAAAAGATAAAGCAAAGGGGGATTTGGAGGGGTAAAACCGTCACAAAACCTCCCGGATTTGCCAACGACGGGGTCTGACCTCCCCTTCGCAAATCCGGCTTCTGCCTGAGTTGAAACCTCTACAGTAGTTATCTCCAGCTTCCAAAAATTTCACCCAAACACCTTATTTGGAAGATACCCGGAGTACAAATCAGGGGGATTCACATATCCCCCTTCATCTCCTCCATCCAAACACAGCGTTATGGGGTTGGTCCATACGTAGAGAGCGGGGGAGCTAGGAATCGAAGTCAAAGGGAGCCGAACTATGAATGAAATTCGATGATTTTTTCAAGATTAAATCCGGACATTTGAGTTTTTATAGAACAATTTTGGTAGCTTAAAAATCGAGTATTGATACTATATCATTTAACAACACGCAAAATAATTTATTGCATGTTATTAAACGTAATTTAACATGCTAACAATGAAAATTGTTCTTGTCGTTTAATCACGGCTGAAATGTTTTAGTTCTTTTACAAGTACCTCAAAAATTATGAAAATTACACTAGGAAATAAAAAAGTGGGTGGGGCCGGGGCGCCCTCCAACCCCACAACCACAATAGCTCCGCCTATGCATACGTGGCTCTTTTCCCCAATTTTAATTGGACTTCCCACTAGTGGACGGGGTTCCTAGAAATTATTCGGACACATGTATATATTGGGAAGTTATCAAACTCTTCTCCCTCCTAGAACGATATCTATTTGTTCTTTGTTCTTTCGCTACAACGCTGTGTCAAACTTAAAAATCGGAATGACTACAACTTAAGCTCCTTTTATCTTCAAGTTATAGAAATAGAATAAACCTAAGTCAAACACAACCTACCCAAAAAAATCAGGATCATCTCCACCATCTGGTTCATGCTTGAGAATTTGAAGTTTCTCATCCTGCCTTCTCTTCCACGCCCCCATTCTGTCTTTCCACGCAACTGTACCATACCCATACACTGCCAAGTCTTTCTTAGTATCCATCGGTCGGGGTGGCACCGGGTGGACTTGCTTCCCGTGACTCGTAGACGGAGGGATTGTGAGAGGTTGCTTACGGGACGAGATCACAGCATCCTTCATCAAGATTATATATGCACCATTAACATCTCACCACAAATGATATCACGTATGCTGGTCTGAATACCTGATTATTTTAAATAAAAAAATTGACGGAGCAATCAAACCAAATCACCTCTTGGTCATAGGCTGGGAAAGGGATTCCTGGATTTAGGGCAGAGGACTCCATCTCAACAAAGGTAGCATCACTGTGGGCAGTAAGGCGGTGAGAAACGAGTGCTGCCTCTGAAACGTGTTGAGGACCGTTGCTCCCGTGTTCGAACTCGTTATCCAAATCATCAAATTCATCTTCCTCTTCATCGCCATCGACTCGGGGACTCCCTATTATGTGAGTGGGATGTCAACGTACCAGACAATTTAACCATGTTGTCACGAAATGTGAAGATAGATTCAAGAGAACGAAAAACCACCGAACACGTACAAAAATATGGTCCACTAGGAAATGACAAGAGCTACCTTTGATGCGCTTGTAGCGGGTTTTGCACTGGGGGCATGCTTGACATCCCTCTCTTCTTTCGTACTCGTAACAAGTTCTGCAAACTGGGAATGCACAATCGTTGCAGGCAGCAAACGGCTCCCCATCGACGGTAACCTCAATCTCATCTCCACAAATCCGGCAGATCTGCCCGCTTAGTTCCCTCACAGATGTAACCTGTTGTACACGCAACAATCAATGTAACTCAAAGTCGTATGTCTATTATATGTGTCTGTAATGTAAAAAGAATATATGCTTGTCCAAAGTTGTAAGATATGCTTATGCTTGTCTACAGTTGGAAGATATGCTTTTCTAAAGTTAGAAGTCATACTTTTCTTGATGCTTTCTCCTTGACAACAAGATTAAACAGATAGTGAAATGAGCATGTAGCAAAATCTGTCACTTACTACAGACATTAATCAATAATCATCACTAACCATGAGCAATTATGCGTATGAACCCAAACAGAGCAAATGGCATAAAAAATAAATAATAATAATAATAACCCAGAGAGAAAAGCAGGGGAGGAACTGTGACACATTTTAGGCCATGTACATGTTCAATTGCTCCAAAATATACATATGGAGCTGGAAAACTAGCTCAAGAGCTACGGATGAGATTTTAAGTTGTAAGATATACTTATGCTTGTCTCCAGTTGGAAGATATGCTTTTCTAAAGTTACAAGTCATACTTTTTTTGATGCTTTCTCCTTGACAACAAGATTAAACAGATAGTGAAATAAGCACGTAGCAAAATCTGTCACTTACTTCAGACATTAATCAATAATCATCACTAACCATGAGCAATTATGCGTATGAACCCAAACAGAGCAAATGGCATAAAAAATTAAAAAAAAATTAAAAATCAAAACAGAGAGAAAAACAGGGGAGGGAGGAACTGTGACACATTTTAGGCCATGTACATATTCAATTGCTCCAAAATATACATATGGAGCTGGAAAACTAGCTCAAGAGCTACGGATGAGATTTTAAGGAGGCCTCTTACGCGTCCAATCTCATTAGCATTAATCAGAACAAACTCATTCCTATTGCGTGAACCCGCAATCAGTCGTCCTTCAGTTTCCATTAGGCCCCAACACCCGGGCACACACTCCCAATCGCAGCTTTTTTTACGAAACACCCAGCACTGGAAACACCAAGTTTAGTGTTCCCGTAAGCTAGCGCTTGCCTCGTGATCCAGCCTCCCTTTTTGGTGGCCTAACTGCACAGGGAACGGCAACTTTAGTGTCGTCTGGCACAAGGTTGGCTAGAGGGCACTCCGATGCAGGAGACAGTCTTAATGCCAGAAAGGGCTAATGGAAGTGGAGGGATGGTTTACCTCCTTGAAGTTGTATCGAATGACTGGCCTCTAAACAGAAAGAAAGATATATATAGGAAACAGAGGCAGAAATTTGAATCATCTTCATGTTGACAGTTTAGATTACGCCTTTTATTATTATTATTTTTTTTTTTTTTTTTGCTATCAATTTATGGCTCATATGTACTACTTATATTCGTCCCGTGCGTGACAAAGTTTTTTTTTTTTTAACTTTCGACGAACCCTGTGCTATTTCTGGCCAAATGAATTTTTCGGTATGTTGAGATAATTTTTAAAATGTTCCAAACTCTAGTGGAAGAATTACGGAACAAGTCATGAACAAATACAACTATTTATCCGTTACATCCCAATCATTCATTTTTGAATTCAACAGCCTAGATTTTAAAAGACTTTTTCGCAAGACGAAACTAGCGAAGAGTCTTTCTAAAATCTGGATCATCACAGCCAAGACCACACGACCAGCACTCTGCAGTCCAAAACAATACTAGTACAATTCAAAAAACAAAACCACTAGGAGTATAATCTGTTGGTTATCTGTACCCTCACACCTCCGTTTTTCATGTTTCAATAGGAGTTTCAATAAGAGGCATATGCTCCGTTTGTTTGGAAGTAAAATATTTCTCCGTAAAATATTTTACCCATTTTTCATTGTTTGGCTAAAAAAAAAAGAGGGGGGAGGATATTTTCAAGGTAAAACATTTTACACCAACTGGGTGAAAATGTTTTCCTTTAATTTTGGCCATAAGTCATTTTTGCATTTCACTCTCGATGGCCCGAAACCGCATATTCTATTCCCTTTTCTCCCAAATTGTATTAGATCCGAAACGAGAGAGAGAGAGAGAGAGAGAGAGAGAGAGAGAGAGAGAGAGAGAGTTTACTTGATTAAAATATTTCAGAACATACAATCTGCCATTGTTTTTGAAAATATTTTTCATGTGCCAACCAAACATTGAAAAATAAAAATTTAAAGTTCGTTTTCCTAAAGAGTAGTGATAATGCCAAAATTATTTTTGTTGGTGCCAAAATTTCAACGCATAAAAGTCTTGTATATTGCACATGGTACAAGTCTTTTGTACACTAAATTTTTGACATCAACAAAAACAATTTTGACATTATCACTTCCCTTCTCAAAAAACATTTTATACTCTACCGTAAAACATTTTTCATTGAAACAAACAGAGCCTAAAACCTTGAAACGATTCTCACAAAAAAAAAATCCTCATAGAGGAATCCAGATCTACAATGTTCGTTTAGAAAGAAAGGATATACTTTAATCTTTATGGAAAGTTAAATAGAAAGGACAATTTATTTTGATCTTCTGCTTATTGAAAATAATAGACTCCTTCCCAAACGGGATCTCATTTTTTTGCCGTGAAACTTGAGGCATTTTTTGATTAATAATTTTATTGAAGAATTCCATCATCTGTTCTTTTTAGTGTTTTTCATTTTCCGACGGACCTTAGAAAAACCTGCAGAAGAATATTAGGACTGAATTTGCCATCGCATCATGAGCATAAACACAAGATATGTTATATGTTTTTTCAATGTACAAGGTCCACGGTAATTTCGAAATAGTAGATACTAAAATCTTGAATCCGCCTTGAAAAATAAAGGTCGTCTGTCATCTATTTGTCCAAAAGCTCTTGCCGCGTTTTGTATTTCAGGTACTTTGGTTATGTTTGGCGAGTGCCAGGGGCGGAGGGACATAGAGATAAAGGTGGGCAGCCCATTCCGTTGGCTGTCAAATTTTCATAAAGATAGGTATAATTTTTACTAATTTGACCACACTTCAAATTTATTTTTGCCTCAGCCCATATAAAAGGGTTTTGTACTTCGGGGAAAAAAAGAGTCAAAATAGAATCTTCACCCACAAAATTCCCAAACGTAGCGCTAGTTTGTTCATTCCTCAAAACAAATCGAGGGTTTCGTTCAGAGGCGGAACATTTTCCGCTATAAAAATTGTAAAGAGTAGACTTCGAAATCGGATGCATGATAGTTTGGTTGTGTATATAGAGAAAGATGTTTTTGAAACAATTACAAACGAGACTATCATCCATTATTTTCAAAGTATAAAAAGTCGTCGAGGTCAATTGTAAATCGAATATGCATTTTGTTTTTAATATATTTCTACTTTTTGATTAACTTGTTTATCCTAATTGTTTCTTTCAATTAGTGCTTACGTCGAAACCTTGCCTTCAAATATAAGGTTGATAGAAACCCGAAGCGTAGGGCTAGGTCGTCGATAGCATAATAACCGGAAAGTCCGGGATCGTACCCACAGAGAATCGAATATAGCTTAATCGGATTGTAGGTTTTATGGTAGGATTTCGGCGTTTAAGACGGCCAACTTGGTTTTGCTTTGAAAATGGAAAAAACTAAAACGAAAGACTAGAAATGAACTTTATGAACTAAAAGAGGCAAGTCTAAGGATCATCTAACCCTTGACAAAGGCCGTTACCGGTTCTCGATTATAACTCAGGCGAGAGTCACGACCGCGCGCTCACGCCCGGAGAATTAAGCTTTAAAGACTACGTTTATCAAAAGATGTGATTTACCGGAACTAAACCAACCTATTTTTGCTAATGTATCTAACACGTAGGAGGCCACGAGCCCTCAATATGTCGCTTGCCAAGACCGCTTGACTAAACTTCACATTAAGGAGTTAACACCCCTCGCTTAGACCAAAATGACTAGATTAAGCCAATTCCGGAAACCATGATTTTAAACCCAAAGTTTGAGAACCAAATAACAACCTAAATCATTGGAATAGATTAGCCCACGACTTAGCCAAACAACTACTCAACCATACTAGAAAGATTAAGCATAAGGCTAGAAATGACAAACATATTTAACCGACGAAAACGAAAACAAACTTGATATTAAGGAGAATCTAAAGCATAGCTACAACATTAATAAACGAGCAACATTAACAAACGAGAAAGACTTACAAGTGTTCTTGAAGAAATTAACCTAGAAAGCTTGAAAGACTTTAATGGAGGAAAACTAACCTAAACTAACTATCTACTCCTTTACAAGTGAGAGAGAGAAGAGTATTTATACAAGAGGGCACTCTCTCTCCTTAAAAAATATCCAAAAAATATCCAAAAAGTAGTAACTTGCTACTTATGGAAAGTGAAAAGTCACAAAAGTAAGTCGGTAAGCTCTCCGTATCGACACTCAAACCGTGATCGATCACGGTTCGCTTTTGGTCTGATTCCAAAGTTCCTCAGAGCGGAGCCAGATCAATATTCAAAACCGTGACGATATCAAGGCCGGATTTCTCTCTCGCTTTGAAGTATCAGATACTCCGATAAACGTATCAATACGTCCGAAGGTCGGATTTCTCTCTGCTTTTGAAGCCGATAATACTCAAAAACGATCAATACGGTTCGCTTCCTCGCATTCCAGCTCTTGGGCTTTGTTTTGACACCCGACGCCCATGGCACGCTTCGGCCACTACGGTTCTTCATCTTTAAACCCCGACGGCTGAATTCTTCAAGGTCCCGCCTACTCGCTTGCCTTCAAGGGTTGTTCAAAACACCAAAACAAACTCTCTTATTCACGTATTACCCGCTCAACAGATAACCTTACGCGCAAAATCACTATAAAAACTAAATAAACGCAAGATAAAATGACATACAACGGGACTAGTCGCACCAAATATCTACAATATTGGGTGCTCATCACGCCCCCCAACTTGAATTTTGCTAGTCCCTAGCAAACTAAAACAAAATGTATTTAACTAAGCTATGCAATCTCCCTAAAACAAAGATACGAAAACTATGCTCAACTACTACAACTAGGCAAGAGTCCAAAAACACCCCTTCAAATCCGATCAAGTGCAATCCACACACCAGCATGCCATGAACTAGGATGAACAAACTTTGCTATATTAGAACAATCAAGTATGCATGCATCACAATGAGTTTCGACTCCAAAACTCACAAGGATACACTCTTATTCGACTTTTCACACAGTGAGATACAAGATACATCCCATGACAAGCGCTAGCGAATAAATGCAATAGCCAGAGACAAAAAACTACGCATGCTATCAAATGGGCGCTTAGAACGAAAGGAAAACTATATATTGACAAGTATGGACAGATTAGAAATATCACAACTTAAGTAATAATAGATATCGACCATGCATCAAACGGAGTTAATTAGCGCACAAAAGATCAACGGAGGACTTTATTAGCTTATAACGACCTTGGATACAAAGAGAAAGGGACTACAAAAATGTAGTGGCCATATACTTGCATGGTTCATCTACCCTTGGCCACTACCGACCCTAAACTACCCAAGGCATGGCCACATATCAGCCAAACACCAAACAAAGTTACGAAGAAGAAATAAAGAACAACTACTAGATAAGTCCTACAAAAACTACTACCACCGACTCAACCACACATAGTCGTTATCCTCATCCGGCTCCTCACGGTATTGAGCATCGAGCTCCCCCTTTCCATCGGACTCTTTCTTATCCGGAATGTATGTTAGCCCAAAGGTCACACCAATCCTCTCATCATAGTATTCAACCCTCTTTCGAATCCAATTTTGCTCTTTCATAGCATTTCTTTGATTTTCTTTGAGGAATAGGGTCATTTGAATTGAGATTTGGAGTGAGAGAGATTTAAGGAGTTAATTTTGAGAACTTTGGAGAGGGAGATGAAAATTTAGGATTTTAGCATTTGTAGTGAGAGAGGAAAGATAGGGAATCATGTATCAATTTTTTTCACCTTTTACATCCCAACCACTTCTATTACATTCACACCACCCCCAAACTTCCTTGAAGCATTGAAAACTATTGACACACAATCCTCCAAACATCCGGTTACCTAGGTTTGAACAATGGAAGAGACTCGGACTATGGTTCAAAACAAGGACGATGAGACTCTTATGTGGTTTAATCAAGCAAAAATGCCTTGAATCATTTCCTAAGTATGCCAATAACTCCAACAAGATGCATGAAAGATATATACACTACTCAAGCATGAACAAAAGATGCTATTTACTCAAGTGCGAGAAATGAGAACAAAAAGCATGAGATGCTTAAGAAATGAATCTCTACTCTAGCGATGCACACTACTTGACTTGACTTTTAGGCTCAACTTATTCAACAAAATTCATGTATATGCAAATGACATAAATTAAAACACAAAATCGAATTCGACGGGATACATGACTCTTGCCATATTGACACAAGTGAGCATATTTAAGTATCTAGCATGCGAAAACACTACTAACAAGAGAGAATTGCAAGTAAAAGCAAAAAATATAAAAATTTGAACCAAAACCATATGAGACTATGAGACATGTCTCATAAACCATATATATAACATATATATCACTCCCCCCAACTTAAAATATGCTATGTCCTCATAGCATGGAGAACAACAGTATTGAGAGGGAAAGGACAAAAGAGATTACCCACGGGGGAATGTCAACCCCCTTATACCTCGACCAAGTTGGAGGCTTTTTTGTCATTGCTTCCCTTCGTCATTGGAACTGCTTCCAAGGCTCACTCTTTCGGCTCCTCCATCAGAACCACATCTAGTCACACAAGGTCATCGCCGGGGCTTTCTTGGTCTTACAACCGCGACACGTAGCCGCACCCATGCTTAGGGCTCATGAATGCCTCACTCACTCTAGCTTTTAGACCTAAACCACCAAGGCTGGTGTGGTAGCATGCTTACCCTGCAAAAGACTTAAGAACCAACTACCTACTAAAAAGCAAATGACATTAGAACCGCCCGGCTCGTGTTATCCGGGCTCAACAGTAACCAAAAGTAAAACACAACCAAATCTTCACGCGATTAAACGGGTACTACTTTTCTCCCTATTTCCCAAGCGAGAAACGGGTGGCTATACCGGACCATCAAAAGAGAAAAAAGAAAAGAGAAAGAGAAAGAGAAAGAAAGAGTTTATGTACATGCAGCCAAACACGGGTTCCGAACATGTAACATGCCAACTAGAGCTAATAAAATGAACATCGCACTCCACTCCACACTTTGCTTCAAAAATTGAATCCGGCCATGCCACAAGAAAAGATACTTAGAGTAGCGCATATGCCGAATTTGTTTTAAAAACTTAAGTTCCACCAAGTGCATAACCCAAACTAGATCAACTTTCAAATTGTTGACAAAATCTACAATATAAGGATGAGAAGCTACAAGAAAATCGTCAACACCAAGAAAATCAATTAGGTTCACATGCATCTTGTTTATCTAACAAAGAGTGTAAGGAATCTACCTCGCTATCCATGTCCTTAGCGGTATGAAGATCATGACACAGAGAATTTGAAGGGACAATTGTAGCTTCTGTGGGCTCCAACTCTTCAAAGATTGGTTTAGACGCATCCTGTTTAGCCAACAAAAAATACAAGTAATCCACTTCGGCATCCATTTCCTTAGCGGTGAGGGGTTTTGCCAATGGATCTTCACAGTAGATGCCCGATGAGTCAAGCATATTCATCTCATGAGCAAGAAGTAATTCCTCCGGGGAAGGATCAAGATACGGGAGATCGGAAGAGACAACCTTAGCGGTGAGGCATTTCTCTCCCGGATCATCACTAAGAGGGGGATCCATAAGAGGAGAACTCTCGACCTCAACTTCATCAATAAACTCATCACTCCATGCAGACTCTGAGAAGCTGTCACAATCTAAGCTAACATCTTCAACAAATATATGTGGCTCAACTTCCTTTTCCATGGCATTTGAGTTGGACTCTTGACAATTTTTAACAAAAACCCTAGATTGTAAAGTTTGAGCCAACCAATCAAAGAAATCTAAGGCTTGAGCGGGTTCTTTATGAAAAAGTTTTCCATCACACACCATGTCTAAGAATCGTTGACTCGTTTGAGAAAGTCCATCATAAAAATAGTTAGCAATTTGGAAATTGTCAAAGCCATGATTTGGGACCGCTATGAGCAAGTCCTTGTATCTTCCCCAACATGCATAAAATGACTCATTCACTCTTTCAGCAAAAGTTTGAATTTGGTTCTTGAGATCAAACCAATTGGAAATGGTCATACGACTTTTAAAAACATTGAAGTCATGAGTGGTTATGCAAGGTGGTGTGCAAATTTGATTAGGGCAAAGGTAGTCCCGCAAAGTCTTGGGTCGTGTGATAACTGGAGTGGGATAAAGATAGTCCCGCAAAGTCTTGGGGCGTGTGACAATTTGAGTTGGACAAAGGTACTCCCGCAAAGGCATGGGGGCTATTTCCCCATTTGCCACCGCCATTCCATGAGATAGATAAGACATAAAGTAAACAGGCTAGAGGGGTTATGCCGCCACCTCTTTCTCAAAACAGTCTCGAGGGGTTAAACCACCACCTCGGCTATATAAACAATGAAAGAAAAGACAAATGACGCTTACGCTAGCTTCGTTACACCTCGATTTTGATAAGAGAATCGGTTAGAGGTATCCGCTAGAATAAGTATTCATTGCACAAAGTAAAAATTAAACGGAATACTTACAAATGGTTTGTCAAACCTCCAAATAAGCCATAATAAGAATCCAACGGCGCCAAAAATGCTTACGCCGAAACCTTGCCTTCAAATATATAAGGTTGAAATACCCCAAGCGTAGGCTAGGTCGCGATAAGCATAATAACCGGAAAGTCCGGGATCGTACAGACAATCTAATATAGCTTAATCGGATTGTAGGTTTTATGGTAGGATTTCGGGCGTTTAAGACGGCCAACTTGGTTTTGCTTGAAAATGGAAAACTAAAACGAAAGACTAGAAATGAACTTTATGAACTAAAAGAGGCAAGTCTAAGGATCATCTAACCTTGACAAAGGCGTTCTTAGGTTCGATTATAATTCAGTGAGAGTCACGATCGCGCTACCACGCCCGGAGAATTAAGCTTTAAAGACTACGTTTATCAAAAGATGTGATTAAACAGAACTAAACCAACCTATTTTTGCTAATGTATCTAACACGTAGGAGGCCACGAGCCCTCAATATGTCGCTTGCCTAGACCGCTTGACTAAACTTCACATTAAGGAGTTAACACCCCTCGCTTAGACCAAAATGACTAGATTAAGCCAATTCCGGAAACCATGATTTTAAACCCAAAGTTTGAGAACCAAATAACAACCTAAATCATTGGAATAGATTAGCCCACGACTTAGCCAAACAACTACTCAACCATACTAGAAAGATTAAGCATAAGGCTAGAAATGACAAACATATTTAACCGACGAAAACGAAAACAAACTTGATATTAAGGAGAATCTAAAGCATAGCTACAACATTAATAAACGAGAAATTAACAAACGAGAAAGACTTACAAGTGTTCTTGAAGAAATTAACCTAGAAAGCTTGAAAGACTTTAATGGAGGAAAACTAACCTAAACTAACTATCTACTCCTTTACAAGTGAGAGAGAGAAGAGTATTTATACAAGAGGGCACTCTCTCTCCACGAAAATATCCAAAAAATATCCAAAAAGTAGTAACTTGCTACTTATGGAAAGTGAAAAGCTGTCAAAAAGTAAGTCGGTAAGCCTCCCGTATCGATACTCCGAAAACCGTATCGATACGGTTCTGTTTTGGCTGCATTCCAAAGTTCCCCGTAGCGGAGCCGTATCAATACTCCGAAAACCGTATCGATACGCTGAAGGCTGGATTTCTCTCTGTTTTGAAGCCGTATCAATACTCCGAAAAACGTATCAATACGCTGAAGGCTGGATTTCTCTCTGTTTTGAAGCCGTATCAATACTCTGAAAAACATGGTTATGCTTCTTGGCATTCCAGCTCTTGGGCTTTGTTTTGACACCCGACGGCCCATGGCACGCTTCGGCCACTACGGTTCTTCATCTTTAAACCCCGACGGCTGAATTCTTCAAGGTCCCGCCTACTCGCTTGCCTTCAAGGGTTGTTCAAAACACCAAAACAAACTCTCTTATTCGCGTATTACCTGAAACGCTCAACAGATAACCTTACGCGCAAAATCACTATAAAAATTAAATAAACGCAAGATAAAATGACATACAACGGGACTAGTCGCACCAAATATCTACAATATTGGGTGCTCATCAATTAGCAACTAGAAATTAATAATTCAAAGCACCCCCGGTAGACAAATTCATTTTGAGGAGAGCTATAATTCTCTCAAACCTATCTCTCTCTTCCTCTTCCTCTCTTTCAATCGTAGCCACCACAACTCCTCAATCTTCTCCCTTCCCCTCCCCCCGTGGGTTCCATACCCGTGTGCGGCGACGGGAGGGGGAGGCCATGGTACTATTAACTTCCTTTCTTTTTTTGTTTTTTTTTTCCCCCTTCTGTCTCTTCAGGTCTACAACTTGTTGTCTGATCTGTGAGAATTTCGTCTCTCGTTCAATGAGATTTATTAGTTTCGTCTTTGGACGAATTTTGTCTACAGATCGGGTTCTCTCAATCGAGGTTGTTTCAAAACGATATCTGTGCTTCAGCGTTCTATACCTACACGATGTCTTTGTCGAGGCAACCCGTAGTAGCTTGACAGATTTGTAGTTCTTGAGAGTTCATTGGTGCGTTCACACTTGGGTGGAGTGCATCTAATCGTCTGGATATTTGGTGTCTTTTGTCTTTAACTTTGCACTTTTTCTCGTTTGAAACTCCTAATTAGATGTTAAACGTTTTAAAGTGTCACTATTGCGTCAGGCCATGTCTGGGTTAGGATGAAAGACATTGATTGCCTTGTGATTTACTTATTTTGTATTTGTTTGACGATTAGTTTGGCTTTGTCCAAGTTCTTTGTAATGATCTCCATTTTGTAAGTGCCGCTGGACGTTTATCAATACAACCTTCTCACTTTTTGACAAAAAAAAAATTAACAACTAGAAAAGTGAATTACATATAGTTCAAATTTCCAACCCCACTTATCAAAAATTCTAGCTCTGCCACTGGCAAGTGCACAATAGCAATCAGTTACTAAACCTTAACAGACTTGTTTCAGAATCTGTTAAGAATCGAGATTATCGCTTATCTAAAAACTTATGGTACATTCTTCATCCAAAACTAACTATCCAAGAAATTGAAAACGCAAGTAACTAATATGTAGGGGGCCAAATTTCCCTCAGTTCATAAAGTCCAAAAGGGGTACTGTTATATCTCAGAAGAATCTTAAGTCGAACGATTTCAACAAGTATTATCCCACAAGTAGTGCCGAGCATTTGTCTTAAGTACGCTCGGGAGTTCTTTGTTTCGTTCGGCAGTTCTTTGTATCGTTCGGCAATTCTTTGTATCGCTCGGCAGTTCTTAGTATTATTCGGCAGCTCTTTGTATCGCTCGGAAGGTTCTTTATGGTGCTCGGCCCGTACTGCTGTTGCTCGGTACGTGGACGCGACAAGTTGTGATCTTCTAGAAGTTTCTAGAAGCTTCCTTTCCACTTATAATAACTTTCCATTTATAGTAACTTTCTATTAATAGCCTTTACTTAGTCGTTAAGTTTCACTCCCCTCTTTCTCTATATAAGTAAAGCTCTCCCCTCAACGAAGGTACACAACGCAACATTCCTCTCCTACAAAAACGACTTATATTCCTTGCTATGTTTCATTTTTTCTTCCCCGGGTACTAACTAGCTCGTCGGAAGCTCTATCTAGAGGAACCCCCCTCCGGTTTTGCAGGTATCAAGCTCGGTGGCAACCTCCCATTGCTCGGCAAACACCGCTTACTGCTCGGTAGAAACCTTTCCAGGTTAGGCGGATGTACTGTTCCAACGATAGGGTTCAAAACGAAGTTGAGCTATGAGTCAAATCATCGGAGAACGTCGAGGTCAGATTTCACGCCCCCACATAATACCCGAACTAGGTTTTGGACTCTGATAAACTTTCTGGGAATGAAATTTAGTGGCATCTAAGGACCAAGTAAACACTCACAGAAAAATCATCTAGCTTATCATAATCTGACCACCATTTTCAATCAAAACATATGTAACCACAAACTTTTTTCTCCAGTGGGGATTTGGGAGTCCCAATTACACACACACACACACACAGAGCCCCAACTTGTAGAATAGACAGTAAACGACAGCCTTTCCCTGAGGAACATAAAACAAGCTGAAGAATAGAGAGAATAATTCTCAACGAGAACAAATGTACTATTCATCCCCCCAGTTCACCACCAAAGGATTTTAATTCCAGAGTTTGTGTATTTGGGACAAAGCAAGTAACACCAAAACCGGAAGCAAATCAACTCTTCAGTTAATCAACCAGAGTTAGTTTCTTGGGGCAAAATGAACTTTCTTGTATTGAGCAATCCTATCCTAATACAATTATCCTAATAAGAAAATCAAGTATTCCTTTTGTACAATCACACTGGGCCACCAAACTATACAAAGCGTAGCAATTCCTTTCCAGCATTTGTTCACTACAAAAACAAACCAAAGTGGACTCAAACAACATACTATCAGAAACTTCACCAAATAAGCTTCATTTCAGTAGCTGTGGCTCCCATAATTAAGGGAAAAGAAAACGCAGAAGGCAAAGGCAAAAAAACAGAAGCGAAACACAAAAACCAGAACCAATTCAGCTCATCCTAGAACTGTGGTTGAAATGATAATCAAAGTTTTGTGTATTGGGGAAAAATGAAATGATCTTTCTTGTCATAGAACACACCCTTCCCACAAAAATTTAAAAAAAAATTATGCAAATCAGAAAATCAAGTCTTGCAATTCCACACTGACACCAAACTGAACAAACAAGAGTAGTAGCAATTCTTTTCCAGCATTTTTCACTACATAAAACAAACCCAAGCGGACTCCAAAAAACGTACGTTAAACTTCACCAAATAAGATCTGTTTCATAGCAGTCATTATCAAAGCAAAATACTAGTAGCGATTCTATCCCAGCATTTGTTCACTACAAAAAACAAACCCAAGCGGACTCAAACAAAATACTAACAAGAAGCCAAAATACTATACTAACACCAAATAAGATCTGTTCCACATTAGTCATGATGAACAGGAAGCCTAGAGACAACTGCAAGTCACCAAACCATCAACTACTAAATTTCTCACCTACATCTGCAAAGAATTCAGAAATGAAAATAAACAAACAGGGGAAGATTCAAGAGAAGGTCGAGTCACCAATCGTTCGAAACTCCAAAGCTTGCGACCCAAGAAACCACCAGCAACCTCGCGGATGCAACTCAAGAAGCGGAGCGGCGCGAACGACAAGCGTTTAGGGTGGAGTGGGGGAAAGAAAAACTAGATATGAAGGCAGGGCCTGATTCCAGCATTTGCGCTTCACAATGACCATATAAAAACTGAGGGGGGAATGTGGATAAATAAAGTGAGAACCATAACATATTACCCAGGAAAATATGGTTATGCATTGTGCGGTCATGCTGAGAATGCAACCTCGTTTAAAACAACTCCAAGACGGAGGAACTATCACCAGTAAATGCTGACAACCAATAGTTATTTGGAATAACAAAAGAACACATTTCCAATAGATTCAACATCAAATCAAAGAACAATTTCTTCTTGCTCTCATGCACATTAGGCACTGTACATAGCAAATGATGCTTATGAAGAGACCAGCAAGAGGCAAAGGCAAAAAAAAAAAAAAAAAAAAGAACAAAAAAAAGCAATGTAGTACTTACATCAGTCAGGCATGGTTCATTGTAGTGCTCATTCATATTTCTAAAATACACGATCTTCCGGAAGTCAAACACTAATTTCCCCACCCGTCCACGTTCAGTGCTTATTTCACCCTCAGGTGTTTTCCTCCCAAAGAATACTTCAAGCGCTCGGGAATCGCCAATGAACCAGTAGTCAAACTCTTTATCCTCCAGCTGCTTCTTAATGTATCTGCCTCGAAAGAGAATGAGCCCAGAATTTACCCATCACTACAATCAGGTCATAAAGTTTCCGAGCAAACAAAAACTTCTCTTCTGAAGTCCAAAATGAGGATTCATCCAAAATCCAATGAACATTAATCTTCCTAACAAAATAGAGAGAATAAATGTTCAGTAGCTTTTGGATGAATCCTCATTTTGGACATCAGAAGAGAAGTCTTTCTATTCCACCAATAATGCGACCACCCCCCCCCCCCCCCAAAATAAAAATAAAAATAAAATAAAAATAAAAAAATACTGGTGGCCTGACAAGGAGAAACCTCCAAAAGTGGAAGATTCCCTTGAAAAATGGACTAACAAGAAACTTCACCCGGGGTTTACAAGGCAAAGCTTGACAGAATAAGAGATATAAGAAAGCTCCAAAATTTCCTTACGTTTTGGGGAGACAACATGATCCTGAAAACCAAACAAGTGCACTGAGGTACAGTTCCTCAAAGTCAAAAAAGGAGGCAAGGATAGTAATCCAAAAAGAACAATCTAATGTACAAGGAGAGAGGGATGTAAAAAGTTCACATTCCATAAGAACGGGGAAGACAACAAACCCAACGCTCATTGCTTCCGCTGGGCTGCAGCTGCGGTGGCATTCTCAGCGTCCTCTGCCTTGTTTCAGGTGGAAAACTAGCCATTAAAATAGAAAACAATATGAGATACAAAACAACACAATGCAAGAGAATGTTTACTAGTCTAAAACACACAAACAAAGGAGGTACTACTGCAAGGAAAAGAGAAAAAGAAACTTAAATCTCTTGAGTTAGTGGAGTAGTAAATTGAGAGCAATTTTGTTCACCCTCGCGAGGGTATACTCATTCCGTGTTTCACTACCATAATCACAACCGTTTATGTTGTCTAAATTCATTTGTTAGGAGACTATGCAAAAAAAATTATCTTAACAAATTTAGACAACTCAACAGTTGAGCTCAATTTGGTAAATTTGAAGAAAGTAAATAAACTCATAGATGAACCACTTATCAATATTCGATTGAGCTGAATTTGTCAAGGTATTCTAAAAAAACTGTAACGGTTTTGATTAAAAATGTGAGACACAGAATGAGTATACCCAAAGTGAGGGCGAACAATATTGCTCTCTAATTGATTGCACTTACACTACAAGACAGTCAAAGATAATGCCCGGAGATGGAAGCTAGAGGAAGAAAGAGGATTGGCCAAAAAGTTAACTCCACCATCGCATTTTGGCTCCTGAGACATCTTGATTATGGAGCAATAAACACTGATGTGGTCAGGCACACCACTTCCTTCTTCTATCCAGAGAGCAGCCAACTTTCCACTTCCCAGTGAGACTAAAAATGGCTCCGGTGGAGGCGGTATATGATAGCCAGGCGGGCCACGGATAGGTTGGGGTATCCAGCGGCGATTCTTGTTCTCCTTAAAATTCTTTTTTAAAACCACTCTCTTAGGCTGGTTGTTAGGCTTGTTGAGATCCAGGCCAAACATAACCCCGGGATGGGCATGGTCCATATAGTAAAGGATCCCGTCTACAAACGCGGATGCGCAAGTAGACGGCGGGAAGTGGTTGTGGTAAACATCCCATGAATCAGCATCAAAATCGTACGAATACAGTTGTTTGTAACCAAGAGAATGCATTACGACAATCCTCCACTTCTTCTTGCCACCGTTGTCATCGTCGTCAAGGTTGAGGACCATGTGCCCGTCCATTCTACCAGGCCCATCTACAGCGCCGTCTGATCCGATCAGAGGATCTTTCAACATGTACCAAGAACCACCACCGTTGCTGCCGCCGCTGCCGTCAGACACGACGTAAACCTCGGGCTTCAATTCTGCGTCGTACGGAAAAGGTCTACGAGTATCGTCGGATAAACAACACCCCATGGTGTATAGGCGCTTTCCGTCAACGACGACGTGCGCAGAGGTCCTGGGATGATTCAGGGAGCTGCCTAACTTATTCCACCCTAGTTCGGGACGAAAGATGTCGATCCAGTACACGTCGCTCGTGTATTCGTGGTCGGGGTGTGGGTCGTCACCGCCCAACAAGTATATGTTGGAGCCCACTGCTGCGCAGCCAGAATAACCACGGAAAACGTCGGGTTCTTCGATGAAAACGGGACTTAGGGTTACGCCGTGCTCTGGTGGTCCTTCTGTCTTGAGTAAGAACCAGGCGGCGGTGGTGAAATTTCCCGTTTTTGTGCGAACGTATATGGAAGGAACTCGATTGCCGCATTCTTCCTTCTTCTATGAAACGGTGGATACTCTCTTGCTTCTGTTGCTGCTGCTGGTTGTGGCGGCATCGGCCATCTCCAATTTCTTCACTAATTCCATCACTCCTGCTATCCCCCCGAACGCCCCACCTTCCCCCATCTCTCTCATCATTTCTCTCCAAGGGAATTATGGATACCTCAACTCTATGAAAATAGATTTTTAGGGTTTCTGATTTGTGTGGAATTCCCCCAAATATATATACAGTAAAAATCGGTTGTTACTTAGGGCCTCCATGCCAGTCCAGTTCATGAACCCTTTTTCCGGGTCATGCGTCCTATTCAGTTTATTCGGGTTAGGAGTCCTTCTTTACGAGAAAATTTTCAATGCAACAATTATTTGTTAACAATTATCTCACATTGTGTAGGACCTACACATACAAATGGAAGATGAGGCTAATGGGTTTGAATACCCCATAACATTGCATGGGCTCTAATTCCTTTTGAATAAAATAAAAACAAAACAAAAGTGATAGTCCAGCTATATAAAAAGAAGGGAAAACAAGATTGCTTAAGGTATGCTGCAAGGGTAGTTAACTTGTTTAAACAGCCAATAAGTGGAAAATATCCAGAGAAGAATACCCAAACAGCCAACTAGCTTGATAAGGTTATTGTTAGAAGACAACAATCATTATTGCATTTTGAGAACTATTAACTACTCCGTGTTTGAGATATTTGTATGGAGGGTTATGATTCTTATGAAATGGCTCGTTCAACTCTCAAAAAAAAAAAAAAAAATACTCGTTCATCTCTTGGATAAAAACCACCACAAACCTTTCCTATAATTTCACAAATAACCAATCATTCTCGAAAAATAGTGGAAAAAGAACAGAGATTTCCACAGTTGGAGAGCAGGGTATGAAATATCCAACACTGTCAGCTTGAAAGCGTAGCCCGTACCGAATTAGCCGTCAAGAGTATGATTACTTGATACAACATTTCATTGGGTGAATTATGCGATTCACCTTGACTCTTCCATATATACTAATTCATATCTAGGGTTTGAATCACGAGCATATCCGAAACTTATAGTATGTGTTGAATTGCTAATCTTACTTCTGATAGCCATCAACAAGAGAAAGCTCAAAAAGAAAGCCAACATGGAAAAGCTCGCACAGAAGACAAACAAGAGAAAGCTCAAAACAGGAAACCAACAATCCGAAAAGCTCAAACAGAAACCTTACTAAGATTGCTTAAGGTATAACTAACTTGTTGCTGTGAAAATGTGTTTGTGATGCCCAGCAAGGTATCCACTACCAGGAGTGTTTAGGAGAACAATATAAAAAAGGAAAACACCACATCTGCATGATTAGTAAGGATTTACATATAGAAAGTCATTAAGCATTCATAATTCCCATAAAGGACATGTCAACACATATCAACTCTTGCACAAATTCATCAGTGCAACCACCAGAAGAAGTTAACTAGTGCAGGGAAAGAGCATACAAACTTAAAACTAGAAGAAGAGTACTTGATTGCTGACAGGAGATCATATCAACTACAAGTTGGGGCTTGGTCAAGTATGCATCTGCATCATCCCATCTGCGAAATAGAAGAAAAGGACTAACCATCAGCTGGGTTTGACACTTCGACATCCAACTAGCCTGGCTGGTTTATTACAAAAACAAGAAAGCTACATCTTAAAACGCATATAGGGAGACAAATAACAAGTATTCTGAAATGCCCGTTACCAGAAACTACGTTTAACATCCAACTAGGAAATTGGGTTTAACAACCGCCAGTAGAGCCACTACTTTAACTTCCAAAAACAAGAAAACTAATGGCCCATCACACAATGAGGCGGAATGCGAAGTTACCACCATATCCCCATTGATTTCACCATACGAATGTACGACACCAAGCACTAAAAGGAGTGACAATTAGTCACAAACGGCGTAACAAGTAATACCACACAGAAGGGCAACATTTCCCAAAATAAAGGATATAAAAAATCTCCAAAATTTCCTTACGTCTTAAGGAGACAACATGTTCCTAAAAACCAAGCAAGTGCACTGAGGTACAGTAAGGCAAAAAAGGAGGCAAGGTAGTAATCCAAAAAGAACAATCTAATGTACGAGGAGCGAGGGATGTAAAAAGTTGACATTCCATAAAAACGAGGAAGGCAACAAACCCAATGCTCATTGCTTCCGCTGGGCTGCAGCTGCGGTGGCATTCTCTAGTGTCCCCTGCCTTGTTTCAAGTGGAAAACTAGCCATTAAAATAGAAAACAATATGAGATACAAAACAACACAATGCCAGAAAATGTTTACTAATCTAAAACACACAAACAAAGGAGATACTACTACAAGGAAAAGAGAACAAGAAACTTATTCTCTTAAGTTAGTGGAGTAGTTAATTGAGAGCAATTTTGTTCAACCTCCCGAGAGTATGCTTATTCCGTGTTTCACTACCATAATCACAACCGTTTATGTTGTCTAAATTCATTTGTTAGGAGACTATGCCAAAAAATATATATATATTATCTTAACAAATTTAGACAACTCAACGGTTGAGCTGAGTTTGGTAAATTTGAAGAAAGTAAATAAACTCATAGATGAAGCACTTATCGATATTCGATTGAACTGAATTTGTCAGGGTATTCTGGCATCCCAGGTAATTCAGTCTTATGGTTCTTCATTATCTGCATATGGCCTTTTTTTCCTAGGTGCTCATTTTGTATGGGCGTTTAGTTTAACGTTTCTATTGAAAATGAATCTAGAAAAACTGAACGGTTTTGATTAGAAAAGTGAGAGCATACCCAAAGCGAGGGTGAACGAAATTGCTCTCTAATTGATTGCACTTACACTGCAAGACAGTCAAAGATAGTGCAGGCCCGGAGAAGGTAGCTAGAGGAAGAAAGAGGATTGGCCACGAAGTTAACTCTGCCGTCGCAGTCTGGCTCCTGAGACATCTTGATTATGGAGCAATAAACACTGATGTGGTCAGGCACACCACTTCCTTCTTCTATCCAGAGAGCAGCCAACTTTCCGCTTCCCAGTGAGACTAAAAATGGCTCTGGCGGAGGCGGCATATCATAGGGAGGGGGGCCAGGGGAATCGCGGGGTATCCAGGGGCGATTCTTGTTCTCCTTAAAATTCTTTTTTAAAACCACTCTCTTAGGCTGGTTGTTAGGCTTGTTGAGATCCAGGCCAAACATAACCCCGGGATGGTCGTGCTCCATATAGTAAAGGATTCCGTCTACAAACGCGGACGCGTAAGTCCACGGCTGGAAGTGGTTGTGGTAAACATCCCATGAATCAGCATCAACATCGTACGAATACAATTGTTCGTAACCAAAAGAACGCATTACGACAATCCTCCGCTTCTTCTTGCCACCGTCGTCTTCAAGGTCGAGGACTGCGTGCCCGTCCATTCTACCAGGCACATCTACAGCTCCGTCTGATCCGATCGGAGGATCTTTCAACACGTGCCAAGAACCACCACCGTCGCCTCCGCCGTCGGACACGACGTAAACCTCGGGCTTCAATTCTGCGACGTACGGATAAGATCTACGAGTATCGTCGGAGAAACAACACCCCATGGCGTATAGGCGTTTTCCGTCGACGACGACGTGCGCAGAGGTCCTGGGATGATTCAGGGAATTGCCTAACTTATTCCACCCTAGTTCGGGATGAGAGGTGTCGATCCAGTACACGTCGCTCAGTTGCTCAGGCGTGTATTCGTGGTAGGGGAGTGGATCGTGAGCGCCCATCAAGTATATGTTGGAGCCCACTGCTGCGCAGCCAGAATAACCACGCAAAACGACGGCTTCTTCGGTGAAAACGGGACTTAGGGTTACGCCGTGCTCTGGTGGTCCTTCTGTCTTGAGTAAGAACCAGGCGGCGGCCGTGAGACTTTCCGTTGTTGTGCGAACGTATATGGAAGGAACTCGATCGTCGCATTCTTCCTTCTTCTGTGAAACGGTGGATACTCTCTTGCTTCTGCTGGTGGTGGTGGTGGTGGTTGTGGTGCCGGCGACCATCTCGAATTTCTTCACTAATTCCGTCACTCTTGCTTTCCCTCCGAACGCCCCACCTTCCCCCATCTCTCTCATCATTTCTCTCCAAGGGAATTATGTATACCTCAACTCTCTGAAAATGCCGATCAAAAAATATATAAAATCTCTGAAAATAGATTAGGCTTTGTTCGGTTGTGGGTTTTGAGTTGTGTTTTTGAATAAAGGTAGAGAGAAAAATGAGAGTAATGATTGTGGAGAGAGGTAAAAAGTAGAGAGAGATAGAGTGAAAAATGAAAATAATGATTGAAAAGTTAGAGAGAGAAAAAGTAGAAAAATTAATTTATCCAAAACCCTGGGTTTGGAATTCCAAACCGAACAAGGGCTTAGTGTTTCTCATTTGTGTGGAATTCCCCCAAATTTATATACAGTACATAACAGTCGGTTGTTACTTATAGGGCCTCCACGGCGGTCCGGTTCATCAACCATTATGCCGAGTCATGCGTCCTATACTGTTTATTCGCATTAGGATTTAGGAGTCCTCTTTTACCCCTATTTTAAAAGGTGACCCTACTATGTTAGATTAATATTGTGCTCTGATATCAATTGAAATGAACTATGTCAAATGACATGTTAATCCTTAATTTAACCTCATAGATCAAAAGGAGGTTAACCTCGAGTTATACATTATTCACGATTCCTTATACCAATTCATTTAACAAGGTCTCACTGTCCAACTATATTTAACAATAAAATTGAACAGAGGAAATAATATTATACAAATATTCGACTATAATTAACAACAGAAAGGCAGGGAGGGGATGTCCGACTATATTTTACATGCGCACTTTTTACGCAAGCGATAATGCCACGACTATAAATTTTAGTACCACGAACCTTTTTGGTAGTCTCTCCATTATACCCTTAAACTCTCTCTCTCTCTCTTCCCCACTTCAATAGTTCGAATTCTCTGCATATTTCTCTCTCCAAACCCAGTTCACTCTTCCTCTCATTTGCTCCACTTTTTTATTCTCTCACTTAAATTTGCCCCATCCCTGGACATCATCGAGGAGATGAAATTTTCACGAATGATTGTTAGTTCAAAGAGGAAATTTTCATGAATGATTGCCCCATCCACGAACCTTTTTGGTAGTCTTTGATGTGTTTGCATGAATGATTGTTAGTTCAGAGAGGAAATTTTCTACACGGGTTATCACTGAGAGAAGAATCGCATGAGATTTGGTGGGGTTGGAAGAGGGAGAGAAAGGAGATGGATCTGAGAGGCAAGGTTTTTTCTTCTTCGTGTTAATGGATATGATGATTGATTGCAAGAAGAAGAAGAAGAAGAAGAAGAAGAAGAAGAAGGAGAGAGAGAGAGAGAGAGAGAGAGAGAGAGAGGAAATTGGGTTTGCTCTGGATCTGACGGAAAAATTGATTTGGATTTTGACTTGTTTGGTGTGGAAGGGTAGAGTGGTCAGTCACATTAAAACATCGTGGCCCTAACAAAACTGTTCGTGGCATTATCGTCGGAGCAACTTCCTGGCCGGTCCTGTCTGGGTGAAATATAGCCTACTAGGTCCTGTCCAAAGAGCTCATAGTCCAGTAGGTCCTCTTCATTATTTTGTTGACAAAAATACCCCTTGCAAAAAAAGGCGATTTGAGAGAGACATCCAGCCACCACCACGCTGCCGCCGGCACCATCACCACCACCACGTCGCCACCACCACCACCCCACCTCCGCCACCACCACCACCGCCACAACGCCGCTGTTGCCACCACCACCACCACCACCACCACCATGCCACCACCGCCACTGCCACTACCGCCACCACCACCACCACCACGCCGCCGTCGCCACTACCATCATGCCACCGCCACCACAACACCGCCGCCACCACCACCACATCACCGCCACCACCACCCCTACGGCCACCATCACCACCACAACGCTGCCGCCACCACCACGCCGCCGCCGCCGCCACCACACCACCATCGTCACCGCCACCACCACTTCACCAGGACAATTAACAGTGTTAATTTTTGTCTAAATTCACATCCCAATTAACAATGTTAATTTTTGTCTAAATTCATATCCCAATTAACAGTGTTAATACCCGAATTAACACTGTTAATTGTGGTTGTGGTGGCGGCGGCGGCATGGTGGTGATGATGGTGGAGTGGTGGTGGTGGTCATTATGGTGGCGGCGTAGCGACGGTGGTGGCTCTGGTTGTGGTGGTGGTTGTGGTTTTCATCTAAATTCACACTCCAATTAACAGTGTTAATTTTTGTCTAAATTTACATCCCAGTTAACAGTGTTAATATCAGGATTAACAGTGTTAATATCAGGATTAATAGTGTTAATACCTGAATTAACACTGTTAATTGTGGTGGTGGTGGCGGCGGCGACATGGTAGTGGCGGCGGCAGCGGTGGTGATGATGATGGTGGTCATTATGGTGGCGGCGTTGTGGTGGTGGTGGCAGCGTGACGTCGATGGTGGTGGTGGCGCTAGTTATGGTGGTGGTGGTGGTTTTCGTCTAAATTTACACCCCAATTAACAGTGTTAAGACCTGAATTAACAGTGTTATCCGCCACTATTAGCAGTGTTAATACCAAGATTAATAATGTTAATACCTGGATTAACACTATTAATTGTGGTGGTGGTGGTGGCGGCGGCGGTGGTGATGATGATGGTGGAGTGGTGGTGGTGGTCATTGTGGTGGCGGTGATAGTGGTGGTAGCGTGACAGCGCGCTGGTTGTGGTTGTGGTGGTGGTGGTGGAGTGGTGGTGGTAGTAATTGTGATGGTAATTGTGGTGGTGGTGGCGGCGGCGGCATAGTGGTGGCGGTGGTGGTGGCAGTGGCGTGACGGTGGTAAAGGTGGTGGTGGCGCTGGTTGTGGTGGAGTGGTGGTGGTTGTGGTAATTATGGTGGCGGTGGCGTCAGCAGCATGGTGGTGTTGATGATGAAGATGGTGGAGTGGTGGTGGTTTTCATTGTGGTAGCGGTGATGGTGGTAGGCCGGTGGTGGTGGTAGCGGCGGCGTGACGGCGGTGGTGGTGGCGCTGGTTGTGGTGATGGTGGTGGAGTGGTGATGGTGGTGGTGGTGGTGGTAGTGGTAGTGGTGGTGTAGGAGATTGTATGGATTCATTTGTTTTTAAACGGGAGTAAAAATGTAAAATACACTCCACATGATCTATTAGGAATTGCACTCTATAGAAAAAGGATCTAGTGGGCTATGAAATTGAAAAATAGGACCGGCCCAGAATTAACTCTTATCATCGGCCCACTTTTTATACATCTCACTTATAGAGATGGAGTACATGATAAGTTTTTACTCCTATGATTTTTTTTTGACACGGATTGATTTATATAGTTAATTAGTTTACAAAGTGTAAATGAGAGGGTGTTCCACTTTTCAAAAAGGTTCTTTTTTTTTCAAACGAAAGTGATTTCAAACTCAAATATAATGAAAATAAAAAATATTTTTTCAATTTTTTTTGCACCGTTTAAAATATCTCAATGAGATCTATCAAACAAGGTCCAATTCAGTAGGAAATTTTTTTGCGTAAACACATGATTTTTGAGCTTGAAATTACCTTCTTTTTCAAAAATTTCCTTTTTAAAGAAACCGGAACACCACCTGAATAGATTAAGGAGAAGTTACGATTTTAAGAGGGTATACAAAATCAAACTTGAGTAAGGTGAAATGTCAAAATCAAGTCTAGAAGAGAACCGAACCCATCGGATCTGTTCAATTTAAAATCACGTTCCTGGGTCCTCTAATTATTGCTTCGTCCGTCGATATATCAAATAATGATCACCTCAAGCGTAGGGTAAAAGCGTCCAATTGAAGCATAATAATCCGAAAGACCGGGATCGTACCCACGGGAATAATTAATACGGCTTGATTAGATTTGTAGAAGTAAGCACGGGTTTTCGGCTTTTAGACAGTCAACTTTGTTGTGCTTTGCAGTGAAAATAAAACGGCTAAATTAAAAGCGAATTAATTAGGATAAAATGCAGGTTAGGTCTAGGAATTACTAACACCCACGACTCGAGTTAAATCACGTTTCTCACTCGATGACACGGTTTAAGATACTCAATCAAGATTCTTAACCCGAAAGATAAAATGGTTCGATTACCAAACTAGCTCTAAAATTTATTTAGCAAACACCTCGAGCGACAAAGCTCCAAGCATCATGTGTAGCAAGTAAGCGATGCTCTTGCCTACATATGATCAAGGAGGTTAACACCTTAACAATTTGACAAACAAACCCGAATTACACATCGATTTACGAACCAAAGATTCAAACTTTATGGTGGAAAAAAATACAATTTTTACTCGAGCCATGAGTTGCTATTCACCTCATGACCTAACTTTGAAAAACTACTCACACATATCTAAAGAGATAAAAGTAAGCAAAAATCTAGTTAGCATATTTGAAATAACAACTCTAAAAGAAAACTAGATTAAACGATAGATCGGAAGATTGTTTACAACTTTAATGAAAGATGTAATAGCAAAAACTAATTATCTAAGGCAGAAAATTAAAAAGTAAGAGCTAGAAATGAAAAACAATGAAGAACAATAAGAACAATTTAAAATCTAGATCTAGATCTAAGAAAACGCAATACAAAAAGCTGTTTGTACAATGACATCACGGGCTTTTATACTCCAAGATCCGCGCACGGAATATTTCCCAAGATCCGTGTATGGAATATTCCTCAAGATGCTCCAACGAAACCCTCCGTACCGATAGCAAACACCTTACGCTGCTCCTAACATGCTCGGTACCAATTGAAAAGAATAGGTGGTATCAATACCGAAGGCATTAGCTCGATGCCTGAAGTTGCTTCGGTACCGATAGAAGCTGGCTTGAGGTACCGATACCGATACAAATAACTGCCTGCGTTGAACCATTTCGGTACCGATGGAGCTTGAATAATGGTACCGATACCGAGCCTTTAGTGTCCAGCACTTGCTTCTTTGATTCTTGGCTTGCTTTCTCGAGCCGACGGGTCACCTTCGGGTCCTTGAATGTCTTGGTACCCTTTGAGCTTTAAAACTCCCGTTTCGAACGATTTCTCTACAAAATGAAACTAGAATATCTTATGAGTAAAAGCAATTAAAAACAACTAAATTAACGAAGAAATTAAACTAAAAGTAAAGATCTAACGCACTCTAATTGCAATTTCGGGTGCTTATCACACACCACCACAACCACCACCCCTCCCCCAAAACTTGGGATTTGCTAGTTCCTAACAAACAAAACGCTCCAAAAATTTGAAGACTAGCAACTAGCAATCCTTCCGCTATCATAACTTAAAACATGCTCAAATTGTAAACTATCAAGAGTTCAACAATCCGGCTTTTTATTCCATTTTTACAACTCACAATTTCAGCATCCAACTAAATAGCTAAGTATCAAGCAAGTTTAAGAGCAAGTTAAAAGGTTTGCGTTCTCGAACAAGGGGAGAATACGGGACACAAAACTTGCGAATTCAGACTAAAACCATATCCAACGAAGAAGTGCTTGACAAATAGGCAACAACGAACAAGAAATACTATACCTCAAACAAAGAAAGCACTTTATCAACAAAATTAAAAACTAGCAGATGATATTTGGATATGAAAGGAAAACATGTCATGTAACTAACAAACAGTCAATCACAAAGGAAACTATGCGCGCTAAGAATCAACTAAGGACTTTTTTAACTTTTAACGACCTTGGTTGCAAAGAATAGGTTAGTCAAAAAGGGTGACGGTCTTTTTTCTAGCTTGGATAACTACCCGGATGACCGCCGCCAACACAAAAATCATCCAAGTCAAGGCCAAGCCAACTACTAAACTGTGCATACCAACTATGAAATGAAATGCAACAAAACAAAATAAAGGATAGAATGGTCGGCATGTCAACCAACCGAGACCCCAACCAAGTAAGGGGATTTCTAAAGCCACCGACTCTCTATCACATCATCACACCACATCACCAAGATATCAAACCACCCCATTAGTCAGCCAATTCTTCACTTTCGTACCCTGCAAAATCATCACTAACTTCCCCCTCATTAACTGGTTCTGGATCATATTTCACCCCTTGCTGTTGCTCCAAAAGTGAAATCTGCCAAGCTAACTCTCTCCCTTGCCACTTTTATTCTCTCATAATCTTTCTCCTCTCAATCTTCTCCTTCCTTCGAGAAATAATCAGCGCAACCCCTTGATAGAACAGTTTCTTGATCCATGATGATTGTTTTTCCTTCTTTGATGGCATAGTGGTCAAATAATCCCCCGCCTTCACCTGTTTGTCCTTTGCAGCATGAGTCTGAGACGAACTCTTCTCATCAAATGTGTCATCAAATGGCCCTAGCGATAGTTCCTCCAATTTCTCATATTCAGCCCCCCGAAACTCCTTTTTCTTTGCACAAACTCGTGATCATACAAGGAAAAGGCATGTTGGCAGTACTCAAAGTATTAGCCCTGAAATCTCGCCACTAAGTGAAAATAAACATCGCCCAATCTACTACCAAATCATTTGTCATAAAAGCAACTGAATTTCTCCACTTGTCCTTGTAGGTTTGTGCTCCGTGCCTCGAGGATATAGATTACAATGAATAACTTTGTTCTAAAATCTAACACTAGTTTTGAAATTTCCAGGCACATGAGGTACTGAAGCCAATGCGAGGTCACTGTAAAGAACTCTATTCACAACTTGTTCATCCAACATCTTGATGAGCACAAATTATTGACAATATAGAAGTCTCATATCACATGCTGTTAGTTCTTAAATGCGCTTAAATTACCTACGATTATTATCTTTTCCGTTACTTACGTTGGATTATTACTTTGCAGGAGAAATATGAAAACTATTTATATTTTGGCCGTCGGGTTAAAAAATGGCAAAAGGTCGAATGCACTCAATGTCGAAGCAACTCCAGTAGCGGTCCAATTCAAGTGCGGCGTAAGGAAGTCGGGGTACGTGGTTAGGATTTGGAGTTGTAATCAAGCTTAGACCAACTTTAATGGGCTTACTCAGTAATACGTCGGAATTGGGTTTAATGGGCTTTCAGTGGACTGGAACAATAGAAATTTGGGGAATTTTTAGGCCGGCCCAAAAAATTAGGCTCGGACTTAATTTAGTCCTGCACAATTGTTTGTATTTTTTATTCCAACCATGCCCCTTCACGCGCATCAGCGCATGGAACTAAAGAGCATCTAGTACAGAAAAATTATCCAATGCTCCATGAACATTGGTGCACCATTAAAACATTATTTAAATCTCAAAAAGTCATATCTTTTGTTGTAGTTATTCATTTTTTTTAAAAATTATATTTTTGGAACCTACTCGACGATATCTACTAAACAAGATCCATATTGAATATGAAATTATGTAAGATTAAAAAAATACCCTTTTTTATGAAAACTCTCTATGAGAATTGTTTCTATGAGAATTGTCTCTATGAAAAGTGTCTATGATTATTATTTCTATGAGAACTGTTCCTGAACTATGGTTATGAGAACTGAGGCTATGAGAATTATATTTTTAGAATCAATTCCAGAATCATATTATTTCGAACAAAAATACCATTGGATATGTAAACTGACTATGAGAACTGCCAAGTCTCATAATCAGTTCTATGAGAACTGCTGAGAACTAGTTTTGTGAACTAAGTTATGAAAACTGGCTATGTGAACTACCAATTCTCATAGTCAAATCTATGAGAACTGCTAGTTTTCATAGTCAGTTATATGAGAATTGGCTATGAGAAGTAATTGTTCTCATAGAGAACTAGATTTGTAAACTGGTTATGAGAACTAGATTATGTGAACTAAAAAATACACACTTCTCATATAAAATAAACACTTCTCATAGAAAAATACACATTTCTCATAGAAAATACACACTTCTTATATGCTTTAAAACAGTTCTCATACAAAAATAAATATTTCTCATAGAAAAATACACACTTCTCATAGAAAAATACACAGTTCTCATATGCTTTAAAACAATTCTCATACAAAAATACACACTTCTCATAAAAAATTACACACTTCTCATAGAAAAATACACACTTCTCATAGCTTTTACTGCAACTATGCTCGGATTCCCCAATTTTTCAACTATCTTGAAGGAAAAGCAAAGCAAAGCAATTCTAATTTGCCTTCTAATATACATGTCAAAATACTTGCGTATATATGCATCCTAATCCAACTATTTCGAGCCCGTTGGATTTGTTTTTGTGGTAGAAGTCGGCAAACTTGTTCAGATCGATGGCGCTGTATCCGTCTTTGTCGATCTCCCTCATCGCATCTTGCTTCTTCTTTGGCGACATGTCTACTCTGAACTGTTGAAAATGGATCTCATTCGAAGTGTGAAATTTTACCGTCGTCGTTGGACGATTTGTTGCAGAAATTTGTTCCAAAATTTTTCTGTTTGGTTTGATGAAAAAGAGGAGTTTAACTTCACGATGTCCCCTTGTCCAGTTGGCGATCACAATCTCCCCGAGAGCGGCGAAGGAGTAATAGTTGGCATCGAAAAGAGCGGTGGTGGTGGCGCGACGGCGAAGGTAGCGGCGGTGGAAGTCTTCTTCATCATTCTCGTCCAACTTGTCGTCGTCAATCTCGCCATTGGAGGCTTCGTCGAGAACTGGTGGGTGTAGTTTGAGAGAGAAAGTGAGAGTGTGATAGTGATGGTGAGGGGCACAAAAGTCATGAACCAACATATCCGAGCCTGTCGAGTTTCGGAAAAAATATTTCAGGGTTGGTTTCAAACCGAGGCTAGAAGACGGGGGCGGCCTCTAATTTACTATGAAATTAAATTTCGGCCAATGAAGGAATCCTTCCTATTTAAGGAAATTTATTCTTACCAATGCTTATAAAAAGATTAGTAGGGTTTAGTTTTGGGCGATTCACGGCTTAGAGGACCTACTTCTTCCACGCAGCAGTGTCACGAGGAGCCACGCCAGCGACCACAACGACGGCAGAGGAAAAAAGTTGGAGAAATTATTATTCGTTTTTTTTCGTAAGCGGTGTTCAATGGAGTTTTATATTTACGTGTTTATGTGTTTTGACTTCATGAGCGGCTAAGCTCTTAAACTAGGGTTGAGGATGAAATCCCATAAGTTTTATTGATTAATTTTATGCATATGATTTTTCCGATGTGCTCTCATAGTTTATTGTTCTGATCTCATTAATTAATTTGATTGAAACTCGGATATGGATTCAATCGGAATGGGTTTTTTCCATGATTTGATATCACCATATTAATCGAATTGCTTGGTTTGTCATTGTTAATATTTAAGTATGGGATATCTACTGTGATTTGTTTTACACGGATACAGTTGATGATTTTGACTTAAACTTGCGAAGTAGAGGAGGAACATATTTTTGTTATAAATAAAAAAGGCTTAATGACATATTATCCACGGTGGTTAAGATTAGCCTCGAAATCATTGGGCAGAAATAAAAAGGAAAAATCATTGCATAAAATTAGGTGATAAATATTTGTGGGTGTGGATTCCGAGACCTTAGTATTTTCTCCTTCGGTTAAAAAAGAAAGCTTTAATTTTCTTGTCTTTGATCATTTAGTTCATTGTTTTTACTTTTCACTTTCAGTTTAAAAATCAATCACAACTTTTGTCAACTAGGTTAGGGTTTAATCGGTTAAAGTTACTTATTTTTCCTAGAAAAATCGTAAGTCCCTGTGGGTTCGACCTCGCACTTGCATACCTATACTACGGTACGATTCGTGCGCTTGCGAGTACATTAAAATTTCACAACACATCTCATCTTTCCTAGGATAATTTACCAACTCAGGAGAGGGGCGCTGAATTTTTAAATACCTTGCAATATCATCGGGGGTAATCTCAACATCAATACCCCCCATTCAAGAAATAATTTTCACAACCGGTTCATTTTCCCAATCACACTCAGAAATTTGTATAAACTTATAGAATTCTATGACTGCATTTCTATTATAACCAAGAAATTGCTCACTCCAAAATGTCAAACCTTTTCGAATAATGCATCGAAGGCCTACGTGATCAGGTTTGAATGCCTTCGCATCCACTTGATGCTCGTTTTTGAACTTCTGGTTGTCAAAACTAGCCTCCCAAGTCTTTCTCTTGTCTGCTGCAATTTCAGCCGGAGTCCTATGCCTTTTCCGACTCTGAGATCCCGAAGCCTCCTTCGACTGAACTTTCTCCTCCTTTGCCAAAAAATCCTCCTCCTCCTCAATTTCTGGTTGAGAAGAGAAAGCCCGATGTGCGGTTTGCTTGACTCTCGGCATTGAAAGCAAAAAAGGTTTTAGGGTTTTTTTTTTTGTATTTTTGTTTTTTTTTTGGTTTTTCTAGGATTTTTTTAGTTTTTTGGTGGAAAAAGGGAATGTAGGGTAGGATTTATGGTGGGTATATGGGTGGAAAATAGGAAAAAAAATTCTGATTTTTGTGGGAAATATGAAAAAAAATCAGATTTGAGAGGGGGTAGGACGAGGGGACATCCAAATAACCCTCCGAACAACCGATCACCTAGGTTAAGCAAAGAACGGGAAAATAACAAGATGCAAAATAGGACGAGGGGACTCATATGTGGTATGATCATGCAAAAAATGCCTTGTATCCTTTCCTAAGTACGCCTTAGATTCCAAAATGATTGAAAATCGACATTTAAGCACAATTAGAGATGGGCATGCGATTATGTACCTAACTACAAACATTTTATTGAAAAGATGGGGATATGGGCCAAAACTTGCTCAAAAACTTAACTCAAAATCTAAACCGTTCAATTTTTAACCAAGTATGCAAATTGAGAAGTACAAAAATTTCTTAGAATTGCTACGAACTCTTGCCAACTAACTATTATTGAACATGCAACAAGTCATGAAAAAGAACTAAAAAATACGACAAAGAGAAGAATTGCAAGTAAAAAGCTTTATTTATTTTAAAAAATTTTCATTTTCTCAATTTTTTTGGATTTTTTAATTTTGTTGTTTTTGAATTTTTCAAATTTTTCACAAAATGAAACAAATAGCACATAAGGCTAACCCCTCCCCCCACTTAAAGCGATGTTATGCCCTCACAGCATGAAGAACAAGAGTGAAGAGAGGAAAGTGAGCGAATGTACCATCCCTAAATACCTCGACCAAGTTGGAGGATTTCATGTCAATATTCCGTTCCAGTTAGATTAGGTGCTTCTAGGGTTTAGTCTTCAGTTTTGCCAACTCGGAACCACAGCTAGTCACACTGGGCCATATCCAAAGCTTTATTGGACTAACAACCGCGGCTCATAGCCGCACCCATGCTTAGGGCTCCTGAATGACTCACTCACTCCGGCTTTAAGCCCAAACTACCAAGGCTGGTATGGTAGCATATAAACCCTGCAAAAGACTTAAGAGAACGACTTTTCACAAAACAAATGACATTAGAAACACCGACCCGTGTTATCCGGCTTCAAACCAAATGAAACATAAAGAAACAAAAAGAATATGCAAAATAAATGAAATGCACCACGCGATCAAACGAATCATACTTTTCTTCCCATTTCTTACCGGTGGGATAAGAAATGGGAGGCTATATTAGACCGTTAAAAGAGAAAAAGAAGAGAGAGAGACAAAAAGATAGAGAGAAAATGAGTGTGAGAGAGAAAGAAAGAGATGGTTCAGCCACACGTGGACTACGAACATTTAGCACGCCATTAATAACTATTAGAAGAAACAGAGCACTCCAAGCTACACTCTTTGTCAAAAATTGAACTCAACCATGCCACAAGATAAGGTACTTCGAGTAAAACAATTGCCGAATTTGTTTTAAAAACTTAAGTTCCACTAAGTGCATAGCCCAAACAAAATCAATTTTCAATTCGTTGAAAAAATCTACATTATAAGTGATAAACCACAAGAAAATCGTCAACAACAAGAAAATCAATTAGTTCTATGATTGGTAACTTCTCAAGAATAGGCTCACATGCATCTTGTTTTTCTAACAAAATAGTGCAAGTAACCTACCTCGACATCCATTTCTTTAGTGGTAAGAAGATCAAGGCACGTGGGATTCGAAGGGACAATTGTAGCTTCCATGGGCTCCAACTCTTCAAAGATTGCTCCATAAGCATCTTGTTTAGCCAACAACAAATACAAGTAATCCACTTCAGCATCCATTTCCTTGGCGGTGAAAGGTTTCTCCAATGGATCTTCATAGTAGACGCCCGACATTTCAAACATGTTCATCTCGTGAGCAAGGAGTAATTCTTCCGGGGAATTAAGATACGGGAGATCGGAAGAGGCAACTTAAGCGGTGAGGCGTTTTCCCCCGAATCATCATATAGAGGGGGATCCATAAGAGAGGGAAGAACCTTCTTCTCTATTGGGGGTAGTTCTTCAAACTCTTCAAATTTTGGAGTCCAAGAGGTCATGGCACAAGTTTCATCCTTATCAAGCAACGCATGCAAATAGCTTACTTCAGAAGATTCAAGAAATTCAGCCTCTTCGGCTGTAAGAGCAACTTTCAAAGGATCATTGTAGAGCAACTCATCCATATGTTCTTCCATAATGGTGTCAATAAGGCTCACTTCATTCACATTCTCATCATCCCCCATTTGATTGCTCACGTTGAATACATTGACCTCCATCTTCATGTTATCGAAGGTCATGTTAAGAAGTCCGTTCCGACAGTTGATAACCACATCCACCATGGCTAGGAAAGGTCTCCCAAGAATAATCGGAGTAGAAGCAGCAGAAGAGTCAGTCGGATTTGTATCAAGAATCACAAAATCCACTGGGTAGATGAATTGACCAACTTGTACCAAAATATCTTCTATTACCCCTCTTAGAACACGGACACTCCGATCGGCTAATTGGAGTGTGACTCGAGTAGGATTCATCTCCCCCAACTCAAGTTCTTGATATACAGAAAACAGAAGCAGATTCACACTAGCACTAAAGTCGAGCAAGGCCTGTTTGATACACTTCCCTCCAATGGTGACTGCAATGGTAGGACTCCCCGGATCCTTGTACTTTGGTGCGATATTCGTCTGAATAATAGACCTCACTTGTTCGGTAAGGAACATCTTCTTTTGGACATTGAGCTTCCGCTTCTGAGTGCATAGTGTAGGGCCATATTCCCGAGCAGGCATAACCATAAGCCGAACACATGACAGATATTGTGCAATGAGAAAAGTGATGAAAGGCACCATAATGATAAGGACCGATGATCCGATATACGCCAAACAGAGGAGTTATCCAGGTATAGGGACGCAAGATGTCCCGAAAACATACAAGTTGTTCGGCGGTGTAGGTTTGTACCTAAAAACAGTAGCGGTTAAGGTGCAGTCTGTTCGGCAAAAAGCATGCCGAACAGATAGAGTCATCTTAAGATAGACAGCCTTAAGAGATAAGGCGGAAGCAGTATTCGAGGAGGAGTCCAATATCTAGTTAGGATAAGTGATGGGATAATCCTATTACGGAACGAATTCCGTAAAGACGAGAATCCTTACGAGAAGAGGATCTCGGCTGATTGGGCAAGAGAGTTCCCAGAGAGCCAAGTTTCTTGTACGGGATAGGAATCTTGGGGCAATAAGGATGCTTGAAAAGCAAGCAAACAGATGTCTGTATATACGAGGTAAACCTAGAGGTAAAAGGTACGCAATACGTTGCACTCTCTCTATACTTTCCTACTGATAATTAGGGTTTCATACCAGTACGAGATACTAACTTAGGCATCGAAGGGCCTTTGCCACGAGCGGCAAAGGTGCGCTCACCTCTTGTCTGTCTTGCAGATTAGGGTTCCGGCGGAGGCATAGGGGTATCAGACAAGGATCACGTGGATCTGTTGCGAATCAACAGCGTTCCAGCTACTCTTTGTTTTTCTGCTCCTACATATAGATTCTTAAGAAACTTAGCATACGAAGGAATCTGCTTGACCGCATCCATAAGAGGGATGTTGATCTTCACTTGATTAAACAATTCATCCAACTCCGCATTGAGGTTTGGTTTCGCCAAAGCTTTCAAGCGATGAGGATACGATGCTGGCGTTGGGATTACTTTAGGATTCGGTACACTTTCTTTCTCTTTACCCTTTTCCTAGTCTTCTAAAACCTCCTTGCTTGCCTCCTTAGGAGATTCCCCAAGAATTGAAGTTGGAATTGAACAATCAATAGAAAGCGGCAACAAAGTAGGCTCTGAAGGCATCTCCACTTGATTATCCACCATATTCCCACTTCGAAGAGAAATCATAGCCTTTGCTTGCTCAGGGAAAATCACCGAAGAGCTAGCAAAGTAAAAACCTTGAAGAGGCGGATTAGACGTCGTCTGTGGATTGGGTTGAGGCTGTGTTGGGAATTTTCCCCTCTCTTGTTGTAACATAACCACTATTGTTGTCAATTTTCCCAACTGATTTCTGATATCATTCATCATCTGAGTTTGTTGTTCGTTGATAACAGTTTGGCCTTCCAAGAGGGCATTGAATTGATCCTCCCAAAAACGCTTCAGTGGTTGTTGTTAAAACTGGCCAGGTTGCTACTGAAATTGGTTTGCATGTGGGAACGGACCAGAAGGAGCAAAACCTGGCGAACCTTGAGCTTGAGGGAATCAGAAAGCATTTTGAGGTTGCTTACAAGGCAATTGAGGTGCGGGAGGTGGAACTCGAGAAGAACTCCCTTCATTCGACTGATTCCAATAGAAGGCCGGATGTTGACGAGTCCCCGAATTATAAGATTGAGAATAGGGATCAAAACGTTGAACTGCATGAACCTCCTCCGGAGCAATCCCATTGATCACATTCTTAAACGCTGGAATATTTGGACAAGCCTCAGTAGAATGCCCCGCCATCTCACAAATGACACAAACTTCCTCCACTTGGCGTACTACCTTCACTTCTTGAGATCGAGCACTTTTCAATTCCAGCTTATCAAGCTTCCGAGCAATCTCCTCCAATCGAGTTTCAAAAGCAGTGTGTTCAGCTATGGAAAATTTCCCGGAGCTGGTTGGGCCTTGATTGAACATCGCTCTTTCTCCAATGTCCACAAACTGCCAAGTCTGAGTCTTTTCACCTAACGTCTCATAGTAATCCCAAGCATCCTGGGGTGTATTTCCCATGAAGTCACCTCATCCCATAGTATTCAGAAGTTGCTTGCTTTTCGAAGAACATCCCATGTAGAAATAGCTGACTTGGAGATACAATGGAAAGTTGTGATGAGGAATCGACATAAACAAATCCTTTTATTGTTCCCAGTACTTGTGAAAAATCTCCCCATCCCTTTGCTTGAAACTCTGAAAATTGATTCATAAGTAATTTTGTCCGGCTGGCTGGAAAGAACTTAGTAGTAAAAGCATCTTGTACTTCTCCCCAGTTGCGCAATGATTGAGGCTTCAGTGAATTAAATCATTGC
Source organism: Rhododendron molle (assembly GCA_025413875.1). Lineage (NCBI taxonomy): Eukaryota > Viridiplantae > Streptophyta > Magnoliopsida > Ericales > Ericaceae > Rhododendron > Rhododendron molle. Next base: position 37,137,288 of record CM046398.1, on the reverse strand, counting down.
TTTGCCTTGTCCTTTAAAGAGAATAGGAATAACTTAAGGCAAGCTTGATCAAGTTGACCCTGACCCGTGAAAGAATGGAGAATAGTCTCGAACTCCCGAATATGAGAATACAGATCTTCTAATTCTCTCCCCCAAAATTCTGGAACCACCTTGAGATACTCTACCTTGAAATCAAATGTATTCCCAGTAGTCGGTGTCGGAATAACTATAGGCGATACTTGAGGAGCCCTCTCTGTATTAAGATATTCACGAAGAGTATGAATTGGAGCTTCTTCGGCCATTGGGCCTTTGCGATGGCCATTGCGATATAATTTGCAAGACAGAGAATGTGCAGGATACGCCCAGGCAATGCTACAGATTCTTGGCGGAGAAGAAGATCGATGAAGCCGATTGGAAATTAGCTTCGGTACATAGGCATACACAAGTAATGTAACAACTCCGATTTTTAGTAAATAAAAATCTCGTTGTTTAATCGAAAATCGTATTTAAAATTTCCTTTTAAATTCCTATAATCCATCTTAATTAGATTCGATATCCATAAGTTGAAATTTCATCGCCGATAAACCTAGAAATATTCTTAAATGCTAAGGTATTTATTGGAGCGCTAGAATATTCGATACGAGACTGTAACGTTCTAGTTTCCAGCTAGAAATCCTAATCGGTTAGTGGAACTAGTTTCCAACTAGTTAGTTGGCCTAACCTAAGTCTTACTAACTTAGTTACATCCTCCTAGCATCCTAGGACCATTGGACGATAGAAAACCATCATGAGATTCCAAAAGTAACTTCTTTTAGCTTGTAATCATTACCTTTATGACAAGATTCCCTTTCTAGGAAATCTTTACCCATTGGTTAATACCCATACCTTTTTGGAAGCCTACTTTTCTAGTCTACCTATATATAGCCCTCTCTCTCTATATATATATATATATATATATACACTTTAAGAGGAGAGAGAAAGCCGAGAGAGAGAGAGAGAGGGAGGCCGAGAGAGAGAGAAAGAGAGTGCATGTGTGTGTGTGCGCGCGCTTTGGCCACTCCAACAAGCCACCTTCATTGTCTTTTGCAACCAAAGTACAACCATCATGACCCTTATCTTGTGCTTTCACAAGCAAGACCCTTTCTAGGCTAGACAACTCATAAAACCCCACATGATAACCTAGGACTTAGCCTTAAATGGAAAAGACAACTCTTGGCATGCTTTGATTGACCCATGAAGGAGAAAGTTGCATGCTTTCAAAGCATGATTGGACAACACAATGAGAGAAGGAGAGAGAGGGGAGAATTCGCCCAAGAGAGGGAGGGGGGCCGGTTGGGAGAGTGAGGAGAGAGGTGTGGTGTGTGCATGTGTGCATGGTTACTTGCACAAGCTAACTAAATAGCCCTAAGCCTATTAATTCCTTTCCAACTCATTCCTAGCTTTCCAAAGGACTACCTAGCCAAGGATTTTGTGCTTTCTTGCAAGCAAAGCATCCTTAGGACAAGACTTGACTAGAAACCCTTCATGATCACCTAGTCCATTAGCCTTAAGCCTAAAAAGATTGGACAAGACAAGTCATGGAAGACTTGGCATGCTTTCAAAGCATGAAATGACTAAACCAAAACCCTTCATGATAACCTAGTTCATGAGCCTTAAGCTAACCCATTCTAGGACAAGACAAGTCCATAATGATGACCTAGTTTTAGCTTGAAGTTAGAATGACAATTGAGTGACAAGTCATGGCATGCTTGAAAAGCATGAAATGACAAGTCATGAAGCTAATTAATGAGAGCAAAGCTAATTAATGAGAGCAAATGAGGGGGGCGGGGCGGGGCGGGGGTTCTTCCTTTGTTCTTCAAGAAACTTATCCTAAAACACCTTTTCGATCCATAAAGCCAAGTAGTTTTAGGTCAAGACTTAGTTTCAAGAGAAACATTTCTCTTTCGAAGCTACCGGAAGCTTACCGTAGGAAGTCACTCCGCCAAATCACCGACGTACTTTCCGTAGCCGCCTACCGCCAAGAAGAACGGTAGTTTATCCATAAACTCTAGCCTTAAGTATAGTTATTGCTTGCTAATGTAGATTCTCCAATACCTTCTATCTCTAAGTATATGTAGAGTTCTCCGAACCTACTTACTCTAAGTATAGAACGCTATATGTTTAGTATGATCTTGTTTTACATAGTTTGCTTTGATCTTAAGAATACTTGAATGCATGATCTTGATGCTAGTTACTTGCTTTTGATAAATGAAGTCACTTTGATAAACATGTGTTGTTTTATTGAACTCCCAAAAAGAAGGAAATACGTTCTTACTTTAAAGATAAAGTGTTGTTTTCAAAAAGGAAGTATTTGTATTTTGACCTTGTAGATGATCATGAGCTTGTTGCATGTTGCTTGCCTTACTTGTGGTTATAAACGAGCATGATAGAATAGAGTTGGATGATCTTGCTAGTTGTAAATGCATGTGAAAAATTCTACCGCGGAGTCAATGCATGATACGAGACACGTGAAATTGGAAGGTAGAAACATGACACCTAGGGTGTGTTAAAGACAATGTGTGTTTTTAAAACGCAATGTGGCCGGACTTGTCCATTGTGGGAATGTGTGTTGCAAATGATAAAATATTTTTGAAACTACATAATGACCAAATGTGGGTGCATTATATGAGTGTGTGTGTGTGTGTTGTGTGCCAATAGGAACCCGGTGCGGCGGAACCATTGTGAGGATACTCGGGAACCCGGCGCGGTGGAACCGAGGTTGGGTGTGTAGCTTGGTTATCCGCGGAAAGGAGCCAATGCAAATGTGTGCCAATGGGAACCCGGCGCGGTGGAACCGAGGTTGGGTATGTAAAATCTGATTTTCAAAATGTTGATTTGGAAATGAAAATGAGACACGTTATACGATGAGTCGCGTAGGAGAAACCCGGAAAACATAACACCAATGATAGTTAGTGAATGCGCATGTGTAATTGTTATATGTTCTTGTTGAAGCATGTTAAGTTTGGAAAAATCGTTATTATCTTTGACTTGTAAGTTAAGGGTTAGTGGGTTTTGGGTTACTCTATTGAGCTTTCAAGCTCACAGTGTTGCTTTACGTGACCCTGACATATTATGCTGGTGGCGACGCTGGTATAATGTGTCAGACCTCATAGATGAGCAAGGAGAGCTGTACAACTTGGAGGCATTTGGAGCTGAGGAGCTTGCTAGGATGGAAGAAGAAAAGGAGCTGTAGATAACCTTAAATATCCTCCCTTTTGTGTAATATAAGTACCCTCTGGGGGTTTGTGATGTAATAATGAGACAGACTTCACCCCTTTTATTCAATAAACGATTTAAATAACGAACCCGATTTTAGGGGCGTTACAAGTAAATACTACTAACTAACTACCAACAAACTACCAGATTGGAGGGGCTAGACCGCCACCTCAACTCAGCAACAGAATATGCGAGGGGTTATGCCACCACCTCGACTAAGCAATGCAATCAAATAAAGCTAACTATACTACTAAGCACAAACTCGATATTTAGCCTGGCTTCGCTACACCTCAGGTTTGGCTTAAAACCAGGTTAGAGGTATCTACCGAACTAAATACGAGTTACTAACACATAAACTACTAAACTAAAAGAAAGAAGCGGGATACTTATAGCGGTTTGTCAAACCTCCAAGAAAGCCATAATAAAAATTTCCCGGCAACGGCGCTAAAAATGCTTCGTCCGTCGATATATCAAATAATGACCACCTCAAGCGTAGGGTAAAAGCATCCAATTGAAGCATAATAATCCGAAAGACCGGGATCGTACCCACGAGAATAATTAATACGGCTTGATTGGATTTGTAAAAGTAAGCACAGGTTTTCGGCTTTTAGACAGCCAACTTTGTTGTGCTTTGCGGTGGAAATAAAACGACTAAATTAAAAGCGAATTAACTAGGATAAAATGCAAGTTAGGTCTAGGAATTACTAACACCCAGGGCTCAAGTTAAATCACGTTTCTCACCCAGTTACACGGTTTAAGATACTCAATTAAGGTTCTTAACCCAGAAGATAAAATAGTTTGATTACCAAGCTAGCTCTAGAATTTATTTAGCAAACACCTCGAGCGACAGAGCTCCAAGCATCATGTGTGGCAAGTAGGCGACGCTCTTGCCTACACATGATCAAGGAGGTTAACACCTTAGCAATTTGACAAACAAACCCAAACTACACATCGATTTATGAACCAAAGATTCAAACTTTATGGTAAAAAAAATACAATTTTTACTCAAGTCATGAGGTGCTATTCACCCCATAACCTAACCGTAGAAAACTACTCACACATATCTAAAGAGATAAAAACAAGCAAAAATCTAGCTAGCATATTTGAAATAACAACACTAAAAGAAAACTAGATTAAACGATAGATCGAAAGATTGTTTACAACTTTAATGAAAGATATAATAGCAAAAACTAATTATCTAAGGCAGAAAATTAAAAAGTAAGAGCTGGAAATGAAAAACAATGAAGAACAATAAGAACAATTCAAAATCTAGATCTAGATCTAAGAAAACGCAATACAAAAAGCTGTTTGTACAATGACATCACGGGCTTTTATACTCCAAGATCCGCGCACAGAATATTCCCCAAGATGCTCCAAAGATACCCTCTGAAACCCTCGGTACCGATGGAAAACACCTTACGCTGCTCCAAACGTGCTTGGTACCGATTGAAAAGAATAGGTGGTATCAATACCGAAGGCATTAACTCGATGCCTGAAGTTGCTTTAGTACAGATAGAAGGTGGCTTGAGGTACCGATACCGATGCAAATAAATGCCTGCGTTGAACCATTTCGGTACCGATGGAGCTTGAATAATGGTACCGATACCAAGCCTTTAGTGTCCCGTAGTTGCTTTTTTGATTCTTGGCTTGCTTTCTTGAGCCGACGGGTCACCTTCGGGTCCTTGAATGTCTTGGTACGCTTTGAGCTTTAAAACTTCCATTTCGAACGATTTCTCTACAAAATGAAACTAGAATACCTTACGAGTAAAAGTAATTAAAAACAACGTACTAAATTAACGACGAAATTAAACTAAAACTAAAGATATAGCACACCCTAATTGCAATATCGGGTGCTTATCAATTATCCAGTCTAATAAATGGCCAATTTACACATGGTAATAAAATCGTTTTGGCGGAGTATGAAGCTAGTTAAATTTGAAACAATAAATGACTAAAATCATCTACTGCCAATCATTTATATTGAAACCCATCTGAAAGATTCTTTAACTATACTTCTCTTTTGTGTAAACTCTGCTACTTATATTATATACTAACTAGTGTTATTTACGACTTGTGCTCATTAAGTTTTTGTGTGTGTGTCTTTTGGACGTTTATTTGGTTTATTCTTTTAAGCATGTATGTATGCTAATCATTAGGCATGTATGTATGCTAATCATTAGCATACATGCATACCAAAATTGCAGTCATGCATATGCATTCTTCTACTTGTAAAATCATTTGCTTTGTGATGATTAATGCTATGAGTCTATTATTTCTATGTCATAGATATGCCTCAGTTATAGTAGCACGTGGACTACAAATGAGGTATGAGTGCCCAAAAAAAAGAAAAGATTATTTGATTTTAGCCTAATGATACACAGTGTCATCGAGACACTCTTTGGGTATGGTTGCATAAGCAATGAGTGAATGATGTGAGGCGTAGACCTCGGCAAATAAACCTACTCGCATTAGCCTTCACCGGATGCATTTACAGTCCACACCACAGCGCAAGGGCTTAAAGGACCAACATCATGTCAAATGGGGCATAAGACTTTTAGCAAGGCTTGACAAGTTTTCTCATTCCGTCTTGCTTGCAAGTCAAGAAACCTCCTATCCAATTCATCCTGGTAGCAAAACAGTTACATGGTCCTTCATTGGGAGTGACTTTTCTCTAAATCAGTTACGTTGCGCCACGTCGTCAAAATGTTCTTATGAAACCAAAACGAAACATAAGTACAAAGACGTAAGATAGCACAGTAAGGAATGCCGAGTAATTTCTTACCTCTTCTTCGCTTCTTCAACACCAACCAACAAACTAAGATGACAAATAGGACTAATGCTAAGACAACTGATGCCGCCACAATGGCCACGTTCCTTCGCTTTAGTCTTCTCGATTCCATACGTTGAGCTAAATAAAATAAAAACATTGGACATTGATTCATTAAATTCAGTACTAAAATTCAGCACAAAATGACATACCTAATTCAACCGCATCAATCCGTACATACAAGTCTAGTCCCACGCCAGGAAATCTTCTCATGTACCTTCTCACATCCATCAAATTTTCATACCAAGTGATGCAGTTCCCCCTCGCTCCTACTTCTGCATCACTCGTGTAAGCAAGGCAAGAACAGTTTCTCAAGCACTCATCCTTGCACTCAAGCTCGTTGAGGCTCATCAACACATGTGCCTTGGACGTATCTGGAATCCTTGCATTCGCAACCTTGACAAACCCTTCTCTGTTTCCACACATGGAAAGTGCCTCGCGCTTCTTGATGCACCCTCCCGATGCATCCCGCAGATACCACTCTTCTACTGACATGGGCTCATACCCTGGAAGGCACGTGCACTCGAACTCTTGCCCGTTATTTGGGTCGCAGTAACCATAAGCACCACATCGGCCATAATAAAAGCATTGGTCATTGGGGACCAAATAGAACTCGACCCATCTACTGACCCACATCAGCAATTTTATAGAACCCAATTCATCCACAAACATTGTCAACATGTTCGAGGCATTGACCGGGGTGTAAAACGAATAGACTTGGTCGCGATTGTTCACGTAAGTTCCAATGACTATGGAAATTGCACTATTAGGGCGTTCTACCCTTGTGGTTATCCGGCAGACTCGGGTTGAGCCCTTGAATAGTATCAATTGGGGCAACTCATTCGGTTCAACCCGATAGGAGTATTCTCCTGTACCAGGGTCATCTCTCGATTTCCACGATGTGAGAGACCATTCAAGACCTGTCCTCCGATCCAAACCAAGCTTCATGTTTGGCAACACGGTATTCGTAGGGTGATCGAAACTTTGCCAGACAACATCACCACTCCCACTATCTCCTAGGAACAGCACCAAATTCCCGGAATCCAAAAGTCGAGCTGAGTAAGAAACCGCGGATACATTTGTATGCCAAATAGTACGATTTTGGATATTATCGTAGATGACAAGGTTTCCATCCCGGTTGAGGGATAGAACCCCGGACGTACCGTTGATTGGGCTATCCCTATTGGCCACCCAAACGACAGTTTGTTCTGAAATCTTGTTATACCATATTCCAACATATCTGCGACTGGAATTTCCCGGGCTGAAAAACCCCAGTGCGAAGGTTTTGCCACTGGACACCAAAACGTCGCTGTCTTTGATGGATTGGGTGGGAGTTAAGGTGTCAATGGAAATGCAAATTTTAAAGAAAAGAAATGGAAGCAGTAAGTTGAAGACCCATTTTTCGGGATTCATCGTTTTGGTTTTTGATCTACTTTGAATTGAGGCACAATACCGAACAGAAACTATGATATTAGTATAGCTGAAGGCCAGAGTCAAATTTTGCTGGTTTCTTAACTCTTAAGTATAATTCTTGTAATTGTGTTTGGCTTCTTAATGTAGTCGTCATTTACATATGCTGGATAGTCAATGGAATATTTAATGTCGTTGAAAGAATGGTGTGTCTGATTTGATAAAAGGTCCGACGCATGCACTGACTTTGTAAGTTAACGTTTTTGTTGTCCTACGTACCACACCATTGAGTTTTTTTTGAGTTCTCAAGGACAAAAACGTTTCCCCCCTGTTCTTCAACCATTGATAATGGGGATGAAAACGAGCCAAGCCGAGTTTTGTTGTGTTTGAACTAGCTCGTTTACAAGTTGAAAACTCAAGCTCGACCTCGACTTGGGTATTGACAAGCCGAACCGAGTTTTGGAGTGCTAAGGTCCGCTCGTTTACTAAAAGCCCAAGTGTATGATATGAGAGTGTGATAAAGATTTTGGACAAATAATCAATTTATAACATATACGTTAGATATTAGAGTATAGCCCAAAATTGACAAAGAGATGATCATACAATGAATTAAAATCAATTTTGAGCGTATACATTATATATCGGCAGAGCATTTTTACCAAATATGAGCCCCATCATCCCAAGGCCATTTTTCAACTAACCCAAAAATATTTGAATCCACATGAACAAAAAATACCAACAGTTTGATTTCTACAACCAAGGTCCAAGGCTATTTATTTTGAAGGGGACCGTTTAACAACTGCTGGGAAATTAGTCGGCAAACAAGACTTGAAAATGTGCATGCGTGATATATTCTCCGGTCGAAGATTTTCAAACATCCATTGTTTACATTTTGCTTCCACATCCAGTCAATGATATAAGCGTTCTCCCTTTGAACAACTTTCTCTCTTATTCCTAAGCAAAAGGAAATTTTTATTAATCTTCGAAAAACGGGTTACAAAGATTAAACGGACACTGGGCACGACAGCATCACAACGGGCACCACGACAATCATATGCCATCTAGCACCCCAAAACAAAAACAAAATTCCATGGTTGGCAAGTTACCAACCAAAACATTGCAAACAGATCATAAAACACCTTACCTTACGAGCTAGACAACTAACTAATGCAACCCAAAATCATCTCGAGATCGATCTACACAAATATCACCAGCTGTAGCACCATGGCATCCCCTTAGCAGAACCACACACAGAATCCACATTTGAGCCAAGGCTCCAACACCTCTGTTGGCAAAACTGCTACACCTTAATTTTTGCATCATCTACGAACAATGTCTCAGAAGGCCCATTTAGCAGCAGCAGCAGCAGCAGAAATAACAGCAGGTGTCAAGAGCACCATTAACAGGAATCTTATATCCTCATACATTTTTTTCCCAATCGACAAAGCTCTAATATCCTCATTTAGTTTTAAAGGTGTGTATGATCAGTGGTGGCTCCATGAATTTGTATCGCGTGTTCAAAAATTACATTGACTCTATATTAACTTTATTAACAAATAACACCTACACAAATATCATGTATTAGTACAAATAGCACCATCAAAATTCATAAAGAATACTTGCAATTTTACAATGGTCCTCGACGGCTTTTCAGGTATGTATAAGACAAATCGGCGCATTCATCCACATATATCATTTTGCCAGAAAATTGTGGTGAATAAACTGACGAAGACCTATTTACAGATATGCTCTCTTAAATTTGCTTGTTTTCTAGATTTTTCTTCCAAAAAGAAAAATCCATGTATTGAATTAAAATCATTCTATTAATTCCATTTAGTTCTTCATTTCAGTTTTTTCGTTCTCAGTTGATGCTATGTGTCTCTTACAAAATTAAGGTCAGCAATTTCAACATAAATTCCCATATAGTTATCAAAGAGGATATCGGTAATTTTATGGCTAATTTTCCCTTTTATCCCCTTAATTTTCAATCTCTGTCCAATTTGTCCTTAATCTATAAAGGCTTATTCACTTTTTTGGTCTCTAAAATATTTCCGCTATGTCATTTTGATCCCCAATATTTCAATTGCTAACATTTGGTCCCCAAAGTATCAATTTTGTCTTTAAATGGTCCCTGCGGCTCACGCCGTTCCTTCCCTCCGTCAAATTGGAGGGCAAGTTTGGTATATTGGGGACCAAAATGGCACAGCGAAAATACTTTGGGGACCAAAATGGCACAACAAAAATACTTTGGGGACCAAAAAAGAAAATAAAGCTATGGGGAGGGCGGTGAAATACCAAACTTGCCCTCCAATTTGACGGAGGGAAGGAAAGGCGTGAGCGCAGGGACCATTTAGAGACAAAATTGATACTTTGGGGACCAAATGTTAGCAATTGAAATATTAGGGAACAAAATGGCACAACGGAAATACTTTAGGGACCAAAAAAGTCAAAAAGCCAATCTATAAACCCAAATAAGGATTTCGGACGGAGTAATTCTATTTAAACGCATATAAATCCTTGTTCATCTTTTTCATCATGCCCGCAACTAATTAGTTTAAGTTGATGGCCATTAAAAAAGAGGTTTTATATGTACGATTTTTCTGTCGGCAATGAAACTTTTTTTTTTATCGGGTAAAAATAACAATTTATTCCAAAAAAATCTTGAGGGGAATCTAACCAAAGGAATGCAAATAAACAAAAACACCCGAAAGAAACCCAACTAAGAATACACTCTTACGGCCCAAAAATCATTGTTTGTCAACAGGTGAGATTAACACTCAAATACCGTCTTTTGATCAGACAAACTAGGAAAACCCACGTTTGTAAATGGGGTCAACACCCAAGCACCCGTCTTTGAAACCTACAAACGCAGGCTAGATTCCGGCAGCGACCAAAAAGGCTGCCTTCATCATTCGATGACCTAACCGGATCAACCTAAGTCAGATCGGTAGTGAAACTTTAACATTTCAACTTAGTAGATGCAAGGTAGAGAATACAGGAGATGGTCTAACTAGGCTCGGGACTTCGGGGCCCCCTCAATTTGGGGCCAATAGTTTTGCTCCATTAATTGGGCTCCTCGCAAATATGATTAGTCGAGATGCCCGTAAACTGATCGAACAACTGAGTTATATTAAAAAAAAAAAAATACATCTCCAAGGTAAAAAATCACAGCGATGGGTGGCTACATCGCTTCGTCAACAAATGCTCAGAAATGCCAACAACCAGAGACACTACCATGGAGCCAAGCCAACTGCCTGGTTGTTGCAGAGGCTGCGTTCTCATCAAAATCCCACCTCTGCTTGCTGTAGAAAATCAAACACGCAGTCAAGGAATCAATACGACGAGTAGCCGCCTCCAACAATCCTAATCTCAAAACAGGTAACACATTGTAGACTACTACTATATTTGTTATGTACTCCTGTGTAAAACACTCTCCTGCCCCTCTTGATTGAAATCTTTTGCCCGCCATCTGTTCGACAAAATATGCCCTCCGATGCTTTCTCCTTGACAAGAGGATTAAACAGCTAGTGCAATGAGCATGTAGCAAAATTTGTCACTTACTTCAGACATTAATCAATAATCATCACTAACCATGAGAAATTGAAGATTTAATTTTTCACTATAAAAACAAAACCCCAATTATATGTATGAACTCGAAAAGAGAAAATGGCATAAAAAAATATATATATAAAATAAAAACAATCAAAACAGAGAGAGAAGCAGGGGAGGAATTGTGAAACATTTTAGGCCGTGTACATCTTCAATTGCTCCAAAATATACTTATGGAGCTGAAAACTAGCTCAGGAGCTGCGGAGGAGATTTTAAGGAGGGCTCTTACTCGTCCAATCTCATTAGCATTGATCAAAACAAACTCATTCCTATGGCGTGAACCCGCAATCAGTCGTCCTTCAGTTTCCATCAGGCCCGCCCCAACACCCACGCCCACACTCCCAATCACAGCTTTTTTTACGAAACACCCAGCACTGGAAACACCAAGTTTAGTATTCCCGTAAGCTAGCACCGGCCTCGTGATCAAGCCTCCGTTTTTGGTGGCCTAATTGCACAAGGAACGGCGACGTTAGTGTCGTCTAGCACAAGGTTGGCTAGAGGGCACTCCGACGCACAAGATAGTCTTAATGCTAATGGAAGTGGGGGGATGGTTTACCTCCTTGAAGTTATATCACTTCCTATTGATAGGTGGAATGACTGGCCTCTAAACAGAAAGAGAGAGATATAGGGGAGAGACACAGAGAAGGTTGGTTTTTTTTTTTTTTTCTTGTTACTAGCAATGAATATTGTGCTATGTCTGGCCAAATGAATTTTACTGTATATTGAGATAATTTTTTAATATCTTTCAAACTCCAGAGGAAGAATTACGGAACAGGTCATGAACAAATAGAACTATTTACGACTATTACATAATAATAATTGGAACGGAATGATTTCTCGGGCAGAGTTTATCTTTCAATGTTTACCATCTTAGCAGAAGAAAAAGAGATCAATGTCAACACTTCTCAAGTTTCTTAATAAACTCGTTAACGTTTCAAAAAAAAAAAAAAACCTTTGTGCTAGATTAATTGTGTCCTTTTATAATGATTCTAATTAATATTTATCTTATTATGTCCTTTTATGATGATTTAACTTAATGTTTTATCTTATATGTGTAGGAATGTCAACGAATAATAGAGGAGATGATGCAAAGACCTTTGAGAGAATTGGAGGATGGTGTTGTGCAGTGTTGTGCGCAGTCTGATCTGACGGCTCAGATCTCTTCTCGGCAATGAACGGCTCTCGATCGTTGGTTGCCGAGATGAGATCCGAGCCGTCGGATGCACGATCCAACGGCTCGGAGGTGCGCAGCACAGGATCTCACTGCACAGCACCAACCCTAAGAATTGGAGAGTAGGAGATGTTAACACCACGGTTTCAATTCACTGGAAAAATTAAAACAGAAAACAACAAAGGAATGCGACACGTACTTAGCCAATTTCAGGCGTCCGGAAATTGGCAATGGATGGATTAATCGAGGCGAGTATAACTCTGTCCTTAAAGCAAATTTGCCCTCCACTACGGTGCTGATGGAATCCGCGGACGTCTGCTTCCCAGGACTACCCGATTTTCACCAACCGGAAGCAGCACTGCAATCTGATTGGTAGGCGAACCAAAAACTGTGTCGAACTCTCAGTACGGATGCGTGAAATGAAGAATGTATGCAGGATAATTTTCGTGAATTAATGAAGCAGAAACGAGTTTCTTATATAGGCATCAAGATACCCGTTCGGAAAAGGCAGGCGTGACTGTTCGGAACAGAGGTACCGGTTGGCCGGAACCTATTTGTCGAACAGACGCGAGGAAAGAAACGGCAGACACTCGCGGACGGGTCAGCTCTGATCTGGCCCAGTTCGAAACAGACAGGCTGCAAAAAGATAATAACCCATTGGGCCGGCCCGGTTCGACGCGCGTGTGTTTTATAAGAGAAAAGCATACTTGTCCATGCCCTCTCCCCCTACAAAACTTCTATGACCCAAAGGGCCAACCCTTTGAGCTCCACTTGGGTTATTTATTCCCAATGAGCTTTTCTCCTCCCACCAATGTGGGACTCCCCTTTCCTACTCCTCCAAACACCATGTGAGGGGCAACTTGACATGGCAATTTCTCATTCACCATGACTTGATTTTTTCCAATTAATCTTAATCTCCTAACCAAGACGAACACAACGGTATGTGGGTCGGTCCACGTGGACGCGTGGGATCCACTCAATAAGTAGCTCAAAGTTGAGCAAAATCAAGTTTTTTCCAACAGGAGATGTCTACTACTTTCGCGGCACTCTCTCTCTCTACCCGCAAAGAGTGAAGTCAATTGTTGGGATTCCATTGTTGACAGAGTGGGGGCTGACCGATCTATGTAGTGATGAAACCAGCACTCCTGCCTGAAATTGCAGTCCCCAATTCTCATGTTACGCATTACCTTTTTATTTCATGCTTGAATTCACAAAGTAAACCCAAATTGGGTCATCACAGCAGAAAAACAAGAAACGCATTAAAACCTTGCTCGACAAAGAGTCAAATGTCTACCAAGCCAAAAATTATCTCGGAGATGATTCAATAATTTGAGGATGAAAGATAAAATTGGAGATACATGTTAAATCAAATCAGATTTCAGAACTCCTTCAGTAAATCCTCCTCCTGATTCCAGTAAAATAGACGAGAAGGCTAACAGATAATAATATGTTGACCCACTGAAAGATGATGTGCCCAACAGCCCATGCCTTAACCTCAAAAGAATAATTTATGACCCATTGAAAACCCTCCATCCAAAGGGGCTATGTAGAGACCCATGTTAGAATAAAATTAGAATATTAAGATAAGGAGAAAATGTGATGTGGATATGTGATTTGGGTTGAATGTGATAGAATTTGAAAGTTTGAGGTGAAAATTGGAATGGGTATGTGTGGTGGTATAAATAGGTGAGAGTGAGTGGTAGAGAATCATTCTTCCACTCTTCCACTCACGTCTCTCTCTCTCTCCTAGCCGATTTCTTTCTCTCACTCTCTCTCTCTCCACAAAAACCTTGCAATACACCTTAAATGCTTGAGATCCACCTCCACCCTATTGTATTGAAGTGTTCTTAACTCATAGATCATGTGGATAAAGCTTGGAGGAGGAGTTTTGTGGTGAGATTCAGGTTTGGAAGCTAGGGCTTGCATGGGAGTTGGGGGTTTTGCTCAAAACTCATTCGGTAGAGATTTCTCACTTCTATTATGTGTTAATGTGTTGATTTGGTATTTGAATCGTGCCCAAAATCTTGGTGTTGTTGGATTTGTTCTTATGAATCTGAAAATCGCGCACTGAAAAGTCAGGTCCTATCGGTAGGAGTTTTGGCCCTACCGGTAGAAATGCTGTCCAGTAGTATCATTTTTGTGAAATTCTGGTCTCCTACCGGTAGGAGGTTGTGTCGTACCAGTAGGGAATTAAAATCTGCATTTTCGAAAAAATTTCGAATGAGCATAACTTTTTCATCCAAACTCCGTTTTGGGCAAATTTTATATCGAAATTCATGTACCGGAAATTTACTTTCCAATGGTGGTGGTCTCATCTCCTAATTCTTAATCAATAAGGTTTGGTAGCCAAAATAAAATAGACATCTTCATATACGTTGGGTATTACTGTTTCCTTAGAATTATTGAGTGAGACATGGATGTTCTTAGGTTCGTCTGAGTACATAATTGAATGGTTTGACGAGACTAGTGGTATACTTAAGACTTTGTAGTGGTCATTGGGTTCCTTATGAGCCCATTGATATCGAAACGAAAGTTTAAAGAACATAATGAATATAGGTGGGCGAAGGTTGTGTGTCCTGACATGTGATGTGAAAGATGGACATGTAGAACACTTCGCTAAGTTAAACAACGTTAGGTATAAATACGAGAGACATTTCCCTCACGATTGACGTGTGGTACATCTCGTGCGTAGCTTGTACGGTTTAAAGAGTTGCTAGAATAAAATCTATGAATCGTTGTGAGTAAGTGTCCTTTGATGTATTATATGTACAAGCTTAAATGGTGATATGAGAATCTAATGACATAATGATAGCGAGTTAACTGAAGTAGAATTTATCTGTACTACTTTCATGTGGATAAGTTTTCGTTGTGAGTTCACTATATGTAATTGAGATGAATGACTAAATTTTAAAGTGTATCGGAGGAATTGTGGTATGGTGACTTATGATGTGTGACTTGAAATAGCTCCATCAGTGAGGGAGGTACTAGTGGGGAATAACCGGTAACGGGACTCCGTAAATGGCCCGGCAGAAGCAAATGCTCATGGAGCTATTTCAAGCAAATGCTCATCAGTGAGGGAGGTTTCTCAACATCAACAACACCAACAACAATGACCACGATCAATGGCACAAATCAAGCAATAAAAACACGTCATATACATATATTGAGAGTTAGAACTTCCTACCTCAAGATTCAAGAACGAATTCAAAGGATTTTCCAAGCCCTAGCCTCAATTCCTTGAGTTCGAACGAAATGCTCCTCTACCGAGCTCACACCGGAGTGATACGTACTTCAATACGTGAAGGAGAGAAGGATTGATGGCTGTTTTGAGGTGATTTGGTGAGGAAATGGGTAAGAGTGAGGGAGAGACCGAGAGACCGAGAGACAGAGAGGTCGGGAGGGAGAGTGAGAGTGGGATATGGGAAAGTTATTCCCTGGACTCACACACACACATGCTATATACACACAACACACATTCACCCCTCAAGTATACAAGTTAACACATTGACCCAACTTTCCAATTTCAAAGTCAATCTCATCCTTTTATTTCTTTTAAAATCTTTAAATCAGTTTACGAATTAACGGGTCTTTACAATCTGGGTGGGGATTATTTGAGTATTTTCAATTCAATGATAAAAGTAATCAAGCCAATCAAAAAAAATTGATTAAGGTAATCAAGTAATTTTCCCATTATTCACTCTTATATTAAACAATATAAAAGGGACGGAGCGAATAATAATTATACAAGTGTTCGACTATATATAATAACACACACGCCCCAGGTTCGGTGAAACTGATGTTCATACTCGGCCACCTTCCCGGCAAGGAGTCCTCGTCGGCATGATTTCCCGCCGACAGTATTGGTTGCGTGTCAGGCTGGGCCAAGCGTGTGCTCGGCCACCTAAGGTGACGCGTGTCCTTTCACGTGCTGAAACGGTTACGTTGAAGGATAATCATGAGCGCACATGGGTAGTGCCAGCTCGTACCAAAACGGTTAACAGATCCATTCAGTGACGTGTGATGACGTCACTCAGCTCGTGCAGGGCACATGCCCGTACTTGGAGAACAAGTCAAGGGGGCTCTATAAATATCAAAGGATGGCAACCCTAAAAGGTACATGCTTCTACACACACTCAGCCCTAGTCTCTTACCTTTTTCTCTGCACATACTTATCCTCTCGCCGGAGGGCCTTGCCGGGATAACCCCGGCCTAGTCTTAGTCGTGCATTTGTTTTGCAGATTAGGCGGAGAGACTAGACGATCCCTGTAGTGGGCCGAAATATCCCTCAGTTCATAAAAGCCAAAAGGGGTACCATCATATCTCGGAAGAATCATAAGGTGTTGTGTCATTACCGCAAAATGATTTCAAACAAGTATTATCCCACAAGTATTGCCGAACGTTTGTCTTATTATCGCTCAGCAGTTTTATCATTACTCGGGAGTTCTTATTATCACTTGGTTCTTCGGCCAACCTTAGCCTTCTTCGGCAAACCTTAGCCTTCTTCGGCAGCGCTTTGTATCGCTCGGAGGTTCTTCGTATTGCTCGGATTACTTCACCTACTCGGCAAACACCTTTATCGTTCGGTAAAATATATGGACGCTCGTTATTGCTCGGAATGTACTGCTATTGCTCGGTACATGGACGCGACAAGTCACGACCTTCTAGAAGCTTCCTTTACTCGCCACCTAACCCTCCACTTATGGTAACCTGCTATTAATAGTCGTTTCTTCCATTTATAGTAACTTTCTATTAATAGCCGAGACTTAGCCATTAAGTCTCTCCTTTTCTCTATAAATACAAGGCTCCCCCCCCCACCTAAGGTACATCTCTCTCCTCTCCTCTCTTACATAAAGAGCTTACATTCTTCGCTTACGCTTCGCTTTATCTTCCTGGTACTAACTAAATTCGTCGGAGGCTCTACCCGAGGAACCCCTCTTCGGCAGGTGTCAAGCTCGGCAAAGAACCTCCTCACGCCAAAGAAGAACCTCCTCACGCGGGCAGAACCTATCCAGACTCGACGCGCCCCCACACCGTTCAAGGATTTTAGTGGAATTCACCCCCCCCACAATTGGCGACTCTGTTGGGGAAACGTGGCATATATTGGTGGGGCTCGTCCTGATCTGACTTCGAACGTCTCAATCTCTAATCATACGGCGGCGGTTCTCTCTTCGATGTCTGCTTTAGGATCCTCATCTAGGATCCTCCGTTCTTCTCTTTCGTGGCACAGGTTTTTTGTCCTTTTTATTTTTACCTTGCCTTTCTGCCTAATTGTTCGGATATATGCTCACCTTATTTTTTACCCTAAAATCTAATCGTTCGGGCGAAATCCTCGTAGCCCTCGGTAATCTACGTGTTCGGGCGAAATCCTCGTAGCCCTCGGTAATCTACGTGTTTGGGCGAAATCCTCGCAGCCCTCGGAAAATCTATCGTTCGGACATCTCAAACACTTTCAGACTTGAAGAATGGCAAGCTCTTTCCATGCAACTCCACCGTTCGGTGAGGCATTCACTCCCGGCGGCGGACTCTTCCACCTAGTATTGGGGCTCACTCTTAGTCTCACATCCAGATGGTCCCACTTTCCACCACCGACTCTCCCAATCCGAAGTAGAGGTTCACAAGTTGAAGATGGCCCAAATTCGCCGAGCAATGAAGACTCAACACTCTAACCTCGGTCCCTTTTGGTCGAAGGTCTCCCACGTTCGGCGAGCCTTCCCTGTGGGTCGAAGGTCTCCTACGTTCGGGTGAGCCTTCCCAGCGGGTCGAAGGTCTCCCACGTTCGGACTAAGCCCTCCCTCTAGGTTGTAGGTCTCCTACGTTCGTTTGAGCCTTCCCTGCGGGTTGAAGGATTCTCACGACTGGACTAAATCCTCCCTACAGGTTGTAGGCCTCCAACGTTCGGGCGACGAAGCAGATGAAGACAGTTTGGAATTGTTACCATCTCGGATGCTCTTTCGGTCACTATCTTGGTTGCTCGGCACAAACCGATGCATACCTTCGGCATGTTACCTGTGTTCAGTTCTTGGGAATACCGAGCGGCGTATATCCTCAGCTATTCACTTTTAGTTCATTTCATACTCGTCATTTTCATGCTTGTCATTTCATATGCATCATCTCATAGACATTCAGGTTTCAAAGGCGTTTGGAATTTTGTGTTCCTCACACATTCACTCTTACTTCGGCTGAATCTGGCCGTGGGGCTTTCTCTTACTTCGGCTGAATCTGGCCGTGGGGCTCTCTCTCATTCCGGCCGAATCTAGCTGAGGACAGGACTTCTATTAGCATTCTGGGGCTCGGCTACATCACCCCGGCCTGGGTAATTATGCTAAATCTATTCGAAGTGCAATTATGGTCTATTTGTATCTTGTAAGTAATTCACTTCAGTCATTCGGCCTCACCTGTGTTCAACTCCTCCTTCATCGAAACGATAAAGAAGGAGTTGAGGGGCTATTGTAGTGGGCCGAAATATCCCTCAGTTCATAAAAGCCAAAAGGGGTACCATCATATCTCGGAAGAATCATAAGGTGTTGTGTCATTACCGCAAAATGATTTCAAACAAGTATTATCCCACAAGTATTGCCGAACGTTTGTCTTATTATCGCTCAGCAGTTTTATCATTACTCGGGAGTTCTTATTATCACTTGGTTCTTCGGCCAACCTTAGCCTTCTTCGGCAAACCTTAGCCTTCTTCGGCAGCGCTTTGTATCGCTCGGAGGTTCTTCGTATTGCTCGGATTACTTCACCTACTCGGCAAACACCTTTATCGTTCGGTAAAATATATGGACGCTCGTTATTGCTCGGAATGTACTGCTATTGCTCGGTACATGGACGCGACAAGTCACGACCTTCTGGAAGCTTCCTTTACTCGCCACCTAAACCTCCACTTATGGTAACCTGCTATTAATAGTCGTTTCTTCCATTTATAGTAACTTTCTATTAATAGCCGAGACTTAGCCATTAAGTCTCTCCTTTTCTCTATAAATACAAGGCTCCCCCCCCCACCTAAGGTACATCTCTCTCCTCTCCTCTCTTACATAAAGAGCTTACATTCTTCGCTTTACGTTTCGTTTTATCTTCCTCGGGTACTAACTAGCTCGTCGGAGGCTCTACCCGGAGGAACCCCCCTTCGGTTTGCAGGTGTCAAGCTCGGCAGCAACCTCCTCACGCTCAGCAGCAACCTCCTCACGCTCGGCAGGAACCTATCCAGACTCGACGCGCCCCCACACCGTTCAAGGATTTTAGTGGAATTCACCCCCCCACAATCCCAGGACCAAAAGAAGAAGGACTTAGATCGAAGATCGCAGGCCACACACTTTATGAAACGAAACTCTGGTTATCAATGAATGGATCTACAAGATGGAGGGGACGGTTCCGTTCACATTCATTTTGACACCTCATATTTTCGGGTCTCACTGTGTTATTTTGAACCATTGATCTTGTTTAAATGAGTAAAATAGAAGGCCGTGCAAAATTTTAGCTCATTTTGATATCGATAAGGGGTTGATCCAAACAATTTTGATATCCGTACTCAGTCACTATCTACTATTATTAAGATCTAGTATTTTGCTTGCTCTATTCCACCTCTTCCAAGAGAAGAGGACACCGAACCAAAACAGTCCAATACAGTTTTGATAAACTTTTGATCCGAAAGGCAAAGAAGTTGGAGGTGGGGGGCGGGAAAGAAGTACTCGGCTAGGGTTTTTACTCCAGGGGTAGGCAAGCTGCCAGCGCTAGGGTTCAGCAAATGACGACAATAATGGCCTTGACCAAGAGGTCTTTTGAAACCGTGTTCTTTCACTTTGACACAATTCCCAGCTTCAAATGTATTCAATCAAATATAAGTTCTGTTTGGAACTAAAAAAAAAAGAAAGGAAGGAAAGAAAGAACAATTCAAAAACATTCAATTAAAAAACATTCTGTCAAATGTTTGGTTGGAAGAGAAAGAGAGAATAAAATAAAATTTTAAGTTTGGTAAATAGTAAATTTTTCCTCTCATTTTCCTTTCCTTTCTTTTAAGTTCCAAACAAAAAGGCAAGATATTCTCTATTAAAACAAGAGGGGTGGAGGGGGGGAATTTTTAACCATATCAAAGGACGAAAAAAGGACAAATTTCCAGAACCATATCAAAAGATTAATTTCCACTCCTCAAATTTAATTAGCAATGAATTGAAAAGGGACTTTAAGGGGCAGAGCTGCTCACAAGAACTCAAGGCTTGACTCACTTCGGCTCGGCTCGGCTCGACTTATTCCGTGATCAAGCTGAGCTCATGCTTGAGTTCTAAATCTATGCAATAAACAAGTCGAGCTGATCGCTATGACGCTCGGCTCATTTGCATAGCCTTGGCTTGTTTGCACTTGGCCGACCCAACCCGCTATATCTACATTTGTAAGATAGAAGACCTCCACTATGTCAACGCTGAGGTGCTAACCTGGATTTTGAATCAACTATTACGTGGTCTATGTTGGATATTAGCTAATGGTTTTACGCTAATGGTTTCATTATTTACTCTTACTCAAAACACAGAATACACTTTTCATTCCGGTCAACTGCTTAATTCGGTGAGTCGAAACCGCAAGAATAATTAACTAATCTGCTGATTTTAAGATGGGTTGGCGGCAAGTTACAAATTTGTTAAAAATTTGGTTGTCAAAAGGCATACATGTATGTATTTATGTATCGATACATATGTTCATATAGTTTGATAGACATATCCAACACCATCGGCCTGGTCCTATGCCTCTGTAAAAGTGGTTTAGGGTAAACTTTACCCACAACGTTGAAGCTTAAATTGTTCATTGGCGGTGTCCAGAAATTCAAAGAACGATCAGTGACCCGGATACTTATACTTGAACGACATTAAAATCTACAAGAAATGAAAATGAGAAATGATTCACAATGGTTGTACTAGATAAATGACTTAAAGTCTTGTAATAGAAATTGTGGACGACGGCTTTCAGTCCACAAAATACAATTTGAAAACTACCATTGTCTATTAGAACAAATATCGAGTTAGTACAGGATTTTGAGCAAAAAACAGCAATCGGTATAAAATACTTGACTTACATCAACAAAACAAGCCTAATTTACAACTCTGTTACCCAAAAACCTTACAAAAGAAGCCTCATCTTTGAGTAGAAGTTGAAAATCTATAGAGATACATGGAATTATTTTCAAACACAGAGCACGAAGCCATGAATAAAATGAATAAGATGAAATAGACGCAAAACATACAATAAGAAGTAACCAAAATGAAGCATATCTATATGTGTAGTACTATAAGTTGCAAAAAGCCTATGAACAAGGAAGACAACATAATTTCCCGATTTGAATAAAGAACCACTGGATAGAGTTTGGACGGTCATTTTCCAGTGGCAATGGCCTTGGCAATGGTACCTCTTCAGGCAAATGCCGGTGAAATGCATCAACAGCAGCCGCAACACCATCTTCATTCTCTATCAACTTCGCTATTTCCATTGCTCTAGATTTCACCTGGAAGATTCGAAAGTCCCATCAATATGACAATTTTCATGAAACGCAAGTAGAGGAAGCACGAAAGCAGTGGACAGCTAAACAGTTTTCCGAAGTGGACATGTCAGAAGACAACAACAAAAACTAGTTCCCTAAGGAAGAGACGAGGGAAAAAAACATGCGGAAGTACAGAACTTAGTCGAGGATTACACAGTTTACACTCAATCTGCTGGGCGGATATGAAGTGAAGCCATTCGTGCATAAATTTTGAGCCATGCTTGTTCCTGTTAACGTTAACGAAACAACTGCAATGTGATTAAATACCACCCATCCAAATCTCAGCTTTAACAGAACCTCACTAATTGCTCTGGTGCCTGTTCCCATACGTTGATAGAACTAAATGAAGGGTAATGAAAAAACCTTTCTTCCATGCGTACCCATACTGCTGTTTTTCAACAATCACAATAAAGCATAAAGATAAAATGAAACAAGGAACCTATTGCTAATAGCATTGTTGGGTTAAAGAGTATCACTTTTATTTGTTAGAGCTTGTCCCACATTGTTTAATTATAACCTCCAAAACTATACATAAGCCTGGGCGGCCCCTCCACCCATTGCCAATTGATTTTGAGTTGGATGCTTTACCATGGTATCAAAGCTAGGCTTTTGGACAAGACACCCTTTATTGATTGGCCCCTGTTTGTGCCTCAAGCACACCTTGTTTCGTTGAATCGTTGAGATCCCTATATTATGGACCTTTTGTTTACCTCTTCATGTGCCGGTCAGGCGTTGCACGTGCAGGGAAGTGTTAGAGATTGTCCTACATTGGTTAATTATAACCTCCAATGGACGAAAACTAGTATATGTGCCTGAAAGGCGTCTCCACTCATTGCCAATTGATTTTGAGTTGCATGCTTTAAAACATTAACCAATGAGTCAATGACTCATCTCATAACTTCAGCTCTTGGAGAGGGGCAAATCGTCGTCATTTTTTGGTATTCTCAACACGCTAGGCTCTCTACCGAAGCTAGTCGTGTTATGGGCCAAAACCCTGGTTAGTGTGTGTGTGTGTGTATTATGGGCAAAGAGAATGGTTTTGCATAGAAATCTTTCCCTTTCTCCCATACGATTTAAGAAGAATGAAGCAACACAAGACCGCATATTCTTTTGCTTTAAATCCGTCAAAGAAGTCATATACCTACTAACTCATGTTCATTTCTTCTTGCTCCTCTTCAGAGAATTTGCGATTTTTCAGATCAACCGCATCACTACTAGCTTATTTTGATGGACAACAAAAATAATTTCATGGACAAACGAACCGAGAGGGGGACCCAACCTTCTATGTCGACTGTATTTGTGGAGCATATAAAGCAACCCAACAAGTAAAAACAAAAGGTTGTTGCAAGTTGATCTAAAATTTTAATCCTCAGCATCAAACTTGTATGTCAAACAGTGTTTAATGTGTGTAGTACAATTACTGACATTGAAGAAGCATGTGGTGGGCAGAATTACAAAAGGAGAAATAGAAATAAAACCGAAGTCTGCTAAAAAGAATTATACTACAACCACTTTCAAGCTACAATGACAATGTTTAGTTTGGATTTTTTTAGACTAATCACTTTGAGCATGCCTAGTTACATGTACGCAGAAACAATTTACCTCTGGCTGGAGCATGAACCTTATAGCATCCGACAGGGATTGAACATTCAACTCAGTTATAGGGATTGGAGATGGCCCTAGTCCTTTTTGATGAATCCTATCACCCCAAAAGAACTGATCTCCAAAGAACGGGACTATGGTTGTTGGACACTGCATTTCATGATGTGGACATTAGGTTAACCCAACTACACTATTTATACATAGCAAGTAGAAGAGGAAATTGAAACCAGCAGGCACTAAATATCAGCTACAGAGGCGGGAATGCAATCACTTGACTGCTATCCAGTTGCAAAGAAATATCTCAGTAACCAATTAATAATGAACTTCTGTCTTTTGATACTTGAATTATGCATATTGATTTATCCGCAAACATCAAACTGATATTTCCATATGCAAAAATGAGTATCACTCATATGAGGAACTTACGAATAAGAATCTTACCCCAGCCCTTAATCCTGTAGCTGTGGTTCCAGCACCACCATGATGTACCTGCACATTAATGAATCATTTTTTTTTCAATTTAGTGGTCACAGATCAGTCATTTTCAAATGCTAAAAAAATGGTCAATTAGTACAGTAATTCCTGCAATGTATAACTCCATTTAAAAGAAACAAAAGGCAACTATCTTGATGATAGTTTCATAGATCACATAACTTCACATGTCTGAATTTCTCTGAGATAATATCCAAAGATATTTCAACATTCACATGCACATTTGAGAAAGAATCCACCACTGGCCTTCGCTTCTCCATCCCAAGATATATAAATGTAGTAAACTAAAAGAACGGGTTGATAAACATCTAAAGGGAGCTTATAATAGAACTCACAACAGCCAGACATTGAGGGAACAGCCAATCATGAGGGCAATCCTCTAGAGCGAACACGCTGTCAGGAATTTCAAGCACTGCAATAAAAATTGGAAGCAAAACATAAATGAGCTTATTAAAAGTGCTGCCTTGGTTAGAATTTCAAAACAAAAAAGTGACATGAAACAAGTAATAAAGTGTCAGAGGTACATCATTTCTTCTGTTACACTAAGTCCGTATGGGTACTGAGCGACCTAAAAATACATGCGCCATTGTACAGAATGGTAGTGGTATAATATAGCTCATGTATTAATGGACGGTTGTATAGACCTGGTTTTTGTAGATAAATACTCTAATTGATGACATTTTCACATTCTGTGGTCACAGTAGTCACCTTGTAAGTGTTAGACTTTTCCCACATCGCTCAGTTAAGTCACCCAAGCTTGGTTAATAAATTCTAGAGGCTACTCCACCTATTGCCAATTGGTTTTAGGTTGGAACCCTCCAAGAAATCTAACAGTAAGCACATCAACTATAGGTCTTATATTCTTATGTACTACATTAAAGTCTACAATATGATTAGCATACTTATCACATTTTTTTTGGATTAAAATCCTTGCATATGTATCGCCTTGCTTTTATTAGAGTAAATAATCTGGAATCAACTAAAACAGAGGGTCTGTAATTAATCCCTTTTTTTTTTTTAAGGCTTCTACTTACCCCTCTTCCAAGCAAATTCTGCACTCGCTATAAACGACGCAAGGTAAGGGACAATTTATAAAAGAAACTAAATGATGTTGCAAAGCATAAGACTTAAACAAAAATATCCGTGGAAGACACTCACGTGTACCGAGGTCCCCCCAACCTTGACCAATGATTCCCCTCTGTCCTGTATTCTTCAATGCCTCCACAATAATATCCGTGGTTTTCTTGGGATCTTCAAGAGGCTAAAAAAAATATCAAATATCGAATTATGACCTCAAAAATATCAAAAAAAATTCATACCATTAACATTTCCAAGAGAAAGAATGAGAGTTTTAAAAAGAAGAAACAGCGGGCACATCGCGTTACGTCAACTGTCAACATCAAAATAGGAACCCCATAATCATGGTCAAAGAGTTGCATGATGCAAACTCGCCATTCAAGAACCCTTCAAGACTCAAGCAAACAATTAATCATAGATTCAGTAGACACCACAAGGACTCACTCAAACGGGCAAGTCGAGAATGCCACTTGGGCTCCTTGCTCCAACTTACATAAACATGATCCCCTAATATGGGAATGGGATTTCCACACATGCTACTACAGGTCAGGGCAGTCAAAATCTCCCCTCCCATGTGTCAGGTAGTAACAATCTCTCTTTGCCCTTTATGCCCAAAACCCTCACTAGGAACCCAAAGAGTGCAATTAACCTCGTGCGGTTGGGTCTAAAGACTCTAAACACCATAATTAACCCATGTAGAGTTGCAAGACCATACCTAGTGAACGAACAATGTACTCACTCGAAAAGGTTAAAATGGTGTTACACGAAGGAAGAAGCACAAAGCACCAGCACAACCACTTTCACGGCTTGTATGACCCCATATTCTAACACCTAACACCCGGAGGCCACCACCAACTTGAATAACCAATAATTTGGCCCACCACTTAGCATACTTTGTTTAAGTTCATGCTGGTTTAACAGATAAGACACAAAGCCAGGCCCATTGGACATTCCATGGATTCAAGAAATATTGGGCAAGTCTGAACAAAATTGTTTCATTGATAAACTATTAATGATGCCAAATTATTGTTAAGTTAGTAATTTGCTATAAGGCACTCATAATATGGGGGAAGGGATAAATCTTCTCCTGAAGTAAAACTCTCAGTTGGCTGAACAGGTTCCCCTCAACTTTGACGTGAAGAATAAAAACCATGATAACACGATGCTATGTAGCCAACACACCAATTTAAGTTATTTATAGTTTTGAGGAGATCACCATACCATGCTGCCAAACCCAATATATATAGGTTGAGGGCCTTGTTGAATCCATCTAGCAAACTTTGTAGGAGGTTGATATTTTGACCCTGTGTTTAGGAAACAGTAACCAACTACATCGACTTGGGGCCCCCAATCTGCACAGTAGATGAGATCAGTCTTTATACAAATTATTGATAGACGAAGCATTCACTTTTTAAAAATGAATCCAAAATAAGAATTCGCATGGAGAAAAATGCATGGGTTTATACTGCAGACATAGTCAAACTGGAGACGAAAGCAAGATGTCCCTGACATGGCAAGCTCTTCGCACCAATCACATAAACCAACAAATTTTAGTCAACTCAAGTAAAGAGTACAGAAAATATCCTTGCATAGTTGTAGTCTGCACGGGGAACCCCAACTAATTTCACTAATTATGAGAAAACCCCAAATACCTTCAAAATACCCTTATCTTATGAGACCGCTGGTGTTCCATATCTAACACTCCTAGCAGCCCCTTATAGTAATGATACAGTAACTCTTACTCCAAAACTTTATTCTTTTAATTAGCATCAAGTAGGTAAAATTTATACCAAATTATTGAAAACAAACCTATAATAGAGAAATTATGGAACATTGACATTTAACCATATCTAAAGTAAAGAACAATTGCGATAATGTGCAGCATGGAGGAGTTAATTCAAATAGGGTAGCCCTGGGATAACTCGGACATTAGACGGTTAGATCCGCAACTATACACTGAGATAAGGTCCATGGCCGAAGAAGGAAAAAGAGGAGGGGCTTGCATCTAGGAAAGCAGTTAACCATTATGAAAAGGAAGTCCGGAGATCAAGGAAAAGGAAAGCACAACTTATTATGGCTTCGTGAAAGTTACAAGGATTTAGTCCCCATACAAACAATAACACTGTAGATGAGGATACCAACAATAGAAATCGTAATACAGCAACATTCAATCCCTCTTCTCCTTGCCCTTTTTTTTCTTTCCCCTCTTTCACTTTCATGCCCATCCCGTTCTCTCCATTTTTTGCTACTGAGCGACTACCATTTAGTGGCAACGAAGCCGACAGATCCCACGACAAATTGTTACCCGGTGACAATTCTTGGTGTCAACCAAGGCGGATGTGGAGAAGGCACCATTTCGTCCACCAATCCTTTCCCACACCCTCTCTGACCCACCATTGGAGGAATGTTTTCCAGACCTTTTCTTGGTTCTAGCCAAAGACCAGCCCAAAGCCGTCTACCGTATTTTTCGTACTGGATGGCAACCACAGGTCAAGATATCCGTACCTTGTAACACAAGCAGTACACGTGAAAAGACGCAACTCCCCAACCCACCCAACACCACCCCCGTGAAAACATAATCAGAATCAAGTTGATGCAAGCAAAAGCGATGGGATATTCATATGGGGTAATGCAATCAACAGAGGATTTGTTGACAAGCACTGGGCGATAAGCCTAAGATGCATCAGTCTCTACTGATACAAGAAGCCAAGAAGATAGTAATACCAGCAATAACATGAGAGTGAGAAGGGATCAGGAAAAGTTAAGAGTACGCACAAACATTATAGAATGGAACAGATAAAGCCAAATTCCATAATCAAATACATTTATTCCCCCGCTCCAATATAAAAATTCTCATCCTTACCGCTAGGCTTTGGCACAATTTGAGGACTCCACATATAGGCTGTTGGCAAATGAGATATTGACCCGCTGTACAAACTGAAGTATGCGATGGGATCGAGCTTCAACTTCCTTCTCCTGAAGTCGTTAATGTATCCCCTTATGCCCCACCATACAAGTAAATCAACAACTATATAGGAAAGCTGGAACCACAAAGAAAATATTAGCAAACAAGCTGTTGGTAAAGGGTATACAAAAGCTCTACCCAGAACAAAGTAACACAGAACAAATCATCAGACAATAACATACCCAATAACCAGCGCTTTGGGGTACACGTGCCAAAGGATGGGAAAATTCATATGTTGGCCTGCCTATTGAAAGAGGACGTAAGAAGCCATTGTGTTGTAAAAAGATAATAAGGAAAAAAAGAATTAGGTAAAGGATAACCAAACTAACCAATGGTCAGACCGTTAAGAGTAAATAAATAGCGTTTTAGAAGTAAATAAGCAACATTGCCACCGCAGAGTAAATTTGTTATCATTGTTAGGCATCAATCGCCCACTTTAAGAACAATGCCTATTCAGAGAACTATTCCGGTATGCACAATATCAATTCTCATGTTTTTTCATATTTCTTGGAAATGGGTGCATACAAAATAGTTTCTCCTACCAAAAAGTACAAGCAGCTTTATCCAAGACATATTGTCACAGCAAAAATCCATCCATTTCTATATCTAGTGCAGTAACTACAGAATGAACTCTCTTAAAAGTTTGGGGATTGCAATTTTTTTTATAAACAGCCATTGTAGTGTTACTTTTAACATTTCTGACAGTTATTCAGAAAGTCTGTCAAAACTAATACCAAGACACTAACCCTAGTTGTTTTAATTCTCCAAATACAGCATGTCATGGCCATGTCAACTTCTCATCAATCAAAATTTAGTAGGTATGACAGTATGAAACTGATCTAGGGACAAAACATTTTGATTTGTGGTTGGAAATGCTGGATAAAACCATCACCTTTCAACACTAATGATCAAACATACATCTTTTTTCCTTTCATTGCAGAGCGTATGGACCAAATGTTTCCCAAGAAAATTTGCCATGCACCAGGCACAAATCATAAACCAAGAGCACAAAGTAACAATGAGCTCACTTCTGACTAACAAACCACCAATGGTCTCCATACACCAAAAAAAAAGGGCCAGATTTCCTTTCAAAGGAAGAAAGATATCCTTGATTCCTTGTAACAAACCCCAGGAATCAAGTAAAACGTCAAGCATGACTACACCTGTGCGTCCTACTTAAGAGATACAGAATCCAGATAAACAAGAATGGAAACTTTTCAATTAATACTCACGTCCAAGGCATTGTGAAGAAAATGTGGATGGGAACGCCAAGAGCTTCAGCAACATGTGCATGTCCTGCATGCCAGAACATATTAAATGAGCCAATATCGTCAATAATGAAAAGACAACGACTGATCGACTGTCATTGTAACAACTGCATGTCAAGATAAAGCCAATAAGAAGTTAAATTATACTTCATAAGGTCCAGAAAGGGATCACTAAGCAGGTATCCATGCCAATACAAATTATACAATTAGGCCTGGGTTCAAAATTTGCCTAGACAAATACTGCTGATGGAAGTCTATCCTTGAAATTCCAAGACTATAAAGACAAAACATATCCCACAACCTTATAGAGAAAAAACTACCTCAAATATACTGTTTTTTATCTCAATACGGCTGCACCTTTAACTTATATTGCTAAATCTGCCTCCTTAGTTTGGCTCCACAACACAAACCATGCACTTATGCATCGTTTAATGCTAATATTTCATGTTCAGTTCCACCATAATAAATCATACAACAGAAAGTAGGACAAAAAGAAGTGATATCCAACTATTAACAAATGGCAGCCGACAACTTGCAAGTCAATTTAATTGATTCCAAAACTAATTTAGTTCTCACTTCACGAGTGAGTGAAGTTTTGACCAAGTTGACCTTTAAGAACATTTGGACTCTTTATTGGCTTTATCTACATGATGCGTGTACTAAAACAAGCCCAATTGATTCCAAATGTCCATTATTCACGTCCCAACTCCCAAGGAAGTCAAACTTCGAACCAATTGACTTCAATGATAATACCGGGTGACTGTTACTTACATGATGCATCATGATTCATGCATGTGCACCCAAATTTCACTAATGTGATCTTCAACGACACAGACTTCTTTTCCAAACTTTTAAGATTGTTCAAACTAGAAGCCGTCCAAGCAATAAGCCTTAAGATGTAATTTTTTGCAGCAGTAAGATTTGACAGATATTAGCAGGATATCAGAAGAGAATGATGATTGAGATCCAAGACCAATCTTGCATAAATACCATGACCTGGGAAGCACATACACAGCTCCTAGGGGGAAGCACATACACAGCTCCTAGGGGTAAGCACGTGTTTCTGTGTTAGACAAAAGTGTAGAACATACGGAAACACATTCAAACATCACCCCTTTTTCAGTTTTCCTTCTGAAATCGAACAGATGAGATATGTATATGGAGTAGATCTACAGGCTGCCTATATGTTTAAGAAAGTAGCACAGGGTGCAAGCTTAGTGTAACAGAAACTATGGAGTTAAAAAGCCAGGACAACAAGATCCAACTAAGTAGCTTCATCTGCTAAATCATGTCTGAAACCGAAATTTACAGAAAGAACCGCTCCAGTAAGATGATAACAAGGCTCCAACCAATTGATTTAGCTGGAAAAAACCGACTTAGCCTGGAATCTCAGTTTTGCTTTTTAAGTTACCTTTCCAACCTCTACATCGATATTTTTCATTGCATATTCCCTACTTTCATGATTCTCATTTTTTAAATGCACCTAATAATACCACTTTTAGGCCTTATAAACACCTAATTGATTTGTGTGTTCTTTGGAGATATTACAAAGTTTTGCATGAAAATATGGCTTTTTGGTTAAAAATTGTTCAATTCTTTTTGTTGTTCGCATATCTTGCAAAACATATATGTACCTATTTCTCATCATGTCCTGCCGTGATTGTGTACCGATAATTTGATAATTACCATTATCTGCCCATGACTCCATATGGTGGAATATTCATGTCTTATCCGTTAGAGCTTGTCCCATGTTGATTAATTATAACCTCAAAAACTGGTATATGAGCCCGAATGGCCTCTCCACTCATTGCCAATTCGTTTTGAGTATTAGAGCAAGGGTTTCGGAGAAGTAGTTCCCCCTTGTTTGTGCCATAAGTGCACCAGTGTTTGTTGTGATCCATGTGTTATGGATCATTTGTTTACCTCTCACGTGCACGTCGGGGATCGCACGTGCGGGGGAGTGTTGGAGTTTGTCCCACATCGATTAATTATCTCCAAAAATAGTATATAAGTCTGGGCAGCCTCTCCACTCATTGATAATTGGTTGAATTGAATGCTTTAACATGGTATCAGAACTAGGATTCAAGAGGCTATTGGACGAGACTCTCTTGATTAACTACCCCGTTGTTTGTGCCTTAAGTGCACCCCTAGGTTATGAATCCGTTGTTTACCTCTCCATGTCTGGGTCGAGGGCCGCACATGCTGGGGAGTGTTAAAGCTTTTTCCACGTTGGTTAATTATAACCTCAAAAGCTAGTCTATGAGCCTGGACAGCCTATCCACTCACTGCCAATTGGTTTTGAGTTGGATGCTTCAACATTATCCTTGTCCATGCTTCCGGCACTCTTGACAACTTTTTTCCATATTATAATTATAATTATAGTCTCAACTTTTTTCCCAACTTTTAAGCTCCATATTGTAATTATAGTCTCAACTTTTTTCCCTTTTTCTTGGGTCGGGTGGGTTGCGGAGCATCAAGCTGTCACCACTTTTCTGAGCAACCAAGGAAATGTTGGCTATGACTTTTAGAGTGGGTAAGGAACAATTTAAACATGAGACATAGGTTTGTAACAGGATGCAAAGGTTTAGACATATTTACTCTTGTACTAAGTTGGTGGGAGAATATGACATAAAAAGAAGTAAAACTAGAGGAGCATTACGACTCACCATAAGCGGGAGGATTTGCAATAATTGCCTGAGCTCGAAAAGGCTTTCCAGTTTCTATATCTGCCTCAGTGCATGCTGGAAGAAGAGATTGAATAATTGCCTTCAGCTGCTTTCTCTGTATAGATATTTCTCCTGGTGAAGATGGAATCAAACCTTTATTCCTGGCCATATCTAAAATTGCATGGGAGAAGAGCAGGAGAAAGAAAGGGGGGAAAAAAACTCGACTTAGTATGTCAGAAAATGACTATATCAAGCATCTAAACATTATAAAAAAGAAGGTTGAGAAATGCCACTACAGAATCTCAAAATCTTGAAATCACATAATTTTAGATACTACCTGTATGTGATGGCAAAATACTGGTTTGTACAAACTCATCGGTTATAAAGAGCTTGGAATTAGACAACTAAACCAACTCCATTCCAGTAATGAATTGAATACAGCATTAACAAAATAAAACGCAAGGGAATGCAAAGAATAACAAGGAAATTGATAGAATGCATTTCATCACTGGTTTTTACAGTTGGGGAATATTAATAATTGATCACAAAAGAAAGAGCAGCCTCGGAAGTGATCACCGTGAAATCAACACATCAAAAGCGAATCAAATGTGTTTGAACGTAGAAGACTAGAAGTCGAAAAGAAGTTGCAGTTCAAGGATATCTTACATCCTGCCAAAACGCGAGGATCACCGCCCAAAGGGTAGAAGTCTACACCAGCTGACTTTACAAAAGCAGCGAAGTTAATATGAGTAGCCAACCTAACTTGATGACCAAACTCCTGCAGAAAAACATAGAATCAGTTTTACAACAAAACAAACAGCAGTAACATCAACTCTTAATGAACTGTTCCTATGTAGAAGTATGGAGGGTAAATGCCAGTAGAACTACGAGCCTAAATTACCTCGTGAACTGCACGATAAGCCAATATATTACTGCTCTATGAAGATTAACAGAGAAAGTTCATGTTGCAATCCAATTTTGTATCAGTGCTTAGATGTACAGCACAACAATGCAGAAACCAATAGTACACAAACAGAAGCTGGATAACTG
The DNA here is from genome assembly GCA_025413875.1 of Rhododendron molle. Lineage (NCBI taxonomy): Eukaryota > Viridiplantae > Streptophyta > Magnoliopsida > Ericales > Ericaceae > Rhododendron > Rhododendron molle. The sequence goes on along the minus strand of CM046398.1, from coordinate 37,104,394 downwards.
AGCTTTTCGAAGCAGTCATAGGCAATGAATAAATGCCTAAACCATGAAAATGAACAATACCCAAAATGCACAACACAATTTGGAAATTTAAGTAACAAGTATTGACAGGAGCCTAACAGATAAAAGCAATCCAAACCAATAACTCTCTCCAACAGAAGTAACACAAATGATACATTTAGGTATCTCCACCTTATACACAATTCACTGCTACTCCTGGAACTGCTTGTTGTGGCAGAGTATGTGGTGTAACTCTCTCTCATTATCATATAGCAAGATTACTTTCTATCCATATAATTTCCAACGATAAACAAGAGATGCACAAAAGTGACAATTGAACAAAAATCTTACTAGACTTAAGCCCCTAGGTTGTAGCAATAATTATGTTAAACGTACCTGAAGTCTCTTTGCCACTGCCAGAAATGGCTGAACGTCTCCTCTTGTTCCAACCACGAGAATCGCAATTCTCAATTTTGGAACCGATTTATTCAATTCAGAGGGGATGAAATCAATATTACTAGGTGGAAATTCAATAGACCGAAGCTCTAACAGTTCAGAAGCTACTTGTGGGCTCTGAGTTAGATCAACCTCCACTGTCCCATCATTTTGTATCCTCACCAGGTTCACAATGAAATTTTTCTGGGAAAAAAACAGAAGGAGAATAAACATAATATTACAGGAAAACAGATAACAAAGTCTGTTACAAGTCCGTACACAATGGAATGTATTTAAATGTGGTGAAAATGCTCATCTTCACTAACTTCCCTTAAATAACATTTTGATACCTTGCCTTGTATTGCAAGACTTGGAATCTAGAGGTTATAACAAATTGACATGTGAACCAAGGAATTTTGCAAGGTGGGAGCTCAAGCCAAAACTATTTACATGTCAGAAGGACTATGGTAAAACTATTTGAATTTTGAAGGGGCCAAACTAAAGCTATTAAGCTTTCAGAGGGGCCACAATGCTAAAAAGCTTTCGTAAACTACCAAATTAAGAGTTCTTAGATGTGCTAGCACCAGCAATAGTGTTGAAGCCTGGTCAGTGTTGAGGGAGATCTGTAACGATGTATCAGGACAACGAAAAGGGGATCTTCAACGCCCAAAGAACTTCTGTATTGCCCACAATGTGTAAGCTCGTGTATAACAGTCGAAGTAGCAAGGGATAGAGAAAATGAAAGAGGCAAGCAACAATATCCTGTTTGATACATTCTTGTAAGATTTACCATCCGAAATTTTACTAATGCCCCCTAAATTTCAGTAACCTTCATTTACTTAAAGAACCACCAGCATTTTGCACCATTTAATGCTTCTTTTACAATATAATTCCTTCAAGAACTACACCTCCAAAAAAATCACTCCATACTTCATATCCATGCTAATCTCAACCTTAGTTGCGGGGAGCTCCTAAAGTGGCGCCGCCTGCTTTTGCGCTCCCAACTAAGGAGCTTGACGTGAGCCCGCTCCCATTGAGATGGGAGCTCGCTCCTTACAAAGATGGGAGCTTTTGTATGATCGTTGTATAGAAAAATCGGAATTTATCACTTGGCTATATTAATTGGTCTTAGATGAACTCATATATCTAGCCCAAGTCATGATATCTTGAAAAGAAAATCAAACTATATTGTAACACTAGCCCACTTCTTAAACTTATGGAGGACTTGGCCCACATTTTTAATTCCTAAAATGATTGTACTTTTAAAGTGAATACTCTATGCTACATTATTTTTATGATATATGTACATGCTCCTCTCACACTCCCAATCTTGGGAGCTTTTGTATTCCCTCGCTTCCACGCTCCTGCCCCCGCTTCGTGCAACTAAGATCTCAACGCAACTATACCATGTAATTATATGAATGTATATCTCCAACAAAACGAAAAGACTGTCTTATGTGCTTTCTACCAGCTCTCAGCTTCTCCTTTGCTACAGGAAAACTGTGGTTGGCACTTACCTATGTGGTAGATTATCCTTCCCGGGCACACGGGGATACACATGGAACACACCAATTATTTATCTTAAAATCTAAATAGTGGAAACATCTGGGACACGCCAAGGATACGTGTGTCTCAACGACGCATATGGGGACATGACATGGTGTCAACTTCTAATATCAACATCTTGTTCCAGGGGTCAAAAATTCTGACAAACTTGTCACTTATACATCGTGGTTTGCCTTTCCAATAGCTCATCTCATAATTATGTATAAAAATATTAGTGTTCAATTTCTTGCTAAGTTAGTGTGGTTTCCGGTACTTTTAGGTGTTTGTGGATACAATATTCAGGTTAATATCATACAAGAAAATATATCTATCTATTTAATTTTCATTATGTCCCCTGCCTAGTTTGTGACCCCGTTTATTTAGAGTTGTTGTGTCAAGTGTCCGTAACTATATCCATGCACGTATTAGTATCCGTGTACGTGCTACTTAGATGCATGTCATATCAACTCCTTATATATTGGTGGTTATTCAATCCTTCTATCTTCTTTATCACTCTTTTCATCTGAACTTGGATGCAAGGGAATCCTGCAACTCTGTAACAAAGCACTTAACCGCAAGCAATCACCTAATTTGTAATTATTCTACTGGGAGATTTCCCTGTGGAGTAAGACATTGGCACTAACAGTAGCATGTGCATGCGCATTTTCAAAGCACTGTTGTTGTATCTATTCGTGTATCCTTGTTAACATGTAGGCTTTATCGTGCAGGCAGTGTAATTACCTTCTCAAGCTCTGTGAGTCTATTCAAATTTATGTCAGGCCTTGGATTCTCCCTCTTCTCGGTCATGGATCTATAAAATGGTACCTCATTGCTCTCAAAAAAGAGATTCTTGCCCACAGGTGCAGTAGTACAATGGTCCAAACCTTCGAGAAAATACCACAATATCAATAAGGGTATAAAATCAACCACACAGACAAAATAAAAGGAAAGCAATTACAGACAACCTAGGGACAATAGAAAGAAAATAACTTAAGCAAAGACCCTAGCTTGAGCCCGACGCTCCACTTGACTCTGAAACAAAATATTTCTAATAACAACTATTTTGAGCCTTAATAGCACTGAGCAACTAAATGAACTGCGTTATTTTCCGCTTGAACCAAAAAAACTAAATGAACTGCGGAATCATTATTAATAGCACTGAGCAACTAAATGAACTGCAGAATCATTATTCCAAGTTCTGGGTAAATAAATAAACAGAAACTGTAAACTTTTAACCATATCGTATAGTTTGAGAAAAACAAGGAGGATTCTACCATGGAAGAAATTGTAAACTTTTAACCCTATCGTATAGTTTGAAATGTACTATTAAGTACAAACAGAGCAACCCATGCAGCTAGGCTCCAACAAGTTACAGAGCCAGTGGTCTACATATGGCATTATACAAGGTATCAGAGCAACCCATGTACGCAATCGTGTGGTCTCGAGCAAGGAAAAAGACCAGTGAAATATCGGGGTAGCTCCAGTCACTAGGGAAAACAGCTGTGAAATATCTTGGTGCCTTAGTATTCAGTCATAAAGGTGTCAAGATTGTGATACCTCATCCCACATCGAAAAGTCTACATGGGTGATCCTGGGCATACAAGGAACCATGTAAACTACCACTAGTAACTTCGGCTTAAGCATTTTGGGTTATTTGGTTAGGCTACAAGAAGTTACTAGGACATTGTTCTACATGGGGCATTATACACACACATTACGTATGTATACACAAATGTGAAAACCTTGATGTCTAAAAAGGTTTGTGGATGTCCCCCCTTTCTGGAGAGCCTCATAAGCCACTTTTCGTTGCGTAGTCATTGTCAACAGCTACATTAAGTGTGAGATTAGTCTATTCTATGGACGAAATTGCATTGTACTCTTTTATATCCTACACCATCTCTCAGTTAACCTAGCCACCTCCTCCATCCCTCCAGTGCTAGCTGAACTTAACGGGTTTGGGCAACGTCAAGAGGGTCCCACTTTTTCCCAAGAGGATAGACACAGTTCGATATTATAAACGTTTAGCATGTACACAAATTACAGGGATGGGGTTTAGATAATTGAATTGACTACATCTTACAATTCGAATGTTGCAGAACTAAAACTCTTGTGCATTTCAGAATTCAGGAAACAAATAGTGCAAGTCCCAAAATAATCAGAAGGGGGTTTTAAATGAAGGATTATTCTAACATCCGCCCAAAGGGGGAGGATAATAGGTAAAAAGGTGCATTGATATCCGAAAAAGGTGTATTGATATTTGTGAAAGTGTATTAATATCCGTGAGATATGCAGTGATATCCGAACTTATTTGGAATTATGTGTATATTATCCTCCGCCTAGCTGGCGGAAGTTAGCAAAACCGTTAAATGAAAACCGAAAACAAGCCAGAGTGCATTTCCACCAAATATTATCATGAAACCATGTACTTAAACCTACATTAATTCAAGATCTCACACAGATTATAGAATAGAGATTTAACCAATGCCTGAGAAGGGTGAAATTCCATGTCAAAGAGAGTGCCAAATACTTGTATACCAATTTCCATGATTGGCAGTGTGCCATGTCAGTCTTTGGTCAATTAGATCATCAGATTCATGAATGCCAAATCACGAAATAAAGATAAAACTCTCAAACAAAAGGTTGAAAGTACTAACCCTTTGGAGCCCGAGGTGAAGGACTAACTCTCCAGCCCTTTGAAGGAGTAATCTCCAAGACCGGTGACTGCTGCAAGGAATTTGACCGTTGATAATCTACCCCATTAGTAGAACTTACATCCGAATTCACCCTCCAATGTTCTAGCTTCTCAATCACAGACTTACTTCCCACTACAAATGTGCCTGGCATCTCATCCTCCTCTGATGGTCTGACAGCATTAGCATCAGATACTTCACCCACTAACTTTTTATCCAATTCTACTGATGCATCAACACAAATACTCCTGCTACTACTACCTTCCAAATCTATTGAATCTTTTGGAGAACTATCAATCCCATTACTGTCCATTTCATCTGATGAGCTTCAAAATATGTGAAACCCACCAGACCCACAACTCAAAAAATGCTCATTACCAGTTCCCAATACCCGATTTCTCAAAATTGACCATCAATCAAAGCTAAACGCAGATTTCCAGAGTACATCAAACCCAGATTCTCAAATTCATCAAAAAAATCAAATCCACAGAAGCAAGAGCACATAAACAATCAGAAGCCACTAGACCCAAAACTCCAAAACTAAAGAGCAACAGTCCTGCAATTCCCAATTTGAATAACTCACACTGGAAGTAGCAAAAAACACAAAAGAACCGAAATCCCACTGTAGCACCAAACCTCTCTTTTTCATAAGTTTCAAGATAACCCAAATTGGAGCTGGAAAAGCAAAGGAACACGACAAAGTCAATGATAGTTAAGTATGAAAGCCCATAAAAGACCCAAATATCAGGCTGTCCTTGATATATATATTAAGTAAACAAAACAAACCGACCAGTCAATTACTTAGTGTAGAAGGTTAGCCCATTCGAACTCTGAAAGCTTGTGTACATAAAACCACCACCAACAATAGGTACAGAAACCCCAACCGGTTGGCCTAGTGGTCAGTGTAGTGCCCTTGTTCGGTTTGGAATTCCAAACCCAGGCTTTTGGATAAAGTAACTTTTTTACTTTTTCTCTCTCTAACTTTTTAATCATTACTTTCATTTTTCACTCTATCTCTCTCTACTTTTTACCTCTCTCCACAATCATTACTCTCATTTCTCTTTCTACCTTTATTCAAAAACACAACTCAAAACCCACAACCGAACAAAACCCAGTTTCCTGTCTCGGTCTCCAGTTTGAAACCTCCCACCACGTGCTATCAACTCCTTATAGGCCAGTACATACAGACTTTGCTTTGACTTTAAGTGGGCTCCCGCAAGTGAGTGGTGAGATTGGGTCCCAGATTAGTCGAGGAGGGCGAAAACTGGCCCGGACACGTGAGTTATAAAAAACCAATAGGAACAGAAACAATGTCTAAAAAAAAAAAATTTTAAATTAAGAAAAACCATTTGAGGCTGAACCCTAAACACACAAAAGAATGGTAGTTGGGAAACAATTAAGCCCAAACAGCTGTTCAAGAAACAAACAAAAAATGAACCCATCGGATAACATGTCTGAAAAGGACAGGTTCTGAACTAGAAACTAGATGGATAACGCAAAGGTTTGTTCTTTGCGTTGAGATAAAACCCTAGTGTAATTACCTTTCGAGGAGAGTTGTGACTTGTGAGGACAGTGGAGGGGAGGCAGAGTTGGAGAAGGCTGTAGAACACGAAGCTTCAATCTTTTTGCTGGGGCCGCGGAGAAATATGTGGGCGGAGATTAGAAAAGAGCTAAAGATAATTTCAATAATGGAGTCTTAAACGGGGCTTTTCTTGATCTAGAGAAAAGGGGTCTTTTGGGATATCTCCAAGGACCCAGTTGACTGGGTTGCAGCAGGGGAGAGGGAGAGTTGGATAGAAGGGCTGGTTGGTGGGTATGTCTCGTACGTATAATTGATCGGGTTCGGTTTTTGGAATTAAGTCACAAGTAAATAAAAAAATTTATAAATTTGTTAGTTATGAATAATTTATCTTTGGCCAAATCAAAAGAGAACTAATTAAAATGCTAATAAGCTAAGCGGATCCTCGTGACTGTCGGAGAGGGAGAGAGAGAGTCGGTGTGTGTAGCATGGTCAATTGGTCAATGCATAGCCAAAAGCCTTTGATGGTGTGACGTAGTGAAGGAATCCAGCGAATGACATCGCTGGCACAAGGAGAGATTCCAAATTTCCAAGTGCTTGGTTGGAAATCTTGGGAGTTGAGAATACCGACATGTGCTAGGAAGATTGGTTCGGTTTGGTGGTTGAGAAAATTTGTGATTTCTTTATTTTCTTCCTTTTTCCAGCCAGAAAGTTAAGGAAAGGAATTCTTTCATTTATATTTGGATAATTAGAAGAGGTGACAAAGAATGGGAAATAATGCTATAAAAAAAAATTGGTTCATTTGGTAAAAAAAATCACTACTCAATTGTTTCCAGACTTTTTTCCCCTCTGTCAGAATTCAAGAGTAAGGGGGTGTTCCACTAACTCTTCTTTTTTAAAAAGTTTTTTTTCTTCAATTTTCAAATTCAAATATAATTAAAATGAAAAATAATTTTTTGATTTTTTTTGCACCGTATAAAAGATCTGTAGGGACGGTCAAAATAAATCAGCTGTTGACCACTTACAAGACGCTGACCAACCTCTTACCATGCGATGCGTGGAAATAATAGGGGAACAACATGTAGGTAATCATTGCCGCGACAGACCCCGCGCGGGGGGTAGCGCGCGCATGCTTCTTGCGCGCAGGTACAGCGCACAGATGTGCCCTCGAAAGGAAGGGCATCAGCACGTCACGAGAGACATCGCGAAGAGGAGCCGGTCCGCGCGGACCGTACAGAGGTCCTGGAGCGCGAAAAAGACTGAGATACCCACAGATTGCCTGGATGGCAGAGCGCGCTCTGGTTAAAGGCAGGACCAATGGGCCCAGAAGAGGTACGATCGTTGCAGGTCGCGACCTAGCTCCAATGGGAATTGGGGGAATCTAGTGGTTTGGCGGCTAAGGGAGAGGAGGGACCGTCGCGGGGCGGTGCGCGTTGCCCGCGCACTGGGCGCGCGCGCGCGCTGACGTCACCTCGCGACCTCAGGAGCAGAGGGGACACATGTCGAAGCTAGGCTGGGCCATCCGGAGGGACCCCCCAGGCCCAGAGGCGCACCGACATTGCCTTCTACACATAACAAAAAAAGGGAAAACGTACGGATAGAGACATAAGAAGACTGTTCCTAGAGAAAAGATTGAGGGATACTGGACTGAGAAAGAAGAACATTCTTCTCAGACTAGTGTCGCGCGATCCATCTGGGAAGAACTGTCAGTGGCACGCTGCCTTTGTCCTTCCTGCTCCCGTGTCCTCTTCCTCCACCTCACCAGATCTTTCCCCTTTCCCCCCATTTCTCTTAACAATCGGCCAAGCACGCCTCTCCAGCTCACGTAGATTCACAAGTCAGCTACCCTGCGCAAAACACGACCCTACAACAGGCGCCTCTGCTGGAGAGGTGTTTTTGGTCTTTTGTGTTCCCATTCTGCTGAAGAGTCTATTTGGCAGCCATGAGCCGAAAAGGGCTTTCTCAACACGATGAGTTCGTCTCTGACAAGACGGCCGAAACCACCAGCGCTGACGCGGCCGCCCAAGCCCTTAAGCTTGTCCAGCAGCAGATGCAGGACACCCAGAAGCAATTATGCACGGGCTTACGCAGGCCGTTATTGGCGCCCAGCCCAAGCCCGCGCGCGATGGTGAGGTTCCCCAGCCGATCCAGGCCGGGGACGGTGATTCGCACCCAGGTCTCGCCTCTCAGGCCAGTCCATCCACGCCACCTGTAGGGCTCGGCGCGGCTCCACCACTCATCATGCAGCCCCATCCCTTGCAGGGAGTTTTAGTTGGCGGCGTCGCCGGGGTTCGACCTCTAGTGGTCGCAGGCAACCAGCCGGCGAACATAGCAGCCCAGCTACAACTGTTGTCACTCCACCCGCAGGACCGTTCCTCACTTTGGCTGATGTCCAGGTGCTCCTTCAGAAAGAGAAAGCCAAAGCTGTCTTACCGTCTCTCCCTCCTCCGGATATCCAGCCGCCTTATTCGCTGGCTATCATGTCTTCGCCTTATCCCAAAGGTTATACCCCACCTAAATTCGTGACGTTTGATGGTAAAGAAGGCAGTGCGCAGGAGCACGTTGTTCGGTTCATCGAGTCCCTTGGCGCGCATGCCGCTGACGCCAACTTGTGCCTCCGCGAATTTTCTAAGTCCCTCACTTCGCACGCGTACACCTGGTACGTCAATCTTGAGCCATACTCTATTGCCACTTGGGAGGAAATGGTCAACAAGTTCTATGCTAAGTTCTTCCAGATGCGCGAAAAGGTGACTTCTATTACCCTCACCAAAGAAGCTCAGACGAGCGGCGAGGACATCATTGCCTACATCAAGCGGTTCCAGGATCGTGCTGTTGACTGTACTGAGTCCATCAGAGAAAGTTAGCTGGTTGAAATTTGCATCAGCGGCTTGGTTAGTGACTTTCAGGTCCATCTCATCAACCTAAAGCTCGCTACCTTTTCAGCCCTGTTGGAGTCCGCCTATAATCTGCGCTCCGTGGTTAAACCTGGCAAGAAGGATACCTGGAAGGGAAAAACTACTGCTGCCGCTTCCACCGCTACGGTTGCGCGGAAGCAGTAGGGAGGCAATGGGAAACGGAAAGACAGAGATGCCTATGGGACCTCACCTGATTACCCCTGCAGTTTAGAAGAAGTGAAGGCCTTGGTCGCCGCGTGGGTTACTGACGGTGAGGTCAAGTTACCAGACATAGAGCACGAGCCCTCACGTCGCGATCGAGAGAGTCCAGACTTCTGTATTTTTCATCGCCACACGAGGCATCCCACCAGCGATTGCTGGACTTTGAAGAGGATTTTTAGACGGAAGCAGCAGGCTAATGAGCTGCGCATTGGCCAGCGCGATGTGCGCAAAGAGCCCTTCCCGAATCACAATCACGAGGTGAACAGAGCTGAGTGCTACTCTTTCATGTACAGCGATGATGAAAGTCAGGACGACTGGATCTGCATGGCCTCCTGCCACGAGATCACGGAGGATTTCGCAAGCTATCCCGTGCCTATGATCAATACCGATCCAGAGTCTTCCGTCCGGGCGTTGCTAGGCAGTACGAAGTTTAAGGCCTTCTTCGACAGTTTCGATTTTTCACCGGCTACGCGCCTCGAAATGACGAAAGCTGTCATCGACATCGCGGCGGTTCACCAAGAAGCGTGCATGTCAGCTGACGGGTCAGTCTCGCGCACTGTCAGAGATGAGTCCAATGCCATTACCTTCACAGAGGTTGACAGGTGCATCCCTTTTCCTCATAATCAGCCCCTATATGTTACTGCCAGTGTTAACGGAGTGGAGCTGCGGCGCGCTTTCCTTGATGGTGGCACCTCTATCAACCTCATGCCTCTGACGACTTTCAAGGCAATCGAAATTCTTGAGAACCGCGTAGTCAAGAATCCCATCACCATCACAGGGTTTGGAGGCGATAGGAAAGAATCCCTGGGGTATGTAGTTGTGGACCTCGCGGTGGGACCTATTCGCGCGGCCACCAAGTTTCATGTCATCGATGCTGACCCCATCTACCACATCATCCTGGGACGCAGCTGGATGCACAGGTATGCCGTTGTCCCCTCCAGCTACCATCAGTGCTTGATGGGACTCTGGGCGGGCAGAAAGATCACTGTGCGCGCCTCGAAAAGACCATTTGATATCCACGAGGCACACCTCGCTGATGCAGTATACTTTACCGAGCTGGGAGAAGCTTCCCAGGCAATTGTTGCGAAGCCAAGGGGTGTAAAGCTCCCACGATGGGAGGACATCAAGCATGAGTCTGGTGCGCGGAAGAACAGCCCTACTGTGGCAGATACTACTACCCCCAGGAAGATCATGAAAGTGAAAGAGAGGGGGAAAGTGGTATACTGTTTATGACGGTGCGCCGGGGCAGCGGCCAGCCGCAAAGCTGCTGGGCCCAGCGAGGTGTTCCGCGCAGACGACGAAAAGATGGTTCTGGAGCCAGAGCCTGCCCAGAGTGCATGCAAGATGAGCCCAAGCCACAGCAAGAGCCCTTGGAGGAAATTGATTTGAGCAATGGAGTGGGACCCGAAAGGCCCATTTTCATCAATAAGACGTTAAGCGAAGAGTTCAAGACTAAGTTGGTTGTGCTGTTGCATGTGAACGCTGACGTATTCGCATGGCATTATGAAGAGATGCCTGGGTTAGACACCGCGATGGTCACTCATCGTTTGGATGTCTTTCCAAATTCCAAGACGGTCAAGCAGTCTCAAAGAAAGTATCACCCTGACTTGGAGGGTAAAATCAAGGATGAAGTGGAAAAACTGCGCAGAGCAGGGTTCATTCGCGCAACCCAATACCCAGATTGGCTTGCCAACATCGCACTTGTTAAGAAGAAGAATGGCCAAGTCAGAGTCTGCGTAGATTTTCGCGACCTTAACAAGGTCTGTCCTAAAGATGAATTTCCGTTTCCCCACATCGACACCCTGGTGGATGCCACATCGGGCCACCAAATGTTCTCCTTCATGGATGGGTTTAGTGGTTACAACCAGATTAAAATGGCACCCAAGGATGAAATGAAGTCGGCGTTCCGGACCCCACTTGGCAATTTCTATTATCTTGTCATGCCGTTTGGGTTAAAGAACGCAGGCGCGACGTACCAGCGTGCGATGATGGCCATTTTCCATGATTTGATCCATCGAATCGTGGAAGTTTATGTTGATGACTTGGTGGTCAAATCCAAGCAGCAGCAGGACCATTTGGCTGACTTGGAGGTAGTATTCAGGCGATGCAGGAAATTTCAGCTCAAAATGAACCCTCTAAAGTGTGTTTTCGGGGTTACGACCAGGCGATTCCTTGTATTCCTCGTCCATCGGCACGGAATTGACGCTGACGAGGCAAAAATTCAAGCCATTTGGGACATGCCTCCGCCGCATTCTCAAAAGTCCTTGAAGCGTTTCCTAGGCCGGATTTCCTACCTGCGCAGATTTATTCCTGTGCTGGCAGAGATTGCGGCACCGTTTTGGGGACCTGCTTAGAGGCGCAACGTTATTCCAGTGGACAACTGTTCACCAAGAAGCCTTCGAGCAAATCAAGACAGTTCTGGCATCCCCCCCAGACTATGGTTGTGCCGCAGGCAGGAAAGCCGCTGATATTATACTTAACTTCTACCCCGAGATCCATCGGGCCCCTGTTGGTACAAGAAATAAATGGGCTGGAGCGCCCAGTCTATTATATCAGCAAAAAAGTACACGGGGCGGAAGAGAGATACACGCCCATAGAGTGCCATTGTCTCGCCCTTGTCTTTACAGCGCAGAAGTTACGCCATTACTTTCTGTCATTTCCTATACAGATTGTTACCAGGTGCGATCCTGTCAGGTACCAACTGTCAAGGCCAGCTCTGATAGGATGGATTGTGGGGTGGCTGCTGGCACTTGCAGAGTTTGATATCACATGCGTTACCCCCCGCACGGTTAAGAGTCAGGCCTTGGTCGATTTGCTAGCCCAGTTCCCCAGTGGACAGTGCGAGCCCCTTGCGGATGCTTTGCCGGGAGATGGTTTCGAAGCTTTAGTGACCTGCGCTGAGGAGGCGCGCTGGCCCTAAGCTTCAACAGGGCCGCAGGAGAAGGCCTCGGTGGTGCTGGGATTGTACTCACAAGTGATCAGGGAGAAAAACTCTACCTCGCATGCAAGCTAAATTTCCCTTGCTCAAACAATGAGGCGGAGTACGAAGCCTTGGTGCTAGGGTTGCTGGCTGCGAAAGAAAGGAAAATCAATCGCTTGGAAATCGTTGGGGATTCAAAGTTAGTGGTCCTGCAAACGGAAGGGGTATAGGCGCTCAAGGAACCTGCGCTCGCACCTTACAGGATGACAGTCCAGCGCTTGATGAAGAATTTTTCCGAAATAGGTATTGTTCACAAGCCGAGATCAGAAAATAGATTCCCCGACGCCCTTGCTACGTTGGGCGCAAAAACGCAGTTCAAGGAGGAGAAGGCATGCATAGAAATTGTGAAATTATTCGAGCCATCCATAATCGAGGAAGAGGAAGAGGAAGAAAAAGAGGCTCCCGAGAATTGGCGAAGCGCTGTAAGATCACAACTGGCAGGGGAGAAGGGCAGCATGGCACTCGCAGATCTATCGCAGTTTGTTGTTCTACACGGAGAATTGTATCATCGCGCACCTCAGGGGTGGCTCGCGCGGTGTGTTGGCCTCAGCGAAGCCAAGGAAAGGTTGGATCAGACCCATGAAGCCAGCTGCGGCGACAGTGAGGTGGCGCTGTATAGACGAATTCAAAGGCGAGGCTATTACTGGCCGGACATGAAGAAGGACGCGGCTGCTGTGACTGACGCGTGCGCGCGGTGCTCGCTCTATGCCATTGAGCCAGAGCATTTTACCGCTTATCTTAATGAATAAGAGGAAGATTGGAGGCAGCCTTACATCGACTTCTTGCGGGAGGGGTCTCTTCCCGCAGGGAGGAGAGAGTTCGCGCGGATGGTTCGTGCAGCTCAGAGATACTTCCTCAAAGATAACCTACTCTTCCGAAGGACAGTCGACGGATCACCTTTGAAATGTTTGACAATGGAAGAAGCGGGGAAGGTACTGCAAAAAATGCATGAGAACGAACACCAAGGATGGAAGAAACTACACGAGCAGATGATTCATTTGGGCTATTATTGGCCCACCATGGGAAAAGATGCAAAGCGCCACGTCTTGAGGTGTCAAGCCTGCCAAAAATTTGGAAACCTGATTCACGCCGCGTCTGTCGAACTCCAGGCCATCCGCGCGCCCTACCCTTTTCACACATGGGCCATGGATCTGGTAGGACCAATTACGCCTGCCTCGCGCACTCACCGGTGGATCCTGGCTGCGACTGAAATTTGTACCAAGTGAGTTGAAGCTGTACCCTTGGGGAAGGCAACAGGAGCAGCAGTGTCACGATTCATAAAGGAGAATATTATTTGTAGGTTTGGAATTCCCAAGGTAGTCTTGTCGGACAATGGCACTCCATTCCTTAATCGACACGTGGGGAGACTGTTGGATGAATATTCCATGGAGCATCATACCTCAAGCGCGTATTACCCACAAGGCAACGGGCAAGCGGAGGCCACAAACAAGACTTTGACAAGGATTCTTAGTAAGCTACTGGATGAGCGTGGGGGAACATGGGCTGATCATTTGCCGGTTGCCCTTTGGGCATACAGAACCTCGAAGAGAAAGTCAACCCGCGCGAGCCCTTTCAGCTTGGTGTACGGCGCGGACACAGTTTTGCCTGCAGAACTGAGTGTCCCTTCTGCGCGCATGATCCTTGCAGTCGAAAACACTGAAGGAACGAGGAGGGCAAACTTAGAAGCACTGGAGGAAAGAAGGGCAGAGCCGTGCAGGAGCACGAAAAGTACTGGAAGTCAGTAGCAAAGTATTACAACAGGGGGGTGGTCGCGCGCACCTTCGCGACAGGAGACCTGGTTTGGAAGGAAACTACGGCAGTGATGAGAAATTTGGAAACACCCAAGTTCACTCCTAGATGGGAAGGCCCCTACGAAGTTATTATGTCCTCCAGCAATGGGTATTACCATCTAGCGCGCGCCAGCGATGGGCACAAGACTGGCGCAGTTAATTCCAAATTCATCAAGAGGTACTACCCCTGAAGAGAGCCGAGAAGGCCGTATTGTTACCCGTTTATTATCTTTTGTACTTGTTCTCTCTCTCCCTTTTGTAAAAGAAGAATTTTACTGTTTCATCTTTCTTGAGGGGACTACCGTTGTCTTAATGACCCCTGTGTCAGAATGACCCTTTTGTGTACAAATCAGAGATGTGCGCGGCAGGCACAGCTGCACGCGCCGATAGAGGTGCTAGATGTTGTTACTATTAATCTGTTAAGTTCTTGGATGCTTTAAAGTGGCGAACGAGATGTATTGTTCGGATTGCACATTCAATGAATAGAGTTTGTCCTTTTCTGTTTACTTCAAGATATTAGCAAGACTAAAACGACAGGAATAAAGGAGAATAACGGTTATGACTAAAAAAACAGAGAGTTGCATTATTACAAAAAAGGGGGGGACAAAAGAAGAAAAGCAATAAAGTTTCAGCATCTGTCTGCTACAGAAGTACAAATGTGTAGAAAAGCAAAAAAAAAAGATAGAACAAATAGCTACGGGGGCAACAATCCCCCAAACACGGAAGCATCCAGATCGAACTCCTCAGGTGCTCCAGCAGCCAACTCCAAATCCTCCAATTGGGCCTTGGTGAGCTCCCCCTCGATGTCAGCAACTTGTTTCCGCGCAGATTTCAGCCTATCCGTCAGCGCGCGGATCCTCTCTTGGACCTCTCGCCTCTTGGCGCCGATCAGCACCTGATTCCCCCGTTGGATCATCCAACTGAGGTCGAAGCCCAACGGCACAAGATCGAAGCTCACGACTTAAAGTTCCTGCTGCATCGCTGGGGTAAAAGCCCACACAGTTGCCTGATTCTAGTCGCGGACAGTATCGTGGAGTACCGTAAGAAAAGACCCGGCAGTGGCCAAGGAGCGGCACCTGAAATTGGTGAAGGTTTCGCGATGGACCAGTGCAATAGAGTTCAGAAGAGAGAAGTACACCTCGTCCACGTGGCCCGCGGGAAAGTGGCGCACCGCCTCACGAGGGGTCGGTACCCTCTCCTCCTCCACTGCTTCCTTTTCAGCGTTCCGCCCTGGCTCCTCCACGATGTCCATACCCTCGGGCTACTTCCCAGCGTCAATCTGCACCGTAGGGGGAACATCCTCCTGCATCTGATCCCCTTGGGTTCCCGCTCTCTGCATATCCCCGGTGTGAGTCCCGGTGTTGACCTCTCTGTCCTCTGCCCCTCTCGCCATGGCACCTGTAGACAGATCGTGGCCAAAGTCACCCAGAGCTTCGCTGCCTCGCCCACCTAACAGATCCTCACCTAGCACAAAACCTGTTGCTCTTGTCAAGAAAGACAGTTCTAATGCTGTAAATTCTATGGCCTGAGACTCACCTCCTTCAGGCTGGGCATGTGGCTCCTGGGAAAGAATGACAGCTGGCGGTTTAAGAGAACCTGCGACAGAGTGGCGAGATGGTGGGCCACGGCGCGCGGTAGGGCTGGTGCGTCAGCAACCAGATCAGGATTGGCAGGTTGATGGGCAGTTGGAAGGGTTGAAGCATTAGATTGGTCCTCAGAGACCCTTTGGTCGAATCCCTCTGCACTGGGATCTTGCGCGGGGGTGCTGGCCTGCGCGGACGGCTGCGCGCGCAATGTGTCTATTTGCCCCCTCGGCGCGACAGGAATTGCCCGAGTTTGCTCTGTGGTAGATGTCTGTGCCCCATTGTGGTCGTGGGGCGATCTGGCAAAGTCCGCAATATCATCCTCCTCTGCATCTCGGAGACGTTCGACGGGGTCCCTCATGTCCACCTCGATTCCCCCCATGGACTCCTGAGTATCCGTGCTGGGGGTCTCCTCGAGCTCCTCTGATGAGGCTGGTTGGGAAGGAGACCGATCTGGATCATCAGAGGAAGTAGAGTCAGAACATGGGGAGTCCGCACGACTCGGAGATGAAGAAGACACGTTGTTGGGTCCCCCATGGATATCCTCAAAGATGGGAGAGAATTCGAGCATACCTCCCACCACGGCAGAAGATTGCTCGAAAGGAGGGATGTGCGCGCGGGGTCCGCAAGGAGGTTGTATTATGCCCGTCTCCGCTCCCGCGCGCTCTGTGGCTGAGGAATCCCCAAGCTCTATCACTTCGATTGGTCCCTGCGCAGGAGGAGCGGAAGGCTGCGCGCCAACAGCGGTCCTGGACCTTTGAAGCCCCGCGATAAGTGTCTATTTGTCAGAGTCCTCATCTCCAGATTCATCAACGCTAACTGTTCAAAAAAAAAAAAAACAAACGCGCTTAGCGCATGAAGGTGGTAGTAGTGAAACAAGATGTGCGCAGAAATTCAGATAATTCAAAGCTCACCTGCTGTAATTCAGCGGGTGGCACGGGCTGGCAGGGCGACCACTGCCGCTGCCTCTAGATCGCGAAGTAGTTGCTCCAGTCTACGCGCGGCCTCCCCAACCTAAGTGACAAAAAGCCATAATAGAATGAGAAGAAGTCACCATATTGAAGACATGGAATATATGGAGCAGTGTTTGGGAGATGTTGTCAGACATACCGTACGGAGGCGCTTTCTCGGGCGTCTTGCTTCAGTAGGGGGGTCTGCCTTCGTCTCCGCAGCCCTTCGTGCTGCTGCGAGCACACCCCGCGCACGACCAGCTTCCTGAGTTTGAGCTGCTGAAGGCCCAGTAGCAGCCGCGGCCTCGGGACCCAGAGGCACGCGCGATATGGGATTGACGACTGTAACGGCCCATTGGCTGTGATGACCCCTCCAATCTTGGCTCCTGGCCCTAGTAGAGCGCAGTGAAGTGTCCTGCGTCTGCACAGTGGACGATTGGGGCGTGGGTGCGACCCCTTGAACGAACTGGAGGAAGGAATCTAAGTTCCTCCGCCATGACAGATAGAAACAGGCGGTGAAGGCACCGGAGCGATCGTAATCGGGCAGGAAGGTGTTCTCACGGCCAGCAATCAAACCCCCGAGGTTGGCTGCCAGGAAGCGATTCTGGCTTTCAACGAAGCCTTGGAATGAGGGAGCCGCGCTGGAGGAGGGTTGATCGTAGCCAAACTGTCTGGCTACCCTGTCCGCCCGGTACACGACCGACCGCGACCCCTCCGCTGACAGAACGGGAAGCCAACCTGGGAGAGACATGTAGTAAGCATTGATTGTCGCTCGCGCGAGATCGTCCGCGAGCCCCGCAGTGGACAGCGGCACACTCATAGGAAGGAAGAACTCATTATTGTCCGCTGTCCCCTCAAGTTGGGCCACGTAGGGGCCGAGACGAAGTACCCCCGTTCATCGCAGTAGTTGCTGAATAAGCGCGCGAGGAGGTGCCAGACCACCTCCCAATCCAGAAGCGGCGCCTGCCCTGCGGTGGAGCTGATGGTACAGGCGCGATGGCAAGAAAGTGCTCATAGAAGAAGGCCAAGAGGAAACTGGAGTGGATCATCGAGATCATGTTGTAACGGCCCAGCGACCGTTCCATGTCCGCATGCACGCGGTCCAGGTGATTATACAAGCAGCCAAGGAAGAGAGGCCCCAGCGCTACGGCCTTGCCTAGTGCGAGACAGGCCGCGAGCGGAAAGACAAATGGGCTGACGCTTTCTGAAGGGAAGTCCGGAAGA
This sequence comes from Rhododendron molle, assembly GCA_025413875.1. Lineage (NCBI taxonomy): Eukaryota > Viridiplantae > Streptophyta > Magnoliopsida > Ericales > Ericaceae > Rhododendron > Rhododendron molle. The sequence continues at coordinate 37,086,565 of CM046398.1, read as the reverse complement.
ACGAAGTTTGAAAGAAAGTATACCAGAAAGCCCGCCAAGTACAGGGGCTAGCGATAGTGCATCCCAGCAACAAACTCTGGCTCGCGCCCTGCTGGAACGGACCCGGGGGGCTGAAAATCCTTGAAGAATATCCGCAACCAATTCCTCCATGAGGCCTTGCGCGGATTAGGTGGGTCCCTGCGCGTCCCGTCTGGCCGGAATCGGGACCCAGCTTTCTTTGCCTCGATGAAGACTGCACGCAGGCTCTGTACGGTCTCGACCTCCTCCGTGGACAGACTGTCAAGATCCAGGAGCCTCCGCCCGCGCGGGTGCAGGCGCATAAGAGCGAAGGTATCCTCCAGAGAGGGGGCAGATTCCCCCCATGCCCATACGAACGTGTGGGTGTCCACACTCCAGCGCGCGACCGCCATCTCAAGGTTCCCGTTGCTGCGGTCGTTGTGAGGGAGAGTTAAGTCGCGGAAGATGAGTACAGCATCCAGAACCAGCGCCCTCTGTAGTAGGTCGCGATATACGGGAACAGACAGAACATCATTCACCCATGCGGGCCAGTCAGCGGGCGGACTGCACCCGACATTGAAGCGAGTCTCCGAGTGAGGAAAGTCTCCTCGCTCCACCCTGAGTCTCAGAACGGAGGAAGGAGGCACCAGATCTGCATCCTCGACGGAAGCTTCCGCCGCGATAAGGACACAGTCGCCAGGCGCGGCGCCGGTGGGCTGGAACTCGCCCACGGCGGTCCAGAAAGGGTCGCCGACGGACCTGAAGTATGGAGCCCGACGCCACTGGTCTGGCGGCGGAATAGAATCGCCGTCCATGGGACGGCCACTACTCTCTCCAGCGTCGTCGCGCGCCATGGGCTAGGTGTTGGGAACTGTTGACGGTAGAAGAGAAAACGAGCGATGGTCGGAAAGTGTGGCGGAAAGGTTTTTTGGAGTTGGGAGCAGTGAAGTGCTGTTTAAGGAAGAGGAAGGTGGAAGGAGAAAGTGACGTACAAGGGGGCCTTTTATAGGGGCTGAAGAGACCCCTCCATTAAAGCCTGCCACCTCCTACAGTTACTCCGGTGCACGAAGAGTCACCAGGGCACCCCAACCATTCTCGTAACTGATACAACGGTAATGATGAGAGAATGTGGCATATTCAAAGCGTCATAACCCTTCCGCGCGAACCGTCATCAGACGCGACCCTTCGGCGCGAACCGTCACCAGGCGCGACCCTTCGCGCAAATCGTCAACGGTCGCGACTTATCACGCGAGACTGCTATCAGACGCCACGTGTCACCCTTAACCTTCCGCGCGGGACGCCTACAGAATTCCAAGACGTCGTATACTTACAAAAGTAACTCTAGCAAAGGAACATTCACGCGCGCACAACGGTTTTCCCGTCGTACACGCGCGGGGGGCAATTGTAGGGACGGTCAAAATAAATTAGCTGTTGACCACTTACAAGACGCTCACCAACCTCTTACCATGCGACGCGTGGAAATAATAGGGGAACAACATGTAGGTAATCATTGCCGCGACAGACCCCGCGCAGGGGGGTAGCGCGCGCATGCTTGTTGCGCGCAGGTACAGCGCGCAGATGTGCCCTCGAAAGGAAGGGCATCAGCACGTCACGAGAGACATCGTGAAGAGGAGCCGGTCCGCGCGGACCGTACAGAGGTCCTAGAGCGCGAAAAGGACTGAGATACCCACAGATTGCCTGGATGGCAGAGCGCGCCCTGGTCAAAGGCAGGACCAATGGGCCCAGAAGAGGTACGATCGTTGCAGGTTGCGACCTAGCTCCAACGGGAATTGGGGGGATCTAGTGGTTTGGCGGCTAAGGGAGAGGAGGGACCGTCGCGGGGCGGCGCGCGCTGACGTCACCTCGCGACCTCGGGAGCAGAGGGGACACGTGTCGAAGCTAGGCTGGGCCATCCGGGGGGACCCCCCAGGCCCAGAGGCCTATAAATAAGCACCGACATTGCCTTCTACACACAACAAAAAAAGGGAAAACGTACGGATAGAGACATAAGATGACTGTTCCTAGAGAAACGATTGCGGGATACTGAACTGAGAAAGAAGAACATTCTTCCCCTTTCCCCCCATTTCTCTTAACAATCGACCAACCACGCCTCTCCAGCTCACGTAGATTCACACGTCAGCTACCCTGCGCAAAACACGATCCTACAAGATCTCAATGAAATCTATCAAACAACATCCATATTTATAGGAAAATTATTTGCGTAAACACATGATTTTTGGGCTTGAAATTACCTTCTTTTTCTAAAATCTTCCTTTTTACAAAATTGGAACGGGGCCTAAGTTGTTTTTATAAGCAAGAGGAGAATTAAGACTAATAGGACCCTACTTCAATTGTGTTAGCTCTGCAACAACTAAATCAAACCCAGTATATATATATATAATAATCTAAGAAACAACTCCATGTATAAGAGCAAGTTCATTGATTTTGCCAAAATAGCTTGAGCTATTCCCAAAAATAATGGCCATTATGTGAGATTTGGCCGAAAAATTAATAACACTTAATGTTGGTGCGTTAGCGCAAAAGTCATATGCAATGCCATTTTGTTCTATAATTTCATTTTGTATCCCAATTTCCAACTTGTTCAAAAGGGAGGGAGAGGGGTTTGGTTTTTGGATTTTGTGATGTGGGAAAAAAAATGGGTGCTTTTTTTTGTGTGGTGAAATAGATGGGAAAATGGGAGGAGCCATTCATGGCCAGAGAAATGGGTGATCATTGGGGTTGGATTTTTTTTTGCAAATTTGGCCATTTTTTGAGAATGGCTCATGCCATTTTACCACCATTAGACATACTCTAAAGACTAAAAGGAAGGAAACAACTGACCACGAACCACTCCTATATATACAGGAAAATCAATAATCAATTTTGAGAAGTTCATGCCATTTTACCACCATTAGACATGCTCTAAAAACTAAAAGGAAGAAAACAACTGACAACGAACCACTCCTATATATCCAGGAGAACCAATAATCAATTCTTGCCTTTGGCAATATTCGACCCATTGACCTCTCACTAGAGATGGCCAGCTAAACTAAATATATAAAACAAGGAATTAAGTGTTGGACCCAATCTTTTGGAAAGAATCTAGGCTGGTTTAACTTGGTGGTTGAAAACCTTTTACCAGTGTAATGAGATTGTTTGAGCTCAAGTCTGGAGTTCATCATTTATAGGAGTATTAAATATCGTTTAATAGCACTTTTTCCGTGCTTAAAACTAGATTTCCCATTAAAAGTTGGGAGGATTTGTTGCTGTCAAAACTCACACTAAATTTATCCTTTAAAGGACCTATTTGCCCTCGTATGTCCTAACCCCTCATTCAAAGCCAACACCCCTTCTTTTCTAACGTTTCTTCTATCTACGTCTTTTGTTTTTTGCTCTTCTTCCTCCCTTGTTGCTCTGTCACGGTGTCAACCCATTCCCTACTCATGCACCATTAAAGCCCTCCTCGAGCTTGAGACCGAGAAATCACGAGTCGTCAATATTTAGGAATACCCCTATCTAGATGTTGGCCCACTTCAAAAAATCCCCAGTGGCCTCCGCCATAAGCTTGAGCACTACCCTTAATCCGAATGTTGATGACCAACTTTATTTCGAATCTTAATCCCGTTCAAGGGACAACTTTGTCAAAGGTTAGATCACAAATTGTAGGATTTACTAATTATCTAATTGAAGCTGTTTTCAGAGCTCGAATAACTTTGTTGTTATTTGAAGAACCCGGAATACGTGACAGAACGAATGTCATTCTCCAATGCTGATTTGAGTGGGTTTAATAGAGATGTGGGTTTCGTTCAAATTCGAATCTACGAAAGGTCATGAAACTGGGTTTTGCAAGTAAAGATAGGAACTTGCAATTTGAATTGATTTACTGGTACATAAATAAAATCAGGGGTTTTTGGAGTTCAGTTGCAAGTAGATAAATGAACAGAGATTTGAATTGGGGATGGAGGAACAAACTACAAAGAACGAAGCAACAACAGAAATTGATAGAGTGGTGGCATTGAATGGGTCAGGATTTGGGAGGACAAATAAGTCATTTAGTGGTACATTTCAATTTCACTTTTGGCAGCAACAAAATGAGTTTTGGCACTAACAAATTGGGGGGGTTCTTCCAGGCCGGCCCTATTTTGTCGTCCTCTACCCGTCCAAACCCAGTGCGAGTCTAATTATACCCGTGCAGGCCCTGTTTTAAGTAATTGGCCCAATATACCCCTCGCTCTCCCTTCCGCCTTCAGCTTCTTTCTTCTCTCTTCTTCTTTGGCCTTCCGCCCGTCCTTCCACGCCTCCTCTAGCTCCTCCTTCGCTCTCCTCCCGATCCACCGCCACCTCCTTCGTCCACCGCCCATCCTTCCCAACCTGTGTCAAATCCATCGGGGATCTCCACACGAGCGTCGATCGGGCTGTACTCGACGTTATACTCCAGCAAGATCGGGAGCGCGGCTTTTGAGAACTAATTAACTGGACGGTGGTCGACGGCGGCGGAGAGACCCAAAACCGTAAGGTGGAAGACCGATGACGGGTTCACATAGTCGTCGAAGATGAGAAACCGATTGGGCGTGTATGTTCGACACCGACCGATCGGGTGTCTATTCACATAGACACGTACGTATCTATCCATATCTATCTGTAGTAGTATATAAAGTGGTTTTAGCTTTTTTGTAGGTCAAACAAAAAATTCAGGTTTTAGATTTTTTGTCCGTATGCATGTAGATACAATTTGTATACGTGTACTGTTGTCTCATATTTTTTCAGGATCCGAATAAGCTCTGCGGTAAATTTAAAAGCCAACAGAACAACATAGAGGTGTAAATTCTGTAGGGTGTGAATTTTGAAAATGGGGTGTAAATTTTGTAGGTGTGAATTCTTGCAAAGAGGTGTGAATTCTACAAATGGGTGTGAATTTTTCTGAGAGGTGTGAATCCTTAGGGATGTGAATTCTTGAATGTGTGAATTCTCCTGAGAGGTGTGAATTCTTGGGGGGTGAATTCTTGGAGGTGTGAATTCTGTGAGGGTGTGAATTCTTGGTCTGAATTTTTCAAAGGGGTGTGAATTCTGTGGGTGCTGAAAAGTGAAAAGGGCAAAATAGTAAAAACATATTTAAAAAAGACCTAAATGGGATAGCACTTACAAAAGGGGGTTTGCATGGAACCCACACAAAAAACTAGGACCCGCCAGGTTGCAAAGCAACACCATCCTCTTTCAACAATATATAGGTATGTATTTGTGTATGGAGAGGGAGAGAGATATTTGGGAATTTTTTTTTATTTGAGATGGTGTGAATTATATCTTTTTTGAATTGTGAATTCTTAATTTGGAGATGTGAATTCTGTAGATGAGGTGTGAATTGTACAGATGAGTTGTGAATTTTGCATTTAGGAATGAATTCCGAAAAATGAGTGTGAATTCTTGAAAGCGATGTGAATTCTAGGGGTATGAATAGTGCAGATGAGGCGTGAATTCTGCAAAAAAGATGTGAATTTTAGGGGTGTAAATTCCGCAAAGGTGTGAATTTACAAAGGAGTGTGAATTCTGGGAGGTGTGAATTCTTGAAGGTGTGAATGTTTGTGAATTCTTGGAGGTGTGAATGCTTGAGGTGAGAATTCTCAATGGTGTGAATACTCGAACGTGTGAATTCTGGGAGGTGTGAATTCTTGGAGGTGTGAATTCTCGAGGGTGTGAATTCTTGGGGATGTGAATTTTGGGAGGTGTGAATTCTTAGGGGTGTGAAT